>CAMZMU010000044.1:43470454-44700246 GCA_947311845.1 Poa pratensis | reverse complement strand
CTCTCTCTCTCTCTTGATCAACTAGCTCCAGCGCGGGGGGGTCTCTCTTTGATCTTGGATCCTCCTAGCAGGAGGGGGTGAAGCCCACTATATAGGCCAGCCGGGTTACCATTGTGCCCCTCGCAGAACACTGTTGCCATGCCTCTGCAACGGTCACCACCGTACCACCGTACCTCGGTCAGGGACAAGACGTGGCTTGCCCATCTCCTGTAGCCTAACGGCAGAACTAGCATGTCCCCTCTGACCGAGACAGGACGTGGCCTGGCAGAGCTACCTCGTAGCCTTTTCCCAGACCTCGCGTAGTCAGCGATCAGAGACGTGCAGGCCCGCCGAACCCGGAGCACGCCTCTGCCATGCTCCTTGACAGACGCTCCCGTGTCAGGCGCTCTTGTACCCGGCTGGAAGTGACAGGAGCATTGACTCCTGCCCGACCTACAGCCCACCTCGGTTAGCTCGGCACGGATGTGACGGGCTCCGTACCTCGGGTCTTGCGCTTAATCTCCTTTACCAGGTCGGATCTTACTTCCTCCCCACAGCTTCTCCTGCACTCACAACACAAACCACTGCACTGAGGTAGTTAGGTCGGCTGAACATAGCTCGGACAGTGAACCTCGGCCCTGGCCAACAGTATACCTCGGATCCCTTTGGGCCAAAATAGGTCGGCCTGTACTCTCCAGGTCAAGATGAAGCTCGGACTTCCCAGGCCCAAACAGGTCGGCCCTTTCCGTACCTCGGCACAACTTCGAACACCACCTTATGCCAAGCCTTGACCCTACCCGGGGATACTCCCCCGACATTAGTCCCCGAAGCTGGTGCGGTCCTACGACCTCGGAAGGAGGGCCGTAGCAGGTTCAAAACAAGCATCACACCACCTCCTAAACCGACCTCCAACATAGTCACGCCGAGGTACCTCCCACACACCACCATCCAATCCGAGGTAGATATGCGAACTGAACTCTCCGAGCTATCTGACTCAGCACCATCTTGCCTCAAGATTTTCCGAGGCACGTGGCGAAGAATCTCTGCCCGGGCTTCGGAATCCGGACCTCTGAAAACCAGGTTCTGACCACACGCCGCCCTCGTCAGCCGGACCCACCGAACAGCGCACCTGCGCACTCAAGTACTTGACCGCCCCCGACCCCTCGATTCTCGCGCTGACCAGCGCAGGAAATCCGGGTAGGCGGTTGCCACCCTGCGGCCCACGATGTGGCCGATCGTGCGGCCACAAACCGCGTAACCGTGCGCCCACACCGCACACGATCCCGCGCCTTCCCGATAACCGCGCGGTAGTGGCGTTAATGCGTGCAGTTACCGCACGCGGCTATAAGTAGGGCCCCACGGGCAACTTCGCCATCTTCTTCCTCCTTCATCGCCGTCTCGCCTCCATCGCAACCAGTGCTGCTGCTTCCAGAGAAGAAACGTGTTCCCGCCGTCGCCGACGAGCAGTTCCTTCGTCGCCGCTGCGACCGCGTCACCGGCGCCGCCCTTCAGCACCTCGTTTTCACGGTATGCACTCCCTTTCTTGATACCCTAGGCATTGCCCTAGGTTTCTTCCTCTTCGCGCTTTGGTTCTTCATATGTTCTTGAATAAAATTCTATTTACCTCCTCCGGTAGATCTTACTCGCATACTTTTTTGGGTAGAAACGAGTTTCATACCTCGACTGACGTTCGCCTAGCATATAGTGCCTCTAGGTACATTAGATAGCCGTCCAACTCCTCCTGAGTTAGCCAGATATAGCCTTAGATTCCAGATTTACTTTTTCTTTTGCTAAACTTCTGTGCATTCTTCTGCAGATTGATTCTGCCGAGATGTCTCCTCCTGAGACTTCGGAACAAACCGAGGTTCCAGACCTCGAACTGGAGGTCGGAGAACGAGCCGGCTGGGAAGGTTCGGATGTAACTCCGGACGAAATCCAGTGGCTCAGGGCGACTCGGCGGATTCCCGCCGGGGTAGAGTGTCGCCTGCCAGAGGGCGAACTCGAGCCTCAAGTCAAGGAAGGGGAACGGGTGGTCTTCGTCGCGCACTTCCAGCGCGGCTTCGGACTGCCCGTTAGTGATTTCTTCCGGAGCTTCCTCGACAAGTTCGGACTCCAGGTTCATCACCTCCCCGCCAACGCCATCACCACTCTCTCCTGCATCGTTTCCTTCTCTGAGGGATACCTCGGCCTCAAAGCCACGGTAGACCTCTTTTCTCGCTACTTCCAACTTAAGCGGCAAGTGATCCCGGATCCGAAAACAAGGATCTGCCCAAGCTACTAACCGCCTGCGGAGCAGCCATCGTAGCTCCTCGCCGAAACTCCATCTTCCCACGTATCGCTACTCCCGGACACCGTTCGCAAGTGGCTCCGGACGTGGTTTTACGTGAAGAACTCCGGCGAAGAGGACTTCCTCAACCTGCCGGCGTTTAACCTCAGCCCTCCTACAGAACCGCTCAACTGGGATACACTCCCCTCACAGCGGCGAAATCAAGTCCATCCATGATGTTGCGAAATGGCAGGACCCGAGGACCCTGCGAACGACGGGAAAGTCCTGACGGCTGACGACTGGCCTGCACATTCGTGAAGCGCAGGGTCTCCCCTCTCCAGGCGAGGACTCACAAGATCTGCCACATGAGCGGTCTTTATGATCCAACCCGCCATACCGCACGTTGCACTGGACAACGCCGCGGTAGCTCGGCGAGTCCGAGCTATCACCAAGTCCAAGATCCTGACGCTTGGACATGGGGAAGGGAACCCCACTACAGGACCAAGCCACCAAACAGGTACGCTATTCCGACGTTTTCTTCGGTACTCCTTTACCACCGAGGTCTTGCTACCGACGTTCATCTTGACCATTTTCTCCTAACTCCTTTTCATATGTCTGCCATATAGCTGTTCTCCCGCCAGACCGCCGAGGATGGAGTCCATCCTGCGGACCACTTCGGCAAGGATCTCCCTGTCGAGGACCCACCATCCAACGTGGATCCTGACAACGAGGATTACATGCCCATTGCCTCGGCCCGCGTCACCACCGCGGGTAAGCCTCAAGCACAAGCTTCAGTTCAAGAGATTTCGGATGACGAGAGGGATTTCTCGTCATGGAACCAATAAACGCGGTACCTATCTCCTGCCTTCCTCACCTTCCGAACTTTACTCCAGCAACCAGCCGGAAACGCGCTGGTGCCGCAACTTCGGCCGCCGAACCATCCGCCACTGGAGCCTCCGGACCCACTGAGGCTCCGGTCAAGAGACGTCGGCTGAAGAAGTCCGGAAATCCTCCTCATGCCCGAGGGGGCAAGAGGTTTCCTACCTCGGATGGGTAATGCTTTGCCTATAGCCAACATGTTTGTTGCTTAAACATATTACCTCGGTATTAACACTTAACCATCTTCCCTTCGTTGCAGTGACCCCATAGACGTGGATCAGGAGGTATCCTCCATGACTGCACCCGTTGGTGCCTCTGAAGCCACGCCCACCCCGACGAACTCTCGCCCCGGATCTCCTCCACCGAGGTCTGGCCCGGCCTTGGAGAAATCTGCCCCTACCCGAGGTCAGACTTCTCCGCGTCCTCAAACGGATGCGGGGACCAATCGCGCCAGAACTCCGGCTACCGCCTTGCCGGAGCCTCGACTCTCCCCCCGCAGCCAGACTGCCCGCAACCACACAGCAACAACAAAAGCATCAGCAGAAGCAACAGCAGAAGCAACAGCCCAAGCAGCAGCCCAAGCAACAGCCCCAAAAACCAGTTCGCCAACTACCTTGCCGTTGGAGAAAGGCAAGGAGAAAGAGAAAGATACGGTGAAGTCTAAGGTCACCCCCAAACCAACATCTGGGTCTGGCACCCTGACTATCTCTTCTCCTTCAAGGATGCAACCGAGGTCTCCTCCCCCGGTGACACGCCGAATTCCTCCATTCGCCGCACCCGTTGATGAGACTCCCCCGGCCGAAGAATATGCTCGGAGGGCATCTCTTATATTGGATAACCGGCCTGCTTCAAGCTCCGAGGCTGCTTTGGCCTTGGAGGCCTCGGTTAGGGGCATCGAGCAGGGCGGACCGTGGGGATTCCTCCTCTGCGCACTGACAGTGACCAGAGCCTCGGCTCCTTGGAACACTACAATGCAGACTGGAATTCTGCAGACGAGGTCTCCTCGGCCTCCCTAGCTGCTCCGGTGGCTGAGCATCCTGCGGGAAACAGCGCCTGCGGCCGAAGCGTATACGACTACAACGCTGCCCTGCGTGCTGCTCAAAACATCGACGTAAGTCCTATTCTCTTTACTTTCATGCAGTATCTCATCTAATATCCACCATTCCCAGTCCCCGAGATTCGAGGTAAACTATTGACGCTCCCGGAGTTAAAATTGTTTGGCTTGAATCTCAACTTTCAATTTTCATCCGACGTATCCAAACCATTTTACCTTACTCTAGCATGCACCTCGGGTACGAGTCCCCGAGACTCCTGTCGAGGCATACCCCCAACATTTTCCCAATGATTTGACTCCGAGTCCCCGAGACTCTTGTCGAGGTATAGCCTTTCTAACCGAGCTATGTTTTTCTTCCTTGCAGAATACTATGAACGTCCGCACGGACATCTTTCCATACCCTCTTGTTTGACCACAAGAAACTCCACGACGAGCACAAGGCCGTCCTTGCAGAAAAGAACTCTTTGGACGAGAAGCTCCAACAAGAGAAAGCCGAAGTAGCTCGTCTGGTAAAGGAACTGAAGCGCATCACTGAGCTGCGGACGTCGAAAAAGAGCAGCTGCAGGCGGAAAAGGCCAGTGTTGTTGAAACAGAGAAGAAACTTCGGGAGGATGCCGCCAAGGAACATGAGAATGCGCTCCAGTTAGCCGAGGCCCGCGCCACCTCGGCCACCGAGGCTTATGAAGCCCTTCAAGCTTCGGTTAACCAGCTCCTCCCGACGCTGGAACGCATCAACCAAGAAATGGACGGTAAGCTTCTTGCCCCCCTTATCCTTGCTTTGTCCTCAACAGTACTGGCTCTTTGCCGAACTGTTTCTTTCATTATTAACAGGCTATCCTTCTGCAGAGCACTTCACCTACACCCAAATCTCGGCCCGCAATATCACTGCTCAGCACAGGAAGAGGCGTAACGAGACGAACCCCGTCTGGACCATTGAGGACCACATCGTGGCCATCAAAGCTCGGATCCATCCCTTGAAAACCATTGGGTCCGAACTCCTCGACGCAGGTGTGTCTGCTTTCCGAGCCTTGTGGCCTCTTGCCGATGCTCCCAATACTACGCCTGAGCTCGCCGCCAAGCTTCGTGAAGCCGAACAAAGACTCGAGAGTGGCGCTCATCTTCAGCTCGCGCTGGAGCTGATGCCGCTCTCAAATTCATCATGACTTGGTGCGAGAAGATCGACCTCGAAAAGATGGACACTCTTCGCCGAGGCTCCCTGGTCCACGACCCAATTCCTTGCGCGCGAAAAATGGCCCCTTCGCTGGATATGCCAACACCAAGAACTTGAGCGAGGGAGACACCTACTCCGACGCCGAAGATGACGAGCCAGAAGAGGATGAATACGAAACAGAATCCGACGTCGAAGCCGAGCAAGGTGACGATGGTGACACCCGCGAAGCAGAAACCGAGGCTTCTCCACAACCTGGTGCCGAGGTTACTGCCGACGTTGCCAGCACCTCCCAGGCTACCTCGGCTCCGGACGAAATCCCTGCTGCATCGGCTGCTGCCGACGTAATTCCTGATGCCTCGACCTGAACTTATGCTTGGCCAAAAAACTTCATTAAATCCCCGGTATGCCGGGACGCAGATGTAATCAAACTTAAGTAGTTCCTTTTGCTACCTCTGTTACTATCATGCTTATTCGAACCATGCTTTTCTAAGCTTTACGTCGAATCCTTTTGAATGATTGCTCGAGTTTACTTTCGTGTTTACTATATTTGGCATTCTTTGCTCTTGTCTGCCATTCTGGCGTTCGACAGTCGAGTCACAAGATTGTTGTTCATAGCATACAGTACTTGGTAAATTCCGAGGTATGTTTCAAAGTCATCCGACATAAACGAAAGGTAAAGACAGGGGTTAGTAAACGACACATGCCGAACTATATTTTGGACCGAGTCCCCGAGTTCATTTTCATGTCTCCCACGTTTTTTCCTCTTTGCTCTTGACTACCTTTTAGGCAGATGCCAGTCGAGTCACAAGATTAGTTTCATAGCACACATTACTTGAAGTTTGAGACGAGGTTCAAAATAGTTCGGCATATGAACGAAACTGACAAACAGAGATAAAACATAAGCACAAGAGCGAGGCAGTCCCCGAGCTTTAACCTCGGAGTGCCGACATTTTTATTAAGGATTAACCGAGGTACATACATTGCGCCTTTCATGAGTAGAAAGGTCGGAGTAGAGCTACGTTCCATGGTCGCCTGACCTCTGACCCGGGGTTGTCCAGCCCATCTTCCCTTGGTTCCTGCGCATCTATAAGATAGTAGGAATCATTGAGCAGAGCTCGGCTCACAACGAACGGTCCCTCCCATGGAGGTGACAACTTGTGCCGACCTTTCTTGCGCTGCACCAACCTTAGCACCAAATCTCCCTCGTGAAACACACGAGGGTTGATACTCCGGCTATGATAACGTCGGAGACCTTGCTGGTAAATTGCTGACCGAGATGAGGCCAATTCTCTCGCTTCCTCAAGCAGATCTACTGCATCCTCCCGAGCCTCTTTTGCCTCGGCTTCAGTGTACATTGCCACTCTGGGCGCATCATATTCGATGTCAGTGGGTAGCATAGCTTCTGCCCCATAGACCATAAAAAATGGCGTATAGCCAGTTGATCGATTTGGCGTGGTCCTTAGACCCCACAGTACTGCTGGTATCTCATCTATCCAACACCCCGGCGTTTTCAGCAGTGGTTCAATGAGCCGAGCCTTGATGCCGGCCAACACTAGAGCATTTGATCTTTCCACTTGTCCATTAGACTCCGGGTGTGCCACCGAGGCTATGTCCAGCCGGATTCCCTTGTTCATGCAAAACCGAGCGAACTCTCCAACAGCAAAGTTAGTGCCGTTGTCCGAGATAATGCTATGGGGGTAGCCATATCGCAGAATAATCTCCTTCAAGAAAGTCACTGCTGAATGACCATCCAACTTCCGGATTGGTTTCACCTCGATCCACTTGGTGAACTTGTCCACCATCACCAATATGTGTGTCATGTTACCTCGGGCTGGTTTGAACTCTCCCACCATATCCAAACACCATACCGCAAACGGCCAAGTGATAGGAATTGTTTTGAGCGCCGAGGCTGGCATATGCGTTTGCTTGGCAAACCTTTGGCATCCTTCACATCTCCGGACTATGGCCTCTGCATCAGCAAGAGCAGTGGGCCAATAGAACCCATGCCTAAACACCTTGGCCACCAGAGCTCTTGTGCTGCAATGATGACCACACTCTCCTTGGTGGATCTCCAAAAGCATCTCCTTGCCTTCAGCTGGCTCACACACACCGTTGCAACACCTCGGTTACGCTTCTTTTATAGAGCTCCTTGTTGATGATGGTGTACGCCTTGGCCCTCCTTTGAATCTCCTAGCCTCGGTTGTGTCACTTGGCGTGCTTCCCTCCGTTATGAACTTCATGATTTGCTCCGCCCACTCCGGCACCGGGTGCAAAGGAAAAAGTTCCTCATCCACCTCCATTGGCTCGGCCACCATAATCTCCTCCATTATTTCCTCCACCATCCTGCGACCAGTCCCCGAGTCTGGATGAGCAGTCCCCGAGGTTTGGTGCAGTCCCCGAGCTCTGCCACGCAGTCCCCGGGTCCGACCAAACGCATCCGACGTCTACCTCCATTGGAACAGGTCCGGGCTCTTGCTCCGCCGGGATGAAAATAGATTCGGATTCAGGAGAAGGTTTGATTGAAGGAGTTCTCAAGTGATTCAGGGCTACCCCTGGTGGTACTGCCTCTTTCGATGAACCGAGCTTTGACAACACGTCGGCAGCATCATTTTCTGCCCGAGGTATATGCCTGTACTCACACCCTTCAAAGAACCCGGATATCTTTTGCACATGGAACCGATATAACGCCATGTTGGCATCCAGAGCATCCCAAGTTCCAGAAGATTGTTGCACCACCAGGTCGGAATCGCCGAAGCACTCTACACGCCGGATACCGATCTCCTTTGCCACCTTGAGGCCATGGATTAAGGCCTCATACTCCGCCACATTGTTTGATGCTGAGAAATGAATCTGCAGCACGTACTTCAGCTGATCTTGCTTTGGCGAGGTGAGGACTATTCCAGCCCCCAGCCCGATCTTTGTTTTGGACCCATCAAAATGCATTTTCCAATAATTATAGTCCGGCCTGGGTGGCTCATACTGCATCTCGGCCCAATCACAAAAGAAGTCCGGCAACGCCTGGGATTTAATTGCGTCTCTTCTCTCATAATGTGGTGCATATGGAGACACCTCAATCGCCCATTTGGCAACTCGGCCAGTTGCATCTTTGCACCCGATGATCTCCGAGATTGGAGCTTCGCACACCACCGTCATGGGATGCTCCTGGAAATAATGCTTCAACTTCTTGACCGCCAGGTAAACACCATACGTCATCTTCTGGTAGTGAGGATAGTTCTGCTTCGAGGTAGAGATCACCTCGCTCAAGTAATACACCGGTCTCTGCACCGACCTGCCACCTTCTTCGCGCTCCACCACCACTGCCACACTTACAACTCGGTTTGTGGCCGCAATGTAAAGTAACATCGGCTCATTGTGCAATGGTGACGCTAACACCGGGGCAGTGGACAACATCTTTTTCAGCTCACCAAACGCCACGTCGGCCTGCGGGGTCCATGTAAACCCGGTACTTTTCTTCATGAGCTGGTACAAAGGCAAGGCTTTTTCTCCTAGCCGAGCTACAAATCGGCTCAACGAGGCTAGGCACCCTGTGAACTTCTGCACATCTTTCAAACACTTCGGTAACTTCATGCTCTCAATAGCTCGGATTTTGGCCGGGTTAACCTCGATACCTCGGCTAGACACCAGGAATCCGAGCAACTTTCCAGCCGGGACACCAAAGGTGCACTTGTCCGGGTTAAGCTTCAACCGATACTTTCTCAAATTCACAAATGTCTCCTCGAGATCCTCGAGGAGAGTATGTTTCTCCTTAGTTTTGATGACAATATCATCGACATACACTTGCACATTTTTGCCCATCTGAGAGTGCAGGCATTTCTGCATACACCTCTGATAAGTTGCCCCGGCATTTCTCAGACCAAAACACATGACACGATAGCAATACGCCCCATACGGGGTAATAAAAGCAGTCTTTATTTGATCCTTTGGGTTCAGTGGTATCTGGTGAAAACCAGAGTACGCATCGATAAAAGATAACAGTTCACAACCAGCAGTGGAATCGATCACTTGATCAATCCGAGGTAATGGAAATGGATCTTTTGGGCACGCCTTGTTGAGGTTAGTGAAGTCAATGCACATGCGCCACACCTTGACCACGGCTGGCTCGTCTTTCTTCTTTTCCACCAAGACCGGATTGGATATCCAGTCCGGATGCAGTACCTCCATTATGAACCCGGCTGCAAGCAACTTAGCCAGCTCGTCCAGCACCACTTGTCTCCGGTCGTCTGAGAGACGACGGGTCGGTTGCCTCACCGGTTTCACCTCTGGCCTAACAAATAAAGAGTGCTCTGCCAACTCCCTCGGAACACCTGGCAGGTCCTTAGCCGACCATGCAAAGATATCCCGATTCTCACGGAGGAAGTGACAGAGCTCGCCTTCCTATTTCTCGCCTAGCCCGGTCCCAATGATGGCCACATGCTCTGGGTGCTCCGGGTCAATGGGGATCTTCTTGGTCTCCTTGGGTACCTCGAACGCCGCAGTTGAGTCCGGGCTCATCAGTCCGGACAGGCCGAGCTGTGTTGACTGCGCCATTGCCACCACTTGATGCAGCTTCTTCTTCTCGCTGCGATCACCAAAGACTCGGCTAGATTAGACCCGCCGAGGCACACTGAATGCTCGCTTGTAGTCACCCGAGATGGATATGATCCCATTAGGCCCTGGCATTTTCATCTTCAGGTATGCAACATGGGTGGAAATCATGAACTTGGCCAAAGCCGGCCTTCCAAGCAGTGCATGGTATGCACTCTCCAAGTCCACCACCTCGAACTCGATACTCTCAACTCGGCAATTTCCTTGGTTCCAAATGCTACATCCACCCATATCTTGCCCATGGGTGCACAGGAAACGCCGGCACAATCCCATGAAAAGTACAACTGCTTGGCATCAACTGATTAGGCGAGATGCCCAATTTCACCATTGTGTCTCGGTACATGATGTTGATGGCACTGCCATTGTCCACCAGAACTCGGGTGAACCTCACATTGTTGGTAGGCCCACACAACGTTGGATCTACCACCAGGGCATACTTTCCAGGGCTCGGCATGATCCGAGGTGTGTCCTTTCTGCTCCAAGTGATCTCCTGCTCAGACCAGTTCATATAGGTCGGCACCACCGGCATTACTGCATTCACCTCCATGGCACGCCTCTGCACGCTCTTCTTGTCAGTTGGCTCGGTCACAAAGACCACATAGCTCGCATGAACCTCTCTATAGTCATTTCCGGGGTATTCATACTGCTGACTTGGTCCGGCACCATTGTTGTTGTTATTACCTCGGACATTCACAACATTCACGGGTCTTGCTGCTGCAGGCCTCGGAAGAGGTGCAGTGGTTATCGGGGTAACATTTGCTCCGGACAGATTAGGGTGGGACCTCGGCTGAAATCTCTGAGGTGGTGGTCCTGTTCTGATTCCTCCGGCCCTTGCCCCTCTTCTCTGATTCTGCGGTTCCAGCTGCACTGCCGGGTTGAATGGTTGGCTGGCTTGCGCGGGTCGTCGTATGGTAACAGCACGGACCATCTATCATTATTCATAGGTCATGGGTGGCTCCGGGTTCGGACTAAATGCCGGACCATTGATTTTTGGCCTCTGGACACCTCCAGCTCCGGGCTGATCCGGGTTCACCGCTGCAACTTGGTTGGAGGTGTATGGATAGTCCGGCTCCCTCCTCTTCTGTCCGAACTCCTGACGGTCATTACACCTTGGTCCGAGCCGGTTGTTTATTGGCTCCCTCCTTCTGTTACGTGCTCCTGCCTCTGCTGCTGGCTGCATCGGATCACCCAGGCATAAGAATCTGCAACCCGGATTGTTTCTGCTAGGGATCTCGGCATATCTCTCTGGAGCCTCTGCCACAGCATGCTGCCATGTCGACAACCATCTGCAAACCAGGAAATGGCCTGTGCCTCTACCACTCCTTCACAGGAATTCCGAACATTGCTCCACCGAGTTAAGAATTCTCGGTCAGTTTCATGATCATCTTGCTTACATGCCGCCAGGAGCTGAGGTCGGTTTGGCCTCTTGTATGTACTAGCAAAGTTGCTGTTAAACGCCAGCTCCAAGTCTATCCAGGAGTTGATACTATACTCCGGCAAATTATTCAGCCAGATCCGAGCTGGACCTTCCAACATGTGCGGGAGATACCGGACCGCCCATCGGCGATTGCCCCCCGCAATGTGCACCGAGGATACATAATCTGTCAGCCAATCTTGTGGCTTGGTGCTCCCATTGTATGGCTTGGTGTTCCGACCTAACTGGAACTGAGATACTGGTGGTGGCTCCTTCATGATCCGAGGTCCAAAACACGCCGGACCAGGAGGGCCTTCCTCCTCCAGTTGCTCAGACAAGTAGATTCTATCCAGCTTGTTACGGACATCGCCTGGAGCTAACATCCGACCTCCTATCCGAGGTCCCAACGCCCCATCCACTCTGTGGTATCCAGCTCGTGCCATGGCCGAGTCTCCATCATCATATCGGTCATCGCCTTGACCGACGTTCTGAGGTTGCTGAACATACTCCGGCTCTCGCTGATATTGCCCCTGCTGCCGAGGTTGTTGCTGATACCTCGGGGGCGGAGGTGGTTTACCTCGGCCAGCCGATGCTGCTTGACCGCCGTTCTGATTTCCCTGACCGGAGTTACCCTTAGCTCGGCTCGCATTGCCTGGGCCGGGGTTTCCCTTAGCTCGGCTAGCATTGCCCTGGCCCACCTTCTGCTTTGCTGCTAACTGGATCATACATCTGCAGCTGCTGGTTCTGACCCGAGGTGACACTCCGGGCTCGATCGGCTCCTCCGACGAGTGGAGACGAGGCTTGCCCCTTGGACACCTGACTGACTGGCCTAGCTGAATAAACCATCTCTGAATCACCAGCCCCGGCATATGCTCTGCGGAGAGCCTCATTCTGCTGGTTAGCCACATATACTAACTCATTGACTCGCTTCTGCTGCGCACGCCATGCATCTCCAGATAATCCGGATAGCTCGGCCCTGCCTGCCTCGGCAGCTCTGAGGTTCTTAGCAGGGGAACTATACACCGGCCTTCCAGTTGACACGCGACTCCCACTCCTAGCCGAGGTGGTAGGTCGAGCCTCCCTGTTTATCTCATCGTTGAGCCCCTTGCCTCTCTGCCGCACCTCGGCTCCCCTATGTGTATCAACCGCTACCGGGGTGAAGCCATTCGCTGCATTGTACTCGCGCAGATCTCTATTGAACTCATCTCTAGCTGTTATCATTGCTACAGCCTCCTTCTGCAACAGGACACGCTTTGCCTCTAGGTCGGCCACAGTCACTACTATGTCCACTCCTGGATTTACTGGGTCTGCCAGTGTATCCACTATCTCTACCAGGGTCGCACCTCGGCCCTGCAGCTCTGGGGTGCCAGGCAAGTCCTTCTCTAGCCTGGGCTTTGCAGATCTCACCTTAGCAACCTCGGCTGCCTTGGACTGGCTGGCATCTACTTTGCCAGCGGCGTCAACCGGACCTGTCATCATCACCTCTACGCAGCTCTCGGGGCGAGTGATACGCCGACCTAAAGCCGCGAGGAGAGGAGTTTCGTCGTCCACGAGCACCTGCTCCGGGTACCCGCGAACAACCTCGACAGCAACGTACGTGACGAAGCTGCCGAGCATCATGGTGAAGCCGTCTCGGGGAAAGGCTTGCCGGCGAAACACCCCGCGTTGTCGCTGATGAAGGTGAACTCTCCGATCTTGGCGACAAGCCCGGAAAGAACACGCTCGCCTGAGCCCGTCCGGATGAAAACTCCCTCCAACGCCTCAATCTGCCCCACGGTGGGCGCCAACTGTCGTGGTGGGATCACGGCAGATGCCATAGGTATGGCTAAGATGGGGCCGAATGGTCGTTGGGGGAATCCGGGGAGGGTTTATGCACTCAAGAAGTGCACACGCAAGAACACGCAAGAACACGAACAAGAACCAAGAAAGCAAGAACACAAAGCACACCACGATGTACCCTGCTTCGGGGCCCTCTTGCGGAGGTAACACCCCTACTGCAGCACTATCCTAGTCAGTGTATAGCTCAAGTGACAAGTACAAGCTGCTCCTCGAGCTGTATGATGCTACAATGGTGAGAACTTGAGGTAAAAGATGGAGCTAGACGGGAGGAAGAAGGCACTCCGAGCTGAATCCGAGGTGTTTCCGGGTGTTCCGAGCTTCCCTCTCTCTCTCTCTCTTGATCAACTAGTCCAGCGCGGGGGGGGGGGTCTCTCTTGATCTTGGATCCTCCTAGCAGGAGGGGGTGAAGCCCACTATATAGGCCAGCCGGGTTACCATTGTGCCCCTCGCAGAACACTGTTGCCATGCCTCTGCAACGGTCACCACCGTACCTCGGTCAGGGACAAGACGTGGCTTGCCCATCTCCTGTAGCCTAACGGCAGAACTAGCATGTCCCCTCTGACCGAGACAGGACGTGGCCTGGCAGAGCTACCTCGTAGCCTTTTCCCAGACCTCGCGTAGTCAGCGATCAGAGACGTGCAGGCCCGCCGAACCCGGAGCACGCCTCTGCCATGCTCCTTGACAGACGCTCCCGTGTCAGGCGCTCTTACCCGGCTGGAAGTGACAGGAGCATTGACTCCTGCCCGACCTACAGCCCACCACCTCGGTTAGCTCGGCACGGATGTGACGGGCTCGTACCTCGGGTCTTGCGCTTAATCTCCTTTACCAGGTCGGATCTTACTTCCTCCCCACAGCTTCTCCTGCACTCACAACACAAACCACTGCACTGAGGTGGTTAGGTCGGCTGAACATAGCTCGGACAGTGAACCTCGGCCCTGGCCAACAGTATACCTCGGATCCCTTGGGCCAAAATAGGTCGGCCTGTACTCTCCAGGTCAAGATGAAGCTCGGAACTTCCCAGGCCCAAACAGGTCGGCCCTTTCCGTACCTCGGCACAACTTCGAACACCACCTTATGCCAAGCCTTGACCCTACCCGGGGATACTCCCCCGACAATGCTGAAAGTTATTTTACTTTGTTTAACATGGATTAGTTAGTTCTATGGACACTCATGCATGCATCTAGATGGTCAACTTTCTCCCTCTTGCTAGCCCAAAAATTCCAACAAGTAAAAACTTGTTCCCATCACCTTCAACCAAAGTTATTCCAGTGAGTCCACCATATCTACCTATTGTCTTTATGCTATTCTGAGTATGTTTATCATGATATTTGTGTTATCTATACATCTGAATGAAAATGTTTATGTTATTGATTGTCATGGGAAAAGTTGGTTGTATAGCTCTCACGAACTTGATGCACAATTTATTTTTGCATAAATAAAACATGACCCATTGTGATTAATAATATGATGCTAGTGCTTGATGCTAGTGATTTCATGGTAGAGTTACATATGACTTTTGTGCCTGTTGATTTTCTAATCATGGACATGGGGAATAAAACCTCTAGTCCTATTATTCTTGGAAGACCTTTTCTTCGTACTACAGGTGCCATCATTGATTCAAAAGAAGGGAACGTGAAGTTTCAGTTTCCACAAAAGAAGTGCATGGAACACTTCGCAAGAAAGAGGGCACATCAAAGTTCAAGCTCCCTCACGAGCTTCATCTTCAATAAAACAACAAGTAAGAAGCCTAGCTATATGGCTATAAAGAAAGCGCTTTGCGGGAGGCAACCCGGTTATTTTTATGTGTGATTTTCTTTGTGTCCTCTTGCTGTAACAAGAGTTTTTTTAGTTTAGTTTCTGGAATTTTTAATAAAGTGCCAAGTTTTACCCTTTTTGGTTTGGAAAAGTTGCTTATAGCGTTCGGAGATGTTATTTCTGCACGAATCTGTGCACGGTATAATTTTTAGTTCTTATTCTGTAACTCCGAATGAGCTCATATTTGAACTGTAGTTGCAACTTTTCATGCTCTGTATGCATGATTTGTTCGGAATTTTTAGACAAAGTTTGGTAGGGTAGAAAAATACGTTTTGCTGCTGCTGTTTTTCTGGACAGATTATGTCCCATTTTGTTTGATGCATGCTTTGAGCTTTTAACTTGAATCTTTTTGATCCAATTGAGTTTATGAGTAGGCATACAACATTATATACTTTCTGGACATTCATATGATGTTTTGTTTAAGGATTATATGCAGCAAGAAACCTATTTGTTTATCACTACTAATGCACCCCACAGAAAAGAAATGGGAGAAACGGTGTTTTGAAGTTTTTTCACAGGGATTGGAATAGATGCACCAAGAGTTATCCAAGGGTGGTGAAGACCATAAGCTTGGGGATGTGAAGACAACCCCACTGGACCTACACACTCTCGGTTTGCACACGTCTAACTTCTGTTTTTCGATCGAAACACTTTATCGCATAAACTTGGAGCGTCTTTTTGTTTGTTTTGTTTTGATTTTGTTTTTGTGAGACCACCACATATCATTTATATATAAATACTAAAAATATGGGTTGAAATATGTTGGATGCTTTTATAAGATGGGAAAAGGGATGTTTGAGTTGATTTTTAAAGTTACATATAGTTGCATGATTCATGAGCTTGTTAATGAGTAATAATTTGCAAATGCTTTATCAAGAGCTATCACTTATTCATGTTTTGATGCTGAATGTTATTTTACTTTGTTTAACATGGATTAGTTAGTTCTATGGACACTCATGCATGCATTTAGATGGTCAACTTTCTCCCTCTTGCTAGCCCAAAATTCCAACAAGTAAAAACTTGTTTCCAACACCTTCAACCAAAGTTATTCCAGTGAGTCCACCATATCTACCTATTAGCTTTATGCTATTCCGAGTATGTTTATCATGATATTTGTGTTATCTATACCTCTGAATGAAAATGTTTATGTTATTGATTGTTATGGGAAAAGTTGGTTATATAGCTCTCACGAACTTGATGCACACTTTACTTTTATTGCATAAATAAAACATGACCCATTGTGATTAAAATTATGATGTAGTGGCTTGATAAATGTCCGAGGTTGGGAGTTAGCCCATATGTGCTGTCACATGCAAGCTTTCAACATGCTCCTTCATTCATTTAGTTGATATCATGTACTTTTGTTATGGATGCCTATCATGGTGAAATAATGTGGAAATGAAGTAGTTTAAATGAGTTTGTATAAATGGTTAGAGAGACGCCTGGGCCGCTAATCTAAGCCATGCATCATTCATGGTGGAAATTTACTTACATGCTATGGTGAACCGTCTGTGATGCACCTTATAATAAAAAGCTATTCCAATGGTAAATAAAAAGGGTGTTGAGGTTGTTCATCTTGTTTGTTTGTCTTGTCATTTTGATATGGGCTTGTTCCATATCCTGGGACAAGAGGTACCCCAGTTGACGCTCTTGATGATACTATTATTACTTACAATGATATATAACTTGAACTTGCTTTGTTTCCTAAGTTGAGTAATCATGGTGTAGGTACTTGTATTCAAGGGGCATGAGACACCTAACCTTTACTTTATATGCACACTACTCATATTTGCTTTCACATTAAACTTTAATCATTCAAGATGCTATGATAGGGGTAATGAGAGCTTGACACCAAGAATTCCACATTGCAATCATTAACTTAAGTAGAAGAGTTTGGAAGTTAGATGAAACTTATGCATGCTTTACCTCTACTCACATATACATCTTTCCAAAGTGTCCACCTTTTATATTCAGATTTTCATCTACACTCTATGACCAATGTAGGATGTTCTTACTTATCATTATGCATACATGTGGTCCATATTACTATCTTCTATGTTACACTTTGTGAACTATCATTGAACATCCTTGCATTGAATACTTGATATCACTTCATAAACTATTTGCATATTGCTACTCCTTTGAAGAATGAATCATTTGACTCTATGTAGCAGTAGCAATCATCTTTGATATCCATTGTTAGTGCTATATTGCAAAGTCCATGTTAGTTTTATCACCTTCATACTCGAGGACGAGTATTGGTTAAGCTTGGGGATGTTGATGCATGTAAAATGCATACATGAACTTTGCACTATATCACTCATATTCCAATCATATTTGCATCATATAAGGGTTATATCACTGTTATATAATGATTTTTGGGAATAAAATATTTTTTCCTATTTTTATGGAATTAACCCTGCGCAGGTAGAAAACCCTATTTTTCCTTTTAAGTTTCAGGGACCCAAACGACGTCCAAATAACTTGGAAAAATACAGGCGTCATTATTTTGGAAGGAGGAAGACTTGGGAGCGAAGGAAGCAAGCAAACGGAGGCTGGAAGGCCAAAAGAGGGTGGCCCACGCGGCCTCTGTACCTGGCCGTGTGGGGCCCACCAATTTGGCCCTCGGGCTCCGCTGCCGTCGATCTTTTCTCCACCGCCTTCGTCTTGACCTAAAAACGCCTATAAAAGAAGTCCCACGGCGTTCTCGAAAACAAGCGCCGCCACAAGACAGAAACACGAACGGAGATCTGGAGCTGCAGATTGGAGGGGGAAAACTCCGGCGGGGCACTGCCGGGGTGGTCTCCACCTTCTCCAACGACTTCTCCACCGTCTCCATGATGAAGGGGAGTAGTCCACCCCTGGACTATGGGTTTGTGGTAGTAACTTATGTATCTCTCCTCTCTTTGAGCTTCACTAATTAGTACCGTATGAGTTGCTGAACATGATTACGGTCATCTATGTAATTCTTATGGTGGATATTGTGGTATGAGATGATTTGTTATGCATTTACTGTTGTGTTGGAAATTTTATGACTTGTCATACTTTGATAGAATATTGTTCTTTAAGAAGTATGATGTATGTGGGTACGGGATTGCCGATGTGACACGAAATAGGTATTGAGTGACACAGTACCGCCCAACATCCTTTATCTGGGGGTAAAAAGGAAGAGTATGATGTGGGAGTGACAGCAACCACGCTAGCCTTACGAGGGTGACCTAGCAACACAAATGAATACTTCTTTCAACTATGTGTGTTAGGACATATAGCCGTTATAAAAGCTACCATTAAAACATGACAATTGTGTGTACTTTATCTATAACATGATAATCACCGTAGATGAGGGAGAGAGGATTAAGTGAACCCATGAACCCATGTCCATTGTTTCTATAAGAGAAAACATTTGTCTTGTCCTCTTGCATTGAAGAGGATTGGGACACTTTTACATTCTTGCTTTGCTACATTAAACTTCCATCCATCAAATCAACCACCTTGTTCTTTAAACTTGTTTAGTGCATAATCAACTAAAACTTGTGACACTTTAGTTGTAGGGAATACATAACTTTTCCTTCTTGCTCCTGCGGATCGATACCTTACTTCCACATTGAGAGGTGCTATAGTGATCCCCTGCTCTTGGGGGTAATCACCAACATGCATCTGTGCCTAAATAGTCCACCTTCAGGTTAGCATCCACACCCCTTCCAGTATTAAGTTGCAAGCAACAGACAATTGCATTAAGTAAAGTGCATAATGTAAACAACACAATATTCTTAGACTAAGCATCATTAGGTTACCCCTCGTGGCAACAACACATCCACAACCTTAGAGGTTGATGTCACTCCCCCAGATTAAATGGAGACTGAACCCACTATCTAGCATAAATACTCCCTCTTGGAGTCACAAGCATCAACTTGGCCAGAGTATCAACAAGCAACAGAGAGCATGCAAGATCATAAATAACATAGACATAATATTTTAGTATTCAACTTGACATAGTATCAATATTCATCGGATCCCAGCAAACACAACATGTAGCATTACAATAAGATGATCTTGATCATGATAGATAGCTCACAAGATCTAAACATGATGGCACAAGAGGAGAAGACAACCATCTAGCTAATGCTATGGACCCATAGTCCAAGGATGAACTACTCACACATCACTCCGGAGGCAGGCATGGCTATGTAGAGCCCTCCGGTGATGATTCCCCTCTCCGGCAGGGTGCCGGGAAGAGCTTCAGAACCCTCCCGAGTTAGGGTTGACGGCGGCGGCGGCTCTGGAACTTTTTGTGATTTTTGACTCGGGTACTTAGAGTTTTCCCGAGGAAGGCAATTTATAGGCGAAGGGGCGGCGTCGGTGGAGGCCCGAGGCCTCCTCACCACGTGGCGGCGTGGCAGCATGTGGGACCGCGTCACCATATGGTGAGGATGGCCCACGGCCCCCCTTCGTCTCTCCTTCGGACTCCGTGTACGTGTCAGAAAAATAGGAACTTTGGCTTTTGTTTCGTCCAATTCCGAGAATATTTCCAGAACAACTTTTCTGAAACCAAAAACAGCAGAAAACAGGAACTGGCACTGTGGCATCTTGTTAATAGGTTAGTCTCAGAAAATATATAAAAATGATATAAAGTGTATATAAAACATGTAGCAATTGGCATAATATAAGCATGGAACATCAGAAATTATGGATACGTTAGAGACGTATCAATGACTCAGAGTATAGCCTTAAGTATCATGACATGAAGTTAAAATAAGAACATGCTAGATCTAGTCACGGAGAAGTGGCATGGTCACCCACAACCAAGGTTTTAAATAGCCGGCTATTGCATTTAGCCCTGTGATTTTGAAAGCTATGAAAGGCTATAGCCGCGCTATAGCGCGGCTACGACCTTATAGCCGTTTTGACATATAATGATAGAAAATTAACTTTTAAGAGCGTGTGTTCTTATATATCACTAATTTACTGATACATAACATATTCACGTAAGAGATACGAATAACTAGAGTACTAAATGTAGTTCAAGATAGAGTTCTATGCCCATATTACATGTCAAAAACAATATAGGGTTGAGTTTTGCTCCAAATATGATTGAGCGGACAATTTTGGTACAAACTTTTTGGTGTCTAAGCCGAAAATTTAGCGGCTATGGGGCTAAATCAGGGCTAAATCAATTTAGCCGGTCTATTAGCGGCTATTATCACTATAGCCTATGAAGGCCATAGCCGTAGCGCGAAGCCTCTCGAAAGGCTATAGTCGGGCTATAGCTGGGATATAGCCGGCTATTTAAAACCTTGCCCACAACCCCTGTAGCATGGTATTTTTGTTTATCCCCAGTGAGGCAACAAAGTAAGGTAAAAATACCCAAGTGGATCGCAGAACTTTCTCTCACGTTCACTGCACTAGCCACCCCCCGTTACTCCAACTAATGCACACATCACCCCACACACGCTCTCATAAACATGCTTGATCATAACAAGTGAATAAGAACGGGTACATAATATGCATCTATATTCATAACTGAAACAAACATTTGCAATCTCAAACATATATTAACTCATAAAAAGATCCACCACATAGGTATTACATAGATGACCGTAATCATGTTCGACAGCTCATACGGTGCTAATTAGTGAAGCTCAAAGAGAGGAGAGATACATAAGTTACTTCCACAAATCCATAGGCCAGAGGTGGACTACTCCCTCTTCATCATGGAGACAGTGGAGAAGTCGATGGAGAAGATGGAGACCACGCCGGCAGCGCCCCGCCGGAGTTTTCCCCCTCCAATCTGCAGCTCTAGATCTCTGTTTCGGTGTTTCTGTGTTTCGGCGGTGCTCCTTCCAGAGAACGTCGGGGGGCTATTTTTATAGGCGGTTTTAGGTCAAAACCGAGTCGGTGGAGAAAAGATCGACGGCAACGGAGCGTCGAGGCCCAAGATAGGGGGTCCCACGCGGCCAGGTACAGGGGCCGCGTGGGCCCACCTCTTTTGGCCCTCGGGGCTCCGCTTGTTCGCTTCCTTCGCCCCCAAGTTTTTTTCCTTCCAAATATTGACGCTCGTAAATTTGCAGGTGATTTGGACGTCGTTTGGGTCCCTGAAACATTAAAGGAAAGAAATAGGATTTTCTGCCTGCGCAAGGTTAATTCCATAAAAATAGGAAATAAATATAATATTCCCAAAAATCATTATAAAACATTAATATAACCGTTATATGATGCAAATATGATTGGAATATAAGTAATATAGTGCAAAGTTCATGTATGTATTTTACATGCATCACAAATCTATGAGATCTTCAAGCCCTTTCTTCATCCATGACATAATCTTGTACTTTTCTAAAGACAGCCGTAGAACAACGCCAAAACCACCAAATAACGGACCTGTGAATATCACTGACGGTTCTGCCTTTTTAATTATGAGCCGCAATGTCAAGGCTTTGTGCACGCACGCAACCATTAAATTAATCAAGCAACATCGGCATGAGCACTACCACTGATATTCTAGGGACAAATAACCGAACCACGTTGTCGACTTCGTCGGGAGCCGAGAGAACGAATCACCATTGCCGAAGACGTAGTAGTCGGGATAGATATTGCGAGGACAAACCTCCTCGCGACAACCATGAGAAATAATTTAAGATTGATCTGGCGAAGCAATATCTGAAGAAGCATATCTAAACAGACTTAATCTTCCAAAGCCATCATTGACGTCGGGAAGGATATCTCGTTGTCGAACGAACCGTGGGAGATCACTTATTGCAGACGATATCATCTCCATTAACAAAGAAGATGACGACCAAAACCAAGATCTAAGATTAAGGTCCTTCGTATAGCGCCGTGCGCAGATCAAGATCCACATCCCTCCTAGTGTCAGAACGGCAACTAGAAGAGGCGAGGACCCGTCGAATCTTCGCTGGTGGCGACGTGAGACACCGACCACATCAGCTCTGGAGTCTCTTCGAGTGAACTTTTATAATAAACCACATGATTTTGGGAGTACTATACTCGTAGAAAAACAAAACATCAGTCGTCTCCATCCCATTCCTCCCCACGCCGCCTCCACCCCCACGCAGATTCTCCTCTCCGGCCGCCGCCCACGCCGTCGGGGGACCGGATCCGCGTCGCCGGACGCCGGGAGGCCGGTCCATCCGCGTCGCCGACGCTGGGAAGCCAGCCGCGCTCCTCCTCCTCGTCTCCGTCCGCCCGCGCTTAGGGTTCCTCCTCCACTCCACCAAGTGTTCGTCCGTGGTAAGCCGTCCTCCGCCTCCTCGCTTCTCAGGCATTGCTCACTGCTCGCTGAAGAATCGTGCTCACAAACGCCCATCCCCACGCAGAGACGTCCGATCTGTCCGCCGCCGCACACAAGAAACTCGCCGCCATGGAGCATCCCTGCATAAGCTTCACCGCCGTGGCCCGCTCGGTGCGCCTGCTCAAGGTCGACGGATTCAGCCTGACGGGGAGCATGGGCAACGACGAGTGCGTCAAGTCCAGGTGGACCTTCGACGGCTACGACTGGGAGGTCCGCATCTACCCCGCAATCAGCTGCTCCGTGGCGCTGGAGGTCGCCTTCCTCAGCAGGGCCCGGAAGGGCAGCGTGAGGGCGGCGATAGGGTTCCAGCTGATCGACCCGAGGGGAGCCATCAGGCCGTCCGACGAAGTCTGCGTGTCCTGGGTGTTCAGCAACACCCAGCAGTGCTCGCCGAAGAAGGTGTTCGCGGGGAGGCGTGAGATAGGAGCGTCGGCTTTTGTGAGGGGTGACTCTTTCACCATGCAGTGCACCATTACCGTTCTCAAGGAACTGCCTGATACGGTGCCGGATCCGGTTGAAGAGGAAGTGCCAGCGGTGCCGTCCTCGAACCTGCACCGTCACCTCGCTGAGCTCCTGCGGAGCGAGACCGGAGCGGACGTCACGTTTCTTGTGTCCGGCGAGTCATTTGCCGCACATAAGAACATACTGGCCACGAGATCCCCGGTTTTCATGGCCCAGTTCTTTGGAGACATGAAGGAGAAGTGCTCGCAGCGTGTGGAGATCAGGGACATGGAGGCTGAGGTGTTCAAGGCGCTGCTTCACTTTATCTACACCGATACCGTGGCCGAATTTGAGGACAAGGATGAGGCGGCGACACTGATGGCTCAGCACTTGCTTGCAGCTGCTGACAGGTACGGACTCGATAGGCTCAAGCTGATTTGCGAAGGAAAGCTCTCCGATGGCATCAATGTGGACGCCGTAGCGACAACTCTGGCGTTAGCCGAGCAACACAATTGTCCACAGCTCAAGGCCAAGTGTGTCGGCTTCATCGTTAAAAGCTCTGCAGTTCTTGATGCTGTTTTGGCGACGGAGGGGTACAAGTACCTAGAGGCAAGCTGCCCGTCGGTGCTGGCTGACCTTCTCAAGTCAAGTCTGCGCATCGGAGGAAAGAACTGATGCATAATTAGCTGCTACTGTAGGCCCAAGCTCTGAAGTATGATCGATGCATAGTTTCTGTTTGTGCCTGTGATGTATGTATGTCTAGTTAACTTGTATAACGAACTGAATCTCAGCTAGGTTTGTCTATGTCTGTGCTTGTTATGAATGCAAGTCTAATAGTAAATTGTGTTTCCTCACCTTATCCAATGTGCAACATTACTGCCTCTAGTGCCTCTTTACTGTTTTGTAATTTAGGTCCAAATGTTTCAAGATTTGCCATCTGTCTCCTGTATGTTTCTGAGGGACACCTGTGCAGTGTGTGCAAAGCTTGGAAAGAACTGATGCGTAATTAGGTGCTACTTGAAGTTCAAAGTACTATAGATGCATAGCCTCTGTTTTGCTTGTGATAGTTAAGTTGCCCAATGAACTGATGCTCCGCGAGAGTTTCATTTCTATATGTCCTTGTTATGCATGCATTTCTAGCAGTAACTTGTGTTTCCATCACTTGTGTTCTACGTTACTGCTTTCAGTGCCCCTTCAGTGTGCTGTAATTTAGTGCTAAATGGTTCAAGATTTAGTCGTCTTATGTATGCTTGTCAGTGGCCAGTGTGTGCAGGGTTGGGACATGTAACTAATTGGCAGTTGCTTCCTGTGGATATTGAAGAGAGAGTTCAAATACATCAACTTTTTTTGAAATTTCATTATAAATTTGAGAGCTCTGGTTTTCTTACCCAAGCCCATATTTATTTAATAAAAAAGTTCTAGATTTTTTGTATGCTCTTCAAAAGATATTATGAAGCTGCCTTTATTCTATTCATTTCTATCATCGAACGAGGACTTGGTAAGTATATATCTCATCCGCCTGATATCATGAACTATAATCCTCAACCTCCTATTGCTGGTATGTGTTGCAAAGATGTAGAAATGGACATATGTGATGATAGACCTGTAAGGTCATGGAAGGAGCAGCATATACCAGATTTGCATAGAAGTTCAGATTTGGAGGAGCACGCGAGAAAAGCTCTAGCAGATCCTGTACATGCTTTCTGTAGCATCTGGTCTCTGAACCGCAGAGAGTGCTGATACTTGTGAATACGAAACGGATACGGATGTAGACGATACCAAAGCAGGTAACATTTGTCAGAAAACGATAGCGGTATAATACGCGGAAATTCACATTGCCTCCCGAGATCTAACATTTGTCAGAACACGGTAACGGTATAATACGCGGAAATTCACATTGCCTCCCGAGATCATGTGCCCCTGCTATCCTACTATATATAAAAGGGGCAGAATCGCTGCCCCCTCAGCCCTTCACGTCGCCGGCAAACGAGGGCCGTCCGATCCGCAGAATGAACGGTGCAGATTAACCCACGTCATGCCCAAATCGGCAACCACTGTTCATGGCGAATTTTAACCAATCGCTGGCCGCCACGTATACCCGGTCACCTCCCGGTCGCCCCGGTTCCAGCCGGTATCCCGCGCGCACGAATTTTGGCGTGCACAATTTGCAGGAACCCCCCGCCAAGGACCTAAACGCAAATACCGCAAACCCCAGGTACTTTTACGCAAAACTGGCACGGACTCCTCCCCTCTCCCGCGACGCCGCGGGTCGCCGCCGGCGGCGGCGCGCATCGACGCCGTCCCGCCACTCCCCGGACGCATCAGAGGCCACGGCGGGGTCCGCCGGAGCTCCCTCTACCACCTCACCGCGGATCGCATCCCGGCGCGCTCCGGCCGCGCGGGAATCGCCGCCGCCGCCTCGCGGCCCTCCGCCGCCTTTCGTGCGCCTCCGGCGACGCTCCGGTGACCCTACAGGGGCGGCGCCGCCGGCTGCGGGTCGGTCGCGAGGTGCCGCCTCCGGCTCGGGCAGGCGCGCGTGCCAAATCGTGGCGGAGCGCCGCCGCGGGCGCCTCCGGCCAGATCTGGCAACTGTGACGTCAGCACGACGTCACAGTGGGCCCACATGTCAGTTTTTTTTAACAGTCTAAACTATTCATACAATTTTGAAAAAATTGCACAAATTTTTAGATATGTTTACAAAAAAATGACAAAGATGATGAAGTGGTCACATAAATATAAATATGGACGACCAAAATTCAAAATTTTAATTTCCATGTGCTTTCCAATTTTTTGTATTTCATAGACGTCAAAAGGAGTTCAACTGCGTTAAAACTATTCAAAAACAGGCTGACTCCTGAATTTGAATGATTTCCGAAATGCGGACAATCTTAAAACAGAAGCCTCATTTGCATTTCATTAATTTCCGAATCTGCACAATTTTTAGATGTAACCACCTTCAAAATGTAAAACTAACTACCTGTGTAAAAGAAAGCAAACACATTTGAGAAATTCAAATTTGCTAATATTTGCAAACAAAAATACGAAAGAAAAAAAACAAACCGGAGCTTTCCAATCCAAATTTCAAATTTAACCCCTCCGCAAAAACTAAAATTCTTTCGAGTCCACAGGCGCGGCGGAGACCGCGCTTAGTCCCCTAGTCTAATGAATTGCATGACATGAAGACGAAGTTGAGGGATTGTTTGTAAGACGCGGCCACCACTTTGTCACAATGTTCATGTGAGTACATTCATAACTCACAAGTCACAGTGGCGAATAGACATAACTGCACCGTACGCACCATATACTTCATGAAAATACACATGCTATTGCACACGTTTTTTTGTTTGGAAACTGGCTATTGCACACGTGACTCTCTGCTTGAAGGTACACCTAGACGCTAGACCCATGTTCAACGTGGTGTTTTTTCCTATTTTTACCTACATCCTACTGCAATTTTGGTCAGAGAAAGGAAGTGATACACACTGTCATATCTTGTCAAATCACAAACTTGTGAGTTATAAACCACAAAAAGGCCATAGTTTAATCCATCAGTTATCTGGAGGTGATACACTAGCCAGATCATGTCAGAGCACAAATCTTTGGGATGCAAACCATACATTGACATAGGCTAATCTATCGGTTTATACATAAGTTTACCAATGGGTTCCTACTCAGCCATTTTCAGAACCCAACAGGTGGCAATACTTCAGCTCCGTTCTACGGTCACAAATCTAGAGCATTAGAAACCATGCATTCCTTTCACCTTTTGGAAACCTCACTGCATTAAAAGAGCAGAGTTCCCCTAGGAGATCCTTCGCAAAATCGTTTTTCATGTAATTACATTTTATAATTGATTAACCACGAGTAAGTTACATGTCGTGCACCGAAAAATCGGCAGTTGACCGTGGAAGGAATTAGTTTACACCAAGAATCGAAAATATGAACATCTTACAACAACAAAAGTTGCAACCCTATAAAAAGCTAGGCGAACTTAGACCGTGACGGCTGCCTGAGGGGTCGGAGGGATCTGGTTCTCGACAGGGATCTCCGTGAACTCGGAGAGAATGGCCCTGAACTCATCGCCGCTCAGCGTCTCCTTCTCGAGGAGCACCTCCACGATCTTGTCCATCGCCACACGGTTTTCCCTGATTTGTTGCAACGCGATCTCGTAGGCCTTGTCTGACAGCTGCTTGATGGCCGAATCGATGTCCAGCGCGAGCTTCTCCGACATGGAATTCCTCGCCATCATTCTCATGATGACATCTCCACTCTGCTGTGAGTCCATCAGAGACCATGGACCAATGTCTGACATGCCGAATGTGACCACCATCTGAAGAAGCATCATGATCAGTACAGACCAGTGACAAAGGTCAATAGTTGAGACAAAATGTTTTAACGAAAATGCTGTAAATTATAGTAGCCTCGACAGCACATGAGTATGCAGCAGCATACTTTGCTCTTTGAATTTATTTAGTAGCTAGGCATGTCAGATATTGGTGAAACCATAAACAGTTCGGAAGGAATTGCATTGTTCTTGCTACTGTTTCTACAGTTGTAAAATTAGCATAGTTCTACAGCGTACCTGCTTGGCTAAGCCGGTGATCTGCTGCAAGTCACCAGCAGCTCCAGTGGTCACCTCAGAATCTCCAAAGATGATCTCCTCAGCAGCTCTACCACCAAGGCCACCAACGATCCTGGCAAAGAGTTGCTGCCTAGAGATGAGTGTTGGGTCGTCCATTGGAATGAACCAGGTGAGACCACGAGCTTGACCCCTTGGAACCAGGGTGACCTTTTGGACGGGGTCATGGCCAGGCGTCAAAGTTCTGCAAAGAGTACAATTTTCAAATATGAACCAGGTTTACTAGAAACTTGACATGGGAGTAATGAACAAGTGCCAGCAAAAGCCTGAAACCACAACATATGATATCTTTTCAGAAAAATGATGCAGAAATGGAGGCCCTTAATGCAACCAGTCAACATAAAAAGGACGTTTGAGAGTCTTTGCTGCACAAATGCTCTCTAGTTTTCCCAAACCCCGGACCATTTCAGACTTACACATTCATGTACCTTAGAAGAGTATTTAAAATGCTGAGAAATCCATTCGAATCCTAATTTACCCAATCCAATCCCTAATGCAATGTTCAACAAGCGATTAGCACATATGCAGATTATCTCTTACCCGCAAACTGCATGCCCAACTTCATGGTACGCAACAAGGCTTTTGCTCTTCCCATCTGTCATGACAGTTCCTTCCATGCCAGCCACTATTCTGTCAATTGAATCATCATCTCTTTTGAGGAAATTCCTGTCCTCCCACGACGGCCTGCTAGTATGGCTGCTTCATTCAGAAGATTTGCCAAGTCTGCTCCACTAAACCCAGGTGTTCTCATTGCTATGACCTCAAGAGAAACATCAGGATCAAACTTCTTGTTGCTACCGTGCACCTTTAGGATCTCAGTCCTTCCACGTACATCAGGAACATCAACACTCACCTGCGGGGAAAGTTAGAATGTAATGTCAAGGAGGATCCCTTAATATTTAAAGTAGGTAACATATAGTCTAACTTTTAAATATAATGGAATACAACTCAAGCATTGAAATAAACGCATTAGACTTGTGGTTCACTAAACAGAACAGATAGAGGTAAACAGTGTAACAGGAACTTTATGATGATAAGAATATGCACATAAGGTTTAGAATGTGCAAATGGAATACATACATGTTAACGGTACAAACAACTGGATTACTGGATAGGAACAAACGAACCTGTCTGTCAAAGCGTCCAGGTCTAAGCAAAGCGGAATCCAAGATGTCAGCCCTGTTGGTGGCAGCAACAACAATGATTCCAGTGTTCCCCTCAAAACCATCCATCTCAGTCAATAGCTGATTGAGAGTCTGCTCCCTTTCATCATTCCCACCACCGATACCTGTTCCTCTCTGCCTTCCAACAGCGTCAATTTCATCAACAAACACTATGCAAGGAGCATTCTCCTTGGCCTTCTTGAAAAGATCACGAACTCGGGAGGCACCAACACCAACAAACATCTCCACGAACTCAGAACCTGATATGGAGAAAAATGGCACGCCGGCTTCTCCGGCGATTGCCTTGGCAAGCAAAGTCTTACCAGTTCCAGGAGGACCAACAAGCAGCACACCCTTAGGAATGCGGGCACCGACAGCGGTAAACCTCTCTGGCTTCTTCAAGAACTCAACCACTTCCATGAAGTCCTGCTTTGCTTCATCGACACCAGCGACATCATCGAATGTCACACCGGTGTTGGGCTCCATCTGGAACTTGGCTTTAGATTGGCCAAAACCAAGGGGAAAACCAGGACCACCTGGTCCACCCATGCCACCTGATCCTCCTCTTCTTGACAGCAAGAACAGACCACCGATAAGGATAAGCGGGAAGGCCAGATTCCCGATAAGGTTGAAGAGAAGAGAACCGGAGTCCTCCTGCTGGTTGTGCGCGGCAAAATCAATGTTCTTCTCCCTCAGCTTCTGGAGAAGCTCCTGGCTCAGACCAGGAAGCTGCACACGAACCCTCTGCACACGGTTGCCGAGCTCGGGCGAAACCGCCTCCACGATAGCAATGGTCCCATTCTCAAACAGATCCACCTTGTTCACCCTGTCCTTGTCGAGGTACTCGAGGAACCTCGAGTAAGACATCCTGGATGAAGAAACGCCCTGATCATCGGCGAGAGCCTTCTTCGCGGTCAACAGGGCAGGCAGCCCGACTCCTCCGAGCGCGAGCTTCAGGAGCTTCCTCTTAGAGTCGCTGGTCTTGTGCTGCTCCAGGGACGCGGTCACAGACACCGGCCGGCCGCTCGAAGGGAGCGCCGCGAAGGGTAGCAGCCCTTTCGCAGCGAGGCTCATGGATGGCGGCGCCATGTTTGGTCACTGCGGACGAAATGAACAACGATATCGTCAAAGTCAATCAGAGACAGAAAATAATACTCCTTGTAAAGCAGAACAGCTTGCACCCAGCCAGGCACTTATCAATTTCAATTCAACTAAATCCACCAGTGGCAACAGAACTCGGACAACTCACAAACAGCAATCCTTAGAATGTTAAAATGTTTCACAGCAAAGGTAGCACTCAACAAGGTCCACTAATCAACTATATGTTCCACCAACCATTTCATTCCTTCCTCGGGCTGCAAGGAACTACAAACCACCCCACGGTGTAAAAATAGTGGAATACCAACTCGTCTCGCTAGCCCCACAAAGTGCTCCCAGTGGCTCTACTCTCTGATTACACTAGCTGAGATGAAAAAAGCTAACGATTTTCCTAGCCTCGCAGCTAGCCAAACCTAGATTTGCAGGACCGATGCATCACACACACACTCTCTGCCTCCTTTCGGAAGTCTTCCCCCGCAAATCGCTTCGAGCAAGAGCACTACAGAGCAAGACTCAATCCCAAAACCAGGCAACAGAGGAAAAAGAAACAAAGCTAGCTCGCGGGATACTGCACGGGGCTAATTGAACCAGGATTAAGAACCGGAAGCAATAAAGAAACAAATCACGGGGCTCCGGCAAGGACGCGGCACGCACCTGAGACGGATCGGAGTCCGGAAGGGGTGGGGGAAGGGTTCGTCTGAGGGGAGCGGAGCGAGGCGAGCCGAGTGTATAAGTAGCGGGCACTGACGAGGATTTTTCTCCTCGGCGAATGACTGACTGTCCTCCTCCGGTGCCGCGCGGTTGCGTGGGGATTTCTGGAGGAAAGGGAAGGGAGGGGCGACGTGGGCGGCTGTGCTCCCACAGCGTCGATAAGGAAGAGATGAGCCCACATAGACGACGGGGTGTACTCACAACACCAGATAGAAAATGACTCTCTGGTTTCATCGAGTGAAAATGGACAAATTTTGCCGTGTGATTTTCTCGTGGACGATGGCTCCGGCATCGTGGATGGACTTGCGCTCACGCAAACTACTTGGACCCTGTCCTGTCGTGTCGCAAAGGACTTGGGACTCCGAGAAGTGCCAGTGGCTGCAGCACGACCATAGATGAGCTCTGCCTCGAATTGCATTGCGACTTTCGGAAACACTTGCCCCAAGCACCTGCCGACTATTACTATACCAACAAACAATTCCCCAATCCTACTATATATAAAAGTTCATCAGAATCACTCCCAGTTCTGCCATCCACGTCGCCCCGTTAACTGACGCCGTTCAATCACGTTTTAAGATTCGTGCGTACTGTAGCTAGGCAATTTCTTCCAATCAGAAGCGGACACGTCGTGCCGCACGAGTTTTGACGCAGATAATCTTACAAAAAAGAACCCGAGACTTTCGCAAAGCAACCCGCGGTCCAACTTATTACACTGGGAGGGACCTGTTTATAATTACACATAAAGAGACGGACTTTTATGCAAAACCGCCCGCAGAAATTCCTCTCCTCCTTCTCTCTCGTGAATGGCGCCGAGGTTGCCGGCGGCGCCGCCCCTCCGCTCCTCCCCCGTCAAATCCAAGCCCACTACGGGGTTCGCCGTCGCCGCATCTCCATCTCCGGCGAGCCGCGCGTGCCGGGACGCCGCCCTCGCCGCGGAATCACCGCCGCCGCGCTCCACAGCCGCCGCCGCATCCGACGGCCGCCGCCGCCGCTCCGGCGACCTAAACGGAGCGGCGCCGCCACATCCGGGCGCCCCGCGTCGAGCCGCGTCTACGGCGCGTACTCGCGCGCCCCGGAACGTGCAGGTTCGCCGCCGGCGAGCCGCTGCCGCCGCTGCCGCTCCGGCCGCAGTGATGCCATGCTGGCGTCGCCGTGGGCTGGGCTGGGGAGGCAGGCCGCCTCGTGGGCTGGGCCGTCTGCTGCGAGCCTCGGCCGGTTTTTTTTCCTTCTGTTTTTTTATTTATTTCCCAATTCTTTTGTAATTTGTAAACAGAAATTCAAATCAGTTCAAAATAATTTCTACAAATATTTAATCAATCAAGAACAACATTCCAGAAACTTTGAAACCCTTCAACAAAAAAAAGAATCTTAAGAATCCCAAATATTACATAAAGTCTCATTAATAAATTTAAAAAATCACCATAATTGAAAATTTTCAAACTATTAATTATAAAAATGTAAAATGGACAAAAAAAATACTTTTTCTTCAAGTTTGCAAACATAATAATTCAACAATTCACAAAATTCAATAAAGATATATTCATTTCAAACTGCTGAATATTCGTTCATATTCAGAACAACAAATTCTAATTCACTACAGATATATTCTATTAGTTTTTTCTGAATATATTATTCGAGTTGTTCAAAAATATATTTTACATTGAACCTGTAAAATGAAATTTCGATTTAGAACTTAATAAAAACAGCTATTTCTCACAATGACACAAGAAAAATTAATAACTGCAAACTCATTTGCCTAAATATATATATATATATATATATATATATATATATATATATATATATATAGGTAAATTAACAGGTGCTCCCTGGTGCCCGGGCACCTGGATAGAATACAGTACATTTTGGGTATGTAGATGACACTTATAACTCGGGTATGCACATGTTGGGTATATAGGAGGTACACATATCCTTGGGTATGTGTATTCGAGGTATCTACATGTTATATATACCTTGGGTATGTGTGTTCAATTGTACGCGTACAGATCAGTATATATGCACATGTTGGGTATATAGGAGGTACAGATCAGGTATAACTCGGGTATGCACATGTTGGGTATATAGGAGGTACACATATCCTTGGGTATGTGTATTCGAGGTATCTACATGTTAATATACCTTGGGTATGTGTGTTCAATTGTACGCGTACAGATCAGGTATATATATAAATAACTTAGGTATGTGCACATTATTAGGTATGCATACCCCATAATGTGCATACTCAAATCATATGTACCTCCTACATACCTAAGGTATACATACCCAAGATATATGTATATGTCTACATACCTAAAACTGTTCGTATTCCATCCTGGTGCCCATGCTCCTAGGTGCCCCATCTGAGCTTCATATATATATAAAGAGTACTATTTAAGCAAAAGAAAAAGATAAAAGAAATGTGAAATATGAACTATAACAATAACTTCAAGTCTATCCGTTCGAAAAACAAAAAAAAATACACTACAAATTTGGACAAAATGCAAATTCATTTCCTCCAATTATACATTGAATTCGAATTAAAATTAATAAATGCCCACATAATGTATTATTTAGAGGACATATAACTTAAACCTCTCCAACAATGTATTTAAATTGTAAAAAAACTCAGCACATAAAAAAATGAACAAAATGCAATTTCATTTCCTCCAATTATGTATTAAATTTCAATCGAAATAAATATATGCTCACATAATTTATGCACTCTGTTTATTGAGTTTAATTACACAGTTAATATAAAACTCAAACATATTACACCAACTTGACAAAAAAAAATTTGATACTGCAACTAAACTCCCTCCAGTTATACAATTGAAATTAATAAATATTCCAACAAAACCAAACTATCTCTACTTACAACTTTCGACAACTAAACAATTTTTAATATAATTTTTTTCATATTTCAAAATTTTTCAAAGCTCCAGAACTTTTAAATATCATATTCCAAAAAATTCAAATCTTCAGAACTTTTAAATATCAGCATTTCCAAATTTCAAATTCACCGACCAGGCGCGACATTGTGAACTTGCACAAAATTCCAAAAATAAACAATTTCCACACGCAAACTTTTCCGAATTTCCCTAATTTTAAAAACTACACAATTTCCAAATATGCAATTTACCAAATTTTTAAAAAATTTACAAACAATAATACAATTTAAAAAATTAGTATCTGTAAAACTACAATGTAAATAATATAAACAACATACTAAATTATCAAATTTTCCACACAAGAAACATTCTAAAAATCAAAAACAAAAAATACCATACTTATGGCATTTAGCCTCCCTAAATTAAAGAATATTTGCAAAAAACAAAAACAAATGAATTTCCTCTATTTATAAATTGACTTCAACAAACAATCACGTGCTTTACATCCTCCAATTATAAAATTCAAACAAATATTACAACAAAATACAAACATACATAACCATTTCAACTATTTCAGAATATTTCCGCGTAAAAAAAACATTTAAAATTGAATTACAATAATTTCCAAATTTAAGCAACCTCAAAGATCAAACCATTTTCACAACGAAGTCATTTTCAATTTCAATTATTTCCAAACTTAAACAACTTTACAACACCACCATTTTCAAATTCAAATTCAAAAACACACGCGCGGCATTGCCGCGCTAAGATCCCTAGTCATGTTATTATGAAGGATGGGGTTCAGGTGCACCTCTGAACTCTTCTGTGATACTGTCATGTTATTCTCTATATCTGCAAGCAGTAGAGTTACAGCTTACAAGGCAAAGCTCACTGCCACCAAAAGTTTGGAAAAAAAAAATACAAGAAAGGTCACAGGAGCAATTACTCTGAGGATATGGGACACTAGGATCCATGTGCTTTTACAGAATTATGATTTGCAAAAATACCACACCAACCAGCAACTCTGTAATATTGTGTTATTCTCTATATCTGCAAGCAGTACAGTTACAACTTACATGCCAAAGATCACTGTCACCAAGGGAGAAAAGGGGAAGCGGGGTCACAGGAGCACCTGCTCAGGATGTGCAATGTGGAACTCATGCTTTTACACACCTATGATTTGCAAAAATACCACAGCAACTCTTCCACTAGTCTAACGGGATGCGCCGGATCTTGGAGACCAGATGGGCGGTGGGGAGGTCCAGCCCGCTCCCGCCGTCCGATTTGATCAGCTCGCGGACCTGGTCTCTTGGGGCCGAGATGCAGGCGTGGAAGGTGGAGAGGAAGGGAGGAATCGGCATCGACAGCGCCAAGAGGACGTTGCTCAGGTACTCGATGTCCGCCGCGAGCTGCAGGGCGCCTCGGTCTGTGATGTACTGGATCCCGCGCAGCTGCTCCATGAACATAGCGGTGGCACCTTCCGCGACCTGAGACAGTGAAAAAGAATGTCAAGAACGAAAATTATAATTTCCGGCACGTTTCAACACATTTGCTTTGGTGTTAGGTAAATATGATAAGATTATTAAGCACTAATGCACTGCCATTTTTGTTAGCTACTAAATCTAGATCACGAGACTTTGAATATATCACTTACCTTAAATATCCACTCCGTAGCAAAGAACTGAGCCTCATCATTGCCAACTTCACTGCCCGAGATACCTTCAGCAAGTGGCTCCAACTGCTGCGGTAAAGTGAGGAGATACTCCCCCACACTAGTCACATATGCTTGTGGGTACGCACTGAAGCTTGGAAGAGGAAGACCACCCTGTTCCTCCACGGACGACCAGATTGGGAGGCGAGCAATCTCACTGAGACGCTGCCGGACTTTAGATATGAGCACATCGTACACAAGCTCGTTTACTTTGTCTGAGAAGGCTGCGACCCTTTGTGACGTGACAGGAAGAGCATGAAACCTTGGGTCTTTTGACTGTACAACAGAAATAATTTTCTTTAAATGAACAGAGGATGAAGGCAAATAATATTATATGTGCAAGAATTACAGCTGAACAACTTGTAGCAATACAGCAGTAAAGGAGCGTTACTGACGAATTTCCGTGAAGCAAGAGGCTGTAATCAAACACTACAGTCTTTTACTCAATATGTTCAAACTCATGATGTTCAAGAGCATGTGGACTCACTCAAGATCAGGGACATTGCAGAAAAACATATTACCAATGATCAAGAATACATGGTGATCAATGACAGATATCCAACATGTGCTAGAACAAAGGCATATGCTGACTCAGCCTAATACGGGCAAGCTGGACCGATCAGATCAACAGTCAAATAACTAAGGACTTCAAGTGCTACCTAAATACGAGTAGGGTCTATCTAGTATGTTGAATTCAGTGATGACTGCAGAACATGCATCATTTTGCAAGCTCAATAACTAGCTATTCAGATGTACATTTGCCATCAGAGATATAAAAGTGAAGACCTTTGCGCCTTAACCCTAAATGCAAGAAATTTAGAAGCATATAACTTGCCTGTTCTAGTACAGCGAAGAGTTTCTTAGACTTGTCTGGTAGATTGGTGAGACGAATGGTTGCAATATCAAGCGCTGCCCTCCCACCCTGAGGCAATCCTGAATTCTCATCAGCAGTCCCTGTGAGTGATTTATCCACGCTAGAACCAAATCCGGAAAAAGAAAAGTTTGTTCCAATCCTGGCAAGAGTAGCCCTTAAAGAAGCTTCAAAAACTGAGGTTCTGCTGGTTAAGCAATCGGCAACTGTAAGAACCTGCAAAGCACCCTGGACAATAGACCATTCTTCCTCTTCAGAAACATCCACCAATCGTGGTGCTTCCCTTTTCTCCAGTCCTGCATCTTTTTTTGAGGCATCACTATGTGTGATATTATCCAGCCCACATACTGTTCTCAGGGACTTTAAAGTTTCTTGTAGATTAGATATGTACTGCAGCATGACGTCATCAAGTGCCAGTACCAATTCATCTGCCTCTGATCCGCCAGTGAGACTAATGCATCTCTCAACAGCTGCTTCAAGAAGTACTATCATCTGTGGGATGGATTCCTCCATTCTACGGACAGTTTCACTCAGCTCTATACCCTGTGCACCTACACCACGGGAGATAGCCCCACGGATATCTATGCCTGCCATCGCAGCAGAAAGTACAGCACGCTCCATCTGCCCATACCTAATACAAGAAAATTAGTATGCAGAAAGTGTCATACATCAAAAGGAACAACCTGTAATAAATACAGGTGGTGACAAGATGAACATAACTTTCTTTTTCCTTGTTATCTTTAAATGATATAATAACTCAAGTGCTTACCTCACTTTAAAGGTTTCATATGGGGTATAAATAGCTCTTAATGTATTCAGCACAACTCCAAGATCTGATTCTGAAAATAATTGCTGAATGTTCCTAGCAAAAGTGCCAGTCATGTTGTGCAATTCGATTAGTGCAACAAGATGTTTATTCTGCAACTTAGTGCTTTTGGGTAAGTCACCAGATAGAACATCCAGTACACCTGGAAATAGAGAAGATAAGATCAATTAAAAAGGAACAAAACTAATACGACAAACAAGAAAAAGACTACTACAGTACTACTTGACAAATAAACAAACAAAAATGCAAGGCATACCTTTTGCAACAGATCTGGTTTCAGGAACAGCATCTCCAGTTGCTACATTAACACGAGAGACAAAACTTGAATTCAACTCACTCATGGTCTCAACAAGTACTTTAGGGACTAGTGATCTATATTCTTCAGGGAAAGCAGTGGAGCACCTGCAAGTAATAGTATTTAGAAGACTGCAGTTTAATGACAGAGTTCAGTGGAGGCAACATTTTTTGTGTGGCCGAAAGATAGTTTACAAACTGCTGCCAAAGCACGGCTTCTGTTTAACAAATTTACAAGAACAAGTATTTGTCAACACAGAACAAAAAAAGAAACAGGATCCCACTGACATACCACTTCCATTCTTGTTCAAGGTAAAGTAGTGTCTCATCATAGAAACTCGGCAGCCAGCTTGAGAATGAGGTACTTATGATTTCACCACCACGCTTCTCCATCTCTATCCTGTTGGCTCTTTGCTTTAGGTCATAATCTTCCCAAAGTTTCTTTAGAGGCTTGACATGGATCTTTGTGTATTGCACCTCCAATGACTTAAACCTCCCAATGCGTGTCAATATACCACGAAGATCTTGCACAGCATCAACCTTTCAAGCAAAATTTGACAGGAACAGGTTCAAAATAAAATAAAGATGTTTCATGCAGTCTTAACATAGATGAGCTAATTTGCGGGATAGAAACCTTGCGGTTAGAAAGGGCATCCAACAGACGGGGCTGAACCATTTCGTCCAGCCTTTCTTCCAATACTTCAAGCTGCTTTCTCACGTTAGCAAACTCTGCAACCTGAAAGGAACATTTAATAAGATAAATGATAAATGAACAGGTTCTGCATATATGCTTGATAAGGCAGAGACAGATGAAAGTACAGTACCTCCCCAACTGCTGACAAGCAATGTCTCATGGTTGCCAGGGTTTCTGCAGCTTTTGGGAGATCACCACTCGAAAACACATCCTCGACACTTTGGCTCAACTGAGCTAATCCAGCCGCATCCTGTCATTCCATCCAACAAATTCTTAACTATTATTATATTTGAACTTACCACTGAGTAAAACAGGTACTCCAGTGACATGTGTCATGTCTGTCATGGTCCAAATTTACGATTATATCATACCTGCAATGTCGTGTATGCAGCTTCCATGCGTTGCTTCACAGTATCAATACGTGCTAGCGCGGTTATTGACTCAGCAGATGAGCCCTCAGCCTGGTTGGAGAAATTATCATAACTACTTGGTTAACAACCATATTTCTAGCCCTTCAAAAAAAAAAAAACCATATTTCTGAAATGAAGCTGCAATTGTGGGTCAAATTTGTTTATGATACATGCATATCTGCCTTCTCAATGTTGCCATTAGAATAGGAACCAATAATTCCAAATAAGCTAGCATGACTTAAATCAATTGTATTCAACAAAAGGCAAAACAGAACGTTGTTCTAAGGGTGCATTGCAGTCAGAAGTATACACTGGGCGAATAATGTTACTTGCAGTTATCTATTGCATCTCTTTCCACTAGATGTGAAATATGACATTAACTAGAACAACAGATCTTGGTATTTTATTCCAATACACCTACAGGCTTAGGCATATAGTTTATATAGACTTCAGCTCTAAAGTTGTGGGTATACTTGAGTTTCTATATGTTGCGTATAAAGATGTATAAGTACATAACAAGGTAGTATCCCAAACTGATATTTTCTTCTAGCTTTTTTGCAACTCAAGTACCAAAATCTAGTTGGGTTTTACTAAACCCAGGAAACTTACGGGGTCATATTCCAAAACACAACAAAGGAGACACTGTGACGAAATCAAGAGGCCAAACAGATGACGAATTAAAGCTTCGATTGTCTATTTGGTACTGTACTAACTTGTGTATAGCTATCTAACATTATGTTCTGAACAAAAAGTGCCGTGTACAATGCAAAGACCACACGGTTACACAGATAAAAATGACATGATGATACAAATTTGAGATCCAGATCCGATTGAAAAAATGGTACTGACAGCAGAGACCAAATTATCAGCATAAACGAATCGAACTAAATCAAGCGGCCAAGCTGAATCATAACAATATCATCATGCTCAAAGTGAGCCATAGCTAAATCCGAATAGCACACGTGCGCCGATAATAAACTACTCAATATTCCTTCCAAATGCATCTCGATTTCTCGACACTACATGCCGGGAGCGGCGCGTGAGATCCAGATCCGACCAGGAACAGCAACACGGGGGGACGGGAAGAGCGGGCGGCTAACCTGGGAGAGGGACTGGAGGACTGTCGCGAGGTGGGATCGCAACGCGACGGCGTCGTCGCGGAGCCTGAGCGCTTCGCGGCAGGCGAGCGGGACGCGGCGGAGCGCGTCGGCGCTGTCCCGCTCGAGCGCGGCCCCGGCGTCGTCGGCCGCGGCGCGGAGGCGCTCCTCGGCGTCGGCGAGGAAGCGGTCGAGCGGCTCCGACGGGTGGCGCGCGTCCAGCGCCGCGTTGATCCACCGCTTCGGGTCGAACCCCTCCGCCCCGAACTCCGTCGCGTCCACCACCACCATTTTCAGCTGAGCCACGCCCCGCGGAGTGGGTCTCCCACTAGGGGCAGTACGCCTTGTCGCTACGCCTCCTCCGCCGTGGAGGCGGCTCGCCGGAGAATGGAACGGTACGTACGGGTGGTGCTCTGCCGTCTGGAGGTCGCTGCTAGTTGTCTGCTCGTCTCCGCGCCTCCTCACTTGTCACCGAAGTAACGATCACCGTGGAAGAGGGGCCACACCACTTCAGCTTTTCCATTGGGAAAACAGGTTTCCATGGTAGGCGTTTCTGCGAAACGAGGGATCCGTTTTCCTTAGAAGAAAGCGGGAGGACGAGAATCAGTTATTATGTTTTTTGATGTAGAAAGTGTTAGGATTTAATTAATTACTTTAATTAATCATGTAATCCCTGCTTGTAATGTCAGTTCCACAAACCGACATACCCCTTTTGTAACTGCTTATTCGGTGCTATATATTCGCCGTCCAGGACGCGCCGCATCCGCCTCCGACCACAGCGGTTGTCGAGGCCGAAGCCGGTGCGCCGCTCGCAAGGTCACCGACGACGCCGCACATCCCGGACGCGTCTGCCGCGCCGCGCCTGCCGTCCCCGACGCCGGCCACCCCTCCGGCCTCGGCACGCACGGGCGCTCGCACATGGAACCCGGCCGCGCTCGGGCTCTCCAATGGCCTCTCCAACGCCGTGGCTGGAAGCCACGGGCCTCTTGGTACTTCCTCTTCCGACGAAGACGCCGGAGCGCCTGGTCCGTCCACCCGTCGCCGGTGAATACCGCCGTGGCCGCGAGCGCAGACGCTGTGTTGTGCTTCTCTCGTCTAAGTCGGGGGATTGGGGATTGAGCAAAGTGGGGATTTCCCTAACGCTCTCCTTATCCGCTCGTTGACTAGAAGATGTGCTAGTACTTGTGGCCATGTGCTATTGCGTTTAGGGAATAAGGCATCAGGCCGATGGCTTGTGGCCATGTGCTGCTGCGTTTGGCATCAGCAGACTTCTGTTTGCTGTTTGATGTTTGTTTAACAGTACAGTACTCGTAGCTATTTGCTTGCTGTAGTTCTTTACTAGTTCAGCATATTAGTCATTTAGCAGTAGTACCAGCTGTGACTTAATTCCTGTTTTAGACTCTGTTTAAATTGCAGTGCCTAAATTTTAATTTTTAGTACTGTAAATCTGTCGAGTACCGATGTATTTCAGATCCTAATTTGATGTAATATATTTCCACGTTTGTCACGTGTTGAGATTAATTATGTCTATTTGCAATTGAGATTTTTAATTTCTTGTAAATATAAAATTCAGTACCTCTATAGTACTGTTTCTCTGTCGAGTACGATGTATTCCGGAATTTTCTAAAGATGTATATATTTCCATGTTCGCCACATGTCGAGATTAAATACGTCTATTTGCAATTGAGATTTTTAAATTTCTTGCAAATATAGATGCAAATCCAAAGTGATTTCTTCAAATTGATGTTTTGGGATCATGATGTGGTGTGTAGATTTATCTACCACTACTGTTTAAGCCTACATTTTGTCATTTTTGACATTATGATTGCCAATGTGCTCTCCCATGCATTTTAATTAAGTTGTGACATAAGGCATTCGAAGCGTGAGTATCTTATACTCCGCTAATGCTGCTAGATCTACTCCAAATTCTTTTGGAGATTATCTACAACGTGTCATACTTAACAATTTGAGGTTCACACTAATGAGTTCAAGCCCACTTCTTGAAACTTCATTTATTTTGCATAGTTCATTACGACATAACCATGATGGATTTTAATTTACCAAATGTAAATTAACATTCTCTGGTTTAACATATAGATAAACGATGGCTCGAGAGTTTGATGCACTCGCTCTCAACGGCCACAACTATCCTATATGGTCCATGGACATCAAGATCGCCCTTGCGTCCCGTGTTTTAGTGCGTGCAATCCAGGCTCCGGATGTTCCACTCCCGGCTGGAGTCACGCCGCTGGCAGATGATCAAAAATATGCTGCTTTGTACATCATAAGAGCACGTTCATTCAGATCTCAAGTCTGAGTACTTGGAGGAAGAATTCCACCGTACCTTGTTTCAGGCCCTCAAAACGAGGTATGAACAACAGAAGGCAGTTGTCATGCCTGATGCATTCCATGATTGGACACATCTCTGACTCCAGGACTTCAAGTCTGTCGGGGAGTATCATGAGGTTCATAAGATCTGTTCCAAACTGCGTTTTGCGGGAAGGATCCTACTGATGTGAAGAAGATAGAGAAAACTCTGTCTACTATGCTCCATCTGACAGGATCCTCCAGCAGCAGTACAGTGCTCGCAACTACCAAGTCTATTCGATCTTATTCATATTTTACTTCATACTGGAAAGCATGATGAGCTACTCGCTAAGAATGGCTCTCAGCGCCCGGTTGGTTCTCAACCTCTACCTGAAGTTCATATGAATGTCGTGAATGGATGAAAGTTTGATGGTGGCTTCAAAGGCAAGCCCTCGAACTTCAATGGTAAGCGAAAGCGTAACCGGAACAGGAAGCCCAGAAACTCAGACCGTGGGAAAGGCATTGCAAAGCCCAAGTTTGACAAAACTAAGCTTTGCGACAAGTGTGGATGCTACACGCACCCTACTGACAAGTGCAACCCCAAAGCATCTGGCCATTCTCTACCAGCAATCCCATGGACGCAACGCACCTCGAGGGAAAAGGTTTGAAGCCAACTTCAACCTTCATCCAGATGGCACCGATGGAGCTGGTAGTTCGCGAGACGTTCCTTCTGGACCTCGCAACACCATAACTCTCCAGCTGTCAGAGGACCCTACAGAACGGAGGACATGATGGTTGAGTACGCCTCAACCGACATGTTTGGAGACTTCGTCTAGTCCCACTATCTCCTTGGTGGTCGTTTTATTAATGTCCATTTGGTTTCGTAATAGAACATATATATTGTATCAGCACTCTGATATAAATAAGATTGCATACATTCTATATATCTGATAAAGATTTCCATATTGGAACTTCTTCAATTCTATATATAGATTTCTACGAGTGCCAATCCGATGGATGTGGAACAAGTATATGAAAATGTACCCGCTCTATTGTCTGGATTGTACTACACGTACATCCAACTCGTAGCACATGTTGCATATAATGCAATTCCATCGGTCATGTTTTGCATGAGCTAAACTTTCCTAGTCATGAGATTTAGTTGCACATATTGTGCCAGTGGATCACTTCAGTCCCTTGAACACATTCAAGGTGATATTTGTGGTCCCAACCAACCATTGTTTGGACTAAAGATCGAATTAAATCAATTCGAATGGACAAATATTGTTGCAGAATTCTCTTCACATGCCTCCACTATTTAGTGCATGGCTCCGAGGATCGAAGTTCAGCACAATGTCCTATGTGTCCATACACAATTGTTTTTGGTTGTCTCTGATCAAAAGGATTTTCTCATTGCACGACCCATGTTAATGAATTGCAATTTACCAACTTTACATTGGAGTCATGCAGTTTTACACGCTGCTACTGACTAACTGCATATAGCAGTACTTCCCCTCTGCAATTGATACGTGAAATCCTCCGAGCATTTCCCATCTGCGTAAGTTCGGAAGCGCTTCACGCGTACCGATCTCACCACCGCAGCGTACATCATGGGCCCACATATGAGGGATCTATGTGGGGTACAGATATCCGTCGATAACCCAGTACCTTGAACCCCTCATAAGGGATGTATTCATAGCCCAGTACGCTGATTGCTTATATTTAAGGAGGATTATTTCCAGGCATTAGGGGGAGATTTCAAGTACCACATCGAATGCCAGGAAATCAATTGGGACTTCACGTTCCTCATCATACCCACGTACTCAAGAATCTGGACTCTACGTTCGATTCACAAATTTGCAACACATGCAAATAACCTGCCAGATTCATTTACTGATCTCAAAGGTGTTACAAAATCCTTCATCCGGTTAGAAATGCGCCCGAAAGAGTGGAGGTACCAATAAAAACCACTCAACTCCCTTTTTATAAAAAGAGGGGGAGTAGTACGGCCTCTAACCAGGATCCAGCTTTTCGCAAAGCAACAAAGGAAATCGAGGATAAATCCTCTAAATCAGTAAATGCAAGTCAACCTTGCGTTGATGAACACCTAATGGGTAGTATACACCCAGTGGAAGGGAAACCTCCACAACCCCAGCTCCAGCTTGCACACACTGGCTGGGACATCGGAACACCCAGACTCACGCGTATTGGGAAATCACGAAGAGTCATCAAGGGTGCATGATATTTGCTCCAACTATATCGATTCTGGAGAATCATATAACCAAAGCCTACAACTGTCGACAAACATCTCTTGTATGATTGCAAACAACCTTCACAATGATTCAGATCCAAAGACCATGGCCATGGCAGAGTGTGAACACACTTGCTAGGACTGAACTCATCAAAGGATGCAATCCAAGCAGATATAGCCTCGCTCTTCCAAATGAATTCCCTATGGGATTATTCAATGTGTTTTCTTCCGGAAACGGAATGAGAAATACAAGGTGGTGAGAAAGCAAGGCTTGTAGCATAAGGTCGGGTTTCCGCAGAGATCCGAGACCTACTCTCCAGACATGAGTGAAATCTCGTTCCGATACATATATCATTGGCAGTACAAAATCATCTATCTGTGCAGTTGATAGGTGTAGTGACAACATATCCATGTGGATCACTAGATTCGACATGTATGGTTCCCGATGGAATCTCTGTCCGAATCGAAACACAAATGCAACATGTATTGTGTAAAAATCAATAAGTCACTCCAATCTTATTGTTGTCGGTATATTTTGGTACAACCGACGTAGTGAGTTCCTTATACACAAGGATTACTCCTACTGATGATCACCCATGTGTGTTTGTCATACATAAGGATACTCCTAAATGACGAACCACGTGATCATCTAAAAGACGGATTTGAGATGAAGAATTTGGATAAACCCAAATGTTGCTTGGGACTACAACTCGAGCACCTTCACTCAAGTATTATGGTACACTAAGATGCCTATATCCAGAAAATTGGAGAAACTTGATATAGACAAGTCATGTCCATCTCCTAGGGATTGTTCGATCTCTAGACGTAGAGAAAGATCCATGGGAAGATGGAGAAGAGATGTTGGCACATAATGTTCCATATCTCAATGCCATTGGACCTACCAACATAATTGGTTAGGGGATCAAGAATATCTTTCGATATCTCCAAGGCACCAAATATCTTGACATATTGTATCAATTTCGGAGAAATCTGAACTCCAATTTAGACACTGTATTGGCTACTTACATGATCCTACAATGTGTACATACATGGTAGATCTGTCACTCCATTGATGTCTTCAAATAGACTCTGGTGACTATACTACCACGATCATTCTAAGATGCAATGCTTCATGTTAACACATGTGGCTTCACGGAATGACAAACCGCATACATTAGTCATGTGGTGTTGGTTCTCTCGAATCACCTATCATTATCTACACAGATAATGTTGCTTATGTTGCATAGATGCAAAACAGGTTACATAAAGAGCAATATCGTTAAGCATATTGCGCTAAATTGTTTTATCCCCATAAACTCATGACGAGTCGGGAATAAACATCTTGCAATTAAAATCATGCGATATCCTCGCTGATTATTCACCAAGTCTCTACCAACTATAACATTCCAGAAATGATTCATGGGATTGGTATGCGACGGCTTCGGGATTTGCAAGAGTCAGGGGGAGTATCTTCCTGAACTATTCTGTTCAAAGCATCATATTACACTCTTTTTCCCTTTATGAGTTTACTTTTCAGGTTCTCATCAAGGTTTTTAATGAGGTAGTATCAACATGAGATCATATGTCATACTTTCTGTTTTCCCCACCGGGGTTTTTAGGAAAGTATACACGACATATTTATTGTCCTCTAAACTCTATGGATTTCATTCATATTGAGTTAACAGAGACAATAATCATTATATGTTGTATCATTTTCTCCTTACTTTTCCCACTGGGTTTTAAAGGAGTTTTAACAACATATCAAATACAATTCTCCTCACATTTTTCCCAAAGGGTTTTTGGGGGAGAACTTCAAACATCATATGTCATACTTTCTGTTTTCCCCACCGGGGTTTTTAAAGGAAGTATACAACATATTTATTGTTCTCTAAACTCGCTATGGTTTTTCCTTTTTAAGGTTTTCCATATGAGTTATCAAAGAGACAATAACCATCATATGTTGCATCATTTTCTCCTTATTTCCCCACCGGGTTAAAGGAGTTTTAGCAACATATCATATACACTACTCTCCTCATATTTTTCCCAAGGGTTTTTGGAGGAGACTTTTCAAGATGATGAAGACATGCAAGGACAACATAGATTAGGGGAGTGTTAGGATTTAATTAATTACTTTAATTAATCATGTAATCCCTACTTGTAATATCGGTTCCACAAACCGACATACCCCTTTTGTAACTGCTTGTTCGGTGCTATATATAGCCCCATTCATCATCAATAAAGCAACTGTTCGATTCATTCGTTGTCGCTCTCGTTTGCTCTCGATTTTACTCCAACAGAAAGATGGTACAAGACACTAATGCCACTCTCAAAAATGCACAAGAGCCAGAGCGCCCAGGATCACCAGAAGTGACCAGAAGGAAATTACTAAATCAGACGTCAGCAACACGAAGCTGCGATGAACTTTGAAAAAGGCACGTCTCAGATGAAATTTGAACTATATGATCAATGTCAACAGCACAGGTTTTAGAAGTCGCGGTATTCTACAGCAGTTCAACGTTTTCAGAAGTCTTAGACGTCACAGTATTACATGATGGTGCATTATACACCAGGCTGGATTATCCAGCTTATTATTGCCTTGAGGACTGAAGACTCGCGGTAGCTCAAAACATTACACAATAACACATATTTACATCCACGCACACATATCGATGTATACACACAAAAACTACCTTGAGCTTACTACGCCTCACCCTAGGGAAACGAATTGCTTGAGCACAAAACTGGCTATCTACACCAACTTGATGAGCAAAACTAGCCTAGGGTTAGAGCGTACCACTCAAAGCTATACAAATGCCATTGACACAACAAGCTCAACATCTATAAACTCCCGGACCAGCCGTCTGCGAGTCCATTACAAGAACACAAGTGTCGAGCGAAACAAGCGACTGAAGCTTCTATGGTGAATGGGGTAGCTCGCTCACTCACTTGTTACCCTGGAAAATACAAATGTTCTTTGTCATTGAGATGCAGCATATAATAAATAGGTCACAAGCACGTTAACATGGAGAGGAACTGAAAGTATTACATGGATGGTAGATGGCGACTCTGAGATCTGAGAGTTCCCATGCTTCCGGAATTAGTTTCGTCTTGACCAGAATCATACGACGAGAGCAACTTCCGCTGCAATAAGGTGGTGAATGAACCAATCAGGTTTTCAGAACAGCACATCAGAACCAATCAATTGATGTCGATTTTCTCAGTGCCAAGCAAAACATAAGCTGTGCTCCTGTGCCACTTATCAACATGGCTAGTTGTAGCAAGGGTAGCCTTGGAGACCCGAAAAATAGGACGTTTCCAGAGTTATCAGTTATGAGGTTGATGGATAAAATATTCCGTGTATTGTTTACATGGTCATACGATATCACAATTTCATTATGATCAATCATCACTCATCAGTAGAATATCCAGAAGTTGTAGGGTAACACGACAGTGACAACAATCTTTTTTTTAACCCGGTGATAACTACTCCCTCCGTTTTTTAATATAAGATGTTTTAGTATTTGTCCACATGCATGTGTACACAAATGTATGTAGACATGTTTAAGTGTGTATGTTCAATCACTTTAGTATGTATCTAGACAACATGTACAACACCTAAAACATCTTATATTAAAAAACGGAGGAAGTATATCTGAAAACACTATTATAGGTACAAGCTACTGAAGTTACATTTTTTCGCCCCTCCAAAAACATGAAGGGCAGTCGGATGAAATCAACTACTACTTAATTATTTTCTCGAATTACTTGCCATCTAGCACAAACATGGAACAAGTTTTAAGCTAACAAGAACCTTAACTATGCATTGGCTAAAGGCCATTTCAATTATTATCGTGAAGCGTAAAGTAGAATATCCGGGAGTTGTAGGGTAACAAGATGGTGATAACAATTTTTTTTAACTCGGTGATAACAATATCTGAAAACACTATTATCACCAGGATCCCTGGGCTTGTGAGATAAAGCGTAGTACGTAGAAGCATTTAAACATCAATACAGGCTGTAGAAAGATGAGACAAAACTTACATGCGCCTCAAAGTCTGGGCTAGTCAAGTTCATTGATAGATTTCTCATCAGTAGTAGTACCTGTAGATTAGTCCACTTCACAGATCAATATGTATCACCAGCGAAACAATAAATTTTCGTGTGAACAAATACAATAATTATATAATAGTAATAGAATACATGAAACATCAAGTCATGAATTGATAAAAGGGAAATATAGTAGACAGGAAACAAAACAAAATTAGAAGGGAAGATAGCAATCAAGAGTTCAGGACTCAGGACAGTGTAAAGAAATAAAGTGAGAAGGACAGAGGTCAAAGAAAAATGCATGCAATCCAAAACATCATGTTTGGGTTGATTAAGTCAACTGCATGTTTTGACCTCAGGAGGGAAAATGGGTTTGTGTTTCCTTAAATTCTATAACACCCTGTTTGGTTGCACGGAATTGGGGCTTGGAATTGGAATTGGAGCCCCAATTCCGAATTCCGGCGTTTGGACTGCGCTCAGAATTTGGGCCTGGAATTGCAGACCAATTCCGAGCCAATTCCGCAGCTACCGTTTTGTGAAGGGAGCAATTCCGAGCCTCGGAGGTCGGAATTGCACGGAATTCGGACGCCGGCCACCGCCCCGCCCCGCCGGCCGCCGCACCTCCCCGTCGGCCGCCACACCTCCCCGCCGCACCTCCCTCCGCCGCCGCACCTCCCCGCCGGCCGCCGCTCCTCCCTCCGCCGCCGCACCTCCCCGCCGGCCGCCGCACCTCCCTCCGCCGCCGCACCTCCCCGCCGGCCGCCGCTCCTCCCTCCGCCGCCGCACCTCCGCCGCCGTTGCCGCTCTCCTCCAACCGCCTCGGCCGCCCCTTCCTCTCGTTCCCCTCCTCCGCCGGCCGCCCGCCTCGCCCGCGAGCGCCAGCTCTACGAGATGCGCAAGCGCGCCGAGCTCCGCGACGCTGTCCTCCACCTCGAGCGTCCCTGGGACTCCGACGACTCCGCTCCCGTGTCCGCCACCGCGCTGGCGCCCAACCTCCTCTCCGTCCCCGCCGGCCGCCACCCTGTCCCTCCTCAGTTCCGGCCGGCATCAAAACAAGAATTCCACGATTCCACAATGTTGTGCATCCAAACAAGAATTTAACTGATTTGGAATTGAGGCCAATTCATTTCCAACTCGGATTTGGAATTCAACCCCAATTCAATTCCGAGCCCCAATTCTATGCAAACAAACACAGTGTAAGAATGGCAAGAGCCCTGTGAAATGTTAGGACTCATGAAACTTTAGTACACTACAGTATCTAACATCATCACTGCTAGATTTTGTGAAATATAGAATGCATTCTAAGTGCTATTTTTAATTCAAACTGTACTCGGAAAAAAAAAGTTGCAAGTTTTTAACAGAACATGCAGAAACTATATATCGACTGCGAGATTGTACTCTAATAGTTTTGTCTACTTTGAGTTTAACAATTATTTATATACCATGGCCAAGAATACTGCTTAAACTAGCAAAAGAAAAAAGTAGTTAGGCATAGAGCCACGCAGAAGATAATGCCATTGGAATAGGAAGACTATTATAATTATGAACTGAAAAACCATTTTAACTGAGAAAAGTAGATTTTTACAGAAGACATACCGTTTCCACATCAATCGGATCCATCGTCCTCAACCTCTGTAGATGCCCACTCGTATCTGGATCAAATACGCTTCCGAGGAAGTTGTATACTTGAGCAAAATCTGGCATAGCTGCGTGTGTGACCAGGGAGCAGCAGAAGTAAGGATACAGTGATAGCAATGGACTCAGTCTCTACTTTAATTGAATACTGATTATTTAGATGGAAAATAGCATATATTTCGTAGTGTGTTAAGAACTAAGTTGATGACCTAGGTAACAGTTGCCATGATGGATTTGCAATGTGTATACTGCACAAGAGAAAACTCACCCCGGAGTGATGGAGGCGCGTTTTCTTGTTCAACTGCTTCAGAAGTTGGTCCGGTTCCAGATTGGCTCTCTAAGCTACTGGAGCAGTTATTTGTTGCAACAGCACCTGGACATATCAAAATTGTAAAAGCTTAGTACTTCCTCCATGAGCCATAATGAGTATTCAATCAAGATTATCACGATAGTACATAACAAACCTTGCGTATAACTTGCACTCAAAGGCTGAACAGGAGCATTGTCCCAGGAAGGTGCTGCAGCGTTTGCATTGGTGTTTGGAACAACAACAGGTGTATCCATAGACATAACACCATCTTGATCCTTTGGAGGCCGAGGAGGTTGCTGGTGTGGCAAAATAACTTGGGATGCTGCAGGGGTTAAATAAATTTCAGTTACTAATCACTAAACTAGAAACAGTTCTGTCCGGAGAGTACAAATGGTAAGTACACACCTTTAGAGGCCTTCTGTGGATATGGGTGGGCTGCCTTACGCTTCGGACGGGGTGGAGGCAAATGCTCGCCTGTACCATTCTTTTGAACCTTTAAAAAGTACTTCTGTGCATGACTCCTTATCTGTCAAAGGAAATGCAAATTATGTCAAGAGGGTTTATCTCGCCGATTTCGTTAGTGATATTCTACTTCGTAATAAATGACAAGTGTATCATTTATGTAACACTTTACATGGAACTTGACTTGTTTCACTTATAAGTACAGTGTAGAAGTTGAACAATATCTATATGTGTGTTACAGTAAACTAAAGGGTACAACTAAAACATTCAACATTGATCAGTTTGCTTAGTAACCACTTGGAAAGATGTGAAGAAGGAAATACTAAGATAGCTACAAACTATACCTGTATCACAGTTTTTGAGCCAACAAATGCCTCTATCTTTTTCCAATCACGATCAAACCTACAATCACAGACAAAAAGGAAGAAATCAATTATAGGGTATACTTTCAGTCACAACCTCTCTTACTCCTATAACTAACAGGACCATACACAAACTATTGCAGCTGAATCCCTTATCAAATTAAAGTTTTTCTGCTCTTCCCAGCAGCAGACATACAGTAAGCCCTCCAAACAAACCCAAAAGAAGCTAAAGTACACGATCTCAGTAAGTAATCAAGCACACTCATCATGTAGCTCTGGTGTTACACCAACTGGACATTGATTACATTCATCTCAGATCCCTTGAAACCACAATCATCCAATAAAGCACGCATATCAAACTAGATAAAAAAGGCGTGCCTATTACTGTCTTGAACCGAGCCCGACTACAACTATACCACATTTCACGTAGAAAACGAATCGAAACCAGAGATTCTATGAAGTACCCAAAGTGCTAGGCGTGGATGAAAGTGTCTGGGGCCATTTCTACGGATTATCTCACCATCCAATTCGGCCAACAAGCTAACCATAGCAGCAATTGCTCCGCTCCACTCCACCAGAAAAAACATGTTGCAAAACAGAAAAAAAAATCCAGCCGGACCAAATCCATCGCCAGCACCAACACACGAGACCCGCGGAGAGAAACATAATCGCGAAATTCCAATCAGACAGAGAACCGCCAGACTCGCTGAACTCAGAGCAAGAGTAGACGGGGGTAGAGGATTGGGCTGGTGAGGACTCACAGCTGCAGCGCCTCGAGGAACTTGTCGTGCTCCGGCTCCGTCCAGCTCTCCCTGGACTTGGTGATGGTGTAGGGCTTCCTCACCTTCCTCGAGTCCTCCGCCGCCGCCAACGGCACGGCCATCAGCGCCGGCGCCGCGACCAGCTCCAGCTGCTGATTCAGCTTCCCGCCCCCTTCTTCCCTTCCGCCGTCCCCGCCCACAACGGCGGCCGCGGCCTCGAGCGGCTTGGGCGTCGTGCTCATCGACACCATCCGCTGGCGCACAAATTCCGGCTCCGAAATCCCAATCCGAGCTGCGCGCGGTAGCTAGCTAGGGTTTCCCTCTATCTGCCGTGCGCGCGACGAGATGCAGCTGCTGCTGCTGCTGCTGTCGTGCTCGGGAGATGGAAATGATGGGGTCAGCTGGACTAGGTGTGGTGTGGTGTGGTGTCAGAGGGCCGAAACAAAAGGCAAAATGGGCCGGCTGCGGTCGACCGCCCGTGGCCACAAGCGTGTCCTGCTCGGTCGGCTGGGTCGCGTTTTCCGATGATTTCCCGTGCGCCTGCACGCTAGTGGTACACCTGGGTGATCTCCGAAAGTTCGTTGGGATCCTCTTCGCTTTCGTCTGCGCGGTGATTTCAATACTTTAGATTTTACATTGTAGGTAGGGATCAAAAAAATATCTGATCAAACTTGACAAAGTTTGACTTTTTTTCACGGGTAAAACCTATAACACAAAGTAAATAAAAAAAGGAGGGAATAGAATCGGCAAACGGGTCGTCTTGTCACGTCTCCTGCCTGTAACGGTTTGTGTGTATGTAATACCAGCGCTTGTTTGGTTTGGTACACTTGGAGTCGGGGGGCCCACCTAGATAGTATTTCTTGGTTATTACTAGTATTAGTATGCTTATACTAATTTGTGGGGAAAAAAATATGAAATGTCAAGCTTCCCGCGCGACGCACTATTCGGAAATAGTCTAACAATCAATTTAAAGAGATAATTAACTTTGTTTTTTTAAAGAAAGGGTAATTAATTAGTTGACAAGATCCTTCAAAAGTTCATGTACAAAATATCCTTTCCTATTTGACCTTCACATCTAGGGCAACTGTCATGACCCGTAGTTATAGCACTTTCGAAGGGTAGAAATTAGAATTGTGCATACTTGCATTCATGCATTGGAAATTTGGGATAAATTTCGCGCTTTTGTGAAAAAGAGACAAGAGGTGATCGACACTCGACAAGGTTGTCGACAGGGGTTGAAATAAACTCGAAGCTCATATTTTAAACGACTGAGTAAATGTTTGAATTGGAATTCACAAGGAATTCAAAAACTCTAAATAATACATTCTTATGTATTACTCATCTCATTTCTCAACAAATGAAGTATAAATTCAAATTTGAATAATTTGAATTACAAATGTTGGACAAATGAATCCATAATCTGAATTCATAGACAAAATAAGCAGAAATGGGAATCTTTATTTCTTATCCAAATTCTTTACCACATTACAAAAATTCATTACAAGGAATAAATCCCAAAGGTTATACAAAACCTGATAAAAGAAAATTACATAAGAATATTTCCTATAAACTAAACCTAGCTATTTTAGTTCTTGATCTTGTAAGACTTGAGGTCTTGGTACCTGCACACAAGCAAAGACAAGAAATGGTTTGGTTAGAATTAAAATGTTGCCACCACTAGTTGGTGATGGCATATTAATATCAGAAAATGGCAGGAACAAGATCAATATATGATTAATCATGTTCTGATGCTAGAGGGCAAAGGAACCACAAACAGAAGACAACAGGAGTGATCCTCCCAGGATTTCATCATGTATTTCTCAAGCAAATAGAACTTAGGCATCAGGGGCAAAGGCTTTTGTATGCATACATGACCTGGTGATCTCAGAGTACAAAGGCAACAGCAAGCAAGCAACAGAAGCCCTCCAGCCAGCCAAATCCTTTGGTAGAAAATCAAATGGAAGTTAAACATCAAAATGCACAAGTCCAAATCATCTTACACAAGTTTGGTATCACAGTTGACACTTACAGTCAACTGGATCCAGTAAATAAACCTGAGAAGCCACATTATTCGTTTGAATTTGAAACCAGTAGCAGCCAACTAAAGGAAAAGCCCAAAACCAGTGAACACAGACAATAGGACAGCACCAGTCCAAGGAAATGAGGTGATCACATGTATCACGCATAGGCACAAACCAGAACCACATGGAGCACACACCAGTACAACAGAAGCTCACATGGCACACACCTGGTGCACACATGGAGCTGAGGTGGACTGAACATAGCCAAAATGACAAGAACCACCTGAAAAGCAGTTAACAAAGGAGGCAACCGTCTCCAAGTATATTTACTTAAGCCAACCGACCCAAATTAGGGAAACTTGAACCAATAGTGATCCATAGAAGCAGCTTAGTCACCATATACATTTATCTAGGTGTCAAGCCAGCAAATGATTCCCAAACCGACATTAGAACCTATATATACACAAGGAATGGAATGGCAGCAAGCTAATGCACACCCACTCGCATTCGATACACCATTTTCACCACAGCCACTATACCTTTCATCACAAGTAGTGTAGATCACACACTGCAGCACCCACCAGAAGCACAAAACCTTTGATTTCTTAGAAAGCCTCTAGGAACTAGGTCAAGCAGCGAGGAGGAGGAGGCTTACCACAAGAAGCAGGTTGTTCAGAGCCAGAAGACTCTCACTACTCTCCATACAGCAGGTTATAGTTGATCATGAGTTCATGATCTTGCTCTGGAAGGTGTTATACTTGGTTAACACCCAACAGAATAGGCTCTCATGCTCTCAAGAGTGAGAGGAGAGGGAATTGGAGTAGGCATCAGTATCCAACAGTGCTTTACGCTGTATTTGGATCATCATTTGCATTACAAAGGGACAGGGACACACAGTATCTGTTCTTATCAGATTTTATACCAAGAAAAGCTACCAGAAATGCTGGCCACAGCTTTAGCTTGATGAGTAGATACACTGAGCATAGGAGAACATAAAACGAGGGATATTTTGTGCATGTGTATTCTCAGAAGAGATGTCACACGCAGCAAAACACCATGTACATGTTTACATGCACCACAGAGAGGTAATTTGACAAGCTAAGCATGCATAGCAATTTTTATTGCAAAGCTTCAGAGCTAAAGCTCATCCTTAGCTATTTTTACACAAGTGGGAGCAATTGATGCTCTTACAAAACTTCAGAGAAGTAGAGGTGGTGAAATTCCCACTGTTGTGGAGAATTAAGCCCATAGATCACTCTACTGGACCGTGAAGTCCATGAATGAGTAGATCTACACCATTCACTCTAGACGACACAATTGTTAAAACTGAAGAATAACTTCAGTAGACAGTGCACAAAACGAAAAGGCCATCTAGATATTAGTCTAGGATCGAATCCTCAAGTCCAAGCCCATTAGCTCAGTGAAGTAAGCCTAGCACAGCAAGAACAACATCTAATTAATCCTATAGCTAAGAACCCTAAAACTTACAGTAAAAGAGCTCGGATTCGAGCTGTAGAAAGGGAGCAGAGAGAGGAGAGGAGGTTCTTACCTCGAGTCCAGGGCAATAGCTCCAGAGACGACAGGGAAGTGCCTGTGCAACTCTGGAGGGTGCCACTAGAGCACGACGAACACGAGCACATCACCGAAGCGACCATGGCGGCTCTAGCAGTGGTAGCTCAGAGCCAAGCCACCCATGGATGACTCGCAGTAGTATGCTAGACACACCCAGGAGGCGAGCACACCGAAGTAGAGCACCAGAGCACGGCGGAGCCATCGATTGACGCCGCACACCGAAACCCCAGATGGGGATTAGGGTTGCGCATGACCGTGAGAGATAGGGGAAAACATATCGAAGTGGATAGGAAGGAAGAGTTCGACGAGGCGCGTCGAACGCGTCCAACGGCGGCAGCCAAGATGGCCGGAGCCAGCCAAAGGAGCGAGGCGACGGCGATGGCGATTTCGGTCGCGAGAGCGAGCACGCGAGCGAGCGAGAGAGAGACAGGGAAGAGAGAGAAGCGGGTCAGTTTAACCGACCGAACCGGGTTTTAGACCGGGTTTGATTCGATCAGTTTGACCAGGGGCAAAAGGGTAATTTGACCAACAAATTAATTCAAACTTCAATGAATTTTAACCCAAGTTCTAAAGGAACAAAAATCTGCTAAAAATATCTCAGACACTCTATAAATTATGAGGCATTTTTCTGTAAGTTTTATTGTGAATTTACACAAGTTTTGAGTGGATGAAAAATTCAAAGATCCTTAAGTGGATATGATTTGAAAATCTTTTTCATAACTATTTTTCCAAGGAATAATAAGATGGGAAAATAATTGTTTGAATTCAATTAAAGTTGAACTATTTAAAATTTGACCATATTCAATTCTTATTCCTCATGTAAATTGTTGTAAAACAATTCTTGAAATTAAACAGAGTAATTAAAAACCCTAAAAAGGGGAGGGACAAGTAAAAATCATAAAGCATTGCATATATGCATAATAGCATCATTTGGATCTTTAAACATTGTCTTATAAAAATAATGATGCTGATTTCATAACACGAGGTTCGCGAGTCACGAGAGACTTTAGACTGCACTTCTTGTCAGTCTCTAGGCAAGTTCATTCTTACATGTCCGTTGATTTAATTCCTGGATAAAAACTATTTTCAAAAACTATATATATTCTTCCTTATCATTATTATGCATTGGAAGAAAGGTTTTATGAAATAAAAGGGGTTGCTCATGGTTGGCGGTGAAACCACGGATTGATGTTGTGGTGGAGGTTTCATCATACTAGGGAGCAATTCTTTAGGACTTAATAACAAATGTTCCGCGGCTTGTCCAGCGCCGTAATTATGTGTCAACCAAGAGTTCTGGAATGGGACGGAGGAGGCATAAGTTACTTCTTCCTTCCGCATGTCCTCGGATGACCTACCGGGTCTGTCACCGGAGTTTGCATAATGTGCTGCTTTGGTGAAGGCAGGTTTGTTGGTACCAGTTTAAAGCCAGCCCCACTCGAGAGTTGTGATCGGTAGATTTATCTTGGGTGGGGTGGATAGACGGATCTAGGGGCCCGTCGACTTGTCAAGGATACCGTGTTGTTCACGCTTAGGGTAGACATGTGGACGAAGGGGGTCGAAGAAGAACTCGGAATGTCTTGAGAACCTCATACCGGACCAAACACACCAAGGAAGTGTGTAGAGAGATGCATGGATGGGCCTACTCTTGGGAAAAGTGACGCACCTCTGCAGAGTGTAAAAAGATTAATAGCAGCTATTCCCGTGTTCCCAGAAGGAACTACGATCGCGGCAGGAAAGGAGTCTTAATTTGACTCTCAAACCCATGAGGGCGGAGGAACATAGATTTCATGAAGATAAAATCCACCTTTTTCTAAAAACGTTTTCTAAAAACTTGCATCGACGTCTACGGCTCTTTAGAGTCATGACGGTGGAAATGCATGAAGGAAATTCTCGTATCTTTTACGAACTTGCTGAGTAACACTCGTTATTCAACCTTCCCGTTGACCCCATGCTTAGATTGTGAGATGCTGGAAGCTGGAGAAGGAGACCACATCTACGAAGACACAGAAGTTTACTACGAGGCACCAGACTTATTTGGAGGAGTTAAAGGAGTCGACTACGTCATCGCGTACGGAGCCACACCTGAAGAAGGAGGAACTGAAGACTAGTCTAGAGAAAGAGTCTAGAGATAGACGAGGCCTAGTAAAACAACCATCACTGGGTTGTTTGACTAAGATGGTTCTCAGTCTACTTTTACAGTTTGCTCGTCAACTTTCCAAGGTTGACTTTGGTACGTTTAAACTTCCTCAACCTACTGAGGAGGAAGTCGAGTTTGATGTTCATCTTTGGCTTGTAATTTGTAGTATGGAATAAAGTGTGAAGTTGGACCCAACAATGTTTCTGTTGTACTACTCTGAGGGGCGTGATATTTACGGATAAGGACATCCGTGGGTGTTATGTCAAAGACTTGTGCACTACAACATGCAGTGGTGTACTCGGGTTGCCACAACGACGCCGACACGGGAATTGGTAGCCACGGACCCGTCACTGACCGCAGCCGGCTCAAGAGACACCTTGCGTCCTCGCGCACATCCATCTGCCGCCGACTAGATCATCGCCACCGTTGCCGCAACTCTGACGGTCATTGGCAGGGGAAATGACACCTCCACGTCGATAGGGTAGCGCCGTCGACGACAAATTAATATAATAGATATTTTCTGAGAACCCATTTATGTGTAGTCCAAAATCTATTTATGGTTAGTTACAAGGCCGACTAGCCAATTTTATAGGTTTAGGTCACATTAGATAAAACCATATACACTTATTTATGCTAAACTATTTTATTTTATCATTACTCATCACACCACTACATGTGTGTAACTTTTTATCCACATATCCCTAGATATGCTATCATAAATACTTAGCAATAATTGTCATAACTATGCATAAATATACGTAGAGACTACATATGTTGCGTTGTTCCGTGTTTATCATTACACATTACATTTTCATAATCTAAGGTAAAAATGTATTCTTGCACAACAATTGTTTTATAAGTATTTTGAAATTTTCAATAGATCTTTTTTGTTACAATGGGTGCACCACAAATTTAACATACCATGGTACTACACATATTAATTTATGTCTCACAATGTATAGTGTGTTTAATTACATGTATCCTTATACATTGTATATCTAAATATTTTTAAATATCTTGGTAGAGTGTTCTAGTCTGGATTATCTAGCAAATAACTTATCACATGTTTTCTAAGTGCAAAAAATATGTTAGGTCTAAGTGTTTTCATATGATGCAAGGGCAAAAAAGTGACAGAAGGATCAATGTTTTCTCCACTTCCTCTAAAATATCATATCGTGCAACTTCACCCAAAAAAAAAATGAGAGAAGGGTTAACGCTTATTCCAATTTTATCTAAAACATCATATGATGTCACTCCCTGCAAAATTATGATGCTACTTCCTCGTGAGAAAAAATCATAAGCTATTTCGAAGAAAGTTGAACGTCAATGTATGAAGACTGACAAAACAACAGTACATAACGTCGAGGCAGCCAACGAAATAAGCACACTCCAAGAACCTTATACCAAGTACGAACTAACTAAATGGTTCATACTTCATAGCACACAGTTCATGGTGCTGTGAGATCCGATTTAAGGCTGACACGCTTGGACATGTGCTAGATCATCCGTAGCGGACCATCATTTCTGAGCTTCACATGATCACAACAAACTCCCGATCCCTCTTTTTTTTTTGGTGGCTCCCGATCCCTCATGGTCTTACAAAACGAGTCGATGCAAAAGCTGCCCGAGCCCAGGTTCAGCAGTCGGCGCTTGCAGGGCCGGCCCTGAGCAGGTGCGTCCAGTGCGGCCGCATAGGGGCCTCACTTGGCAGGGGCCTCCAGTGTTGGCAAGTTGCTCCTCTTTTTTTTTGCACAAACAAGTGCCTGCTCAGCCACTTGTGCCACTATAATTATTATACCAAGTTTGAATTTTTTTCATACACATTTATATCTTTATTGCAGCATTTATAAGTAAAAATATATTACTTTGTATCTTAAAAACCGGACCGTGAACCAATGGTTCGACCGGTAAAAACCAGAACCGACAGCCTCATCGGTTCAATCACTGGCCCGGTTTATTAAAATATGCTTCTTAGGTGGTTAAAATGGAACTCAAGTTCCTAGTGGATCCATGTAAACACAATTTAGTTATCTTGCTGAATTGAAATTTAATAAGATGAAGATTTTTGACACAGTCACCAGATTAGTCGGCCCGATTTTGTTGGTTAGAATGTCCACCCATAGTTGACAATTGATTGGTAAATAATATATTGTGATATTATTGAAGTCAAAGGCAAGCTATCACGACGGGTTCAAAGAAAATAGTATGCTTACATACCTATTCAACCACTTGTAAGAAAAACTTCATGTATGGCGCTGCTGATTGCAAAACTAACAGCAAATACTCCTCTCGTTATCAACACTAGCTAATGATAACTGAATAACACAGTTCAGGTACAAAGAAGCAAGGCACGAGAAAAATATCCTTATGTTGTAAAAATCGACCGGCGGATGGCCAAAGATACATGTACCTCGAGTCAACTGCCTGTCGAGGGGCGAAGCTCTGATCATAGCTAAGAAATTGTCAAAGATGTCGGCAGATACATCTGGAGCATAACACCAGTCAAGGTGACACAGGTTAAGAGCTGGCCAGGTAATTAACTAAGGTTAGCTTCAACATGTGAGAATTAGAGAGGAATTAGTACACTCCTCTCTTCTTCTCTACTCCCAAGAGCCAACAAGTCGCCCACTGCTCTCCAACTCTTGTATTTAAACGCTGCCAGTCGATGCCATGGAGGCTCTCCTAGCAAGCAACTAGTAATAGCTCGTCCACAAACCTCAACAAACAAACAAGAAATGTTCTTCAGCGCATCAATGTCAACAGCACTATTCTTGCTGCCTTTCCTGCTGCTTGCCGCAATGGCAGCCGCCTCCAATAGCCTCACCGGATGCCAGACGAGCTGTGGGGGCATCGACATCCCATACCCGTTTGGCATCGGCAACAACAACTGCTTCCACGAGGGCTTCCAGATCGACTGCAAAACCACTGGCAGCGATGGACCCCAGCCGTTTCTCGCTGGCACAACCATCAAGGTGGCGAACCTGTCCACTGATCCACCCATGGCAAAGGTGATGCTTCCGATTGGGTGGCAGTGCTACGACAAATCCAGGCCTTCACAGATCTCAGACATGAGTGATGGCGCGACAGCATTGGACAGCAAGGGCGTTTACCGCATCTCAAACACCCAAAGTAAGCTCGTCGTCCTTGGGTGCAGAGCCATCGCCGTCATGGTGAGCACGACGGATGACCAAGACCAGGTGGCCTCTGGGTGCGTGTCCTACTGCAACAAAAAGAGCTCCAGTAACCTGGAGGACAGGCAATGCACCGGCACCGGATGCTGCTACGTCGACATCAAGCCGGAGCTCACCAACATCTCTTTCGCGTTCATGAACAGAAGGCACCTGAGTGTGATTGACTACAGCCCGTGCAACTACGACTTCCTCGTTGACAAGAACTACACCTTCCACAAGACCGACCTGCAGCCCGTGGACAGAAACCGGACCATGCCAGTGTGGCTGGACTGGGCCATCCGCGACAACGTCTCCATGACCCCCATGTCATGCGAAGATGCTGGGAAGATGACTGAGTACGCCTGCAAGGACAAGCACAGTAAGTGTGTTGATTCCACCAACGGGCCTGGCTACATTTGCAATTGTTCCCAAGGCTACCAGGGCAACGCCTACCTTCTTGACGGCTGCAAACGTAAGTAGTAGTACTATTTCATCCTGTTGATATGGGTTTATGATCTAGGTTGCTGACTGAGATTGGTGTGTATGTAACGCAGGTCGTCCGAAAGAGTATCAACCGTTCCCACTTGCAGCACAAGTCGCCATAGGTATATATGTTACTAATTACATTCTTTTCATGGCGTTCAAACAATACTGCCCTTGGAATGCTGGAACGGTCTCCCTGTTTCTACTGAAACTTTTTTCGAAATGGTGGAAATCGATCGAATGCATACAGGGTTCCCATAGTTGACTTTCGATTTTAAAACAAAACTGCAGCTCCTTCATTGAGCAATAGACCAATTCTATCCGAATAATATAGTCTGGGATTAGATAAGCATCACTTAACTGGAGTCTTTCACAAAACAATACAAATCGTAAACTTCCAGACAACCTTGGGATTTCATTCTGGAATAGCTAGACTGCTAGGTACTGGGAAACGGTTGGAGGACTGGAAAGTGGGATTTAGTTATTCGTGTATGTACTATTTCTACCAGGATTGCGCTCCGTCTAACGCGAGACGCCCGTCACCCACCAAGCCCACCCCACCTTATCCCCTCCACACCTTCTCCCTTTCTCCCATTCTTCTCCCCCTGACCCGACTCCCTCTGCTGTCTCCAGTCTCCACCACACCGTGCCACCACCTCGCTAGAGCCGGCGACGCCTCAGCGAGTTGGCGACCACATGGGAGCCACAGAAGACGGATGCTGAGCCTAGAGTGAGACGGCGCCGAGCTTTAAACTTAGGGTGGGGGTGCGGGGTTCACCGGCTCCGGAGAAAAAAGGGGCAGTATTAGTTGTAAGAGAGATGAAATATCCATGCATGGTAATCTAATATGGTGGAAATTTTAAAGATGTTGTGTCTCCATAATTAGTTCCATATTTACTATCACTGTACAAATAAGAAGAAATATTGATCAAGTGGTTCTGTATCATTATTAAAAAACACTTCAGAAATAATTTTATGCAACTCTACACTTGGAAGTCATAGCTATCGGTTACCATGAATCAGTGCTAAACTTACCAACTCTTGTTGTGCACCTTCTTGCATTAAAGCGGCAAAGTCTAAACCTCCTTTTGTAAGTCAAAGCCTATAATTCTATAAACATACACAATCAGCATAACTACATTGTTACATAATCCTATTTGCAAGGGCAGTAAAATTTACCCACTCAACATGTTCCCGATTTTTGATCATTCAACAACAGACAGCAAAGGGCTCTGCAACATTAATCATAGTGGAAAAACAACCTAGTAAGTTTTCTTCAACACAAAAGTCATGTCAACAAAACAGAATATTTGAATAGCTTTAAACTTTCTCAACTAGTACTAATATATCAGCAACAAACGTGGGTACTGAGCATTAAGGTAACAGCCAAATGGTGGCTTAAGCACCGTTAGCAGTTTCTTTAAGCATCAGTGCATCACGGAAAAAATGGAACACAGGTGATAAGTCACCAATATGGAATTGTTGTATTCAAGTCAGACAATTATCAACCAAAATAAATGGTCATATGCTAGTATGCTACCCATCGGAGGTCTTGTAATGGACCATGGTTTTACCTTTTTTTTGCGAATAGATATGTACCATGGTTTTACCATTGGCTATTTGTGAAAACCATCAACTATCATGTCAAATAACCGACCGTTGCTACCTCACAGTTGGATATCATGTCAAATAGCCTAGCCGTAATTATGCCCGTCGGTTATGAGTTGTTACTGCGTTATTTGTTTATCTACTATTTCTACCATCCTAGCGCTTACCCAATCAGTGGCTGTGGGGAAAGTAAAAACATGTTTGGACAAATAATTTGAGGATCATTCTGCAGTAAGTTGTCTGTCATATGTCAGTCCATACATCATGATCGCAACTAGCAATATTCATGTATCATCCATGTATTTACAGTGGCAAAAAACTGTATTTAAATTGAATAAATCTAAACTACCTAGTTGTTTTACCAAGTTTTCATGTATGTCCTTTGTAGGTATCACTTTGGGCATTTCTTTCCTAGTTACTGGTCTAATGTTGGCAATACTGATGCTCCAAAGGAGAAGAGTGAAAAATTATTTTAAAAAGAACGGAGGCATGATACTCCGAAGTGTAGAGACATTAGAGATCTTCACAAAAGAGGAAATAAATAAAATCACAAAGAATCAGGCAGTGGTACTGGGCAAAGGGTGCTTTGGTCAAGTCTACAAAGGGATTCTTCCAGATGGTACGACTGTGGCAGTTAAGACCGCCATCAAGATAAACAAAGCTAGAAAGGAGGAATTTACAAAGGAAGTGGAGATCCAATCACAAATGATCCATAAGAACATCATCAAACTCTTGGGCTGCTGTTTGGAGGTGGATGTTCCAATTTTGGTGTACGAGTTTGCTGCCAACGGGAGTCTCCAGGACATACTTCATGGTAAAAATGGTATCCCTTTTCCATTAGGCCTGCGTTTGGATATTGCAATTGATGCTGCAGAAGGATTAACTTACATGCACTCGTCCACAACTCATCCCATACGGCATGGTGATGTCAAGCCAGCAAACATACTTCTAGATGAGAATAACATGCCGAAAATCTCAGATTTCGGCACATCAAAACTTCTTACAAGGGACAATGATCGGACTGTGCTTGTTGTAGGAAGCATGGAGTACATAGATCCGATGTTCTGTGAAACCGGACAATTGACACAGAAGAGTGATGTGTACAACTTCGGGGTTGTCCTCTTGGAACTTATAACCAGAAAGCCCATTGTATATGATGGGAACCGTAGGCTCATCATTGAATTCCGTAATGCTTATGAGGAAGATAACAATGGGAGGGCAATGTTTGACAAAGACATTGCAACTGAAGAAGATATTTTCATCTTGCAAGAGATTGGCAGACTAGCAGTAATGTGTTTACATAAGGAGGTAGAACAGCGACCAGATATGAAGGAGGTTGCAGAACGACTAGTGATGCTTAGAAGAGCTAGAAAATCTGGGAAAAGAAACTATATTGATCTTTTTGACGAAATAAGTTTAGATGGTACTCCCAAGAGTATTTTCTTCGAGTAGAGTGGTAGACTTTCTTCAGCAATCAAGTTTCCCTAGAGAATTTCCTAGTCCAAAGGACGAATCAGGAAGGATGCAAAAAAAAAACACCATGTACTGTATCAAATTAAAGGTTACTTCACCAACAGTTGCTTATTAGATGTTAATGATGATATTTTTGGCATCACTTCGTATGTTCATAGACTGTTCAGACAGACATATCAGTTATTCTATTTTTATTTTTTAAATATCATTTATTCTAGGATACAAGTCGCATCTGCAGATGTGCAAAATGCATTCTAAATTTCTAAGTGAATAAATTGCTTGGGTGCCAGTTGTTAAGTTCATTTGCAGTTGGATGCATCTAAGGTAAGTTAATTTCATATACTCCATTACAGTAAAACAAGGTTTGACCCATCAAACTAAGGAGTCTTACACTTGGGGAGTTTTTTTTCTTTCAAAAAGGGACACTTGGGAGTAGTACAGTAAGAACTCTAACCCCATCTCATGTTAGTATTCACTAGGATTCTATTCCTTTGAAACAAATAGATAAATATTTTGAAACATACCACGTCATTTTGCAAGCTACTGAAACCTGAGATAGAAGTTGAGCACGAAAGAACGAATCATCACCTCCCGGCCTCTCCCTCCGTCGCGACCTGCAATTTTCCATGTAAAGGAGAAAACAGAAGAAAGCAAAAATAAAAGAACCGCCCCTTGCCCAACTGACTAACTGAGAAGCACAAGGCGTCGCCGCAGCAGCTGGCATCAGTTCGCGCCGTACCCAGCGCCGCTTGCTTGGTCCCAGGTCGCGCCCCTCCCTACCGCCCCGCACCGACCTGGCCGCCGTTTTCCCTAACTGCCGCCGCGGCAGTCGACACGGGCAAGAAACGGGAGAAAGAGCAGATAGGGGGGAAAATTGTCCAGGCCTGCGCCGTCGCCTGCGATTGCGGATGTTCGGACCTCGACGGCGACGGCGGTTGATAGTGAGGGAGTGGGCAGAGGGGGTCGAGGGTACCTCGTGGATGCATACGGCGGCGCCTGAGACAGACGGAGGTGCTAGATCGGGCGGCGGCGTGGAGATAAATGGGACATGCAGCTGTCAGGCCCAGCCTTGCCTGAAGTTCTGACGAAGTGAAGCAGCTAAGTTGCCTGAAGTTCTGATAAATGGGACCTCGTGGATGCCTACGGCGGCACCTCTATCAACCGCTCGATCTCCATCCAACGCGCCATAATGCTTCGAACCGCTTCGCGCCATCAGCCGTTACGAGAGCCGAAGAGCTCCAAAGGTTGCTGTTTGAACTCCGGCATTACACTTGGTCACTTTAGCTCAACCACTCTCTTGTTTGTCACCTTCTTCTCCTCTATTTAGCATCGGATCCACTAAGGTTGGAGACATATCTGTATCCCTGGGTTGTAATCCTAGTTGCATCTGTTGAGGTCTGGCAAGAACTTACTTTGTAATCGCATAGATCGCTTGGAACAAACCACTGAAATCCGCTATTGTTGTGAGTGTTTCTGAATGTGTTCGTCACATACTAGCTTGAGTTACCTGGCAACTAGTATAAGAGCTATCGGCTCCTCGGCGGCGATTGGATCTGCACAACAAGGTAAGGATCTCTCGTAAAATCCCTCACATGTGCTCCTGGTCCTTGCGGCAGTGCGCTACTCTTACGTGGCAGCTTGGAGGCGGCGGCAACGTTCGGTTCGGATGCAGATCCGGGGTCCAAGGTGTGGTTGGCGCGGAAAACTTCTAGCATGGTAAAATCCCAACTCCAACCCTGATCCGTGCACCATCGACAGCGATGTCGGCGACGACCGAGTATGGTGGTGAGCTTTGCTTGCATAAACCCTCTCGTCCTTGTTGACCAGTTTGGCTGTGAGGTTTTGCTGGCACTCTGCTAGTTAGCAAAATCCCTCTTGGCAGACATCGCAAATACATGAGATTCTGAGAACACTGATCTCTTGGAGCTTCAGTCCCTCAAACTAGACTTTGAGACCATGCAGAAATACATGGTCGAATTGCTTGAGTTCAATATTTCTGTCAAGACCAACTTCACGCCTATTTAACAAATTTTCTTAGTATACAAACAAATTCAAGAGGCTATTTGCATATCGCACATTGGATGAAGGAAATTAGTCTCTCGCGCCTCCCGGCGCCGGGTATGCCATCGCGCAACCCACCGCCAGGTATGCCTATAGTGGGTTCGTGCCTCCCGGCGCCGGCGTCGCACCACCCACACCTACAGAGCGCTCGTGGAATCATTTGAGAGGTCAAAATTCGCCTCTAGTCTTCGAGTGTGCATCTTATTGAATTAGATTGCTTAGTGTTTTTGGTTTTTAGTTCTGTATTGAATATTCATGGTGAAACAGAGATAGAACATTTTGTTGGAAGAGGCAATGAAGATATAGAAAGAGATTGAAGCGAATTTGATGGAGCAAATAATCCATTTCAAGGAGTTCAACATGGTAGCGGATATCAGTGAATTACAAGATCAGATCATATTATGCGATGCAAGTAGAATGGAAGAAAAGTCTCGTGACTCATTCGAGTGTGATTGGTAGTCGTGGCTGTGCTTCGGCTAGCGGTGGTGGCATATGATTTTATCATTAGCAAGGGTGGATTATTCTCAAGTTTAATATGAACTATTGTGATGTCGAAAACTATTGGCAAATTGATTTGTATTGCGATATATAGCGGGTTCTGTCAAAACAAATCCACTAAACCCGTACCATAAGAACGAATGTTCGGATTTACGGTAAAAATTTGGTGGATCTGCTACAGCGGAACCCGTGACATGCCACAGAAGCAGTTTAAGGGGTAGTTCAAAATGGCTTTACATTAAGGGCTATTCACAATAGGAACTTTTAAAGGAGATGCTCTAAAAGTTGTTTAGGATGTAGGTTCTTTTCCGGGGTATGTTTTTTTTTAGATAAAAGGCCTAAGCCCAACTTTGAATTAACAAAGTCAGAAGGTTCACCAAGTTATTACAACGCTGCGGCATACAGCTTAGCCAAAGTAGAGCAACATGCTGCGGCATACAGCTTAGCCAAGGGAAAGACAACATGCTGAGGCACACAGCTTCGCCAAGAGAAACTAGCTGAAGGCGGACTAAGAGGTGCTAGGCATGAACTCGGAATGAATCTTCAGGAGCTCACTTGCCAGTGATCTTGCGCCCTCCACGTCCTGCGGTTTTAGCGCGGGGCTCCAGTTCTGCAAGAAGATCACAGTTTTGTAGATAATGTCAGCTGGTTGTTTGATAAATTTGGACTCGATAGCCCCTTTATTACGCACTTGCCAGAGCGCCCAAGACTGTGCAGCGAAAAACACCCAAGTTATGCGCCTTACAGACTTAGGTAAACTAGAAAGGATAGAGAAAAACTGGGCAAAGTTAGAGGGACACCAAGGCCTCCCTAGGACTCGGCGCAGCACACTCCAGACAAATTTTGCAAGAGAACAAGTAAAGAAAATATGTGATGCGTCCTCGTCTGCCCCGCAGATGACACATTTGCCATCCGAGGGGCCTTTCCTTGTTGCCAGCTGCAGGCCTGAAGGGAGGCGGTCAATGATCAGTTGCCAGGTAAAATTTTTAATCTTCATGGGGATCTTTGCTTTCCAAACATCTTTAAAATGTGCCACCGTCGCTCCCTGGGCCAATTTTTTGTACATCGAGTTTACTGTGTAGACCCCTGTCGGGTCAAGGTTCCAAAGAACCGAGTCATGTGCATCCAAGAGCGTAATGCCCTCAATAATCTCATCTAGTTTTTCCCACTGGATGGCCCCAGCCTCGTCCAGCGTTCTCCTAAAGCGACATCCTCCCACAGCTGCCTGAGCTACAGAGATCGAAGGATCCTCACAAATGCTAAACAAGTTGGGAAATTGTAAACTCAGGGGTCCCCCACCCCACCACCAGTCCGTCCAAAACAGGATCTTGTGACCGTTGCCAAGCCTAAACCTTGCACCCAGCTTGAAGAGATGCTTGTGATTGCTCTTAGTAGTAGAATCGTAGACTACGCATCCTAAGCTGCTCAGATTCGTTGATGACTGACGAGATCTACATCACACCAGTTAACTAAGATTATCATCCCGTATGTGGGAAGAGAGGAGGAATTTCCCTCACACCAAACAAAACAATGGATACAATGCACTATATAATTAGCCTCTCGTCCCGTAGATTTACAATCCAGATAGGCAATTATATAGTCCATCCTAAATATATTTTACTATTTGGGTGCAGTTAGAACAATTCTAACCAATACCGTAATAGTGTTCTACGGTAAACCGTAAAACATTTTTAGAGTGTGAAAGGTGTCACGGAGAACGGATACACAAAAAATCGAACATGCAAATTTCTGCATATTGGACCCACATGCTAGGGGGCAACCTTTTTTTTCTCTTTTACAGGATGGACTATATTTTGCTCGTAGAGAGTCTGCTAGAGCTGTTTCTCTAGTGCTGGGACTGTAAAATAACAGTTGTTTACAGTGTAGGTTATTTTACGGAGTATGCTACCCGTCGAGCCCCGTGCGGTAGAATTGAATAACGAAGTTCACCATACATATACGCATCCTAAGCTGCTCGGATCCGTTGATGACTGACGAGATCTGCATCGGGCCAGTTAACTAAGATTATGATCCCTTAAATTGCGCGAGCTAGGCAGCAAAGCACATGCATGGGATATGCACGACAACGAGTAAGCACATGCAGCTTCGTGTCCCAAGTGATGCTGCACATGCAATACAGTAGTACATACACAAGGCATGATCGGGACATTTGGACTGATTCGATCCGACATCTCCATTAAGAACAGCAAGAGAAGCAAAAGGACAATGGTCGCAACATGGTCTATGTCGACCGGGGTTCCGCTGCACGTTACCCTGCTGCCCCGCGAGCGCCGCCTATATAACAGCTAGACGCAGATGTACTGATCCCATCGATCCGCGCTGACCGCTGTCGTCGTTTACACCATTACCACCACTAAGCAAGCTCGACCAATCTAGAGCATCATCGCATCCATCCATGGCGTCCCTGAAGCTCGCCGCTGCGCTCGCCGTCATCGTCCTGGTAAGTGCCTCAGCGACGGCGACGGCCCGCCGGCCCTACCAGCCGGCGCCCGTGCACGAGGACTGCAAGACGCAGGCCGGGTACTTTCTGAACTGCCTCCGCCTCGGCTTCCACGAGACGTGCTGCGGCGAGCCGGGCAGGAAGAGCTACGTCGTCAAGGACAAGAAGTGCTTCTGCGCGGTGGAGCAGAAGGCGGACATCGAGTGCGCGAAAGAGCGAAAGTGCAGTAACATTGCCGGGAAAGTCAAGATTGCCTCGCTCAAACTCTCTTGCCTCAGGGACCTCGACTGCAAGAAGCGTGCGTGAAGGCTGCTTAGTACTACAGTACAAGTATATCGTACTATGTATTTTCCTTCCGAGTGTTAATTAGCGTGGACTACTTTGGTGGTTAATTTCGATCCTTTGTTCAGTGTGCGCCTAGCTGTGCCCTTCTTATGTAAACTATGATGCTTCTGTTGTTTCTCCACATCACTGTTGCACGTTTCTATCATGCACTTCTGTGTCTTTGCCAAGGATGTCACATCTTATCTTTTGTCGAGGCATTTCTTTTGAAAATATGTGTAAGGCATTATTACAAGTAATAAGCAGAGAGGGGGTCGCCATGATAGCGTCTATAACAAAGAAAACCGAATGAGAACCATACTATGATAATTGGGTCGCCATGTTTTCTTTTCAAACCTAGGCAATGCTTTTAATTGATTAAGTCAAAAAGTAGTTGGACTGTTTATCAGGAAAACCGGCCAAAAAACATACAACACAACGCACGCGCGGCTCGAGCCGCACCCCACACAAGTCGAGGAACCCTAGTAACCAAACCCGACACCCAAATATCTCAACGCAACAACGGAGCCAAACATTTAGAGCCGCCGCTCCGACAACCACGTCAGCCCCGAGGTCGCACAACACACAAGTCGACGATAAAGTAGCCCTAGAAAACAAAGCCGATACTATAACACTTCAACACAATATGGCGGAGGCGATAGACCAGAGCAGCTGCTCCGACATCCACGCTGGCCCAGAGCTATGCACCGCCTAGCCGACGACGAAGAAACAAAAAGCACCGACCCAGTGAGCAGGCAAAGCACCAACCGGGGAGGCAATGGGCTCCACAAGGATGCCCAAGGAGGGGAGCGACAATCGACAACGCCGCCATCGCCGACATGAACAAAAGTCATTGAAGTGTTTTCACTCGGAGATCACCAAATATGGTTGCCTTAGTGACGACACCTTCAAGAAGGATGTGTCGCCAAATGGTGTCGCCGCCCTCGGTCCCGACTGGCTGCAAAGACAAGGTTTTCTGAGTCGCGAACTAGGCGCCGTCCCCAAGGACCGGCCCCGAAAAAAAATATTCATGTAGCCGTTGGAAGGCAAGGTCAATTACTTCGGAAAAAAATCCAACTCGGGGTTTTCTAGGAGTATTTTTTAGTTTTTACTCCTAAAAAAGAACGGGGCTTAAAAATCGCCCCCAAAATTCTCTCCCCCGCTCGGGACCCTGCCTCCGCTGCATCTCGCCGCCCCTTCCTCCCCCGTTCTAGAAGCTTCCAGAAGCCTCGCCCGCGCGGATGCAGTACCGCAAGGTACCGCCGCCCAACTCCTACCTCCCTTCTGTAGAATCTGTACTCTACCCATGTACCCGGATCTCGCCAACCTTGTCGTCTCATTTCCCCCTTTTGCGCCGCCGCTTTCATTGCACGCAGAAGCGCAAGCTGCCCGACGATGGAACGGCGAGGGGGACGGGAGCCCGACATCAAAAAGATGTGCGAAGGTAAAGCGAACCCGATTTGATTCCTTCCTTTCTCGGCTGGATATGGGTGTTTTTAAAGAGATTTTGTAACCTGGATGATGCATGCAGCCCTGGATGGGATAGAAAGACAGCTCCAGAACCTCCGGGACGAGATCAACCGCCTCCGCGACCGCGATGAGCAGTAAGATCGGATCCTTGTGTTGCGCGCCAGCTGATTCGGGGTTCGCTGTTGTTTTACGGGCGAATGACGCCTTGAGATGTTGCTTCCTTTTGTTTTTCTTGTTGATTTCTTGGTGCCAGGCTCAGCAAGGACCGGCAACTAGCGGACGCGCCGACATTTTCAGTTGACGAGGAGCAGCAGCTTGCGGAGACCCAGTCACTTTTAGTTGATGATAGGGAGCAGCAGCTTGCGGAGACCCAGTCACTATGCCATCTGACAAGATCATTACTTTTCAAGTGTTAGGTGCAAAAGAGAGAGGAAATTAGGGATATTAAAACTGAGCCATCTAGGAGGCTAACCACACCACTTTCACGTCCTGTGTATTTTCGGCCGTCGGATGTCGTTCTTCAGTCATTTCTAGCGGACGCGCCGACATTTTCAGTTGACGAGGAGCAGCAGCTTGCGGAGACCCAGTCACTTTTAGTTGATGATAGGGAGCAGCAGCTTGCGGAGACCCAGTCACTATGCCATCTGACAAGATCATTACTTTTCAAGTGTTAGGTGCAAAAGAGAGAGGAAATAGTACTTATCGCCACTTCAATACGCATGCATATGCAGTCACTTCCTTTTCTCATGCAAGAAATCTTCTTGCCCACGATACTGATGTGTGGTGACCTTTCGTGGTACCACCATGCATGCCTTGTGGCGACTTGGCAGAGATGGAAAATGGTATGAAATAAGTAATACTCGGTCGTCTGATAGCTAGAAAGAACCGTACCAGCTGCTACCTTACTTCTAAGTTTGCGTTAGACGTAGTGAACGAACTTGAAAAGTTGAGAACCTTAAGTTAATCAACACGTTCTAGCAGCCAGAGACCATTTCCATCCGTTGGTCGGTTCTACCGACTCCTTTTGCTGCTCTCTTGTGGCCACGCTACTGGATGCAGCTATATAAGCATCCACCCCCTGCATCCTAAAAACATCAACCACCTTCAAACACAAAAGCAACGAGACAAGAGAAACAGAACCAAAAAGCCTAAAACAAAATGGCCTCCTCTTCTTCCTTCCTTCTCATCACTGCTCTCCTTGCGTTGGTCTCATGGCAGGCCATAGCCTCCGACCCTAGCCCACTCCAAGACTTTTGTGTTGTCGATAAGAAGTCGCCAGGTATTATTTACTTCATGACGTTTTCTTCATGCTATTACCAAATATATATATATGTTGAAGAGACACTGGAGATTATATGCATGTCAAAATAACACTACAAAATCGTTACTTACAATTTATATTTCCTATGCATGCAGTGTTCGTCAATGGGTTTGTTTGCAAGAATGCATCAGATGTCAATGCAGATGACTTCTTCAAGGCAGCAAACCTTGACAAACCTAGGATGACCAACAAGGTTGGATCCAACGTCACCTTGATCAATGTCATGCAAATCCCTGGCCTCAACACCCTAGGCATCTCACTAGCACGCATCGACTACGCACCTTTAGGGCAGAACCCACCACACACACACCCTCGTGCCACTGAGATCCTTACGGTGCTCGACGGTACATTGTATGTTGGCTTTGTCACATCCAATCCGGAGAACAGGTTCCTCTCCAAGGTACTCAACAAGGGAGATGTATTTGTCTTCCCTGTGGGACTCATCCACTTCCAATTCAACCCCAATCCGCACAAACCAGCGGTTGCAATTGCTGCACTCAGTAGCCAGAACCCAGGGGCTATCACCATTGCCAATGCGGTGTTTGGATCAAAGCCACCAATCTCAGATGATGTTCTTGCCAAGGCGTTCCAGGTGGAGAAGAACACGATAGACTGGCTCCAGGCTCAGTTCTGGGAGAACAACCACAACTAAGTGAGAATGACCTTCATTGAAGATCTACTTTTGTGAACGACCTAATTTAGTTTCTGGCTATATATGCATCAAATAAATGACACATATGTCATGCTCGTGTTTGCATTTGTGAAGTATGAATATATTTGTATCCTATGAATAATTATAGTAGTTGTTTTTCTCAAACACGCATTCTACTCTTGTTTGTCTTGTATCATGATAATAAATCCAAAGTGGGGACTTTCTTGCCCTTTTTTGAGAGAGTATTTCGGTAGAAATTTGACGTTTATGGCTGTGCTTCTGATGTAATGGTACATATATACTGTTTGTATACCACACATGTGAAGGAAGTACCATATTGACAGTTGATTATGCCACATATATTTCGTTTGTGGATGTATTGACCATCAACATGCATTATATTTTTTTAGTTGTTGTAGTCAGTTGTTCTTGTTGCTTCTACTCTCACTCCTTGTGACAACTAGGTTTGCAGTATAAGTGTATAACGAATTGTCTAGATATCAGTAAGATTGTAACTTCTCATTTAATAAATGATAAGAACTATAGGAATTGGTTATTGGACCATTGAGGAAACTGTCGTGAGAACAACATTATCTCAGTGATGTTTTTTCTATAAATTTGAAGGTAACATATGAAAATACTCACTCCGTTCCGTTGAAGAAGGGCGACAATTTTTGGGTCTTAGGATTACGTAGAGCCATCCAGAGAAATCTCTTTCTAAACCTGCCCCTAATTACTCGCTCCTTCACTCCAATTAACTCTCTCATATTATAGGAAGGTATTGGTCGATTTGTTTCCTTGTAATGAACGCTATGCCATAGAACTATTTTACTGGTGTGATGGAAACACTACTTTTGTTTGGTGGAAATGAGTTCTATGAAAAGCCAAAATTAGACTAAAGCATTTTTTTAACAAATTAGCTAAATTAAATGGCTTGTAAAATTGTAAATATAAAATATATACTCACGCCAACAAAATAACTATTCGAACCATGCTCTTCATAGGGATGCAAGCGGCTGCCCACTTGTCCCGCAAACCATGCCATTTGGTGTTCTAATTAATAGATGCAGTGGGAAGCTTACAAAATTATAGTATAAAATAAAGGATATTTGATGCATGAAATAAAAAATGGGAATATGGAGGATTTGATTAGCCACAATATTCAGAAATCTAAATAAAATTAATATGAAATGTTCATATCTTCAAGTGCTAAAAATTTATGACGTGCAAAATTGTATGTCTAAAATAATTTATAATGTGAATAACTTGCATGTATGTATGAATATTATTAATAAATATGAAATAACATGGATAAATGAATATCTCAAATAGTGGATGATGTGATGATGACATGGATAAATGAATGGCTCAAATAGTGGATTATGTGGACACCTTGCATGTAGAGATAGACTAATTTGATGCATGTTAATGGGGTTTTGTCTTATAATAAGTATAGATAGATAGATTATGAATGCGCCATGCTTACCTCGGGTGCATACCTAACCAAGAGCAGATATATGAGCGACAAGGATCACGTCACACTAGTTTGGTGGCATGTAGTAGCTAGCTAGTACTCTCCGTTCCAAATTACATGACTTCAATTTATCTAAATGTGTATGTACCTAGACTCAAGAAAATTGATGTGAAATGCAGACACTACCTTAATCGACATGTCTACGGAGTGACACGGGCACTCGAGAAATATACCCATACACTTGGCACACTGTGTTGATTTTTATTTTTTATTGGACACTCGGATAGATACACTTTGAACCCTCTCTCTCTCTCTATTATGGCATCTAGCATCACCTGTCGAGGTAGTGTGACTAAGAGGTTAGTCACGGGGATACCGGACAAGTAAATGAGTAAAAGCCGGTCGGGGCCGTCTCCAGAAATTGGAGGCCTCAGTGCGAAATACATAATTGTGCCCCAAAATTTGTATTTGTTGCCATATGCGCTATGGGCAATCTGGCTTTCCATATACTAGTGAACTATTTATATTTCATAGATATTGAAAGTTTGTTTGGTTTTCAGAGTTAAATTGAATTAAGCAGTTGCACGCTATTTTCCTAGATTGGAGCGAACCACAAATAGCTATAGGTAAGTTGCATTGGAAAGCCAGAGCTATGTATCTGTTCTAATATAACCTAGAGGATCAACATACCACATTGACAGAAGTATGTAACCACATGAATCTAAATGTATATACTATTTATGTTACTTGCAAGTCTCAGCTAACAAGGCAAATAGAATGAAAGAGAAACATAGGAGCCATATACACCTTAACCTGTCCGCCGGAAAATAGAAGTGTTCTACCTTCCACTCGAGCTCCATGTGAAAGCCCAAGGTCTGGCCTTCATTGGTTGTACCTGGCAATTGCATTGTTGAAGGCATTGTTTTGAGATCACGGTCTTTCTCTAGGGTGAAAACTCAAGATCTTTGATCGGGCGACGACAACACTTCTGCATTGTTTCCTTCTTGGAGGTGTCGCTTTTGGAGAACCTCGTTTGCGGTCCAGGTGTTGTATTTGGTGGTGGTTAGACTGTTGTTGTTGCTAGTGTTTCATCATTGCGATGGGGTCTTTTTTTTGTTGTACTTTTCTCTCTTTTTTATTTTATTCTGGCTGTGTGCATCCTTGTTGGTGCAGAGGCTGGGTGTAATTGGTATCTTCGTGATATTAATATATTCCCTTTATCTAAAAAATGTGGCGCATTTTTTTTCCTGGTAATCCTTCGTTTGTCAAAAAAGCACAAAAAGTGCTGCATTAAAATTACATAGTGATTTGTTGCAAAAAGAAAAAAGAATTACATACTGCTATTTTTATAATCTAATCCTGGCTGTTAGCCATCAGGCTGATTGTGCTGGGTCTAGGTCTAGTTGAATAAAGATTTCCAAATTCCACAAAAAAATAGGAGTTTCACTTAGACTTATACCATTGCACCACGTCTCGTGTTCCGACCGATGTGCACGGTTTCGTCCACGCAGTAGGTTTGATCTTGACAACACTCCAAGAAAATGTTGACCAGTTAAAAGATTGGAAACTATGACACCAGGCAAGATCATTAATTTACAAGTGCTAGGTCCAAAAGAGAGATAGTACTTGGCGCCACATCCAATACTCAAGCATGAGCAGTCATTTTTCTCTCACGCAAGAAAACTTCTTGCTCGCGGTACTGATGTGTGGCGACCTTTCGTGGTACCATCAGCAATGCAGCATGCATTAATTGTGGCGACTTGGTAGTTGGTATAGATGGAAAATATGAAAGCCAGTAAGTAATACTCGGTCGTCTGGTAACCTTTTTACTTGGTCGTCAGATATCTTAGTAGCTTTAGCTTGCTAGAAAGAACCGTAGCTCTACCTTACTTCTAAGTTTGCCTTAGATGTATTTCAAACGGAACCAGAACAGTTGATGAATAATAAATAAATCAGCACGTTCTAGCAGCCAGAGACCATTTCCATCCGTTGGCCGGTTCTACTGACTCCTTCTGCTGCTCTCTTGTGGCCACACTACGGGCTGCAGCTATATAAAGCATCCACCCCATGCATCTTCAAAGCATCAACCACCTTCAAACACACAAGCAGCAACACAAGAGAAACAGAACCACAAACCTAAAACCAAATGGCCTCCTCATCTTCCTTCCTTCTCATCACTGCTCTCCTTGCGTTGGTCTCATGGCAGGCCATAGCCTCCGATCCTAGCCCACTCCAAGACTTTTGTGTCGTCGATAAGAAGTCCCCAGGTATTAAATACTTCACGACTTTTTCGTCATGCTATTACCAAATATATATGTTGAAGAGACACTCTGGATATTATATGCATGTCAAAATAACACTATAAAATCCTTACTTGCAATTTATATTTCCTATGCTTGCAGTGTTTGTCAATGGATTTGTTTGCAAGAATGCATCATATGTCAACGCAGATGACTTCTTCAAGGCAGCAAATCTTGACAAGCCTAGGATGACCAACAAGGTTGGATCCAACGTCACCTTGATCAACGTCATGCAAATCCCCGGCCTCAACACCCTGGGAATCTCACTAGCGCGCATTGACTACGCACCTTTAGGACAGAACCCACCACACACGCACCCTCGTGCCACCGAAATCCTTACAGTGCTTGATGGTACATTGTATGTTGGCTTTGTCACGTCCAATCCGGAGAACAGGTTCCTCTCCAAGGTGCTCAACAAAGGAGATGTGTTTGTCTTCCCCGTGGGACTCATCCACTTTCAATTCAACCCCAATCCACACAAGCCAGCGGTTGCAATTGCTGCACTCAGTAGCCAGAACCCAGGGGCTATCACTATTGCCAATGCGGTGTTTGGATCAAAGCCACCAATCTCAGATGATGTTCTTGCCAAGGCGTTCCAGGTGGAGAAGAACACGATAGACTGGCTCCAGGCTCAGTTTTGGGAGAACAACCACTACTAAGTCAGAATTACCATCATATCAGATCTATTTATGCGAATGGCTTGCTTTAGTATATTGCAATATATGCACCATAAGCTATACAATAAATGACACATGTGTTATGCTAGTGTTTGTAACCGTGAATTATGAATGTATTGGTACCCTATGAATAATTATAGCAGTTGATTTTTGTCACACTCGTATCACATGCTACTCTTGTAGTGTGTCTTGTCTCCTGATAATACACCCAAACTCCATTTTGCAGAGACTATTTTAGTAGAAATTTGACGTTGATGGTTGTACATATGATCCAATGGTACAAATGATGTTTGTATACTATAGCTGTGAAGGAAGTACAATATTCACAGTTGATTATCCAAAATATATTTCGTTTGTGGAATTATTGACCTTCAAGATGCATTTTAATTTATTTTTGTGTGAATAATGTCAGTTTTCTTATTGCCTCTACCCTCGCTCCTTGTTTTTAACAACTAAGGTTGCATTATAAGCAAAGTGTCTATCTCTAAGATTGTATCAAAATCCTAGATTTTTCTCATAGCCGGAGAAGATTGTATGAAAAGCCACTTTTTTCTCCAAGTCGGGGAAAATTGTATCAGAAGCAACTATTTTTCTCAGTCGGGGCCAAATAAAACAAGTGCCAATAATATCAGTCATGAATATTTAGAGTATGGTATTAAAAATGGAAGTACAATGTTCACTATCGATTATGTCATGAATAGAGTAATTTCATATTCATCGTTTTTTCGTATATGAGATTTTTTCACTTCAGTGTGCAGTGTATTCATATTTACATTTTGTATTTTATGTTTTCCTTGTATCCCAATGTGATTTATTCTTGTAAATATTTAGCCAAATATTGACAGAAAATGAAAGGATTAACTCAAAGGTATGGGACCCCAAAAGTGCAAAAACATTTAGAAAAAGCCGCAGCCTACTCACTTAATAAATGATAAGAACTAGGAATCGGGGCCGTTTACAAGACTATCTTGAGAACAACGTTATCTCAATGACCTGTTTTCTAAATATGTATGCAACTTATGGAAAAATATATATGCTACATAATTATTGGTTATAGGTTGTTTTCTTGTAATGGGCGCTATGTCACAGAACCATTTTACTGGTGTGATTGAAACACTACTTGTCGGGGGCTACCCCCGGGTAGGGTAAAATTGAGGTATAAAGAGCTATAAGGACTGGACCGGGTCAAGGTCAAACCGGGTCAACCAAGTCCCGGAGGGACCGAGGCATGGTGCAACTGCAAACCGGCTTATGGCAACCGGGTCATGTAGTCCGGGTTGTGTTAGCTGAGTCATCTTAACCGACATATACCAACCGAGTTATGATGCCCGACATATGTACGTCGGTAACTTGTGTGTTTTCTTATGTGCAGGGGAGGTTATTCCGGAAGGGGAATCCGGCATACCCATGCCGGGTTATCCATATGTCGGACAGAGGTCAGCGCTCCTGTCCCATCCCATCTGGCACGGGAGCGCCTGACATGGAAGCGCCTGACACGGAAGCGCCTGGCACGGGAGCGTGCAGGAGACCGAGATGGCAGGCCATCATTCCACGCTGACTCCGGGTTATCCGGGACAGACTACGAGGCAGAGGCATGGGCAGGGCATGTCTTGTCCCTGCCAGAGGGTACGTTCTAGCTGTACCGTAGAGCTGCAGGAGATGGGCTCGTCACGTCCTGTCTCTGACAGGAGTAACATCATGACATATCCTCGGCGTGGCTATAGTGCTCCTGGAGGGGCACTTCGGTAACTCGGTTTAGCCTACATATACGTCCTCACCCCCTCCTGTGCGAGGGACGGTGCCCAGAGACAACTTTCCACCAGTAGCTTCATCTTCTTCCTTGTGTTCTTCCCCATTGTTGAGATATACAGCTCAAGGAGCAGCTTGTACGCTTGGTACCGAGATATATACAGAGAGAGACAGGCAGGAGTAGGGGTTTTACCTCCTCACGAGGGCCCCGAACCTGGGTAGATCGTGGTGTGTTCTGGTGCTTGTGTGTTCTTTGTGTGTGCTTCTTAGCGCGCTAGCCCTCCCCCGGATCCACCAGCGTCCATCGGCCCCACACTTTAGCCATCCTATGACATCTGCCGTGATACCACCACGACAGTTGGCGCCCACCGTGGGGTGAGAGAGGCGCTGGCTGGTGTGTTCATTCGGACGGGTTCCATCATCGCTTCGGGCGAGCGCGTGGTCAGTGGCCTTGTCCACAGACTTGGCTCGCTGAACTTCATCGACGACAACGCGGGTGCTTCGGTAGCAGGCCAATGCCGAGGAACGGCTGCCTCGTCCTCTTCGGGACGTTCGAGGTCTACGTCGCCACCGAGTTTGTCTGCAAGTACCCCGAGCAGGTGCTCGTGGCTGAGGACCCACCTGCTGTCCGTGCGGCTCGAGGCCGGCGTATCACTCGCCCCGAGAGCTGCGCAGAGGTCATGATGACCGGCATCGCGGGTGATGCCGGTAGAGGAGAACCCGGCGAAGGAGATGCCGGCAATCCTGACGCCAGGGACCACCAGATCGGCGAAACTGCCGCTGGAGAGGAGGGAGAACCTCCGTGACCAGGCCGGGACATCCAATGTGCCGGTCAGAGCTGCTCCTCTTGATGATGTGATCGAGAAGCTTGCTGTGCCGGTAGCTACCGGTACAGATGTTTCCTTGACGGAGGCCGAGTTGGAGCTGCGGCGTCAGAGCTTGCTGCAGGAGGCCCTCGCGGTGGCCGAGATACGGAGAGAATTCGGGATAACCCTCCGTGAGTACAACCAGGCACATGGTTTAACTCCGGTAGCTGCTCGCCCTAGCCGCGTAGAAGAGGTGCGTAGAAGGGGCAAAGGCCTCAATGCTGAGATTGCTAGAGATGGTAGATCTAGTTCCAGTAAGACTCCTAGTCATTTATCAGTTGAGAAGCCGAAGTATAGTTCCCCTGCTAAAACTCTTAGAGCTGAGAGCCGAGTTGTCTGGCTTATCCGGAGAAGCTCTCCGTAGGCAGCAGGACCGAGTTAACGAGTTGGTAGCTGTGGCTACCCGGCAGAATGAGGCCTTTCGTAAGGCTAATACAGCTGTAGGAGGATCCCAGGTTGTTCACTCGGCTGGAGCAGCCGGGGAAAAATCTAGGGGGCAAGCTTCCTCACCGCATGTCGGTGGAGATCGTGACCGGAGTGTAAACTCCGGTAGAAACAAGCAAATGCAGACATATGATCCGGTATATGCCGGAAAGCAGTTAGTCGGGCCAGGCAGTGCCGGCCGGGGTAAGAGCAATCCCGGTCCGGGCAATCCAAGTGCCGGAATAGTTAACTCGGTTGGCCGAGGTCATCCACCTCGGTATCCGAGGCAGCAGCAATATGTGGAGCATGTTCAGCAGCCACGAGGTGTTGACTTGGTGGCTGATCGTTATGATGATGGTAACTCGGCTATGGAGAAAGCCGGGTATCCGAGGTATGAGGGTCCACTGGGATCTCGGTTGGGACATCGCCAGCTGTCTCCGAGTGATGCACGTTACAAGTTGGACAGAATTTACATGTCCGAGATGTTGGAAGAGCAAGGCCCACCTGGCCCTGCCTGCTTTGGACCTCGGATAATGAGGAGCCACCAGTGCGGCACTTTCAGTTGAACCGAGGCGCGAAGACATATGACGGCAGCACCAAGCCAGAGGACTGGCTGACAGATTATGTGTCGGCAGTGCACATTGCTGGAGGAAACCGCCGATGGGCGGTGAGATACATCCCGCAGATGCTGGAAGGGCCAGCCCGGATCTGGCTGAACAACCTGCGAGAGGGCAGTGTTGATTGCTGGCTGGACTTTGAAGAAGCATTTGTTAGCAACTTCTCCAGCACATACAAGAGACCGAATCGTCCTCAACAGCTTGCCATGTGCAAGCAGAGGAATGATGAAACTGACCGGGACTACTTGACCCGGTGGAGTACTATTCGCAATTCCTGTGAAGGAGTTGTGGAGGCGCAGGCCATATCTTGGTTTGCCCAGGGTGCCGACACGGCACCATGCTTTGGCAGAAGTTGCAGAGGGAAATGCCGGCCACCTGGCCGAGACAATCCGGATTGCGGATAGCTATGCACTGGGTGATCCGATGCAACCCTTGCTGAACCCGGTGGAACCGAGTAGAAGGTACCCGGTGAACAATAGACCCGGGCCAGCAGGCAGAACGATCGCCAGGACTTTGGCAACAAGAGGAGAGAGCCGGATTACCGGTATGGCTCAAATCAAGTTGCAGCAGTAGAGCAAAGCCAGCCAGATGCCGGCGCTAGCCAGCGTCAGAGGACCAGTGGCCCTGCTTGGGGCCAGAACCAGGATGTGAAGAAACCGTGGAGTGACCCGAGGAAGCCGTTAACTTATGAGGCAATGTTGGATGGGCCATGCAGCTATCACACGCATGATCCTCGAAGGCCGGCCAATCATTCAACTCGGCAGTGCAGCTGGTATCAGCGCACCTTGAAGGAAGGTGGAGGTTCCGGAGGAAATCAGATGGGAGCACCTCAGAGGCCTCCAATGACGTATCCTCAACGAGGCAAGCATTACCCTCACTGGAGCAAACACAATTCCAGTGAATGCACCGGCACAGAGGCCTCCAACTCCGAAACCTGTCAATCAAGTGAGTGTCAGAGGCAACAATGGCAATGCTGGTCCCAGTAGGCAAGGAGAGTATCCTCAGGGAGATTACAGAGAAGCTCATCAGAGTTATGTGGTCTTTGTGACCGAGCCAACAGACAAGCGGAGCCTGCATCGGCGTGCACTGGAGGTGAACGCAGTTATGCCAGCAGTGCCGAAGTATATGCACTGGTCCGAGCAAGAAATCAGTTGGAGCAGAAGGGATCATCCCCGAGTTATGCCAACTCCGGGAGGATATGCACTGTTGGTGGATCCAACATTCTTTGGGCCCACCCTCAATGTCCGGTTCACCCGGGTTCTCGTTGACAATGGAGTGCTATCAATATCATGTACCGAGACACCATGGTGAAATGGGTATCTCGGTGAACATGCTGCAACCGAGTAGCACAACCTTCCATGGCATAGTGCCGGGTGTCTCATGTGCACCTATGGGCAAGATCTGGGTTGATGTGTTGTTCGGCACCAAGGACAACTGCCGAACTGAGAGCATCCAGTTTGAGGTAGTGGACCTCGAAAGTCCATACCATGCTTTACTCGGCAGGCCTGCGCTGTCCAAGTTCATGATATCAACCCATGTGGGTTACCTCAAGATGAAAATGCCAGGTCCTAATGGCATCATCACCATCTCGGGTGATTACAAGCGTGCACTGGAGTGTGCCTCGGCTGGATCGTGCTTGGCCGAGTCATTGATCATTGCTGCAGAGAAGAAAAAGATCCATGAAGTGGTGGCACTGGCGCAGTCCGCACAACTCGGTATGCCGGGTATGAGTAACCCGGAGCAGAATGCAACTTTCGAGGTGCCAAAGGAGACCAAGAAGATCAGTGTTGACCCGGCGTTCCCGGATCATAACGTCATCATTGGTACCGGGTTAACGGAGAAATAGGAAGGCGAGCTCAGTCACTTCCTCCGTGAGAACCGGGATATCTTTGCATGGTCCAATCAGGACCTGCCAGGTGTTCCGAGGGAGTTGGCTGAGCACTCTTTGTTCGTCAGACCGGATATGAAACCGGTGAAGCAACCGACACGGCGTCTCTCGGATGAGAGGAGAAAAGTGGTGGGTGATGAGCTGGCCAAGTTGCTTGCGGCTGGTTTCATCATGGAGTGCTACACCCGGACTGGTTGTCTAACCCGGTCTGGTGGAAAAGAAAAAAGATGAACCTTTGGTAGCCAAGGTGTGGCGCATGTGTATCGATTTCACGAACTTAAACAAGGCATGTCCTAAGGATCCATTCCCGCTGCCTCGGATTGATCAAGTGATCGATTCTACAGCCGGGTGTGAGCTGTTATCCTTTGTAGATGCGTATTCTGGTTTTCACCAGATACCTTTGAACCCTGCTGATCAATTGAAAACTGCTTTTATTACCCCTTATGGGGCTTATTGCTATCGTGTCATGACATTTGGCTTGAGAAATGCCGGTGCCACTTATCAGAGGTGTATGCAGAAGTGTTTGCATGAGCAAATAGGCAAAAATGTGCAGGTGTATGTCGACGATGTCGTCATAAAAACTAAAGATAAAGCTACTCTGATTGATGATCTCGGAGAGACATTCATAAACTTGAGAAAATACCGGATGAAACTTAACCCGGATAAATGTACATTCGGTGTGCCGGCAGGCAAACTACTCGGTTTCCTTGTGTCAAGCCGAGGTATCGAGGTAAACCCGACAAAAATCCGTGCTATTGAAAGCATGAGGTTACCGACATGTCTCAAGGACGTGCAGAAATTCACCGGATGTTTGGCATCATTGAGTAGGTTTGTTAGCAGGTTGGGAGAAAAGGCATTGCCTTTGTATCAGCTCATGAAGAAAACCACCCACTTCGTGTGGACCCCGCAAGCAGATGCGGCGTTCACCGAGTTAAAAAAGATGCTGGCAACTGCGCCGATACTGGCCTCCCCATTACCCAAAGAGCCGATGTTGCTCTATATTGCAGCCACAAACCGAGTTGTGAGTGTTGTAGTGGTGGTGGAGCGAGAAGAAGAGGGCAAAACTGTGCAGAGGCCGGTATATTATTTGAGCGAGGTAATCTCGTTATCCAAGCAGAACTATCCTCACTACCAAAGATGACATATGGTGTCTATCTGGCTGCTAAGAAGTTGAAACATTACTTCCAAGAGCATTCAATCACTGTGGTATGTGAGGCTCCTATCTCGGAGATCATTGGATGTAAAGATGCAACTGGCCGGATAGCCAAGTGGGCCATCGAGGTGTCCCCTTACACTCCTCACTATGAAAGAAGAGATGCCATTAAGTCTCAGGCATTGCCGGATTTCTTGGTAGATTGGGCCGAGATGCAATATGAGCCACCACTGCCTGACTCCAATTACTGGAGGATGCACTTTGATGGTTCCAAGACCAAGATTGGTTTGGGGGCCGGAGTAGTTCTTACCTCGCCAAAGCGAGATCAGCTGAGATATGTACTGCAGATTCATTATGCAGCATCTAACAATGTGGCCGAGTATGAAGCACTGGTCCATGGGCTCAATGTGGCCAAGGAAATAGGAATTCGCCGAATTGAATGTTTCGGGGATTCGAATTTGGTAGTGCAGCAAGTCTCGGGAAATTGGGACGCTTTGGACGCCAATATGGCTATTCCGGTTTCATGTCCAGAAGATCTCGGGATTCTTTGAAGGTGCGAGTTCAAGCATATACCTCGGGAGGAAAATGAAGCTGCCGACATATTGTCCAAGCTGGGCTCGTCCCGGGATCCAATTCCACCCGGGATATCCTTGGAGCATTTGAGGAAGCCATCAATCAAACCATCTCCCGAGTCCGAGTCAATCTTTATCCCGGCAAAACCGGAATCTGATGCTGTGCCCATGGACATGGATGTCGGGTGCATTTGGGAGAACCCGGGGACTGATTGGCAGAACTCGGGGACTGACCAGCATATGTCGGACGAAGCAATGTCGGTTGATGCCATGGAGGTGGATGATCCGGTTTTTCCTGTGCGTCCTGTGCCGGAGTGGGCACAACCAATAATGGCGTATATGATGGACGGGAGTTTGCCAAGTAATGAAGTTGAGGCCAGGCAAGTGCAAAGAAGATCCATGGCATACACCATCATCAACCTGGAGTTGTACAAAAGAAGTGTGACCGAGGTATTGCAGCGCTGTGTCGAGCCGCAGGAAGGTCAAGAGATGCTCCTGGAGATTCATCAGGGAGAATGTGGTCATCATGCTTCATCAAGAGCCTTGGTGGCTAAAGTATTCCGGCATGGATTTTATTGGCCCAGTGCTTTGAGTCAGGCAGAAGATATTGTGAGGAAGTGTCAAGGGTGTCAGAGATTTGCTCACAAAATCCACATGCCAGCCTCGGCACTCAAGACTATTCCCATCACTTGGCCCTTTGCTGTCTGGTGTTTGGATATGGTGGGAGAATTCAGACCAGCCCGAGGTAACATGACTCATATGCTGGTAATGGTGGACAAGTTCACCAAGTGGATCGAGGTGAAACCAATCAGAAAGTGTGATGGTCACACAGCTGTGTCCTTTTTGAAGGACATCATTTTGAGATATGGCTACCCCCATAGCATTATCTCGGATAATGGCACAAACTTTGCTGTGGGAGAGTTTGCTCGGTTCTGTGCGGAAAAAAGAATTCGGTTGGACATAGCCTCGGTGGCACACCCAGAGGCAAATGGGCAAGTGGAAAGAGCAAATGCATTGGTGTTGGCCGGTATCAAAGCCCGGTTAATTGAACCACTGTTGCGAACTCCGGGATGCTGGATAGAGGAGATACCAGCAGTACTGTGGGGTCTTAGGACCACACCTAATCGATCAACCGGCTATACGCCGTTTTTTCTGGTCTATGGAGCAGAAGCGGTCTTGCCGACCGACATGGAGTATGACTCGCCGAGAGTGGCGCTGTACACTGAAACCGAGGCAAAAGAAGCTCGGGAGAATGGTGTTGATTTGCTCGAAGAAGCACGAGAACTGACCTTATCTCGGTCAGCTGTATATCAGCAAAATCTCCGACGCTATCATAGCCGGAAGATCAGTCCTCGGGTATTCCGAGAGGGAGATTTGGTGCTGAGGCTGGTGCAACGCAGTAAAGGCCGACACAAATTGTCACCTCCATGGGAGGGACCATTCATTGTGAGCAAGGCTCTGCACAATGATTCATACTATCTTATAGATGCGCAGGCACCGAGGAAAAATGTAGCTGACAAATCGGAGAGGAGACCAAAAGACCCTGGAATGTAGCCCTACTTCGACCCTTTTACTCATAAGGGCGCAATGTATGTATCTCGGTTTTCCTTTGAATAAAATGCCGGCACTCCGAAAAGAAACTCGGGGACTGCCTTGTCCGTATGCATGTGTTTTGTCTCGGTTTTTATCTGTGTTGTTCATATGTCGGATGATTTTGAGACCTCGTTTCAAAGTTCAAGTAATGTATGCTATTTTGTTGTGATCTTGTGACTCGACTGACGAACGCCAAAATGGCAGTCAAGAGCAGAGGTTATGGTATATGGTAAACATGAAAGTGAACTCGGGGACTCGGTCCTAGAAAGATCCGACATATGTCGTTTACTAACCCGGTTTTTTCTTTTCCTTGTGTCGGATGACTCTAAACCTTACCTCAAAATTTACAAGTATTGTATGCTATAATTTCTATCTTGTGACTCGACTGTCGAACGCCTGTATGGTAGACAAGAGCAAAGATCGACAAGTATAGTGAACAAGAAAATAAACTCGGGGACTCGGTTTAAATTGATCCGACATAAACCTCGTCTTGTTCGAGTTAAGCAAAATAAAGTAGTCTCGGAGGAACTTAAAATGTATATTACATCTGCACCCGGCATTCCGGGGATTTAACGGTTTAAATTCATCAAAGTTAAGCAGCAGCTTCGGAGGAAGGAGCAGCTCCGGTTGCAGGGACAGACCCGGATGACGGAGGAACCTCGGTTGAAGGAGGAACCTCGGTTGCAGGAGTAGCTTTGGTCAGCAAGTAGCAGACTCGGGGGCAGTCGGAGTGATCTTGCTGCTTGCTGAAGCGTCGGTAGCACTTTGATTGGCCGAGTCAGGCGCTGGTTCAGTGGAGATCTCGGCGGCAGACTGTTTCGCAGTCTTAGCCGAGGCATCAGGAATTGACTCGGAGTTAGTAGACTCGGAATCAGACGCAACATACTCTTGCTCGGAGCCATCATCACATTGACTTCTTCTCTTCTTCTTCTTCGTCTTCATCATCAGAGTAAACCACACCAGGTTCAACAGACCGAGTGTTGGCAAACCTGGCCATGAAGGTAGCAGCTTCCCCGCGCCTCGCAATCAATGCCGGGTCAGTAGCCCATGGGGAGCCATCGCGTAGAGTACGCAGGCCATCGAGGTTGATATCCTCATACCAGGACATCAGAAAGAGCAAGGCTGCGTCGGCCCCGGCACGAGCAGAAGAAGACCTCCATTCCCTTAGCCGAGTCTCGGTTTGCTGCAAGCATGTGGATAACTCGGCAATAGTCTTGACACTGGGAGAGTCGGGCCACAAGACGTGGTAGGCTCGGATACCGGCATTAAGAAGCTCGACGCCGATGCTCCTCAAGGGGGAAATACGAGCTTGGAGTGCAATCAAGTGGTCGTCGATGTCCCAAGCTTCGGATAGCGGAGCCCCGGATGCCTCGGCTTTCGCAGCTCGGGCCTTCTTCACAGTGTTGGCTGCAGCAGCTTGGCAGTGCTCAAAGTGTTCTGAGAGCAAGTAGGCTGACGCCGAATCAAATGAGATACCGACACAAAATTCATGTCAGGAAGATATAAAGAAAAAGATATGATTCAGGAAACTTACTGTCCATTTCGGCATTAAGTTTGGTGAGCTCAGCCAGCCACTTGGCAGCATTTGCCTTGAGGGCATCCAACTCTTTTCAGCTTTGGTAGCTTTAGCCTCGCATGCAGAAATGTGCGCTTGGATCTTCTGGTCACCTGCAGCACGCTTCTCCAGAGCTGCCTTCAGTGTGTTCCTCTCCTTCTTCAGCTCGGTCTTCTCTTTTTCGACCCGGTCAAGATCCGCTTGAGCCGAGTCACCTCGGACTGTTCTTCTTTAAGAGCACGCTTGTGCTCAGTTTCCTTCTTCTTCATTTCCTCCTGCTGGTTCTGGAAGGAGAGCTTAAGCGCCCGGTGCTCCAGGGCTAGATTCTTGAAGATCCGGCTGCGAGTGTTGGTGCAATCCTGCCAGAAGGAAAGATGTTAGTGAGGGTAAAAAGAATCTCGGGGACTGGAGCCCGAGATTGATGAAAAGTACTGACAGAGTTAAGTCAAAAAGAGTCTCGGGGACTGTGAGCCCGAGATTAATCCGAGTCAGCTAGACATGAAACTCGGGGACTGGTTGTCCGAGTTTAATGTAAGCTCATGCCGGTAAACTCGACATGAGACTCGGGGACTGGGCATTCCAGTGTTGTTAACAAGTTAAATTTAATGATCAAGTTGTTGAAGATTCGCGCCGAGTTACCTATTACTCGGCGAGTATCAGTTACTCAACCCGAATCTCGGGGACTGTGGATAGTGTGACTATTGATCATTGAAAAGTAAGTGCTAAGTTCTAAGAAAGTTACCTCGACGACCCTGCTAGCCTGAAGGGCCGAGACCTGCAAAGAGTGCAGGGATTGCGCAACAAGGCCAGGGCCAACCGGGTGTGGATTTGCCGGAGTAGAGGAAACTTCGCTGGGATCCGCGGCGTTCCAGTCCATCACGCACTGTCCAACCGAGCCGAGGCTGTTGTCACTCGGGGTGCGAAGACTCGGAAGAACATGGCTGTTGACCCGGGGGCGGGAAATCATCTCGGAGAGATTTTGTACGCCGGTTTGCTGTTGGAGTCACGGTAATTTGCTTGCTCTGGTCGGTTGAAGGTTGGCCAGAGGCTTGCTGACTCGGCACAGTTGGACGCGGTGGTGCCGGAGTATGGCTGGTACTGGGGGCTCCTGCTGCTGCTTCTGCTGCTTCTCCTGTTGCTGCTGTTGCTTCTGTTGCTTCTCCTGTTGCTGCTGTTGCTTCTTCTGCTTCTCCAGTTGCTGCTGCTGCTTCTGTTGTTGCTGCTGTTGCTTCAACTGTTGCTGTTGCTTGTTGTGCTTGTGCTGGGCACGAGGTGAGAGGCGGGGATCCGGCTTAGACGAGGTCTTAGTCGGGGTCTTCACCCGCTCCGTCTCCGAGTCTTTAAGAGGCGGGAGGGGAGATTGGTCTTGACCCGGAGCCGAGGTTTGCTCGAGGCCTTGGTCTCCTCCCAGGTCCGAAGCAAGATTCGGCGGCGGAATGTCGGCTGAGGTAGCGCGCACCGGGGAAGGGATTGCCCCTCCGGGGCTGCTAATCCCGGTGTTGGCCGCCAGGGATGGCGATGAAGGGATAGGAGACAAAATAGAGCTGTGGGTCTGTTTGGCGGCGATCGGATCACTGCATAAATCCGAGGTAAAGTGTTAACTCGGATGAGGTTAACTTCGGTGAAAGTAAAGAAGGAAAGAGTGAGAACAAGAAAAGGTATACGAAGTTTATCTTACCCCTTGCTGGTTGGTAAGGCCTTAGCCTTACGCTTGGAGACGACCTTCTTGGCTTTCTTAGCCGGAGGAGCCGCTGACCCGGACGCAACGGAGCATTTCCGGGATGTGCCTTGGGCACCCGGATTGGCTGCAGCACGAGGTGCATACCATGAAATAGGAATAGCGTCAATGGGATTAGGATTTGACAATCGTCATCTTCGTCGTCTGACAAGTCTTGAACGAAGACACGGGCGGATGGCTTACCCGGGTAGAAGCCTTGGCACGAGGAACCGGCATATAATCTCATTGTCCGGATCTTCAGTCTCCTCGGGTCGCGCATGGCGATCTTTTGTCCATTTCCGGGTCTTCAGGTCCCCATCTTCGATGGCTTGTCGAGTAAACAGCTGCATGAGGAGCAAAGTAGATTCGGATTAGTCAGATGGTGCTTCACCGAGATAAAAGCAACCTCGGAAGGCAAGAGTATGTCAGTTTAAAGGTGACAAACTAACCGGAGGCGGAAGCCGTCGGGTGCTGCAAACCACTCATGTGGCAGATCTTGTGCACACGATACTGGAGGGGGTTGACTCGGCGCATGACGAAAGTCCTCAAGAGGTCGTCCGCACAGAACTTCTTTTCCAGCAGACCCTCAAGGGTTTGATGGATCAGTTGGACCTCAGGAATGGTGTCCTGCGGATTATAGTTCCAGTTTAACTCGGCTGTGGGGGGAGCAATGTTGAACTCCGGCAGGTTGAGAACATACCGCCCTTCTGGGCTCTTCACATAGAAAAAGGACCTTTGCCACTTCCGGCAAGATTCTAGGCGGTAATCCGGGGAAAGGGGGAGTGTTTCCTCGGAGTGATGCTAGCCGCTCCGCATGCAGTCATCTCCTTCACGACCTCTTCTTTATTCGGGATGGTTTGCTTCCGGAGGCGGAAGTACTTGGCCCAGGCGGCAACAGTGGGCCAGAGGCCGAGGTACCCCTCCATGAAGGAGGTAAAGGATGAGAGTGATGTAATGGCGTTGGCTGGGAGATGATGAGGTTGTAGACCGAAGAAGTCCAGAAATTCCCGGTAGAAGGGGCTAGCTGGAAGTCCAAACCCGCGCTGGAAGTGCGCAAGGAAGACCACCCGTTCACCCGATTCAAGAACCGGTTCGAGTTCTGATCCAGGACGACGACATATAACCTCGGTTGTGATGCGCCGGGTCTTGAGCAACCAGTCGAGGTCATCTTGTTCTATGTCGGACCCCTCCCATCCGCCGCGGTTGCTGGGTGCCGCCGATGACTCGGCAGGGTCAGGGGTGCTACGTCCTGACATCTCAGGATCAAAACCTGCAAAGAGTATAAACACAACCGAGATAAGTAACCCGGAGTTATGAAGCTAGAATCGGGAAAAGTGACCCGGAAGAGCCGTGCAACTAACTCAGGTATAGAGCGCGGAAACCGAGTTATGTGACTCGGAGACCGAAATAAGTATCTCGGTTTAGGTTGTCTGTTTATCTCGGAAAGGTGATTCGGGTAAAGGTTATAAACTTGACTTTGCCTGAATCTGGGAGCAAGCAAGATCTACCGAGCAAGTAAAAAAGAAAGTAAAACATGAGCATAAGGCAGAGAAAGTTGAAACTATCAGGAGCAATGTCAGGATACCAGTGCGAGAAAGATCTAGAAAGGGATCTAAGCAATTAGTTTTGATAGCATCTATGCAGTTGGATGTGAGGGCTTCCACGGGGAAGAGGAACAAAGTTCGTCGGAGAAGAACGTGTTCATCGGAGAGGATGAACGTGTTCATCAGCGAGATCAAGGGCAAGGAACTCACCGAAGATTGTGACGGCGATGCGAGGCGAAGAAGCGCGGGGCGTGCCGGAGTTGCGCGTGTCCGGTGACGATACGATGCGCTCCGGTGGACGGTGGCTCGTGAGTTCCGGCGTCGTGCGGTGGCGAAGCTCACTGCGCGGCGGCGATGTCGCAGCAGAGAGAGAAAAGAGAAGAGGAGTGCGGAGAGGACGAGGACGGTGCCCATTCCCCTATTTATGGGCACGGGGCGCGTGCGGTTTCCTTGTTTATCGCGTGCGGTTACCGTAACGGGCGCGCGGATTAAATGCGCACGATCTGCGCGGTTGCGTGTTTTGCGGCCACACGATCCGCCGCATCGTGGGCCACAAGGTGGTAACTGACCGTGGCGTGATCGCGTGCGGTTACTGGCGCGGGATTCCAGGAGGCACGCCACGGTCAAATGCACTCAAGTGCCTTTGAGACGTGACAGCTCGTGACGTATGCGACGTGTGTGCAGAGATATGTCGGTCCTCGCGCAGGAACCGAGGCAGCGCACAGCGTCTCTCTGCCACGTGCTGTGGAGAGATCTTTGAGAGATTGTGGGAATCTTTTTGTGTCGGTTAGGCCAATTTGAGGAGGAAAATCGGGCAAAGTTACTAGTTTGATTCGGAGAAACTCGGCCAGACCGAGACATGTTTTGATTCGGAACGGCGGTTGGTTTGGTTTGTTTTGTTAAACCTGGTGTGACCCTCCATCCGAGGCTGTCGGACCGCACCAGCTTCGGGGACTAATGTCGGGGGGCTACCCCCGGGTAGGGTAAAGTTGAGGTATAAAGAGCTATAAGGACTGGACCGGGTCAAGATCAAACCGGGTCAGCCAAGTCCCGGAGGGACCGAGGCATGGTGCAACTGCAAACCGACTTATGGCAACCGGGTCACGTAGTCCGGGTTGTGTAAGCTGAGTTATCTTAACCGACATATACCAACCGAGTTAGGATGACCGACATATGTACGTCGGTAACTTGTGTGTTTTCTTATGTGCAGGGGAGGTTATTCCGGAAGGGGAATCCGGCATACCCATGCCGGGTTATCCATATGTCGGACAGAGGTCAGCGCTCCTGTCCCATCCCATCTGGCACGGGAGCGCCTGACATGGAAGCGCCTGGCACGGGAGCGTGCAGGAGACCGAGATGGCAGGCCATCATTCCACCGCTGACTCCGGGTTATCCGGGGACAGACTACGAGGCAGAGGCATGGGCAGGGCATGTCTTGTCCCTGCCAGAGGGTACGTTCTAGCTGTACCGTAGAGCTGCAGGAGATGGGCTCGTCACGTCCTGTCTCTGACAGGAGTAACATCATGACATGTCATCGGCGTGGCTACAGTGCTCCTGGTGGGGCACTTCGGTAACTCGGTTTAGCCTGCATATACGTCCTCACCCCCTCCTGTGTGAGGGACGGTGCCCAGAGACAACTTTCCACCCGTAGCTTCATCTTCTTCCTTGTGTTCTTCCCCATTGTTGAGATATACAGCTCAAGGAGCAGCTTGTACGCTTGGTACCGAGATATATACAGAGAGAGACAGGCAGGAGTAGGGGTTTTACCTCCTCACGAGGGCCCCGAACCTGGGTAGATCGTGGTGTGTTCTGTTGCTTGTGTGTTCTTTGTGTGTGCTTCTTAGCGCGCTAGCCCTCCCCCGGATCCACCAGCGTCCATCGGCCCCACACTTTAGCCATCCTATGGCATCTGCCGTGATACCACCACGACACTACTTTTGTTTGATGGAAATGAGTTATATGAAAAGCTGAAATTAGACAATTAACATATTTTTCCTAACAAATGAGCTAACCTAAATGGCCTATAAAATTTTGAATATACTGTATATATATTCACATCAACAAAATATGTATTTGAACCATGCTCTTCATGGGGATGCAAGCCGCTGCCCATTTGTCACACAAACCATGCCATTTGGTGGACGTAATATTCGTATCAGGGAGTACTCTATATTACATACAACTTGGTAGACATACCGCAAATGTATCTATAAGACAATGACAATGCCTTTGCAATAAGAGTCATCCAGAGGAGATACATGAAAAAAAGGTTGTTTGAAGACAAAGGAGTCCAATTAGAAAAGACAATGTAGTAGCTAAGAGATTGTGTCAACGGATATCGAGGCGGGTCAATCTATTAATGTGCATTATGCACCTAATCCAACTTACACAAGATCAAAAGTTACTACTATTGTCATCACATCGATTATGTGTCACCTATATAAAAGAAGTTATGTACTCCCTCTGTGTTAAAAAAAATGTACTCCCTCTGTTCCATATGAGTTGTCTGATTGATAAAATAAAATACTAGGAGTCGGTACCAAAGTGGAGACTACAAGAAGGCTCGTATTGCCATCACATTGATCGGTAAAGTCATCAACCGTTTACTTAGTCACAGTTTTTTTGAAGAGTGGTTATGATTTGGAAGAAGCCATGACATTAACTGGAATGCCGGCTATGCGTGCACCATGCTTACCTCGGGTCAATACCTAACCAAGAGCTGGATATATGAGCGACAGAGACCACGTTCACACTAGTTGGTAGTGCTGACATGTACTAGTAGCTAGTAGAGTAGATGCTAAAACAGAACTCAAGAAGATTGATCCGAAATACAGAAATTACCGGTATCGGATTGTCACGCTGTGTCGAGTTACTGTTTTTTGTCGGACGCTCGGCAATGTTGTTTTGCCAAATGTTCGAGAAAGCGCTCGGCAAAACAAAACGCTCGGTGGAAAATTTTAACTAGGCGGTGAGGTTGATGGATGGGCATGTTTACCGAGTGTCCCTTACACACGGGAACAAAGAATAGCACTCGACAAAGTTAGTCATCTGATGCTCTAATCAGTTGCCACACGGCAACAAGGAATAGCATTCGACAAAGTTGGTCATCTGATGCTCTAATCAGTTGCCACGTGTTCCACCTTTGCCGCATGTATGCTCAGAAAAACACTCGGCATCACACTCATAGCTCAGAAAAACGGTCTGTACCCGCACTGCCCCTTTCCTCACCCAATTTAGGCTGGTAAAGAGTTTCAAGGCGCAGGGAGCTACGGCGACATTTTCGCCGTCGTCGATCATTCCCGCCATTGATGCCCTTCCGTGGCCTTACAAAGCTTCCCCGCGTCTTTCCTGACCCTATGAATTCTTGATCTATGGAATTCTCCGACCCGTAACTCTTCTGGCTGCCGTCCTCTCTATGAGTGTGTCACCGCCATCATGGTCTTCTAGGACACCAATGAGGACGCGGTTTCACTCGGTGTCAATGGGAACACCACCACCTACGATTCCACCGCAATATGACTTATAGTGCCCGATTTCAAGTTCATCAAAACATATGCTCATTTGATTTGACTTAGACATTATTATTTAGGATTCATTATGTGATTGCAATGTTCCAGAAGTGAAAACCGAGTTGAATCATTGCCTTGAAGGAAAAATACTTATTTTATAGGATTTGAACTTCACGATCAATGAAAAAAGGAATGTCAAAAAAACTTAAAGCTACGTACCCAGAATATGGAGAAAATGATGAAGACGATTAAACAAGAGAAGAACATAATTGAAGAATAGAAAATACAAATTAAGCTGCATATAGTTGATATCATAATAATCACAAGATCAAGAGATTTGCCATCGAGAAGGAATTTGACTCCAATATGCATTTGGAGCTATTATTATCTTAGTCACGATTATACTCGCAAGATTAGGATTATTCTGATGCACTAGGTAATTATTTGAATTAATGTGTTGTATTGTCGTATTTAACCTACAGGCTTTGGTTCGATTTATGTTTGGATCATATTTGTTGCAATTTATGTGTACAAAGTTGCTTTAGATAATATTTCGAAAGTTATTTAGATAGATGAAAATAGCACAAATCGGGTTAGGGGTCCATTTTTAGGGGCTCTACTAGAGTTGAGAGATTTTTCAGCTCAAGATTATTGTTTCTCCTCTTTGTAAAATCATTTTAGTGAGGCAAATAAACACGTTCTAATGGAGATGTTGTTACTCTGTTACTTTGTTGCACCATTCGCACGCGAAAACTTTGTGAATTGTTGTTGCGTGATGGGAGAAACTTTCATCCATATTGGATCCGATGCTCTAGCCAGTTGTCTTTTTTTTAAAAGACCGATCTGTTAGGAGAAACTAGGCAATTGTATTTCAACTCCCCCTCACGTCTAGGCCCTGAGATTTGAACCCGACACATTTTGGTCTGATACCATATTGGATCGCATGCTCTAACCAATTGTCCTAAAAACCAATCTGTTAAGAGAGACTAGGCAATTGTATTTCAACAATCCTAGGCCAAAAAGTCCTAGCAGGGTTTTTTTGTCCCAAGGCTTTCCTCAAATATCGGCCGACAGAGGAGCCGGGAGAAGGAGCGAAAAAGTAAAGGTAATGAGAGTGGGAGCCACTAGTGGATGTGCTGATGATATTTTTACATTGCATATTGTTTTTCTAGGTTTGGTCGACGACCCAGGAGAAATGCGTCACAGGGGAGCACGAAGGCGCCTTTTCGGTCTGGAAAGTGGAGCCGCCGTCTGGACCTGCATCAGCTTCCATTCTTTTTTGAACGAAATCAGCTTCTTTTTCCGCTAATTTTTTTTAAATAATACACAATAATTATTTAATTCCAGAAATATTACGCGTTTTATTTTTTTTTGCAAAAATAGGATTCCGTCGTCTTCGCTGAAGCCGACGTTGCCCTGTCGTCGTTGACGAGGACGACGAGCAGGCTGTCGTCGTTGACGATGACGACTGGCCTGTCGTCCTGAGAGGCCATGCAACGTCGTCTTTGTCGAGGACGACGCTCGCCTGTCGTCTTTGCCGACGACGACGTTGGCCTTCCACGGCAGAGCACGATAGGGCAAAAAAAAAAAAAAGCTGCTAACTCACGATTTAATTTTTGTGTTTCCCGGTCGTTCCCGCAATTTGTCTCCCGCCCTTCTTCTCCCGCTCTTTTTCTCCCGCCATTTTTCTCCCGCTCTTTTTCTCCCGCCCATTTCCTCCCGCCATTTTTCTCCCGCTCTTTTTCTCCCGGGTGAGTTATATATACCCCAGCAGACGTTGTGATGGAGGCGTGTGGTGTGTGGTGATTTTCTTAGTCGCATAGGAAGGATGTCTGGTAGTTCGGGTCCTAGTTTGGAACATAGGTCATGGTGTGTTCTGTATGAAGCCGTAAGATGGACTGATGGTAGTATTAGGGAGGGTAGGGCGAAGAGCTGTTATAGGGAGCTAGTTAGTGAGTGGGGAAACATTCGTGAGCTGAGAGAAACTATAGCCAAAAAATACAATATCCCGCATATGACCCCTGAAGAAATTTTAGATGAAATTGATGGGTGGCGGTGGAAGTGGCAGAGAGTGAATGAGCTAAAAGATATCGAGGCGGGTCTACGGGACATGCCTATGACACCTAAGTCAAAGATAATCCATTTTTCGCGGGAGGCCTATGCATTTCACGTGGAGGTAACTGAGTACAGAAGTTATATTATGTTAGAACATAGTGTTATTTGTCTGAAATATTTTCCTCTGCTATTGTTCTTGTGCAGCGCTGGCCCGCAGACGCACAGTTTCTGAACAAAGAGATCCCTCATTTTTGTTGGATGGAAGCTCTTTTTGGCGCTTGTCCTGATGGGCGTCCACATAATGCATTGTACGCTGATGACGTGAAGAGGGCTATATCAAAGGCCAAAGATGACAGTGATGATGATTTCATGCCTCCTAAACGAGGCAAATGCAGACGTAAGTTTAAGAGTGTTGGCGCATCGAAGGCTGTCGCATCTGAAAATAGTGATGATGACTTCATGCCTCCATCACGAACACATGGTAGAGGGAAGTGAATTCGTTGATTAGAATGAGTTATCGTTGAGTTCCATGTATTATTTACAAGTATCTTAAAGATCCGGTATGTAGAATTACTGAAGTTGTAACGTAGAGTTGTAGTTGTATGTTAGATTAATTTATCAATGCAATGTGGAAGGATATGTCTCGTACATAGATAATAATATGTCTTCTACATAGATAATAATATGTCTCACATACAAATCGAAATACATAGATATCACTGGCCCCTGCGTGGCCGAGGATCACGAAGAGGGGGCTGGGTGGGCGTCGACCACCCATACCTGTGTGGTGCCCTGTTTTGACGAGGCACTGTGAAGTCCACGTTATGCTGTGTATCCTGTGTGGGGTATGGTGGAGGAGTCTGCTGAATGTGACCCTGTGACGGCTGCGTTGGGTATCCTGCAGTGTCAAAAATGCTCATCCAGTGGGACATCTCCTGCAGTGTCCCCCCCTCTTGGTCACTCCCCCACGCTGATCCAGATCCGGACGCCTGGTGTCCGGACGTACCCGCATGATGTCCATAGGATCCTACAGATGGAATCGTTAGTACGTAAGAAATACGCGGGCCCAATTGAAATTTGAAAACAATATATGTACCGTAATCATGGTATGACGGGGCGGGACCTCGGTACTGAGGTGGAGACTGTGGCCCATATCCGTAACTGGAAGTGGGACCCTGCCACGTCGAGCCTCCTGGTTGGTCGGGAGGAGGTGGCCTAGAATGTGCTGATATACGTGGACGCGGCTCTTGTCGGTGATGGTGCTGGTCGTCGTGCTGATGCTGCTCCTGATGCTGCTCATCGTGCTGATGCTGCTCCTCCTCGTGCTGATGCTGCTCCTGATTCATCTGCTGCTGTTGCCGCTGCTGGCGTCGTGAAGGGGGGCACGGGGTCCGTTGTCCAGCCGGGTGGCGAACAACGTCCTCTCTGCGGGTGCACGTGAGTGTCGCGTAGACGTCCCGTAGCTTTCCCTCCAGCCTCCTGATCCAGGACATCGGCTCCTCCCGTGGTACCAAAAGAGGGCCAGTGGAAAGAGAACGTCCATACTCAGCGAACTCATTCTGAATCTCCTGTGTCAAATTAGCCTGACAATAGAAATATAACGGACTAAATATATATATATATGTGTGTGATAGCATGTACCAGATAGATGAATTAGTGAAAAGAAACAAAATATTACCGCGTGCTGTCTGGACGCAGAAGTGTCATATGTCGGGTACGTATCCCACGTAGTAGGGGCAGGTATAACCTCTGGGTGAGAGTGCTGAACGATTTGTAGCCGTGTTCCTGACATGTACCTCTGCAAGTAGGCATTGTATAGAGCGATATCAAACCCGCCAGTCTCGACCCAGACCCGCTCCGTCGCAGTGTCCCAGTCTGAAACGTAAGGTTGTAGCCTCTGCAGCCACTCTCTCGCGGTCCACCTAATTCCCATCCTCGAGGTACTATAATTTGGGTGAGTTTTTATCAGTACAAACTGATGTAGTAGGAATAATTTAGGAAATAAACAACTTAACACATACCTGTGGTGCACCTCTGGGAGGGGATGCTCTACTGGAGGAGGATCTACCAACTGTCGAAGACCAAACTGCCTCATAACCCTCTGTTGGGACATCTCCTCCACGAATATATCGAAGATGATCTTCGATTTTGTCATCCAATACTCTCGGTCACGTGTGCAGAGATCCGAAATACCTCCCGGGTATCTTCGTTGAATAAGCTCCTCGGTGTACGGCTCCCAGATTACCGAAGTGTACATATCAAATTGCTCATTAAAAGCAATGTACACTTGCTTTGTCTGCTCAGTAGCAAAACGTCTCTGCGTACAACAGAAGTTAGTTCGTAGAAAGTACATGTGATGTATAAAATATAACAAGATGCATACCTTATAGCGTGCATAGACAGTCGCAAAAGTAGGCATGTCGATGTTGTCACCGTCATGGATCTCCCACAATGGGAAAGACTTGTCAGATATGAATGGGCGTCCAATAGAGAACCTCTCCCACGCCCATAGCTGCAGAAAAAGAGGGCACCCGAGCAAGGCTGACTTATCTGCCTTCAGCATGCAACCGTTGCACATAGCTCGGTATGTAGCCGCTAACACAGCGGATCCCCAACTCCTCTGTCTGATGTGCTCTCGCCCAGCAGCATCAGCGATCTCCCGTGCGAAAGGGAGGTAGCGCGCGCTAATAGTGTCGACATGGTTCTCTGTAAACATCACCTTACCAAGAAGCCACATGATGTATGCCTCCAAGCTGCGACTCAGTTGTTCCGGTTCCATATTATCTGGATACTCTGGAAACTTGTGTACCTATATTAATGGTAAAAATATAATTAGTATAACGACAAATGAGAAATAAATGATTAGTAAAATCGTGGACCTATATTAATGAACTAACCTGAAAGGCAAGCAACCAATCAAGCTTGGGTCCGTGAGTACCCGCCTCTAAAAGTGGAGCACCGTCAAAAATACCCTCGAAACGGGCTGCCAAATCGTCCTCCCAATTAACCGGTGCCTGCAAAGGGCCTATGGCCTCACCCGCCAAAGGTAAACCTAGCAAGTATGATACATCCTGTAGAGTAGGAGCCATCTCTCCCCAGCGAAAGTGGAACGTGTGGGTCTCGGGCCTCCATCGGTCAACCAAGCAGCTGAGTAAAGAACTGTCCATCACGATACGCGCGGATCCCTCTGTGGCCTCTACTAGACGCGCGAAAGGTAAGAGCCCGGCCCATTTCAACCTGCGTATACACAATAAAACAAGAGTACGTGAAACTTGTGGACATAGAAAAAACATGCGTCTGTAAAATAAATACGACCAGTACCTTTGTACCCACGCAGGATGAATCCTCCAATTTTCCTTTGCCGTGCGACAGACTAGGGGCTTAAGTTTCCTTGGATTCCCCTCTAATGCCTTAGCACGATGCCCACTATCAATGTGAGGATTAAGCAACCACATGCCCTCCATCCCTGCAGACACAATTCAAAGTACAAAAATTTCAAACATAGTTCCACAATTATTACAAATTCAAACACAGAAAAAACACTTATTACAAATTCAAACATAGTTCCACACTTATTACAAATTCAAACATAGTTCCACACTTATTACAAATTCAAACATAGTTCCACACTTATTAAAAATTCAAACATAGTTTCACACTTAATACAAATTCAAACATAGTGCCACACTTAATACAAATTCGAACATAGCGACCCCTAGTTTCTTCCTCTCGCTCTTCGTCCTCGCGCACGCCGGTTACCACGTCCACGAACGGGAGGTCTCTCTCCAGGAAAAGTGGGACAATCAGGGTCCGTATGGCCAAATTGGTTGCATTGAAGGCATTGCATTGTGCGCCCTCCGGCCTCGGATTCATCCATATCATTCCTGATGCGACGACACTGTCGTCTGCCTACCCCTTCACGCAGTAGCTCAGGAGCTGGTATGTACCGCCTCTCACCTAGGGGTACAGTGTTGAAGTTACCCATTGATCGAAATCCCAGCATCTCACCTGTCCAAGTATTGATAACTGCCTCTTTCATATAATATGAAGACACAAAGGAGATTGCGTTCAACCCTAACTGCCTGCAGGCAGCAAGGACATGGGAGCACGGAAGGTGAAGCAATTTTGGTTTGTTGCAGGTGCACTCGCAAGTTGGCCAAACCTCATTACCAATCTTCACCTCATGCGTCCTCACCACGTTTGCAGATCCGAACTTGTTGTGGGATAGCCGGACCTCGAACCTCCTTTCTTGATTCCCAACGGCAGTTACAGAGTGGGAGCAACATTTAGCCAGCTTCTTATTCATGTACTTCGTAATCTTCTCACAGTAGGGCGAGGTCGGGTTGTCCATCATATGCTTCTCAGCTTTTTCACGTCTTTCTCTGAAATATTTCACCGTGCCATAGAAAATGCCCTCCACGATGGCTGTTAGTGGCAACGCACGGTTTCCTCTGAGGACAAAGTTGTATGTTTCAGCCAGGTTCGTTGTCATGACACCGTATCTTGCTCCATGTGTGTCGTGCAACAAAGACCACCTCTCCAAAGGTTCATGCTCTATCCATTGCTGAAAAGTTTTAATTGACCTCGCACGTCTTCTCCTAGTTCCAGGCGGGTCAAATCCGGGTAGGTCGCAAAGACCAATAGGCACGTCCTCCTCGGGAACGGGTCCAACAGCTAACTGTGCAGCAACAGCGTGCATGGTCAGCAACAGCTCGTGCAGCCCTCCTGTCCCGAACATGTCTCTGTATGCACAACTCAAGTCTATCACGTATCGCCGTGTACTTCCATTCTTGGTTCTGCTTGCATAGTTTCTTGAATAAATTCATCAGGTCCTTATTTCCAAACTGCGAGAAGAAGTTGGCACCTAGATGGCGCATGCACCAACGGCTCTGCATGTCTTGCCATGGAGTCTGTTCTTCAGGCGCAGGATTGGTTAGTGTCTTTATCGCGCTGAGTATGCCTGCATGCCTGTCGTGAAGGATGCACACATTCGGCTTATCCTTCACAACAGCTATCTTCAGTTGCCTGAAGAACCAAGTCCAACTGTCAATGTTCTCGCTCTCCACAAAAGCAAATGCGAGGGGCACAACTTGATTGTTACCGTCTTGACCAATTGCAGTCAGGATCTGTCCCCTATACTTGCCCGTGAGAAATGTGCCATCTACACATATCACCGGACGACAATGTCTGAAAGCCTCGATGCATACGGCGAATGAGAAAAACACTCGATGCAGCACCCTCACATTTGGGAACTCTGGCCTGAACAAATCTTGGATTTCTACATAGGTGCCTGGATTCCGGTACTGCAGAGTATGCAGCAGCCGTATAACAGAGTCATATGAGTCGAAATATGAACCAAATCTGTTCTCAAGCGCCATATGCTTAGCCCTCCAAGCCTTGCCATAAGATATTTCATAATTGAATCTGACAGCCACTTTTGTTTGGAGGGCACTAACTTCCATCGATGCGCATGACACTATCTCGTGTATAGCAACCGAGCTATAAGCGTGGAAGAAAGATTACGATGCTCTTTAGGGATACTGTCAATTCGACATGTGTGAGGTACAAAGTCACTTATCCTCCAGCTATAACCATTCTTTGGGAGATGTCCATGCACCCTGCCGGGACAATTTATTTCAGCACATTCCATTGTCAAATATTTCTGACTGGACACCACAGTATTCATAACCCTCCAGGTGGACAATGCCCATTTGATGACTGCATCCCTCAAAGCTTGCTTGTCAGTATACATAGCACCCTTGGCAATGTTGTTCTCATGATATTCCCATGCTGAATCATGACCATCATCTACGGTCATGGTCGTAGAGAAGTCCCGATCCCATGCTGCAGGATTTGGTACCTCATCTACGTTCTCTTCTCCGTCTGACTCATCGGAATCATCGCCTTCAGTACTATAGCCATCTATATCTTCAGCTTCCATCTCGTTCTGCATGTGCCCGTTCATTTGCCCGTCTACCTCGTCGCCATCCACCTCCCCACTGTCATTTACCTCATTTTCTCCTTCAACTTGACTGCTCTGGCCTGACTCGTACCCACCTCCACCAAAATCAGACCCATAATTTGACATAGACATGTCCATCGGTTCACTTCCCTGGCCAGGATCATAAGCACCCTCACCTTCATGGGCAGAAAACTCGTCCTCAGGGACACTGACCTCGTTGAAGGCGGGAAGAACTAGGGCACAAGGAGAGCAATTCCTTTTTGCGCAACCTTTTAACCATCCCGCCCATTTAGAATCAGACTCCAGTGGTTTCAAAACGAAGTAAATATTTGTCCTTGAATTGCTCCACCAAGCATGAACACTGACGGTCTGTGTCTGACTATCAAGCCCTAAACTTCCCGTCAACCAATTTTTTACCTCACTTATAGACCATGTTTGAGGAGCTGGGAGGTCAACATCTATATAATCAAACTCACTCAGATCAGCTCCCGTTTCACACATTTGGACTCTACCAGGACCATAGAAAAACCTGATCTTCACTAAATCAGACATCTCCGCTGACATAAATAAATATTGACCATCGTTAATATACCTACAAATATTTACTACAAATATAGCTACAATATTTACTACCGTCACAAACTATTTCTTAACAACGCATGTTCATACATATAACAAATATAGGACTACAATTATGGTAAAGCATATGACTGTCGAATCATACCCTTGAAGCGTGAGAGGCAGCGCCGTCCGGCAGTCTCGAATCAACGGCGCACCAACACGAGCAGCAGCACCACAATGCAGACCTCCAGCACCACCACCACCACCATGCAGCCCTCCACCACCACCATCACCCCCACCCGCCAACCATCACCACAACCACCACGAGCTATCCCATCAGGAGATCGGAGTTCCCCTGGCTTCTCTCAACCTTCTAGCACCGATTTATGGTGGCAAATGTGGAAATTATTGGTCTAAAATGCTGAATAAATTCAGTTTGTGTGAGTGCGTGTGGAGAGGAAAGGAATAACACGACCAGGAAGCTAGCCTGAAGCAAGGAGGAAGAAGGAAAGAGAGTAGCCGGCCGGGCGCGGTGGGTGCATGCAGATTACCTGTCGTCGTTGGCGTGGACGACGGGGCCCGCACTTGTCGTCGTTGGTGAGGACGACAGGCCGGCGAGGACGACAGGCCCGCCGCGTGACTGCGTCGACGTGGCCCAGCCAGTGAACGTCCACCACGTGGCCTTGTGGGACCTCTCGTCTTCAGCAATGACGACAGGCCAACTTCGTCTTTGGCAAAGACGACGGAATCCTATTTTTGCAAAAATTAAAACGCGTAATATTTCTGGAATTAAATAATTATTGTGTATTATTTAAAAAAAATTAGCTCTTTTTCCATTCTCGCATATTGGTCCATGCATGCGACGAGAATGTACAAATTCAGACATTCAGTCTATCTGACAGACACATCACGACAGCAAGTTACTGAATGTTGCTTCACTTGGAGTGTGCTTATCCACCAAGAGGTTAGATTTCGGTTCATCTTTTGTCCCGTTCAAAAAAAAGTTCATCTTTTGTTGTTTGCTTTCCTTTTTACGGGATGTCTATTCATATTGAGCTTTTTGAGTGGACTGGACAGTGCATGCAGCGCGATATGGTATCGTAAAAAAAGTAGCTTGAGATCCAAACAAGCCTGAAAAAACTATTTGTTTCTTTTCGTGTAGTCAAACAACTATTTCGGATGGCATCGTCGCTAATGACAGCCTTTGAGTGATGGAGTCACATCGACGGGAAAAACTCATAACGAACCCGTCGACCATGAATAAAACAGCAGAACTCCTCGACAACGTAGGATAAAACACAACCGAGAATGGATTAGCCGAATGATTTTTGTTCGAGACGACCACCGCCATCTTCGTGGGTTCGATGTCGTCGCGACACAAAAACTCAATATAATATCTTGTCATACGAAAGGGACAACAATGTCCTCCCCACCTCACGACGTCGGAGCGATGGCCGCAGACACAACATATGAGGGATTGATCTGGAGGTGATGGCCAAGTTTCTTGCTCAGGGCAGAGGTTTGGTTGGGAAGCAATAAAAATACTTTTTTTTTTAATATGAGAGCAGTAAACCTTTCTTCGGAAAACTATTGTTATTCAAAGCGACGACCATGGTCTATGGGCGTTGCTTCCATGTAGCTCGGGCTACGTGTAACTGGGTTATGCCGCGTTGCAGTTCGAGATTGAGCCGTATTAATGTGTTAGGTCAGGGTGGCCGCCTTCCAGAGTTTGAGAGCTTCGAGGGCATTGGCCTTGTATATATAGTGTGGGTGAGAGTTTGAGTTGATGTTGGTTGTTGTCGCGTCAGCTGAAACCATGGTAGTAGATTTGTGCGGAGTGTTTGCTTCTTCACCTTCGTTAAAGATTCTCGGATGTAGTCCTCCCATAGCAGTCACAACTTTTTCACATAAGGAGAGTTGTGAGCAGTGGCGGAGCTTGGGCTACATTCTCTGTCTGTGGGGGGGGGGGGGGGGGGGGGGGGGATGGGGCTGGAGGGGCGAATAGAAGAGAAGGTAGGCCGATTTTAACTGATTATATGGGCTATATACTAAGGGATATTCAAGAAATTTTAACTGGTCCGGGGAGCGGCTGCCCATTTTGACTCACTAAGCTACCATTGGGTGTGAGACGGCTAATTCGATGGTGCGGAAGACTCTCCTCCATAAGGGGAAACTAAATTTTGCAACTAGTTGCGTGCGCAGTCCATTGCATAAGTCACACTTCTAGTTTAAAAAAAAAAGTGAAATAAATCGTGAAGATTGTTTATGTTGTCAAGACTTTCCGTTGGTATGTGTTTGTGTGGTTAACATTTATTGCTGTGTTCGTGCTGCCACCGACAAGAGTGGGTTGGGCCCTACTTATATACTCCCTCCGTTCACAAAAAAGTCTCAACCTACTCAAATTTGCATGTATCTATATTGTTAGAGATAGAAATAGCTTCGGACTGAAACCGAAATTCATACAACGTGTAATCCTACTCGTACACGATGATGTACAACTCTCCCTTGTACATGCTTATGCACCTAATATAAAATAACGACATCAGGGCTCAATCTAGTATCGAGACAATTACCCAAATCTTGTCATGGTATCAGAGCCACCTCTTCCATAGAAACGAATCTCGAAACCTAAACTAATCGATCGATTCGAGGCTCCTAACAGCGGACATGGCGGGGAACAGCCTTGGCTCTCCGCCGTCCGAGAAATTGACGCGGAACAACTACCCTATATGGCGCGCACAGGTGATGCCTGCACTCCGTGGTGCTCGACGTACTGGTTTGCTGGATGGTTCTGATGCTGCACCGTCCAAGCTCGTTGAGGCCAGAAATTCAGAGAAGGACAAGGAACCCACGATGGTTTCGAACCCAGAATACGAAGCCTGGCTGAAACGGGACCAGCAGGTGCTTAGCTACCTCCTAAACTCGTTCTCAAGAGAGGTTTTGATGCATGTCCTTCGGATGGAACACGCTGCCGAATATGGAAGGCAGTAGAAGAAGGTTCGCCTCGCAGAGTCTCTCCAAGGTCACGAACCTGCGGATCGCGTTGGCCAACACGAAGAAACTGAACCTCTCAGTACCGGCGTTCTTTGCCAAGATGCAAGGCTTTGCCGATGATATGGCAGCAGCAGGAAAAACGCTGCCCGATGATGAACTTGTGTCCTTCCTTCTCGCTGGACTCGGCAATTGATGACGTGGATCGCACGTTCGTTGGGAGACCCCAAGAGGAAGGTATGAAGCAGTGTAGCAGCAGTTTCCTCAGTATGAAACCAAGTTTAATCGGACCAGTAGGAGCAAGAAATCACTTCTGAAGGTTGTTGGTGGCGCCGTTTACTCGATCACCAACGTGGAATCTGCACACAACACAATCAAACTATTTTGTCCCAACGAAACAGTGAGGTTGTCAATCTCACCGGCTTGCTGAAAACAAAGGATTAAACGTATGGTGTGGAAAACAGTAGTAAATTGCAGAGAATGAAAAGGAACAATGTTTGCAGTTGGTTGTATTATCAGTGTAAAAGAATGGACCGGGGTCCACAGTTCACCAGTGGTGTCTCTCCATAAAAGATAACTAACATGATGGGTGAACAAATTATAGCTGGGCAATTGACAAAATATTGAGCGCATGACAATGCATATATATGACATGATGATTACTATGATATTCATGTGGGCATTACGGCAAAATACATAGACCGTTATCCAACAGCGTCTATGACTAATAATCCACCTCCAGGTTGTCATCTGAGTTCCCCGTTGGTATTAAGTTGCAAGCAACGAATAATCACATTAAGTAATGTGCGGAAAGTAAACAATTGCATTAGACCTAACGGCGCACCTTAATCTAAGCATCGGTTATTTTATCCCTAGTGGCAACAGCACATCCGCAATCTTAGAAGTTGTTGTCACTCTCCCATATTACCGGAGGCATGAACCACTATCTAGCATAAATACTCACTCTTGGAGTTACAAGCATCTACTTGGCCAAAGAATCTACTAGTAACGGAAAGCATGCAAGATCATAAATAACATATAAGATAGATTGATAATCAACTTGACATAGTATTCAATATTCATCGGATCCCAGCAAACACAACATGTAGCATTACAATAAGATGATCTTGATCATGATAGGCAGCTCACAAGATCTAAACATGATAGCATAAAGTGGAGAGACAACCATCTAGCTACTGCTATGAACCCGTAGTCCAAGGATGAACTACTCACGCATCACTCCGGAGGCAAGCATGGTGATGTAGAGCCCTCCGGTGATGATTCCCCTCTCCGGCAGGGTGCCGCGAAGAGCTTCTGAACCCTCCCGAGCTAGGGTTGACGGCGGCGGCGTCTCTGGAACTTTTCGTGGATAATGGCTCGGGTGTCTAGGGTTTTCCCGTGAAGATGAATAAATAGGAGAAAGGCGGCGGCTGGAGACCCCGTGGGGGCCACACCACCCCACGGCACGTCAGGGGGGCCCGCACCGCCCCATGGTGTGGCTGGCTCGTGGCTCCCTCCATCTCTCCTTTGGACTCTGTGTACGTGTTGGAAAAATAGGAGATTCTGTCCAAGTTTCGTCCAATTCCGAGAATATTTCCAGACTAGCTTTTTGGAATACAAAAACAGCAGAAAACAGGAACTGGCACTGTGGCATCTTGTTAATAGGTTAGTCCCAGAAAATGCATAAAATTGCTATGAAGTGTATATAAAACATGTAACAATTGGTATAATATCAACACGGAACATCAGAAATTATAGATACGTTTGAGACGTATCAGCAATCACTATGATGCCCTTGTTGCTGCACTTGGAGTAGTCAAAGCTCCCCTCACGATCGCTGAACTCTACTCACAAGTTCAGTCTTATGATGAGCGCCAGTCGATGCACTCTTCTTCTTCGGATGGAGGTTTTGAAACTTCGGCAAACACAGCAACGCGAGGTCGTAATCGAGGCGGTGGTGGTGGCTATCGTCCGTGCAACACTGGTGGCCGAGATGAACAACGCTATGATCGTGATCGTGATGATCGTCGCCATGAAGATAGACGCGATGATCGAAGGCAAGATGATCGTCCTCGCCATTTCTCAAACCGCGGGACTGGTCGTGGTGGACGTGGACGAGGACGTGGACGGCGTCGCACCTCCCCATGGGTGGATGTGACTTGTCAAATTTGCAATAGAGAAGGACATGCCGCAAAGGATTGTTGGCATAGATTTCAGGATGATGGAGAAAATAGCTTTGAGGAAGCACACACTTATGGTGTTGACACGAATTGGTACTCAGATATTGGAGCCACGCATCATATAACTAGTGAGCTGAACAACCTTTCTGTCCGTGATACATACAATGGTCGCGACAAGGTGAACACTGCCGGTGGACAAGGTATGGATATTTGTCATGTTGGTAATTCAATTATTCATAACCCTGTTCATTCATTCAAACTTTACAACATTTTGCATGTTCCCAACGCTTCCAAAAATCTCCTATCTGTCCATCGTTTTACCCTTGATAATCATGTTTTTTTGGAATTTGATCCATATTTCTTTCTTATCAAGGATCAGGCTACGAGAAAGATTCTACATAGAGGATGGTGTGTTGGCGGTCTATACCCCCTTATTTCATCATTGGTCAATTCATCCTCACAGAAGCATGCTTTCCTTGCATCCAAGCCTTCCCAAGCAAAGTGGCATAGTCGTCTTGGTCATCCCGCGTTTAGAGTATTCATGCAAGTCATTAGCAAAAATAAACTTCCTTATGTTAGAGATACAAGTCGTGAGTCTATTTGTGATCCGTGTCAACAAGCTAAAAGTCATCAGTCATCAGCTTCCCTATCCTGTGTCCACTAGTGTATCCATTTTTCCTCTTCAAATAATTTTTTCTGATGTTTGGGGTCCTGCGCCAACTTCTGTTGGACGTCATGATTATTATGTTAGCTTTATTGATGATTATAGTAAGTTTACATGGATATATCTTCTTAAGAAAAAGTCTGATGTCTTTTCTGCCTTCATAAATTTTAAAAAGCTTGTTGAACGCAAATTAAACAAAAAAATTCTCACAGTACAATCGGATTGGGGAGGAGAATATGTTAAACTTAATTCTTTCTTTCAAACGCAAGGAATTGCTCATCATGTCTCTTGTCCACATGCTCATCAGCAAACGGTGACGCAGAAAGAAAACATCGCCACATTGTTCAAGTTGGACTCTCGCTTCTTGCTCATGCTTCTATGCCTCTAAAATTCTGGGATGAAGCTTTCCTTACAACCACTTATCTTATAAATATGCTTCCTAGTCGAGTTATCAGCAATGACACGCCTCTTCATCGCCTTCTAGGTACTACACCAAATTATTCCTCTCTTCGTGTTTTTGGATGCGCTTGTTGGCCTAAACTTCGTCCTTACAACAAAAGAAAATTGGCTTTTCGCTCCAAGCGATGTGTCTTTCTAGAATATAGTCCTATGCATAAGGGGGTTAAATGTCTTGAGGTATCTACAGGACGTGTCTATATTTCTCGTGATGTTGTCTTTGATGAGGCAGTTTTCCCCTTCAAAGATCTTCACCCAAATGCCGGAGCCCTACTTCGCAAAGAAATTCTTTTGCTTGATCAAACTCTCCGCAATGTTGAACATGGGGACGAATTAATTGATGACCCAACATTGACTAGTCCTACTAATGCCACTAATGTTTTTCCTGAGTTTTTACATCAAACAGGAAGAAGAACTATGCAAAGCGCTAAAAATTTGGTGCAAAACGGAGCTCATGAAATATTGTCGGAAGAAGACAACTTAGGCGCCGAATCTGAGCAAGATTGGCCAGTAGAATCTGCCGTTGGATCACCAACCACGTCAGCTCCAGGATCACCGCCTGGAAGCATGCAGCACACGCCTGTCGTCTCTGACAGCATGCAGCACACCACGTCGACTGCATCGTCGCCTGTAGCATCAGGCGCAGGATCTTCTGAGCACTCCAGCGATGCACACACAAACAGTCAAGACATGCCAGAAACCACACATCGCACCGGATCATCTGTGGCAGGACAGACTGACGCAGACAGGACCAGCAGGACCAGCAATGCTGGTGGTGTGGACAACACAAGCCCAGAATATTTTGTGACGCGGAATAATGCAGGAAGATCTGTTTCTGCGCCTGCTTCTCCTACACGAGCAATGACACGTGCTTCTCATGGTATTTTTCAGCCGAAAAAAACGCACAGATGGTACGGTTAGATGGTGTTTGTCATGTACATCCGATGAACCAACAAGTCTACAGGATGCTCTAGCAAATTCAAAGTGGAGAGAAGCTATGGATGAAGAGTACAATGCTCTATTGAAAAATAAAACGTGGCATCTTGTTCCTGAGAGACGTGGTGCTAATATCATAGACTGTCGCTGGGTTTACAGAATCAAAAGGCGAGCAGATGGATCAATTGACAGATACAAAGCAAGATTAGTAGCTAAAGGTTTTAAACAACGGTATGGTATATATTATGAGGATACTTTTAGTCCTGTTGTTAAAATTGCTACGGTTTTTTCTTGTTTTGTCCATTGTTGTTTCTAGGGGATGGAGTCTGAGACAGTTGGATGTTAAGAACACGTTTTTACATGGTGTTCTGGAAGAGGAGATCTATATGAGACAACCACCAGGTTATGAAAGCAAGAATAGGCCACACTATGTGTGCAAACTTGACAAGGCGTTATATGGATTGAAGCAAGCACCTCGAGCTTGGTACTCTCGTTTGAGTTGTCAGTTGGCAAGTCTTGGATTTGTTGCCTCAAAATCAGATACGTCGTTGTTTATCTACCACAAGCTGAATGTTAAAATCTACATGTTGATTTATGTTGATGATATCATTGTGGTCAGCTCATCTGAAGATGCAACTAATGCCTTGCTTAAGGATCCTAGCAAAGAATTTGCTTTGAAGGATCTCGGCAAGCTCAATTTCTTCTTGGGCATTGAGGTAAAAGAGGTAAATGATGGTCTTGTGTTGAATCAAGCTAAATATGCTAAGGAGGTTCTTACTCGGGTTGGTATGCTGAATTGCAAAGGATCTCCTACTCCCATGTCATCTTCTGAAAAAATCACAATGCATGAAGGGGAGTTGCTAGGACCTGATGACAGTACTAAATACAGAAGTGTGGTTGGCGCATTGCAATATTTAACTCTCACAAGGCCTGACATTTCTTATGCGGTGAACAAGGTTTGTCAGTATTTGCATGCTCCTACAACATTGGACTGCAGTCAAGAGAATTCTTAGATATATCAATCATACTCCTAGTGTTGGACTAACTTTTATGAAGTCTAAGTCCACATTGATTAGTGCCTTCTCAGATACAGATTGGGCAGGTTGCCTAGATGATCGAAGGTCAACTGGAGTCTTTGAAGTTTTCTTTGGCTCCAATCTCATATCTTTGAGTGCAAAGAAACAGGCTACAGTTTCTAGATCAAGTATAGAAGCTGAATATAAGGCTGTTGCAAATGCGACAACTTAAGTGATTTGGATGCAGTCCTTACTTGATGAACTTGGTGTCAAGACAGTTCAGCCGCCATGCCTATGGTGTGATAATTTGGGAGCAACACATCTGTCAGCTAATCCAGTGTTTCATGCGAGAGCTAAACACATTGATTTTTTTTATTTTAGAAAAGGGTCACCCCAGCCTCTGCATCAAAATGATGCATATAACCGCTTTATTTATTTTATTCAACATAGCTGGCAAAAGCCTTACAACGAACGAATACAAGCTGAATCCACCATCAGTACCACAACTAGCACAAACGACAGAGTGAAACGGGGCCTTGTGCCCCGGCTACAACCATCGCCGGCTCCCTGGCCAACACAGAGATAGCGCCTTGTGCACACGCTCCGGAAATCGCCTCCATCCTCTTCCTCCAACCCAATTCAGCATGCCGATCGGAGCAAAGACTCTCGCCAGGCCTGCCGCCGATGCCACCGTGACACCTGGCTACGCCCCCTCCCTTTGCAAGTCCACCATAACACGACCGTCGTCGAGTCCCCGCTGCACCACGCCGCCAAGACCAGCCGTCTTCGTCATGGAAGGTGAAGCTCCACTCCACCGTAGACCACTCCAAGCAGCAAGTGTTCCAAAACGATGCCCTCAAGTGGGACAACACATTGAGATAGATTTCCATTTTATTAGAGAAAGAGTTCTCAACAAACAGCTAGAAATTCGCTTTGTTCCCTCGAGTGATCAACTTGCAGATGGGTTCACAAAGCCGCTTCCAACTCGTATGTTTGATGAGTTTAAGCATAATCTCAACTTGCAAAGTTGTGATTAAGGGAGGGTGTTAGAGATAGAAATAGCTTCAGACGGAAACCGAAATTCATACAACGTGTAATCCTACTCGTACACGTTGATGTACAACTCTCCCTTGTACGTGCTTATGCACCTAATATAAATACGACATCAGGGCTCGATCTAGTGTCGAGACAATTACCCAAATCTTGTCATATATACTAAATTATGTCTAGATAAATGCAAATTTGAGATAGGTTGAGACATCTTTTTGTGAAGTGAGGGAGTAATTAACTGTTAACAATCTTGTTCTAAATCAATGAAGAAACGCAACGAATTTGCCTCGTGTTAAAAAAAAATGGTGGGCTTTTGTGAGAATCTGACCGACTGACGGGACGTAAAGTTGCAATTCCCACGAATTGTAAACGTAAAGTAGAAAAAAGAAAGCGGTGACAATTTCTATCCCTTCGCTCTCGCGCAGTCCGACAGCAAGTGGCAGCTACCGAGCTACTGATGAACTCGCCCCATCTTGTCGCTCGCGCGGCCGGCCCTGATCCGAGAATCCGGTGAGTTTCCTCCCTCTCTTGTTCATCGTTCCGAGTCCCGAGCAGGCGTTTTCGCGCGATCGGTGCCGATCCGGCCCCATTAGCGCCGCCGCCGCCGACCTCTGAAGCTCCGCTGCCGCTGCTCTTGTTTTCTTTTCTTTTCATAAGATAGAAGCTTCGCTACCTTTTCGATACCTTCTATGTCTTTTCTGATATTTTGGTCCTGATTAGTGATTAGTATGTATGAGCTTGAGCTCGATTTGAGGAACCGATGAGTAAATATCGCCTGTAGCTTGCTAGTGTGTTCTTGGTTCTGACAGATAATGCAAAAAAAGAGGAGATACCGCTTAAGTCTTCAGATTGAGTCGTCCAAGATCCGGTTACTTCATCGGTCAACTTAATTTAGGAGCTAGGAGTAGTTATTTACCTTTACCCACGTGAATTTCTTGATTATTTTTTCCCATTCTTTGATCCTAGTGTGCTAGGTGCTGCTACGTGTGGTGCTTATTCTGGGGTACCTATTGGTTGGTCCGTCAATTTGTTCCTCTGTCAAACATTCCTTTGGTTTGTTCTGGGTTCAGTTGACAGCTGATCAACCATCGATCACCTTAGATTTCAGTGTGACTTGGAGTTGGAAGTTTCTGAACTTCTCGCTCATCTGAGGCAGAGGAATCAGAGTGAAAATAAGAACACTTTGCTATACTGCTGTGTTGCTGACTCCTTATCCACTCCATCACTGATAGTCCCTCTCATGTGCCATTTGGCTTGTTGGGATTGCAACATAAGTGTCCGGAAGAATCCCATGTGTAGCTATTAACTATGAGATGTACGGGGATGTAGTAATACAATATGATCTGAATATCTTCTTACTGGGGTCGGGTGGTGGTGTTTAAGATCCACATATGTATCTGGTAGGGTACACTATGAATTTATGTCTTCCAACATTACTCTGTAAGGTTTGATGTAATTCCTATTTCCTAGTACCAAGCAAACATCAAAATGCGACGGTGGTGACATTATGAAGAATGATGCATTTTGCCTGTCTCTTGTAGTAACTTACTGCTGCTTCTTTTCTTTGAAGCCTATAGGAGTTCTAAGATCTTGTTAATGTTCACCTGGAGGTAGCATGTGATGTCTGAACAACAGGATCGTGCTAGTAAAAGCTCCTGCTCAAGTATCAGCACCAGCACTCAGGAGAGCGAGGAGGAAGCGTCCGTAACTATAGGTAGCCTGCTCGCCCAAGCAAGGAACAACAGTGGACGTAGTCTTGGGAAGCGCCTCTTACATTTGGGTTCAATCGCGGTAATCAAGAGTAAATCAATACTTGTCTCTCTTTAATATTTTAGTCCTATTTGCTTTCATGAGTTTTACTTTTTTTTTTGTTTGGGGGTTCTTGAGTTTTACTTCTAGCTGGGCCATAAGTATCTGTATGAAAGTTCAGTGAACTCCTAATGGACATAATTTTTCAGTGTAGTACACAATAGTAATAACAAACATGCATTATAATTTTGAAATGTGCATTGTGAAATTAAATAATTATTCTGTTGAAGTCCTTAGCTTCTACTAACTTCTATGACAAAATTACTGATACTCTGTTTCATGGCAGCACACTCCTCGAGTTAATGGAGAGATTCCTAACGTTGACAATGCAATATTGGATCATGAAAGGTTGTCGGAAAGGTAAATATCAGATCTTCCTCACTCTCTCCACTTAAATGAACATCATTTTGCAGAATGGATCTTCCAGAATTTTTGTATTGTTGCACCTTCTTCTTTAGTTGCATCACATGAAAGTCCATTTAGCTTTACCTTTTATTTTGACAGGTTAGGGACTTACGGGTTGGCCGAGTTTCAAATAGAGGGAGATGGGAATTGTCAGGTTTGTTTACATGTTTATCCAAAACAAATTGCAGGAGACTTTAACAGAAAGTTCCATTTCTAAAGATAATATGTTAATTGACCTATCGTTACTTCTTCAAGATGTCCCAAATTTTATAATCCCACTAATAAACAATTTAAGTAAATAAGATAATTTCCCAATTTATTTGGATAGTAGGTCCATGTTTTGGAAAAAGTGTGGGTTGGGGTTGGAGTGCTTCCCTTGCCTCCATAGCATTGTTGTCAACAAAGGATAAGGGGGGAAGCACTCCGCGCTCAACCCACACATTTTCTAGAACATAGTATTACTATCCAAATTAATTGGGAAATTCTCTTCTGTTACAGTTTCGAGCTTTGGCAGACCAGATTTTTCGCAATCCTGAGTATCACAAACAAGTCAGGAAAGCAGTCATGAAACAGGTAGTCTGTTGCCTCAGCTCATGGACATTCTGTAGTGTAGTAATACAAAAGTATCCATTGATCATATAATTTCATTGATATGCAACTATACTGAAGCGCTGTCCCTGAATTTTAGCTAAAGGAATTCAGAAAACGCTATGAAGGCTATGTACCAATGGAATATAAGGTGTACTTGAAGAAAATGAAAAGGTTCCAGTTGAACAAAGATAAAGCTGCTTAAATTATCATGTTTACTGTTGACAGACGTTATACTAGATTTCGAGTATATTCATAGCTTCATGCGTATGTTCTGCAGATCTGGGGAATGGGGCGATCATCTGACCTTGCAAGCAGCTGCAGACCGGGTAACATGGCACTTCTAATTTCAAGATGGCTGGATAGTTTCTGCAGTACTTACTTCTGCATGAATATTCTCGTCGTTCCTGAAATTGTAAATTGTGTAACACATTTCCCCCATTATATCTCTACTTGCTCACAGTTTGGCGCCAAAATTTGTTTGCTGACGTCATTTAGAGACACCTGCTTAATTGAGATAGTCCCCAGGGAACAGACTCCCACAAGAGGTGAGAGCTAAGATGTTCCGACGCTCACATATTCAGTTCCAATGCAAAACATTTGTCTCAGTAGTATCTCTTATGCTCTTGTTATAACCCTGCACTCTAGAGAGATTTGCCTGTCCACGAAGCAAGTTTAGATTTGGCTGGAAATATGCTATCTAATTCTTCCATGACGCACATGTTTCAGAGATTTGGCTGAGCTTCTGGTGTGAAGTACACTACAATTCCTTGTATGCAACTGACGGTGAGTGTTTGGCTTAACTGGTGATTTGTGTTAAGGAGTATTATGATGAACCACCAATTTGCATTTACAGTTTTACAGGTCATTAAATTTACAGTCCCTTCCACCTACACCTATCTCTGTACTATACAGGCCACGGTCAGTTCTAACTTCTAAATGAGCTCATGTTGTGTACATTGCAGATCTCCTGACTCGCAAAACTAAGAAGAAGCATTGGCTGTTCTAGGTATGCTCCGACTTCCAAGGAGCTTTATGTGCTGTAACTGTTCTCAGCGGGGGTTTGTGGTAGTACTGCTAACTCTTACTACCATGGCCAACATTGTAAAATCCAGGTTGAAGCCTTGCTTAGAATGCAAGGAGGAAACAACCATAAAAATGTCCCGCGTTCCAAACGTGATCTGAGTTTGAGTAGGCTTATGAGGTAATGTACAATAAATTTCAGTTTGCTGTTCAACGAGAAGCAGATGGAGCTTTGCAACTATCAGCTGCATGCCTGCATGGATCGTATATGTTCTACTCGTAGTACACATGGTTGGTGGTTTCCTTTTGCCTTCTTTTTGATAAAGAGAAATTTTATTGACTCAAACATCGCATCAAGACGATGTAGCCACAAAGTGTTCACTCCCAGTCTCTACACAAAGGGATGCACACAAACCCTTACAAGGCCATTACAATTTGATAAGATGGATTTTATTGGCTCAAACGTCGCAGCAAGATGATACAACCATAAAGAGTTCACTGCCATTAGAATTAATTGTCGGAATTCTCATTCTTTGCACGCTTGATAGATCCATTGCCATCATTCTCATCTCCCCTCCCACGGGTCTGATCCTTGTGATCATCATCACGACACCAAACCTTGGGCACAAAATCGGCATCGGCCTTGAAGTCTTCCTTCTCAAGGGAGTAGTGTAACATAAAGCCCTTGTTCTTCACCACAACTCTAGTGCCCAGAGGAAAAACCTCCTTGCTGAGCACCGTGACTTGAACGCGAATGACACCGCAACGGCGCAGACAAAGCAAGTCCACATCATGCGTCGACCCGATAACGGAGCCAACAGCCCAAAGACCCAAGAAATGGCGCAACGAGTGAGGCACCCTTCGACGTGAACCCAAACAACTTGGACGTCAGCGGCGATCTCCTCGCCTTTCCACTCGCTGAAGTCCAGGGCAATGCCTTGCGATTTCAGGCGCACTTCGTAGTTGGTGACTCGCTGCAGATCCTCTGGAGACGGGAATGACACCAAGAAAGCATTGTCGCCGTGCGGGATGGCTTCCCACCTCCATGAACTCGGGACCGGGACGATGCGCCGGATTACATCTTCGACCAAGCTGGCGGTGGGCTTGCCTTCGGTAACCGTGACCACCGCCGTGGGAGGCGCGAGATCAGCTCTCCACAGGGAGTCAGGGATCTGGAGGACAGCCGATTTACCACAGCCATAGCCATAGAGCGTTGCCGCTGGCCTGGGAACCTTGAGAGCCTGGCACTGCGACATGTTATGGCTTGCGTTGTCGCAAATGAAGCAATAGAGCGCCGTTGCAGTACTGTCCATCATGGCGGCCGCTGGCGCCACGGACTGAACGATAGCCGGCTGCTCCTGCACCGGAGGAGGAGACGGCATAACCCCGCCGAGACGAGCAGGGCCATTCCCGTTGCTTCCAGACCTCGCGCTCGCGGCTCTCATGTTGCGTTGGCAAGCAGCGACCATGGAGCGAATGCCGCGCCTTGCCGGCAGCTCGGTCATGGAGCGAGAACCATCAGCCATGGGGGTCGGCGGCGGAGGGGCGAGGACGGGAGGAGCCGACGCCCCAGGGGCCGCACCGATCTGCGGGTTGGGTGCGGCGGCGGCAGCGCGATCGGACGAACCGCCGCCAGCAATCGAAGAGGGAGGTCGCGGCGTGTGATCGAAATGGGCCAGGTTTAAGTGGGCGCGGCTGCCTATACCACATTAAGCCCGAAAAGCCGGCCCAAGTCCATCTGCTGCATCGGCTGCGTCGCTCGCTTGCGAGTCCCGATCTGACTGGTGCTCCTATACGACGCTTTCCCAATGTTAGATGCTGCGGCTTATGCTCTTTCATCTTTTGTGATGGAAAGAGCAGGTGTCCTCAGGAAGGAAACATAAAATCTTAAAGTAAAAGTAAAAGTAAAAGGGGAAATGTGCCTAAAAGTGCAATCCAGCATGTGCAGGAACAAGAATATCATCTGCAGGATGCAGATGGACATAATTAATCACATCAGGTAGGAACAAAGCAACGTACGGTCAGCTTTCGTTAAAGGCTAAAAGCTGGCAGATATCACATATGGTCGGTTGATTGCGAGGAGAAATCCAGAGTGCTGTCTTCCCCAGGGGAGCGTGAGTTATGTTCAACCCTCAAAGTGCGTTACCAGGAGCTCCCCATTCCGTTTAGAAGATCCAACTCCGTCAGCACGAATGGATGACTTGGCTGCATGTAAGTTGTTCCACCTGAGGGCAAATGGTCGAAGCCGTAACAATTTCATGCGAACTCTCACCACAGATGCCGACATGACCGTGAGAGCTAACTCCAACGGGCTACCCATTTCATATTAGTTTATGTCCGATATGTAACCCGATTTGTCCGTTTGAGGGAGACATGTGTCCACGGCGCATGATGCAACTAACGGCCCTCATTTTGGGCAGTGGTGGCCTTATTTTGGAGCTGTTGAGTTAAAATCAATGACGAGTAGTCCGCATGCGGTTTTTCTTATATTTTCAATTTCATACAACCACGATAACAGGATCGTGTTGCACTGTTGTAAATATTCCTTCCTTGTCAAAATGTAGTGCATATAAGATTTTACAAAAGTCAAACAACATAAAGTTTGACTAAGTATGTAGAAAAATATCAGCACCTAGAATACCCAATCAATACCATTAAATTCATCATGATGTATATTTTCATATGGTATGCGTTTGATATTATAGATACTAGTTGAATGCCCGTGCGTTGCCACGACCTCTATCTTTTCTGTTATAGCAAATCCCTACTATAATTCAGTGAACATTCAGGTGCAAAAAAATAATAGGCACATAAGATTATTATGAAAACTTAAATATTCCAATTTTCCTTTCAAGTGTAGTCAAAGAAAATGTACCATGCGACTTTGTATAGATATAAATTACTGACCCAACTAATTTACGTTTTATCAAAGAAATACAATATATATCCCGATATCTCGTAAAATGCGAGGGATGTTTTCTTCGACTTTATTCACATGTAGTACTGCATCAACAATATTTGTTGGTATCATAAAGATTTGATGTGAAGTTAATAAAAAACAACACAAAATAATTTTCACTGTACAAATTGGAGTAGTATTCATAATGTTCTCTTTTTTTAGATAAGGGGGTGCGGATCCCGGCCTCTGCATCCAAAAGATGCACACAGCCACATTCGTAATGTTCTCTATCTAATTGAAAATCTGTGTATGTTAGTACAAATAATACAAGCGAAAATCATTGCACATGTGTTATATTTAGGTTAAAAAAATTACTTGAAACCTGAATTAGTGTACTTTTGGAATCATAGATCAGCCGATAGCTTTTGAAGCTGGAGCTTGCTTGCTTTCTATACATCTGTATATAACCTGTCTGAAGAGAACATGAGTGACATGGCGTGGGCGTACGAAGTACACTTCCTTGGCTTTCTTCTCCACGGCCAGAAGACCCACCAGGCACGGACACGATCGCACAAGAACAGCACGGAGGTGTCGTGGCCAACGGCAATGATGGTGCGTCCGCAGATCGGCGAGGAACAGCAGGTACGTGTCCACCCGGCGCCGAGACCCTTGGACTGGAGTATTGGACGAAGGCCGTCGAGCCCAGTGCCGCCAGCGTCACGAACGTCGCCAATGTTTTTCTGATTGCTGGGCGCCTGGGCTCATCGTCGCTGCGCCGCCTCAGAGACTTGATGTCGTTGGTGCCTAGGTAAAATTCCTGGCGCGCCGAAGGAATCGCTGGCTGAAGTGGTAATCCGCCCTCAGTCCCTCACGGACTTGCTTGCTTGCCCACGATGCATTGATGTCGTTGTGTTGTGCGACGGCCTCGCAGCTGTCGTTGGGCAGGCCAAGGGGCTTGGTGACCGGGGAGCCCGGCGGACGCCCAGGCTTGATTCCATGAACGGCCAACAACGCATCCATCAGCGACAGCGTGGTGCACAGCCAGGTCAGCGCCGAGGCGCGTGGCCTGCACGGACAACACGGTTGCCGGGAGCGCCCGCGCATAGAGCTCTGGCACCAGGCTCAGGAACTCCCGAATGCGGTGCTTCTCCTCGCCTGCGCGAACCGGTGCACGTCCATGTCGCCCTCAGTTTCGACGAAGGCAACCCCGGCGTCGGAGACTCGGAGCAGTCCACGAAGGCACAGGGAGAGGCAGAAGTAGTATAGCCCGCCGCACGACGGCAGCACTTTCCTCGACACCACCCGGACACGGACGCCCTGCCCAGCAGCGATGAACCTCCTCCTCCTGGATAAGAACCGAGACGACCCCGCCCCCTATTCCACGTTTCCGGGCAAATCGCGTCGGGGAGATCGAAGCCAATCTCAGAGACCCAGTCCCAGGCCTCCCTTTTTGATCATGGTGCGGTGTGGAATGGGTCAACGGGGTAGACGGCGAGGCAGAGGATCGGGGAAGCAGCGCGGGGTATATGGGGAAGGCACCGTGGAGGCCGGGCAGTAGTTTGAAGAGGCGCAGGCCGCAGAGTCGTGGGCAGGGCCGAACGTGGCTTGCAGTTTCTCCGTTCACGGCCTCGCGGGTATGTTTTACGTGGGAGTGGGATGCGTTGAAGCGGGTGATTTTTTTTTCCGCACGACGGGTGTACGACGTACCACGGAACACCACCGAGTCTGCTTTAATATAGTAGAGATAGAGATACTAAATGATTTCAAAATAAACTTGGTCAAAGTCAACATTGTTTGACTTTTGAATAAACTTATATGCACTACAATGGGGCAAGGAGGGAGTATAACGGAACAACACCCATGCACCGCAACTTGCTACTGTTTCAAGGGATCCACAAGTTTCAGTGAAATACATACAAACAACCATATGGCACGGCTCAAAAGGGCATCCTGTAACCATCAGCGACATTAACAGCCGAGATCCAAAACCAGACTTTGTCAACTGCTTTGTTTCTTCCTTCTTGATACTTCCTCTTTCATCTTATCATCAGCAGCACAAGCAACAATTTCATCAGCATCCGCCATTGTTTGATCCGAGCTCCCAAGCAAAGGCACCGAGGAATTCATCAGCTGCTGCATTAGACGGTGCATTTTGTTGAAGAACTAGATTCGAACGGCGCGGCTCGCCGCGCGGTGTTTGTTTCTTCTTTGAATTACTTGCCCGTGGTTACAACCATTTAAACATATCAGTTAAAGGACAATTTTATTCATATGAGTTTGATCATATTTGAAATCGTATGTGAAATGAGTAGGTAGAACATTATATAATGAAATCCTTAAGCAACATGAAGATGCAAAACGATGGTGAAGTATACATAGTATAGTTTTACAAATCCTCAGATGATTAAATAGCTAAACGTCGCAGGTCTATTTTTGACTTGTCTAAAATTCGTACGGCTATATACTGGCGTTAGTTACACGCTACGGGAAAAATATGTGCTAAATGTGAGTGTACACGATTTATAGTTCAAACTAATTATTCCATATGATATAAAAATAATTTAATAACTTATATTGACTACAGAATGAACATGTAGGGTAGAGGCTCATTTTGGTGAAGCTAAATGACATATGTAGGAAGACATTGATATTTCCTTTCCTTTTATATTTTAATTTGAGAGGGCAACACACTCTTGAATTTGTTTCTTAATTAACTGACACCCCTACATTACCATATTGACATAACATAAGATGGCTTTATAAGAGTCACATCTATGAAGCGAGGCGTGCCACTTGTTGATTCAAAAACTGTTTTGCTTGTAGTTTGCATGTATATTGTACACAAAGTCAATCAGATAGCGAAATTTTCATCAATAAATAAAGCAAGCTATACCTCGCAAAACATTTAGCAACATAAATAACCACATCATAGAAAATAACGTGACTAAACTTTGTCTATTAAACCAAAGTAGTTTCGAAACCACCAAAGAGTAAAAAGGGAGGCACATAATACATATGACAGGTAGTGGTTCACTTGGAAACAAAGTAGCAGTAGTTCAAACATAAGGTGGGGAGGCAGTACCAGAGGCAACACATACAAACATGGTAGCGAGGCCAAACAAAGTACAATGCTTAGGCACTATGGCAGGAGAAATACACAATATCAGACATAATAGAAAGGAATAGTTGAACCACAGAGTAGGTTTGGTAGGCAAACAGAGATACATCAATGTGATGGCCTACTGGTACAGATAATCTCCAGAGAGCCGAGTACGACTGTTGTAGATGATATCATCATTGTTCACTGAGGCATCTCTTCAGGTAAGGTGGCAGCGAGGAAATCAAGAGTAACAATTAATCCATAGTAATAAAGCAACTACAGCTATTGAAAGAACATATTAGCGCTCTAGGGGTCAACATCACATCACATTACATACAATAGAAGTTCATGTAATAGCTGTATCACCTTACATGTGTCTATTCAATAAGAACCTAGAAGGACATGAAAAAAATATAGGGGTCTAGGGGCCAACATCACATTATGTGCTTCATACTCAATTAATTTCTGGAATAGGAGAATAAAAGTTTCAGTGGCGAATGATTTTTTTTGAATTTGATATACTATATTCTACTCTGTATTGAAACAGATAAAATGAAAGACGTAACCAGAAAGTAGAAAAAACAGAAAAAGGAAATGTGCAATACAGAGCTCCGTTGAAATGGCTGGTGAGATGCAGTATAGAGAAGAGTAAAATTCACTAATAAAGTATGTACGGTTAATAATGCAATCACTAAGAGTGATTTTCGTTAGCAAGTTATTAATCGTCACAAATGATGATTTGTAAATAGGAGCTATTTAGCTCGGAAACTGAAGAATGTATGGCTCGAGGCAATGTTTAGCCGAGATAGAAGTTAATCCAGACCAGAAAATCGACTTGTGTAACTCACTAAGTATCAGAATAACATAATCGTTCTACTTTTCAAGTACAGTAGAAAATCACAACAAAATTGAAGCTCCAAATATTGGTTAAAATTGTCATCAGCGTCTGGAATATCAATAGGAAAAAATAAATAGCATGGACAACTGTTTACATAACCATTAGGATGCTTTCAAGGCATATTCTTATCTTACACCATATTTGATTAATCATCTTAAATAAGCTTTTAAATTGTAAGTTTGAGTCACATTTAGTGATATTTAGGTCCTTTGACTAATATGAAGAATAGTGTCACCATCAGACAAAATAAAACTGTCTTGGTTGATTTAAGATACCACATCTCGTAGAAATTTAAATTATATGCTATTTTCTCAAGAGAGTTGGAGTTAACCTTATTAGTAAAGGACATCAGCTTAATCCTAACCTACGAACAGAAAATAATTTGACTACCCTACATGACGATTGACAGAACAAAAGAAGGTAAAATAATCAGAACCTTTGCACCAGGTAGCTAACACACCGGGTAGCTTAATCCTAGCACACAGATTCTTTACTGTGAGGGCATTGGGATTAACAACGCTCAAAGAAGAAAAGGCTTGCCCGGGGCACAAAGCACTGGCGACATGCGATTGAGCCACTTGTTTTTCCTATACACTAAAGCTAAATCTGTGTGCTGATACCTAGCATCTGTATTACACGTGACAGCCTAAAAATAGGAATTAGGAAGTCTAAATCATAGAACAAATTAGAAGACATGCGTACATGACCTTGATACAAAACATGCAGTGGATAAATAATTACGTCATGCTCTGCATAAGAGGAAGACATGATTTGTTGTACCCCATAAATCTAAAATCTACAGTGCATAAAAAATATATACAAAGTTCAGTGCCTAGGAGATGTTACCTTGACGATGAACTCTATAAATTAGATGGAGAATTACAACAGCCTGAGGCCTCCACATGCTTCGTGACCATCGGCAGCCACTGTAAAATGTTATCTGATTCACCATAGAGTAAGTAAGTATAAACAACCGAACGACCATATAGTAATGCATCATTGTATCTTAAACACTACAGCTGATCCCTTCATTCTTGGCCATGCTCAGGAACAATACTATATGAAACAAAACCATAGATTAGCTCATACTACAAACATCCAAGTCATGAATATGCAGCAGCTATGGAACAGGTCCAGTAAACATAAGAATCCATGTGAAATGTAGTTGTTTGCCTCAACATAGTAAATACACATGTGGTCAAACATAAGCTTCTTTTTAGTTTCCCCGTGGAGGTCAACTGACCGAGCAACACAGCTATTAATGCCAATAATCCAATTAACCGTCAAGAAACCATAAAGGAAAAATAGAATATTAAATGGCTATGCGAGGGAAAAAACTCTGATTTTCCTGAATCATGGATGTAACACATGGGCGTGAGATATCTGGTTTTGAAGCAAATACCTTTTGAGGATGCGTCAGAAACATTTCCAATCAAGAAGCAACCAAGATAAAGAATGAGCTGCAATCCTGCTACATGACCAATAAAAAGGAAAAGAACAAAACAATGAGTCAAATAGTCATCCCTAAGTTCAAACACTGTACAGATGCAAGATAAATGGCACAATCGAGTTCTGGGATGACGACCTTACCAGCGTTGTCTAGGGTTGCACGAATAGATGGCATGAGTTCTCCAGGACAACGCCGACCTCTCTTAGTTGGTCCTCTAAGTGAGCCGTCTAGCTTGTTCTCCCGAAGTAGAAAAACGCTGAAACAATAGTGGAGAAAAATCAGAATATCACCTCAATTAGCTTCACTATGCAGGTAAGGCATCGATTTCACAGTCCCCTAAATGAGCAGATCGGAGAAAATGAAGACAACACACGGGTAGAAGTAAGCTGCAGCAACATTAAAAACTCCCAACTTTTCCTACACCTTTTGCTAAGCGAGGAAAAAATAAAATACAATTAACCTAGAAGAAAGGCATTCCATGAAGGAAATCAAGCACTTACTTACCGCTTGCATTTCCTGCCACCATCACTGCCCATTGGTGCTTTCTCTCCTGGTGCAGCCTACCTGTCCACAATGGAAGGCAATGCTCGTTAGAGGATGTCCCATCTGTCTTACATTGTTTAATCTTTGGTTCTTGCTTATTTATATATATACTTTAAACTATATTCATTAGATGACAGAAGCTCTAGAGCACGAAATGCAACACCAACAGAAACACCTAACAGCACACAAAGCTGAACGTAATAAACACAGCTCTCAAACTCGCATTAGAGCACGAAATGCAACACCAACAGAAACACAACAGCACACAAAGCTGAAAATAAAGATCCACCTATTGAAAGGACAGTAAAAAGCGACGAAACGAAGTAACACCAACCAAGAAACTACAGCTACTACCATGGCCAAACAGCAAGAACATGCTCAGAACCTATAGAATCTAAAAAACGAAATGCATCTACCAGCACGGATCTAAGAGATGAAATGCATCTACCAGCAGCGCCCTAAACAGGGCTAAGAACCCACAACATCTACTCCTCGCAGCGACAGCAAACAACAATAGAAACTATGCATACTGACAGCACAAAGAAGAAGAAAAGAACTCCACCAACCTGAAACCAGCACTTCAAACGGAGCAGACCGGATCCAGCCAGAGAGACACTCGCAGGCTCCACTGCAGATAAAATAAGGCGAGCAGCAAGATTAATTAGCAAGTCAGCAAGATCCAGGAGCAGCAGCAGCATCAAGATCTGTGAGGTCGAGATCGAGATCCAGAAGCAACCTCACCTCAACGAACGTCGGATCCCTGCGCCGCCATCGTCACTGCAGCCGGAAAGCGGGACGGCCGTCGAAGATGTGGTCTGGAAGCGGCGGGGACGGCGGCGCAGCTCGGAAACCCTAGATCGACATGGAGTTGGGGACACGCCAATGGAGGTCGAGCTCCCGTACGCTGTCTTAGCGTCGCTGGCTGCGGCTGAGAGAGAAAGTAGGAGAGGAGGTGAGACCGGAGAGAGAGAGAGAGAGAGAGAGAGAGAGAGAGAGAGAGAGAGGATAGGTCGTGGAGGGAGAGATACACCTGAGGGCATGGTGGCTGCTGCTCGTGGCTTCCTCATGTCGTCCAGCAGCCACTGCTGCTCGTCGCCGCCGCGTCTCCACGACCGGCGAGGAGCGTGGCCTCCAGCTCCTTCAGGCGCGAAGGACGGCGTTTCCCGTGCACGGCAGCTCGCGCGGGGAGAGACGGAGCAGAGGGGACTGGGGAGAAGAGACGCAGATGGATTGTGGGAGAGAGGACGTGCGGGGATTGGCGGCCGGCGGCCGAGAAGAGGAGGCGGAGGGGCAGGAGCGTGGCGGCGGGATTGGAAGAGAAGAGAGGAGCGAGAGGATTGGGGGGAGAGAGCGACGCGACGATTGGCGGCTAGGGTTTCACCGCGCGGGGCGCGGCTTATATACCGCTGGCGCGAAATGACTATTCTGCCCAGAGCGGCTCCGTCGGAATAACGGCCACTGCCACCGCGCCCGCAGATGCACCGAATTTTCCGGCCACCAGGTCAATGACAGGTGGGACAAGTCACAGTAAAAAAAATCACCGCGAGATCGGACGGCTGAGATCGCATCTGGATTCTATAGGACGGTCCACGTTCGCTGAGCTCTGGTGAACGGGCTGGCCTGCCCAAGGATGTAATCTTTAGATAGCAGCCCCGGCATGAAGAGCTCCTTGCTCAGCTTCACCAGGAAGACCTGCCCAATATTTAATGAAAACACAAGCGTACGAGAATTAGATCAACAAGTGAGTTTATCAATTTGTTTTCAAAACAGAATCTTTTTCTTGTTAAAAAAACATATGGATTATGGGTATGTCCTTACAAACCCCTCCTAGAGTTGTATTTAGGCTTTCTCCCCTTCTAACATAAATAGATAGAGGACTAGCCAGGTTAAAAATAATACTCCCTCCATCACAGTTTATAGGGCACGCACGTTGTTTAAGAAAAGTTTGACCATTAAATTTTGTCAACAAAATATAAATTATATATCAAGAAAATTATACCATTAGATTTATATTAAAAAAGTTTTTATGGTAAAATTTATGTGATATAAAATTTAAATTTTGTTAACTAAATTAATGGTCAAAGTGTGTTTCTTAAACCACGGGCGTGCCTTATAAACTGTGATTGAGGGAGTATATGGCTAGACCTAGAAAGATGTGTGGGCATAAAAATAAAAGGGATATATTCCAGTTCTTACAAGTACTCCAAAGTGCGCAATACTGAGATGTGCTGCTATACTACTAATCTCTACAATATCTAACTGAGCAGGAATTTGAGCGCAATGGAGCGTCCCACGTGTCGGTGCATCATTCCTCTCTTGCGTCCCACAGCCAACTCGCTTCGAGTCGGTCCTCGTTTCTTTTTCCCTTTGACGTGCGGAGTTCCCCTTTCTCTCGCCCTCTTCTCCGTGCTCCTCCAGTTCGAAGCACACGAGCCACTCGCCTCTGATTCCTCCCGTCGCCGACCATCTCAGGAGGACGACCGGGGTTGCAAGCCAAACGCCGCCGCCGCCTCCGCTTTGCTTCTCAAAGGCGGGAGTCCGTCGCAGTCTCGACCATTGATTCCTCGCGGGTCGCGGCAAACCCTAGATGCGGGCGTCCGTGCTGCGGTCCGAGCTATCCATCGGTAGCGGTGGCTCGCCGCCTGCGCTACACCCGCGACCTGCGCATCCTACCTTCTTCCCCGCTGCTTGACGGATGGGCTGGCCGACGAGGGTTCGGCAGAAGCGGAGGAGGCCCCGTTGGGGGGAGTGGTGGCAGAGAGCTGCCCCTGTACGCCTCCATTGAGGTCTGCAAGGGTTGGAACGGCTCGAGATTCTTCCCTGACCCCTCCGTCCAGACTCCCATCTAGGTTGGTCTCCAACAGAACTCTTTTTTTATTGCGACCCCTCCGGTTCTTGATTCCTGGGTGATGCTGGTTTGAGCAACAGGATAGAAAAGGATTTATATGTCCAACTCCCATATATATTTTTCCTTTTTTCTATGGGGAATTGCATGTTTCCTCACCTATGTTACCTGGCTCGCGCCGTTGTTGCGTTGCGGCACTCAGTCTGTGAAACTTCGATTCATAGAGAGTGGCGTTTCTGTTAGGAATATTCATGACCCAGAATGCTGGCGGTGGGGCTGAAGTTCAGATGGCGATGGATGTGCGCGTTCGTCGAGATGTAATGGCGTGGGGCTTCTAAGTACCAAAAGCGAGTTGCCGAGTTGTGCTCTGCATCACTATTACATATTTGTTGAAATAGCGTAATTTTGATCATCACTGGTAAATCTGAATGATCTTAGTCTCTGGTCTTCTTGTGGTGAAAGATAGATCTCTAAGAATACTAGGGAAATTTATGTTTGTTGCTAGGGATAATAAATAACATTACTTCGATACATAGATTAGATTGCTTATTTGCTGATAATATTAGTAGGATTAGATGATCATTTTTCGAGTTCTTATTTGCCACACTTAAGATTCCTCTCTTTGGTGTCTCCCATGGAAAAACAAGATGCAGTCTTGATCACATTTGTTTGGTTCTCTTACTAGATTAGAACGCCCTTTAGTGAGGTGCTGTGAGTTGGTATCTTTATGGTAGACTGCATTTTGATGTATCGTATCTAAGATGTGACTTTAGTTCACTTACACAAACACATTTGATGTATTTAGACCAGCTTCATTTCTTCAGTTACATTTTAGCCACATCAATTTATGCCTGAACATTCTTGCTATTGGCCAGCAACAGTATATTGCCACATTATCTCCTATGATGTGAGCCCTGCAATGGAAAAGATTGATTGGGCTGACCTTGCAGTACATAGTGATTTAATGTGTTCCGGTATTTTCGTTAATTGTTGTCCTTGCATTAGGCCTATTGTGAATCATATTTCTGATTGAGATAGCCTTTGGTAGGAGACTGTTTTTGCTTGGGCCCAACAGCCTGAATGAATTCCTGCCGAGTAGTGAAGATAATTATTGAGGGTATAAAGATGGTTATCCAATATATCTGACGTTCCATTGGGTTGGCACTGTCAACTATCAGTTGTGTTTTCTGATATTTTTAGCTCATTAGGTCATCTTACAGCTGAGTTATTCTGACATTTGTTTGTTTGCATAGTTGCTTACCTGATAGTTTCAAGCATTATAGAGGAATGGGCACGCTCTTTTGCATCTATCTGAAGGGTGGTGGATATTGATCGTATAAAAATATAGCACTGATCTTCATATAACATATGTGGATATACGAGGAATTCAACTTCATATGGTTGCTCTGGTCCAGTAAGAAAAATCACCTTCTCAAGGTAGACTGATACCATTGTAACGCCCACCCAACTAACAAGAAGTTTTTTGTTTTGTCCTTCCCAACACGTCAATGTTCAGTGTACTGTATCGGTGTATCCAGAAGTTGGAAACCTAGATGATCTACAACTGCTGATATGCAAAGATATAGTATTTGTACAGATGTCAGGATATTGTTTTGTATCTCAACAAGTTAACTATGACCATCTACTCATTAGGTACTACGGTTCTCCCTACCCCAAAGTATGCTTAACCCTCTACTCATTAAGTAGTACGGTTCTCCGTCCTGTTTTCCATTTATAAGTATTCCTTGAGATAACTTTGGCATTATACGAGGTTTAGTTCCATAGAACTTTCTGATCAATTCCTGAAATTGGATAAGACCTTCAGTTGTACCTTTTGCATTTAGTTCTATTCTAGGTAATGGTTGTCTGCTTTTCTTAAACACTTGCTGCTTGTTGTCAGTAGTGTATAAATCAATAGTAGTTTCAGGATGCGAGGGCGGTAGAACTCTGTCACACTTGCGCCTCTATTAGCGCCAGGTCGTTAGTGCCTTGTTGTATTTATTGCATCCTTAGCTATTTTGTGTGCTCTTTTGTTGCGGTGGGCTTTTCGTAGATGCAGGATGCAGTGTCAAGAGTCGTGTTTGGCCTGAGCGTGATGATAGTGATTTGGCTTGCTGTCACCTTTAGGTTTGTGTTGTCTGCTCTTGCTGTATGGTTTTGTGATAGGCTGCTATCTGTCTTAGACAAGTGCAGATCATGGAAGATGAGTTTGACACCATGCTTTTAAGCTCCATAAGTACTTTGATCCACGCAAGGTTACTCTCCTCTGCTCGATTGAGATGACTACTTTCTTTTGCCTATTGTGGCAGTATTGGATTAAATACCTATTATAACTTGCAAATTAAACCCTTTAGTCCACTGAGGACTAACCCTGAATAGGTTCAGATAAGAATATATTGGGTCCAATGTTGTTCTCTCATTATGTGTTTTCCTTGAGACAGTTTTACTGGATTCTTGAATTATACTAGACTAAACCAAGTTAAAATCATTCAGTTTATTCTAGCCAACCATCGTTGTGGATAGTAACTGTACCAGGGCAAGTTGTTGTATGGATGAATTCATTACCTCTTCAGCATGATACTTTTTTTGAAATGTGGTACCTTTTTGTTACAGGCTACAATTTGAATTGAGTCAAGAATTGGCGTGATGTCTTTCCTGAGGCTGTTACCTCAAACGATGGAGGCGCTGTGTGTGTCTTCATGTGCCACAAGTCTCCCAGAATGCATGGGCGGAACATGGAAATTTATTAATTCTCCTGGAATTTACCTACAGTTATGCGGTTCAGTTCTTCTTTTCTTGGACTTCACCTTCACATTGTGTTTCAGTTGCAGATTCTTTTGACCCTGTGCTATCTGCTTGGATGGTGGTACTGTATTGAACCTGTACATTCAATCTTTGCGCCTTTCTGTTCTGATAGAGTTATTGGAAAAATGTTCAACAAGAGAGACACAGTGGTATTTGGTCCTATAGTCTAAAAGGTTAATCCTTGTGCTTCTTAATGTAATCATGTACTAATAAAGAAGAGCTGAGTTCCAATTATCTCTCATATCTCTATGCACATGTACCTTGTGATAAATTCCTTGCATGTGTTATCTCTTTTCAATTTCTTCATCTTGTTTTGAGAGAAATATTTGAACTTCTCTCAGTACAGTTACTATAAGCAGTACTTATAAGCCTGAAATGAACCCTTAAACTAAGATTTCTCCTATACATTTAGTAATAGAGCATACCATGATTATACCAATTTACTCTATGTACTAGGTTCATTTCCGTACATGTTCTGCTTTGTGATTATTATTTCCTTCACCGAAAGTAGCTGTAGTATCCATTATCCTTTATTATTCATTCATCCTTTTTAATTGTAATTACAAGATTCTTAGCTTGTTCATGTTGAGTTGTAGGGAGCATGATCATGGTCATTGTGCAGACCTTGCGAGTTCTAGCATTCTTCTTCACACTTAAAGAATATTAGTTTTCATTCTCTCTCTAATAGTGGCCAAATGATTCTTGTTTACTGGACTTCCCATGTCTAACCAGAATGGCGAAAGTTTTTGATTTCCCATGTCTTTATAGGATGTCAAAGTGAATGCCATTTTTGTGGTTCTTGTTTCTTAACAAAAATATACACTTGCTGCCTTCAAATACTTATCTTTTCTTTATCAGGACAAATACTAGGTTCTTTGAAAGATTTCAACATCCTTTTTTGCACTGACAGGGTATGGCTTGTGTAGAGGAGTTATTTTTTTGACAGAGTTACCGTAGGGCAAAAACCCTACGGTGTAGATTTTATATTAATGATGGTGTAGAGGAGTTATTGGGGGTCGATCTAGCAACGTGACTGCAGACGACACCTATGTAGCCGTGCATGGACATGATGTAGAGGTGCTAGGGATGGGGCCGGCATTGTTCCACTTTGCGGCCAAAGACCAGTTGTATGTCCCCGTTACCGTCGCGATCTGGCTCCTTAGAGTTATCAAGCTGCCTCTATAGTTTTGAGTGACCGTGCAACTTGCCAAAGTAGCTCCTCTGACGCACTCGTACAGAGATTGGGGAAGCTAAAGGTACAATCAATATGTTGACTTCTGCATGATTATCAGTACCAAGCTGTTTTCTGAAATTGTAGTGGGTGGAAGTTCTAAATAGTTTTTTTCATATGGGTAGAATCTTTCTATTTGTAAAATAATACTTATCAAATTATTTGTTTGCATTGTGCTCAGATGATTGCTCAGTTTTCTTTGCTATATCGCCACCATATTATGCTTAACAGATATAACGAAAAACATATTTTCCTTCTGAATTATGTTTTTTTTTCAAGAACATGCAGAGTTTGCATGTCATGACATTAAGGGGAGAATAAGAGTGTTACAACAATTGGTTACAACGCAACGCAACCTCGCAACACCCTACTACCAACGGCTACTGCCGACTGCCTACTAAAGCTACTCCTCGCTATGGCCTGCACCTGCTCTCGCCATAGCCCAGAGCTGAAACTCTTCTCTAATCTGCCGCTGCAGCTGCTCCAGTGTTGCCTTTTTCCTCTCAAAATTCCTGTCGTTTCTTTCCAGCCATAGCCGTCGACAGACTAGAATTGCCAACTTTACCAGCTCTCTTCTTCTCTTCTGTGGGCGGCAATTCCCCAACGAGCACCACCAGGCCTTTAGAGTACTGCTAACAGACGGGACAAACATGGTGAATCCCTTCTCTGACAGAATCTGAAACCAAATGGAGCACGAGGTGGGGCATTGCACCAACAGGTGATCCATGGTCTCCGGCAGCTGATCGCAAAGCAGACAGGCAGCCGGTCCTTGGAGACTCTTACGATGCAACCTCTCCCCAGTCCAGCATCTATTGCGCAGAGCTAACCACATGAACAATTTCTCTTTCAACGGCGCCCAGGAGCTCCATAGATTTTCTGCATAGTCTGCATCTGTGCCTCCTCTAAAGAATGCAGTGTACGCTGAACGCGCCGTATACCCACCATTGGGTGTGAGTTTCCACCTGAAGCTGTCAATTTCGGAGGTTAACTTCTACACTATTTACTTACAACAAGGTTCTACCCAGTCGGCTCTTCGACACACTGTGGTGAGGGGAATGAAGTTTATTGCATCATATTTATTTGTTCTCACTACATTTGGCGGTGTATCATCGCTAGGAAATTCAAATGACATCATAAAATCGGGTTGTAATCTTCCGGACGCGGCAAAGCGCGCCATTACCTTCTAGTACTTGGCTATCTACACACCATTCTCACGCAGAACAGGGTCGGAAGAAAACAGTTCAGCGGGGGAGTGTTGTGGAAATCTTTGTATTGCCGCCACCCTTCGAGTAAACCCTTTGTTGTTGTTGTTGTTTTTTTTTGTAAAAAAAAATCCGAGTAGTAGTGTTTACAAGCATGCCAAATTTGTTAGTGACGCATTAACGACCTGATCTACCTACTTACAATTCTATGCGGCAGAACCAGACAATAACCTTTTAGAAAAAAAAAAGACAAGTCTCAATTGTAAAACATGTCGTCCTTTTATCACATTATATATTATCTAATTTTGAACTTTGTCATGAAATAAAGGCCGTGTGCATCAGTTTGATGCAGAGGCTGAGGCAAGGCTCCCATTTCGGGAAAAAAGCTAATTTTAATCATCACATTTTTTGACAAAGGGGTGATCATGGCAAATTTCTATGTTCATGCGAGCACTAATTGCAAGAGATGGCACCAAAAGATAACCTAGTACAATGCATAAGAAAATATAATCTTATCAACCATTTTACATACTGCGATGTTGATCTTATTTGTCTTATCTTGTTTGTACTCTTCTTCAGATATATCATGTCTAGTTGCACAAATGATGCGGCCGACTTCTTTAGGGTCATGCGAGGACAAATGTTACGAGTGAATGCTCTTCTGCTGGGGAATGCCATCCTGATGGGAGTCATGGTCGGGATAGGTGCCTACGGTTATCGCTACCGCCACCATCCATTGACTCGCTTCCTCTTCCTCGGTGCCACCATTTTGTTCTTACCCATTGTCTCTTACGTACATTATATCCATCACTAGTAATCAGAATGCTGTCGCCATTATGTCTCGCAACAGTACCATAGTGACAGGGGAATGCACAACAGATATTCACAATGCTCTGGTCTTAGTATGGACTGCCTTTGTTCAGATTCTCGGCATCAATACTATCACAATGAGTTAATAGCACCAGCGGTCACACAACTCGTCGTCGATGTGCACTTAAGTCACACTTCTTCAGAATGTGATTATTTGGTCACACAACTCGACAAGTGCGTGCACGCAGGTCACTGGCCCCACTTGTCAGTCCGTTTTGGACGGTAAATTTTCAGAAAACCCCTTGAGTAATATTAATTTTACAAAATGGTCCTTCTAATTTTACAAAATGGTCCTCCAGGGGGATCATTTTGTAAAATTAATATTACTCCACGGGGTTTTCTGAAAATTTACCGTCTGACAAGTGGGGCCAGTGACCTGCGTGCACGCACTTGTCGAGTTGTGTGACTAAATAATCACATTCTGGAGAAGTGTGACTTAAGTGCACATTGGCGTCGAGTTGTGTGACCGCGGGTGCCATTAACTCCTACCACAATAGTTGCCGCTGATGCTAGAGAAGGTCGAAGCATTGCCCCCCCTGCAGTACTACTTGTGCAAGCAATATGGACTACCTACCTTGGAGTCAACATCATGATAGGTCCAAATCCAACTGAGTCGTCCCTAGAAGATGTCCTCACAAAACTTCATACGATAGTTGCGAACTCTGTTCGATGACCTAGCTCTCGCGACCCATGGCGATTCCGTGGCCGCCGCCGCCGCCGCCGCCGCCACCTCCCCCGCCGCCCCCGCCGCCGCCGCCTCCCCCCGCCCCCGCCTAGCTCCTCCCAGACAGCCTCCCTCACTTCAGCCCTCCCCCGTCCTTCTCCACGCTCGCCCCCGTCGCCTAGCTCTGCTGGCCGGCCCGCGATGGTGGAAGAGACCCAAGCCCCGTGCTCCAACCACCGGCCCCTACCGGCGGCCGCCGCTCCGGCGTCGTCGGCCACCATATCCCTGCGTCCGCACCAGACCCCCCCGCCCCCGCCAGCCGTCGTCCCCGCCGGATTCAGCCCCCGCGTTGTTCTGCTTCCGCAGGATCCGCCGCACCCCTCACTCAAATCCGTGGTCGTCGGGGACCTCAGCTCCTTGCTCGACGGGGCGGAGGCTCAGCTGGAGAAGGGGCTTCTCGTGATTGAGCCGTCGGAGTTGGAGGTGGTCGTGGCCACCTGCCCTCTCAATCCGCCGCCTCCTACGGTACCGCCGCCGCCCAAGCCCATGTTGCAGGAGCTGGGGATGCCGAGGTCTTCTGCGCTGGAGGTGGAAGATGATGGCCTCGCTTGGCAGGAGGTGCGCAACAAGCGGCGCCCGCTGCGGAGCATGGCGCCCCCCTCTCCTCCTCGCGCTGGTGAAGACCGTGTTTTGGCTTTCAGGCGGCGGCTTCATGGCCGGTGCTTCCGCTGCCTGGAGCCCGGACATCGCGTGGCGGGCTGCCAGGGCGACATCTGCTGCCTGGCCTGCAATTGCCCCGGCCATCGCGAGCGAGACTGCCCTGAGCGCAAGAAGGCGAGCCAAGCGCCGCGCTGCTCCAAGTCGTCGGCCTCTGGTCCATGTCGTCCCTTGGACCGCTCATGGGCATCTGTTGCCGTGCCCCCTCCCAAGCTTGGTGACCGGGGGCCCCCGGCTTGTACGCAGCAAGCGGCAATCTTGGCGTCTGCTCTCCCAGAAGCATTGTTGAGATCCATTGTCGAGGAGCAGGCGGTGTCGATGCGGACAGAGGTGCAAGGATTTGTCGTGGCTCAGCTCCAGGAGGTGGTCGCATCTCAGACCGCGATGACGAAGGCCATGCAGGTTTTGCTGGAGCGGATTGCGAGCTGTTTGGAGCGTGAGGAGATGGTCGCGACTCAGCTTGCGATGAAGGTTTCCTCGAGTGGCATGTTGGAGCGTCTCGGGAGCTTTTTGGAGCGGGCTGAGGCTGCTCTGGAGAGGCTTTCCGTGGCGCCGACTGAGATGTTGTTGACTCCAGCGCCACCACCGACTGCTGCGGTCAACGATGACTGCATGGACGGTGGCCTCGAGCTCTATGGTTGTTTCTCCCCCAAGGAAACGACCAACTCTGAGTCGATTCTCGCCCTTGTTTCGGAGTGCGTCACTATGCAGGATATGTCCAGCCTTCAGGAGCGGGTGGGTGCTGGCATACCTAGCCAGGAGGAGCAGATCGTGAGGGATTCTGTCCTGGTTAGTGATGAAGGTTCGCAGGAGAGGGTCTCGCCGGGTCCAGTTGGAGGGCTCTCCCATGAGCACTCTACTCTGCAGACCGATCAGGGTGAGGAGGAAGCCGAGCAGCAGATCAAGAAGGACATTATCTCGTCGGTGCACGTGGGATCGGGACAACTTGACTTGTCACGTTTCCTCGCTCGGATCTCGACGCCGCTCAGGACCTCTGTTTTGGGCACGCCGTCCCCGGCGTTGGTCCATGAGAAGGAGGTTGAGGTGCCGTCGGAGCAGAGGAGCATCAGGTTCGCCGAGCTGCACCCTAAGGGTGCCAACATGGAGCAGCTAGCCAAGGAGGCCGTGGCGCGCCGTCTCGGCTCGCTGCCTGAGGTGGCCACCCTTTCGGAGCGCCGCCGACAGGAGTATTTCGCCCTCTTGGGTCCCGGTCCCATCTCGGACAACGCAGCGGCAGCCATCGATGACCTTGTCCTTTCCGTGAAGAAGTCCAAGAAGAAGAAGACGACGGGGACCGGGATGGAGCGGATGATTCTGCCGGAGGTGGCCTAGATGTCGACGTTTCTGATGTTTGGGCGCTCCTGGACACGGGGGTTGTGGAAAAGGAGGGATCGGAGATGTTTTCGTAGTGCGGTGTTCTCACCTACGGAGGTGGTAGCTTTGGTGTGGGAGGAGCTGGCGTTGAGGACTTACGCCCACACGCATGATCCTGGAGACTAGTTTTTCTGTTTTGTTTTTGTAGAGGGATTTTTCCCTTTCCCAAAACTCTGTACATAAACCTCTATTCTATCTAATCGGATGGCGGGTACGACCGTTTTAACCTCAAAAAAAAAAAAAGATGTCCTCACTTTGCAGGCTTTTGACATTTTTTCACCATTTGCTCTTATCTTCGCCAAAATACTCTTCAAGTATTATGCCTGGTACAATGCTAGGCAATCACTTGCGTCTGGACGTAATCCTCGTCTTATTGTTGGATACATGGAGCAACTACCGGACACAAGACATCATGCCAGTGAGCAAACAACTCCTCCACTTATAGTTTCAAGGGAGGACAGTATGTCGGTAGAGAAGCAGCCTCATGGTTACCGGATGTGCAGTGGAGGTGATATGACAAACAAAGGCGGCTTAGTGACCATGGACAAAGTTTGGGAGTTCGATGATATGCCACTCAAGTCAGCAACGGAGCTCAAAGATGTATGCTTTTCATTTGCATTGTTCAAGATGCTACGCTGCCGCTTTGCAAAATATACAGCCAGTGAAGCTGGATTCATGAAGGCCCGGAACTTCTTATGGCATGTGCTTCTCAAGGATAGTGATGATAAAAGGATACTGGCGGTGATTGCGTCTGAGCTTTCTTTTCTTCACGATTACTATTGTTCATCCCTTTCAATCTCATACTCCCAGAATTGTCTGCCCATCTTGAGCATATTTATTTCACTCTTAAGCATTGGTTACGTCTTATGTGCCACAATATTTTTAAAGGCATATCTATGGCCGGACTATGGAAGGCATGCCGCGGGGGAGATTTTTTTTTTCCTCCACTTATAGTTTCAAGGGAGGACAGTATGTCGGTAGAGAAGCAGCCTCATGGTTACCGGATGTGCAGTGGAGGTGATATGACAAACAAAGGCGGCTTAGTGACCATGGACAAAGTTTGGGAGTTCGATGATATGCCACTCAAGTCAGCAACGGAGCTCAAATATGTATGCTTTTCATTTGCATTGTTCAAGATGCTACGCTGCCGCTTTGCAAAATATACAGCCAGTGAAGCTGGATTCATGAAGGCCCGGAACTTCTTATGGCATGTGCTTCTCAAGGATAGTGATGATAAAAGGATACTGGCGGTGATTGCGTCTGAGCTTTCTTTTTCTTCACGATTACTATTGTTCATCCCTTTCAATCTCATACTCCCAGAATTGTCTGCCCATCTTGAGCATATTTATTTCACTCTTAAGCATTGGTTACGTCTTATGTGCCACAATATTTTTAAAGGCATATCTATGGCCGGACTATGGAAGGCATGCCGCGGGGGAGATTTTTTTTTTGAAAGGCACATTCACCCCCCCCTGTTGATCCTCTAAGGATTTCAGGAGGACAGATAATGTGTAATGTAGAGCTGTCGGTCGCTCTCTCTCCATCTACAGTAGATCGGGAGAGGCGATTTTTGAGAAAGCTTCGTCCGACCACCTCGCTCGCCGGCGATTCGTGGGATTCCTCCCCTCGTCGGCCGCTCCGGCGGCGGGAGGGTGGGGGATCCCCGGATCTCGGCTTGTACATAGTGTAGGTCGTGATAGGGACCCGTCGGCGGCGTCGTGGAGGTGGCGATGGTGTCGGTGGCTAGGTGGGGGTCGACGCACTTCCCCTTCTACGGCGGGGTTCCTCGGAGCTCCGTCGCGGCGCGTGCGACTTTTGGTGGCCGCGGATCTTAGGATTCCTCGGCCTTCTCTGTTTCTTCATCCTCTTTGCAGGCCGGCGAGGATGAGGACAGCTTCGTGGGAGTTTGCAGACGGGAGGCTCTTCTCCGCCGGCGGGCTCGGTCGGCTCTGTGGAAGAGGGGTGGCGTCTTCGTTCTCGTCTCCGGCGGGAGACGGCGAGGGCGAGCTGGCGGCGGCTCGGAGCCGAGGTTCGTTTATCGCTCAGATTCCGGCGCCTGCGTCGGATGGATTTTGCGGCATCTCAACAAGGTTGTTCGGGCCGTTGGCTTCGGTGCGCGGCGAGCTTGCCTTCTTCCTCCCCGGCGGCGTGCTGCTGGTGCTCGGAAGAGGTTTGCGGCGTGGTGGTTCCTGGCTTCGCTGGGCGTTGAGTTCTTTCCTGTCTCTGTACGTGTGTGTGCGTTTGTTGTATCTCTGAGGATCACGTACTCCCTTCAAAAAAAAGATAATGTGTAATGTGAAGTGCATGACAAGTCCTCTTCAGAGTCATTCATACCAACCTTTTGGAAGTTTACTATATATTTGATGTAGTGCCAGTGCTTTCACTTGGTGCATTAGTTGTGCTTTCCGAGGTGAGGGAAATTGTGTCCTACGTCTGCTCTGACTGGACTAAAGTAGCCTTAATGTGCCACTATGTTTCTTGGCATGAGTATCCTACATTGCCAAAATGGATTGGCCTATTGTTGCAGTGTAGATGCAAGCTAGTGGGGCCTTGGCAGGATAAAATGAACCAATGCTCAATCCTAGTGCTCCATCAAAGGAAAACACCAGTGGCTCTTCTTCGGCGTCTCATTCCCTGGCTGCCTGAGCAGAAGAAGAACATCAAGGTACCCACAGAGGTGAAGACAGCCATTGTCAGCACACTGAGGAGTACCAGGGGAGACCTAAGAAATGGCATCAAGTCTACAGTACAGCAGCTGGGAATTCAAGTCGGTGACACCTTCCTCCGGTCATCCAGCGCCAAAGGTACATCTGACGCCTTGCTTGCTTGGCACATTGCTACAAGCATCTTGGAGGCGAGGTACCCACACTCAGCAGCTTCTTCTGAGAGTGCGAGTGTCGCCACCCACTTGTCGCGCTACTGCGCCTACCTGGTGGCGTATTCTTCCGAGCTGCTTCCTGACGACGATGCCTGGAGCAACAGCGTGTACAAGGCCACCAAGAAGGATGCCGAGCGCGTCCTCACCGCTCGCGTCGCGATGCCGACGCCCGAGACAGAGTATCGGCAGCTGGTCGAGCTGCTGAGCGCAAGGTCCAAGCACGATGTGCTCAAGGACGGCGCAAAGCTCGGTGAGCAGCTGGTGGAGCTGATGGAAGGAGAGGAGGCGGCGTAGAAGGCTCTGGCCGGATTTTGGTCCGAGGCGATCTTGTGCATCGCTCCGTCGGATAACCTCGACGGGCATGCGGAGGCAGTGGCCCGCGGTGGCGAGCTGATAACACTGTTGTGGGCACTGCTCACCCATCTGGGGGTTCAGCGTAGGCCAGAGGCCACATCAGCTACTACCACCATGGATGCTTGCATTGTCTAAGCACTTGCATTTTCCTTTTCACTTTCCCTTAATTTCAGTGCTCACCACCACCAGTTTTATGCTGCATTCGTTCAATGTGTTGTCTTACAGTGATTCATAAATTTGACATTGTAATGATCAGTGCTTTATTTACACATTTTCATATCATCATTTATCTTGCTTTTGTGCAATCTCTTTCACTTATGCCTAGCTATTTCTGTTTATCCGCCGGTCAATTCTAAACGAGCTTAATTGTACTCGCAACCCAAACTAAGAGGAAGCTAGCATGGTTGTCCTAGGTTTAATATGAGCTCATGTACGGTAAGCGTCAACGTATGGCTTTTTTCTTCCTTCTCTTGCAACGTTATTACTTGTTGCTCTATCCACGTTGTGAAAAAAATATTTCAAGATTTTATGGAGTTGTGAGCGGACATAGAGCATCAAATCTTCGACCAATAGTGCTCCATTTTCTTTTGGGTAGTGCTAAATGTCGTCCGGGTGGAGGGAGTCCCTGATCACCCCCTTCAGAGCCGTCGGCCTCGTCCATTGATCTGCTCGGGCCACCGGTGCACAAATCTCTTCCCCCATCCTAAAATGGGTGACCCCACAGCCCAAAATGCATGACTCGATTCGAAGGTGGAAAAGAAAAAGTTCCCTCCTTTGTCTTCGTCTCCAACACGCCGTCGCTGAAAAACACATCGCTCCACGGTCGCCAGAGACCAAATTTGCACCAGCGGCGCCGCACACCCCTTGCAATATATACCCACCACCGGATTCTACGTATTTTCCGAGTTCCGGTGGCAGTCGGCGAATGGCTGAATACACTTGGCAAACGGTTTGTTCGGTGTCACACTCAACAACCATTTGGTCGTCAACTATGGATTTGTCTAGTGCCATGTGGCAGGGTAAACACGTATATGTCGAGTATTTTTGTGACACTTGGCAAATGATGCCTTGGTAAAATATGGACGGAAGGTGAGAAGACTTGTTTAATTAGCTAGTCCGCCAAGTGTTTTTTTAAACACTCAGCAAAATTGACTAACATTTTTTTATAAAAAAGTTGGAAACTTAATTTTCTACTATTGTTTGGCATGGAAAATGCACCTCTGTGTCAAAGATGGTCATATTATTATGATCTTGTTCATTTAGTTTGAAAGCTATGAATGTTCATATATGATATGGAATTTTTTGGAAAAAACTCAAGGTATTTTAAATTCCATGTTTAAAACAATAGTACACGTAAAAGAATCCATGACAAATAATTGGATTTTTACAAAAAAAATTGGTTTTTTTGGTCAAAATGACGTTCACAACTATTTATAGTAACGGCCTGAATCTTTCAACACCCTTTATGGCTATTGCATATAATTCTATTTAGACATCTTAAAATAACTTTTGACATTTTTATGAATAAATTGTCACATTTAATTACTTACAAGAAATTGGACGAAATTCATTCAAATAGGTAAAAGTAGTTAGAAGGCGAGGAAATTCTTAATAAATCCACTCCCCCCGCGACAAGTTGTAGGTATTGTTTTATTTTTCTATTAAAGAGATCTTCAAATGTGTAAAAAAATATTGAAGAAAATAGATTGAAAATTTAAAAGTTTGCTCTTTAAAATTCAAAGTTATATACATAGTATTTAATATGTTTCAAAAACACCCAGAAAATTCTACCCTGTTGTGCTGCACTTAAGTTAGACACGTCCCTAGGACATTCCTTGTGTGTTTGGATTTCCCGAGTCCGAGTGCCTTGAGAAAGACACTCGGCAAACCCCAAACCACTAATATGCGAAGTTAAAGTGACAGTCGGCAAAGTCGTCTTTTAGTCAAGTGCCCAATAAAATGTACACGGCAAAGTGTCGCACATCACTCGGCTCACCGCATTGTTTCCCTTCCTTCGTAACACCGCGGAACAACACTCGCAACACCATCAGCACCAGCAACCACCAGTTGCAGTTGGACCGTCCGCTGCTTGCAGCACTGAAAACCAGCACTAGCAGTTATGCCACCCAGCATGAGCCTCCCTCCCTGGTAGCATCGCCGCCTACCACATGCAGCTATGTTCCTTTTCTTTGCAGCTTTGGTGTGTGGTTCCTCGCAATACCGCTTCCCACCCCGCTCGCAATTGCCACATGCTCCTAGCAATAGCGCCGATATAATGCCGCCCGCGACTTCTAGTTCCCATATGGGGAACAAAAGTTTTGGTGTTTGGAGGCAGAGAGATTGGTCAGATGGAAGCATGAGAGAGAGAGAGAGAGAGAGAGAGAGAGAAGGCGACGACGACGCATGGCTGGGATAGTGCGTGAGCGACCACCCGAGCTTTCCATGGCCATGGCGGTTTGAAGCTCCTATGCGGGCACACGTGGCACAAGGGCGAGAGAGAATATAGGAATGAGAAAGAAGGCTATGGATGGAGAAGGACCGGATGTGCATGGGCCCTCACCCCCTTGTTGTCTTCCACGTGAAGGGACGAGTGCATGACTCGTAGAAGGAGGCCGGCATAAGCGTGGAACTCGTCGGTCGAGCTACAGCGTTATCCTTTCTTTTACAGAAAATACTCCATGTTTAGTACATATGCCCTAAGGGCTCGATTGGATTGTCGGGACAAAAAACGGAGCAGACTAATTTACGGACCTGCTTCGTATTTTCAGCCGGACATTTCCAGCTCCGTAATTAGAAACGATCGTATTGGCTAATTTCTAGGATTCCAAGCGGGGCCTAAGTGTTTTTTAGCATTACATACTGAAAGTATTTTGTAGGGGAAGTACTCCCTGACTACCTCCGTTCCTACATCTCCGTATAAGATGTTTTTTACTTTGTCCACATTCACAGTATATAAATTTATCTAGACAAATTTTAGTGTGCATATATACACTATGTGTAACACCTAAAACATCTTTAACCGAGGGAGTAAGTGACAATTGCTTTTTTTAGAGGAATCTCGCTCTTTATTGCTCAGCACAAATGTTTACAGGTACAGAAGATAAATCATGGGGAGTACCCAACCACAAGTGTCTGCCTACTCCTAAAGAAATGCCGTGCTTAGCGAGATTATGAGATTCAAAGTTGTACTTCTGCTCTCATGAATAACTTGACAGGAAATGAAAGCCGACATCCTTCTCTGTACCTCTCTGATGATAGGTCCATTTATACCCAAAGTATTGCTGTTGATGGCATGAACGACAGTTTTGCAGTCAGAAGCTAGATGGATCCTCGTTGCTATCAAGTGACAATTGCTGTTCGTTGGAGAGAAAAAACGCGTCGGAGTGCCGGCCAGAGCTTCTCCAGGCCAACGCTTCACGTTCCATCCAGCCCACTGCTGCGCTGCACAGGCCTTCGCCGAATGTGCTCAGGTGGGCTGGGCCTACCACATCACTTGCTTATCGTTCTGAGCTCTCTATCTCCGATAAGAAAAAAACAACTGTGACGCCATTGATGCGTCTGCCGAAGCTTCGTGTCTCCTCCTTTGACCGCGGAGGCAGCAGCCACCGAGGGAGGGGGTCAATCCGTGCGTGAGCCATTACGTAGCCTGTCGCCGTCAAAACCACACGCCAACTAGTTAATCCCTCTCCGAGTAGTACAACCATCGCCGCCCGACTTCCTTGCTCCACTCCGCATCTTCTTCCGGCACGAGGGGAGAATAGTCTAGCCAAACCAACCGGATCCCCCGACAATCCGCCCGGCTCAGTGCCTGCCACCACCGCCTCCACCTAATCCGGCTTCGCTCCGAGCTACTCCGATCGACCGGCCAGGTCCGGGTCCAGGCCGCGGACGGGATTCAGGGGGGAGGCATGGATCAGAGCAAGGCGGAGTTCTTGGCGCAGTTCGGCGCCGACTACGGCTACCCGGACGCGCCCAGGGGCGTCGACGAGATGCGGGCCGCCGATTTCAAGCGCCTCCAAGGTAAGTGCTAATCGGTTCTGTCACTTAATCCGTTCCAGAGTTTGTTTCAGCTGAAAAGAAACACCGGATTGTTTGTTATTCAGTTTCCCCCCTGTAGAAAAATGATGAGATGGTTCTTGCGCTGCGAGTGATGTATGTAGCTTTTTACTGTAGTTTTTAACACGCTTCACTCATTTGTGGGGAGCAGGGACGGTGTACCTGGACCATGCCGGCGCGACGCTGTACTCGGAGCCGCAGATGGCGGATGTTGCCAAGGACCTCACCTCCAATGTATACGGCAACCCTCGTATCCTTGGCTTGCATTCTCTCGAGACACCTTGTTTTGTTTCCTTCGATTGATATATGTGTTGTGAATTCTTGAGGATGTGCTGCCTTGACGTGTTTGTTTAGATAGCCAGAGCGACTCGAGCATGGCCGCAACCGACCTCGTTACTGCTGCGCGCCATCAGGTATCGAATTTTTCGTCAGATTTCGTACTTCAACCTAGCCCATTGTATTTACAAAATCAATGACGATAAGCATTGTTAAGACCAAAATCACAGCCTCAGCTGTGTGTAAAGAATGCCAGTGCTGGATACTTGCTGATGAGGTTGATTTCTGCACATTTTTCCGTTATGCCCTGAATGTAGCTAGTTCCATGTCTATCTCAACTTATTTGACTAAGCTTAGGAACACTCAAATCTAAAGTTGGGGAGGGGTACGATGAACTTTGCACCTATCATTGTGTTTGAGTTGTGAGGACCGAAACTTACTGCCAACTGCCAACATCATGCTCTATTGTATGCACTTAAGAAAATTTGCCATTGCCTCTTTTTGTTGGTTATGATGCCAGTTTTATCTTCTCAGGTGCTAAAATACTTTAATGCATCTCCGAGAGACTACAAATGCATATTCACCTCCGGAGCAACAGCGGCTCTGAAACTTGTCGGTGAATGTTTTCCATGGAGTAGAGAAAGCTGTTACATGTACACAATGGAAAATCACAATAGTGTACTTGGGATAAGAGAGTATCCTTCCATATAATTGCTCATGGTTAGACATTGATATACGATTATATTTGCCTTGCTAGTTAAACCATGTACCTCTATGCAACTACATGCTACAGTATCACTATGGTTTATGTACATAGACCGATGTTTTGATGTCCTCAGATTTACACAAACAACATTGTTGTCATTTTCAAGTCTTTTCTTCACTATGTTCAATTGTTTCTTTAAATCTCATACGTTAGCATTATTCTTTTTTGTTAGCATTCTTAAGTTGTGAAATTCACAATAGCTTAAGGTATTTCGTAGAGTTTGTGTCCCCTTAATGTAACTATAGATACGCTCTGAGCAAAGGAGCTACTGTATTAGCGGTCGATATTGAAGAGGATGGTGATCTCGGAAAGAACCATGGAAGTTCTAGTTCGTTTAAGATCTCAAGACACTCAAACCAAAGAAGAGGTGAAGATGTGCTTTCACATAATTGTCAGAATGGAAGCCTTTCTGCCATTTCAGGTAAATTTTGAATGCTTTTTTTCCTTTAGTTGTGATAACATATTAACATCATTGCTGAATGGCATAAATGGTTCATAATATACAATGATACAATCTTATATTTGATTATAATAGTTGATCAATGGGCTGGGAATATATTTTATGTAGCATCAGATTGGCTCGCTATATCCTTGAGAGTTTTTGTTCTGAAAGAATTGTGAAACTTTCACAAGCTAGGTGCAACATATATGTCATTATTTCTGGAATGTTTGCTATACACGTGTTTTATTTGTTTAATAATCGGCACTATGAGGTAGTATTGTTGTACCTTGCAATGCACATCAGTAACTCAGATATTTGACTGCAAAAGCTCTGTTCTTCATACTCTAGTAAGTGATTACACAGAGCAAGAAAGTGAGAAAAATGCCATGAATGAATCACAGCAAAGCAATAACGAAATGCAAAAACAACGCTGATGTGGTTTATTTCATATTTACATTATTATTTCCTCTCTGTGATCTAGAAAACAATTGGAATCTGTTTGCTTTCCCTTCCGAGTGCAATTTCTCGGGACAAAAATTCAACCTTGACATGGTCAAGCTCATCAAGGAAGGAAAAGTTGCGGGGTTCCCTTCGCAGCAGCAGTAAGATGGTTGATAAATATAACAGCCATGCTTTGGGCAATGCTATGTTTTTTTAGAAGGGTTGTCATCCTCTTTTCACGGAACTTCAGTATCTTTACCATACTTTTTGCATGAAATGCAGGGGTAAATGGATGGTTCTGCTGGATGCTGCAAAAGGATGTGCAACTGAGCCACCAAATTTAGATTTGTATCCTGCTGATTTTGTTGTCTGTTCGTTCTACAAGGTAATCTATATGCACGTATTATTGGCTTGAAAAGCTTGGTCATAGAGATGTCACCAATTTTTATATTTGGTAAACTTGCAGATATTTGGCTATCCAACTGGTCTTGGTGCTCTGATTGTAAAAAATGGTACGCAACAAGCTTGTATCACTTTAACTTGGCATGATAGCTGCAATGTATTTTCTCATGATATAAGATGCATTAAATAGCATAACATGAATTGAATTATCACAAAAATCTTTACTTAGTTGCTGGAAATCTTCCACCCAATAGAGTGTCAACCTCATGACATCTTTCATATTTCCATTTTGACAGAGGCTGCTGGTTTGCTGAACAAGACATACTTCAGCGGAGGTTTCTTGTTGCCCTACTTAACTTCTGTGTTATAGTTCTCTTATGTCTTGGTACTAATTTAGTTTTGGAATTTGTGTGACATTCTAGGAACGGTAGCTGCTTCAATTGCTGATATCGACTTTGTTCAAAAAAGAAAGAGCCTTGAACAAGTTCTTGAGGATGGAACAATCTCATTCTTGAGCATAGCTTCTCTACGACATGGGTTTAAGATAATTGGCATGCTAACTACCTCAGCTATTTCACGGTATCTATTGAAAGATAGTTTGGGCATAATATCCTGTCCTGGATGGTCTCCATAAACACTTAGTTGCTGTCTTGTAGGCACACTGCATCTCTTGCTACTTATGTGAGAAATAAAATGCTGGACATGAAACACAGAAACAAGAAAAAAGTTTGCATAATCTATGGACATCAAGCTTCTAAGGTATCAAGAGAGATTAACCTTATTGTCTTCTATAAGTATTTTTTTGCTGTTGCGTTTCTTGAATCATCAGAGAGTGATCCTCACTAATAGAAGAGCGACATTATGAACATGTTCTGAAATTGCCTGAAATATTACATATGTTTTAGGTGGCAGATCTGAAGATGAGCCCTACGATCACATTCAATTTAAAAAGAGAAGATGACACCTGGTTTGGATACCGCGAGGTAGAGAAGCTTGCTTCCTTATCAGGAATTCATCTGCGTGTAAGTGTGCAAACCAGCCTTCCATTTACCCTAAACCCTAAACCACCCATGTTGATCTTTTACCCATGTTGATTCCTTTGCTAATTTTTCCCTCTGCCATTTTCCAGACAGGTTGCTTCTGTAACCCTGGCGCTTGTGCCAAGTATCTTGGCTTGTCGCACTCAGATCTAGTTTCTAATTTTGAGGTACACCATTCAACCTTCTGGTTAGCACAATGATAATCATATGATTGTAACTATTCCACATCTAAATAACGTAAATGCATGCTTGCTTGCTAGGCTGGGCATGTTTGTTGGGATGATAATGATGTAATAAAAGGAAAACCAACAGGTGCTGTCAGGATATCATTTGGATATATGTCAACTTATGAAGATGCAGAGGTGTGATTTTTTTCATCAAGTTTGCACTTTTCTTTATTTTAAGGACTGAATAAATTTCTTTGAAACTCACCGATGACATAGATCCTCTCTAATAAGCACTTATCAGTAATCTCATAACCTTTTCTTTTCTAGGAATTTTTGAAGTTCCTGCAGTCTTCATTTGTGTCCAAGCCAATAGCATTCACTAATGGGCTTAACTTAGTAGGTAATAGCTTTATGATATGAACGTGATATTGTTTATCTGTTGGTATGTTTTGTACCAGTGTAGTTCATATGAAATTTTAATTGCAGACAACCAGAGTCAACAAGTTGTTCCAGATGTCCGCTTGAAGACCATAACTATTTATCCTGTGAAATCTTGCCAAGGATTTAGTGCACAGAATTGGCCATTGGCCGTTGGAGGTATGTGCACATCCTGTAGAATGGTTTGTCTTTCATGTGTACCTTTCGTTACAGTATTTTTGTTCACCATATGCATAAATACTGTTCCTTTTTTTTGTTTTTTCCTTAGGTTTAAAATATGACAGAGAATGGCTTCTCCAAGGATCTGGTGGTGAAATTTTGACCCAAAAGAAGGTAACTGAACTATTTTTGCTTTGTATGTGTGATTTGTTTATCTGTGGTGAATTAATCCTCTGAGGATAGCACCTCAATGCTCTCCTAAAAGATGAACACATAGATTTAAAGCAAATCTAAGGCATGATTTGTAACTGCCCACTACCTTTTGCATTTAGTTATTGAGGATTATTTTACATGCAGATAATGTTATTACATAGCATAAGACAAATTTGTTCTAGACATGAACGGAGCAACATAAATCATTTCTTAAGCAAACTTAGATAGGAATGCATAACTTTTGGTTTCTTTCTTAAATTATTTGACGAACTGTCTTCCATTATTTCTTTCTAGTCTTAGTCACCTTTCATATTCTTCAGGTACCAGAGTTGGGTTCTATCCGCACATTGATCAACCTGGAACTTGGGAAGCTCGTCATAGAGTCTCCCAAACGCAAGGAGAAATTGCAAATTTCTCTTCTAGAGAATCTAACCCATCTAACTGCAGAAGTAGATGTATATGGCCAAAGGTATGTTTGTATCATCAGACAACCAAACCAGCACAAGTATATGATCCACTATCTTTCCATTTACATAGTCTTAGGTTTATTTTAGGTCGCATTTTTTATTTGGTGATCGGTCATGTTTTACAGGTAGATTCGTATTTGGAATGATCATTAATCCTGGCAAAATGCTTCAGGTATGAGGTAGAGAGTTATGATGACAAGGTAAACACATGGTTCAGCGAAGCTATTGGACGTCATTGTACCTTTATGAGATGTTCAAGCTCCAAGAACCGTTCTTGCACATTTGCTGGCAAGAACGGCCGTCAATGCAGGGATACTCGAAGCAAGCTTAGTTTTGTCAATGAAGGACAACTGCTATTAATATGTGAAGAGAGTGTCTCTGATCTCAACAGTCGGCTTAGTTCAAGTATGCAATTTTCTTTCTGTGTTCCTTACATATTGCAAAATGACCAAAAAAGATCTCATTTTCATTCAGTGATCGAGTAGCCCTTGCAAGTTGCAATGTTGATTGCTGACGTAGTCATCAGTACATAAAATATAGTTGAATTTGCACAACAGTTTCATGAGACAACCTGGTCTAAACATTTTCTAGGTAATAATGGAAATGGCAAGCAACAGGTTGTTGTTGATGCAATGAGATTTCGCCCCAACATTGTTATCTCTGGGTCGACGCCATACAGCGAGGACAATTGGAAAAGGCTTCACATTGGAGATGCCTATTTTACTGTTAAGTGTCCTTTTCCTCTCAGATCTCATTGACAGAAGGGCTTCTGATATTTTCTGTGCACACAACTGAGCTTCATTGCTAAATTACTCATTTCGTTTGTTGGAATGGGTTATGTGCAGTCCATGGGAGGATGCAACCGTTGCCAGATGATCAACCTACACCAGAACTCAGGGCAGGTCATCAAGTCAAAGGAACCATTGGCAACTTTAGCATCTTACAGAAGAGAAAAGGTGAGTTACTGTGTCATCAGTGAAGAGCCAATGCTTGTGTTTTGCCTATGTGACCGAAACAAAATTATGTGTGGCCAGGGCAAGATTTTGTTTGGTGTCCTGTTGAACTATGAAGACGGCTTGGATGGGGAAGAAGAGATCGTCACAGAGAGATGGCTCCGAGTAGGGCAAGAGGTGCACCCTTGGACGGACTGATTTTGTGTACAGAACGGACACTTGGCAGCTACACACCAGGAAAGAATGCTTGGCAACCGTTGAGTTGCTACATACATATGGAGATATGCATACATCAAATGGAGATACTTTTAGCTATGATCAATGTAGAAGATAGTTTACACGCACCACGTGTGTATACAGTTTTTTAAATGGATATATGTAATACCTTTTACACATAAGGCCTGTTTTGAAAAAAAAATGAAATAATAGAAGAAAATGAAAAATGTATAGTCGGAGACAGTTCAGATTGCACAGTTCCTCAGGACTGCTGTTACTATGAAACAACATAGTAGTAGTGGTACACAGCTGAACATGTACAAACTAAGGATCACGATTAGTCGTGAATTCGTGATGATTCCACAGCCAATTTTACCATCAACTATTCAGAACAATAGGCAAAAGTGATACTGAAATGTCTTCGTTTGATGTATTCTGTGAACGTGAGCTCACTGCTCAGCGTGAGCAGTCACAAGCTTCAACGATGTTGTAAGGGAACAGGAAAGAACAGCTATGCAACGTTTCTTACATTTTATAATTCTCTATCAGCAGTTGGTATTCATAACAGGGTAGTACATATAACCTCTACTGTTTGTATATAACATCGCACCAGCGAGGAGGCAAGAGTTCAAGTTACAGGTATAAGGCGAAGACAAAAAATACAGCATCAAGTTTGTTATCTGGATCAACTCTGCGCAGCTTCAGAAGTTGACGACTGACTGATTTATCGACATTTGGATTGGGAACTCTGCCGTTTAGAATCAGCTTTCTCCTCTAGCAAGTTTCCTCTACTTGGAACAAGTTTCCTCTGAAAAGTTTACTGCATTAGGATCATGGTATTAGCAACGGGAAATGTACAACAAGTTTTAGCAGTAAGTAGCTTCATGCATGACAAAAGAGCTGGACAAAAAGGCAGGCCAAATTTTGGTTCATGTCAAAAAAAGAACAAACCTTGGATGGTTAGGTTCATCCGATAAAACCCTCCGCAACCTTTCCTCAAACGGTGTGGCGTGCCAGCTGACCTTTTGATCCTAACATCAGCAATATCTTAGGATAGTTAGCTCATGTCACCACAAGTTAAGGAACACATTAGATAAATGATCAGTGTATACCTCTTTGTACTTGGTGGTTGTGTTTGGAATGCCGTTGCCATCCCATGCCTTGAGTAATGTTGGAGTAGGATTCTCGACATCTGCATCCACTCCAGAAGCTGCCGTGAAGACAGTACTCTCTGTGAAAAGTTTGTTCTCGCCATGCAATTGGTCAGAAGTTGATGAACTGACAACACCTTGATTCTCACTGTCTGGGGATGAAGGTTTAAGCCAGTGAGCCAGACTCAATGCAGCACGCTTTTCACCCGAATTAGACTTTGAAAGAGCTCCACCATCCAATAGAATAGGACTGCTGGTTTGGCACTTCAACTCCTCCGGAGAGAGTGTTTCTTCGTCTTGGTACGAAGCATTCTCATCCGGAAAACAGATTGGTGGAGATTTAGAAAATCCCACCTTAGCCACAGAATTTGAGGAGGTCTGCTGCAGTTTCTTGATATAATCTGCTCCCATATTTGTCTGTTTAGGAGTATTGGAGGGCAGTATTGTTGAAGAATCTTCTGCCAGTTGCATCTTCTGAAGCTTGTTGTCTATGGGTCTCAGAACAGGATAGACAAACTGTTTGCGGGTGCGCACACGCTTTCTAGACATAGAAGACGTGTGTGAAGTATAAGCTGTTCCAGGCGTCTGCATGTCATCTCTGAGAACCAACGGTGTTGGGAAGGGTGAACCACTGTCAGAAAACCTGTTTTTGATGCTCCAAAATGGCGACTTCTCATGGAGAACTGATTCAACTTCTGGACCTTCAATGTCAGTCATCAAAGCATGACCCTCCTCGCATTCTAAGCTGAAAGGTTGACATAAATATCAGTTATATAATCTCATCAAAATAATATTAAACAATTTTCAGGCACATGAAAATTAGGGCAGTTATTACCATTCAGATGAATTAAATCCGGATACTGATGTTATTGCCATTGCAAGTGCATTGTTGGGCATGTGATCACACTGCATGGCCGAAAAGAAGGCGTCAGACAATGGAACTAATAACAAAAATGATTTCATAGATATGTTCCCCACCTCATTAGTGGTTTCCAAAGTAATCTCAGATGAAACATTTTGGAGTTCAGCCGGGGTTTGAGATAATGTGCCACATGACGTGAGGTAATCAGCCTGGGTAGATTTAAGAGCCACATGAAAATTCAAGTGAGTATAATATAATGGCCTTGGTCCTTGGAGATTTTAACAATTCAATTTACATGTTTCCCAAGTTATAATTACTAAGACAGGTACCGCCTGAACGTAAGAAGGAAACAAATGCAGAAGATACAATTATAAAGTGCAAGATATTCATGTTAAAATCAGCACAGTGAGCATTCCCAACAAGATAGGAATAGGAGCGATGAAAAATTCTGTACTAAAACCATAGTATGTTCCAATGTTTGAAGCAGAACTATTATCAGCAAGTGCAATACTCAAACTCACTAACTCTTGAAAATACCGGATTTATTGTATTAGCTACAAAGCAATTAAAATGTCATTTTTACAGGATATATTTTACCATAACGCAAATGTACATACAGCTGTGGGTAGGTACATTAGCTATCCCATCCGCACATCTGCCATGTGCAGTCAAAAAGAAATACAGGAGATTCTACATTTACCAGAACATAACACAAGAATGGTTGACCACATACTGCACCTACTCCATGAAATTCCAGAACCATCCTATTCTGTTGATAGAATATAAGTACAGTCAACCAGCAACTAGCTATTTTCTGTGGTGCTTTTAAAAAATACACTAACAAACGCTTATGTAAAAATTTATGCCACAGATAGTAATACTGCATTATGGTGTAAACTCAAATCTCACTGCCTAAACTTATATCTCAGTGTATAATGTTCTTTATGAAAATACTGGCACAACCAAAAGTCAACTACCTTGCAGCATTTGGAAAGCTAAAGGTAGTATATGCACAATCAAAACCTCAACCTTGAACAAACTAAGACGTGACAGTCACAACAATTGCACAACAATTCTCCACTTGTTACTGCGTTTTAGCAGAACAAATCGAAAGAATGATTGACAATATACCACACCTACCCCATGAAATCCCAGAGCCATCCTATTCAAGTCATAACATACAAGCACAGTTGACCAGCAACTAGCTATCTGAAGTGCACTGTTGCCAAATGCACTAACCAAAGCGTTTATCATGGGAATTCGTGTGCCTCAGCTAGTATACAGTGTAATACTGTGTAACCTTAATTCTCAATGTCTATACTATCCGCATACACAACGTGCATTACGAAACACAAGCTCCCCTGTAGCATTTAGAAAGCTAAAGGCACACATACACAGTCAGTCAAAACGTGAACCTCAATGATTCATTGATTCCCCACTCTCGTGTGACACAACAAGGAACATCAGATCTTTTGGGCGCTTAGCACTTTAGCAGACGCATACCTCTTGCCTGAGCTCCTCGTCGGTGTCACGACCATCCTCAGATGAAACATTTTGGAGTTCAGCCGGGGTTTGAGATAATGTGCCACATGACTTGAGGTAATCAGCCTGGGTAGATTTAAGAGCCACATGAAAATTCAAGTGAGGACAATATAATAGCCTTGGTCCTTGGAGATTTTAACAATTCAATTTACATGTTTCCCAAGTTATAATTACTAAGACAGGTACCGCCTGAACGTTAAAAGGAAACAAATGCAGAAGATACAATTATAAAGTGCAAGATATTCATTTTAAAATCAGCACAGTAAGCATTCCCAACAAGATAGGACTAGGAGCGATGAAAAATTCTGTACTAAAACCATAGTATGTTCCAATGTTTAAAGCAGAACTATTATCAGCAAGTGCAATAGTCAAACTCACTAACTCTTGAAAACACCAGATTTATTGTATGCTACAAAGCAATTAAAATGTCATTTTTACAGGATATATTTTACCATAATGCAAATGTACATACAGCTGTTGGTACATTAGGTATCTCAGCCGCACATCTGCCATGTGCAGTAAAAAAGGAACACAGGAGATTCTACATTTACCAGAACATAACACAAGAATGATTGACCACATTCTGCACCTACTTCATGAAATTCCAGAACCATCATATTCTGTTCATAGAATATATGTACAGTCAACCAGCAACTAGCTATTTTCTGTGGTGCTGGTGCTTTAAAAAATACACTAACAAACGCTTATGGAAAAATTATGCCACAGATAGTAATACTGCATTATGGTGTAAACTCAAATCTCAGTGTATGTGACATACATAATGTTCATTACCAAAATACTGGCACAACCAAAGTTCACTCTAATAAACTACCTTGTAGCATTTGGAAAGCTAAAGGTAATATATCCGCAATCAAATCATCAAACCTTGATCAAACTAAGACGTGACACTCACAATAATTGCACACCAGTTCCCACTTGTGGTATCAGCATCTTACTGCATTTTACCACAACAAATCAAAAGAATGATTGTAAAATACCACACCTACTCCATGAAATTCCAGAACCATCCTATTCAAGTCATAACATACGAATACAGTTAACCAGCAACTAGCTATTTGAAGTGCACTGTTTGACAAATTCACTAACCAAAGCGTTTATCATGGGAGTTTGTATGCCTCAGCTAGCAGGTACAGTGTAATACTCTCTCTGTAACCTTAAATCTCACTGTCTATACTATCCACATACACAATGTGCATTACGAAATACAAGCTTCCTTGTAGCATTTAGAAAGCTAAAGGCACACATACACAGTCAAAATGTGAACCTAGATCGAACTACGACGTGACAAGTCAGAATAACGGCACAATGATTCCCCACTCTCGTGTGACACAACAAGGGACATCAGACCGCTTGGGCGCGCTTAGAAGACGCATACCTCTTGCCTGAGCTCCTCATCGGTGTCACGACCATCTTCTGAACGCTCATGCGACCCTGATCTGCTCCCTCCGAAACCTGAAACAACGCCACCGCCAAACACACACACACGGTACGGCACCGATGTCAAGCACCGGAGCAAACCATGCGGTAAAAGAAAAATCGCGAATCCGGAGGGGCGAGCTACCTTTCTCCTCGTCCGACGTCGAGCGCGCATCCCCGTTGGGCCGGTCCCTGGGCACGAGCGGGTCCTACACACACGAGCACCACAAAAACCATCACCGGCTGGCAGGGAGGGAGCTACCTCGATCCGAAGCACGGATTGTCCAGGCCGAAGCGAAGGGCGGTTGGAGGAAGCGGGAGGGCGAGGCTAGGTGGGGTTTCGCTTACCGCGGCGGGGCCGGGGCGGAACCAGGAGAGGAAGCAGGCGACGAGGACGGCGTCGAGGAAGGACACCACCGCCCTCGCGATGGACGCCGCGCACCCGCACATCGCCGCCGAGGGCTAGGGTTTCGCGCCCGCGAGATCGGAAGCAGGATCTCGCCGTCGTAGTTTGAAATGGAAGAGGGAGAGGGGATGTAGCCGTAGTGAGAAAGCTCAGAGACGAGACCACGAGACGGGCCGAGCTCTGGATCTCGGCCTGGTTTAGTTTCCGGCCCACTAACCGGTTATTTCGGCCCAGCTCTTTTACTGGGCTGTCGTGTCATTAGTTTGGGCCGCCGAGACGGTCGCGATCGCGAACTAGGATACCGATGATGTGATGTGATTTTGACCGGTGAAATGAAGAACAGTGCAGACTCACCACGAGAAATTTTCGACGCCGACTTTTCGATCGCCGCGATGATTTCCTGCAGATTCCGGCGACAAACTCGCACCAAAAAGTTGTGGCTGTGAGCTAACCTAAGGCACCGCCTCTTTGACAATTGTATGAAGCAAAATATTACGTGGGGATCAAAACTCTCTCCACGGTAAAACCTCGCTATTTTCATCTTCGTCTTCCGGTGTTCTTTATGAGAAACCGGCAAAATGATTTTGACCATACATTCTAGCAACCCTCATTCGCGTGTTACTGAGTTTTTCTGCTTCACCGATGGCTCCCTTCAGCTCGTCGCCCCTCATCAACCACACAAATCATGTGTCCATCCTCATGGATCGAGAAGGGCCTAAATGAGTTTTAGAACCACGTTGAGGGAGATAATCAAGTGTATTGTGTCTATTTTGATAGTTAATGTAAAGAAACAAAAGAAGGAGCTAATCAAGTGTATTACGTCTATAAGGCCGAGACTTGATCTCTGCTCAGATTCAATGATGCAACGAGGCCATGAGCATACCTAGAAAAAAGTTTTAGTTGGGCCAAATACATGAGCGAGATACCTTATTAGCAAATTCAAATAATTTAAGGGTTTTCTTATAAATATATGAAGATCTTGTTGCAATTTAGGAATTTCAGTGGGGCCTAGCCACCCAGACCTTCTTGGTCTACCCCTGAAATGGGCTAGAGTATCGAGAAAGGGCTAGCTAGCAATTATGGAAGGAAAAATTCCTCGACATTGACTTTTCGCTACGAGGATTTCCTATAGATTTCGACGACAAACTCGCGCAGAAATGTTGTGGCCACGAGCTAAGTTAAGGCACCGCCTCTTTGACAATTGTATGAAGCAAAATTTTAAGTGTGGATCAACTCTCTCCACGGCAAAATCTCATTATCATCATCTTTATCTTCCTGTGTTCTGTGTGAGAAACCGACCAAATGATTTTGATCATAAATAGTATCAACAGGTTTTTCTCGCACGTAGACTAAGTGCTATGATGTAATTGGTTGATCATCTGCACGGTACAAGGTTTGTGCACCACCAAATGTCTCCTTTCAGCTTGTTGCCTGTCATCGATCACACAATCATTTGTCCATCCTCCAGATTATAACCAAGTTTTTCGACCCAAATAGTGTGAATTGTTACTAGCTTTTCTAGATGCAACTTATTAGACTCTCAGATTCAATCATCAAAGGGGCCAGGGGCGAACCTAGAGAAAATTTTGGTGAGGGTCAAATATATAAGTTGGGACACCTTGTTAGCAAATTCAAATAATGCAAGGGTTTTCTTATAAAATATGAATATTTTATTTCAATTCAGAAACTTGAGTGGGGCCAGGCTGCTCAGACCTTCTTGGCCTACAGTTTCGCGAGAGAGCCATGCTAGCTAGCAATTGTTGTAGAAACTAGAGTCCAAAGGTCATGGTATAAATATGTTGAACATAATTATCTAAGTATAACTAGAGAAAAAGGTACAAATCAACATAACAATTATACACATTTGTCGAATCCCAATTTTAGGGGCACTCCTGCTAGCATCATGGCGTATATATATCGACACAAGCAAATAAGCATGGACGACAGATTTTTTTTCCAGTGAACCTTCCATACGAAACCGGAGAAGAAATTCCAAACTCTAGATCAACAAGCATTTCTAGCGACTGGAAGTTTGTTTCACATTCCTACCACGGAACCTAATCAACTAGGTACAGGAGAAAAAGTCAACATGTCAGCCATTGCCAAGACCGACATACATGGGGTAGAAAAAACTCTCAACAGTAACTTGGGGTGTACGTCTGGTTGACTTTGCCCATTAATTCCCTTCAGTTTGCTGCATTGTCATCAAGCACACACTCATTTGTCCAACCTCCCGGATTGTGGCGGGGCTTCAACAAGAATTGAGGGGATGCTAAATGAGACTTATAACCAATTTTTTCGACCCAAATAGTGTGAATTATTACTAGCTTTTCTAGATGCAACTTATTTCACTAAGACTTAGTCTCTGCTCAGATTCAACCATGCAAAGGGGCCGGCCAGGGGCGGACCTAGATGAGAATTTCGGTGAGGGTCAAACATATGAGTTGGGACACCTTGTTAGCAAATTAAGATAATGTAAGGGTTTTCTCATAAAATATGAAGATTTCATTTCAATTCAGAAACTTGAGTGCGGCCAGGCTCCTCAGACCTTCTTGGGTCCGCCCCTGAAAGGGCCTAGAGTTTCTAGAGAGGGACATGCTAGCTAGCAATTGTTGTAGAAACAAGAGTGCAAAAGGTCGTGGTATAAATACGCTGAACATAACTATCTTAGTATAACTAGAGAAAAGGGTAAAAATCTACATAACAATTATACACATTTGTCGAATCCTGCTAGCATCGTGGCGTCTATATGTCGATACAAAGCAAATAAGCATGGACGACTGATTTTTCTTCCGGTGATTTTTCCAAACCAAACCGGAGAAGAGATTCCAAACTCTAGATCAACAAGCATTTCTAGTGAACCAGAGAAGTAGGGAGGCTCATTCTTATCCTCTTCTTCTCTCTCTTCAGCTGCAGTAACTGAGAGCTCTTCTGTTGACTCCGGACCGATCCAAGGCCGATCCCGCCGGCGCTGCCGGTAGGAGTTGGCTGAGGGGAGGTGCCGGACTAGATCTGTAGATAGTAGTGTTAGCTCTCGTCCCTTGGTGGCGTTTGGGAGTAGCGTGTTGGATCCCGGCGGCCGGATCTGGCGCTTCTGGACCTTGGCTTTCGTTGCTGCGGGGCTCTGGAGAGACCTGGTGCAGGAAACGGAGTTAGGGCCAAGCATCTCCGTCATTAAAGTCGTGTCGAGCTACTGCTTTCCGGCGTATCGGCGCGGCGCCGGGCGGTCGTTTCTGGTTGTTTCCGGCGTGCTCCCGAGGTGGGAGGACGAAGGCAGGATGCTGGGAACGGGCTCCTGCAATAAGCACCTTTGTCCCTTGATCTACTACCCAGGTGAGTGCTCCTTCCTCTTGGCCGGCCGTGGAGGCGAGGGTGAGGATTGGAGAAGCGCTGCGGCTGTTGGGTCAAGGCGACGGCAGCACGAAATATTTGCTGCTTCCGTGGACAGCTTTGTTCTGTGTCCCCCACGGGTCATCTGGAGCTGGTTCGTCTTGGTGTTCGAGCACGGCGCGGGACGGCTGCTGCTACGTGTCTCCGGCAGGCTTCCATGGTGGAGGCCGAAGCAGGGCTGCTTGGAGCTAGCTTCTTCATCAAGTGTTGTGGCCTACTTCTTGGTGAGTTTCGGACTTCTTCCTCCTTCGTGGCCGGCCTCGGTGGCGAGGGAGTTGGGGGGAGACGCTCGGTGACTGCTAGGCTGGGGAGGCCGTTTCTGTTGCATCCTTGTGCGACTCACGCGGCGGCCTTGACTGCCGTCACGATCTTTGGCCGGCATGGCGGCCATGTTTCTGCCTCCATGATGGAGGCTCTTCTGGCCCTGTCCCGGAGCTCGACGGTGCCTGGTTGCCAAGTGGTTCGTCCCCGGCGACCTTGTGCTGGCCGGTGGCAGTGGTGCTTCGCCGGAAGGGAGAGGCCGAGCACTTCCCTCTCGAATCTCGGTGCTTCTTGCACCTGGAGATCGCCGGCGACTGGTGGTGGTGTTGCCCCTCTACCTGATTGCTTTTTTACTTTTTGTACCAGGGGTGTGTCTGTAAGACTGGAGGCCTTATCCTCAAATTCTAGATTCATTAGGACAAGAGTTGTAAAAGGGCCTCCTTGTAATTTGTACCACCACGTGGTTCATTCTGAAAGCAGCCGAGGGGTCCTTCATGGCCCCACCCCCTTGTACAAAAAACAAGCATTTCTAGCGACCGGAAGTTTGTTTCACATTCCATACCACGGAACCTAATCAACTAGGTACAGGAGAAAAAGTCAACATGTGAGCCATCGCCATGACCGACGTACATGGGTAGAAAAAAAACTTTCAACAGTAACTTGGGGTGTACGTCTGGTTGACTTTGCCCATTAGTTTCCTTCTTCCAATCGTCAAATCTTCAGACTTCACACGGAGGGCTTTGAAGTTTTATCGGGTTTGATGATTGCTGGCAGGGGCTATAAATTCTCGGGAAGTTGCGCTCTCAGGTAACTGTCGCAACATGCCTCTGAAAAATACAACATCCATGCATGTATATATGATCCACATGCATACTACTGAGAGCAAATCAAGTGAAAACTCTGATGAAATAGACCGTAACTCCGTTATATTAATATAACAACCACCCGATACAACCAAGAAGAGTCACGAAACGAACGAATTGCTGGGACAACATCAAACACACACCCAAAGAAAAGAAGCAACAAATTGGAGACACAGGCGGACTGACTAAGCGACGCCGACCCGCAACCGCTGCACCCTTCGAAGAAGTTTATACTGAGCTTTTTTCTGAAATTCTTATCTTACATATACGATTGATCAATATTTGAGATTTGAGTTTTATAGGCGCAGGCATGTATCACGTGGTGGAGTTATTCGAATGTTTATGAAGCTAGAGCAGCATTTGCATCCGTGTGCAGGCATGGAAAGTTTGTGCCTTATAATGCGGCGGCGCCGTAGAAGCTTCGTAGTCTTTACGAAAAGGAGTAGGATCAGTAGAAACTTTGGAGTCTTTACAAAAAAGGAGTAGGGGTAGAAGCTTTGGAGTTTGGAGTCATGCGGATATCCGATGCCGTCCGGCAGGGCACCACGACCTAATTGGTTATACTGCCTTTTTAGCATGGGCGGACGCAGCGGGTGGGCAGGGTGGGCCGTGGCCCACCCAGATTTTTTGAGATTTTTTTTGAACCCCCATATAATGAAGTAGATTTGGGCCATCTTGGGCTGGAAACTCCTGGCCTATTTTGTTTCGTTGCACTATTCATTCGCGAACGAGACGATCCCCTCTTTCTCTGTACGCGCGACTGCGCGAGGCGACCATGGCGACGACCTAGCTGTTGCTGCGTGCTGCGACTACCGCCGGATCCCCTAGACGGCTCGACCCTCCCGTCCCCGTCCCCCTGACCGCCCCGGCCGCCCCCTACGCGCTTTGGGCCTCCTCCATCGATGGCTGCCGGCCGCTCGGCTAGGGCCAGCCCTAGCCGCCGCTGCTGTAGTGCTGCCACCGGGCACCGTCCACCGCCGCCGCCGGCCGTCCGAGCTGCTGTATTTCTCGGAAGGTATAAGCCATTGCCGCTTTGCCCGCCTATCTTTCGCTATCAACCGAACTGAACCTAAATTTGTGATGGATTTTGCATTTTTCTAATCGATTTGCCCCCAATTCCCCAACCGAACTGAACCGAATAAGCCACAATTTGCTAATGTATTGTGTAAATTGACAATTTCTTGTCTGCAAATAGCAACCAATTGATTGTATATGTTGTTTACACATTTTTCTTGTAAATGTAGAATTTATTATGAAGAGGAATAGAAATATTGCGTCTTTTTTCGGAAACATGAGGCGAAGAAGATGGTGGTTGTACACACTGAAAATGTGTAAATCATCTTGCTGGGCTCTCTACTATGCTTGTTGAAACGAAAAAAAGCATCTTGCTTATGATTTGGTCTACTTACTTATCAAATTGATCTACAATGAACATGTGAGACTATTTTTAACTTTGAATTGAGATCATGCACACTTGAGACATATATATTGATCTACAATGTCATGAATCAATTTGCTTTTTATATTGTTCATTTGGCAACTTCTTTTTTTAGAGTGTGCACACCCTTAATTTTTTTCCTGCGTCCGCCACTGCTTTTTAGGGCTTTTTTTGGAGCAACTTTTTCCATTTGTAGTTAGCTAGGGATAAAGTCTCACGAGTTGGTAGGGTTGGGAGTTCGCGTACAGCACTCTACACCATGCACGTGCACGTGCACAAATATAATCAGTTGAACAGTTATGTGTATCAAATTCCGTGGTGTTACGTGATTATTAATTTGTCAGTATATGTGTGTCTATGTAAGGAATCAATCGAAAATGACAGAAGAAAAATAAAAAGTAGACTCGTCGAGTCGACGGGTGGTTTTACAATAGAAGCGCTAGAGAGAAGAATATTGTGGTACATGTTTGATTGGCGAATTGGGCGAAAAGCGGCACGCCGGCCGAAAAGTATATGGGTGGCCGCTCTCACCCGTGTGATGAGTTAAGGGTTGGTCAAGATTGTAATGTGGTTACTTCACACAAAGTGGTATAACAATCAAGGTTTTGGCTACCGGTCTGTAAATCCGGTCACCGACCGGTAACCGAGTTTCTCGAGCAATCCTGAGAAATGTGCTTACCGGTAAAAAAAACCTCCATTTTTTTTTTGAATTTGAACACCAAAAATACAATGTCTTCTCTTTACATATGCAAGTCTGAAGACGTATCATGGTGGCAGCGACACGATGTTCCCTCCGGGGGCTCCCGGGTTCGAATACATGGCCCGTGTCAAAATTTTGAGCATTATTCTCTCTGTGCAAGATTATATAATCATAATTATGGAAACAAGTGTATAACAAGATTCGAACCTACGACCTAGTAAGTGCGCAACCCGCTCTAATCGGTGGATACTGCTACGCTACACTGAAGGTTGTGTCCAAAGGGAGTTTGAATGCTAAATAACCCCTTCTAGGGAATATTTGAATTCAAAATTTGTTTTTTAAATTTATCCGTAACTATCCGAAATTTCTCAGTTACCGTGGTAACCGCGAATACTGAGCACCCTCAGGGAAAAAATTAGGAAACAAAAACCTTGATAACAGTAGACAATTCATGCGACTATATACATTTTGTATTATAGGTGTTGATATTTTTCTCAACTAGAACGACACCCCGCGTGTTGCAGTGGGTAAAACACATGTAAGTTGAAGTTGACTACAGAAATATGCAAGATTTAGTTTATCATATGGCAATCAAGATGCTCCATTTTTTCAGACATCTAATGTATGTGTACTTTATAATTTAAAGATTTTTATGATTTAGGGTTATACCTGATTGATATAGATAAGGTTATATCAACGTATTGAAGAAATGGATATATAATATTTCTAGAAACTTTTTGAGTGGTACGTATAGAAGAGCCCATAATTTCGAACTACAGATATATGATTTCATCATTGAAATTAATTTGCAGAAAGTTCACGGGAAAAATTAATTCTACTCGCACATGATTTACTCGTGTAATTACATAGCGTCATGTTGTGATCTTATCATTCAAACGAAAAACAAAAAGAATGATACAGACAATTTGATAGGCTAAAAAAGATAATGTGGATGGTTGCATGTAGAGATAGAAAATAATTAATAAATGTTAGGGATGACATGGACAATTGATTGGTTAAAAGAGTAAGTGATGTGGATAGCTTGCATGTGGAGATAGAAAAATATTAATTACACTTAGTGGGATTTTGCTTCATAAGAAGTATAGATATGCTTACCCAAAACACTGTGTAATTTTGGACAGAGGGAGTAGGGTTTCTAACATCCATAACAGTTAAAGAAGTCGGCACCGCCTTATTTATTGGCACGAGGATGTTCTCAAACAGTACTACGGGCTTGTTATTCAAAATACCATTCATTGACTTTAAGCTCCAGCTAGTTCACTTAGTCACGCAGTCTTACATGCACAAGTTAGCTAGCAAGACTAGTGTACACATGTTACTTCCTCAACTAGCATAGCTCATCGAGTTAGCTAGCCTCATGCATCATGATGGTCATGAATAGTAGATAGATATACCAATACCATATGCTTATGTACATGTGCATGCATGCGTAGTAAACACGTACACCCAAGTACGTACCGTATGGCGCATATTTGGCTTACGTTTTAGTGGATGAGCTTGTCTTCAAGGTTAAATATACTATATAATCAGTTGAAAAGTTAATTTGGGTGTATCAAATTTTGTGGTGTTACGTGATTATTTATTTGTCAGTATATGTTTGTCTCTGTACAGAATCAATCGAAAATGACACAAGAAAAATAAAACATAGACTCGACGGTGTGTTCTACAATAGACGGCCATGGCGAATTCTCGAGCTAGAGAGAAGAATATTGTGGTACACGTTTGGTTGGGGACGTGGGCGAAAAGTGGCATGACGGCCGAACAGTATATGAGTGGCCGCTGCCACCCGTGTGATGAGTTAAGGGTTTTTTTTTTTTTTGCTAAACACAGTACAACGCAAGCGCTCATATACACGCGCACACACTCACCCCTATGAACGAACGCACGCACACCCTACCCCTATGAGCACCTCCGAGAGACCGAGTCGGCGAATCGAGTCTTGAGATTGACGAAGTCACCACGGGCGCCTCGCTGTCGACGGGAACGTCGCCTCCCACTGAAGAATATTCCGCCTTAAATGAGAAACACCAGCGTCAAACCTGGGATTTGAACTCTGGTGGGCTGGGATACAACCACCCTCCTAACCATCTTGTCACAGGCAAGTTCTCTGATGAGTTAAGGGTTGGCTTATTAGGAAGTTAACTGATTAAAATTTTCATATGGTTAATTCACAACAAAGTGCTATAACAATCAAGATTTTGGTTGCCGGTTACCGTGACCGATAACCGAGTTTCCCGAGCAAAATTAGTTAAATATAATGTTTTCTCTTTACATATGCAAGTCTGAAGATGTAGTGTGGTGGCAGCGACACGATGTTCCCTCAGGGAGCTTCCGGGTTCAAATCCTGGACCGTGTCAAAAAAATTAGCATTATTCTCTTTGTGTAAGGTTATATCTTTGTAATTATGGAAACAAGTGTACAACAAGATTCAAACCTACGACGTAGTAAGTGCGTACCAGACCTAATCGGTGATACTGGTACACTATACTGAAGGTTTTGTCGAAAGGGATTTTAAATGCTAATTAATAACTCCTTCTAGAGAATATTTGAATTTTAAACATGTCCACTAATTATATAATTTCTCGGTTACCATGGTAACCGATCCAGAGCCCCCCCCCCCCAAAAAAAATTTCGGTAACAAAAACCTTGATAACAATAGACAATTCATGTGAGTATATAAATTTATGTATTATAGATGTTGATATTTTTCTCAGTATGCTTGGTCAAACATTAAAATTTGACCTTGACCAAACCCAAAACACAATGTAATTTCGGATAGAGGGAGTACATATCAGGGTTTCTAACATCCATAACTGTTAAAGAAATCGGCGCCGCCTTTGATTGACACGAGGATGTTTGCAAACAGTACTACCCAAAACACCATGCATTGACTTTAAGCTCTAGCTAGTTCACTTATTCTCGCAGTCTTACATGCACAAGTTAGCTAGCAGGACTAGTATACACATGTTACTTCCTCAATTAGCATAGCTCATCGAGTTAGCTAGCCTCATGCATCATGATGGTCATGAATAGTAAATAGATGATATGCAAATATCATATGCTTAATTGCTTATGTATATGTGCATGCACGAGTAGTAAACGCGTATGCCCAAGTACGTACTGTATGGTGCATATTTGGCTTACGTTTTAGTGGTTGAGCTTGTCTTCCAGGTTAAATATACTATTCCGGTCTCTTGCGTGCGTGTGTGCATGCGCCATAGAATTCAAATGGTCGTTTCGTCTAGGGGGGACAGGTGTACTTATACATTCTATGTCAACGGTTTGAGCAACAATAATTCAGTGGCAAAGCTTCTCACGACAAGGTTCCTTGGATCATAGTTAACTTATCATATCCTCTCATTCCCGTAATATTTAACTAGCTATACATTGATAGCTATAAGTACATATTTGACAGAAAATACCACTTTAAATTTAACTTGAACTGGAGTTTATACAGGAGAACATTTCTTAATTTTTGTATCAATATTTGTGTCATGTGCAAAAACATATAGAGATAAATAAATTCCCTTGACATATCTACGAAGGATACGTTGTTACTTTTTTGTTCTTTTTTCATTTCTATATATGCACCACCCCTTGCTTCATAATTTCTTCAACCTTTTTTTAAAACTTCTGTGTTAAGAATCCATCTAAATTAATAACTTGTTTAAGGTTTGTGTTGGTTTCACATTTGAAAAATTACAAACGAGAGGAGTCCTTCTGAATACTGCTCAGTTACACACCCTATCTGAACTATACATAGGTGTGTATCAAGGTCTATGCTATCTATATCTTTTCTCTCATACAACTTCTCTTTTCTTGTATCTATCAAACCATACAATTTATGGATTTTAAAATTTACTATTAACTCAAATATTTGATATAAAATAGGGGGAAATAATTCCGTATTTTTCTGACATTATATATATAATGAATTTGTTTTGCTTTTTTATACTTTAATATTGTAATTGCATTACATATTCCGACCTATTTTTTATCCCATTCTAGTTCTAATATTTCAATGACCTGCAAAGTTCCAAACCCATACGTTTTATACTTTGACAGATTCAAAAATGGTAAATTTGAAACCATGTTGGGTGTGTCGGTGTGAGTCTATGCTCAGTCACAACTTTTCCTTTGCAAAACAGAAAACTGCATGTCCTGCAAGTCATCATTTTATAACATTCTCTACATCCATGATGTTTTTCGTATTTTATAAAGCAAGAAATACAAGACTTTTTTCTTATTACATGCATATGTTCATTTGGATAGCTTTAGAAATTGAAATCCTAGACTTTAATTTAGACAATTTCACATCTTAGGGTGCAACTGTTATGCCAAGCACAATAGTTCAGTGTTTAAAAGGATTTGTTCTCTATATATTTTAACATGTAAAAGATTTTGTCCTTCCTCATGCAAAGAAGCCGCAAAAAAATCGGAAAAGTAGCACAAACTAATAATAGTAATTATTATTTACGAATCACAAGTAGTTATATTTGTAAACAAAATAATTTTAAATATAAACTTCATTCGATAATTGGCAAGCATCCATAGCAAGCACATCCACACCGGGGCTATCTCCTTTCATTAATTATTTCAAGGCAAGTAACAAGTTCTTATAGGGAAAGGAAGAAGCCGAGTTTGTACACTAACAAGGAACCTAGCATAATTACCCCTAGCATGCTACACCTAGCTAGCTAGGGAAAGTTTCAAAAGGCCGCGTCCTTGGAGAGCGGCGTTTTGTCGCACAGGTGCCATGGCACCCGTTTTTATTTTTATTTTTTTGTCGCCATTTTAAGTTTTCAAAAAATCCGAAAAAAATACTGGACATTGACAAGTACTAGATCTATGATTCTAAAAAGTTTCAACGCGAAATAGTTTATATTGCGCCCTACACAAAAATGACAAATTTATAGATCTGGTGGAGATTCAAATCCTCTCAAATTTGTCAGAATTTTGTCATTTTTGTGTAGGGCGCAATATAAACTATTTCGCGTTGAAACTTTTCAGAATCATAGATCCAGTACTTGTCAATGTCCAGTATTTTTTTCGGATTTTTTGGAAACTTAAAATGGCGACAAAAAAATAATCAAAAAACTGATACAAAAATTATGCGGGGATCTGGATTTTGCTGAACGGGGATCCTTGCCCCTATCTACAAGCAAAACTGAACGGGGATCTGGATTTTGCTGATCGAGATATTGACGGATGCAAACTTTTTTCTCCCTATTTGTCCTAAGAATGTGGTCCTTCGGTCCACCATTCATTTCCCCCACGTAGAGAATGCTTCATTTTCTTTCATTGTGACGTCACTATCTAGCTATAGGTGCAGTTATGCTGATTGGTAATTGCAAACTGCTACCTTGACTAACTGATAGCGTTTGGCAGCCGCATATATAGATTTATGCAAAGAGGAGAAACTTTAGCAGCACATATCTATAGATCTGATCCTTGGAACTATTCAAATGACGCAATTATATATGCGACTTTACCGAGTCATATATATCAAGGTAATGATATGCATATTCAGCCCTGTGAAAGTGAAAATTCTAGCTAGCCATCTCTTTCCCCAATAAATACAAGGCAGCAAACTGAGTTAGCAACTTGAACTCTATGTACTTCTTGAAATCGAATTTTCTAAATGGACATGTCCATTTCCACATGCTTTCACATATGCGCTCTCGCGTGAGTAGTGTTAGATTCCAGGTTGTAATTAGTCAATGGAGAGGTAGGGCACTTCTTAAGAAATGGTCGGGTGGTGCGTCAAGGTGACCCCCTCTCACCCCTCCTATTCGACTATGTGGTGGAATCCCTGGCAGCTATCTTGGAGGCTGCCTCTAGGGCGGGACACGTTAGCGGACTTGTCCCACATCTTATACCGGGGGGGGGGGGGGGGGGGGGGGTTCACATCTGCAATACGCGGATGACACCATCATTATGATTCAGCCTGATGATCAGGCCATTGCGAACTTGAATTTCATCCTCCTCTGTTTTGAGAGCATGTCCGGGCTGAAGATTAATTTCCACAAGAGTGATGTTAGTCATGGGGACCAATACTCAGGAGCAGCAACGAATCGCCAATATGTTGAATTGCAAGCTCGGCTCCTTCCCCTTCACCTACTTGGGTCTTCCCATTAGTGATAGGGCGTTGTCGGCAGGGGATTGGGGTCCCCTGACGCAGAAGGTTGGGAAGAGGGCGGACCCATGAATGCGGAAGCTTATGTCCGCAGCAGCTAGACTTACCCTAGTCAACGCCTGTCTTTCTAGCCTCCCGCTGCACGCCATGGGGGTCTGCCTGTTGGGTGGGGGTGTTCACAAATCCATGAACACTCATCGGGCCCGTTTCTTTTGGGGAAAGAACGGGCCTAAGCACAAATACCATTGGGTGAAATGGGCGGATGTGTGCGCTCCCAAAGCATTGGGGGGCTTGGGCGTCATGGACACTACTCTCATGAATAAATGTCTGATGGCCAAATGGATTTGGAGACTTTGCTCTGGAGAGGAAGGCTTGTGGGCCGACATCCTCCGGAATAAGTACCGTGATAAGGACCTGCTGGTTGATTCTCACACCCAGGGATTCCAATTCTGGAAGTCTCTCCAAAAGGTCTTGCTAGTGTTTCGCTTGGGGGCCAAACACCAGGTGGGCAATGGACAATCGACCAGGCTTTGGCTGGATTGGTGGACGGGGGCGACGCCGCTCTGCACTGCCTTCCCAGGCCTCTTCTCTATTGTGGGGGAGCCGGAGATATCGATTGCCCAGGCCTTCAGTCGGGGGCATTGGAACATCCCCTTTAGTCGCGAGTTCGGCCCGGCTGAGGTTGCGCAGTGGGAAGAGCTCAGGCGTGTCCTGGATCCCTTCCAGATCACGCTGTCCACGGACCGGATCTTGTGGGCTCTTGAACCTTCGGGGAGGTTCACGGTCCGCTCCCTATATCGGAAGTTGTGCGAGGGCACCCCTAGGAAACATTTCTCTGCAATCTGGAGGATAGCAGTCCCCCAGAAAATCAAAGTGTTTCTTTGGCAGCTGATCAGGAAGCGTTTACCGTCTAATGACAACATTCATCGTAGGCAGGGGCCGACGACGGGGAGGTGCGCTCTTTGTGGAGAGTATGAGGACACAAATCATATTTTTTTCCTCTACCCTCTGGCCAAGTTCATGTGGAGTTCAGTTCGGGAACTGCTCCAATGTACTTGGAATCCCTCTTGTTTCCCAGACCTCTACAGGGAGCTGCGTAGATGTGTGGGTCATACAAAGCGTGTTCTATGGATGTGTTGCGTAGCCCTGACTTGGACTTTGTGGACCACTAGGAACAAGTTCACTATTGAGGGAATTTTGCCTGCTCAGCCAGATGAGGGCCTTTACAAACTATCTATGTTTTTGCAGGTATGGAAGCCACTGGCTAGACGTGAGGACAGGGAAGTGGTGCAGCTTACGATTAGCAGGATTCGTACGCTCTACACCTCGGTTAGGGAGGCACCCTGAAGATCTCCCTTCGCATCCTGCTTGTATCCCCTATGTTTTAGGAGTATGTTCCTTGGCGCAGTCCCTGGGGGGGGGGGGGGGGGGGGGGGGGGGGGGGGGGGGGGGGGGGGGGGGGGGGGGGGGGGGGCTTGTGCTTTTGCATTTGGTAGCTTTTTTCGATAAAGGGATTTTATTACTTAAGAGTATTAAGTATTACACCCGGGCTCTGCATAACTAAGATGCACACAGCCCCAACAAGTTCCAAAGTTCCATAGCATGCGAGAGTTAAAAAAGGCGAATTACATATCATGATGAGAAATTGTAAAGACGCCTATGGTGGTGGAGGGTCGATCCGGAGATTATGTGGCCATTCATGCTGGAAGAATAACTTCCTCGCCGCAGCCTCCAAACGCGACGACACCTCCAAAAACAGCTCTCGGTGCTCCACACGCTGCAGGGCCGACCATGAACGGAGCGTAGCTGTGCATCGGTAGATAACCTGCATAACAGAAGAATTTGTATCATTAAAAACCTTGTCATTTCTACATAGCCATAGCGACCAAATAACGGCAATCGCTCCCACCCTAATAAGTAGTTTAAACCTAGAATCAACCCTATTTAGCCAATTGCCGAAAATGTTTGCAACGCTGCGCGGGGATATAAGCTAGAACATATCTGGATGGCTTGCATTTGGTAGCTAGGCTCGTGTGCCAACCGAGGTTTTTCGGTTACGCTACCTACTTGTTACCTCCCCCGCATGCATGAGTTTTGCAGAGCAGAGCTTTATGTTTTTATTTCAGAGCCTGCGCGCTCTTTGTTGCCGGTGCGCCGGTGTGTACGAACTCTGCTGTGGTTGTTGCTTTATTAAGTTAATTAAGGCTGGGCTCAGCTTGAGCCTTTGGTCTATTAGTCAAACTAGTTGAATTTGGCGCGGCGGCACGCCGCGCCCTTGGTGAGAAATTATGTTGTCGGGTTGTTTTCATGTTTAATCCGAATAGTATATTTTTAGTTTTGGTTCCTGAAATGATCAAACGTTGCAACCCATATGAAATATAGCGAAAGCAAAATGTTTTTTTTTAATAATCGCATAAAGTATTGCTTCTAATAGGAAATATGGTGTAGTAAGAAGTTGATGCATAGTAGTATATATACATAACTACATAGTTCCATTAGCCGTCATGGTGGCCATTTGTACAAACACTTAGTTTATCTATCTGACGGTATGCCTACATTGCTTCATGCAACTTATCCATGGAACACTGATGTATCATTGTGAAAAGCAAAAAATGTTGTTGCCTCGACAAATATAGCAGCTAGTCTAACGTCATAAAGATAAGACGACGTCTATGCTAGAATAAGATAGGCTAAGCATCATTTTAGTAATGTCCTGATCAATATGGTGACCACATTGACATGACAAAAGACTATACATCATCCACGCTCAATTGATAAAGGATAGAACCTGAAATATAATACAATAAGTTGAATCAGGATTAATATTGTGCAGGGGTGTCTTAGTGAAACTGAAAGGGGTGTAGTGATGTATACATGGTAATATGGTATGGAATGATAATAATCGCAAAATGTGCAACACGTGATGCTGGTCGGTGTGCAGTTTATGATTGTATGTTGCGTGCTTACACATGTACAATACGTGGCATGCTGACTATTTGGACATCAGAAGCTTAACGTGGACATTATAACTATGCTGAGCTGCAATGATCAAGACAGATGTTAAAAAAAAGTATAAATCATCCGAGAGATTCACATGAACTAAAATGAAAGTAGCTTATGATTAGGTCACATTATAAGGAAAAAGATCATATTATAAATGCATCAACATAACAAATATACTCAATTTGCAAGAAAACAATATTTATTTACTTAATGTGTCTAGTGAAGCCAAGGACATTGGTAGTTAGAGCTCAACCACCCATAAGCAATCATCTAAGTGCAACCTCATAGTGGATTCTTATGTTGAGACTATCTTAATCCAGTATGTTTTCACTTCACTGATAGAGAAGAACAACCCCCAAACCAAACCACCCGCATAATATAGGAAGCTGTTCATGAATACAAATATGGTTGAACCTTATAGTTATATATGATTAGATCCTTAGCAAAGCCAACTTGTTATCATCAATGTACTATAATTCTACTGTAAAAGAATACAGTCTACCATGTACTGTATAGATGGGTCTATAAGCCTAATCTAGTAACAATCTATAGAGTTAAGAAAATGTAGAGAAAAAGAGCAGCAAACTGATCATAACTCCTGCCCACCCAGTTCATATAATAGAATTCATGCCATCAGATGAGAAAGTATATGCTGGCATACTTTGTTTCCATCTCTTCCATCACTTACAGATAATTGCAATTCAATGGAAGTATGATACAGAAATAACAGGAATGTCGGCGATAGCAATAGCAACATTATAACGTAAATATCAACAAAAATCATCTTATGTAGAACCTCTGAATTTTGATATGCATCACAGCTTCTAAACCTAGCTACACATGACGGTATAACCATCTACATCCAAAACCAGAAAAAATACCAACTTAGATCCACATGCAATTTTGTCTTATATAAACTCAACAAAGAGAACCTACTGAAGATCGCTTAAATCTAAAACATGGATGTACAGGATGGGCACACATACTATATTGTCAAAACATCACATATATGTCCAAAGTTAGCAGATCACACTAAAGGCCTAAAATTCCTGAAATGCTCAAATTCTCTTTGTTCTAAGTTCTAACCATTTAACATTTGCATTCTCTGGACTCCCCCTAATAAACAGAGATTCATACCAAAAAATTAGCAATTAATACATGTCAGTGTACGAATCCAAAATTTAGTAAATTTGTTGATACTGTACTTAGCAATTCATGTGAATACAAAAATCCATTCATTACCAATTTTGCTAGATCTGCAATATTTATTCAAGCAAATGAACATGCAAAGATTGAACAGATCTGCTGTTTCGCCTGGACCGGATCAAGACCGTTTAATTGATGAATAATTTCTTACACGATTCCATTCATCCCCATCTAGGGACCCAAGCTGAGCCCTAGCCCTCGGTCCCCATCCATGAAACAAATTCAGAGAAAAATACAAAAGGCAAAATGAAAATTTCACCGTTTATAGAAGAAATCGATACACAAGATTCATAGGAGAAAATTTTAAACAATAACAAACTGCAATGAAATCTGGAGCAGGGTAGCTCCTTAGTTTCTTCGCTCGGCAGCCTTAAGGACAGCAGCGGCCGTTGAATCTGCATTAAACTGTCTCTGTTACAGTATACACCTCATCCTCTCAATAAGCAATCATTGGAGCAATTCATCCATTGGGATGCAACATGATCATGATTTGTAAGTGGAGGCCGCTGAGGATTAGAAGATTATAGGAAAGAGAATTAGGGAGACTTGGAGAGGCTTTGATTACATGACGATTTGATATATAAGATGAGTTTCTAAACATCTACACTTGTGCATGACCTCTCCTCTAAAAATCTGACAAACATCCACAAATTTAGTTTTGCAAGAAGAAATTAAGAACCAATGAAAGATATCTGACTTAGTCATACTAATTTAATTACATGAGAAAATTCAGAAAATTGGAATTTTCTTGCCGGTTGCTAACAACAGACAAAAAAGTCAGCCCCATATCAGATCTTGGGGCATACGCAGTATTTAGCAGACTCCAAGAAAAATATGATCCATGTCACAGGAATTGACAGAAAATTATTATTTCCTTTTACCTTTGGGATGCTTACCAGAATCAGCATGCTTTAAATATCGTGGCCGTCCTCAAAAGATACAGCTGCTTGGAGTCCTCGGGGAATAAGAGTCGGCTCTGATGAACAACGCCTACATACGAATACGAACATATTCAGTTAGATCCTGACAGATCGGGCCGGAGATCTTGTACCGGCTGCCGTCGTAGTCGTCGTCAATCTCCACCTCCAGCAGCGGCGCCGGCTTGTGGGCTGCACACCAACATCCATCGATCAGACTCGCCCCGTACCATGAAAACTCATTGTGAAGCAGAGCAGTAGCAGAGGATCAAGAATGGGGAATGGTGATTACGTACGGTATGGGGTGGAGCAGTAGCGGGCCTTGATGAAGGTGAGGACGCAGAAGGAGAGCAGCATGGTGACGACCATGGCGGAGCTGCCCATCCGCCGCGGCTCCTGCCGCGACCTTGTCTGTTTCATCGCTGCCGCCTCGCCCCGTCCGGCGTCCGGCACGCTGGTCAAACACCTTATCTAGGAGGCCGCCGGGGGCTCGACCGCGCCGGCAAACAGAACCGGGCTAGGGAGGGCGCATCTGCACAAAGAAAGAGGAGAAATTAAGGAGAGTGCAAAGACAGAGGGGAGGAGGCAACGCCGTCGATGCGGAGGCCGCCGGGGGCTCGACCGCGCCGGCAAACAGAGCCCATCAAGTCAGAGGGGAGGAGGCAACGCCGTCGATGCGGAGGCCGGGGTCGTGGCGTTCGTGGTCGAGGCCGGCCCTCGCGCTCGCGGCTAGGACGGAGCTCAAGTATATCAAAGACATGCAAATCCGCGGCCTCTCCGCGCTCCGGTCACTGTAGATGCTACAGTGTTGAACAGTGCCCGCGTCATTTTTGCAAAAAAGTCCCTCCACTTTCCAGAAATTACGAACTAGTCCTTTCGTATATAAAACCAACCCGTAGCCACGAAAACCCTAATCCCCATTTCCATTCTCCCCCGATTCAGTCGCTCGCGAGAGAGGCGGCGCCACCATCCCTAATTTCACTCATCTGGCGGAGGCGATGCGCGGATTCAGTCGCTCGCGAGAGAGGCGGCGCCACCATCCCTAATTTCACTCATCCGGCCCTCGCGACGCCGCTCGGCCCTCGCGCATCGCCTCCGCCGGATGAGTGAAATTAGGGATGGTGGCGCCGCCTCTCTCGCGAGCGACTGAATCGGGGGAGAATGGAAATGGGGATTAGGGTTTTCGTGGCTACGGGTTGGTTTTATATACGAAAGGACTGGTTCGTAATTTCTAGAAAGTGGAGGGAGTTTTTAGCAAAAATGACGCGGGCACTGTTCAACACTGTAGCATCTACAGTGACCGGAGCGCGGAGAGGCCGCGGATTTGCATGTCTTTGATATACTTAGTAATACTGGAATAACCCACGGCATATACATATATGTCGGCTTCCCATTTCCCTTGAGGAAATCCATGCATGCCAGGGGGTTGAATTGACTTTAAATATTTCAGATTCATGTCTGCATCTGAATTAAGTCTACGCAGACTACGTATCAACTCATAATAAAGTTCCTATACACGCTAGTTGCTTTCTTGAATAGGTTTGTCAAAACTAGCGATACAGAGAGTGACACATAATGAATTTCGTGACGTTGAACAAGTTAAATTCACACACGAAACGGACAACGTTTTATTGCTTTTGTCAAACAGGTGAACTGTTCATATACATAGCTGTCAGTGTGAGGCCGGAAGACCCAGACAAAACCATCCATTAATAGTCTGAGAGCTTGATGGATGGATTCGATGCATATCAGCAGATGTGATAAATATATATCTTATATGTGAAGGAATGGACGTAAATATATATATGTATATCTTTTCCGTGAAAGAATGAATGAATTATTGTGTACTAGTACTTGGCTGTCTCGTGAAACATGGACAGGACAACTTCTTCTCGAATTTGAGCTTGTGTTCGATAGCTTAGCCACACCTTTCCGAGAGCAAGTGAGCATGTTTGACTGGACTAGGTCAGAAACGTCAGGAATCCTCTCTCTCTTCTCTCTTCAATTCTCTCTTCAATCACACACATTCTATCGGGCATATATATATATAGTACGTTTGTCAGCACGGTAGGCAATTAACAAGTACATAAAAAAAGTACTCCTGACTAAGAGTTCATCATTGTTTGGCTACCTAACTCTCTGTCTCTCTCTCTCACTTATATATAGGTACTTGATAAGCTTTGGGATCAGATAGAATTGAAGGGCTAGCTCTAGCTGCAGGGAGAGAGGAAATATGAGAGGGTTTGAGAGGAGAGGCGTCCGGCAATACAACCGATCAGACGAGCCGCGGATGCGGTGGACGGAGGAGCTGCACCGGCAGTTCATCGAGGCTGTCGGCTGCCTCGGCGGTCCGGAGGGTGAGTTCTTGCTTCCCTCTCCCTCTCTCCTGGAATATCTGATGGACTTACCCCCTCTCAAAATTTCTCTTTCTATCTACCTATTTATCTATCTACATGAATACGGTAAATTGCATATTTGCATGGACGATGGTGTGACAGGGGATTTCATTATTTTTTTGCTGCCCGGTAATCTTTGAAAAATAATGGTTATTTCATGGTATGCCTCGATATAAGGTAGTTCCTTTTCCATTAGTATCGCTTTAGTTGTGTGTGGTAGGTTAGGCCGAAGTTCGTTCAAGTTCATGGAATAAAGGAAAGAAAGTAAACCACACGTGATACACATGCACAATCAACATTAGTTAGACAAATGATATTATAGTGGACTCTGCATCAATTTATGCACATATGACTTCAAGCCTGATGAAAGTATGAATTTTTTTAGCACTCCCACTTGAATTATTGGCTGAACTGTTTGTCTTTTAAAGAAGTCACTACAATAAATGGTAACGATGTTTAACACATCTCCTTTCACAAAATAGTGGATAATCAAAATATGCATATGAGGATGAGGTCTTCTAAATTGTGTTAGCTAATAAGTCTAGTACTAATCAGTTTTCACCCTGCTATATTACTTTGCCAAACTCAAATTTAGTTCCTATACATGATGGATATTTGCAAGGTGAGATGAGAGCAATAATTCGTATGAAAATAAATATATCAATAATTCTCAATATTGCAAATTCGAGAAATCAAATAATAGTATATTTTATGAAGTTCTCAGCCTTTATATGTTGCTTAGAAGAATATATGTTATGTTAATTCTTCTCGGGTCTTATAGTCTCTACGATGTTTCTTTGGCAATGAATGACAGGTCACCTATAATTTCATATAAAACGTTATTTTGTATCAATCATTTATACAATTGTTTTGCGGGAAAACCGTTTATGCATCTGGAATACTATAATTCGTACGTGCATCAGCCAGCTCTCTCTTCAGAATTCAATACTATCTGTTGCTGATGGTCGTCTCTCCTCTTTTGTTTGCAGAGGCAACACCGAAGCGAATTCTTCAGCTGATGGGCCTGAAGGGGGTCAGCATATCTCACATCAAGAGCCATCTTCAGGTAGGACTACGTTCTTTCTTACGTACGTCCATATTATTCTTTATCAACAACCTGCTTGACTGATTCATTTTTTAAAACAACGATCCATCTACAGATGTACAGAACAAGCTCCATCAACAACAGCACCAGTTCAGCCGATGCGTCTGTGAATCGTCACCAACTAGATCGTCACTGTGTCGATGCGTCACAGGATGGGAACAACACAGCAGCGGATCCTGACACGATCAACGCATCTTCTCGCACCGTGCTCCGCGGCGGCGCCCACCACTCGTCGCTGCCATATCAGATGTGAGTATAATCATCATCCATTATCAACCCAGTTCCTAATTAGTTCTCATATATGTAATAGAATGGTTATCTGATCATGCTAATTTTGCAGACCTTCCATCGAAGAGATCTTCAGGAGCTGGGAGCAGAGTAAATGGCTTCTTCCATGGAACTCCAGCATGCTAATCACCCCACAGAAGGTATATAATACTAGCAATTTTTACCACTTCGTTTTCATCACTACAGAGATGCAATAAAAATGTTCTATATGAACAAATACGTACATAAAGAGAAGGCAAATTCAAATTGATAAATCCTTCTTGCTATCGTTCATACATGTGCTATGTATGTACTATTATTTCTTAGATTGATTTTTGTTATGTTAGTTCTTCAGGTGGGAGGCAGCACACTCTGCCAAACTATATGTGTACCATATAGTTACTGCCGTGTATTGAGTATTGACTGTCCAAAGGGAATATATACTCTTATAAACAAGCTGCTTAACTACTGCTAGAAATTAATATTAGCAGAGAGTTCGTGATATATATTAATCTTGATGACATGGCTAACTATGTATGTATGTCATTGCAGGCGACCGGCAGGCCGTGTCACGCTAGCAAGACACGTCACATCAAGAATCAGACGGCGGCAGGGTGTGACCTAACGCTGTCGATCGGCGGACGGTGGGAGGAGGTGGCCGCTGCGGCGAGCAGCGACACAGACGGCTCAAGCATGACAACAGAGATGTCCAAGGCGCCGGTGAGGGACCGAGCTGATCTAAACCTTGACCTTAACCTCGACCTCGCCATCTCGTCATCTTCTTGGCTCACCTGACTTGATCGATCGATGGATGACCAACTGTGATAGCTAGGCCATGTGTAGATATGTAGAAAGGCCCTCCACCCTCACTGCTCCACAACACATGCAAGTTCTTTGATGTCACGGTTCTTTGGAGCACAACCAAAAGATTACGTGAGTTCTTCGATGTCATATTTCGTTGATGTGTCATTTGTGCATCCACTGTGCTAATCAATTACTTGCTTTTACAGATTAAGTACACTCAATACAGGTTCACGCAGATGCCCAAGGCCAAAGGAAAGCCTTTCACACCTTTAACCATTGCTAGGATGTGCTCAAGGGTACATCCAAAATGGGAGCCGTGAAATGATGAAGCACCACCAAATAAAGCCAGGAGTTGCACTCCATCTTTTCAAGAACATGAACATAAGAGTGCTGGAGATGAACATGATGAAGAACATGTAGGAGTCCTACTAGCTAGAGGCTCAAGTGGTGGATAGAGGGGAGGAAGAAGGCCAAGGAAAGACTAAAGAGAGAAGATGAGGTGGGTGCCATGAGGGACACACTTGATGAAATGATCAAGACAAGGAAGGAGATGGTCGAGCAGGCTCTCCAACATAAGTTGGACCTTGCCCAAAAGAAACAATAAGGAAGAGATGCATGCATGTAGGCATTGGAGGCAAAGCTGAGGTTGAATAGGCAGGAGGTGTAGGAGGACCGTATGGTGGCAGTTGATGCATGAAAGACTGTCTTCAAATAGTGTAGGCTTTCCCTTGAGGAGATGAGGTTGAAGCAACATTCGGAGGGACAAGGATATGAGGTGCAACATACTCGAGAAAAACATGAGGGTTGAACATACGGAGGAGTTTTACTTGGTCCTCCCCTCTCCCCTCTCGACCCCTCCGCGCCGCCACCCCAGGGCGGCGCCAGGGGGATCAGATCCCGGCCCCTCTACTCCTCCTCTCGGCCGGTGAAGCCTGCCGCCGTTGCCGCCGGCTTTTGCCGCGGTGGCGGCCGCGCCCGGCGCCAAAGGCGCTAGGGCTGGAGGTTGTGGCGGCCACTACCGGGCGTGACTGGGGCGCCTCGGGCAGGGGGCTGTGCACGGCGGCCATGGCGGCTGCCTGGCCGTGCGGCGGCAATCGGCGGCCGCGATGCGGCGGCGGTGGCTGCGGATCTCGGTCCCATCGAGATCCATCTTCGACACATCCGAAGGTGCGAGAAGGGGGCAGCGAGGGGCGGCGGCGCTCCGCTGTCGGCGCTTGGGCCCCATGATGGGCCTAGCGCGATCCGGCCAGCGACGAGGTCGGGTGGTGCGGCTGCCGGTGAAAATCACGCCGGCTTCGGCTATGGCGGACGATGGCGGCGTCTCCGACGTCGTTTCCTTATCGAGGCATCGTCATTGCAGTCCGCGTCACCCATCTTGGACTGCTCCGGGGGAAACCCTAGATCTGGGTCTCCCGGATCGGACAATGACGGCCCTTTCAGGGTCGTTCTCCCTCCTGGGGGCATCGTTTTGGAGCAGATGCTGGATGGGACGGGCAAGGAGAGGTGGCGTGTTGAGGCATCTAACACGTCGTCGACGGCGAGTCTTGGCGGCGCGGCGCAGCGGAGTCTCGGCGCTGGACGTGTGATGATGATGACGCGTAGATCGGATATGCTGTTTGGCGTCATGGGCGACGTCGCCGGCTGGTCTTGCAAGGCCATGGCGTTGATCTTTGCCTGAAGATGGGTTCGAGGAAGACGGCGGTAGCGACTTCTGTAGCGCGCGCATGCGGTGCGCGTTGAGAGTTTGCTGGACCGGTACTCCGGTTGTAGATGCTGCGTGTAGGTGGGAGGTCAAGGCATGCGGCTCTGATCATGGCCACCCCCATCATATTTGTAGTGACTTTTTTGTTGCCGAGCGGCTGACTTCGGTTTGATCAATGTTGTAACTTGTAAACTTTGATGAATAATTGCGGATGGCTGTGTGCATCACTTTGATGCAGAGGCCGGGGACCCGCACCCTCTTATCTAAAAAAAACTCGAGAAAAACATGTTCATGATGATAGATCTGAGTGGGATTGCTGAAATACCAACTCTAAAGAAACGAGCTTTTCTTGTGACCGGAAGTTCATTTCACATTCCATACCACGGAGCCGAATTGTTAGACAAGCGAAAAACTTGACATGCCAAACATGAATGGCACATGGGGGTGAAAATAAAACTTTCAACAAAAACTTTGGTTGTACGACTGGTTGACTTTGCCCATTCAAATAATGTAAGCGGTTTTCTTATTCCGCCTCTGAGAAGGGCTAGAGTTACGAGAAGGATTTAGCTAACAATTGTTGTAGAAAGACGAGTCCAGAGGCCACAATTTACATACACTGAAACAAAAATATCTATTCCCTCCACTCTTAACTTCACGTAAGATGTATTAATTTTTTATGAAGTCAAACAGTATGACCAAGTTTATAGAAAGAAAAAATATTAGACTTTATACTACCATATAATTATCATTAGATTCATCATGAAATATATCTTATATTTTACCTTTTCGGAAACGAATAGTTTTAATCATGTTTGACTTTTGAAAAATTTAATAAACCTTATACGAAGGAATGGAGGGATTATGTAATTAGAGAAAAGAGTAAAAATCTTTGGAACAACTATACACACCAAAATATAAAAAACAAGACACCCAACAGAATGAGTCAACAAAAAACTTAACACACACTATAATGAAACCACTGTTAGGGGATCAAACAACATCATCAACATCATATATCCATCGTTCCCAACTCGTCGAATACCGATTTTATGATGGATAACAACCAATGCGCTTCTGCTAGCATCGTGATGTCTATCAACACAAGAAATAAGCATGGATAAAAAAATCTCCAATGAACTCCAACTCTAAATCAACAAGCATTTATAGCGATCGGAAGTTCTCTTCACATTAAATTCCTACGAATCCCTAGACACGAGATAAACTCGACATGTCAACATGACTTCAAATGGGGTGAAAATAAAACTTTCTACCGTAACATCGGTTGTACGCCTTAACTTTGCTCATTCTTAATTAATTTAAGGTGTTTTCCTTTAAAACATGAAGATTTTGTTGCAATATAGAAATGTGTGTGTGGGGTGTGGGGGGGGGGGGGGGGGGGGGGGGGGGGGGGGGAGGCCCTACTAAGGTCATAATAAAAATATACTAAACAAAAAGTATCTACTTAACTAAAGAAAAATACAGAAAAATTATACACACCCACATACAAAATAAAACGCTCCAACCGACCCTGTCAACAAAAACCTTAACGCTCAATACCGTGAAACCACCGCCTGGGTGGTTAAGCAACATCATCAGCATCCCATTGCCTCCAGTTTGTCGAATCCCAAATTTATGATGGATAACCACCAGCGCAATCATGTTATCATCATGGTGTCTATCGACACAATCAAATGAGCATGGACGACTAATTATTTTTTCCAGTGAACTGCCCATACCAAACTGAGAAGAAATTCCAAAAATAAATCAATAAGCATTTCTAGCGATCGGAATTTCATTTCACACTCCATTACCACAAAATCGAATACCTAGACAGGAGAAATACTTGACATGTCAACATGAACCGGCCGGCAGAGGGATGTAAATTCCGGATTGATGCCCTCTCATGTCTCATGTACTAGAAGGATACCCCGCGCGTTGCAGCGGGAATTTCTCTATAAACTCTATTTTCAAATATGCATATATCCATTTATACTCGGAGAAAAAGCTATGTTGTATGTACAAAGTAAAAATATAGAAATTGTGCATAGGATGCTGGGAATCAGATAATAGAATTCACTATTTATTATTCCCGTCCAATTACTTCACTAATTAATCTATGACGTACATTGGAATAAAAGCTTGAAGAACTGATCATACAAAATGATTTTGTAAAATGAGTAGCATTCAGAATGAACACAGATGATATATTGGATGAAATTAAAGGAGGGATCCTAACTCCCTGGATATTCAGACTTTATATATGATGAATAGATGATAAGAAGTGTTATGGTGTAAAGAATAAATGCTTTCACTGTTTCACCTACATTTAGTAATGCTTGTCACTCTCTGTCCAAACCCTCTTATTGCAAAGAGCGTTGACAAATGTCAGCAAATAGAACGCTCCATATTTTAGCAAACCTACCAGTAAACAATATAGTATTGACCGCACATTATTTCTTACACACCAGAACTGGGTACCTAAAAAATGATCATAGAAGCAGTTTCATCAGGTTTTAAGGTCTCTCTCTGATCCGGCACCCTGCACATAGAACCGCAGATAACCGTACAAAAAGAGCACATCAGTATTCAGTAATATACCAACTAAACAAAAAGATATGGCGGACTCCTTGTGGATGGAATTTGCAGGCGGAGGATATGCATATGATGAAGGCGCCTGCAGGCTGCGGAGGGTGCTTGTTCGACAATCGAAGTCCAAAATTGTGCCGAAATTTTAGAGGTCCTCCGAAAATCGTTCATTACCCATGCCATCAGTCGTCCGAATCTGCAAAATCCAAAATTAAGCTTTAGAGATAGAAAAAGTTGGAGATGGTTGAGAAGAGGGAGCAAATATTTTAGACCAGCGTTGTGGTTTGGGATCTAAACAACTGTACCCATATAGATGAATCGAGTTGATCCAAGTTTATATAGGCGAAGCCGGTTGCTCATTACTACCGTCAGTTTCTACCCCATTTGATTCCCTACTATGTGATGCTTCTTTCAGTTTCCGAGACATTAATGCCAGAAGATAGTGGTGGAGGCCGGAGAGGTGCGGCAGTGGAGAAGCTGAACAGATCGTCGTTATGTACATGGCAACAAACGATCGATTACTTTCTGGTGCTAGCTAGGTTGGCAGCGGAGCAAGCCCATGGGCTAGGTCAGGACGTCTAAGAGAGCCCACATAGAAGGAATGAGCGATGGATTGCGTTGGACGGGTCGCAGACGCGCCGAGCTAAATGGAACGAAACGCCAGTAAAAATGGACGGATGGTGGAATGAATCGAACGGTTGTAATTACTCGATGATGTGGCTATGCTGCATGTAGAGATAGAAAAATCATAAATGAACTTAGTGGGGTTTTGCTTTATAAGAGGTATAGATTCGTCGCAGCGTGCCCTTGAAAATACAGCATGTTAGAATTTATTACCTTAATAATTAGCTGATGCATGGTCTACGTTCATACTATTGAGAGCAGATCATATAAGTGAAAATTCTTGAGAAAGGTTGTTGCTGATAACCACGAGCACTACTGAGCTTTGTCTGAATTTCGTATCATACGTATGCGACGTAATATTTGAAATTTGAGTTAATTTATGGGTACATGTATCACGTGATTAAATTATTTGGCTGTTTCCAAAGCTAGCGGCATGTACATGCGTGCAGAGATGGAAAGTTTGTGTGTGATGCGCCGTAGAAGCTTTGGAATCTAGTTGCCAAAAAGGAAGACGCTTTAGCTAGAGTCTTTACAAAAAGTAGAGTAGAAGCTTTGGAGTTTGGAGGCACCACAACCGAATTGGCATGCTATAGTGACTTTTAGGGCTTTGCATGCGGGCCAACTTTTCCCATTCGATTCGGCGATCAATAAAGTCTCACGAGTTGGTAGGATTGGGAGTTTGCATCCAGCACACTACCAAATTAATCGTAAAGTTTTGGATATATCAATTCCATCGAGTTACGTACGTGCACGAGCAACTAGTTTAGATTAGTGTGTTTGTCAGTACATGCTTTCTCTCTAAGGAATCAGTCGAGAATATGATACTACAGAAGAAAAATAAAATTAAGGTTAAATTTGGTGTGTTGTCTTGTCGACTCGCCGCCGAGCTAGTTGGAGAGAGAGATTTGCGTGTGGTAGTACACGTCTGATTGGAGACTTGGGCGAAAAGACGGCGTGACGGCCGAAAAGTATTAGCCGCCGCTGTAACCCTGAAATTAGCCATGTGATTTATTAAGGGATAACTTATTAGAGTAGTTAGTTAGTTGAATACTAGCATGGAGTCTAGAACTCTAGATTACTGTAAGTCACATCATTCGGTCTCGTATATACGTCCCTATCTCTCTAGTTGCACGCACGCACACACGCACGACTAATTCCCAAATTTTCCTACTGCATATAAAATGTAGTTTGAGTTGTGTATCAGTGTATGTGTACTCTTGATACTACTCCCTCCGTTCACAAAATGAAGTATCAATCTAGATCAAATTTGCACATTAAATCATGTCTACATAATGTAAATTTGAGTTAAGTTGAGACATCTTTATAAACGGAGGGACTAATATACACTCTCGCATCCTGATCACCATGTACGTACGCATAAGTCCATATCAGTTAAAGAAGTCGGCACCGTCTTTGATCGCCGCGAGGATGACTGCAAATAGTGCTACCATGACTTTGTTAATCAAAATCCCATGCATTGACTTAATCTCTGCATGCAGTCGGCACTAGCTGCTCCATTTGATTATTAGTCTTAGATGCACAAGTTATCTACTCCCTCCGTTTCAAATTACTTGACTTGAGTTTATCCAAATACAGATGTATTTAGACACTAAACAAGTATAGATACATCCGTTTGTACAAACACAAGTCAAGTAATTTGGAACGGAGGGAGTAGCTAGCAAGACTAGTACTCCCTGTAGTAGTATTTTTTTTCGAAATGGTACCCATGTAGTATATAGCTCATGGATGGTGTTAGCAAGTCTCATGCATCGTGATGGTCGTGACTCGTGAATAGATATATACCATGCCGATAGCGTGTGTTCACTGGTAATTATTAAATATATATCCTTATGTATACGTGCATGCAGGCGGGTACGTACATCTGTATGGTGCATATTTGGCTTACGTTTGAGTGGTTGAGCTCGTCTTCTTCGGTTTTGTACGTCTACTCGTTCATGCGCGCCATATAATTCAAACGGTCGTTTCTAGGGCGACAGGTGTGCATATGGCGACAGGTGTGTATATAGTGTAGGTCGTCGTTGCTCGCTAGCCGGAGGCGCCGTGGAGATGGTGGCGTCGCCGGAGTGGCTTTTGCAGGTGGCTTCTGTCTCCTCCGTGGTGGGTGCTCCGGTGGAGCTCCGTCGCGGATCCGCCGCCCCCAGCGCACTCCCGGCTCGGAGGAGCCCCCGAGTGCGCTTTCCCCTCGCCGGTGGCCGTGTGACGGCGGCGCCGGGGTCTGAAGATCTTGGTGATGCTGCTGAAGTTGCCCAAGCCAGCGACTCTTCGACGTGCAGGATGGAGGTTCCTAGGAACCGAGGACCGTCGACTTCCCGCCTCCTGAGGGGTTCCTCCCAGTCCAAGCTTGGTGGAGGAGTGGAGGCGGCGCGCCGGCGGAGCGTGTTGCGCTGTGGAGAGGTTGCTGGAACCAGAAGGAGTTTCCTGTAATTTTCCTTTGTTTCTGGGTTTTCCTGTAAGGAGATTGGTGTAACTTTGTCAGTTTCACCCTCGCAAAAAAAAAGATTCCAACCGTAACTAATGGTATCCTCTCATTCCCATATCGAATGAAATTTTAGCTATATTAAATTATAAGTAGCTACTCCAAGGATAGCCATTTTTATAGACGACATTGTATAGGAGTGTGTTTGGTTTTCTCCAAGGATAGATACTTGAGTTATAATTTGGAGGGTGAGAGGATTCAGTGGATATTCTTTCAAAACGATGATTGAGCTCGTCCGCCAATAAGCGTCTGGCCAGGGCAACCAGTTGTGGCTCCCGCCGCTAGACTAACATGCAAAAAAAAATCGCACCAATTTTGGTGGCGCACCATTCAGAAAAGAAAGAAAAGCCTCAAACCTATCTCGGTTCCCACGTTTATCCTCTCTCCTTCTCGTGAACCAGACGACACCATAAAAAATTTAGAGACATGCTGGTACCACAAGTATAGGAGATCGATTACAACACCATTCGATTAGTAACTGTGTTTAACCCACGAGCAACTAAAGATATTGGTCAAATAAATTGGTGATGAAATAACTGTAAAGGCTGCAAATGTTTGTAATTGATAATTATTTTGGGTTTTAAGTATAAAGGAGCAATAAAAAATAAGAAACATCACATTTCATAGATGGTCCAATCATTTAAGCTGCAAGAGGAAAAGCCTAAGATTGTACAATATAAAACACAAGCATTCCCATGGGCGGAAGGAATATTATAACAACATATATTTCCATATAAAGCGCGATAAATAAATTGTCAAAACCTTATTCTTATTGGAAAAAGCCTAAGCTAGGTGCACTCGGATCCATCAGGAATTACATGTCTAACCTATGAGCCCATATAGGTGAAGTAAATTAATTCAATGTTCGCACATTACAATCACATAACTACAACTGAACAACATAAATTGACCATATAATCATAGCATACTAGATGAAAATCATGGATAAGGTATCTTATATCTATAGGAACATAGAGAACTAATCACACCGGTAAAAAGGCTAATCTTCACTGGCATATAAAATACAACACAATTTGAAAGTATAGCTTCACAACTGAAGAATAAAACGGTATTGACTACTAGCATGCAGACTATACCAAAAAGTTATTAATGCTTCCGATCTACACGACTTGTGAGGAGAATGAAGTCAAAGTTGGATATGGAGTCGATGTTGTTGGTGCAGACAATGAAGATGGTGATGGAGATGCTCTTTCCCATGGCGAAGAGATGTTGGTGTCAACAATGGTATCGATTACCTACATCTAGCTACATTAGAACAGTAGGATCAACCCCCTCGGACTCGGAGTCGGAGAGGGTTTTTGGATCAACCACCGCCTAAGAAAACTCCACCAAAATTAAGGTTCTCTCTCTCGTGGAGAGAAGTTCTCCATAAAAAGGTGTCGCAAGGCCATATAGGTACCTAGTGGGCCTGAGGGTATGACCAGCAAGGGAGTTCATACCTTCGGGGTCCATGGTCGTCTAGTGACTCACATTCTCTTCTCCTTCCACTCAACTTTTGTATTTGTCGAAAAACTTTATTCATTAATTTATTTTATTTAACAAAAAAAACTAGAGAAAAGTTGCACAAAATGATGAAAAAACTCATAGTATGAAAGTAAGTGATGCAAAGGCATGTATCACACACGGCATGGTGTGACCACTAGTGGTGTTGAACTATCCTCGACAGCGGCGAGAGGTACCTCCCTCCCTCTCCCATCTCTTCCTTAGTAGGCGAGAGGGGCTCCCTTGCTCCTCGCCTCTATGTCTCTTCCCGCGCAGGGGCAAGAGCGAGATGGGATAGAAACGGGAACGATGACCCACGGGCGGCTCTAGATCTAATGTGTTTCTCTCATCTCTCAATCTCTCTAACTCTCTCATTCCCTCTCTCTCTCCTCTCTTTGTGACCTCCCCTCTATCTCATATATGCGCTCCTCCCTGGGGTCAGTGTCGGGGATGTGACCCCGTGTATCCCAAAATTGGTGGTTTCATTGAGTTATTGGAAGAGGCAGCAAAGAAATAATTGTAAGATAAAGAAAAAGAGAAGAAAGGCAGACTGGACCGAATCATCCAGTAGCTACCTCGGCTGGGCCGAGATCCAATTGTCTCGGCTGGGCCGACACTCCCCAGTCTCGGCTGGGCCAGCTCTCCTAACCCGGTAAACCGGCAAATCCCAGGCCTCGGATCGGCCGAGGTGCCCTTTACCTCGGGCGGGCCGAGTTCTCTCCAGCGTCCATCCGCCAGGCCAGCGCACCTTCGGCGCTCCGTCGCTCCAACCTTCCTCCCGCGCGGGCCGCCGCTGGGCTGGCATTCCGTTGATTCGGACGGGCCGAGATGCCCTTTACCTCGGGCTGGACCGAGTTGATAGCAGGCCGGCTTCTGCCTGTCTCGGTAAACCGAAGCTTCCCCAGACCCGGCTGGGCCTGGGCCGGCGTCACCAGCTCTCCAAGAGCAGTGCGAGGCCAGCATCTCTTCATCGACAGAAGATCTCCTTCGACCGGATCGTTGCTAGAAGAAACCAGGATCGCTACGAACCGAGACCATCGCTCGGTCTCCACTTCCAGGGAATGAAACTGCTCGCTCCTTGCTCGTGTACCCGACATCCTGGACCATTCCTCGACAAGTACAAGATACCCCTTGACCACCTACCGAAGATCCCGGAGACAGGAGCTAGAAGATAAAAGCAAGGACAAAGACAAGACAGGCCACGCCCATCCTGGACGTGGCTACGGTGCAGAGGACGGTGCGGGCGTGATGCCTGTACAGTGCGGACAAGACCCCAGTAGTCATGTCGTGTACAGTGTGTGTACAGTGTCCAGTGGGCCACCCCTTGTCCCCTGGGCTCTCTCTATATAAAGAGCACCAGGGGAACGCTCACAGGACGGTGCCCCTGCGCGGGCTCACTCTCTTCTTCTCCCCCGCTCACATGGAGCTCCTCCTAACTAAGACCTCTTAGAGGCAAACTACGCTTAGCTCATGGAGCACTTGTACCAACCATATGCAGAGGGAGAAATACACCAGATAGGCTAGATGCTGCAGTAGGGGTTTTATCTCTCACGAGAGCCCCGAAGCAGGGTAAATCCTCGTGTTCATCTGTTCTTCCGTGTGCGCTCTTCAGCGTGCTATCCCTCCCCGAATCCTCTAGCGTCCATCGGCCCCAACTTAAGCCTACCCCTAGGCATCTGTTGTTTCATACCATGACAGTTGGCGCCCACGTGGGGCTGACAGTTGGCGCCCACCGTGGAGATTTCCAGGGTATCTCGGATTCGAACTGTAGTCAACTCGAAAATGAGTTAACACACGGGGACGATGCCGAAGTTGAGTCCCCGAGTCACTTTTCTCATCGGGATCTACCGATGATGTCCGTTGGTGGAGCAGCGCTAGCCTCTGCTCACAGCGGCAAGCTAGAGCGCGGGAGACAATGGCGATGTCGAGTCCCCGCGTTGATGAAGAAGGTCCCGTCCGAATTTGGGTAATCCGAGACAGCCAACAAAACCATGATCTCAGGGATGAATATTCTCTTGGTAAAACCGATATCACCTTTCAATGTTAGTTCAAGCATTTATATAATGAATATATAACGGGAACAGCAACTCTATTTAACAGACAAAAATAAGTCTAGCAGCAAAACTATGCACGTAGACACAGACTCGGTCTCAACCGAGTCCCGAGTCACTTTTCTAGATCTAGGAGAAGAAGCAGAACAGACTGACCAGCCAGTCCCCGGGTCAAGACATCTTGGCCCCGGGGAAAACAACTAAGCAAAGCAGAAAAGAGGGGAGAGTCCCGAGCACTGTTTGAGACTATTTAAAAGAGTGATGCAGACATATAATTGATACTCACAAGGTAGTGTTGTTGTAGCAGTAGAGGAAGACGCTTATGCCGGCCGGAACACCGGCATATCGACCCAGGTCACCAACATCTCAGTTTGAGCCACCTGCATGTCGGATTTGACCAACATATGTCGGTATTCTCCAGATCGCCGTTTATTTCGGTTTGCAGTTATATCTCAACATCACCTCATATCTCAAATCGCCGTTTATTTCGGTTTACCAAGATATCACGGCATCTATCTCATATCATCGAGTGTCTCATAATTGTTGTCTTTATCGGATTAATCAATTATCATGATTCTTCAATTATCCGAGCTTACCAGAGTATCATAGCATCGTTATCTCGGCACAATGAGTCAAGAGGTATCTGATCTCACTGAGTGTTACGTGTTGAGAAGTGTCTCAACTCGTCATTTGACAAGTGTCCGTAAAGGCAAAATGTCAGATGTAGCCATTGACAGCTATATGTTGGTTCAGCTAAGGCTGCCAGCATATCTTTCCGGTAAAAACCGGCATAAGGCAAATACCCATGATGGCAAAATGCCAGTTCAGCCATTGACGGCTATATGTTGGTGCAGCTAGCGCTGCCGACATATCAGTGTAGTAAAAGCCCAAAGTGGCAAAAATCAACATATGAGATATGCCCATGTCAATCCAGCTCAGGCTGTTGACATCTGATGTCGGTAATCGCCCAGAGTAGCTGAAAACCGACATATGAGATATGCCCATGTCAATCCAGCTCAGGCTGTTGACATCTGATGTCGGTAAACGCCCAGAGTGGCTAAAAACCGACATATAGCAATGCCTACGCGGGCAACGTGTCAAACTTGCCAATGTCGGCAAAGACATCGGTATATGATAGTCCCATGCAGACAATGTGGCGAGCGCGCATATGTCGGCAGTTTAAAAAATGAAGCCCATGCAGGCTATATGTCGGTCCAGCTAATGTTGGTGACATGCGAATTCGGTAATGCCCAAGATGGCTAAGAGCCGACATATGATGTTGCCCGTGCAGGCAAATGGTTATTTATATGGAGGTTTTGATATGGTTATTTGTTTTCGAAAGACTGTGCGCGACTCTGCGAGTCTCCCACAGCCTCGGGGACTAATGTCGGGGATGTGACCCCGGGTATCCCAAAGTTGGTGGTTTCATTGAGTTATTGGAAGAGGCAGTAAAGAAATAATTGTAAGATAAAGAAAAAGAGAAGAAAGGCAGACTGGACCGAATCATCCAGTAGCTACCTCGGCTGGGCCGAGATCCAATTGCCTCGGCTGGGCCGACACTCCCCAGTCTCGGCTGGGCCAGCTCTCCTAACCGGCATATCCCAGGCCTCCGATGGGCCGAGGTGCCCTTTACCTCGGGTGGGCCGAGTTCTCTCCAGCGTCCATCCGCCAGGCCAGCGCACCTTCGGCGCTCCGTCGCTCCAACCTTCCTCCCGTGCGGGCCGCCGCTGGGCTGGCATTCCGTTGATTCGGACGGGCCGAGATGCCCTTTACCTCGGGCTGGACCGAGTTGATAGCAGGCCGGCTTCTGCCTGTCTCGGTAAACCGAAGCTTCCCCAGACCCCGGCTGGGCCTGGGCCGGCGTCACCAGCTCTCCAAGAGCAGTGCGAGGCCAGCATCTCTTCATCGACAGAAGATCTCCTTCGACCGGATCGTTGCTAGCAGAAACCAGGATCGCTACGAACCGAGACCATCGCTCGGTCTCCACTTCCAGGGAATGAGACTGCTCACTCCTTGCTCGTGTACCCGACATCCTGGACCATTCCTCGACAAGTACAAGATACCCCTTGACCACCTACCGAAGATCCTGGAGACAGGTGCTAGAAGACAAAAGTAAGGACAAAGACAAGACAGGCCACACCCATCCTGACGTGGCTACGGTGCAGAGGACGGTGCGGGCGTGACGCCTGTACAGTGCGGACAAGACCCCAGTAGTCATGTCGTGTACATGGTGTGTACAGTGTCCAGTGGGCCACCCTTGTCCCCTGGGCTCTCTCTATATAAAGAGCACCAGGGGAACCCTCACAGGACGGCGCCCCTGCGCGGGCTCACTCTCTTCTTCTCCCCCCGCTCACATGGAGCTCCTCCTAACTAAGACCTCTTAGAGGCAAACTACGCTTAGCTCATGGAGCACTTGTACCAACCATATGCAGAGGGAGAAATACACCAGATAGGCTAGATGCTGCAGTAGGGGTTTTATCTCTCACGAGAGCCCCGAAGCAGGGTAAATCCTCGTGTTCATCTGTTCTTCCATGTGCGCTCTTCAGCGCGCTATCCCTCCCCGAATCTCTAGCGTCCATCGGCCCCAACTTAAGCCTACCCCTAGGCATCTGTTGTTTCATACCACGACAGTCAGAGTGGTGGCCTTGTATTCTCGCCCCTCTCCTCTCTCTCTCTCTCTCTCTCTCTCTCTCATTCCTCTTTGTCCTCTCTCTGAAATCGATCTCTCTTATATGCACACAGGAGAACAAGATGAACATGTAGAACAATAACCTGTGGAGGATCGTTTTGATTCCAAGCAGGGATCTTGGATTGGCAAGATGTTGTGTACGGAGACCGTCTTGTTTTAATCAATTCGGTGCTAACAAGTCTACCAATGTTTTTACTATCCTTCTTTCTTATACATAAGGGGGTAAGAAAAAGATTAGACTTCTATAGATCTCGACTTTTTTGGAAAAGCGATAGCCAGAAGAAGAAATATAGATTGACTAAATGGAACATTGTGTGTATACCCAAAGATCAGGGAGGTCTTGGTATCGAGGTGTTAGACATCAAGAACAAATGCCTGCTTAATAAATGGTTGTTTAAGTTGATGCATGAGGAAGGTGTGTGGCAGGAGATTCTAGTCAATAAGTACTTATTAGGGAACAATATGTTATATCAAGTACAAGTAAAACCTACTGATTCGCCGTTTTGGAAGGGGTTAATGGAGGTGAAACAAGAATTCTTTGCTCGTGGTACTTTTGTGGTGCGAAATGGGCACAATACAAATTTTTGGGAGGATGCATGGTTAGGGGATACTTCACTTTCGACGGAATATCCATCTTTATATGCTATAGCGGAAAACAAAAAGGCCACGGTAGCTGATGTGCTAACTACAATACCTTTAAACCTTTCGTTCCGTAGAAATATTTTAGGTACTAGGAGAACGACATGGCTACGTCTTGTTGAGAGGCTAATGCGAGTGGATTTCAGTAATGAAAGTGATACATTCAAATGGAATTTGACTTCGGATGGAGCATTTTCTGTTAAGACTATGTATGCTGATATGTTGAATGGCCACACTAGATTTTTGTGAAAATATTTGTGGAGGCTGAAAATTCTGCTAAAGATCAGATTTTCTTATGGTTCATGCAGCGAAAAGAATTGTTAACAAATGATAGTCTGAAAAAAAGAAACTGAAATGGATGTACAAAATGCGTTTTTTGTCATGAGGATGAATCGGTACACCATTTGTTTATTTGTTTGTTTGTTTGCAAAGAATATTTGGCGATTGTTCACTTCACTTTTAACATATACCCTCCAACTAGTATTGCGAATTTGTTTGGTAGTTGGTTGAATGGTGTAGATAAAGCAACAAAAAGTCGGATTCGAATAGGCGTTGCGGCGTTCCTATGGGTGATATGGAATTGCGGAATGATATCATCTTTAACAAAAAAACTTTGTTCATTACTTGCAGGTGGTCAACAAGGCGGTCTACTGGATCAACAGGTGGTCCGTACTACTCCCTGTCGACCAACGTGGACTTATAGATTCAGGCTGTACCCGCATGCTAGCGGTCGTACGGGCTATCTTGTGCCGGGCTGGGTGGCTACACACTACAAGAATTGATATATGTTTAGCGTTCTTTTCTTCAAGTGGTTGATCTTTGTAGCTACTTTGAGTGATCCTTGAGATGTAAACATTGAATAACTATTACTGTTACTTTTTAATAATTGCGGTGGCTGTGTGCATCAGTTTGATGCAGAGGCCGGGATCCGCACCCTAAATTCTAAAAACAAATGTAGAACAACAACCTAGAACTTGAACGATCAGAACTACAAGTTCTTGTGGATTTTTTCACTTCAACCGGTGGTCTAACCAAATGTCCCTCGATTTTAGGAAATATATCTACTTGATGCGAGATATGGAACAAAATCAGGGTTCTTGCCTCTTTTTTGACATATGAGATACCATTTGAATTAGTGAGGAAGCAATCCCGTGCAAGAAGAACTTGAGTTGTTCAACCATAGCCATTCGTCTCTACATGTGGTTGTAGAGCATGCATTTGGGTCAATCGAGAGAAGATTCAAAATCTTTGATGATGCCAACAGAGGCGCACTACAAGGAAACACTAATCACCGGCGAGTCATTTTTGGGATCACCGGCGAGAAACGCACACGCCGGTAACTTCACGCCAGTGCTATTTGAGATCACCGGCGAGTGCATGGCCACGCCGGTAATTCAATCAGATCACCGGCGAGTCGCGCCCTCGCCTGTAATTCAATCAGATCACCGGCGAGTGCAGTCACGCCGGTTATCCAACTTTTTCCCGGTATCAGGTATTGGTGATTACCGGCGTGGTGTGTTAAGACACGCCAGTAATCCTTTATTTATTTTTAATTAAATTTGCAAATAATGTACGTAATTGTTGTATATTCGATATTTCGCATTTAGCGACCATATTCGAGAATTCGCTTGCAGAGACTAGATTCGACAATACACACATAGAAATATGAATACATATTTAACTTAAAGTTCAAAGTTTGATCACAAATATAGAGCTAGTTAAATAGGAAAGTCTGAACCAACTAGATAGCTATTACAATGATAAGTCTTGAATATGTTTTTACGGACACAAAATAATACAGTTCAGCCACGGAATGTAAATTTCACAGAAGGTACATAAAGGACAAGCCGCTAGCTATTACAACGACAAGTTTTGGGAACGCTCTACTGGCTGTTGGTGTTGAACTCACGCAAGCCATTAATTGTGAATATCCCCGTGCCACCTTGTGCCTTGAGCCGGTTGATGATGTCGTCATTATCCAGTGGTTGGCAATAGAACCGGGCGTTGACGGTGTCGACATCTTTGTTGAGGACTACTGCAAGCTCGTTCTGAATGCGCGCCCAGTTATCTCTCATATCTCCATCCTTGAGATTCTTCAAGCATTCAGCCCACTTGAGGATGGTCTTGTCTCCGCCCAGCATCCGATTCGCACGTACGAAGGACCACATTTGATGGAGGACGAAGTAGCCTCCCATGTTGCTATCTTCTGCTTGCTGCGCGCACTTGAAATTGGTCATGTGTCGAAAGCAGATCATTCCATACTTGTTTTTCTTCACATGATCTCGGTCGATGACGCCATCGCGGTTGCTATAGTCAAAGAGAGCCTGATCCAGAGTGGTCTTGATATTATCGTAATTGAGTTTCTTGTGAGGGCCGAATCCATAAAAAGAGCAGTACCACGCTTTGGTTCGAGAACGATGAGCACCATGTGATCGCTGCGCAAACATATCACCAAATATCAATCATATTTAGTTTGATAAGAAATGGAAATCTAAAAATCAAAGCAAAGTAATGTAGGCGAGTGACTTACTATGGACAGTAGGGCACGAGAAGGTTTGTCTTGCCCTGATTCTGCAGCATGAACTTTGTCAGATATTTTGCCATTTAGTACAGCCGGCCTTGGTCTTGAACATGTTTTGGTGTAGTATCTCGGGGTCCGCAATCGCGACGTCCAAGATATTGTCGACTATGATAGCGGAGGTTAAGTGGAGCGCCCATAGGCGGACAAGGGATAAAGACAACCGGCGAAGGTGGAGCATGTTGAAGACGTCTTCGAAGCTCACAAAGAACACTTCTGAGGGGTATTCATGACCCCAGTCCACATATTCGTCAGGCACCCTCACCGGAAAGACCGGTAGCGCGCTTATCACCCTTAAGGAAAGAAGCCACTTCTCCTGTTTGAGGATCTGTTCGTGCAGACAAGCGATTTCAATGGGCGCGACCGCGAGCTGATCCGGTGATAGCATAGGCTCACCCATGTGATATAACCTCAGCGTTTGTCCACCAGATCTCGCGGTACTCGGAGCGGGGCCGCCGGTTGTGTTTCTGCTTGATGTCTCTTTTTAGAAGGGTGAACTCTCCTTTTCTTTGCTCCTTGGCGGGCTGGCTGGCTGTGGCCGGCTTGCGAGGTGGTGGTATAGGTTTACCACGTCCCATGCCTTCATTCACTGCCTTACGCATTGTGCTTGGACTAAAGACTGTCCCTTTTTGTGTGTCATGTTGGGACTCCTCGTCGTCTGGTGGCGTGTTGAAAAGAAGACTCTTATTGGGCGCGGCGTTCCGGTTGAGGGCTAAGGAGTCCCTCAATCATTGTTATGCTGCATTTCCGTGTCATCGATGTGCTTTTGTGACATCATGTCAGGATCATGATCATTCAGAAAAGCCGTGCACGGGTCGAACTCCTTGTCCTGCAATACTTGTTTGCCAGGCTGCACGTTATTGTTATGATTCAAAGGAGATGGACCTGATGTGCTGCCTGTTCCTGGTATTAGACCCAAAGGAGATGGAACGGATGTGTTGCCCATTCGTTGTTGCACCGCAGGGGGCGAGGGTGTTTCTTCCTGTGGGACAAATCTAGCCGGATTAGCGCCTTCGGCCACTCTAAAATCCAGCCTATGCAAGCTTTTAGTACCATATGGCCATCCCCGTCAGCTGGTTGAACGGGAGGACATAAATGCTCACAAGCTGCCTCGACAAACACCATTTCCACAATAGAATTGTTTGGGTCCAAAGGCCTGTTGTGTAGAGTGGTGGCTTGCGGGTTTAAGATGGAACCATATGCAACGGTTTTGTTTTCACCATCAACCGAGGCGAGGAGAGTGCATTGACGGTCTTTCTGCAAAACATGTTTGGTGTCACCAACTTAATACCTAGAGATCCACACATGGAAGAAGAATTAATTTGTTGAGTAGCCAGACGCTTACCGTGAGGGCGTCGATTTGAGCCCTTGGTGATGCGTTGCCACTGTAAGCCACAGAGGACGGGCTGCTATTATGGTTGCTAGGTGCGGCGGTTGGCTTAATCAAATTGACGAATTGCGCATAGCTAAATTCATCCTTTTGGCGGCCTTCATCCAAGACTTCACTGCCTCAAACAAGACTTTGTTTTGGACTTCGCATCGCGCGTGGCTGCTTGTTCAGCTACAATTCTGGCACGCTCTTGGAATTCCACGAGATCGGCTTGTGTGAGTAGCTCTCGCTATATCGGCTCTCCTCTTTCCCTTTCTTGCCTCTTTGTCGGCAGGATAATAGGCATTCAATTTACCAAGACCGGCGCCGTACACACGGCCACCTGCAGGTGGTTTATCAGGAGCATTGCCCTTGGCCTTGTTAATCGCCCGGTTAAGCCTCGTGTCCCACCTGGCCGTGGAGCCCGGGAGCTTTGATCAGGGTTGTCATACTCTTCGCGCTGAAAGAATGACGTGAAGCATTAATGTCGATAAGTCGCGGAAACACGGCAAATAATCAACGAAGTAATCAATTACCAAGTAGCGTTCGACTTCCTTCGTTTTGTCATCAGTTTCGTAGACACCCGTCTCTTTATTAAATATGAACCTGCCCGAACGAAGTCATGTTCTTTCTCATCTTCGAACGTCTTCCAGTGGTTTTTCTCTTTATTCTTCTCCATTTCCGCGTCTTCATTCCGCCACTTTTGCTTCTTCGCCCGCCCGTAACCACGGGTTCCAAGACCATGCCGACCGATGCATTTCTTACTCTGGTCCTTCCCCCACTTAGACAATGCCTTGCTTCTGGGGTTTTTCAAATTATCTTTGAAAAATTCCCAATCATCCTCACTAACGGAAGGCCATGTTGCATGAACAACATCAAATGGTTTTCCTTTCTCAAGGAAGTCATTTTTCGCCATGTACTTCCAACCACTCAAGCCCTTCGAAAACTTGCATAGCGCATGCTCGTTTACCAGATTGCTAGTCTGCTTAAGGTTGTTGTACGGACGTGGGAAGGAGAATCTTTGGTGAAGCCTTTTGAGGAGAAGGTCGCGCACCGCAGAATTGTCCTTTCCCCTAATGCTTCGGTCGTTTAGGTTGCAGACTTCACGGACGATGCATCCAATGGTGTTGCCGTACTCAGAGTGGGCTGCGATCGGACTTAAAGGCTCACCAGACACGTCTACTCGCGTGACCTTTATGGTTCCGGGCTTGATTGTGTTTCGAGCCCTAGTCTTCCTCGACCCGGAATTTTGCGAGTCGTTGTTGACGGGCTCATCCTCATCTCCATCCCCCTCCTCGTCTTCTTGACGCTCATCTTCTTCCTCCGCCGCGTCTTCTTCACGGTCATCTTCTTCCTCCTCGTGTCTTCATAACGCCCATCTACATCCTCCGCCGCGTCTTCTTCACGCCCATCTTCCGGCTGCTTCTCACTTTCATTCGACACATATGTGTGGTCGATAAATTCTTGGGCATGCGGATCCGTCCCGACGGAGTGAAACCGTCGGGATTTTCAGACATCTACAATTGTTAGAGCAATTGGATGATAAATGTGTATTGCACATAAATCTCTTAAACTAGTAAGTCATGCCAAAAAATTCGGCATGACCTTTACTAAAATTGGACATATTGAGTGCCAGAAATTCGACGAAACAGACGTGAGTCAAAGTTTCGTCAAAACATTGGCACTCATATACATGCATAGGAAACAACAATAGACGCGAAAATGCTCGCGAACAACACATTGCATAGACCTCAACCACGTACTAATCCGTCTAAGGAAATGAGAACACAATTCGGGTGCATCTCCATTTACACCCAAATTCATCTCCCCAACCTGCGGTAACCACATATATCTCCAAACAAAATCCTAATTCATCCTCCAAAACATGTAAAATTGGTGTCGGCATTCCAACAAACACCTCGTGAGCGAGGGACGGGTGGAGGGAAAGGGTGCCATACCTCGCGCCGACGCCGGCGGCACCGAAGCCCAGCGTCGGCGTAGACGAGGCCGGGGACAGCTCGCGCGGACGACGGCGGTTCTGGCGGCGCTTGGGGGACAGGCGCGGTCGAGGGAGACGGTGGAGGGCGGAGGGCGGAGGCGCGGCGTCGGGCGGAGGCGCGGCGTCGGGCAGAGGCGCGGCCGACGTCGAGCGGAGGAGCGGCCAGCGTCCAGCGCCTGTTCAGGGGGACGAGGCGTTCCGGCGGCGGCGGGCGGTGGGTGGCGGGCGGCGGCGTCAAATGGGGCGGGGGCGCGAGACAGAGGAGAGGCGTGGGCGCGAAAATGAAACTGGTGGGGAAAATTTCACGAAGTTATTTTCCTATAGAACTATTCTAATGGAATCACCGGCGAGTACGAGTCGCCCACGCCGGTGATTAAAATGTCATTATGTCGGAGCCACCAGCAAATTCCGGACAAAGTAATCACCGGCGTGTCCCACTAAACCCACGCCGGTAATCAACATAGTAATCACCGCCGTGTCCAACTGAACCCACGCCGATAACATTTTCCCCCGTAGCAAGTTTTTTGGGCCCACAAATCACCGGCGTGACCCTATGTTGTCCACGCCGGTGATTACCCCGAATCACCGGCGTGGCAAAATTCCCACGCCGGTGATTAGCTGCGGAATTTGGTCCCAGCAAATCACCGGCGTGGGTTTTCAGTTGCCCGCCGGTGATTAAAAGCCGGCTATTACCTGTTTCCTTGTAGTGGCGGAGCGTGCATGTTTAGATTGGATTCACATGAACCCAACAAAACTAAAGCTCGTATTCGCATTGGCGTTTGTGCTTTTGTTTGGGCAATTTGGAATTGCCGGAATGATGTTGTTTTTAACAAGATTGAAAATGCTCATTTTTTGCAGGTTGTTCATCGCGCTAAATATTGGATCAATAGGTGGTCCTTCCTACTCCCAGCCGATCAGCGGGAGCTTATGGATCAGGGTTGTACACGGTTGACGGCGGTTGTTTGAGCTATCTACCGGTGTGGCTGGCAGCATTCTAGACGCCTTCAACATGTTTAGAAGCATCTTTTTGTCGGTGTTTCGTTGGTTGATTCATGTGGCCACTTTGGCTGAGATTTGAGTTGTAATTTTTACTTCCAAACACTCTAAACGTTTATTTTTAATAAAAAGGTTGTGTGCATCTTCACGATGTAGAGGCCGGGAACTATCCTTTTAGAAAAGAAAAAAATGAACCCAACAAAACTACATAAATATCTTTACACTCACCATATATTTACTCATTATACCTACTTTGAACATAGTATTTCAAAATAGTGAACTCAATAAAAAAATTCTAGCTTCGCCTCTGGATGCCAACCCATTTTTTCGCTATCCTACTCAACTACACATCGTTGTAGCTTGTTTCATAATTCACATTTGGGTTATGAATTATGGGATGTATGAATATATAATATCCGAGGATGAAGGGAAACAAGCCTCGGCTATAATATCCGAACATAATTCACATCGTTGTAGCTTTTTTTTAATAATACATTTTTTTAATGAAATTCGAAAAATATTACGGAAAACCAGGAAATTCCAAAAATAATACGGCCTCGGCTAGTACTGGGCCGACAAGACCTCGTCGGCCAGAGTTGGGCCGAAAAGTGCCCGTCGGCTGAACTCTGGCCGACTGCTTTGCAGGCCTGCGGCCGACAGGCCTGTCGGTGTGACGTGGCCTCCCGTCGGCCCAAGCCTGGCCGACCGGCCCCCTATCGGCCAAAGCCTGGCCGACAGGGTGCTGAATAAGGCTCAGCCGAGCCTTCTTCTTCCTCCCATTCTTCTTCTTCTTCCTTTCTTCCTTTCTTTCTCACAGCAGCTCCCTACTGCCCGATCTGTCAATCCAACCAACAATTCTTCCTGCATGTAGTGTTAGAGAGTTTAGACAGCTGAGATATACATTGGGTTATGATTTTGTGCAATTTCGTGTTGTTTGGTTAGAGCAATGGTGTAGTTTAGGTGGAGGTGGTGGTGGTGGAGGGTGGTGGTGGTGGTGCAGCGTGGTGGTGGTGGTGGTGCAGCGTGGTGGTGGAGTGTGGTGGTGGTGGTGCAGCGTGGTGGTGGTGCAGCGGCGGTGGTGACGGTGGTTGTCCATTGAATCGGCACGCTTCAAGGGTATGCATTTTTTTACTAATTAGTATTTACTGTTAATTATGTACGCATTAGTGTTAAGGTGGTAGTGTGAAATTGATATTGCTAGGTATTTATTGCGCTACTAATATTAAGTACATAGATGTTGCCGGTTATAACAGTAAATTGGTGTCACATTAGTGCGCATCCTTCAATTAGTGTGGATCAATGTTTTTAAATTAGAGTATGTTTTTATCTGTCATAAGTGTGGATCAGTGTTTTAAATTTAGAGTTTGATTTCATCTGTAAGTAGTCTGTAATTTAGACTTTTAATTTAGCTGCGCGAAGATATGGAACAAGTATATTTGATCAGTCCGGATGTGGATGAGAACCATCGCGCAAAGATATTACAGGAGCGTAGCCTCGAGCCTCTAATAACTCGAGGACCGAGGGAATATTGGCAGATACACCCTGCTTGGGAGGAGAGGTACATGCCTAATTGATTTTTACGTGTCATATATTATCTGCATTAATTTTCTTGTTCGCTACATATATATGATTACGAATTTATATTTGTTTGCAGGTTGAAGTGGGCTGGGCTTTTACCTTTCGCGCGTCTAGTAGAGGCCACTGCGGAGTCTTCATGCATGGTGATAGACAACTGTCTTCTGACATGCTTAGTGGACAGATGGAGGCCCGAGACCCACACGTTTCACTTTCGATGGGGTGAGATGGCTCCTACTCTCGAGGATGTATCTTTCTTGCTTGGGCTGCCGTTGGCGGGTCAGCCCATAGGGCCGTTGCAGGCCCCAGAAAATTGGGAGCACGAGATGTCACTTCACTTTCAGGGTATAAACCCTAATGCTGGAGTGTTTAGGTCAGAGAATCACGGACCTATGCTTGGATGGTTACTGGATTTTCAGGTACGCACTGTTTTATTTACATGCATCAATTTATATACAGAATGCAATGTTTCGCATGCATCGTTTCATTTCACTGACATAATTTATTTTGAAATGTACAGATACAGAGGTTTCCTGCTGGCATTCCGCTGAATGCTACACAAATCACTAGGAGCCTTGAAGCATATATCTTGTGGCTTATGGGGAAGGTGATGTTCACGGAGAACCATGTCACCACTATTAGCAAGAGGTACATCCCTATTGCTTTCGAGATCGCGAGTGCTACTGCGCCAGAACACATTACACAGAGGAGTTGGGGATCAGCTGTATTAGCGGCTACTTACCGAGCTATGTGCAACGGGTGCCATCTACTGTCGGATACAGCATCCATACTTGGATGTCCCTTGTTGTTGCAGCTTTGGTCATGGGAGAGGTTCCCAATTGGACGACCAGACGTGCGTGCACACGAGGCTTTCCCAGTGGATGCGTTTTTTTGATGCTGATCACATAGACATGCCTACTTTTGGTTTTATCTGGACACGTCGTCAGGTATGTCTAATCTACGTATTTATCACAATTGTTATATTTTTGCCGACTTGCAATAAATTTTGTGTCGTGCAGAGACGTTTTGCTCATTCACAGATGAGGAACTGCTACGAGCCATTCAACGAGCAGTTCGACATTCTGAGTTCGGGAGCGGTAATCTAGCGACCGTACACGCAAGCAAAAAAGGAGGCTATATACCCGGGTGGTATGTCTGACCTGTGCACGAGAGATCGCGCGTACTGGATGACAAAATCAAAAATTGTCTTTGATATCTGCGTGGAGGAGATGGCCCAGCAGCGGGTTATGAGGCAATTTGGTCTACGACAAGAGGCACTCCCTCTGTCGACAGAGGAACATGTCCCACCTAATATCCACGGGTAGGTTTAATTACGCATTGTTTATTTACGCATTATTCAATTACGCATCCACAGAGGAATTGTCTAACACTTACTACTACTGTTGGCTCACAAGAAAGGGAACTAATAGGAGCGCACTATCGTGGATGCGCAGCCACATGGTAAGTACCTTGTAAATTTGTATTCACCACGCTAAATGCTACGTACTTCTTTCTTAATGTTGTATTGCATCCAGGAAATCATCCGTCTACGTCCGCTCAGCAGTCATCTGGATCCGCATGGGAGAGTGAGCACGACAGTGGGACCATACCTGAAGTACGCACAGAACTGGACAATTGGATGGGTATGTACAATACTCCTCCACCCTACCCCACACAGGAGACGCAGGATGATGATGATGCTGGATCACTGATTCCTGGACGTGCGGTTGTGCCACCCAACAGGCTGGGTTGGACTCCGCCAGAACCAAACCTTGCCAGACCTCCGCGCATGCGCAGACGTCGTCCATGAGACTTCCGGTATATGTGGTCGACGCCGTGGTCAGTGATATCTTTGGGTCATATTCGTATTTCGATTTGTATGTCAGACATATATGTATTTCGATTTGTATGTGAGACATATATGTACGAGACATATTATTATGTATGTACGAGACATATCCTTCAGTAGTTCTACGAGACATATTATTATGTGAGACAACTCTCCGTTACAACTTCAGTAGTTCTACGTACATATATGTCTCACATATAACTCAACGATAACTAATTCTAATCACGTGGAGGTAACTGAGTACGAAAGTAATTCGAATCAACGACTTCACTTCCCTCTGCCATGTGCTCGTGTTGGAGGCATGAAGTCGTCATCACTATTTTCATCGACGACAGCCTTGGATGATCCACCACTCTTCGCCTTTGATATAGCCCTCTTCACTGCTTCAGCGTGAAGGAGATTTCCAGGCCCATCACGACATGCGCCAAAAACATTTCCATCCAACCAAAATGAGGGATCTCTTTGTTCACAAACTGTCCATCGGCAGGCCAGTGCTGGACATTCACAAAATCAGGGGAAAAAAGTTAGTACGATAACACTAGATTCTAACATAATATAAATTCGGTACTCAGTTACCTTCACGTGAAATGCATAGGCCTCCGGCGAAAAAATGGATTATCTTTGACTTCGGTGTCATAGGCATGTCCCTAAGCCCCGCCTCAATAGCTTTTAGCTCATTAATTCTCTGCCACTTCCACCGCCACCCATCAATTTCATCCCTAATTTCTTCAGGGGTCATCTGGATTTTGGCTTTTTTGGCTATAATTTCTCCCACCTCACGAATGTTGCCCCACTCACTAACTAGCTCCCTATAACAGCTCTTGGGCCTACCCTCCCTAATACTACCTTCAGTCCATATTGCGGCGTGATACAAAACACACCACGACCTATGCTCCGAACTAGGACCCGAACTACCAGACATCGTTCCTATCCGACTGAGGAAATAACCACGCACCACACCCCTCCTCCATCACCAAATCTATTGGGGTATATATATAGGCTCACCCAGGAGAAGAAGAGCGGGAGAAAAAAGGCGGGAGGTAAATGGCGGGAAAAAAAAGGCGCGAGAACTATGGCGGGAGAATTAGGGCGGGAGAAATATGGCGGGAAAAATAAGGCGCGAACGGGCGTCGCCGGGAAGGGCTGGCGCGAAAAATTGTTGGTTTAATTGGCCAGTCGGCCAGGCTTTGGCCGATAAGGGCCGGTCGGCCAGGCTTGGGCCGACGTCACGCCGAAAGGCCTGTCGGCCGCAGGCGTGGCCCGCCATGCAAAGCAGTCGGCCAGAGTTCAGCCGACGGGCACTTTTCGGCCCAACTCTGGCCGACGAGGTCTTGTCGGCCCAAATCTGGCCGAGGCCGTATTATTTTTGGAATTTCCTGGTTTTCCGTAATATTTTTCGAATTTCATTAAAAAAATGTATTATTAAAAAAAAATTAGCGGGAAAACAAACATTAATAATACCTCGCCATCAAGTGGCCAAGTGTAAGAGGGTTATAACATCACAAATAACTGCAAGACTTTATTATTCTATCGATATCACACGGTTATGTATGTTTTTTAATGTTTTTTTAAATGTATACTTTGTCCCGTAGTTTTCAAGCATATACACAAATATTACAACATGAAATATACGTCTGAAATTTTACATAATCATTTTGAAATTTTAAGTATTTTGTTTTATTTTATTTTATACATTTTGCTTTCATCTTTACCCGGGAAAACACAACTCAACTCATCAAGGATAAATATCTAACCGGACTAACCGATTTCTTAGCTGCCAAGATCTTGGCAAATATTAAGCTATGGAGCTGTGTTGGTGCGTGTAGGTGATGCGAACTCGTTCCGAGGTGAGTTAGCTCTAGAATAGGCTTGGTAGGTATTCGTTCTGCTTCTGTCGACTGACTGCAGGTGGCATAAACTCTTGTAACTTATTTTTTTAGATAAAGAGCATATATTAATATCGCGATGATACCAATTACACCTAGCCTCTGCAACAACGCGTGCCCTAGCGGCCCCACGGATGCACACAGCCCAGAATAAAAAGAAGAATTACAAAAAGAAAGTCCCGCTACAGTGATCCATTCCTTGTTACAGCAAACCAAACCCCACCAAAACAGTACCAGAAGTCCAACTTCTCCAAAAGCGACGCCTCTAAGAAGGGAACAATGCTCAAGCGCCGTCGTCGCCCTGATCATAGATCATAGGTTTTCACCCCGAAGAAAGTCCACACTCGCAAAAACAATGCCTTCACCAAGGCAATTGTCAGGCACAACCAATTAAGGCCAGACCTTGGGTTTTCACCCTGAAAGTTTAGACTCTGAACTTCTCCTGTGCTGTCGCCCCCTCTTGCCGTTGCTGCTGTTCCAAGTTACGAATCCCCTAGCCAATCCCTCATCCCACCAGGACTGGAACCACCATTGCAAGTCCTCAAATCTCGGCTTCCATGCCATTCTCTGCACTCTGACTTCATCATGGAACAAAAGACAAATCCATGATGGCAACAGACTGCGGAGCTTCGCAACGCTACCTCTAAAACCAAACGGTCAGAAAAAACATGGCTGCGCGCGACCGAATCCCACCCGATCCGTCAATCTCCAGGCTAGATTTGCCCAATGGAGTTCGCCAGCGGAGCCTTCCGAAACTCGACAATCAAACCATATCAATGAAGAGCTGCATCAAGTAAATCTTCGTCTTGGTGTTAGAAAGATCCAGGACTGCCACCTTTATTCAAACCGAGCCGACGAGACTGGCCGGTGTGGATCCAGCCCGCCGCCGCCTGACCGGCCGCCGACACCGCCATGGTACCAAGCAGCCAGCGTCACCAGGCGCCCCGGCGCCGCCTGCCGCCACAGAACCCAGCCTCAGTCTCACACGGATCCAGATGGGCCGCGTCAGTCCGGAGCCCTCGTCCGCGGCAGCAGTGGCAACTCCACCACGCAGCGACCACACGCCACCACCGTCGTCGCCTGGTTGCGCTCACCGTCGGGGAACCGCGGCAACTTGCCGCCGATCCGCGCCGAACCCCACGCGCTGCCACCGCGCGGGCATATCCCCTGACGCCCGGACGCTCGGCCATGGTGTGGACGACGGCCACCAACGCGAGGGGACCGCGGCGCCGGCCCGTTCTTGACGGCGCGATTGATTGATCGAAGAGGCAAACCCCTTCCAGATCGCTCGATCTACCTTGGACGACGGTCAACGGCGCAAACGACGGCGGTAACCGCGGCCAAACCAGGTTCAGCGGCGGCCTGATCTTGGCGTTGAAGGCCAGATCACGGCGATGTTGGCGGCGGCCCGATCTTGGCGACAAAGGCCATATCATGGCAACCGCGTGGGGAGAACATCTAGAAGAAAAGAAAACGAAAACGGGCACCCCACCGCCGCCGTCCGCCAGGGCCTCCTCCGGCGGCGGCAGGGTGAACGCGAGCGGAGGGAGAGCTTGTTCGCCGGCGGATTTGGGGACCTCCGGAGTCGCCTGGCGGCGACCCGGGAGGTTAGGGAGAGGTTAGGAGGTTGGGGCACATACTCCTCCTAGGTGGTAGAGAACCTCTGCGTCTGTGCGACAACATAGTACGCCTAGCAACTCTTGTAACTTATACTCTACCTTCTATAAAAATACGGTACACGATTGCGTACTCTTGGAAAAAATAACAAGTTCTTGCAATAAAACCTTATAAGAGAAAGGAAGAAGCAAAGCGAGTTCGGGCAGGGCCAGAACCCCTAGATGCTAACTCTAGCTAGCTAGGGGATAGAATTTCAAGAGGCCGCGTCCTTGTCCCTATCTGTAATCTAAACTGAACCGCGAGCGCATCCGCGAATCTGAATTTTGCTGATTGAGATATCGACCGATGCAACCTTTTTTCTCCCTTTTGCCCTAGAATGTGGTCCTAAATTCAACAATTCATTCCCCAAACGTAGAGAATGCTTCATTTTCTCTGATCGTGACGTTGCTAGTTAGCTAGGTGCAGTTATGTTGATAGGTAAGCGCAAACTGCTACCTTGACCAATTGATGGCATTTTATCCTGCAAGGTTCCAATTACAGCCACATGTATAAACTCTTCGTTGATAAACTCCCATGCGAAGAGGAGACCTTATAGCAGCACATATATCTATATATCAATCTGACCCTTGGAACTATTCCAGTGACGTAATTATGCGACTTTACCAAGTGACATACGTATGAAGGTAGGTTGTATACACATTCCTATATATATTTAGGTCGCGCAAATGGAAATTCTAGCTAGGCATCTCTTTCTCCAATCAATACAAGGCAGAAAATTGAGTTATTAGCAACCTGAACACTTTAGTTCTTTAAAATCGAATTTTCTAAGCGAATATGTCCATCCACATGCTTTCATACACACTTTTCTCGAGCAGCCGGTGTAAGATTCCAGCATATACATGTAATTAGTCAAATAGCTAGAATAATCCAGAACGTACATGTATGTTGGTTTCCAATTTCCTTGGAGAAAATCCATGCCAGAGAGTTGAATTGACTTCTAATACTTCAGCTTGATGTCTACCATCTTAATTAAGTCTACGCCGTCTATACTTAGTATATCAATGGGCGTAGAACACTAGGTGTACGTACATAGATATATAAATACTTTTCTTGAATATTTTTGTCAAACCTAGCGACAGAGACGGCGTGACACATAATCAATGCTGCGACGTTGAACCAAGTTAAATTCATTCACATAGAAATGGACAACAATTTTGTTTTTGTCAAACATGTGAACAGTTCATATAGCTGTCAGTGTACAGCGAGACCCGGAGATTTGCAGGGAGAGACCCGGACAAATGAATTCATGATGTGAGCTTGATTGATGGATCATATCATCGGTGCATATCTGATAAATATATATCTTGTGTGAAGGAATGAATGAATTATTGTATAATATATAGTACTTGGCTGTCTCGTGAACATGGACATGCCAACTTCTTCTCGAATTTAAGCTACCTTTCTGAGAGCAAGTGAGCATGTTTGACTGGACTAGGTCATAAACGTCAGGCGTCTCTCTCTCTCTTTCTCTCTCTCTCATAGAATGTGCATATATAGTACGTTTGTTCATGGTAGGCAACAAACAAGTAGTTAGTAAATAGTACTCCTAGCTAAGAGTTCATCATTTGTTTGGCCAAACCAAACTCTCTCTCTCTCTCTCTCTCTCTCCACATATATATAGGTACTTGATTCTGGAGCAGCATCAGCTGTGTGACCGGAAGCTAATTGGGATCAGGATCTGACGGAGTTGAAGTACTAGCTCTAGCTCTGCACGGGAGAGAAAAATATGAGAGGGTTTGAGAGGAGAGGAGTCCGGCAGTACAACAGGTCCGACGAGCCGCGAATGAAATGGACGGAGGAGTTGCACCGGCAGTTCATGGAGGCCGTCGACTGCCTTGGTGGCCAAGACGGTGAGTTCTTCTCTCGCTTTCTCTCTCTATATACATGCATCACACATGCATGCCGGCCGGCCGGTTAACTGCACATTTGCATAGATGATATATATGAAACTTTATATCATAATTTTTTACTTCTGGGCAATCTGTTATACATGTTATGTTCAGGGTATGGGCCGATTGAAGGCAGTCCTTTCTCCATTTAGTATTGCTTTAGTTGTGTTAGGTTAGGCCAGAGTTCGTTCAAGTTCAAGTTCATGGAAGAGGGGGGAGGAAGAAAATCCAACGTGATATGCGTGCATGAGATATCCCCCTCTCCCAGCTCCATTATTGGCTGAATTATTTGTATTTTAAGGACACCACTATAATTAATGCTGCAAATGATGGTTAGCACCTCTCAACATCACAAATTAGGGGATAATCATAGATATGCATATGAGGCGTTAAATGAGGTTAGTCAATAAGTTCAGTATGCAATTTTCACCCTGATGTTTCTCCTTTGCCAAAATCGATTTATTCCCTATACATGGTGGGTATTTACAAGGTAAACCGAGAATTGACTCATTCTAAAATTTAAAGGTCACAAAATACGGATTATTACTCAATCTCGGTCGAGTGAGTATCTCCATCTATCGCTCCTTTTTTATATGCTTCTTAGAAGCATGATGATTGATGAATCGATTTGTCTCGATTGAGTGAGGCTTTCTTAAACCTCAATGGCTCTAGAAAAGTACAACTTCATTTTAGTGAAAGGTGTAAATAACTTGCACTTTGCCTCCCATTTAAAAGTGCAAGTTGCGATTTTACCTAGCTTGATGAAACAGACTATGTTTTTTTTTTCGAATTGGGGCTTACCCGGCCTCTGCATCGAATCGATGCATATGGCCTCTTTATTTCATTATTTCAAAGTTTGTTCTTTTAGATATACAAATTATGGGTTGCTACGGGTGGATAAATGAATCAACCACCAAAAAAACTGAAAGAAAATCTCGGTGATACATCAACAAATCCTATTACCAAGCCGCCTTTCTGATTGTTTGTATAAATCACTTGCGACGTTTTCCAACGTGTTCCACCCATAATTCATGGCATGTCGCTTCTTCATTGGTTGGAGATATAACCACATACGAGAATCCAGTGGGTAACTGCCAAAAGAATAAACTTAAAAAAATATGGAGTTTTTGGTTTACTAAAAACAAAATCATTACGAACAGTCCATATGGCCCAAATGATAGCACACATCCCCACCCAAATTTGTATTATCTCTTCCTTTGATATTCCCCTTAAGTATTTCCCAAAAAATTTGTAACACTTGTGGGTGGAGTTAAATTAAAAGACATATGTACTATTCGCAAAACTATTTTAGCAAAAGGGCAATCAAAAAAGTTGTTGAATTGCTCCGTCCTTATCACAAAAGCAACAAGTTTTAATCCCATTCAAAAAAAAAATAGCAAGGTTGTCTTATTGAGAATAACCTTACCGTGTAAGAACCACATGAAAATCTTGTTTTTCAGTGAAACTTTCTTCTTCCAAATATATTTTCGTTGGAATCTTGTGTGACCATTCAAAAGGTCTAAAACTCTAAATACATCGACTTGGCTGTGAAACTAACTGAAGTAGTTAATCCCCATGCAAACACATCTTGTTCATTCGTGAGGTTAACACGCATCACGTGATGGGCTAGCTCTAGCCATTGCATCGTCTTGTTGCTAGTTAAAACCCTACGGAACGTGATATTCAAGGGTTTTCGTTGAGCTATGTTATACAACAACCGGATATTTGTAGGAAAGGGGAGTATCCCCCAACCAAGAACCTTCCCAAAACCTAGTAATCATTCCATTTCCAACCTCAAAAGAGCCTCTAATAATGAAGTCGTCTTTGACTCTCATTAGCCCTTTCCAAAAAGGTGAGTCAAAAGATTTCAAAGTGGCTTGCGATAAAGTTTGCGAATGTAGATATTTATTGTTGAGCAAATCGTGTCATACCCTTGTTCGTTTAAAAGTTTAAACAGCCACATATTATGTGTCATCTGGTGCTGACATGCATATTCTTTTTGCAAATCTTGTGTGTAGAGGCAACGCCGAAGCGGATTCTTCAGCTGATGGGCGTGAAGGGGGTCAGCATATCTCACATCAAGAGCCATCTACAGATGTACAGAACAAGCTCTAGCAACAATAACAACAGCAGCGACGCTCCAGCCAATGCTTCCGTGAATCGTCATCGTCAAAATCACTGCGTTGATGGCGCGCCACGAGATAGGAACAACGACACGCCAGATGCTTCGGACATGATCAACGTTTCTTCTTACGCCGGCGGCCACCACCACCACCACTCGTACCAAATGTGAGTACCCAAAGTTTTGGTTGTCAACCCAGTTCTTAATCTAACTAATGCTCATTGTGTATATTTTAGTGGTAAACTGAACATGCTAGTTGTGCAGACCGTCGACCGAAGAAGTTCTCAGGAGCTGGGAGCAGAGTAGAGGGCATCTGCCCTGGAGCTCAAGCATGCTCATTACCACGGAGAAGGTAATTAGTACTAGCAATTTTCACTTCATCGATCAGTAGGGAGATGCAGCTAAAAATCTATGGACAGCCAAGTTGGTTAGGTCGCAGGCACCAGACATGATATATGCTTTGTACTGATCAAGTTGCAATGTTAATTGTTAGCAGTTTAGCACAAGATTAGCAGTGGAACAGGTTACTGACATGGCTGATGGCAAGACGACGCGTCGTAATCACAAGCAGCCGGCGGCGGGCTGTGATCTGACGCTGTCGATAGGCCAGCGGGAGGAGGCGGGGAGCAGCGACGACGCCGACGGCTCAAGCACGACCACCGAGGAGGCCGCGGCGCTGCCGAGGGACCGACGTGGCTTTGGATCAGCCGGTGACCAGCGGCGCCGCTCTGCCACCGATCTCAACCTTGACCTGAACCTCGACCTCGCCGTCTCGTCTTCTTGGCTCATTTGAGACCTAATCCACAGATGACCAGCTGTGATGATAGCTAGGCCCTGTGTAGGTACGTATGTAGAGCTGTATCTGTGTATATCGTGATGTATATATATATATATATATCGATTTGTAAACTAAGGTATGTAATCTAAGAGATTTTTTGCTAGCTATATAAGTATATAACGATGTAATAGTGCCATTTCTAGCGGTATGTGCGTGCATGCATGGTTTCCGGCAGCCATTCTACGTGCGTGCGTGCCTATGGTTCATTGGTTCGTTTTTGTAATGGAGATGAAGATTGGCGGTTTAGAGACTAGGGGACTTTGGTCGAGAGCAGATAGGGAATTTTGTCTCTTCTCATGAGGTGTCCTCTGTTTCTGATCAAAGTATGTCACTAGCTTAGCCAAGAAAAGAATCGGGCCGGTGAGATGCATGTAAACAAGGCAGACGTTCTGCATGTATGACAAAATAGACTTGGAAGAAATCATAGATGTAGGACATCTCCAAGAAATTAGCACCGGACAAACTGAATGTGCGGCGACCGCTGCAGTGTGTAACCAGATGGTCTGTAAATATACTCCGTTATCTTGGATGCTAGCTCAGTAAAGCTTTGCATTATTGATCGCACATTTGTCGTCTCCGCATAACATTATCTAGAAGAACAGTTTAACTACTCCCTTTCCACCACGACACCCTCCTCTACCGTCAGGAAGCATGAACCTCCTCAACGATCGGGATGTAAAGGTAATGAAGCTTCATGTGTGATTTTGATAATTAATGACGATTCATATGGAGTAATGATTTCATTGAGTTATATATGAAAATATTTTTTTTCTAGGCAATGTATGTTAATCATTTGATGGATTCAATGACGAATACTTTGAAGATAAATATATGAATTGTGTAGCAGTGAATAAATATTCTATGAATCATAGGTTTCATCAAGTTATATATGTAGAAATGTTCTATATATGTTAGATATATTAAGACTATTTAAGGAATTGGATGATGAAGGCCATAAAACTCAAAATATGTATGAATATCATTGATTTAAAGATATCAATATGATATGATCAAGAAGAAGTGAAGATAAATTCAAGGCATGAAGATTATCTTCAATGATTGAACCCAATACATGCAATCAACATGAAGTTCTTATGAAGAGAGTGTAATGACTAAGATAGAGTTCACTGGAGGAACTCAATGGTAGACATGTTTGGACTTATATCTTGAACCATGGAGGGTCAAGATCTTGAGATGGAAATACAATACAAGGATTCAAGATATGTCTTCAAGACAAGGTTAGTTACTCAGGAGTTGAGTCATGGTTTACCAAGTCTTGAAGCATGCACTAGGGTGAAAAATTCATTGTTGATCTCCAGAGATTGTGTTAAAAGCATCAAGTAGACCAAAGTGATGTTCATGGTGAAATCTGAAGAATAACCAGAAGAGAGTTGAGCCCTTGACAACCACGTCTAAAGAAAATGAAAAATAGATGAATTGTTCATTATTTCCCTCAAGATATCATCATGATGGAGAGTTAATTAGTAAAAGGTAAATGATGATCGATATGGTCAATGATTTTTATTCTAGAAGATCAACACACACACATAAATGATGTACCGATGTGGGTTCAAATGATCTAGTGGTATGGTAAACAATTAATGTTGAACTATTATTTGTGAACTAACCCATAATCTATGTTTTTGGCATGGATGTTACTACAACCTGAGCAAACTTATCTGAGATGTCGTCACCATCCAAAGCAGTGTGACCACATAAATGATTCCTTCCCCATCTACATACTAGGACCCAAGGGATTCCCCTTCCCCTCCACCGCTGCGGACGAAGGGTGGAGAACCCACAATCTCGGCTGCCGCGGACAAGAGGGAAAACTATGTCTCGCCTTGTGCAGTGAGGATAAGAGAAGCATACGTTTTTTGCTTAATGAACCAAATCACTCATGTTGACTTAATTAGTAAAATCGAGGAAAAATAATTGCATCTGGTTGGAAGAAATAAAATACACGAAGGGAATCAAAGTATGACTCAGAGCAAATAAAGCAATGGGGTTAAAATGGATCAGATGATACACTTTCATTGGCTATAACTCGTAGGCTACCTCGATTTTTAAGGCTAGACCTCGCTAACTCAGTTTTTCTTAAATTCATAACAGTAGCTCAAATAATTTAAGTTTCCTTTGTCAAATTCTTTGAATGTCGATGACAAATCTGTAAAGCGGCCATGAAACTGCAGGAACTCGGTACCTGAATTCTGAACCGCCATGTTTCCATGAAACAACACACTCCAAACCGTCCGATCTTCCATAGACGGTGCAGATCGCACCATTCAGAAAACCTTCTCGACTTTTTTGCCTCTCCAAACCAAGCGCTCCTCGGCGAGGATTGTTTCCTCGAAAAGTTAGGGTTGGGATCGTCACGGCGGCGCTCCGCCGGCGGCGCACAAATCTCCTCCAAGACCCTGCTCCACCAACCTCCCGCCTCCTCCCCGGCAACCCCACGCCCCACCCTCTGCCTCCGTGGTTCGTCACGATGTCGGTTCTGGTCGTCACGAGCGTGGGCGACATCATCCTGGATCTCGAGACCGACAAGTGCCCCCTCACCACCAAGAACTTCCTCAAGCTCTGCAAGTAAGCATCCGTACCTGGGCCCGTCCTATCCGCGGATTGGTTCGCTTCCAATTGGTTGATTTCGCCTTTTACGAAGCCTAGCGTAGCTGTAATCTAGAGTCGGGCTGGCTATCGACCAGTTCGTGTGTTCCACTAGCTTTGAGAATGTTCCTCTAGTGCTCGTGCTGTTTCTGGTTGTAAAACGTTTTAACATGCTTAGTGACTGGATTGGGGGAAAGGAGCTATAGTTGCTATCTTAGGGTGCATTGGAGGATTGCTCTCCTGATGCTTAGGGCTGCTATGGCCATTTCATAATTTCCTGTGACATTATCAGAGCTGAATTTAGATTGTGCTTTAGGTCTTGTTTGCTAGTGGCGCCTTATTGTGATGTAGCTCTTCTGTGTCTTGGGTGGCTTGTTTCCGCCTGTTGTAGATTTAGTATTCCAAATGACTGATTATAAACGAGACTGCTTCTCTTACGACAAAATAATAATGGACGGAAGGAGTTCATGGATGAGTTAATTGTTAGTATAAAATGAGATCACCGAGGAGGAACTAGGTAACTTTTCTTTGTTAGAAGAAATAGGCACCCAAGTTCGAGTTGAAGAGGGCTGGACTTGCGTGGTGGGGGTGTACACCCACACCTTGCACCAACTGAGCTAGGCTCAGTTCCTTTTAGTAATCAGGACTCTCATTCTTCGGCATCTTGCTTTGACTTGACAGAATGAAGTATTACAATGGCTGTCTGTTCCACAAGGTGGAGAAAGATTTTCTGGCACAATCTGGGGATCCGACTGGTACTGGCAGCGGAGGTGATTCTATATACAAGTGAGCATTCTATACTGAAACTCTGACTATATGTTTTACCCATGTTATGTTTTTCTGTGTGTTTCTAAGCTCAATGCAATAAAATTTGGTCATCTTAGTTTAATACTTCAATCAAGGGTGGCTACTACTATCAAAGATATGCCTGACAACTGAATCCTGTTTCTCCAGGTTTCTTTACGGTGATCAAGCTCGATTTTTTAATGATGAGATCCGTCCGGAACTGAGACATTCAAAAACCGGTACTGTTGCTATGGCAAGTGCTGGTGAGAATTGCAATGCCTCACAGGTACAAAAGTACAATGGTACCGACCATTCATTTTTGAGGGATTAGGTGGTTATTTTAACCTTTTTATTTTTTATTTGTGTTTTTTAGTTCTACATCACCTTGCGGGATGACATCGACTACCTTGATGATAAGCACACTGTAAGTAGTACCTTATTCCACTGTTATTTCTTGGATTGATGGGAGGCTATTAATTGCTTTATCTATAATGAGTTCTCTTTGTTCTTTCAATTGCAGATCTTTGGGACAGTTGCTGAAGGTGAAAGTTTTGACACACTGACAAAGATAAATGAAGCATATGTTGATGGAAAAGGAAGACCATTTAAGGACATAAGGTAAAATATCATTTCACACCTTTGGTAAACTGCATAGTCAGGACATATCTGCAAAAGAACATGGCAGTTCGTTTTGATGCCCTTGAGAGTGAAAAGTTTGCCAGCCTTCTCAAAATTATCTATTTTTTTGTCCCATTTGGTTTGATGCCAAAATTTCTTTTAAGGTTACTTTCTGTTTGCCCTGGTTCATTTTTGGAGAAAAATATGGCCAAAGTCTGAGCTGCCAATTTGATCTGTAAAATTTTGCTCGGTTTCCATGTGCTCCTTTTGGGAAAAACCAACCAGGACTGTTTCTTTTCCAGCATTTATTTGCCTTTTTTGTTTCTGCATGCTAACTGTTTTCTAATTTAATTGTGTACAGGATTAAACACACATATATCTTGGATGATCCTTTTGATGATCCTCCTCAGCTTGCTGAACTTATTCCTGGGAATTCTCCATTAGGAAAGCCACATGATGAGGTAATTGGAGCCATGCCATTTACACTGAGATATTGTTCATACAAAATGGATACTTTTAGTCTTCTAGATCTACAAAAGAGCTTATGTTCTCAATGCCATATGATGCCCTCTTGTCCCTCAATGTGAATATGTCATGTTCTTTGTCCTGTTCCAAATACACAGGTTGCAGAAGAGCGCCTAGAAGATAGCTGGGTCCCTTTAGCTGATACGGTGGATCCTGGTCAGCTTGAGGAGATGATCCGCTCTAAAGAAGCACATACTAATGCAGTGATGCTTGAGAGCGTAAGTCCTGCTGCCATATCAAAGTTATTAGGTTACTCATTAATATTGTTAGTTACTCATGTGGTGTTCATGGCTGATGAAACACTTGTTGTTAATTCAGCTAGGAGATATTCCAGATGCTGAGGTCAAACCACCAGACAATGTCTTATTTGTTTGTAAACTCAACCCAGTGACACAGGTTAGTATTAGTTCGTAATGCATTGCCTAGTTTCTGCTTGTTTGGACCATCATTTTATTTTTGTCATCCTGCTTTGCTGTCAGCTCGGCACACATTGTGCTGCCTCTTGTGTTTAGATTTTCTTTCGATACTGTTGTGATCAAGTTGTTAATTATTTTGGACGTCCTATATGAAACTGTTAATTCCCCAATCATTATATTATAACAATCTTTCTTGATATGTAAATTGGCTAATTCAATCATTTTGCAGGATGAAGATTTATATACAATCTTCTCACGTTTTGGAACTGTGACATCGTGAGTGCCTTTGCTAACTTCAATTAACATGTGCATCTTGTTTATGCTCTCCTTTAACTTCACACCCCTTGGTTGCAGAGCTGAAATAATTCGTGACTTCAAGACTGGAGATAGCTTATGCTATGCTTTTATTGGTATGCTTATTCTCTCTAAAACTTCTGTGCTATAGTGATATCAGATATGCTGTGAGGAAGCAATTGAATAAAAATAGCAATGCTTTATTTATGTAGGGAAACTTTGTTCCAGTTTGGCCATTAAACAGTTACATATGTTAGGCCGTTTGGGCCTGCGACATGAACATATGGTTGATGGTGTATGCACGTTTGAGTTCCAAATGTTACTAGCCACACATACAATTTGCATCGTGTAGTTTGCTAACAAACTGGTAAAGGGACAAAATGTGTTGTGGACTAGCAGCCGCAGGGAGTCCAAACAGAGGAAGATATATACACATTTGAGTTATAAATGTTACTAGCTACAATCACCTCTTGCTGTTTGCTAGCAAACTGGTAAATGTACAAAATGTGAACAAACAGAGATCACGAGTCTTGTAGGGAGCACTGTCATATTAAGGATGTATATGATTATGAGTCTAACATGTTAGGATTTTGAATCATGCTAGGAAATTCTTAAGGGCTAATTATAAGGATGATTCTGAGTCTAACATGTTAGGATTTTGAATCATCCTAGGAAATGATTAAGGGCTATGCATTCACTGCTGTAGTATAAGGATGCTTTTTAGTAATCAGCCAAGTGTGAATAAATATATTTCCCTACAGTCATCCCACCAGGCTATCTTCTCTAGCCTCTGTCTACCCATCTCCCTACAGGCATCCCACCAGGTTACCCTCAGCAAGGTTGTTAGTTGTGGATCAAGGTTTAGATAGAAACTCATCAACAGGCAACAGTGATGTTGTTTGATGCCCAACAACTGAATGCTCGGTGAAAAAATAGGAAATAATGAACATAAATATAGAAGCTATTTGCGCGCCTTCAAAATAATGGCTTCTGTTTTAAATAATAAAATGGGAGCCTTAGATGCAGTTTTAGATGGCAGTTGTCATCTCAAGATTCCAGTTTTGGTATAGTAGAAAGACTATAACTGTGGTGTGTTAATATATCTTGGACAACATTCATATTTCGACTGTATTTATTATCAGAGCTGCATGTTGTAATAGAATATGTTAATAGTATTACTGTCAAAAGAGAAAATTCTAACAGTTTCTCTTGATGATCTTTTCTCAGAATTCGAGGTAAAGGAGGCATGTGAACGTGCATTTTTCAAGGTTAGCATCTTACCTGGATTCCTAATTCTCCTTCTCCACAAGTCACGTTTTGTTACCTAGCGTTTGTGCACTATTGGACTATGTCAGTTACTCTTCACTGAAGTGTCCTGATATAGTTTGGTGCTTTGATAATTCGTTGGTGTCTTCAATGTTTATACTTATGACCTGCAATAATGTTGAATATCAGTATTTCTTCCTTTAGCAATATCTAGAGAACATTGCTTACTCAATGCTTTGCTTGCAGATGGACAATTGTCTGATTGATGATCGCAGGATTCATGTTGATTTTAGTCAAAGCGTTTCAAAATTGTGGGGTCAGTTTAGACAAAGCAAACGAAATGCAAATAAAGGTACAGATCTTGACTGTGTTCTTTTCCACGACATTGTTTCGTTGTTGCAAAATGTGAATTCTCTTTATGGTAGACAAAGCTCTAATAATTAGCTTAGTATATGCTACTACACTCTTGGACAGTAGACGTTAGCTGAGAACATATTATGTGTCCTACAACATCCGAAGAGAAATGTAAATTCTTTGAAAAAAAACTAATGAAATGTGAACAAAGCGTTCTTAATTAATAGTACTGTGAAATATGAACTCTACTTGCAGGCCTAATTCTATTAAGGAACATCACAAAAGACTCTTTTTATTCCAGTTTATTTTGGTGGAAGTGGAACGTAGTCGCAATGCAACAGTTTCGTTGCAACCAAATGTTACATCATCAGTACTTTGTTAAGGTCGTTAGAAAGAACTTCTGGAGCATGCTGAAGAGGTCAACAGAAGGTGCCTGGAAAATGTTTAGCAAAGTCAACAGTTTCTATTAGATTGGCAAAAGCTTTGTCAGCCAATGGGAAATGTGAACAACAGGTTCCCATACTTTTTTTTTGCCACACCCCATCTCCCCAAGTTAGGCAAGTCGTCACGTGTAGGCCTGGGCGTTCGGTTAGACCGAACCGTTCGGTTCGGTGCTTCGGTTTATCTGGAATTTCGGTTTTGTAATTTTGCTGACCGAACGGTTCTTTGAGAAATCAATGACCGAGGCTTCGGTCCACCGAAATTTCGGTTCGGTGCTCGGTTACAACCGAAGGAGCCGACATGTTTTGGGGAGAAAGAAATTAGATGCAAAATCTTGAGCAACAAACATCAATTAAACCAAACAGGAATGAATCAGACATGCATAGCGCATAGAGGATAGGGAAGGAATGGTTGGAGGAACGAGGAAGGAGCTCCGCCGGGAATTTTCGCACGCAGGCTGCCGTCCGCTATGGTTGAGTGATGGGCGTCACCGTGGCCACGAGGGATCCATCGCCTGCAGCTTGTGGGCGCATGAACGTCGGCGGCGCCGCAGGACTACCGAGGTGGTTAACTGAAAGCGGCGGCCCTGCGTGCTGTGAGCTGAAGACTGCCGGCTACGGACGCATCAGCGTTGAGATCGAAGGGCTGTGTGCGTTTGTGTTCAGAACTTTAGAGATAAGGCTTGGAGAGGCTACGTTAGATGGTAGATGGGCTATTGGGCCTCGTTGTACTAGACTTTAATACAATATTTCGGTTAATCGGTCAACCGAGTCCAATGACCGAACCCACCGAACTAAATTCGGGTTTTAACATTTGCTAACCGAACTAGAAACCGACGTTTCGGTCCTCGGTTTATTCGGTTTCGGTCCCGAGTTTTTCGGATCCGGTCTTCGGTCCTCGGTTTTTTTGCCCACCCCTAGTCACGTGTTTGGGTCACCTGTTTGGTTTATAGCTGCACATAGGGCAATATTCTTTCGCCGCAAACTGGGTCCCACATTCAAACTCAGAAAAGTATTAAGTATCGCAGGTTCTCCTTAGACTCACCAAAGCGTGGCTCCAATTTTGATACATATGCCCGTCATCTTCATTTTTCCTGTTTAAGCATCTTCTAGGAACTCTCAAACGGAAAATATATGTCACTATTATTTCTTATTGCAGATGGATGCTTCAAGTGTGGCGCTCCAAATCACATCGCCCGAGATTGTGACCAAGATGGTGAGCAGAAAACTAAAGGCCCAAATTATGTTCTGAAAGATGAAAACACTCAGCGAGGCGTGAATAACCGTCGAAGGTCACTTTCCATCTCCTTTCTTACACAATTTTTTTTGACATTGTTGTTACATGCTCTGACTATTTACTCCCATGTTGCAGTTACGATATGGTCTTTGAGGATGATGCTGCTCATCAGAAAACTGACCGAAGAAAGGTTCAAAAAGTAGATGACCGGAGATCAGAGCTGCCACCTCGCGGCGACCGCGATAGGAACAGCGGCAGCCGGGAGAGAGCTCAGAACGATGAGAAAGGAAACAGGCAAGGTAAAGAAGATGATATGAGCCGCCAAGCCGTCCGAGGGGTCCGGAGGCAAGATGACTACCCCAGTTACAACAGAGCTGGTGATCGAGGCTCTGGCAGGCACGACGACCGTGACCACAGCAAGCACCAGAGCAGGAGCAGAAACAGGGATGATGATGATCAAGACTACAAGCGAAGATCAGGAGCTGGTCGACATGACCGGGATAAGCCCAATGGCGAGCGGCGCCGCAGGGAAGATGATGACCGTGGAAAGGACGATCGTCACAAGAGAGACGAGCGTGAGCGCAGGGCACGGAGCCCTGATACGGATAGGCATAGAAGAGAAGACAGTGGACACCGTGATGCGAGCAGGCACAGAGAAAGGCGGCACCGGGATGATAGATAGGCTGTTGTATCATTTATCAGTTTTGCCTTGCCGCTTCTCCACTCAATTTATGATGTAGCTAAAAATCAATAGATGTAGACTGTATTACAGGAATTTTGGAAGTTTTGGTTGCATGCTCATTTCTGAATGTTTTGTTGTGCGGAACAGTTTATATACTGGTTTCCCGTGTACTGTAGTGATGTTTTATATTCGTTGCTTGATCCATCGTCTGAAACGAACAATTCTCCTTTTTGTTTTCTGCGATGTTATAGCTAGCTTTCTTTTATTCGGAGCTGAACTGTCCTCCTGTTTTTTGTCAATGAAATTAGAACTTCACATGCAAATTGTGTGCTTAGACCGAAAACCTTAGCATATAGCGTCACAGTGACGGACCTGATGATAGATGTGTACGGCTACCGAGTTTTTTTGTCAAACATTTTTATGATAATGATAGACATAGAAGAGGAGAGTGGACACCGCGAGGCTAGCATGCACCGGGAAAGTCGACACCGGAATGATACATAGGCTGCTCTATCACTTGTCAGTTTTCGTAACCTGATCATTTCTGAATGTTTTGGTGTACTGTAGTGATGTTTTATATCCGTTGCTTAATAATCCATGATCTGAAGCGAACAATCTCCTTATTTTTGCAATGTTAGCGTGAGCTTTTCTTTTTATTGGGAGATGCCCTCCCTTTTTTTGTTAGTGAAATCAGAATTTTACATGCAAATTGTTTGCTTCGCCCTATAATCTTAGAACTTTACACAAAAACGGAAGTGTGACAACATTTTTATGGTCCTGCGAAAATTCTTTTGCATGTTAGAGCGGGCTACAAGGCCAAGCCAACAGGCTTTAGGCTTTATTACAAATGTAGAGGCCCATGCGGGAGATTGTTGCAAAACAGCGCTCTCTGGTTCATGGCGAAGTTAGAGGTTAGAAAAATAGTCCCATACCGCCCGCTTAGAGCGGGCTGAGCTGACCATACTGCTATATATATGCTGGTACTTGCTCAGTTGGAACTCAAGCAGCTGCGTGGTGAGCACAAAGCGAACTATTTTTTCGCCTTTTACTAAAGAATACCGTGTGTGCGCCACACATGTGCAGCATACTCTAATTTTTAAATGGTGGTCTCCTTTCTAAGGAGGCCCCCACAAATCCAAGTTTAAATTTGAATATATACTGCTCTTGGTTCAGAGTAGTGATCATTCCTCAGCATGATGTTGTTAGAAATTAGTCGGGAAGTAGACAATAATGGGATGGTATGCTATATGTTGTGGGAGATCGCTGATGTCCATTTCGTTTTTTCAAGTCTTTCTAACCCTTTTCTATAACGTTTTTGTGTGTGTTTTCTCGGGTGGTCTCCTTGACCAATTGGTTAATCTATCTCGATCTTTTTCCTGTTGTTTCTTTGATTAGCCTCTCTATATACGCTTATTATATGAATATATAAGTCAAGACTTTTGCCTCATATCAAAAAATTGTATAATGTGAGACGGTAACAAGGATTGTACTCCCTCCGTATCAAAATATAAGATGTTTTAGCATGTTTGGGGGCCCAAATGTAAACATGTCTGTACCTGGAGTGAGTAGTGCTCTAATCTAAGGATTTATAAAAGTGGTACATATTTAAGACCGTTCTAGCAAACTTCATAACAAACATTTTGTTATCTTTGCCATCGAAAGCTAAAATAGTACAAAAATGTGTTGTGCATTGCATGAAACTCTATTGAGATAGCATATGAAATTCAAATTTTTTCACTGACATTTGCGAATGCGAATATGAGGAGGTATTTATGTTTGCATAAGTTGAAATAAAAATAAGTTCAATGTGCCTATTTCCTTTTCCCTAATAACAATAACCAATACATATTCAGTTATTTACTCTACAAAAACGAGATGCTTATTATGCCTAATATACCTTTCTTAGTGTTGTTCTTTATCAGACTAGCTTTTTCTTTGTCAAAATCCCCGGACCTTATGCCATTTTCATATTAATCGTTGAGCTTATGTTCGACAAACTATAAGTTTTCACTAAAATATTCAGTACCTGTCTACCAAATTGAATGACGTATTCACTAGGAAGTATTTGTAAAACATGGAAAAATCCGAGATGTTTTATAATATGAATATTTCATTCAAAATTAAAATTCTTAATTGAGGAAAATGAGAGTGTGAGAAAACCACATGAACTTGAGGAGGTTTATAGTCGGAGTTGAGAAACATATGCTATATCTACATATACCTAACCTAGTCAAATAGCATAAATCATGCATAACAGTAATTGTTGAGTCGACCGACAAGCCATGTGATTAGAAGGTAGACAGGATGATAGAAATAGTTTTGGGATGGAAATTGATTGGACACTTTATACGCCTTAATGTGGGTCAAATTATACAATAGCCAGTAAGGGGAAATCAAACCCAATGCAAAAGAACATGGATAAATTACTTGCTACAACCGATTCTTGTTACAACTGACATAGGAGGAGATAAGGTGGAGGAGGTGAGGAGCACAAATTAGCAGAAGGGTGTATCCAGGGGAGTAGCAGAACCAGCCGAGGGAGGACGTCGCAATGCTAGCCTGGAAAGCGCTCAATGTTTCCAATTATACCTTCTTGCGAACTGAGCAAGAATCGGTTATCTGTACAAAATTGAGGTAATCGACTCTAACAACACGACTAGTCTAGACTAGTCGATGAATAATTAAGTCACTCGACAATTCGACTCCACGAACCAGTCGACTTGAACAAGCTAATCGTCAATCAGGTTAGAATTCATAGACTCGTCGCGCGACTAGCCTAGACTAGTCGTTCAACTCATGAGTGTTGCTTGGAGTCAGTTTGGTCAGTTGGCCATGCAGTTGTGAAGTCAGTTTGATCACTTAATCATGCTTGTATGCAGGGTGCATTTTGTGGCCATGTACTTCTGTATCTCCTATCATTTTGGTGTTGAACTTTATTCTGTGTCAGTCCTATCTCTATGGTGTGTGAACTATGTTATCAGTCAGTGTGTTTTTATTTGGTACTTGTACTATGTCTGGGATGATTATGCTGAGTCTGTTATCTCCTGTGTGGTTTATATTTCCTGTGATATGTGCCTATCACTTGGCTGCTTCGGCTCCTGTTATGATGCTCTTATGATAAAACCAATAATAATCACCACACATGTTGGTGAACTGTTTCTTTCTTCCTGGGTCTTCTATGATTTCCCGGCTCCTCTCCATACCATTTGTTTCCAATGAATAGATCATGGTACATTGTTGATTGGAACTTGAGAGGAATTAATTCACAACTCAGATGGGATGAGATCAGAGCAAAAGCAGACGAAAGTAAATGTCATATTATGTGCCTGGAAGAAACAAAAAGAGAGCATTTCGATCACACATATATGTTTGATGGGACTGTGATTCACAGTAGTAAATTTCAGTTAACTGTGCAATTAATCTGTAAGCTTTCAGCCAGAGTGTTTTATATCACAAATGTATATGCACCCACAGCTGTTGATGAGAGATAAATTTTTCTTAACTGGCTGCATGATATTGACACATCACTGATGGAATAGTGGCTTATTCTGGGAGATTTTAACCTCATGAAATCACCTGACAATAGAAACAGACCAGGAGGGGATTTAAATAATATGCTGCGTTTCAATCGCATCATTCAACACCTGGATCTTGAGGAGATTCCCCTGAAAGGAAGAGCATATACCTGGAGCAATATGCAAGACTCACCTCTGCTTTAAAAACTGGACTGGATTTTTACTTCTCCCAGTTGGATTAGTACATTTCCTAATACCATGGCCACTCCCATGACCAACCTCTCATCTGATCATGTCCCTATCTTGATCACTATTGGCTCTGATGTACCCAGATCCCAAATCTTTCGTTTTGATGAATACTGGCTGGAATTTGATGGGCTCAATGAAGTTGTCAACACAGCATGGCAACAAACTGGCTTTCTTTCTAATTCTGCTCAGGATATTACAGAAAAATTAAAGTCACTAAGGAATGGAATCAAAAAATGGAGCAGGAATTTATCCCAGCTGAGTAGAATTATATCTTCCTATAATTATGTGTTGGCATTGATTGATGGTCTTGAAGATCAAAGGGCCTTATCATTACAAGAGAAAAATTTCAGGAAAATTCTAAAAAATCATGTTACCAAGCTCCTGGAAGCTAAAAGAATATTTTTGAGAAATCGTGCCAAAATAAAATGGGCCAAACTTGGTGGAGAAAATACTAAGTTCTTTCATGCTGTGGCATCTCAGAATTTCAGATGTAATTATATGTCCAACATCAGTACAGATGATGACATCATTCTATTGGATCATGATATTAAAGCTGCTCACATCTGGACCTCATTCAAAAACAGAATTGGAATATCTGAGAACCCCAACACCACACATCTTATTGGTCAGTTTATTCAGACAGCCTCTCATATTGATTTCACACAGCTTGAAGTTCCTTTCACTATTAAGGAGATGGATGATATTGTGAAGAATATGCCGTCTGACAAATCCCCTGGTCTTGATGGATTTAATGGTGCTTTCCTTAAGAAATTTTGGAATACAGTTAAGGAACAGTTTTTCAAATGAATATCTTCATTTGTGCCACAAGTCCAAGAAGGAGATTGTCATATTCAAAATTGATTTTGAAAAAGCTTTTGATAAAGTGGAATACAGTGCTATCTTGGAAACTATGAGATGCCTTGGCTTTGGTGAAAAATGGCTCAGCTGGATCAAATGCAACTTAAGCACAACATCTGCTTCAGTGTTGCTCAATGGTGTACCTGGGAAAAAATACACTGCAAAAGAGGGGTTAGGCAGGGTGATCCTCTTTCACCTCAGCTATATGTCCTTGCATCTAAATTGCTACAGTACATGGTGAATAAAGCCTGGCAAGATGGTGTGCTTAATTTACCTCTGGATCATTCATTTGGTTTGGACTTCCCCATTATTCAGTATGCAGAAGACACTTTAATTATCTTGCCGGCCTGTCCTACACAGCTAATAGCACTCAAAAACATCCTGGCAATTTTCACCTCCATCACTGGACTGAAAGTGAATTATAGCAAATCATCACTGGACTGTTTTCCTGTAAAAAAATTATACACAACCGAATGAGATAATAGTTCTTACAAGACCGGCTAAACGATTTTCAAGATGTAAGTCGAGTTGAAGAAAATCGTATTAACTTATTTATACTAAACTTTTGTACTTTTCATAACTCATCATCCTGCCACTATATATATGTCACTTTTATTTATAATTCCTTAAAAATAATATCATATGTATTCTTTAATACAATGATTACCATCCACATGAGTGTAAACATACCCTGAATAGATATATATTTTACATAATTCTATTTATAATCATAAATACATTTTCTTGTGCTAAGTGAAAACTGTAGTTTGCTGAAACATTCATTTTTAAACATTTTGACATGTTTAATAAAATCTTATATTATAATGGATTAGCCCATAAGTATATATATATCATGTTACTACACAAATTATTATATGTATGTCCGTCTTTAATTTGAAAATTATGTATTCATGCCAAAAATATACTGTAATATTTGCCAGTACCTACTTGAGGATTGATGTTGCTTGTTGCTGTAATGGATTGTAACATTTGAAGTCTGACTGATTTAGGAAATTGATTGCCTCTGTGTATTAGTGTAATATTTGAAGTTGGTCTGAACTATCTGAATATACTATAATGTTTGAATTTTGCTTCTGTTTAAATTTCGGGGCACTAGAATGGATGCCTCCAAAGGGTGTATATTTGAGGCACTCCACAAGGTGCCTCAAATACTGACCTTTAGAGGCAATCCAAATATGGCCTCAATAATACTTTTAAGACATTCAAACAATAGTGCCTCCAAGACTATAACATTTGAGGCATTATCTTTCCACCCATACTCATGAGCGTTGCTCGTTACTGAATGATACAATATTTATTACAAAACCGGCTAAACGTTTTTCAAGACGTAAGTCGAGTTGAAGAAAATCGTATCAACTTATTTATACTAAGCTTTTGTACTTTTCATAACTCATCCTGCCACTATATATATGTCGTTTTATTTATAATTCCATAAATATAATATCATATATATTCTTAAGTAATGATTACCATACACATGAATGTAATCATACCCTAAATGAATATATATCTAACATAATTCCATTTATCATCATAAATACATTTTTCTTGTGCTAAGTGAAAACTGTAGTTTGTCGGGACATTCATTTTTTAACATTTTGACATGTTTAATAAAATCTTATATTACAATGGATTAGCCCATAAGTATATATATCATGTTACTACACAAATTATTATATGTCTTTCCGTCTATAATTTGTTTATAGGTGTCCTTTTCCATGGTATATGTGAGTATCTTTTTACGGATCTTGGTAGAGTGATCTAGATTGTATTAGCCTAACATATAATTCGATTTATGTGTAATTCAATAGATAATTCTGTGTATGAAGTGTCAACAAGAAGTTTCTTCGATTTCCCATCCTCTTTTGTTCGTATCTTTCACATGATGCTAAACTCCGCAAAAAAGTGACCGAGGGATTAAAATTTTACCTATTTCTGAAAAAGTATATCTTATGATGCTACACCACAAAAAAACATACAATGCTACTTCGTCGTTAAAAAGTACCAATAAAGCTATTTTGAAGAAAGTTCAACTTCCTATAATGTTAGTAATTTTCAATTCAGATAAAGTTAATAATTGATCACTTGTGATTAAAAATCGTACATTTGCGGTTAACCAAATATACAGAACTTAAGCACGTTCAAATATCATTCAACCAAGAACTGCCAAATGAAATACAGCATTTAAAGACCCATAAAACAGCAGCGGGCGTCCACCCAGCCAACTAAAAGATACTCAGTAAAAGCTATACTAGTTCCAAGGAGCAACTACATGCAGGTTCAGTTCAGAGCACACAGTTGATGATGCTATGAGATCCAAGGCTGACACGCTTAGACAGGTGCTTGATCATCCGGAGCTGACCATCGTTGCTCGGCTTCACCTCCACGCCAGTGAGGACAGCAAATTCCCGCCGCTTCATGGTCTTACAAAACGAGACGATGCAAAAGCTGCCCGAACCCCGGTTCAGCAGTCGGCGCTTGTACGGCGACCGCTTCTCCGGCTGGTCAAGATAATCATCAAAGGTGTGCTGCAACGTTGGTAGCCCGGCGCCGGCAGGATGGAATGCGCACAGGGGGCTGCTGTCGGCCAACGACTGCAGGGCGAAAGAAAGGCCAAGCTCTGGGACGTGCTCTGCTTTGCCGTAGAAGGGCAGCACCCAGTCGCCCGCCCGAGTCCACACGTTGTTATCAATATCGAATATGTAGGTCCCATTATCGACGGTGGACACGAGTACAGTCGAGCCATCCACCATGATGGAGGAGCAATTGTGAAACGGCGGCGGCGGGAGGTTGCGCCAGTAGAAGGAATTTTCGTAGTTGGGTTTCAGCTGGGGCTGGGACGTCATGCCGTTGCAAAAGCAGTTGAGTATCTCGAAGGTCGAGGATGCACCAGCGGTGTTGGGCGGCGGCGACAGGTCCATGACGTAGAGGCAATGGGAGTTCTCCAGCGGGTAAAGCTTCTGCAGCGGCGCGAAGAAGCAGACGCAGTCGGGACCCTTGGGGAAATACGGAGCGTTGATGCCCATCTCCGAGTTGAGGTCGACGTCGTAGAGAAACGCGCTGTCGGCAGTAGAGCAGGATGTTGTTCTCTCTCAGCAGAGCGGAGAAGAAGGAATGCGTGGGCTTGGGCTTGTCGACTCGAACCTGAATTGCGGCCTATGTAATTCGAGTCTTTTTTTTTGAGATTTAATGGCTGCCTCTTATTAATCAACCGACATAGTCAGATGCCAAAACGTTTACAATAAACTCCGGTGGTTCACCCACCCAAGTGTTACACAAATTATTCCCGCAGCCCTGCTTCGCTAACACGTGAGCAACCCTATTGCTAGTACGTCGCCCATGCCTAATGTCGTGGTCTTCGAAACCTTGCAGCAATGACTTTATTTCTTCAACCAACGGAGCATGGATGGAACGATCCGTGTCACTGCTTCTCAACTTCGCCACCGCGCCTAGACAATCCGTCTCCAAGACGAATGTAATTTGAGTCGATCTGTCGGCGCTCCTGGTTTCTTTTCCGCATCCGAAGGTTTCGCATCTCCAGCTTGTGTCGACGGCGGGTGGTGGAAGAGGTGCTTCCAGGGGTCGACGAGGTAGAGAGAATTGACCCGGGTGTTCATGTCCTGCACTATCAGGTTCCGGAACCGGCGATTCATCATCTCCAAGACTCCTAACTTCAGAGTCCAGACTGATAGAGAGAATGAATGATCGAGTACTGTAGATCGGCCCTGCTGCCTTCGAGAACTACGAGCACAGCCAGATAACTATTCCGGCGGAAGTAAATTCTAGGTCACGCAATTTTCTCGTTAGCTGGGCCGGGCGCCCGGGCCGACATTCTTGTTTTTTCCTCTCTTTCCGGCGTCTGTGCGTTCTGGTCGTGCTCGTCGATCCCTCTCCCTCTCCGAGAGCATCAGACAGACTAGATCCCACTAGTGGACGGCAGGCATACTGGGGCACTTTGCTAGGGGCATTTTCCAAAATGCCCCAAATTATAGTTTAAAGAGGGCATTTTGATTAAAGTGCCCTAAAAAGTTAGCTTATAAAAGCATTTTTTTAAATGCCCTAATAGGTGTGAGCTTTTAGGGCACTTAAGTGCCCCAATAAATAGGGTGTTTTGGGGCATTTTATCAAGTGCCCCTAAAATTCAATAGGACAGGCAGCCTCCCGCGCGAGAAAGAAAATGCCCCAAATTATAGTTTAAAGAGGGCATTTTGATCAAAGTGCCCTAAAAAGTTAGCTTATAAAAGCATTTTTTTAAATGCCCTAATAGGTGTGAGCTTTTAGGGCACTTAAGTGCATTTTATCAAGTGCCCCTAAAATTCAATAGGACAGGCAGCCTCCCGCGCGAGAAAAATTATTTGCCTGGGACAAAATTGGAACTCACGAGCTCGTGTGTCACATGCGAGCATGCAGCGCACACTAGCCATCAGGTGCGCGGGATGCTTGTGTACTAGTAGCTCACGTATGTGTGAAATATTTAGTTTTTCACAGATTATTAATATTTAGTCAGGGATGGGGCCCCACCCACAAGAGCTTATCCCTTCCCCTTCCTCTCGTCCACTAATTTTTCCTCTTTCTTCCGTTCTACCATTGACACCCGCTGCCCGCTCGCTCGCCTGCCTTGCTCGATCCGCCATGGTGCCTCCTTGTCCTCGTCGCCGAGGATCAGCACGCCCCGTCCTCGTCGCTGACCCGAGCTCCTGAGTGCTCCGCGTCCTTTCTCTACACGTTCCTCGTCCTCGCCTAGACCATGGAAGGCCACGCGGCCCGTTCTCCTCGCCGTAGCCGCTACCGCAGGAAACACGGCTTGCCTCCTCGTCGCCGAGATCCTCACCGGAGAACTCCTACATGGGCACCGCAAGGCCTATCCTCGCTGCGTCGACATCTTCTCCTCGCCGCCGCAGGACACGCGGGTACCTCCTAGACGAGCCGCGCAGGTGAGTCGCACAATCTCGTCTCTATGGACCCGTGAATCTCCTTCCTCTACCTACCCCAAGCACCGCCCCCTCCCATCCATGACGAGCCGCACACATCTCGTGATTTTGACTGAACTGCGATTTGGTGAGTTGCACACTAGGTGTTCGTGATTTTGACTGAACTGCTATTTGGTGAGAACTGGTTGCACGATCTAGCTGAGCCATTGATTTTCTCACGATCCCTTCTTCCTCTAGCACGTTTATATGTTCTCCATTACGAAGTCAGTGGGGATTTATCCCGTCCATTGGCGCCCAGAGGTGAGCGACAAAGGTATCTTACTTTTGTGTTCTGCTAAAATAACAGAGAGGAAATGATATGTCATTACCGGTGTTTCTACGTTGAACTTTCAATTTCGTTGGGACACTAGATTGTATAGTCTCTCCCGCAAATGATAGTGGTTTAGTATCCCTATTCTATAGTGGAGGTATTTGAAGTTAGATCATGCATACTTGATTGCAAGTGTGCTTAACGTGAGATCAAATGATGTGAACAAAGATACCTCAGTAAAAGGGGCAGGGTCTGCTTTGTGCGTGCTTCTACAGAGGCAAAATGTTGCATGTTTGCATGTATATTGCCTGTTTGACGAAATTCTCATGTATCTCTCCTTGTTGCCGCTGTTTGTTGGACTCTGATTATTGATCAAGTGAAAAAATTCATGAGCGCCTTTTAATTCATGTCAAGCCACCTGTTTGGTGTGAGTATGTTGGCTGATATGATCAGTTGATCTGAGACTATTTTTGTTAATTTGCATGTTCAGTTTTTTCTGGGACCTCCTTTTCTGGCAGCAAAGTTCTCAAAGGTAGCATAGTCATGTCCTGAATTTGTGTTGTTGTATACTATAGCAGGTCGCTAATGTGCCTAATGAACTCTTAACTCTAGAACAGGCAATAACAGGTTATTGACTTATTTCTCTTGCTGTTGTTTCTGCAAGGTCTTTACGTAGTTAATTACTTTTAAATTTTCCTGATTCTGTAGTTATAAATCTCTGTGTTTAGACCGAGTTGCATATTTACCTGACGCTCAGCTGTAGATTCTATTGACTTGTCAAAACATGGGACATAATGTATTTTAAGTTTAAAGCTATGAAATTGGTCGCACGAGCATATAGTTTGGTATGACAACTAGTGTTCTTTCGTCCCTCCTTCTGACCTAAATTTTAACTCACCAGGCAATGGTATCGTGCTTCCCAGACAATATGATTTGATCAGGAACTACAAGGTTCTTCAGGATGTGTTCAACGAGCTGTGGATAGGCAAGGTACTACCATCTCTTGGCTGTGCTACCAGATGTGGAATTCGATGTGGTGCTTTTAGTTTACCAGATTAGGTCGTGTCGATAGGCAATTTTTTCCTTGCTTGCAGTATGATGATTCCACGAACGTTTGGTTTGCAGGTTACTAGATTGTATTGGGATGCTTAGCTGCAATTTTTATTCATTTGCAGGACAAGGCCTCTAGGTTGCGCTATATAGCATTCAAATTATTTTAGAAAACCTAAATGAGTGACAAATTAAGAGTGCACGCCATGAACTGATCAAAGGATGCATGATTATTTTTATACTTTAGGAGCACCATCTTAATAGTAACTATATCTTTGGTAATGTTGAATCTGTAACTTAAACAAATCATCTTCCTTGGTAGGTGCCTAAGGTGACACATTTGATTTACACCCTAAGTTTGGATCCAGTTACTCTTATTTGCATCTAAATTTGTGTCGTTGGCTACATATTCTGATGTTAACTTATCTTTTCTTATGCTGCAGTATTGATCAAAGTCGTCGCTTGTTACGTTCAGAATGCTGCTGCACTGCTCTGTTTGACACCTACTACAAGTCATCCAAAAGGTAAGCATTTGACTGATCTTGTAAACCACCAATACCAAAGACGCATCTAACAAGTAATATATAATTTGGTCATACATGCCAGCTTCAGGGATGGATACATAACTGACTGATTGAACTATTATGAAACACCTCATATTTAGCTCAACCAGTCGATGATATGACACAAGGGTTTCCTTCATTATTTGGACTACTGCCTTCAAGGGTCTAGAATTTAGTTAAACTGCAGCTCCACTAGTATATAGGAGTAACACATAATAGGGAACCTGAATGTATATACACTTATAGTGTAATTTGTCCACATTTTTAGTTGACATCGTCAAGCAACTGACAAGGTACCAAACCATCATTCATCAAGCAGCATACTGCTAATATATAACTGGATTTTTTCAGCATCTTATTTTGATGCAAGTCAGCAAGATGATTGAATTAAACATTATTGAAATAATTACTTAGTACGTATATTTTCATTTCTGGCATGATAATATCATATACTTAACCCTGTGCAGTGACCAGGATACTGTTTGTACGGATGGACTGCGACATGTTTTCTGGGACAACGCATCTCTGGAATTGCTCCACGTACCCTTTTTTCCTTTTCAACCTTGTGTGCATTGAGTACAAGCAACCAACGAATTGACCTTTGCATAGGATATTTAAATTTCTTCACTATTGCTCTTACTATTTTGCTGGTGTCAGAGTCTATAAAATGCATGCAGTTCAATGTATACATTTGTTATTGTGCAGTTCAATGTATACATTTGTTATTGTACAGTTCAATGTAGACGGCTCAGCTCTTGAAATTTGTATGCAGTTCAGTGTATGATGTTATGAAATATGTAACATGTGTTTTTGAATTCTGGGAATTTTATGAAATGCGGACAACTTATCGGGAAGTGTTTGAAAATGCCCTAATAAGTTATTGGGGCACTTTGCCAAAGTGCCCCAATAACCTTTTAGGGCACTTTGCCAAAGTGCCCCGAATACTTTTAGGGGTATTTTATAAAACGCCTCTAAATGATAAGTTTTAAGGGCATTTTAAAAAATTGCCCTAATAACCTTTCCAATCACCAGTATATTGAGCATTTGAAAAAATGCCCTAATAAGTTATTGGGGCACATTACTGAGTTTTCGGGGCACTTTGAAGTGCCCTAATATCTAAACCGTGACGTAGTGTCCTCCGCCGCCACCGCCAGCAGATTCAGGCACGCCAGACGGAGAGGAGAGGGCTCGATCACCAGTTCAATCTGGACTTGTTCGGTGACTATGAAGAATCCTCGGTTTCTGAATCTGATAACGCACGACTGGTACCGCCGCATTTACTCGCTGCATCGCCTTGACCCCATGAAGCACCTCTTCTACCTGTCGTCGACGTCAGCACGAGAAGCAGCAGCGGCACGAGATGCGAAAAGGACGCTACAGAAACAAACCAAACCAGCTAGACGCAGGCTGTCGATGATGGAGCGCTTGTCGGCTCTGCCTAAGCCGGAGACCAGTTTTCATCCAAAAGATAGTAAGCATTCCAGCATGGTTTCGTTCTCTCTGCTCGGAAGAGACGACGTCGTTTTCACCGACTACTTCGGCGAGATAGCGCTCTACGACACTGGTCGGGGCACCTTCATGCCCATCCCTGCTAGGAATTCGCGCAAGGAACGACTTCTCTGCCTGAGCGTCCCCATGATCCAAGATGCTGATCGGATACAAGACGATCGATCGTCGCTCTATGTCCTGTCATGTGGCGCCAAAGTCGATAGCTGCTTCGAGGTCCTCGCCCGCCATGATGGCCGTTGGTGCTGGCGTACCCTGCCGGGGCCGCCACTAGTACAAAACATCCCTATAGTCCCGGTTCGGTTGGGCCATCAGTCCCGGTTTCCGAACTGGGACTGGACAATTGGGACTAATGCTAGTCCCGGTTCGGCCACGAACCGAGACCAATGGGGCTCCACGTGGTCTGTGCTGGAGCGAGTGGGGGAGGAGATTTAGTCCCGGTTCGTAATACGAACCGGGACTGATGTTTTGATTTTGTATTTTTCCATTTAATTATTTGGGCACTTTTTATTTTGTATTTTGCACTCAATTCGAACACTTCCATTTAATTATTTGTCCATCCACCCCCTCTCCCTCTCGCCGGTGCCTCTGTCGTCTCCCTGATGTTTTCCTGATTTTCGTCTCTGCCGTGTTCCATAGTTTCTGCAAATTAAGAACAATCCACAAAACTTTAGTTGGGTAACTTGTTCCATATGTCAAGATACATCTACACAATTTTTGCCTAGCCCAAAAACCTAAAATAAAATACTCTTAATTTGCAGAGGCCATTAGTCCCGGTTCCAGCCACGATGATTAAAGAAGTCCAACAAAATTTGCATCTTTGCATATCTAACATCTTATTTGCATACTCACAAAATTTGAATCTAAAATTTGCATACAAATGTGAATCAGATATGTGAATGCAAATGTGAATACAAAGTTAAATTTGCTAATTTTGCTAACACCTTAATTTGCTAATTTTGCTAACACATAAATTTTGCTAACACTTTAAATATTCTTAAACAAGCTATTTCTTAATTTTTCCTAACACAGTACTAACAATTCCTAACATGATTTTTTTTCCTAACACAGTACTAACAATTCCTAACACAAATTTTTTGACATAGACAATTACAAGCAAATGTTGACATAGACAATTGAAAAAAAGTTTGCATTTTGACATAGACAATTACAAGCACACAAATTCAATTAGGACAAGCAAATGACATAGCTTTAATTAGGACAAGCAAATGACATAGCAAATATTTCAAATTTGATTTTTGTCAACATTTGTTTTTTGTGCAGATATTTTCAAATTTCGTTTTTTTGCAATCACACAATTATTACAAGCACACAATCACACAATTTTTTGCAAGCACACAATTACAAGCTTTTTTGCAAGCACAACTTAATTAAACATCACAATTTTTTGCAAGCACTCAAATTTGCCAACATTTTGCAAGCACATTGTATCAAATTTGAAATGTGATTGCAAGCACTCAAATTTGAAATGTGACTGCAAGCACTCAAATTTGCAAGCACATAAACATCACAAATCATTTATCAAATTTGAAATGTGATTGCAAGCACTCAAATTTGCAAGCATGCACATTGTATAAAAATCAAGCACATTGTATCAAATTTGCAAGCACTCAAATTTGAACATTTGGGAGAGAGCAAAAGGCTCTCACCGAGGTGGCCGGCCGGGGGAGCTTCTGGCCGGGCGGCGCGCGGCGTCGAGGCATCGAGGGCGGAGGGCTCGGGTGGCGCAGAGGCGCGCGGCGTCGAGGCGTCGAGGGCGGCGGGATTAGGCGGCGCGTGGAGGCGCGGGCGGGCGGCGTGCGGGGAGAGGAGAGACGGTGCGGGGCGTCGGCAGGCTCAGGCGGCGCGTGGAGGCCGGCGGCAGGGCAGCCTGACGGCGTGGGGGCGGCGGCTCCTCGTCGATTCCTCGCGTGCGTGAGAATGGGGAAGGAGGAGAGGCTTGCAGTTATAAGTAGCAGGGGCCATTGGTCCCGGTTCCTCCCACGAACCGGGACCAATGCGCCATGGTCATTTAATGCCAGATTTGCGCGGCGCGTAGGTGGGTTATTAGTCCCGGTTCTTGATATAAACCGGGACCAATGAGTCCTTTTTCAAATTTATTTCAAACTTTTCAATTCTGAATGTTGTTCCCGCCTTTTTTTTCTTATTAAGGTGTTTGAATATGAATTTCAAATGGTTTTTAAATGATAATTCATTTTGAATAACTAATCCAAAACCATTTTCTATTTTCTAAAATATTTATTCTAACTATACAAACTATTAACCATTTTGCTATTTTCAATTAAAAATGCATTAACAAATATTTATTGCATAATTTTGAATCTGAAAAGACTTTCAACATGAAAAGTGTTTAAATTTGAATAAATAATCCAAAACCATTTTCTGATTTCTAAAATATTTATTCTAACTATACAAACTATTAACCATTTTGCTATTTTCAATTAAAAATGCATTAATAAATATTTATTGCATAATTTTGAATCTGAAAAGACTTTCAACATGAAAAGTGTTTAAATTTGAATAAATAATCCAAAACCATTTTCTGTTTTCTTATTATTCTAACTCGGGAACCATGCATTACATATGGTCACTTGTTTTCTAAAAGGTTTAATACATTACTACACATCACATAAAGGTTTAATACATTACATTGATTTACATAAAAGCCATGAACCCTTCTTCGCGTATGTCCCTTGCCTATGATCGCTTCGGCCGTAACCATGGAGCATCTTCATTATTCAACGGGATGCTTGGATCAGTTTTCACTGTGAAGGGCGGAATTTCATCAAACTTATTATAATCTGCTGACATGTCTGTCTTGTCCTCGACTCCCACGATGTTTCTTTTCCCTGAAAGAACTATGTGACGCTTTAGCTCATCGTCTGTTGTATTCGTTTGCTTATTTTTTTCTTTTTTTCGGTCTGGAGGACATGTCCTTCACATAGAAAACCTGAGCCACATCATTGGCTAGGACGAATGGTTCGTCCCTGTAACCAAGATTCTTGAGATCCACTGTTGTCGTTCCGTACAGCTGGTCTACCTTTATCCCTTCTCCATTCATGTTGACCCAACTGCACCGAAACAAAGGGACCTTAAAAGTAGGTCCATAGTCAAGTTCTCATATCTCCTCTATGTAACCATAGTATGTGTCCTTTTGCCCATTCTCGTCTGTTGCATCAAAGCGGACACCACTGTTTTGGTTGGTGCTCTTTTTATCTTGGGCGATCGTGTAAAATGTATTCTCATTTATCTCGTACCCTTGGAAATTCAATACAGTCGAAGATGGTGACGCGGCCAACAAGTAGAGCTGATCTCCGACAGTGGCGTCATTCATGAGCTATAATCGCAACCAACTGCCGAAAGTCTCCATGTGTTTTTCTTTAATCCAGGAGTCAGCCTTCCCCGGGTTCTTGGAGCGTACATAATTCTTGTGTTCCTCGATATACGGAGCCACGAAGGTGGAACTTTGTAGAACTGTGTAGTGTGCTAAAAGAATGCCCATCCCTACATATCATTGCTTTCTTTCCTAGCGTGCCTTTTCCACTCAGTCTCCCCTCTTGCCGCGATTCAGGAACACCAATCGGCTTAAGGTCAGGAATAAAGTCAACACAGAACTCAATGACCTCCTCTGTTCCATAGCCCTTTGAGATGCTTCCTTCTGGCCTAGCACGGTTATGAACATATTTCTTCAAGACTCCCATGAACCTCTCGAAGGGGAACATATTGTGTAGAAATACATGACCGAGAATGGCAATCTCGTCGACTAGGTGAACCAGGAGATGCGTCATAATATTGAAAAAGGATGGGGGGAACACCAACTCAAAACTAACAAGACATTGGACCACATTACCTTCTGAGATATTGCATTGAGGAATGCACATAGCTTCACAATGGGTACTCGAACATTTTCCGGTAGAATTGCGTCATAATCACGTGGCAATCATGAGACTTCAGGTTCTGGAATTTTTTCTCTGCCATATTTATTATTCCCTTTATATTTGACGAGAAACCAGCCGGGACCTTTATACTACTCAGGCATTCAAAAAAGATTTCCTTCTCTGCTTTGGTAAGAGCGTAGCTGCTTAAGTATTGACGCCATTTATCCGTCTGCTTGTTGTATGGGTCTTTCATACGTTGCTGGTCCTCCCGTGCTTCTGGTGTATCTTATGTCTTCCCATACATGCCCAGGAAGCCTAGCAGGTTCACGCAAAGATTCTTCGTCACGTGCATCACGTCGATTGAAGACCGGAGCTCTAGGACTTTCCAATAGGGTAGCTCCCAAAATATAGATTTCTTCTTCCACATGGGCGCGTGTCCGGTAGCGACGTCTTTCGGAACAGATTGACCGCCAGGACCCTTTCCAAAGATTACTTCTATGTCTTTGACCATACCAAATATAGCATCACCATCAGGGAGGTTAGGCTTCTTCCGGTGATCTGCCTCACCTTTGAAATGCTTGCCTTTCTTTCTTACGGTATGCTTGTTTGGAAGAAATTGACGACAACCCAGGTACACAACCTTCTTACATTTTTCCAAATATGTACCTTTAGTCTTATCTAAACAGCGCGTGCATGCATTGTATTCCTTGTTTGACTGTCCTGAAATGTTACTAAGAGCAGGCCAATCATTGATGGTTACGAACAGCAACGCTCGTAGGACAAATTCCTGTTGTTTGTGCTCATCCCACACACGTACACCTGGTTCGGCCCACAACTACAAAAGTTCATCAACTAATGGCCTTAGGTACACATCAATGTCGTTACAGGGTTGCTTCGGGCCTTGGATGAGCACTGGCATCATAATGAACTTCCGCTTCATGCACAACCAAGGAGGAAGATTGTAGATACATAGAGTCACGGTCCAGGTGATGTGACTGCAGCTCTGCTCCCCAAAAGGATTCATGCCGTCTGTACTTAGACCAAATCATAAGTTCCTTGCGTCACCTGCAAAGTCCGAGAACTCTCTCTCAATTTTTCTCCACTGCGACCCATCGGCGGGGTGTCTCAACTTCCCGTCTTTCTGACGATCTTCTTTGTGACATCGCAACAACCTGGCATGCTCTTTGTTTCTGAACAGACGTTTCAACCGTGGTATTATAGGAGCATACCACATAACCTTAGCAGGAACCCTCTTCCTAGGGGGCTCATCATCGTCCTCAACATCACCAGGGTCATCTTGTCTGATCTTGTACCGCAGTGCATTGCATACCGGACATTTATCCATATTCTCGTACTCCTCACCGCGGTACAGGATGCAGTCATTAATACATTCATGTATCTTCTGCACATCTAATCCTAGAGGGCAGATAGCCTTCTTTGCTTGTATATAGTCTCGGGCAATTTGTTATCCTTTGGAAGCTTCGGCTTCATTATTTTCAGTAACTTCTCAAATCCCTTGTCAGATAAACCAGTCTCTGCCTTCCATTTCAGCAGTTCCAGTGTGGTACCAAGCTTTGTGCTGCCATCTTCGCAATTTGGGTACAACAACTTTTTGTGATCCTCTAGCATGGCCTCCAACTTTAGCTTCTCCTTTTCTGTATCGCATTCTCGCTTTGCATCAGAAATGACCCGACCAAGACCATCAGCGAGCTCATCTGATGCCCGTTGTTCACCTCCTTCTTCATTGTCTTCCATTGCAGTATCACCGTATTCTTCAGGGAACATAGGATAGTTGTCATCATCCTCTTCTTCTTCATTGTCTTCCATCCTAACCCCTCTTTCTCCGTGCTTGGTTCAACAATTATAGCTGGGCATGAAACCTCTCTGAAGCACGTGGCCTTGAATGGTTTTCGAGTTAGAGTACTCCCTGACGTTCCGACAGTCAACACATGGACAAGGCATAAAATTATCCACTTTGTTTGCCTCAGCCACATCGATAAATTTATGCAAGCCTGCAATAAAATCGGAACTGCGTCGTTCGCCGTACATCCATCGCATCCGTGCATCCATCTGCATCATATAATTAAGTTTATCAAATACCATTACAATAACATCTTGAATAGTGAAATGACCACCGTACATCGACACATGCAATATTTGTATCAATTACAGATGAAAAGGATAAGGTTGCTAACCTCGATCGAGGAGGAAAGAGAGAGGAGAAAGCTTAAGTGTGGCTCGGGCACCTCATATCATTTTGTGTGAACTTAAGTGTGGCTCGGGCATTTCATCGAACACCTCTAGTGCATAGCAAAGGAAAACAAACTAGCACCCACCTCTCACACCTCCTAGTAGGAAAAAAAGAGAGGAGAAAAGCTGGCTAAGAGGGGTATATATAGGCAGGGGAGGGGTATTAGTCCCGGTTCATGGTATGAACCGGGACTAATGTTCTGCGGCGAGCCACGTGTCCGGCGCAGGAGCTTTAGTCCCGGTTCATGCCACGAACCGGGACTAATGCCCCCATCCGAACCGGGACCAATGCTTCACGGGGCCCTGGCAGCTCGAACCGGGACCAATGCCTGGCATTGGTCCCGGTTTTTCCCAGAACCAGGACTAATGGCTTTGGGGGCTCCGGACGAAAGACCGTTTTTCTACTAGTGCGCCGTTCCTTTCTCACGATTGACCATCCATCCATAATTGTTGCTACGCGGTGGTCGACGACGGCGCCACCATCTGCATATCGTCCATGGAGCAGGACATCGGCACCTACACCTTCGATACGGCGAGCCACGCGTGGAGACAGGTTGGGCAATGGGCGCTGCCCTTTCAAGGCAGAGCCGAGTACGTCCCTGAGATCAAGCTTTGGCTAGGCCTCGGAGTCTACTACAGCGACCCCTCTCCCAGTCCCAGGCTATGCGCCTTTGACCTCTCTGCCATGGACGCTGCCCCGCCGCAGCATGCTTGGGATTATATTGACTACACGTACCCTGAGGAAGATAACAAGAAGATGTTGATCCATGAGTTGTGTCTGGTTAACCTGGGCTCTGGCATGTTCTGCATCGCCACGCACATTAGGATCATGTGGAGCCCCCATGCAATCCCGATGACGAGGACATGACGACGGAGGATAGCGCCATGGGCTGTGTCTGGTTAACCTGGGCTCTGGCATGTTCTGCATCGCCACGCACATTAGGATCATGTGGAGCCCCCCATGCAATCCAGATGACGAGGACATGACGACGGAGGATAGCTCCTCGTGCAATTCAGAGCCGGAGATCATGATGGATATTCCCGTTGAGGACTTTGTTGTCTTGACTGGAGTCAAGGTGGAGAGGTGCTGCAGGTGCGACGGTGTTCAGATGATCAAGCACAAGTCTAGACGTTACGATTCCAGCATACTACTCCCTCCGTTTTGGGGGTGTGATTAGTGCTCAGTCGACTGAGAATTAACTTAATTCTCAGTCGACTTATGTCACCTGTTGATTTCAAGCGATTTACTCCCGATCGATCAGTTTTTCCCTTTTTAACTACTCTCGATGGATTCGTTTAGGTGTACGTGTTGTTTCCTGGGCCCATGTAGACTCTTGCCCATGTAAGAGAACGCCAGCTTCCTAGGCCGTATTGCCTAAAAACTAAAAAAAATGGTGTGGGTCGTACCTGTAAAAAAAACTACTGTAGGTCATTGCCTTCAAGGAAAAAAAAGAAGCTGGTGTGCGTCGTTATCCAAAAAAACAGAAAATAAATAATATTATGTTTGAACCAGTACAAAAATAATAGGAGTATATTATATGCTAAAAATAATCATTTCAAAAAACAAATGTTTACAGTAAATAAATGTTTACCTTAACAAATTCAGCATGAACACGTACCTCGTTTTCAACCTTCAAGCATGATATACAGGGTCAATTTGTGATTCCTGGCCACGAATTTGTTGTCCGCTGACCCACCTCTGGCTCTATTCAAATTCCGCTTGTAAAAATCTCTTTCTCTACCCTCACGAACTGGAGACCTCAAATTCCTGATGAATACTAGGTCCTACTTCCACCGCCGACGAGATCGATCTCTGCACAAGCCGCACAAAATTAGTGAAAACACTACCCCGCGGCAACTAAAGCAACACTAGAACTCTTCAGATCCACGACCCCACAAGCACCTAGACCCTCCCCCGTCGGTGAACAACTGTCGCCTAGATTCTCGCGACAGCGACCTCGCGCGACGGCTGCTGTCTCCACCGTGGAGCCCCTCTCCTCTGCGGCACATGACTGCGTGTCGTGTTCTGATTCAAAATGAGTGGACAGGAGCTGCTTGAATATTCCGAGAGAGGGAGGGAAAAGGTTGGCTGCTAGCGGTCCCAGAAATGGGGCCACGACAAATAAAAAGAGCGGCTGACCACAAACGGTAAGAAAATTAAATTTTGAACTAAAATACTCTACTAAAAAGACATATAATGACAATGGAATAATAAAATCAATATTAGAATGAAGAAGCAACTACTGATAATAAAAAAATAAAAAATATATAAAATGCATTAGAACTGACTTCCCAGACTGGCTGGTGCAGTTGCAACCACCTAAAACAAAACAAAAAATAATTGCAGGTGCGTTTGACACAACCTCGCACAAAAAAAAACATAAATTCTAGTGTAGTTGTGACAAGAAAAATAAAAAATACAAAAAAATATAAATTGTGTTGTAACTCGCTGAGATAAAAAAACAAAAAACCCATTTGCAAGTGCAGTTGCAACTGGCTCAGAAAAAATCACAGTTACAACTGGCGCAGAAAAAACTCAATTGCAATTGCAGTTGCAACTGGCTAAGAGAAAACAGAGAAATCTCAATTGCACGTGCAGTTGCAACTGGTTCAGAGAAAACAAAAAATCTCAGTTGCAAGTGTAGTTGCAACTATCTAAAAAAACAAAAACAAAAATCTCAGTTGCAAGTGCAGTTGCAACTGGATTAGAGCAAAAAAAAATCACAGTTGCAAGTGCAGTTAGAACTGGCTCAGAGAAAAAACTGAGTTGCAAGTGTAGTTGCAACTGGCTCAGAGAAAACAAAAAAATCTCAGTTGCAAGTGCAGTTGCAACTGGCTAAGAAAAAAAACTCAGTTGCAAGTTCAATTGCAACTGGCTCGGAGAAAACAAAAAATCTCAATTGAACCTGAAGTTGCAAATGGCTCAGAAAAAACAAAAAAAAACCTCAGTTGCAAGTGCAGTCGAAACTGGCTCAGAGAAGAAAAAAAGTCAGTTGCAAGTGCATTTGCAACTGGCTCAGACAAACCAAAAAAACACTCAGTTGCAGGTGCAGTTGTAATTAGCTAATAAAACAATACAAAAAAATCTCAGTTGCAAGTGCAGTTGCAACTGGCTCAGAGAAAAAAATCTCAGTTGTAAGTGCAGTTGGAACTGACAAAAAAAAAATCTCAGTTGCAACTGCGTCAGAGAAAAAAACTCAGTTGCAAGTGCAGTTACAACTAGCTCAAACAAAAACTACAAAAAAATCTCAGTTGCAAGTGCAGTTGCGACTGGCTCAAAACAAAAAAAAAATCTCAGTTGCATGTGCAATTGCAACTGACACATAGAAAACAAAAAACTCTCAGTTGCAAGTGCAATTGCAACTGCCTAAAAAAAATCTCCGTTGCAAGTGCAGTTGCAACTGCCTAAAAACAACAAAATCTCAGTTGTGAGTACAGTTGCAACTGGCTCAGAGAAAAAAAAAATCTCAGTTGCAAGTGCAGTTGCAACTGGCTCAAAAACAAACAAAAAAATCTCAGTTGCACGTGCAGTTGCAACTGACTCATAGAAAGCAAAAAAAATCTTATTTGCAAGTGCAATTAAAACTAGCTAAAAAATTCTCAGTTGCAACTGGCTCAATGGTTAAAAAAAAGGACAATTGCAAGTGCAGTTGCAACAAGAGAAATCTCAGTTGCAAGGGCAGTTACACCTGGCTTCTAGTCTAGACAAATTTCAGTTGCAAGCGCAATTGCAGTTGGATTACAGTTGCAGATGTACTTGCAACTACCTAAGAAATTTTAATAAAATGATGCAAAAAAAGAAAATCAGTTTTAGGTGCACTTGCAAAAGTGGATTCCTAGCCTACAAAATCTTACTTGCCGGTGCCGTTTGTAATTGGCTTAAAAGTATATTAGTAAAAAAGTATAAAACAAAATTACAAAAGAGCACCGTATTAAGAATAAAAAAATATTAAATATTTAAAAGCAACATTACAATCCATATTTATTTGGAAAAGAGAAAAAAATAGAACTAAAAACTTAGCCTGTTTCCTTACAACCACACAAATAAAAATACTGAAAACGAACCACTTATAAAATAAATCACTACAAAATTATTCCATGGTAAAAATCTACAAACTTCAAAATCCAACATCTAATATCTCGAGCGCGATGCATTTGTCTCTGACTTCAACTTTCACTATCAGAACTGCCATGTCAATTATGTTCAACTCAATACAAAAGTCCCCAAACCCTATCCAGATATCAATTCTTCTATCGCGTCCACTCCAATACTGACCCCAAATAGGACCCTCGACACGCCTGTTGTAGCAGATGACTTCACCATCCGCTGGGTAGTTAAAACCATGAAATAGAGACCTGGGTATAAACTGAAAATTAAACAGAAACAACTCATAAATTAAAAAAACTAAAAATTTAAAAAATTTAAAACAAAAACTTATAAAAATTATAAAACCAGCAAAAAAACTAACCAGCAAACAACTTACAAGACTCTCATTTCTGCGATCAGCAGACGAAAGCCTCTGCACATAATATGGTGGATATTCGTCTCATGCATTAATTTCATTTTGCATCTCCCATAAAACCCCAGCCATATTATTGACATTCAAAGTCCCAACATAGTGAAACAGTGTCTTTTGCAAAACCTTTCTCACTATGGCAGATACTTCTAACAGCGGCAAATCTGTTAAAAAAATTTACTCAGAAAATTTACCATAATGAGAACAACAACAAAAAAAATAGTTAAAAAACAAATTAAAAAATGAAAATAAAACCAGGTAACACATTTATTTGTTTTCTTTTGCCAACATAGTCCAACACTAACAAATAAATCATTGTATTAGGGTTTATTGCTTCAGCGACGTTGTTGTTAGCTTCATCATCTTTGAACAAATTTAGTGTCACCACATCTCCTACCTGGACATCATAGATCCTAAGGAGGTACTCCCATAATGCCCCCACATAGGGATGATCTGGTAGGACCCTTACGAACATAAAGATAAAAAATGCAACACAAGAAAAAGCCAACACGGCGGGTATAGACTCCATTTGCACACAAAAGTACATGAAATAAATGCCCATTACAACAGTTCACTAGGTGGTAGAGAAACAAAAAAACTAAAAGCCTAGCTACAGGCTCGTACGTCTACGCATACATGTCGCAGCTAGTGACGATCTCCCAAGACCGGTTCTCAAAAAGAGAAGAAAAACTAGCGATGGCCACGAGACAAACGACAACTCATACATGTCTTAGAGTGAAAAAAATCAGACTATTAGGATATCGGCTGAGCGCTAAGCTAATTCTTATTGAGAATTAGCATAACCGAAACGTTATTTAAAATATTACACTAAAAGTCTACAAATAACAAATTAGTGCAGTATGTAACACGCACAAATAACAATGTAGAGACAAATGGGAAATAAAACAATAAGAAAAACAAAATAAGTATAGGGAAATACATTTTTTTTTGAAAATCAACAAGAACAGATAAAACGAACAATGTTTCTCACTCTGTAAAACAAATTAACACAAAAAACAAGCCCGTATACGGGCAAAGGGCTCAACTTTTTTGACAAAAAGGAAACAGAACAAAAGCCCGTGAAAGAAATGATGGATCGGATGGTAGAAACAAGAAAGAAGCCCAGCTAGATGCAGGTACGCTGTGCGCCTCACTATTAGCGATGGTACAAATGACAAAAGATAGACAAATCTTAACATGAAGGATCGGATGGTTAAGGAGTCGATTGAGCGCTAACAAAGTTCTCAATCGATTGAGAACTAGCAAAACCACCGTTTTTAATATAAGATGGTTTAGATAGATCACTGTTGGCTAGGTACACACCCAAATAAGTGTACGTATATATTAAAACATGTCTACATACATAATGACACATATGAATGTGGACAAAAGTTAAAACATCTTATATTTATAAACGGAGGGAGTACCCATGAAGGCCGTGCTCTAACCCCATTTTATGGTCACATGGATGATGCCATATTTAGCATCAAATACGTGCTCTATAAAACATCATGCACCCTTATTATTTTGTTGGTTGCCTAGGTGCCATGCCTAATTTATCTGACTGCAATGCTAGACTTGGTTCTTCATGAAATGTATTCAATAATTTTTTGTTTTTGCTTCTAAGTTATTTGTGTTATAAGATTATGAATCATAGTATGTCCTGTCTAAAAGTAAAATTGTCTTTCATTTGATGGTGTTTAATGTGGAGATCATTTTCCTTTACAGCCTTCTATGTGTTACACGTCGGATCAGTGGCGGACCCAGGAATTTGTCGAATCCTGGGCGCGCCGTAGTGCAACTAAAAATTTTCTTGGACAAATGTACAAAATATGGAGCAAATATTGTCTTCAAGATAGTTTTAATGCGTAAACACAAATATAATACATTACATGCTCGCAACATGTTCCAATGTTCACAAGTCACAACTTAAGAACTACCAAAATACTAATGAAACTTCGACGGTCGACCAAAAGTTGAAACGCCAACACCAACAAAGAGACCCTACAAGATAAAAAGAAAGACGGATTAGTAAATCATATGAACATGCCTTCAAAATATATTCATCTTGATTTGTGGGATAAAGAAATATACCGAGATAGTATGCTAGTTAGTCCTAGGCCTACGAGGTAAATGTTTCCTCCTCTTCCTCATAGCTTGAAACCGTTGAGCGATAACACCATCATCAAGTTGTTTAAATAGCTCCCGCTCGGTGTAACATATCATCAAGTCGTTGAACCATCCATTCTTGAGCTTGATACGCAATTTAGACTTGATGATCTTCATTGCCGAAAAAGCCCTCTCAACCGATGCGGTTGACACCGGTAATATTAAGGCTAATTCAATAAGCTTGTAGACCAATGGACAGACCAAATGCTTCCCCGTTTCAACCATCTTTGTAGCCAAACTATCAAGATTCATGCAAGAAGAAAAGGAGGCACGGACTCTCACATGGTGAATGTAATTCTCAAGTTGGCCTCTTATGGTTGCACGGTCATCATTAGAGAAATCCTCATGATAAATTGAAGATAAGCGAGCAACCTTGTCCACATCAAACAATGAGAAAGAGTTCCTTGGACTAAGGCACGCAAAGCTCTCTAATACCTCCATAGATCCTTCACAAAAGGGTTGAAACCTTGCCTTATTGTGGTCACTATTGACACCACCAATATGCTCGGGCAAAGCTTTGTAACCATGTTTCCAATCATTAAACCCGGTTTTGGTGAAGACGTCATGATACCCAATGATGCTATTATAACAGACGCCAGAAAACAGTCTTGATGGCGTGGAGTTACCTGCGTCAAAAGAATATGGGTTAGGTTGAGACTCCAAGTGCAGAGTGTATGTAGTAGTGGAAGACAGTTTTCCCCACGAGGGGTGACTCGAGGGTTTAATATCGAACTCTCGGGGAACCAGTATTTCAGGTGTTATCTCCTTATCTTTCTCTTGAGAACCTGCAACAAAATAAATTGTTTTGTGCCCTCAACCTCACCAAGTGGTTGTCAAGCACAAGGTGTGAGAATGATAATAAAATAAATATGCAAACAGTAGTAAATATGCAATGATGGTAAAATAAATATGCAATGATGATGGAAACAATGGTAAATGATATTTTTGGGTTTTTTATAATGTATGCAAGATGTAAAAGTGTTTTTGTATTTTTGGATTTAATAATGGCAGCAAACAAAAGTGGTGATAAAAGTGTTGGAAAGGTGTTTCTTATGATTAAAAATGGACCGGGGTTCATGGTTTCACAAATGCACTCTCTCTTGATAACGTGGTAGACAATGGAACACTAAAATTAACATGAAAGATGGCAAGACATGGTTTGACAAGTTATTAATAATATGGGCATCACGTCCTAACATAGAGATCTCAAGTATAAGTTGTTCTCTCTCTTATGCTCCACCAAGATGTGAACTAAATCATAACATCTTAGTAATTAAGATAAATCAGAGCATAGCAATAAGTTCAATGACATGAAGTTAAAATAAGAACATGCTAGATCTAGTCATGGAGGTAGTGGCCAAGGTCACATCCACTCTCCGGTAGCATGGTATTTTTGTTTATCCCTAGTGAGGCAATAAAGTAAGGTAGAAAACCCAAGTGGATCGCAGAACTATCTGTCACGTTCACTGCACTAGCCACCCCCGTTACTCCAACTAATGCACACGTTCCCCCTCACAGGCTCTCATAAACATGCTTGATCGTGACAAGTAAATAAGAACGGGGTACATAATATGCATCTACTTTCATAACTGAAACAAAACCATTGCAATCTCAAACATGTATTAACTCATAATAAAGATCCACCACAAAGGAATTACATAGATGACCGTAATCATGTTCAGCAGCTCATACGGTACTAATTAGTGAAGCTCATAGAGAGGAGAGATACATAAGTTACTTCCACAAACCCATAGTCCAGGGGTGGATTACTCCCTCTTCATCATGGTGTCGGCCGGTGGAGATATTGTTGGAGGGGAAGGAGACAACGCCGGCAGCGCCCCGCCAGAGTTTTCCCCCTCCAATCTTCAGCTCCAGGTCTCTGTTTCGTGGTTTCTGTGTTTCGGCGGCGCTCCCTTTCGCGAAAGCCCTGGGGGGTCTATATATAGTCGTTTTTAGGTCAAGACGAAGCTTCGGGAAGAAGGATCGACAGCAGCAGAGGCCCGAGGGCCAATTTGGTGCGTCCCACGCGGTCAGGGAATCTGGCCGCTTGGGCCCACCCCTTTCGGCCTTCTGGACTCCGTTTCTTCGCTTCCTTTGCGCCTACGTTTCGTTCTTTCCAAAAAAGTGATCCCCGTAAAATTTCAGGTCATTTGGACGTCGTTTGGTCGCCTGAAACGTAAAAATATAGAAAAAGGGGTTTTCTGACAGTGCAGGGTTAATTCCAGAAAAATGGGGAAATTGTTAGTTATCCCCAAAACTCAATATAAATCATGAATATAACTCTTATATGATGCAAATAATCATGGAATAACATGTAATAAAATATAAAGTTCATGTATGTATTTTACATGCATCACGTCACTACCAAAACGGTTTGCACTTCCAAGTGGCTTAAAAAGAAAGCAATAGAAACAATAAGCCTTACCATGAGACTCGCTATATTCTATCCAATCATACTTATCATACCATGTTTTCGAAAACCCTCTAGATCCACTTCCATTCCTAGGAAAATTCACAATTGGTTTAGTTGGCCCCTTCAAAAGGTATGCTCTTTTCACTTGATCTTGTACATTTGGATGATATTCATTGATTTGTTTCCTAAGAGCGGGATCACACACTATCTCATCCGGATTAAACACATCCTCCACCTCATGCCTCTCTTCCTCCTCATTTGCCACATTTGGTTGCGGCGGTGGTTGCGGCAAGCTTCTTGTATCCAAAAAGCTCCCAATTTCTTAAATTAGTAAGATTATTAACAGTATAGCTATTTAGAAACTTATGCACAAATTCTATCAACAAAAAATGTGCAATTCATGGTCAGAAAGTTCTAAATTGAGTTACAAACCGGAATTAAACAAAAATTGAGGCATGGAAATTACCCATCTGTCTTCCTGCTATTGAAGTCGAGCCCGACGAGCCTACCACCCCCACGTCGCCTCGCCGGTGCTTGCGACCGCCAGATGCGGCTGGGCCTGGCCGTTGCTGCCTGGGACGGCCGCCGTCGCCGTCGCGAAGATCTGCAGCCAGTGGCGGACCTCCTCCCGGGGCTCCATCGTCCATGGTCTGCCCGGCCGCCTGCCGGTCTGACGCCGTCGCCTGTCGGGGGCTGTAGTGCTGCAACGCTGGTGTGGTTGGGGAATCGCCGCAGTCACGCGGTCAAGGGTTTCGGAGCAGAGGTCGATGGGGATTGGGGAATCGAGGGTTCGTGAGTTGTGACGGCAGCCGGCAGGGATGGGAGGAGCTATATATCGCTTCAAAGCGGAGGAACGAGGTAGCGCCGCCTACAGGAATGTTAGATGGGCTCGGCCCAATAGGTCGCGCGCGAAACTTTTTCTTTTCTTATCGTTACTGTTTCGCTAATCGCTACTGTTTCGCCTAATAATGCTACGTAAATGAATCTGAATTATTCTAAAAAAGCATAAATGAATCTGATTATTTTAAACCGGAACAAATTCAAAAATAAACTTTTATCAAAATATGAACGTTTTTAAAATTTGAACATTTTCAAAATTGAATAATTTTTTGATTTCAATTTTTTCAACATGAACAATTTTCGAATTTGAACAAATTTCTGAAATGAACAAATTTTGACTTTGAACAAAGTTCGAATTTGGACAATTTTTGAAAACGAACAACTTTCGAAAATGAAAAAATTTCGAATTTGATTTTTTTATTAAAAATGATCAAATTTTGAAAATGAACAAATTTTGAATTTGAACAAAAAATTCGAAAATGAACAATTTTTGAATTTGAACACTTTTCGAAAATGAATAAATTTCGAATTTGAACAATTTTCGAATTTCAACAAATTTTGAATTTGATCAAATTTCGAAAATGAACAAATTTTAAATTTGATTCGAATTTGAACAATTTTTGAAAATAAACCAATTTCGAATTTTGAATAATTTTCAAAAATGATCAAATTTCAAATTTGAACAAAATTTCGAAAATGAACAAATTTGGAATATGATCAAATTTCAAAAATGAACAAATTTTGAATTTAAACAATTTTCGAATTTGATTTTTTTTTGAAATGAACAAATTTTGAATTTTGAACAATTTTTGAAATGAACAAAATTTTAATTTGAATTTGTATTTTTTGAAAGAAAAACAAAATAAAAAACCAAAAGAAAAACAGAGGAAAAAGAAAAAATGGAAACAGAAAAAATGAAAAATAAACAGAGAAGAAGGAGAGAAGAAAGAAAAAACGTGAAATGGGCCCGGCCCAAAACAACGCTGCTTCAGGCGGCTCGAGCGGGTAGCGCCGCTAATAAGCGGTATATAGGATTTACCGACAGGGATGGACTCGATCGAGCCTGGTGTGCATGCGAGAGGGCAAGAAACGGCCTAGACCCAGTACCTCAAAGCCCACCACACGCTGACGAACTTTTTTATTTTTTTACCGAGCAGTTTTGCCCCAGCTCGATCGGGATCTGCTAGCTAATAACGATCATTTTCACGAGGCGGGCGCGATGGAAGCCCGGGCGAGCGCCGGGCAGCAGGGGCGCTGCGTCCGCCCATGCGTCGGATGTCACTTCCTTTGATGCTAATGTTCGTCGTATAATGTCATAAAGTTTGCTCTGATGAGAATATTCATTTTATTGTTCGAGAACTTTTTTCCGGGGCAAACTTTGTTTCGGAGATAGCTATGCAGACATCCTCTTTGCTTGTCAGTTCTGTTCAGTTAGGCAGGTTAGAGGAGTTTGATATAAGCTATGCTGATGCTGGGTAATTTCCATTGTAGTTTTACTTCTAGTTTACACGGTTCATGTAATGTAGTAGTTGGTTAACAAATTGTCCACACTGGGACTGCGCATGTACTCATCCAGTACCTGCAATGTACTGCAGTTTGCGGATCTCCAGTGATATTTCAGTTTCACCCCCGTCACCATCGTGTCGTCTGGCTTCTAGTCGATCCGTCGCGGTCATTTGGGACTTGTCAAGTCCAAAGTTCTGGATGGAGGACGACATGCGCCTCCATGGGAGGAAGACGTGAAACAACGAAAGCATATATGTGGCAGGCAGCCACGTATATCCTCACCTCACTCATGTCCAGATTTTATAAACCCATAAGTCGCTTTCCATCACTGGATTTGCTGCTTAAACAAAAGAGGTTTGTTGCCATTGTTGAAACCGAAATCGCTGGACTAATCAAGTAGCTCGCATCTCCCTTTCAGTGCATCCCCAAGGAAATCAAGAAGGCCATGACTACACCTCTCTATGGACAATAATATCTTCACGATCGTACGTATTGCATAAGAAAAAATATCGACTTCTCCTCCATTCATCATACACAGTGAAAAACTTGGACACGTGGTGTGAGAAATGAACATTACCGGACGTTATGCAATCCGACGTTAAAAGGCCAGCTTGATAGTCTTTACCTGTGCATGCCGCCAAGGCCCATGAAGATAAGGTGCAAGTGCAACTGCTGAAGCGACACTGCCTGAGCAGATTAATTAGTACCGCATCGCTCGCTTAGGAGGAGCTGAGCTCACAATCTTGATACATATACGCCGGTGAAGCCAAATGGGCATGAACATGATGTTTTTCAAGCGGCGAATTGCTAGACCGATGATCCTGCTCGCAAAGACACTGCCATTGGTGCGGTTCGGGCGAAGCTACGGTTGAGTTTTGAGGCGTCGGCCAGCATGTCCAAGGTCTTCTTTGGGTGCTGGTGGGACGACACCCTCGAGCCTGGGTTGGGAGGGAAGTGTTCCCTCCTCCAGCAGCAGCACGATGAGGTCGACATCGGGCCAGCTCTTCTTCCTTTTGGTGATGGTTGCTCCTCCTCCTTCTCGATGCTCTATCTCCTCCAGTATGTGGTTGTGTCTTCCAGCCTCGTTCAATATGGTTCATTTTGGCGTCATGTCGGGAAGTTCGGGTGGAGCCGCGACACGTTGGAGTTGAGCAATTTAGGGGCAGAAGTTCACCAACCTGCCCAGGTAGCCAAGTCGTCTCCCATGTACTTGTAGCTGTTGTTCAGACGTCCTTGTAGCTTCTGACCTTAATTTGTAGTTTTTCTGACGCTTTAACTCTTTTCTTTTAAACTCGCTCGAGCTTGTAATCAGTACCATGTATCCTAACCCATTGAGAGCTTTATTAATTTAAACCTTGGCTCTTTCAAAGCTTTCATCTTAAAATATATGGTAAGCCAAGCAGCCCCAACGGTCTACATGTATAGGCAGATATTTTCATTTTGTTCTTTATGATTTTTTCTTGGTAAATATACAGGTCCTGTTCCATGACACGATTTAACGTAAATTTTCTGTAAGGTTGCTTAGTTTACCAAAGGTATTGCATATTTACCCTCATTTGTTGAAAAAATTAGTGTAAGAATTTTAATCAAGTTCAAGGTCCAATATATGATAAATGCATGTGCATAAGTAGCTTGAATTTTTTTAGGCGTATTTAAGGCACAATTTTTTAAATGAATGTTAATAAAAAATATTGTAATAATTTTTCGTATCTGCTACAACCAATCTTATTTTGGGGTAGCTCCATCCTTTTCAACTTTACTCTATAAGGAGATATACGAGACCGAGATAGATTTTGTCCTTTGTTTTTTAGGGAAAACTAACTCTGAGAAATTAAACGTGAGCGGCAACTTAACACCCATGTAATCCAGATGAAATTGATTGATAGACACATATCCAGCCTGGCGATAGACACGCACCCTGCAAGCTTGATATTCATACAAGTGTTTCTCAGGGTGGACTATAGAGGCTTCACTCAACACCCGGTCCGTCTTTTTCCATTATTACAACTCGTTATATTGTTGGTGTCGAAAAAATAGTAGTTTTTGCTCTTTGCTTCTCAAACAGGGAGGCTTGTTGCCTTTGTTGACAAAAATATATAGAATAATAAATTGGCCTACATTTCCTTTTCGGTGTATCCTCATGAATTATCCACCCAAGAAAATCATGAATTGCGTTCCGTGGTCTGTTACCGCCCGTACCGTGTCATGTGTATATTTTGCCGGATGATGTCGACATCGCCGGGTGATGTTGACATCACCTTCTTACCGTGCATCGTTTTGACATGGATGTTGATATATGATCCGAATTATTAAGAAAGTCTTCTCCTGTCATAGGGGAGGCCTGTACGGATTTTTAAACTTAGCGGATTAGTTTTTTACATAAAATTATGGTTCTTGTTGTTCTTGATTTTACTTCCTATTGCCTATCAGTTTTCTTTAATTAACAATGGAACGCACGCAAGAAAATTTTAACAACGGTCACGTTGCTAGCTTAAGGTCGGATAAGTGTCCACTTCCCCTCAAGTCATTCATCGATGAACTGCTAGATTACTTATCACGCACTTCAAGATCAGATCTCATTAATTTTTGTTCTGGATACCCTTGGTACGATACACTAGGTTACTGATCGGAAGCTGGCTATACGACCTAAACTTATAGCAGCGTGTTGCTGAGAGTAACAGATGTTCACCACAAATGCGATGTGGTGAAGTGGGAAGAGGTGTGAACGGTGATCTTTGTCAAGCTAGTTCTAATCGGTTGGACCAGTGTTGGATGTGTACTCCCAACAACCCTTCGATGAACACTTGCAGATCAAGGACGACATGGACGTCCGTACCATTCCTTGTTTTTTCTTCTTAGCTTTTCAAGAGGCTAGAAAGAATGACATGATGTCTAACCATGTATAGTTAAGTTTCTTGCTTGAAATGGACGTGGCAACTTCCATGGAGCTTATGGCTTATGGCGGAATGAGCAGACCAGGCAGACAAATCTTGTATACAAGTGCACACATTGTTTTACATTTTTTTTAGACAGCAGAAGAGAGAACATATCCTGGTGCACACGGTCCAAACATGAATAATCCAAGGAACAATAGTAGGAGGAAGATAAGAAGAAGAATACTTTTGAAATCGTGGTTCGTTTGTTTCTCGAAAAAAGAAATTGTGGTTCATTTTTTTTGGAAAAATGTGACTTGTTCCTCTCAATCTAGGTAAAACGATCCAAGGACTCCATTGCTAAGCATGCACCAAACTTGTTTGTGACCACATGCATAGAACATGTTTTTTGTGATGATAACTCACGCATAGTAGAGACACGAACAAGTAGTAGTTTTTCCAGAGAGAACCTTTAAAAGAAATTAAACGAACATCATTAGTGGATATAATAAAATTCAAATGTAAATACTGATGCATGTATGAATAATATAATTTTGATATTGAATACACAACACATGTACCCTTGGCTATTAATCCAAGATGAAGAAAACACATTTGACCATGAAACAAGCAACACGAACGAGTAAGATAGGAAAACAACTTGAAGGAAAACTCCTTGGTTAACTCATACACTCTCGAGATCTCTATATGTTTACATCTAACATATAATTTTGTACTCTGGAAACCTTGATCAAGTTATTTGCTAGATTAATACACCCTAGAACAATCTATGATACACTCTAGAACACTCTATTTAAGCATACTATGAATAACGACTTAGAACACATTATGATACATTAAAGGACACATGTTAATTTGTGTAGAAGATTTATGGTTAAATCCAAATAATGTCTTTCTGAAACATCTGAAAATAATGTCTATATAAAATAAATTTCTTTTATCACATACAATTTATTTAAATGATAATTTATAGAACTATATTAGAAATATATATCTGAGTGTATAGGAGTGTGATTTCATTGATACTTCTCTTCTTACTGAAAGTAATTGTTTTACAGTATATCGCAGGTCGTGTCAATAAAAAAAGAATAATTAGGTGGCAATATGAGTTATGAAAAAATAAAAAAGTTTATTATAAACTAACTATAGTTAATTTTTAATTGAAATAGGTCTAGACTTGTTTTTGCTTTGGTGTTGTCTCATTTGTATTTGTATATAAACATAGTTTGTGTAATCAAAGTACCACGATATGTGAATAAAAATAATTAGTCATATTACGACCCCTTTGGTTATCTTTCGATTTCATCATGTTGTCTTGGTGTGTTGTCCTTTACAAATTAGATCGACCAAGAATGATCAATCCTACAATATCCGTCTGATATAGGACTCGACGGGTGATAGGTCTCAAACGTATCTATAATTTTTTGATGTTCCATGCTGATATTATATCAATTGCTACATGTTTTGTTACACTTCATATCATTTTTATGCATTTTCTGGGACTAACCTATTAACAAGATGCCACAGTGCCAGTTCCCTGTTTTCTGCTGTTTTTGGTTTCAGAAAATCTATTAAGGAAATATTCTCGGAATTGGACGAAACAAAAGACATCGTCAATAATATCACGAGGAGATCACGGAGTCCAAAGGGGAGTCGGAGCAGACCCACCAGGGGGCCACGCCACACTAGGGCGCGGCCCAGGGTGGGCCCGCGCCCACCTATGGCGTGGTGGCCCCCCTCGGCCACCGACGCCGCCTCTTCGCCTATATATTCTCCGCGACGCGAAAACCCTATTACGGTCGATCATATTCCACGAAAAGTTCCGTCGCGGCCGTCATCGTCAATCTCAGATCGGAGGAGTTCTGAAGCTCTTCCCGGCACCCTGCCGGAGGGGAGATCATCACCGGAGGGCTCTACATCACCATGCCTGCCTCCGGAGTGATGCGTGAGTAGTCCACCCCTGGACTACGGGTCCATAGCAGTAGCTAGATGGTTGTCTCTCTACCTTGTGCCTCCATGTTTAGATCTTGTGAGCTGCCTAACATGATCAAGATCATCTTATTGTAATGCTAGATGTTGTGTTTGCTGGGATCCGATGAATATTGATACCATGTTTATTCAAGTTGTTTATCTATGTGCTCTTGATCTTGCATGCTCTCCGTTGCTAGTAGATGCTTTGGCCAAGTAGATGTTGTGACTCCAAGAGGGGGTATTTATGCTCGATAGTGGGTTCAGTCTCTAGATATCTGGATCAGTGACAGAAAGGTCTAAGATGGTAGATGTGCTGTTGCTACTAGGGATAAAACATCGGTGCAGTGTCCAAGGGCACTTGTATTGATTACATTACACACTTTACTTCATGCAATAATCTGTGTTAGCAACTTAATACTGAATGGGATGCGGATGCTGCCTTGAAGGTGGATTATTTAGGCATAGATGCGGTTGGAATAACGGTCTATGTACTTTGTTGTAATGCCCAACTAGATTTCATAGTAGACATCTTGGCATGTATTGCATTGTTATGCCCTCTCTATTTGTCAATTGCCCAGCTGTAATTTGTTTACCCAACATGCTAGTTATCTGTTCTGAGAGAGACACCACTAGTGAACTGTGGACCCTGGTCCAATTTCCTCATACTGTTTACACAACCTGCTGCAATCATCTGTTTCCTGTTACTTGCTGTTTTTCCTGCTGTTTTCCACACCATACGTTTAACTCTTTGTTTCTGCAAGACCGGAGAGATTGACAACCTCTCTGTTTCGTGTTGGGCAAAGTTCTGGTTTGTGTCTGTGCAGATTCCACGTTGGTGCAAGCTCCCTAGCGCCAGGGGGAGTCAACATCAACAACCTTCCGATAGATCGTCAAGTCCTACTGGATTGATAACCTTGGGTAGATTTCTCAAGGGAAAACTTCTGCTGTCTACATCATAACCTTCCTCTTGGGGTTCACCAACACGTAGCCATCAAGCTGTTTTCTGGCGCCGTTGCCGGGGACTTGGAGGCTATTGGAAAGGGGAGTCTCTCAGTTCCAATCTCTTTACTTTGTTTTTTGTCTTGTTTTAGTTTTGTTTTGCTTGCTGTTAAAAATCAAAAACCCAAAAAAATTAAATTCTGCATCTAGTTTTTAATTTCGAGTTACCCTGTTGCTTGTTTTAGGCTTGCTAAAATGAGTAATCCTGAAAATACTAAGTTGTGTGACTTTACTAGCACAAACAACAATGCTTATAGGAATAATTTTGGTAGCAACAATTATAGGCCATATCCTGCTAATGGTAGCAACTCTTATGGCAATTCCTACAGTAACAATAGAAGTGTGCCCTCTGATCTTGAAGTCATGCTTAAGGATTTTATTAGCACACAAACTACTTTTAATAAAACTGTTGAGGAAAAGCTAGGAAAAATTGACACTTGCTGCTAAAGTTGATAGTCTTGCTCATGATGTTGAAATGCTGAAAATAAAAGCTATTCCTAGTGATATTAGAGAGAGTAAAACACTCAATGCTATCCAAGTTAAAATTGATAATAACATTAGGATGCTTGCTGAACTTCATGAAAGATGGGAGAGAGAAGAAAGAGAAGCTGAAATTGCTGAACAAAATAGTGTTGTTAGAGTTTGCACTATTTTTACTAATGAAACAAATGATGCCTCACATGCTAATGCGCCCCCTACTGTTAGTGAAAAGATAATAAGTGTTGGAAATGTCTCTACTACCTCTACAAAAAAGTTTAAATTGCCTGATAGCACTACTTTTGTTCCTAGTAAAAGTGCTGAAATTTTTAGAGGTGTTGGTGATAATTGCTCCATTGTTTTTGATGACAACAACTTCAATTTCGAAAATTGTAACATAACTGAAGTCATCATGTTCTTGCAAAAGCTAGCTAAGAGTCCTAATGCTAGTAAAATAAATATGGCTTTTACTGAACATATTATCAAAGCTCTCATGCATGCTAGGGAAGAAAAATTAAAACTTGAAGCTTCTATCCCTAGGAAGTTAGATGATAATTGGGAACCTGTTATTAAAATGAAACTGAGTGAGTTTGAATGCAATGCTTTGTGTGACCTTGGTTCTTGTATTTCGGTTATGCCTAAAAATTTATATGATATTCTCAAGCTTGCACCTTTGGAAAAATGTCATTTGGATGTTCACTTTGCTGATTCTTCTATGAAGAAACCTTTAGGAAAAGTTGATGATGTTTTGATAATGGTTAACAACAATCTTGTCCCTGTTGATTTTGTGGTTTTGGATATTGAATGCAATCCTTCTTGTCCTATTGTTTTGGGAAGACCTTTTCTGAGAACTGTTGGTGCTGTTATTGATATGAGAGAGGGGAATATAAAATTTCAATTCCCACTCAAGAAAGGTATGGAACACTTCCCTAGGAAGAAGATGAAATACTCACATGATACTAGTGTCAAGACAAATTATGGTTTTGGATTTTCTGGTCTTGACAATACTTGATGCATCTCTTCATGCCTAGCTCAAAGGCATTAAAGAAAAGCACTTCTGGGAGATAACCCATGTTTTTATTTGCTGTTATTTTTGTTTTCTTGAGTCAAGGATGCTTGTTTACCTCTGTAGCAACTCCTTTGTATCTTTTATTTGCTGTTTTGTTGTGCCAAGGAGAGTTACTAATGCAAAGTTGGTTTTTATTTTCGGGACTGCATTGGACAGATTGCTGTTCGTCACCGTTTAATTCAGTAGAAAATCAGAAAAAATCGAAAAATGCTGAAATTTTTGTGCATGTTCCTGATGATGTTACGCAACTTTCATTATTTCAAAAGTTTTTCATCTGAGCATCGTAAGTGCCTCGAAAAAATTCGTCATTACAGACTGTTCTGGTTTGACAGATTCTGTCTTTTATTTTGCATTCTCTCTTTTACAAGTTTTTAAGTGGTTTCTTTTCGTGTAAAAGTGCCCACTTGAGCCTAGTAACAGTGGCTAATGTTTAAAATAGTTGGCTTGTGAGTTTTGTCTTTGCTAGAACTTTGAAGTATTATCTTTTAGTGCACTAACCTGCTAATGAGAAAAGCTGTTAAGTTTTGGTGTGAAGGAAGTTTTCAAGTGTTGATAGAGGAGAATGATATTACATGATCAAGAAGAGTGAAGAGCTTAAGCTTGGGGAGGCTTACCTCCCCAGCATATTTCAAGAAGACTCAAGCATCTAAGCTTGGGGATGCCCAAGGCATCCCCTTCTTCATCTACAAATTATCAGGTCATCTCTAATGGTGCTATATTTTTATTGCTTCATACTAGTGTACTCTTCCTTGGAGCGTCAGTGTGTTTTTGTTTTCAGTTTGTTTTGTTTTGTTTGCTGTGCTATACTTGTTGGATCCTAGCATTCATGTTTGGGAGAGAGACACGCTCCACTTTTTCATTAGAATACTCTTGTGCTTCACTTATACTTGTTGAGTATTCCTGTCTAGTTGCTGTTATTGCTGTTAGCTCTCAGTTTTTCATACATCTCTTGTTAGAGCTTCAGTTTCTTTTGAAGAAAGTACTCTCTTGCTTCACTTATATCTGTTTGGAGAGTTGTCAAATAAGTTGATTGGTGTTTGGTTGGACCAGAAAAATGCTATGCATGTGGTAGTGGTATAAAATGCTTACATGAATCTTTTTAGATCGTTGTCTTGAGTAATTTGATGCTTGCCAATTGTTTTGAGCTGTCAAGTAATTAATGTTTAAGCTTGTGCATCATGTAAGTAATGGCTATTAATGAAGAACTACTATAAGGATTTTCTGCTATAATAATCTGTTGCATAATTGGAAGTCCATAGTAGTCTAGATAATTTTTGGATGAAGGCTATGTGTTAACAAGGAAGACAGTGGGAGTCTATGGTTCGTCAAACCTTGTGTTTTATGTACACTCTTGCTATTCCAGTTGATAATGATGTTTGCTTATAATAACCTTGCTAGCCTAAACTCTGTACTAAGAGGGAATGCTTCTTGTACATCCAAAACCTTGAGCCAAATCCATGCCACCTGTGTCCACCATACCTACCTATTATGTGGTGTTTTCACCATTCCAAGTAAATTTCTTCATGTGCTATCTACTAACTACTCAAAACTGTTACATTTCCTTTTTGTGTCACTACTTGAAAAGCTCATAAGGACGTAGATAGGTGGTCTTTATTTCCTGGTTGATCAAATTTTACACACCTGGACTAGTGGCATATACATCCGCTTATCCAATAATTTTGCAAAAAGAGCTGGCAACGGGGTGCCCAGTCCCAATTAATTACAACTTTAACCAAACAATTCTCTTCACATCTTTTTGCCCCTGATTCGTCAGTCAAGCAATGTTCACAAGTGTGTAAACAAAAGAGAAGAGGGATGATCTGCCCGCTGGTAGAAATAACGTCCTTCATGGGAGCCGCTCTTGTAAAGTTTGATCAACTAGTGAAGTAGAGTATTGCCTATTTGCTGATTTGTTGACACCTGTATACACCATTACCTTACAAAACAATATTTTATGCTCTCTATATGCCTTCGGGAACTACAGCTCTAGCACATGATGTTAATCCCTGCTTCCCTCTGCGAAGGGCCATTCTTTTACTTTTATGTTGAGTCAGTTTTCCCACTTCTTTCTGTCTACTTAAGCAAACATCATTGTCAACTCCAGTATAACAGTTTTTACATAACTTTGTGTTTGGTTGATCATATTCTTTGCATTGACATTATCTATATGATATACATGTTGAAAGTTGAAGCAAAAGCTGAAGCTATTATCTTCCTTTGTGTTGATACAAACACTTTCATGTTGAAATTATTGCTGCTGTGAGCTAACTATTATGTTAGACTATTATATCTCTAAATGTTTTATAGTATTATTCATGAAAGTTTGCACTTGTGTGATCACTTATGTTTACTCTTTATTTACTTGCTTGCAAACTATAGACCATTGGCTTGGATCACTTCATTCAGATCATGTGCATTACATTGTTATTTGATCAAAGATTGTGTTGGTAGCATGTCACTTCAAAAATTATCTGTTTTTATCGTTTACCTACTCGAGGACGAGCAGGAACTAAGCTTGGGGATGCTTGATACGTCTCAAACGTATCTATAATTTTTGATGTTCCATGCTGTTATTATATCAATTGCTACATGTTTTGGTTACACTTATATCATTTTTATGCATTTTCTGGGACTAACCTATTAACAAGATGCCACAGTGCCAGTTCCCTGTTTTCTGCTGTTTTTGGTTTCAGAAAATCTATTAAGGAAATATTCTCGGAATTGGACGAAACAAAAGACATCGTCAATAATATCACGAGGAGATCACGGAGTCCAAAGGGGAGTCGGAGCAGACCCACCAGGGGGCCACGCCACACTAGGGCGCGGCCCAGGGTGGGCCCGCGCCCCCTATGGCGTGGTGGCCCCCCTCGGCCACCGACGCCGCCTCTTCGCCTATATATTCTCCGCGACGCGAAAACCCTATTACGGTCGATCATATTCCACGAAAAGTTCCGTCGCGGCCGTCATCGTCAATCTCAGATCGGAGGAGTTCTGAAGCTCTTCCCGGCACCCTGCCGGAGGGGAGATCATCACCGGAGGGCTCTACATCACCATGCCTGCCTCCGGAGTGATGCGTGAGTAGTCCACCCCTGGACTACGGGTCCATAGCAGTAGCTAGATGGTTGTCTCTCTACCTTGTGCCTCCATGTTTAGATCTTGTGAGCTGCCTAACATGATCAAGATCATCTTATTGTAATGCTAGATGTTGTGTTTGCTGGGATCCGATGAATATTGATACCATGTTTATTCAAGTTGTTTATCTATGTGCTCTTGATCTTGCATGCTCTCCGTTGCTAGTAGATGCTTTGGCCAAGTAGATGCTTGTGACTCCAAGAGGGGGTATTTATGCTCGATAGTGGGTTCAGTCTCTAGATATCTGGATCAGTGACAGAAAGGTCTAAGATGGTAGATGTGCTGTTGCTACTAGGGATAAAACATTGGTGCAGTGTCCAAGGGCACTTGTATTGATTACATTACACACTTTACTTCATGCAATAATCTGTTGTTAGCAACTTAATACTGAATGGATGCGGATGCTGCCTTGAAGGTGGATTATTTAGGCATAGATGCGGTTGGAATAACGGTCTATGTACTTTGTTGTAATGCCCAACTAGATTTCATAGTAGACATCTTGGCATGTATTGCATTGTTATGCCCTCTCTATTTGTCAATTGCCCAGCTGTAATTTGTTTACCCAACATGCTAGTTATCTGTTCTGAGAGAGACACCACTAGTGAACTGTGGACCCTGGTCCAATTTCCTCATACTGTTTACACAACCTGCTGCAATCATCTGTTTCCTGTTACTTGCTGTTTTTCCTGCTGTTTTCCACACCATACGTTTAACTCTTTGTTTCTGCAAGACCGGAGAGATTGACAACCTCTCTGTTTCGTGTTGGGCAAAGTTCTGGTTTGTGTCTGTGCAGATTCCACGTTGGTGCAAGCTCCCTAGCGCCAGGGGGAGTCAACATCAACAACCTTCCGATAGATCGTCAAGTCCTACTGGATTGATAACCTTGGGTAGATTTCTCAAGGGAAAACTTCTGCTGTCTACATCATAACCTTCCTCTTGGGGTTCACCAACACGTAGCCATCAACGGGTCATAGCATAATATTCTTGGCATAACCTTTTATCGCCACTTGCAACTACTTAATTTGGATCGTGTTTTTCTTAAATCTCGGGTTAGATAGTGATCCACCATATTTTAAACATACGCTTGTAATCATTTTTCATATTCAACATGTGCATGAAAAAAATATGTGATACTATTTTTCTATATATGATTCACATGATGTGTTCTTAATTTTAGTATCAGTTAATTGCTTAGTTTTAGTAAAGCGATATGCCATGGTGATTGTACCATGAGAAGATAGGTGGCTAGCTAGACATTCTCATTTGAGAGTTTATGCGACTGGGGAGGTATACTATTTGATTGTCATCAATATAGTCTTCTAAGATGTAATAATTGTTTATTTAGCATATAGTCTATAGATGGGAATATCTATTTTAGGGAGGAAATGTGGACAAGACGGTTGAATGCAAAGAAGGGAGAGTTCATCACAACAATATAGTTTTGAGAGGCATTAGAAGTTTACATATATAACATAAATACAACACAATAATTCTATCACCTGACAAATGCATCTCATTAGATCATTTATTTGGTTGGTATTATAGAGAGATGCTAATTGATGGAAATCTTTGGCACTCTTTTCGATATCAAGTCAGTGATTCGTCATATTACAAACATGCATGTGCATATTTAAGATAAAGAGAGAGCGCAATAGGATAGCTCATTGTCTAGCTGAACTGCAATAGGATAGCTCATTGTCTAGCTGAACTGGAAAAGAGGGCCTAAAGGTACCTTTAGTTTACTCCCGGTTGGTGGACTAAAGGTACCGGAATTTTTTTTAATTTTATTTTCAATTCTATTCTCAATTCTAGTCTTAATTCTATTCCTAATTCTATTCTTAATTCTATTCCTAATTCTAAATTCTATTCTGAAATTTCTCACTTAGCCACACAATTAATAACTAGTTATACACTTAATCTCAGGTCAAAGTACTTACCCTCGTCAAACTTCTCATTCGGTCACCCATCCTCCAGCCGGAGTACGCTTAACTTTTGAGTTCCTTCCAAATTAGTTTCCAAATGAGAAGTTAGAACTTACTGATAATAGTATCCATCAATCATTTTAACCCCTGAGTCATGATGTTACACCTTTTTATTGTTTAAATTTTCAAAATTTATTTGCATAAATACAATGATTATGTAATATATTTTTTGAATAAATAACATAATTATGTAATAATATTTTTTAAATAAATAACTGTGATTATGTAATAATATTTAATATGGAATAATTCATATCTTTAAATCGTAAATCGAAATTTGACAAATAAAATATCTAAATTGATTAGAAAAATGAGAGGAATTCAAATATGCCATCCATTTCATCTTTTGCATCACAGAAACATCGATAATTCATATCTTTAAATCGTAAATCGAAATTTGACAAATAAAATGTCTAAATTGATTAGAAAAATGAGAGGAATTCTAGTTTTAGAAAGTTTGACCTCTTTTCAAATTATTTTATAAATATCATTTTCCTTTTTCTAAGTGGCAAAAATAACCATTTTTGTGAACCAAGTACAAAAAATATCTTCGTTGTTTAGCTTGCCCTTGTCACAGCAAGCTTTCAAGAATTGGAAAACCTGCAGATCTTATTAGAGAATAATCCACTGAGCCAGGACCAAGATGTCTGGTCATATTACTGGGGAGAGAAATATATTGCTGGGCAGTTTCATCTAAAGGTGTTTTCATCGTTGACAGTTCCGAAGACATACGGAAGGATTTGGAAACTTGCAGCACAATGAATTATAAAGTATTTGCCTGGCTATTGTTGAGAGATAGACTCAACACTAAGGACATGTTGAAGCGCAGACACTGGAATGTTGCAGACATGATCACTGCGTGTATGCCTCTAAGAACATATGAAGATAGGTAACATCTCTTTTTCACGTGTAACTTTAGCCAGAGAGTCTAAAATTACTTGCAAATTCTGGGGGATAGCATTCAGACTGTCATCTTCGTGGCGTGGAGAAGATTTCCGCATGTGTTCTCCATGAAGGTTATCATTGTGGCCTGCAGGAATATCTGGCTGCAGAGAAATGGCAAAATTTCAGAAATGAGAGGCCTACCTTTAATAGGTGGAGAAGTGGCTTTGTACATGATATGTATATGCTTAGACATAGGATGAAAGCAAAGCATGTGCCAAGCTTGTTGGCCTGGTTAGATGATCTACCTTACGGTTTGTATATAGTCCCCACCTCTCTTCCCTCCATCCCCCCACCTTTTTTCTATAAATATTTGTACAGTTTGCAGAGACTTGAGATGAGAAAATAGAAAATGTTGTGAGGCGGTTGCCTTACAGTCGCACTTCAAAAAAAAAATGGTGCAAAATGGCACCCATCTAATTCTCGCAAAGTAGTTCACATTTGATGGATAATCCCCAAGTATTAGAAATTTTCTTGATTTCTATCTAATTTCGCCTAGTTAAATGAGTTTATGCTGATTTTCCGAAAGTAATCCAAATTTGAACTACAAGTGTTTGATAAATGTAAGAAGAATGTGTACGGGGCATCGTCGATTTCTTCCAAATAGGCATCCCTTAAGAAAGAAAGGCAAGTATTTCAAAGGTGAGGCAGATCACCGGACGAAGCCTACCCGCCCTACTGGTAATGATATATATGGTATGGTCAAAGATTTAAAAGTAATCTTTGGAAAGGGTCCTGGCGGACAATCTGTTCCGAATGACGCAGATGGACACGTACCCATGTGGAAGAAGAAATCTATATTTTGGGACCTACCCTATTGGAAAATCTTAGAGCTTCGCTCTGCAATCGACGTGATGCATGTGACGAAAAATCTTTGCGTGAACCTGCTAAACTTCTTGGGCGTGTATGGAAAGATGAAAGAAACACCGAAATCACGGCAGGACCACCAACGTATGAACGAACGAGACGGCCTGCATCCAGAGAAGTATCAAGGTCCTGCCAGCTACGCTCTTACCGAGAAGGGAAGGAAATCTTTTTTCAAGTCTTGAGCAGTATCAAGGTCCCGTCTGGCTTCTCGTCGAATATAAAGGGAATAATAAACATGGCAGAGAAAAAGTTCCAAAACTTAAAGTCTCATGACTGCCACGTGCTTATGACACAATTACTTCCGGTTGCATTGAGGGGGCTTCTACCGGAAAATGTTCGAATACCCATTGTGAAGCTATGTGCATTCCTCAATGCAATTTCTCAGAAGGTAACCGATCCAGCAAATCTACCAAGTTTACAGAAGGATAAAGTTCAAAAAAAAGTTTACAGAAGGATGTGGTCCAATGTCTTGTCAGTTTCGAGTTGATGTTCTCACCATCCTTCTTCAATATTATGACGCACCTCATAGTTCACCTAGTCGAAGAGATTTCCATTCTCGGTCCTGTATTTCTACACAATATGTTCCCCTTTGAGAGGTTCATGGAAGTCTTAAAGAAATACGTTCATAACCGTGCTAGGCCAGAAGGAAGCATCTTCAAGGGGCTATGGAATAGAGGAGGTCATTGAGTTTTGTGCTGACTTTATTCCTGACCTTAAACCGATCGGTGTTCTCAATCGCGCCATGAGGGGAGACTGCGTGGAAAAGGCACGCTAGGAAAGAAAGCAATAATATGTATGGATGGGCATTCTTTCACTCAACACACTACACAGTTCTACAAAATTCCAGCTTGGTGGCTCCGTATATCGAGTAACACATGAATATTGTACGCTCCAAAAACCCGGAGCAGACTGACTCCTGGATTAAAGAAGAACACATGGAGATATGATGCAAAATGGTACCCATCTAATTTCACAAAGAGTTATCCACATTTTATGAATAATCCCCAAGTATTAGGAATTTTCTTGATTTCTACCTAATTTCGCCTAGTTAAATGAGTTTATGCCGATTTTTCAAAAGTAATTTCGCCGAGTTAAATGCGTTTTTGTGATCCAAAAGATGATATAGTTGTCATATTTGGATTCCTCTTATTTTTCTAATCGATTTAGACATTTTATTTGTTAAATTTCGATTTACCGATTTAAAGATATGAATTATTCCATATTAAATGAAAAACGCCGACGGATTTAGTCCGGGTTGGTATCACGAACCGGGACTAAAGATGGACCTTTAGTCCCGGTTCGTAATACCAACCAGGACTAAAGCCTCTCGCGCTGGCCCCACACTGCGAGACCCCTCTAGTCCCGGTTCGTATTACGAACTGGGACTAGAGGTCCCGTTCGAACCGGGACTAGTCCTGTGCGGCCTCGTAACCGTTGAACCGGGACTAGTCCCCCTCTCTAGTCCCGGTTCAAAATCCATCCGGGACTAGAGCCTAATTTGGCTCTGAACCAAAGGCCTTGTCTAGTCCCGGTTCGTATTACAAACCGGGACTAGAGGTCCCGTTCGAACCGGGACTAGTCCTGTGCGGCCTCGTAGCCGTTGAACCGGGACTAGTTCCACTCTCTAGTCCCCCACTCTCTAGTCCCTTCAAAATCCATTCGGGACTAGAGCCTAATTTGGATCTGAACCAAAGGCCTTGTTTGTACAAGTAACTGTCGACAGTGGAATATACCAAAACAAATCCAGGAAATGGGCCCTGCGCACGTACACGAACACAACGCTGTGCATGCGTACGTCATGCTTACGAGCGTGAGGGGGAAGAATTACGCAATGAAAAAAAAAGATAGTCTCCAACCATTTCGCGCCCTCTCTCTCTAGCCCTCATCTTTTTGTGAAGCCATCCACGTTTTCTCTTCTCCCTAACTGCTTCTCTCCTTCCCCCCTCCCTCCGTCTTTCACTCTCTCTCATCTTCCTTCTTCCATCACAGTTGTTGCAGTGCAGTGCACGCACGCAGACAAGTCACACTCTCTCTCATCTTCCTTCTTCCTTCTTCCACACCGGAGAAACACTCGATTTTCGGGGCCGGCCGGCCGGAGCGGGATGGACGTGGAGGGTGTTGCGCAGCCCACGAGGAGAAAGAGTTCTTGGGTAACTATTTCTGGTTGACTCCTTCCTTGAATGTTCTTGGTTAATTCACTGTTTCGTTTTCTTTTTGTCTGTCTGGAGTTTGGTGCATTTTCTGGGCTAGTTCTTGCTGTTTCTGTTGAATTCTGTTCTGGAGTAGAGGTGCGTATATTCACTGAATAAAAAAAAATAGTGTTCAGTCATGTATATGTTTAGAAAGCGTAGATGCTTTTATTAGTTTGCACAGGCATGCCTGGCTCCTCCAGAAGAACATTGTTTGCAGCATGGCTTCTCCAAAAGAAAAAAGAAACTGTTTGTATGATACTCCTTTCTCTCACTTCTGAAGTTCCATGGTAATTTGTTTCGATTTTGCACTAGTTGTCTAGTTTCCTTGCAAAAACGCCCTGGTCACAGTGTTGATTACTCATTGTTATACTGGTCTTCTAGATGTCTCGAGTCGGCTTCCAGAAATGGAACTAATTGTGTCATTGCTTTTTATGTAAATTTCAGCACTTTCTCCTTTCTTTGGAGTCAACCTGTTCCACAGTTTAAGTTCGCAGTCCATGTCAATTTTCTTGGAAGCATATGACTCCTTAGGACAACCATAGGTTTCTTCTCTATCAGATCAGATCACCATTTATGGTCAAAATGGACACATTTGTTTTGGTATTTTAGCTCAGAATTTCCTGTCGACCTGTCTGCCTTGAAGCTACGTTCCTACCTGTAGGGATGAAAACGGAGCGGAATCTTTTCGACTTTTCCGCGGAAAAACGGAAACGGAATGGAAATACGGAAACGGAAACGGAATTTTGCAAAACGGAAATGGAAACGGAAACTTTTATGCGGAAACGGAAACGGAACAGCAATTCCGGCGGAATGACCACGGAAACGGAACTTTCCGTTTCCGGTAATACGGAACTTTCGGTTTTTGCTATGCGGTGCTTTCCACATCCAGTAGGGCCAGTAATTCCAGCAGAAACATTTAGGCACATTACATGATATGAATAAAAAAATAAAAGGATCTGAAGCTACCGAGTTTAGTCCATATATACTCGCATATCATGTCCCTCTCGAGTCGTTACCAGTTCGACATTTCAGTGTAGCACTAGTGTTAAGGACGATAGTAGATGTTTCTTAATGTTGCCAAAGTTGATAGCATATGCACACTATATTATATAATCATGATAACTCGTTATATTTTATTTCATCTTAGAAAATTGACAATTTTGTTGGTTTGATTGAGTTTTCGTGCATTATTTAAGGGGTTGCTTTGTTCCAGCAAACATCCGTTTTCTGTTCCGTGTCCACACCGTATTCGGTACATATCTGTTTCTGATAATTTTTGTTTTCCGTATTTTTTCCGGGGTTTCTGTATTCGTTTCCGCTTCCGCAAAAAATATGAAAACAAATGTAGCACCACTCAGTTCCGTCCGTATCCGCTCCGTTTTCATCCCTACCTACCTGTTTAAACCTTCTCTTTCAAGCAAGAAAACATTTTTTTTGCCCATTGATTTTAATCCAGCATATGTCCATCACTTAATATTCGAAGTTGATTCACCCTTAGTTTTGTGGTAATTAATCAAAAACGTCACGTCTCTGCCTGTCTCTATCTGTGTTGTGCTAGGGATGGCAGAAAGGGACGCTTCTACTGGCCTACCAGAGCTTCGGCGTAGTGTACGGCGATCTGTGCATATCGCCCGTCTACGTGTACAAGAACACCTTCTCCGGGAAGCTGCGTCTCCACGAGGAAGACGAAGAGATCCTCGGCGTGCTGTCCCTTGTCTTCTGGAGCCTCACCCTCATACCTCTCCTCAAGTACATCATCCTCGTCCTCGGAGCCGACGACAATGGAGAAGGTGATCCAAGATCCTCACATTATTGTTCAACCTTACGATTAAACTACGGGTGACGGTGTAAATGACTACATGTATAATTAGGTACTAATTAACGTGCATTATGATTTATTTTTGGCAAACCGAAAAATGTGCTGTGCAGGTGGGACGTTTGCATTGTACTCCCTGATGTGCAGGCGGTCCAGGATGGGCCTTCTGAACAGCTTGCACGCCGGCCATGGCTCCCTGTCGTCGTACAACAAGGATGAGCCCTGCAAGGAGTCGAGGAGCAGCTTGATCATCAGGGGATTCTTCGAGAAGCATTACTCGCTGCGCGTCGTGCTGCTGCTCTTCGTTCTCATGGGCACCAGTATGGTCATCGGAGACGGTGTCCTGACCCCCACAATGTCAGGTGACGATCAAACTTTGTTGTCCAGTGATTGTTCTTGCCTAATTTTTTTTCCTGGTGAATGCTGACAATGTGGTACTGTTCTTACTGCAGTGTTGTCAGCAGTTTCTGGCCTAAGAATTAAGTTTCCAGAGCTACATGAAAGTAAGCAGCTCTTTGTTGATTTCTCATAAGTTTTACTCCTCTTAGCAGCACATCCTAGCTACTCTTTCATCCGCACCAGAAACTACAATTGATCATGGCGCTTGTCACACAGATTACACCGTGCTCCTCGCGTGCATCGTTCTAGTCGGGCTTTTCGCGCTGCAGCACTACGGAACACACCGTGTCGGGTTCCTGTTTGCTCCAATTCTGATTTCCTGGCTCGCTTGCATTGGTGGGATTGGGATATACAACATTTTGAAGTGGAACCCAAGTGTCGTTCGTGCTCTATCCCCATATTACATATACAACTTCTTTAGGAAGGCTGGCAAGGATGGGTGGAGCTCACTTGGAGGAATTGTTCTCTGCATTACAGGTTTCACACATTTTATCCTTTTGTTTTGGGTGATCATGCACTTGTTGCTACTGTGTTGGGCTTGATTAAAGCTACGGATTTTCAGGTGCTGAAGCAATGTTTGCTGATCTTGGGCATTTCTCAAAGCTTTCATTGAGGGTAAGTTCCCTATTTTCCAATTATGCATGTTGTCATTTGTCACTGAAGTATTTGAAAACATCTTTACTGTGATTTGTTTTATTGCTTTGTCTGGGTAGCTTGGATTCACAATTGTTGTGTATCCTTGCTTAGTTCTGGCTTACATGGGAGAGGCTGCCTATCTGTCGAAACATAGGGAGGATCTCCAAAGTAGCTTTTACAAAGCACTTCCAGGTGAGGTACCAATGTTTCGACAGATTGATGGAACTTTTCCATTCCTTTTTAGATTGAACTCAATGTTTACCCCTTGCTTGTTAATGTTTGACAAAGTTTACCTCCATTAAATCCTTTTGCCACATTTTACCCTGAAGTTGTTACAATGCCACGTAATACAATGTTTAACAATTTTACCCCATTTATGACCGGGAGAGCCCACCTGTCAGACCGACATTGCTAGTAAATGAGACGGCAACTTAAAGAGTGAAGTTGGAGACCAGCGGGATGTATCCTAAGTACACACGTTACCTGACGTGCTTCCCTGTCTAACTCGCAACCTATCCAGCTTGTTGTATGAATTAGGCAATCATCATCGATGTGCGGTCGCAAAGGCCATTTTTGCTCTCATCTTCTCCTCTAACACCTAATTCTCGTGGTTTCAAGGAACACGCGGGTGGTCAAGTGAGTTAGGGTGGGTTGTGGCTCAGTGGTGAGAGTAGGGAGAGCACGCCCAACTTATTTACGCTTTCGAATTGGCATGCCAGTCACCAGCCACGCGCGCTTGACATGTTTTTCTAGTCGGTAAAAATCAGGGAGAATATGTTAAGTTGTCCCTGACACAATGTAACAACTTGGAGGTAAAATGTGACCGAAATTTTTATATTGTGTAACATTGTCATATAAACAAAGTGTAAAAAGTGGATTACACTCATAATTTTATTATAACTTTTTTTTTAAATGTATACTCCATTTTGATGCACAATGTGAAAGATGCTTTCTCTTCTCTATATTGATCATACACTGCACGCCACTATATCAATTTAAAACATCAAAACCAAACAGATCAGCATGCAAAAGTACAATATGACAAAAATGAACGACAAACAAATTATAATGTTAGGCCAACTTCGGCAAAAATATCGCCACCGGTACGGTCGGTCTCGCGGCGGGTTGTTGAGTATTCCTTCATGAAGGGAAGACGCTCATGTTGTGGCAATACAACCCTATCCAATGAAGGGTAGACCTAAGATTTTTACCTAGAGTTGGAGCCCACAACTAGAGCTTCAACAAGCGGTCAAAACAAGAACTTTCATATTGCCAGATCCATCAAGTGAGTCCAGATCAAGTGTTTCCACCATGATGCAGTGCTCATATTAATAGGCAACACAAACTTTGCTCACCAGATCCAGCAACTAAAGGCCAAAATCATATTACACAAATTACAAAAACCATCATGTTAAACCTTACTAGCTTGTAAATAATAAAAGTCGTGCTACCTGACCATCTAACGTTGTGCGGTTTAACGAAGGTACTGCAAGCAAGTTGTAGCACCGAACTTCCTGTATAGAGACCATCGACAATGTTCCAGAAAAATAATCCACATACCACATACACAATTTAGGCAAGATATGGTTGGTGGTGCGAGATGCATGGAGTACCTCGAGAGCGCACACGTTGTCGGTGCCATGGCCTTATAGAGAAGGGCGTGATGCGGAGCATAGAGTGTAGCAAATAGCCAATGAACAAAACATGATAAATCTGCCCTCAAATATCGAGGAAGGGGTGATAGGAGGTGGAGATGCGATGGCTTGGTTGAGGAGGTACCTCTTGGGTTGAAATGACACCATATTGAAATGTTCCCTTTTTCACATTATGACTTACATTGCTACTATTACTCCTTATCATCAATAGTGTTTTCAGTGGTAACCTTTTATGGTACGATATTCCTTACTATTGGTATTGAGTTTGCTCGAACAAGTACGACGGGGGGCTTGGTTTAAGGGTTTTTGCTTGGTTTGACATGTCCAAGTTTGAGAGTAGACTAGATAGTCGTAGTAGTAGGCAATGTGTGTGGTGGTGGGTTGTCGATACTTTCTTGTGTCTTCGAGGGAATGTAGCCCAAAACCAACAAGATATTATGCTCAATTTCATCTTCTTCAAAGCTAATGTCATGTGCTTGGTTAACCGTTAGTTAGATAGAGTAATCTAACATTTATCCAACCCTTAATATCTTTATAAATGTATGCAAATATGATACTCCCGTTGTATTAGAATTTAGGGTTGTCTATTCTTGATTGGCTTGACTTTATTCAAAATCGCAGATACATTTCGTTTCCTTTGGATCAACTTTCAACCAAAATTGCACTAATAACCTTACAAAATAATCGCATTAACTAACAATAGAACTGCACATCTTCAAATTAGAAAGAGTACCTTCTTTAGAAATTAATCAAAAAATAAATCCGGCAACTAAGAATTTGTAAGTGTAGAACCGTAGCTTTAGGGGTGAACAGTTCTGCTATCACGTTCTTGATTTTACTGAACTCTGAGTTAGCACCATTTCGAAATAATAACTTTTCCCTTCTACCGTTTGTGTTCTAAATTTTCTTATCACCTTCTTGATTTGAATGAGATCTGAATTAGCACATTTTCCGACTAAACCTTTCTCCTTTCCTTTGATTTTCTTGCTTTTAAATTTCAGACCGTGTGTTTTGGCCGGTTCTGATCATCGCGACACTCGCCACCGCCGTCGGGAGCCAGGCGATCATCTCTGCCACGTTCTCCATCATCAGCCAGTGCCGGGCCCTGGGCTGCTTCCCGCGCATCAAGGTGGTGCACACTCCACCATGTCCACGGCCAGATCTACATCCCGGAGGTGAACTGGACCCTCATGGCCCTCTGCCTCGCCGTCACCATCGGTTCCGGACACCGAGATGATCGGCAACGCTTACGGCCTGGCCGTGATCCTGGTCATGTTCGCCACGACGTGCCTGATGTTCCTGGTGATCACCACGGTGTGGAACCGCTCCGTGGTGTGGGCGGCGCTCTTCGCCGCCGGCTTCGGCTCCGTGGAGCTCTCTACCTATCGGCGTGCCTGCCAAGGTGCCCCACGGCGGCTGGCTGCCGCTGCTGCTCTCCCTGGCCACGCTGCTGGTCATGTCGGCGTGGCACTACGGCACGGCCAAGAAGCAGGAGTACGAGCTGCAGAACAAGGTGTGCCTGGACCACCTCCTCGCCCTCCTCGGTTCCGGAGGCATGGGCCTCGTCGCGTCCCGGGCGTCGGTTCGTCTACTCCGACGCCGGCGCCGGTGCCACCGGCGTTCCGCCCATGTTCGCGCACTTCGTCACCAACTTCCCGGCGTTCCACCGGGTGCTCGTCTTCGTGTCGCTGCAGACGCTCACCGTGCCCAAGGTGCCGCCGGAGGAGCGGTTCCTGGTCGGCAGGATCGGGCGCCCCGAGCACCGGCTCTTCCGGTGCGTCGTCAGGTACGGCTACAAGGAAGGCAGGTGGGACCACTTCAACTTCGAGAACCAGCTGCTGGTGAAGGTCGTCGAGTTCCTCCGGCTGCTGGCTGACAGCGACGGGGGCGAGCGGTCATCCAGTGCCTCGGGCGAGATGTCGGTCATCCCGGCCGCACCCAACCAGGCCGTCGTGGACGCGCTGGCGTCCATGAGCTCCGGCGAGATCGACTACACCGGTGGCAACGGCGCCAAGAAGGTCCGTTTCGAGGATCTGCCGGCGGCGGCCTGGGGCAGGGAGGAGACGAGGTCGGAGGTGAGGGAGCTCCTGGAGGAACGGGAAGGCCGGGTGTCGTACATGGTCGGGCACACCTGCGTGTTCGCGCACGAGTCGTCGTCAGCGGTCAAGAAGTTCGCCGTCAACGTCGTATACGGGTTCCTCCGGCGCAACTCGCGGAGGCCCGCCGTCGTGCTCGGCATCCCCCACACGTCCCTTATCGAGGTCGGCATGGCGTACAGGGTATGACCAGTGCTACATATGTCCCTGCCGCGTACAATCGCTCGCTCGCTGAAGAAGAAGCGTAGTCATAGGCTTAACTGTAACTGAAGATAACTGCAGAAACATACTACAGTACTACCAATTCAGCTAACACAATAACACCTTGCTGCTGAAAAGAATAACACTTATTGTTACTAATCTGGGATTCTGGGTTGTAATTAATCAGTACTCTGAACATTCAGGTTTAATATTTTGTCTGGCGATTTACGAGAGGACCAATATGCTTAAAATAACTGCATTGAACTACATTAGAAAAAACTTTTGGGTATTGAACTAGCGGCTACCTCCCCTCACCTGGTGCCACGCTGGAGAAGAAGTTTTCGGGTCGACCCAAGATGCCCAACGGGCAGCAAGACACTCACTTTCTCCAAATGGCTGACCAATGGCCTCAAGGCATGGGCCCGGGTCGACCCATTCCCATCCTGACCATCGGTACGTTGGAAGGTGGTGTTGGCATTCCACTTGGTGTGGCCGAGCAGCTGGGTGTGGGGGTAGCGGCCTTGGAAGTTTGGCCCTATATCGAGGGTATTCACCTCATGTCATGTGGGCGGCAAGGTTTTGTCGTCAACATCACGATGGCGTAGCTCTTCCGGCAGGTTTACTCCATCGTTCTCATTGGAGAATCATGTGCCTACCCCGCTCATAGCAATCATGATGTTTTCCATGGAGGTCGGCAAGTCGCTGGTCTTACTGAAGTGGTGTTTGGATTTGGCCATGCTTGTGCTGGTGTTCGTGTGACCTCGACACCGGTTGGGTCGGTTTTCGCATGGTCAACTTTGTTCTTCTTAATTCAAGAATAGGCAAAACTTTTGGCTCGTTTAAAGAAAAAAACACATCCGAATGGCTCGGTCGTTCACTCTATAGCACGTGATGTGCACGTCTCAAAATTTTGAGCAAAAATAGGAGGGGGTAAGCTCGATCCTGATGAAGTATACCTACTCGGACTCACCCTACCAGGTCCTGATGAATCGATACAACATCTATTTTTTGAATGCCCTTCTGCTAGATTAGTTTGGCGAATAGTGCATTTCTCCGTCAATATTACGCCCCCCAAAATGTTGCTCATTTCTTTGGGAATTGGTTAAATGGAATACGAAAAAGGAACTAAAAACAATTTGAGTGGGAATTTGTGCAATTATGTGGGCAATATTGAGCACACGTAATGACTTTGTCATATCTCCAATCAGTGGAGCGGCGCCATGTTATGGAGTCTGGATCTATCCAGTTGGAGACGGTCGCCAAGGACTTTAAAACCGTTCAGGCTGACGTTTGAGAAAAGAATGGCGCTTTGAATAGTCTGTTTTGTTTTAGACTGTTTCGTTGGTTGATACAAGTATCGACCCTTTGTGATCCATGAGTTTTAACCGACTAACGTGCAAACTCTGCAATAAATTAATAAAGCGGTCGTATGCAACACTTTGATGTAGAGGCTGGGACTGCCCCTTTTCTAAAAAAACCTACCGGGTCCTTGAGTTGTCGTCGGTCAAGAAACAGTCGTCTACGGGTTCTTCCGTCGGAACTCGTGGATGTATATGTCCTCGTGCTCGCGGCATCCCCCGCACCTCGCTCTACAAAGTCGGCATGGCCGATATGATGGAGCTTTTCAGGTATGTGTCGCTGGTTCTGGGCACTGATCGTTCGCTGGAAAAGAAGAAGCGTAGTCGTAGTCTAGCTAACCGAAGAAAACATATACAGTGCACCGATTCAGCAAATAGAATAACAGCGCACCTTGCTGGCGTGACGATCAAATGCATGAGAATTACTACATTCATCTCCATCTTGAAAACAACTTTTGGGCGTTGGCCCTGGCCCTGGGATATGATGGAACGTTTCAGGTCAAATTGTTTCGCGATATGGGGTCCTCTAAGTAAACTGCAAGGACTGGTGTATATTTCTCTTTCCAGTTGGGTCCTATTGGGTTTTCTACCGTCGTGACTATGTAAATGAAGTTTTACGTATGTCCTGGCTCTCTAAAATAAACCTCTCCGCTGGCAAACCCTAGCCAAACCACACCCCCTCCTCCCAGCCGCCTCCGCATCGCCGATCAGAGGCAATCATGTCAGGCAGGCGACTAAACGAAAGGATCCTTGGCGGAAGGTTCCCGGCGTTATCTGAAAACGCTATTAACTTCGTCCGGGACTACGACCTCAAGGCCATGTCGGCCATGTTTGCTCAACTTTCTCATCTCCCGTGTAAGGAGAGGTTTGAGATTTTACGTAAGGTGCGGCCAATTGCTTCTCCTGTCTAGCTCATGGTTCCGTTTCTCTCGGATTTCAAGCTCTGGTTTATGCGATTTGATCGCGCGTCGGTGGCGAGGCTAGTGGTTACTCTTCGGGGTTCCCTAGTCTTAAAGGGATGGTGAGGGAAGACAGAGAAAGCGCGACCTTGGCGAGGGAGAGCTCAGGCTGCGCTGTGAGGGTTCGATTACTGGAATTTCATTTGAAGTGCAGTGGGATCCATCCTTAATCCTTGTTTTACCTTTTGGTGCACTCGTCTATAATATTTCCCGAACTAATTCAGCAATAAACATTACTAACATACACCCTTTCAAAATGTATTCAGAATATGCAACAATTCAAGAGGCCTGATCCCATTGGAGATTACCTTAAAAGGGACAAGTCCAAGGACAAGGACGAGGAAGAGGAAGTGGAGAGCGGGGATGAAGAGGAGGAGAGCGGGGATGAACGAGAGGAGGAGAGCGATGTCGAAGATGAGGAGGACGGTGAAGATGAAGACCAGGAGCCACTCGAGGTAGTAAAAGTTTAACTTAACTCCATATGTTAAGAATACTAAATTTAGTGCTGGCTGAATTTATTACATCACATTTGATCTGTTTTGTGGTTTTACTTATTTCTTCGACTAAGCTTTATAACATCAATGAGTTATTCAGATGATGGTTGATGTCAATAAACCTGCTACCGATGGAGAGCTTCAAGTTCCTATTGAAGGTGAACGAGAGTGCAAGAAGCCAGGATTAGCATAAGGCTTTTGGTGCTAGACTGAGAGTGCCGTGTTTATTTAGTCTGTAATGCATTTTGTCTAAACACTTAACGTTGTTGTCTGACCTTGTTTCTTCCATGTCTAATTATCCTCAACAAACTAGTGATTTTACGGTCTGATCTTTCATACCAGTAGTAACATTTTGGCTACGTTACTAATTACGTAGTGCATAGATTCAGTTAAATGTACACTTCTCAATTGCATCAATGATGCAAATCATATGTATCGCCTCACCTAGGACAAATAGCACAGAAGGATCTTGTTATAGAGTAGCCAAACTTTGTTTCGTTGATTGAAACATCATCTGCAAAGTATGGTAGTAATTGTTTTGAGCTTATAAAGGTAGAGGGAGTACGGGGTGTTGGTCGGCCACACATGCCTATTCGCGCATGAGTCTCATCGGTGGTCAAGAAGTTAACCATCAGCGGTATCTACTTGTTCCTCCGACGCACTTGCGAGGCCCGTGGCCGTGGTCGACATCCCTCGTCCACGTCGGAATGACGCACAAGGTACAATGACCCATGGCTACTTCACTAGCTGTAGGTCGCTTCCTCTATAGGAGAAAATGCATAGTCATAGGCTTAACTATAATTGAACAAAACTGGAGAAAGCGTTCTATATCGATTCAGCAAGCAGAATAACAACACCTTATTGCAGGAAAAGAAAACATAGTGTATGGTTGTTGGTTATAAGGAATCATTGAACTGACATATTTACTTTTGTTTCCGATTTACATGAGGATTAGCAACAGTAGTTTTAATGCATTGTACTATATCTTCCTAAAACAATTAGGTATTAAACATTTTTTACCCCGGGATAGAAACATGTATGTTTCTTTACTTAAAAATTACGTAAACAGAACATTTACGTAAACGGAGCTGAATAGTTGCTGTTGTTCCAGGGAAACATTCTCAGGTCTGGTTGTACCTCCTCCAAGGTATAGCTCCGCCACACTTATGTGGCTTGTTCATACTCCTAGTAGGCCTGAGGAGAGAGAGGCAGTGCAGATGCATCGCCATGATGTGTGATAAGGGCCATATGAGCTACAGATGTATTCTCATCCAGAGCATAAGAATATAGATGTGGGTAGCGGTCTAAGCATAGTGTTCCTCCATGCCAAAAATCCTTCTAAAACAGGGTAGAGTTGCCACACTTAACATCAGATCAGGTGATGCTGCGATATATGTTTATCAGGCCAAAAACATCACGCCACCAGAACGATCTCGTCCTCCTAGGAAGAAAGTGATTCCGGTATGGATGTCAAGCTCATCCTTTCTCGAGCTTCCTTCGAGCGCGAGCGTCACGACGGTGTTTGTTACTTGGCTGAGCCTAGATCTACGGTGGGCTTTAGGTAATATACATTCCACATATAGTATCTCTTTGTCAAGTGCGGATTTTTTTACTGATTGATGTATGGTTAGATCTGAACTCGACCGTCGCTAGGGGTTAGATGAGTCCAATGATTCACTTTTTGTTAGAATTGAAAATTTTATGTTTTAAAATTAACAAAATTTAAAATGTTTTTTATTTATACTCCCCCATGTCAAAATACAAGGCGTGCTATTTTTAAGGTGGTCTTTAACGTTCAACTTTGACCACAAATATATAACAAAATATATTGAATGAAAATGTATTTATGGTACCCTTGGATTCGGCTTGCAAAGTTCTTTAATTTCATATATATTTGCAATAATTTTGGGTACGTATTATATAAGTACAAATCATGGTCAAAGTTACATGGCGTTGACCAGCGGAATTCAATGGCGCCTTATATTTTGATACAGAGGGAGTAATATAATAATTATAATACATACCGTGTAAAATAGTTAGAATAAGTATAATACAAAACTTAATTTACATGTATCCTTGTAAACACATTTGTAGCCCTGTCGTTCGCTCTATAGCAGGTGATGTACCTATCTCAAAATATTTCAACAGAAAGGGGAGGGTAAGCTCGATCCTAATTAATGAAGTATACCCGAGAGATTCACCCTTGCAACCGAATGCTAAATGCGTATGTATACAATTTTTCCCCTAGATTTAAAGTGGAAAGGCTACTTTGCCTCACCGTATACACACTAGAACACTCTAGCGAGTTATGAGATATTCAACAATATGATTTATAAGGATACATATAAACACACTATAATACATTAAGGGTGTAATTTAATATTTGGAGTAGTTTGATACATTGGGTTTTCTTACAACTAATGCAAAATATATTTTGATAAAAGATTCTATTAAACGTCTAAAAGTGAAATAAAATAATTACTATAACAAAAAAATCTAGTTTATAAAAAATGAAAAACGTTGCAACTGTATCATCAATATATATAGATGATATTATACAAGAGTGTGATTAAACTTTTAGTCCCAATAGTTGTTAATGCAAAATTGTGTTTATTACTTGTATGTTCAAGAATGATACAATTTTACGCAAGATAATTAGTTCTGACAAAGTAAAAGCGTCTATTATAAATAAGGTGGCCACTAAGGATCGATGTCGAGACTTCTGGACAAAAACCTAAACAGGACTCCTGAATGTCCACATGTTGAACTGGCGAAGGTTGTCTAGAGATAAAACTCTTGTTGGTGTACTTGCGACTGACAAAGCTTGTGAAAAATTGTGAATATGCTCGCCTAATGTAATATAGATCTCTTGGCATTTAAGTCTTTGCATGTCTTCTTGTCTATATTCTGGACGATCTACTTCTTTTGTGTTTTGGTGGAGATTTTTTCTCGTCACGAGCTGAGTTGCATGTCAATGGAACCAGCCAACCAGGGACATCTGGGCATGGCCCTTTATTTATTGAAAAAAATGTGATCACAGCTTATATATTTTTTCGACAGGACTACTCCCCTCTTACATTACAAAGACATAACGTAAATACTCCATCAGTAGTTGGCTCTTATATTGAAAATGTGATCTCTTGGAGTACATGATTCGGCTATAAAAGCAGGCAAAGATACGGGGAAAGGAGTAGCATAAGGAAAAATGAGTAGCTCTTTTATATTTCTGAAAAGTGAAAAGAATGTGATCGATATTAATGTGCGCGAGCATGGGTCAGTAGTTGGCTCTTATTTGCAGAAGGCTTACAAAAAGGGGCCGAAACTTGCATCGTTTGATTGGGCCCAGGCTGCGGCCCAGCTAAAGATGATGGAGGGTGTTGGTTCCTGACTTGCTTGGTTCAAGAGTGAAACGGCTGATACGATCATTTCCCTAAACGGGATGATGCTTCAGCGCGACCTGACTGACGACCTGGTGAGAACTGGACGATAGGATTCCAATCCCATCAACCTCGGACTGAACATACTCAGTATCATTTGCTGATTCTCTCGTGTTCGGTTAATTGGGTCTCGGGAGAATACCTCGTTAGCTAGCCAAGCCAGTAGGCCGCAAAACGTAGGCGGGGTTTGCAACTCTGCACGGTTAACGAACCAATCATTAGGCGTACTGACGCGCTTGGGCCCTAGGCAACCTAGCTAACTACTCCGTCTGTACGGACTAGCTGTGTTCTGAATTCTGCTCCGTTTGTTTGTAGATCTGTCGTCGACAGGCGTTCCATTGAATGAAGATGGAATTGGAAATTACGGACAGGCCGGCTGGTCGATGATCTGTCTGACCAGATCATGCGTGCGTGCATGGGTTCGGACTCTGCCAACATCTCGCGCTTAAACCAAACTAAACGCCGGCGCGCGTCCACGCTGATCGCTGTACAGTACGTTATGCGTGCGTGGTTGGCCATCCGTCGAGGCTTCGCATCACAACGCTTGTGTCGAGCCGTCGCTTGTCTCTGTCGCTAGTCACAGCTCATCACTGACAGTGGCCGCCCGGCGATGAGGTCTATCCACTACGGGAAAGCCACGAAACGCCGACGGCCGGAAGCCGTCGGCGTAGGCACAGCCGTCGGCGTAGCAGCCTGTCGGGTAGCCCCTCTGTCGTCGGCGTATGCGAGGCCATCGGCGTACGCCCTCATACGCTGACGGCAATACCGTCGGCCTATGAATGCAAAAAAAAAAATTTGAAATTTTTTGGAAATTTTGAACTTTTTTTCTATTTCGAAATTTTTAACTCAGCTACATACTAAATCTCTAATTACACATTTAATCATAGGTCAAAATACTTACGCTGGTCAAAGTTCCCGTCCGGTCACCCATCCTAAAATTGTTTCAGCCCAAGCACGCTTAACTTTTGAGTTCCTTCATTATTAGCTTCCAAATGAGAAATGAGAATTTACTGATACTTATATCATATCAATCATATTAACCCCTGATTTAGAATGTTACACTTTTCATTGTTTAAATTTAGCAAATTCATTTGAATAAGTAACAATGATTGTAAAATAGTATATTTTTAATAAATGAAAAAATAAAATTATTTTACTTTTATTTTCTTTTTACATTTAATATGGAATAATTCATATCTTTAATTCCGTTAATCGAAATTTGAAAAATAAAATGTCTATGTCAATTAGAAAAATGAGAGGAATTCAAATATGACATCCATATCATCCTTTGCATTGTATAAATATCGATGGTTTTAGAAAATTGATTCTTTTTTCACAAAAATCAAATAAAGTGAAAACCCCTAAAAAAAATGTATCCTTTGACATGGAGTCCTTTTATGTGTACTAGTTGCTAGGAAAAATGATAAACTTGAGTTTTGACAAATATTTCAAAAAAATGTTTCACAAAAAGGTCTATCATCTATAGACATGTATAACTTTCGTGTCAAATGACCAAGTTATGGCCATCCCCATGCCATAGTTTGTGATAATGTGTTCATATTTGAAACATATGGGTGCCTTGGTATGGCAAACATTGTTGCCAAAATCAAATTCCAAATTATTTTTATAAATATCATTTTCCATTTTTTAAGTGCCAAAAATGACTTCTGTTATGGAGGAAATACCAAAAATATGTTGCAAAAGGCACCCATCTCATTTTCACTAAGGGTACTACATATTTTATGGATAATACCCAAGTATTAGGAATTTTCTCGATTTTTACCTAATTATTCCTATTTAAATGACTTTATGCCGATTTTCCAAAAGAAATTGAAATTGAACTACAAGTGTGTGATAGTTTGGTCTAATTTTTTTACAAAAATACTTTCTAGGTACAAAAGTAGTGATTGTATCACAGAAACATCGATAGTTTTGAAAAATGTGACCCCTTTCAATGAATAGACACGACGGTCATTTTGACCGTTTTTTCACAAAAATAAAAGAAATTGAGAAAATACTCAAAAGATGAATTCCTTTGACATGGAGTCATCTTATGTGTACTAGTTGCTAGGAAAAATGATAAACTTGAGTTTTGACAAATATTTCAAAAAAAATGCTTCAAAAAAAGGTCTATCATCTATAGACATGTATAACTTTCGTGTCAAATGACCAAGTTATGGCCATCCCCATGCCATAGTTTGTGATAATGTGTCCATATTTGAAACATAGGGGTGACTTGGTATGGCAAACATTGTTGCGAAAAACAAATTCCAAAATATTTTAGTAAATATCATTTTCCATTTTTAAGTGCCAAAAATGACTTTTGTTATGGAGGAAATACCAAAAATATGTTGCAAAAGGCACCCATCTTATTGTCACAAAGGGTGCTACATATTTTATGGATAATACCCAAATATTAGAAATTTTCTCGATTTTTACCTAATTATTCCTATTTAAATGACTTTATGCCGATTTTCCAAAAGTAATTAAAATTGAACTACAAGTATGTGATAGTTTGGTCTAATTTTTTTACAAAAATACTTTCTAGGTATAAAAGTAGTGACTTTAACACAGAAACATCGATAGTTTTGAAAAATGAATTCCTTTGGCATGGAGTCCTTTTATGTGTACTAGTTGCTAGGAAAAATGATAAAGTTGAGTTTTGACAAATATTTCAGAAAAATGCTTCACAAAAAGGTCTACCATCTATAGACATGTATAACTTTCGTGTCAAATGACCAAGTTATGGCCATCCCCATGCCATAGTTTGTGATAATGTGTCCATACTTGACACATAGGGGTGTCTTGGTATGGAAAACATTGTTGCCAACAACAATTTCCTAAATATTTTAGTAAATATCATTTTCCATTTTTTAAGTGTAGAAAAATGACTTTTTAATTAAGCAAGTAACAAACATATGTTACAAAATGTCATGTGCACGGTGAAAAAGATTTTATGGATGTCATATTTGGATTCCTCTCATTTTTCTAATCGATTTAGACATTTAATTTGTTAAATTCCGATTTACGGATTTAAAGATATGAATTATTCCATATTAAATGGAAAATAGAAAAAAGTATACGCCGACGGCCGCCGTCGGCGTATCAAATGTATACGCCGACGGCGGCCGTCGGCGTATGTCGGGCTACGCCGACGGTTTTGTTACGCCGACGGCCGCGTTCGCCGCTTTTCTCGCTCGCATTATACGCCGACGGCCCCGACATTTGGCCGTCGGCGTATAACTTGGCCGTCGGCGTTTTGTGGGTTTCCCGTAGTGATCCAAGTCGACCGATAGCTAGCGAACCTCAGGTGGGGATTACTCCCCCCGATGAAAATTCAAAAAAAAAAGCTAGCGAACCGTGCAAGACTGCTTAGACGAAGAAACCGAATGCGTAGACGTGGACTAGTGTACAATCCTAGCATGTCGGCACGCTCAAAACAAAACGTACCCATCGGGGATGAAGAAGAGCAACGGATGCCGTACCAAGCCCGTACATAACGCAGTTTTACTTGTCAAACACAAATGGTCACAAGTGTTCTCAATTTCTGTACATATTGGTAAACAGAGATCAGTCGGTTAAGCCATTAGGCATGATGCACATCCGAATGACACGACTCACGTATAGAGCCCCGTGTACATAGCCGTTAAGCCATCAGGCATGATGCAATTTTCGGGTGCAAACGAGCTCTGGCAAAAAAAAATTGTGCGAGTGGTGCAACGGTCCAAATTCTCACCTGTGAATCCGTGATTGGAGCAGATCAGTTCGTCCTTAGTTTGACCGGACAAAAGACGGCGGTCGCTCTCATCTGACCAACCTAGCAGTAGCGGCTCTCATGCATCTTCTTCTTCTCCGTGGTCGTTCAGTGGGAACGGAGAGAAATTAATGCGCTCTACTAAGCTTCACCGGTAGTACAAGGACAAAACTGAACCGCGAGAAAGCAACGTTAAAACCGTTGATTGCTACTCTGATGAAAGTTGCTAATTGGGAGGAAAACATGTCTGGGTGTTTTCTCGGGGCAATCATCCAACCCGTGAAGCTTTCTCTGTAACGTGATATGCTAAATTAACTAGGTCATGGTTTGTTCAACTGGAACGACCATTGCGTAATTTCCAAACATCAAGTGGTGATCGAGACATCAAGCAGAGGTGGTGGGATACTTGTTTATATGTAGTACGGCCTACGGGTGCAAAACAACTAGCTGCGTGTAGCTCGGGCTCTATTCTAGGTTTTTGGGAATACTTGTTTATATGTAGTACGGCCTACGGGTGCATAGCTATAATTTTGCATTATGAGCTCTCTGACCCTGCAAAGCATAGAGTGAAGATTTTTGGCTCTTTAAAAGAAGTTCAAAATCCATATTTCTAAGTTCCAAAAAAATCTGAAAATAAATACGGATGTATCCTTGATTTCTCTCACAAATATGCAAAGAATCAGTTACTTTCTATTTTAAGTTACACAGAAATGAAAAATTATATTTTGCAGTATTTAAACTGTATCATATTTTTGTTATTTTTGTGTAGCCCATTATACATAGTATTTAAATCTGATATTGCACTCACTTGTGGGATACACCCGGATTTTGTTTCATAATTTTTTTTAACGATTAATGAAATTTTAAACAATTATGATCACTGGAACTCTGAAGCCAAAACCGATACATATTACTCCCTCCGTCCCAAAATAAGTGTCTCAAAGTTGTCCAAAAGTGAATGTATCTATACTTGTTTCATGTCTAGATACATCCACTTTTTGACAAATCTAAGACAGTTATTTTGGGACGGAGGGAGTATATGATTATATCTGCATGCATCGATCGCTCCACTCACACAATCCACGAGAAGAAACTCGTACTCTTGTGCCGCGACGGGGTCCAGGGTCGGGTGTGGCAGACAACACGTACGTACTCTGGAGATAGTAGCTGCATGTCGCGACGGTGCTCGGTCGACACAATGTACTCCCTCCGTTCCATATTAGTTGACTTGGCTTTGTCCAAATACAGATATATCTATACTTGTTTAGTGTCTAGATACATCCGTTTCTAGACAAATGTGTGTTAAGTAATTGCCAAAGGGTAAACATGTTACTTTTCTAGCCTAAATAAAGGTGAAGAAAAAGCTCACTGTTGTACGGCATCGTATCTCGCGCGTACGGTACAATCGAAGCGCGCACTGAACAAGCAGTGCAACTTGCACGGCAAGTGGCGATGGGTGCCGTACATAATGTTACTCCGGTTAGGTGTGGTGCGCCCGTCCCGGCTGGACCCGGCCGGGCGACCTGGTCATGGGTGTCGTCCCACGTGGACGTGCATGGCTCAACAGCTAGACAAACCCGCCGCCCGTTCACTCTTGTCGGGTGCTACTGCCTTCCTTCCTCGTCATCCTTGCAGAGGAGTACTACGAGCTTTTTGCAAGGAGGAGATCGATCTTCTTGGATCCATTCTGAGCGCAGCGGCGTATCCGAGTCACCAGGGACGAGATCTAGCAGAGCGCATGATCACCTCGGGAGGTCTCGGTCCACATGGAGTGGCTTGGAGACTGTGCGAATGCATGCCAGGACTTTCTGCAATCGAGCACACCACGTGGACGCATCATGGATACACCGATCTCGTCGGCGTCTCCGGCCACCGCTACCGCCTTTCCCCCTCTGGTCTCTGGTGGGTGCGTCCGTGACTGGCGCCCATGCAAGCTGCCATGGCCTAGCTCTCGTAGGTTGGTGTAGGCCGGTAACCGTGTCGCTCTCTCATCGGACCTCCCACTGCTTATATCAACGTTCACTGACGTCTGGGACAAACGGCAGGGAGGAGTGGATCCCCCCGTGACCTGTGTCAGGGACTCACTTGAGTGACAAAAGCTAGCTCGGTGGAGGGTGTCCTTGGATTTAGAGGCCGCCCACAGCGGCACTCTCCAAAGGCCCACCCCAAACGGCCCGAAATTAAAGCGAACTGTCGAACATCTTGCGGGCATGCCGTGGTCGTCGCCGATGAACAGCACAAATGAGGAACAGGACGGCGGTGCATGCATTAATAAAAATGTCCCAAATGATGCCGGCAATCAAATAGTTTTGCCGCGCCGGAGAACAAGTCATAGACTTGGCATAGTTTCGACAGCGCCAGAGAACAATCTCCAACGCCGGCCATCAAAAAAGGATCGACCGCGCCGGAGAACAAGTCTCCAAGGCCGGCCATCAAAAGGGCACCTCCCTGGCGCAATGCTTCATGTCGATCACGCGGCGGCCTCCTCCTCGACTTCTTCCTCGCCGTCCTCGTCGGATCCCTCGAGCTCCATCGCTTCGACCGCCGCCTTCTCAGCCTGGATGCGCCTCCGTTCGGACACGAAGTAGGCCTTCTGGTTGGGGCTCATGCCGGTCGTGTTCGTGGCCATGAAGAGACGCTCCTCCTTCTTCTCTTGGTTCTTGAGCTTGGTCTCCTGCATCTTGAAGTAGAGCGTCCACTTCTCGTCGGACTTGGCTTGTAGCTTCTTCTTCTCGTCAGTCGACGCGGCCACCTCGGCAATGTATAGCTTCACCGACTCTTGGATGCTGCCTGCGGCGCCCGAGGCCCTGGCTTCTTGCCATCCCTGGCGGCCGCCTTGCACGCCTTCACTCCCATCTCGGGACGCTCGGCGCTAGCAGTCGGCAGGTTTCTTTCATCTCCCTCGGCGGTGCGCGGTGCGATCATCTTTTATATGGCTCTTCCACTTCGGACAACCTTTAACCACCTCCCAAACATGCATGAACTTGTATGGCTTCTTGCCATCCGACTCCAAGTCAAGGTACAAGTACTTGGCGTCCTTGAGCTACACAAACAAAGTCCAAGTCAAGTATGCATGTAAACATGATGGGTTACAAGTTAAGATGATCGGCTAACCTTGTCGGCATCGTTCTTGCCACTCTCGTCTCTTTGCAAGATTTGCTCATTGCAATGGTGAAACTTGGTAGTGAGAGCCGTGATGACGCCCCAACGGCTCTCAACCGATTTGGCATTGCGGTTAGGCAAATCTTCATGAGGAGGATACGACCTTATTTCGGTGTAGTCCTTCTGAATGCGTATCCAGTAGGCCTTCTTCCTTTGTTTGGCGCCCGTCTCGCCGCACATGCTCACGTTCATCCACGCCTGGGCCAACAAGACGTCCTCAGTCGCGCACCAAGTCTTCCCTCTGTTTCTAGACTTCCGGACGCCATCCTCTTCATCGCCATCCTCTTCTTCTTCGACCTCCCCTTCCTGGCCCTGGCCGGCATCCCCTTCCTGGCCCTCGTCGGCATCCTCTTCGTCGCCCTGGCCGAACTGTTCTGTCTCGGCGTAGGCAATGGCGGCGTAGGCCCTGGCGGCGTAGGTTGTACCGTCGTCGATGACTGAAGCCATGAACGAGGCGCCAGCGTCCTACCCAGCAAAAACCACAATTTGCATCGTCGGCAATTAATGCACAAAACAACAATTTGCATCCGGCCGCTCGCAATAACTGCGCCCAACAAACAATCGGCCGGGAAACACAATAAATGAGGGAGATCAGGATTATAAATAGCACTCACATGGCCGAGTTGGTCGCCGAAGAAAAGGCCGCGGGAAGCAGTCGCGTCTTGGCTCGTCGCAGGTGGCCGCCGCAACGCCGGCGATTCGCTGAACAGTGGCGTGGCGTTCAGATCGATGGTCGGCTCTTCGGGGGGAAACCGCGACACCTGCGACGGGTAGCCGGAGGTGCCGTCGAAGAAGGCCGGGACAGACGGTGACCCGACAAACCCGCCGATAGATGCTGTTGGGCTAGAGCTGCTTTGCCTCATGGCGATCAACATCTCGGCGGCGTTGTCGTTCGGCGACGATGATACGTCTCCAACGTATCTATAATTTCTTATGTTCCATGCTTATATTATACCAATTGCTACATGTTTTATTCACACTTCATAGCAATTTTATGCATTTTCTGGGACTAACCTATTAACAAGATGCCACAGTGCCAGTTCCTGTTTTCTGCTGTTTTTGGTTTCAGAAAAGCTGTTCTGCAAATATCCTCGGAATCGGACGAAACAAATTTCCACTTTCCTATTTTCCCGACACGTTCACGAAGTCCGAATGAGAGACGAAGGGGGGCACCGAGGCGCCGTCCCCACCCATGGCGCGGGTGGGCCCCCTGCCGCGCCACCATGTGGGGAGCGGGCCTCGTGCCTCCACCGACATCGCCCCTTCGCCTATTTATTCTCCCCGAGGCAAAAACCCTAAAACACTGAGCCATATTTCCAGAAAACATCCGCTGCCGCCGCCATCAACCCTAACTCGGGGGGTTTCTGAAGCTCTTCCCGGCACCCTGCCAGAGAGGGGAATCATCACCGGAGGGCTCTACATCGCCATGCCTGCCTCCGGAGTGATGTGTGAGTAGTTCATCTTTGGACTATGGGTCCATAGCAGTAGCTAGATGGTTGTCTTCTCCTTTTGTGCCATCATGTTTAGATCTTGTGAGCTGCCTATCATGTTCAAGATCATCTTATTGTAATGCTACATGTTGTGTTTGCTGGGATCCGATGAATATTGAATACTATATCAAGTTGATTATTGATCTATCCTATATATGTTGTTTATGATCTTGCATGCTCTCCGTTATTAGTGTAGGCTCTGGCCAAGTTTATGCTTGTAACTCCAAGAGGGAGTATTTATGCTAGATAGTAGGTTCATGCCTCCATTTAATCTGGGACAGTGACAGAAAGTTCTAAGATTGTGGATGTGTTGTTGCTACTAGGGGTAAAACGGCAATGTTTTGTCTAAGGATATTAGTGTTGTTTACATTATGCACCATACTTAATGTAAATGTCTGTTGCTTGCAACTTAATACTGGAAGGGGTGCGGATGCTAACCTGAAGGTGGACTATTTAGTCACAGATGCATGCTAGATAGCGGTCTGTGTACTTTGCGTAATGCCCAAGTAAATCTCATAGTGATCATCATGACTTGTATATGCATTGTTATGCACCTCTCTATTTTGTCAATTGCCCAGCTGTAATTTGTTTACCCAGCATGTTAGTATTTTATTATGGAGAGACACCACTAGTGAACTGTGGACCCCGGTCCATTCTTTTACATCTGAAATACAACCTACTGCAATCATTGTTCTTTTACATTCTCTGCAAGCAAACATCATTTTCCACACTATACGTCTAATACTTTGTTTTCAGCAAGCCGGTGAGATTGACACCCTCACCGTTTCGTTGGGGCAAACTAGTTTGGTTGTGTTGTGTGCAGGTTCCGAGTCAACAAGTCAGACCTTCATCCACAAGCACCTTTTTCTGACGCCATTGACACCTTCAGAGCATCGCCGACTTCCTACTGGTTCGATAACCTTGGTTTCATACTGAGGGAAAACTTGCTACTGCACTCATCATACCTTCCTCTTGGGGTTCCCAACGGACGTGTGACTTTACACGCATCAGACGACAGATCAGCCGTCTTGTCCTTCGCCTTGACTCGTCGTTGTTGCCGTAGCAGGGAAGCGGCGGCGCGGAGCTGGGACTGGCTCATGGCCGCCGGCAAAGAAAGCTCCTGCTGCTCCCGCTTCATCGGCTTCTTCTTCGGCTGCGACGACGCCGGCGGCTTGCGTCCCTTGGGTTTCGCGAGGCCGACGGGCTTGGGCGGCATGGTGGCGGAAGGCGAGGAGGTCGCGGCGGCGGCGCAAGGGTTTGGGAAATGGAGGAAAGATTGCGAATTTTGGCGCCGGGGCGGCAATGTAGAGGAAGGGGAATTGGGCGCGGCGCGTCGTGTGTATGACGGGCGGGCCAGCGCTGTCAGGGCCATGCCCGAGGCGATGTCCGGCACCCCCAGGAGGGCCTCCAAACTTGGAGGCCCTATTGGGGGTGCCGGACACAAAATCGCTCAGGGCGAGACTTTGGGGGTGCCGCTGGCGGGCGTTTTGGGTGTCCGGCCCTCCAAAGGGCCTTTGGGGTCCTTTAGAGGCCCTCGGTGGAGATGCTCTTATCTTAGCTTTCCACTAATGAACTAGAGTTCTCGACGTTCATGCAAAAGTCTCCTCAAGGGCGAGAGTAGACGCGTCGATGGGATATGCATGCATGTCAGGCAGCGGCCGACGACCAGCCTCCGCATTGCAAGCGGCGCTCCTGCTAAGGCCTCCACGGCCACCGGGCATAGATCAACACTCTAGTTGGAGACTATGCATCAGATGGAAAAAAACGTGGCATACTGGATCAGGGAAGCAAATTAAACCGTAATCCGCCTATTGTTCATATAGTAGATTGGTCATTGGCGGCGGGTTTAGTTCGTACCCAATTTTTTTGGGGGGACAAACCTACACGCTGTTTCTACTAGGATAAATAAACACTCTTTCTAATTTTCAGCCATCTGAAATTGCAATTCGTCCTCAGACGAATCTGTAGCCGTGCGTTTCCCTCCCGCGCGAATCTTAGAGCAACCTCCCTCATTCCCCTTTTTCTGTTACCGTTGTCGGTGTCCGGTTCGGTTTTTTTGTCTGGACCGGTTTTATCTTTTTGAATCCCGTGCCCAGGCGGTGACAATTCCTCATTTCTGACCCAGATCGAGAGAGAAGGCTGCAGAGGCGACGGGGAGGCGACGGGGGGAGGCGATTGAGTGCGCCGGCGCTCGTCGCCGGTGATTCTCGTCCCTCGAGCTCGAAGCGTCTCAGTTCCTCGAGCTCAATCAACATCTCGCGTCCACCTCCTTCGCCTCCAACCAGCAGAAGCGTAGCTGAGAGGGGATTCGATGGGTACCGAAGGTGGTCGGGGATCGAGATTCTCCCACGGCGGAGCCGGCCGTGAGCGTCGTCGCCGGCTTCGTAGCAGGTAGGTGTTCCCGTTCCTTCAGTTTCTCTGTATTTTCCTTCAGTTCCCCTATACCTCTGGCTCGTATCTGTTCTCGGTCGGGCGGACTCGTGCTCGTAGTGTGGGGGAATCATCTAGATTGCTTCGATTCGTGTGGTTCTAGTGTTCATAATCTAGTCTATTTAGGTTGTGGTGGTACTCTGCCCGTCTCAATCCTTTTGATTCGTTGTTAGGGTTCAGAGATATATGGCATCAGATTCAAATTTTACTGTATTTTGATTTGTTCTCGGTAGCCGACCTCGTGCTCGTAGTGCGGAGAATCATCTTGATTGCTTCGAATACGTGGTGTTCTGGTGTTCATAATTGATTCGATATTTTGGGTGGTGGTGGTACTCTGCCCGTCTCAATACATCGATCCGTTGTTAGGGTTCAGAGATATAGGTTTTTGTATGTCATCAGAATTGCATGGCGAGGGGTAGGGTGTTTTGATTTCGTTTTTGGGATGGAGCTGCTCAGCTTAACGTGTCTAGTTCTAGTTTTGAACAGTTGGAATAATCACTTACACATTTGTTTCTAATGCTAACTAGTTGGTTACTAGTATGAGCTTGTTATCAGTATTAGTATCAAATTTTTGTGAAGTTGGTGCTTATGGAGTTTTTTTTCTCTAGCTATAGCTATTTTCTCTTTATTTTCCTTGGTTAATTTTGAAGCGTTGAACTCTATCCTCTGCAACTGTGTAGCATTTGTTCTGGTCCCCGACCTCGTTCTCGTAGTGTGAGGAATCCTTATATATTGTTTTGATTCGTTGTGTTCTAGCGTTCCTAATCGATATGTTTTAGGTGGTGGTACTCGAGGCGTCTCAATCCCTATTCGTTAGGGTTCAGAATTTTTTAGCCTTCGTATGTCATCAGATTTGGTTGGCAGGGTAGGGGTTAGGAATGTAAGTTCATACCCTGTCCCGCTCATTTGTTTTACGGCTCAGAAATCTAGCTTGGTTTTTGTATCGCATTAGTTTTTCTTTGGTGGAGCTGTTCATGTTTAGATTCTTCTATTAGTATCAACGCTTATCGGATCAGTTCATCTAGTCAGAGCACACAGTGTAATAACCCCAGCTATCCTTCATATAGTTCTCATTTTTCTCGATGGTTACAATTTTTTTGTAGCTTCTCATTATCGTCTACAATATATCTCATGGTTTTGTAACTAGTTCAGTGTTTTTTCACTGCAGGGCAGCGCGCTCGCACGCTCACTGGGGCGATGTTTCTGACGTTGCATCTTCTGGATTTGATAGTGCTGAAGAAAGAACCTCATCCAGCGATGATGTAGTTTTTTTATTTGATGTAGTTCCTTGATTTCTTCTGCCTCTTCTTTTGTACTATGCATAGTGGATGACAGTTTTTTCGGTTGTTGTTTGTGTGTTCTTATAGGGTATTGGAAATCATAAAAGGAAGAGAGCATTAGACAATGTTTTGTTTGATTATTTCAGTAAGCAGGTACTTCGTTTTTTGGATTTTGTGCTTCCTCAAATAATTTCATGAGGAGTGTATTTGATTATTTTTCTGTGGTCTACCTCAGATAATTTCATCTTATCTAATTTTTCTGTTTACAGGCTATCAAGAGCTTGAAGAGGGATTTATCGCATTTGTGCCGTGAATCTGATTTGTTTAGAGAGGTAGCACTTACCCCAGATAAAAGGATTTTTAGTGTTTGTCAATTTTTCCTTTTGTGATGCTATTTTTTTTGGGTCTGATCTATGATTTGTGTTTCTCTTTGTCCTTTCATTTCCAGTTCAAAAGGCCCAGAACACACACAGTTGGAAAGGATTCATACTCAGTTTACCATGCCAAGTACTTTTTCACAGTTTTGAGCCGGCTAACCTTGGAGCAGAAAGCAATTATTGAGAGCTTTGGGTTTGGATGTCTTCTTTCTTTATGCGAGACACAATTGCCTTCGTCTTTTATTCGTTGGCTTGCTTTGAGTGTTGACACTGTTTGCTGTGAAATTATTGTTGGTGACAAGACAATTTGTCTTCCAAAAGACGCGTTCCACTTCGTTCTTGGTTTGCCAAATTCTGGGTCTCGATTGGTTGAAGATAGTGCTGGTGGTTGAGTTCATCAAGTCCTTATTTAATTTGTCAGAGACACCTCACATCACTTTCTTTGGTAACAAGTTGATTTCCAAAGATGCACTGACTGACAAGCAAGTCTTTGCTTGCTTTATGCAAGTTGCTGTTTCTTGCTTCCTTTGCCCGTCCAAGTGTGATACTATAGATACCAAGTTCATTGGTCAGCTTGGTGACCCCGAACGAGCAAGGCGTTTTGATCTCTGTGCGCAAGTTCACAGCCACACGATGACTGGCGTGGCAAATACTGTGAAGTATATTCAGTCGAAAGGAAGGAAACCAAAAGTTTTTGAATTCTGTTCTTATGGTGTTGCTGTAAGTTTTTTTGCATTGTAATTTTGCATCAGTTATTTTTTACGCCTTATCCCATCTCATCTTTTTGATTCATCTTTTTTTCCTTACTATTGCAGGTCTACTATCTAGACTGTCTGGATTTCGGGGTACACGTTGCTGGATCTGGAGTCCCAAGGTCAGTCTCTTGGCGTGGTGATATGATCAAGATGTACTCTGATCTTGACCGCAAAGGCAGGAAAGGTTTTGGAAGGAGGCGGATGAGGAATGATCTTGCTGGCTGCTATTTACATGTACAACATCTCTCTCTTTTTTTGACTCAGGGGGGGGGGGGTTTACTTTTGCATTATATACATGTTGATATGTTTTGTTGCCTCATTGTTGATTATCCTTTCTGCTTTTTTGTTCGCAGGGTGCCCCTACTTTGAACAAATGTTGTGCTCATTGTGGGTCACGTGATGAGCCCATGTCCGCACGTCTTAAGGAATCTCTGCATGAGAAATATGTATCTGTCTTGCCCGATAAGGTTTGTATCATTTTTATGATTCATGCTCTTTTTTTCGTTGTCAGTTGTGTTCTTTTTTGTGTGTTACCTCATCATTATTTCCTCACTTTGTTATTTCTTTTTCCTTTGTTGCGGTGCAGATCATAGATGGCATTTTTGACACCGTACATCGCTTTTATTCAGCTTCCTGTGTCAACAACAATAATCCGGGTGTGTTGGTTCACAATGTCATCCAGGCTTTAGCAGACGCTCGTCCTTGGTTTCAGAGTAACAGTGACATTCAGAAAGAGCATGTTAATTCGAAACTTGCAAAACTGTCAGTATCCCCTACACCAGTAACACCATCTGCTGTTGTCAATAAGATTGTTGATACAAAATCCAACATTTCAGGTAGTTCACTTTTTACGTGTCCGATTTTCTTTCTTGCGTTTTAGCTGCTTCTTTTTTAGTTAATGCTGTTTGCTGCTCTTCTGAAACAGCACCAGAGCTACCCATTGTTAGGAAGGTCATTTCTAGGTTGACTGTTGATGTTCCAAATGGCTTCCAAAAGGATGGCACATGTCAATCTGATATTTTATCGCCTGTTGGTCGCATTAATTTTACCCCGTTATCTGGTCGTAAGGTCAGTGTGAAAGTCTCTTTTTCTCCTGGTTTCTTATGTTCTTTTCTTTATATGGTCTTTTTTCTCAATGTCCTTTATTTGAATTGCATATCACAGGATGACAGCAAGACAGGTGTGAACACTGCAGTGAATAATTTGGGTGTCAACACTTTGGTAGGAAGCAAGCAAAATCCTATAGAGGTATGGGCAATCAAACAAACCCCCATCCATTCATTTTATTTTTGAGTCTGTGTTTTTATTTGGGGTACCAAGTTTTTTAAATTGTCTGTTTTGCTCTTCTTTTTTAGTTTGAGAAGTCTCCTGAGGTCATTATAACTGGTACAACAAGTTTCAAGCAGCGGCAGCACAATCTTGCCATGGACACGGACGCATTGTACAATAGATCTTTGCAAGGAAGAAAATTTTCCTATCCAGCTCGAAAGTATGCACCCGCTGGTTCAGTCCAGCCAAGCGTCATCCATGTTGAAGATGATCACAAACAAGGTGGTCCAGGTTTGCAGAAGCCATCGAAGAATTCATCATCATCTAATTGTCTCATCATCATTCAGCCAAAAAATTCCTTAGCTTTACCCTTACCACAAAATCCGAGGTTTCCTGTGTCCGATGAAGAGATCATGCATTATTGTGCCATTATTGATGTTGCATACACGGAGAACATACAGAAGTAAGTCTTTTTTATTGTTGGTACCCTTTTTATCATTGTCTTTTTCAGTCATCTTTATTCTTTTTTTAAAATTATGATGTTGTGGTTTATTTATATTCCCTGTAGGGATTTTGCTATCGAATACTATGGAGTTCACTGTAGCTATGTCTCTCTGGGACAGACGCTTATGCCCGATGGGCACATCGACAATTTCTTGATCCCTTGTTTTTGTCGTAAACTTTTCGAGGATAATCACCCTAGCAAGAGTGGCAGACATTACTTTTTCTCCTACATTGGGGTATGTTTCTTTTGATTCATTTTTTATCTGCAGTTTAGTTGTTTACACATGCAACTACACCTTTTTCTTTTGTTGATGCGTAGGAAAGCATTCTGAACTATAACAACGAAAACGACATTTTTGCTATGGTGCGTACTTCTTTTCTCGGAGCTGCCACTGCTAGTAAGGGGAGGAGGCTTCATCATTCTGACAGAGTAAGTAATTAGTAGGAGAATTTTGATTTTTTTTGGGTGCCATAACCTTTTTATCATTGTATCTGTACTTATAATTTTTATATGTGGCAGTTATTCTTCCCGATTTGCCATGAAGATCATTGGTTCACGTTTTCCGTTGATTTCAAGTGGAAGCTTTTCGTGTTTCTTGATTCATATTTCAGTCCAGAGTCATCGTATCAGCGTTCTGTCCAGGGGCGCCTGGTAAGTGTTTTTATATCAACTGTATTTTCCGTTTAATCATATGTTTTGAACACTTAATTTTTGAACACATATCTTGTTTTTGCTGAACGTTCACGCCCCTGTCTCTTTTATAATGTTTCAGAGGATCAATTTTGTGACTCTTTGGAATGAAATTTTCCACACGAACGAGCCTGATTTCAGCACTTTTAATGTTCTGAATGGCAAAATTCCGCTGCAAAAAAATCCGTAAGCTTTTTTCCCCTAGCATTTGTTTAAAAATGTCTTTCTTTGTTGTTTGTATACTTTTTTCAGCATCAATAATTTGTTTGCTGGCTCTTTTTTGTTAGTCATGATTGCGGCGTCATGACAATGATGGCCATGGAGTACTTTGATCCAGAACAAGACCTAACTCAGTTGTTCAGCAGGGTTGACATCCCTCACATTCGTATCGTTATGCAAATCGTCTGTACTTTCACCACAACAACAAAACTGATACTAGCTTGGTGAGAAATTTTTTCAACAAGGTATGCGCATTGTCTTTTTCGTTACATACTTTTTTGTGTGCCACCTCTTCCTTTTTCAATTCATTATGTTTTAAACCTCCTTTTCATTATTGTAGGATGATTTCATGCGTCGTCTTCGTTGATCATCAAGAGTGGCTAAGAAGTTAGCTCATTTTTTTTTCACTGCGTGACATGTGTCACTGTTTTCGTTATGTTGTCTATATATGAAGACCTATCACTTGTATATACATGCATGTTATGTTTGAACTCGGTCTTATATAGCGAACCTTATATGTTATGCATGTTATGTTTGAACTCGGTCTCTCTGTATTATTGTTCAGTTTTAGTCTCAGTCCTATTTCTCATTATTTCTTCATTCCTCTATCATATTGCTTCAGTCCTTTCTCATTTTTTTCTAATGTTGAGTCTTATTTCTCATTATTTCTTCATTCTTCTATCATATTGCTTCATTCCTCTATCATATTTCTTCAGTCCTACATCTCTTCATTCCCTTCTCTGATTTTCATTATTCAGTCTTGTTTTGCACTCTCTCAGTGTAATTTGCTCAATCACTCAATTTCTCAGTCTCTCGATTTAATTTTTATTTCATTCTAATTTATTCAGTTATGTTTTTCAGTTGAGTTATCATTCATCATTATCGTCTCTGATTTTCTCATTAATTCTTTCATTTGTCCTCAGTGTCTCAGTTTTTTCTGCCAGTGTCTCAGTATCTCAGTGGTTCAGCTATCCCTCTCAGTGTTTTCAGTATTTGTGTCAGTGTTTTAGTCTTATTTTATCTCATTTACCCTGGGGTTTTATTTTGGGGTGGGGGGTAACTCCGCCTACCATATTTTTCAATTGGTAGCCGGTTCCAAGCCCGGATAAAGGAGGAGGATCTCCTTTTTCAGTGTTTCAGTCATTTCTCAGTGTATTAGTTCTCTCATTGTTGTGTCTCATTGTCTTAGCATCTTTACAGTGTCTCAGGTGTGTTTCAGTCATTGCTCAGTAATGTCTTATTGGCTAAGTCTTGATTCAGTGTCTCAGCTTCTTTGTTGTCATTTGATGCAGCCTTTTTCGTGAAGCGGTCAACATTTGTTTTGTTCATCTGGAATCTGTTTTGCTTCCCTTTTTCGTGAGTACGCACACCCAGGCACCTTTCAATGCTTTTTTTCTGTAAATATGTGTTTGCTTTTGTTGGACCTATATATATGCATACACCCAGTCTATTCCAGAACACAACACACCCCTTCTTTCTTGTCATTCGTCGCACAGCTCACAATCGATTTTTCATTTGTTCCCATAGTTTATTTTGGGTGGGGTAACTCCACCTACCAATTTCTTCAATTTTGGTAGCCGGTTCCAAGCCCGGATAAAGGAGGAGGACCCTTTTTTTCCTTTTTTGAAGTGTTGTTTTCGGGGCTGCGTGTTTATAGTTTCCGATAAGAGTATTCATATGAGTCAAAAAAAAACTTTACATAGCAAAGTAATCATATATTGGAAATCAATGTAAATAGTTGCAAAAATATGATAACTGTTTTTACATCTGGCGCCAAGTGTTGCACTTGAACAAAACAAGATCAAATACACCACTATTTCTGTTTCTACAATCCTCATATCAGTTTCATTCTTCTTGGTGGTTAACTGACGTAGAAGTGTCCCTTTGCGACTGTTGTGCAGGAAGTGGCACAGCTTCATTTTGCTTTTTCCGTTTTACTTGTGCTTTCTTGGAGGCACCAAGCTTCATACCAACATTTTCATTTTGCTGGTTCACCGAAGGGGGTGCATCCTTTTGTGTTTGTTGTCCAGGCACTGCCACAACTTCATTTTCATTTCCTTGATTTTTCCTTTTGGCTGGTGCTCTTTTTTTCTTGGTGGTAGCAGCTGCATCACCTGTTAGCATAGTGAGTCTTATCACCAGGTTGCTATACGTTTTTACATAGTTAAAAAACATTTTTTATGTTCCTAGTTTCATTGTAACAGTTTGCGAGAGTCATACCTTCCTGCTTCTTCTTTCTGTTCTTCTTTTTCTTGGGCAAGTCGAACACCTCGTCCTTCCTGTCACAGTTTTTAAAGGTGTGCTTGTTTGATCCACAGTGGCTGCACTTGTAGAAAAGGTTTTGCTTGATTTGCTCTTTTATAGTTAGCATTCTGGGGCGACCCTTGGTGTCAACCACATCTGGGTCAAGCAGCATGAGTGTGGATGCACCTTCCTGTGTACGATCCAAGTTGACAATTGTTGTATTTGAATTGTTTTGTACCTTCGCTGATTCTTCTTCAGTTTCATTGTCAATCTTGGCCAGTTCTGCATCGATCCTGGGTATCTCTTGCAGCATGAACTTGTACTTTCTTTTGTTTTTGGATGCATTAGAAGCTGTGTGACCCAGCATCCTTGATAGGACATTAAACCTTAGTACTGTGCTATCCTCATCCCCAGGCAGAGCAATATTTTGTATCTGGATTAATTTCTTTTCCTTCTTACGCCATCTGTCAATTATGTACTTATCTGGAATCTGTGGGACTTGCAGGTGAAGCATTACTTTCAATATATGGGAGCATAGAAGGCCGTCTTTTTCAAACCTGCAGCAGATGCATGAGTAGTCCATGGTTGCTTCATTAACTAGAACAAGGTATCTTCTTGGACGGTGCTCTTTAACTGCATAATTTGGTGGCTGAAACAGCCAGTACGTCCTTCCTTTTTCTTCCTCATCTATGTTCAGTCTTGTAACATCTTTTAGTACCTTTTGAAACTTCCTGAAGATTGAAAGGTTGTACAGCTCGTGGGCTTGCCTTTCAATGTAGTAATGCGTGAGGAACTTTTTTGGACGAACCTTTTTGTTCACTACATTGTGGTCACACTCATCCTCTTTTGCATGTATTGTATCCATTATTCTTTGGTATTCTCTTAGGAAGCTGGTCATGCTAAATTGTGCCCCAACCCCTCTCTTGAACAATGCATTAGTCCCTTCACTCCTAGCTGTTGTTTGAATGAATGGGAAAAATTTAGACTTGAAGTAAACCGGAACCCATTTCTCCCTGGTTTTCCACAAGTCCTGAAAAACCTTTACATTCGCAACATCATATTCGCTGATCATTGCTTGCCATAGTGTTTCAAACTCATTTACTGTCAGCGATTTATCTATAATGTCATTTAGCTCTTCATACAGCCCTTCATTTGCTTTAAATACTGTTCCACCTTTGTCATCAATTTTCTTCTTAACATGGAACAAACAACCTCTATGACTTGCATTTGGGAAAACTTCTGGTATCGCATTTCCCATTGCTCTATCTGCATCTGTTATGATTGATATTGGGTGTTTACCCCCCATTGCATGCAGGAACTGCTCAAACAACCATTTGAAGGTTCCAGCTTGCTCATTCACTATGAATGCACACCCAAAGAGGTATGTGTTACCATGTGGGGATACACCAACAAATGGAGCAAAGGGCAGGTTATACTTATTTGTTAGGAATGTAGTGTCAAAACTTATGCAGTCCCCACAAATGTCATAGTACAACCTTGCCCTAGCATCTGCCCAAAAGATACACCTTGCCTTCTTGTTTTCATCATACTGAATGGAGTAATAGAAGCCTGGGTTTTCAGTCCTTTTTTTGCAAAACCATTCCCAAACCTCCATCATATCATTATTTGTTACATCTCTGTTAACACTTGCACTGTAGTTGCTCACTTTACGTTTGTTGTATGGCAGCTGTGTCATGCCCCCTCTTATATATGCCAGTACTGCAACCATGTCGCGAGTAGGCATGTTGCATTGCTTCATTGTTCTGATCATTTCTTTTTCCCCGTCAGACATGTATATGTGGGACCTGAAGAACCTGCTCTGGGGGCTAAGCTCGTGGTTGTGCACAAGGTGTAGTCCAGTGATGGTCCAAACACCATTTTTCTCAGCAGCTACCATTTCAGCTTTGCAGTTTGTTTTTGCTATGACCGTGCTTTGTCTTTGCGGGACAGGGTGTTCATTTTCAGATTCAATAGTTTTGCCATACTTGTTACACTTCATAGTAAACCTGATAACTTCATTGTTCCTTTTCTTGCTTACAGTTCGGGCAACTGACGTGCAGGTAACCGAGAAGCCAGCCACGTACGAATACATGTTGTAGAATTTCTGCACTTCTTCGCGTCTTGAACTGCATCCCAACTTCAGGTTTGAAGTCATTCGCATCCTCAGCAGTCACTCCCTGTTTTTCCTCGTCAGTGGTCTTTTCATTTGACAGGAAGTTCTGTTTTTCCTCAGCAGTCATCTTTTCATTTGACAGGAAGTTCTCTACATCTTGTTCAGTTATCCTCTGGACATCAGCATTCGAACCATCAGTGTCAGCAGCGTCATCATTTCTACTGCTTGAAGCTTGCCCATGGTAAGCAGCAGTTCTTGTGTTTGGTTCTGAATTTTGTGTGTCAGTTTCATTCTCTCTTTGATTGCTGTTGCTTGTACTTCCTTCATCATAAACCTGCAAGTAAAATGTTTCATTAGTGTGACAATATAGGTACAAGTACATATTGGGTTCTAAAGAATTCTAGTTCAGTTCTTACGTACCCTGTCAAGCTCAATGTCATTGAACATTTTTAAATCCCATGGATCATCAGTAGCATCTTCGAAGGATGTAGACGAGGACTCTGGATTGTTTTCCTGTATCAATTCAATGCATATGCACATCAATAGCAGTACTTTTATGCTTTTTTTGCAGTAATTATTATTTTTTGTTGTAAATGATATTATCACCCACCTGAAAGACATATGAACTGTTTGTACCACACTGGTCATGTCGTTCATTATCCATGTGCAGCGGATGTTCAGCACCATATGCCCCGGTAGAAAAACTTTGAGATTTATCCTGCACTTGAGTTTTTTTTATTAGAGATTTTTTGATCTTCAATATTCTCATTTGTTCATCAGTTTTTGTTTCTTATTTTGTTAAACAGATACACAAAACAAGGAGGCTTGGTTATATATACCTTCTTACTGCTTGGCTGGTAGTTGAATGGATCTTTGGAAGCACCCATGAGGAAATCAGTGTATGAGAAACTTTCCTGCATATTTCAGTTTTCAGCATATATCATGTTAGTTTTCAGCAAATAACCAGTTCAACGTTTTCACGAGATTTTTGGCGTCACACCCGTGTACCTGTGCAAAGAAGTCATCATTGACATCGAGCGAGTACACTCCCGCACCAAGCTGCTTTGTGTCCTGCACGCATATCAAAATCTCAGGTCAGTATCCACTTTTTTGTCATGTGTTTTTTACAATTCTGAAAACATGAGCTCATTAGTGTGAACTAATCAGACACCAAAGTAAATGTGCAAGTTGCTCTTCCATCTTTTTTTCATTACTGTGAGTTCATGAAACAATTTACATGTAAATCTACTTGGTTGTTCATGCATAGGCTCTGCTTGGTTGTATAGGCTTTACATGTATAGGCTCTGCTTGTTTTTGTTCATGACACAAGTGTGAGTTATTCGTGTGAGCTATATGTATCCATCCCATCAGCATCATTTTGAACCAATCTGCTTGGATGATTGCTGTCATAATTAATAATTATTCTCAGCTCTAAGCTGCATGCATGCCCTGATCCAAATTTTTACAGTGAACATATGTCTCAACAAACTTTGAAGTTTTGCAAGATCTCTACTGCCTTGGTGCAATTCTGCTATATCAGCACGAAGGGGGTGGGGATATCAGTACGAAGGGGGTGGGGAATGGAGTGCACTACTGCTACATCTGTTCATCTGCAGCGTACCTGGGCATAGGGCCTCTGAGATCCACCAGGTACATCACCTGGATCCATCACATAGAGCTTCTGGATGTCTTCTTCCTCATTCCCCTCCATGAATCTCTATGATTTGATGTGCCTTATCTACCAGTTTTGCATCTTATTGACCAGGCAGCGTCGGGGGGAGGCTTGTGGAGATCTGGGGCCTCGTGGATCAGGCAGCGTTTTTTCACTTGTTGTTTGTGTTTCAGAGTTGGGGCTTAGCCTGGGGGGGGAGGGGGCTGGATGCTTTTTGCGTGCTGAGCAAGAAGATGGTCGCGTGGTTTCAGAGTTGGGCTTCTTTGCATACCGAAAGCGAGCTGGGCACTGTTGGGCTGAGTTCGGAGAAAAAAACCGGGTTGGAAAAAAAAACCGGACTGAAGTGGACTGAGTTGGGCTTTTTTCTGTCCTTTTTCTGGAAAAAGGACTGACGGGGCCAAATGAGCAGAATGAGCATCATTACGTTGAAAATGTGTCTGAGAGCGAATTGCAATTTCAGACGGCTGACAGTTAGACACTCCCTAAATAAAATATCTCAATATCGTGTCGAATCGGAGTTTTCTAGGCCAAGGGTTTCACATTATCCTTTGGAGATGCTCTTAGTTATTATGTTATTGCACCCATTTTTAAATACGTCAAACATGGCACGCGTCGCTAATTTGCGTGGAGCGAGGATAGACAAACACAATCAGATCATTGCACTCTACTGTAAATTGTCCTTCATGGATCACCGTCTTCCACGCACATGGATTCACTTGAAGCACGCCATGTGCGCCCTCATGGAAGAATGGCCTCGACGTGTGTGGCATGTCCTCGATGGCAAGCTAGTGATCGACCGAGCTGGCTCCGCCATTGGTTCTGGCCGAACTTAACGTGCATGGTCGCATTGGCTAGATAGGTATCTATAGCACGGGAAGAAGAAACGTGCCAATAAAACTGAGCCGTACGTACCGGTCGTACCTTCTGCCAAACAAGTGGCTCCTCCTCATTCCATTTTTTCCCGATCGACTGGCATACCGGCATGTCTTGACTAGCTACACCATGGATTACTTGGCACGTACACTACGGGAACAGCTCAAAACGCCGACGGCCGGACGCCGTCGGCGTATGCACGTCTGCTGTCGGCATACCTATACGCCGACGGCAGCCATCGGCGTACGCTATTGTGGGTCCCACAAGACGGCATCCATCCGTTTCCGTCAGCTGTCATACGCCGACGGCAATCGGCATTGCCGTCGGCCTGTGAATGCAAATTTTTTTTTTGAAATTTGTGAATCTTTTTTCATAGGTCAAAGTAATTACGTTGTCAAAGTTCCCGGTCATCCATCCTCAAATTGGTCCAGACCAAGCACGCTTAACTTTTGAGTTCCTTCAATATTAGATTCTAAATGAGAAATGAGAACTTACTGATACTTGTATCATATCAATCATATTAATCCTGAGTTGTGATGTTACACTTTTTTATTGTTTAAATTTAAAAAAATAATTTGAATAAGTAACAATGATTATGTAATAGTATATTTTGAATAAATGACAATAAAATTAATTTTACTTTTATTTTCATTTTACATTTAATATGGAATAATTCATATCTTTAATTCCGTTAATCGAAATTTGAAAAATAAAATATCTATGTCAATTAGAAAAATGTCATTTTACATCATATCATCCTTTATATTGTATAAATATCGAGGGTTTTAGAAAATTGATCTCTTCCGATGAATAGTCATGTTGACCAATATGACTCTTTTTTGAAAAAAAAATCAAATAAAGTGAAAAAACCCTAAAAAAAAAGTATCCTTTGGCATTGAGTCCTTTTATGTGTACTAGTTGCTAGAAAAAATGATAACCTTGAGGTTTGAAAAATATTTCAAAAACATGCTTCACAAAAAGGTCTATAATCTATAGACATATATAGGTTTCGCGCCAAATGGCCAAGTTATGGCCATCATTGTGCCATCGTTTGTGACAATGTGTCCATATTTGAAACATAGGTGTGCCTTGGTATGGTAAACATTGTTGCCAAAAACAAATTCCAAATTATTTTTATAAATATCATTTTCCATTTTTAATTGCAAAAAATGACTTCTGTTATGGAGGAAATACCAAAAACATGTTGCAAAAGGCACCCATCTTATTGTCACAAAGGTTACTACATATTTTATGGATAATACATAAGTATTAGGAATTTTCTCGATTTTTACCTAATTATTCTTATTTAAATGACTTTATGCCGATTTTCCAAAAGTAATTGAAATTGAACTACATGTGTGTGATAGTTTGGTCTAAAATTTTTACAAAAATCATTTTTAGGTACAAAAGTAGTGACTTTATCACAGAAATATCGATAGTTTTGAAAATGTGACCCCTTTCAGTGAATAGTCACGACGGTCATTTTGACCTTTTTTCACAAAAATAAAAGAAATTGAGAAAAATACTCAAGAGATGAATTCCCTTGACATGGAGTCCTTTTATGTGTACTAGTTGCTAGGAAAAGTGATAAACTTGAGCTTTGACAAATATTTCAAAAAAAATCTTCACAAAAAGATCTATCATATATAGACATGTATAACTTTCGTGTCAACTGACCAAGTTATGGTCATCCCCATGTCATAGTTTGTGATAATGTGTCCATACTTGACACATAGGGGTGTCTTGGTATGGAAAACATTGTTGCCAAAACCTAAACTACTTGACCTAGGCTAGTGACGTACTATACGTCTACGTATTACTGTACCTAAGTTGCTAACAACAATATGGTCTACGTAATCATTTCGGACAAGATGGCCGAACATCCACGTTATTCACAAGCACAAACACACTGCCTACGTAAACAACGGTTCCCATGATCAAGATATTCACACAAACACATACTTTGGTTGGGATACATACTACGCATACAACAACCTAGTATAGTGACGTGCTATAGGCCTACGTACAATACCTATGCCAATTAAGTTGCTAGCAATGTGGACGTTAATCATGCATGGCCACGAAGTATATACAACCGCTAGTCTGCTACGGATTGACAACAGTTAAGTGCTTCAACACTCTCACTCGATCACCTGCCTCTCTAGCTCATTTTTTTATCTCATCTCTTCAAAGTTGTCACGCCCCGAGACCCGGCCCGATAGAATGACACCCGCCGCGTGTCTATAGACCCGAAAGTTTATACACGTGTAAGGCTAGAGAAGCAGGATAAACCAGCACAGTGGATCTCAAGAAGCTCTTCTAATCATTTTACAAGCTTATTACATTTAGAGAGTAAGTTAGTTCTCTACTCGTGTCCCACCCAACTGGTCCAGCCTACTCCTCGGAGAACGGCTTCCGCTGCGAACTCTGATATCATAAAAACATAAAAGGGTGAGTACAAACAAGTCGTACTCAGCAAGTAAATACTTTACTAAATAATAAAGATCGGAGTATCGAATACAGTAATAACGGCCTTACTGTATTCTTGTCAGATATCAATGAACAAGATAAATAAAGCATCACTTAAACTTGATTTAGAAGAACAAATCATCCACCAAGGATTAAAGAGTTAAGGATGGTGAATGATCATGTATCGGTATCACACATGACAGCAAGGTTCCCTACCCGGGACTCACAGGGATGAATATTCACGTTTTTACACTCTTAAGAGGGGTACTCCGACGTCAACAGCCTCGCCCAGAACCACACTGGCTCCAGAACGAGCAGAGCCCTTTTACTCGATGTCGGTTGCTCCTACGGATCCATCACCGACACTTTCCATTCAAGGGCCGCCCCTCACGGAGAGCTCAGACTGCCCCATACCAGAACTATGACCGGTACAATACGTTTGCCGTCGTGACACCAATACGACGAGAGATCAAGATATGATACAATCACTGGAATGAGATCAAACAGATATACTCAACAGGATATGTTCAGATTCCTCATGAGCTCCTGCGGGGTTTCGGATTTAATCAAGACAGAGAAACTCATCTCTCTCCGGTACCACAATGATCAACAAGGAGATCAACAAGATCGGTGCATGTAGAAGTACAAGCACCACAACTAATTAATAACAAAACAGAGACTAGAAGTAGCAAAGCTACTACCAGCAGAAGTCAAAAGACTAGCAAAGTAAATAATTGCAGGAATCAACAGAGTAGTAAAGCATCCACTTGCAAATGATATTGAAGGAAGGAGTTAGTAAAGCAGCTACTTGCCTCTACGCCGTAGCTATAGAATGGCCGCTCCAAATACCAGCAAGTGTTGGCATACAAGCTCCAGCTCCAGCTCCAGCTCCAATTTGCCAAAGAAATACAACAAAGAAAGGATGATGTGCCAGATCGTCCAGTCGCCGTCTCTGCCTCTCACCACCGTCGTCTCCTAGGATGATGCAGCAACTCCCGATTCGTATACGTCCATCTTCTCCAAAACATGGACGCACTCATCGTCGGCCTTTCTCCCACTCTGATGCTCTCATCCTCTCGACCGGTGCACTGGCTAGCTAGCCCCTCACTCTACTGGACTCACTCTCGATTTTGTAGGAAATTGTGTCTTGCAACATTTTATATATCTACTACATTATCCGGAATTAAACTTCAATGTGGAAGTGTCACGGAAATAACAGGCAATTATTGATGCACATGTACTTAAGGAAATATACTTAAGGAAGCCGGTACGTCTATACTGGAATACAGTGTATATTAATACGTTGGAATTATACCCGGGAACAGTATAGAGTGGAATGCCAGGTTGTCCGTAGGATTGGCTCTATGGATTGTTAAAGCCTGCGAGTTTTGATTGTGCATTCAAACTCGGCGCATGACTCACACATGCGTGGTGGGACCTAATTGTTTAACAGTAATAGGCTCGATAATTGGCTGTTAGGTATGGTGGTCGTTCTAACATGTCACGAGTCCTATCTGGAAACAGATTGGTTTATCTGGAATTTGGAGTTAATATAAAGGTCCCACCCTCTAGCCTCAATATGCACTGTGAGCGGCACCACCGATAAGGCAGAGGAATAGAGGGTAGGCCGAAATTGTTCAAACCTAATTTTTCTACATTGGTATCAGAGCCGATAGTTCGTCGCCGGCCAGAATCCTTCGTCCGCTGCGCAACTCTGCCGTCGTGATCGCCGCCACCGCTGCGCATCCTTTGGCGGTTCGTGACTACATCGTCTTCGGCTGTCGTCGGGAGCGGAAGTAAAACGGCGGCCGAAATCCGCTGCAAAATTTCTCGTCACCGCCGCCATCGTAACATCCGCTGGGTAACTCTGCCATCGGTGTCGCCGATCAAGTCCGTCGCGCGCTCTAGGTAAGATCGATCTGTGTCCAGCCGCTCCTGCCGGAGATCCACACGAACTCGACCTTGCGAGGAATTCCACCGCCCAGGCTTTCGCTGGACCCTAGAGTCACCACGCGGGTCTGCTTCCAGCACCCGCGGAATCCCACCGCAAGGGGCCTGTTGCTGCTCGCCGCCCGGCTGCAACTCCCGCGGGGACGAGCTTGATTCCCCTGCCAGGTCACCTGCTTGCTGTGTTACTGCGACAAGGAATTGCAAGAAGAACACCCGAGAGCACAATCTCGTCAACGGGTCCGCTCTCGTGGAAGTCCACCTGCTAATTGGCGACGGCAAGAAAATCATCTGCTCACGGAATAGTCTGCTCGCCTGCTAAGGGATTGCTCGGCATCGACGACCTGTCGCTTGCCGAAATTAGGAGAATCAAATTTTCAAGATGGGATGAATCCAGTTATAACTGCTCCGTGGCTTGGTTCCTAAGCTTCCACTCCATCTGCCGATCTACAATTATTTTTAATTTTTGTCGCTCGATCCATGTGTGCTTGCCGATCCAGGAGGAAAGCAAGGCTGCAGTGCCAAGTTTTTCATCTAATCTTTGTTGCTGTCGCTAATTCACGCGTAAATTGAGTGAATATTTTCGCCGGTATTTTCTCAGTTCGCGGAAGAAGATACAAGGAATAAAGTCGCTGCGCGTCTCCGGGAAAGTTCGACAAACTCTACACTGGCTCGTGGTAAAGACGAGGAAAAGGAAAATCTAGCAGAATTGATATGCAGTACACGAGTACCTCCATCATTGCTGCCCAATTGATCAAGGAAATAGCGGATAAATTACTGCTGTGTATTGAGCATGCAATGTTTGAAGGCAACGATTCCCTGATTGGGATCGGAATATTTTTCTATTAACGTTACTATCGATGGCGTACTCCGGAAATTCGTACTTACAGTTATTTTATTTTCCCCGTTGGAATCTACTATAGTCAACAGATTATGCAGAAATTATGCATAGTCTGGAAAAAAAATTATAGACTTATCTTTTATTGGGCATTATTTGGTTCCGGAGGAAATTGAAACATACTCCGTGGAAAATAAGTTATACTCTTCGATGGATGGATATATTTTTCTATGATTGTAATTGCTATTGATCTCATCAGTGGAATATATTGAAACTCGTCGGACTACCCTGGGATCTGTCGGAGGACATAATAAGGCACGAAGCATGTTTATATTGCAATTGAAATCACTTATTTGTGGAGGAATATGGGGAGCACTCCATGGAAAAGGAAATATTTACTCAAAGGTATGTCCAATGTTATATGTTATTGTTTGCACTAATACTTGTTTATGACTACTTCATGTAGTTTGGATTTTTCTTGTACGTCATAATTTGATGGAATACAATAGCAAATTTACTGACATATGAACAATTCCAAAGGAATAATAAGTGTATTAATTAGTCACTAATGATAAATTGTATATACTTTGGAATTGGAAATTATGTAATCGAACTCTGTTCATGGAGGAACTTTCTTTTTGTCACTTACGATGAGAAGGAATTTTAATTTACACGTCTCCATCGGAATTTGTTGATTATGTATGCTATTTGGAAAACAATGAGTGAAATTATTGCTCAACGGAAATGTTAGTGAATTATGGAATTTAACACAACGGTCTCATGTTCTATTAATTCCGTTGGAAGTTTGTTGTGAAGATAACTCCATAGGGAGGAATACTGATAAATAGGAACACATGCTCGGAATTTATTATTGATGTTATTTACGACTTGGTCATACTCTACAAACAGAATTACGCTTGTTAATTCTGGAATTATAAAATTCAAGCGGGAGGACTATCAGTTATGGATTTCTCTTCAATGTGACATTTGGGTTTACACTCCCATTGGAGGTTCAATTATTTTATATCATTTACGACTTGGTCACATATCAAGGAACAAAATTAGTGGATTATTAATTCTGGATTTCTAAATTTAAGTGGGAGGATTATGATACTTCATCGACATGTGTTTACGATATTTTCGGACACTCCTACTTGAGGTGATAATATATATTTATTATGTTTCACAATTGCACTTGATATGGTTATTTATATCTTTCTACAATACAAGTCGGAAGGTTTTTATTGTATTAATATCTCGTACTGAAGTGGAAAATCAGCTCATCAAAGAATTTGAAGGTTTGAAAACTGATTGGTGGGGGAAGTACACTTCAGGAATATTAATTGAAACTAATGTGATGAGCATGGAATTATTCACCGCTGTCTTATGTCATATACTCCATGGTTGAATGGAGGAATACAACTCTTGGTTATTCACTGGATTATGAAAGCATTAATACTACTATTTGTTGAGTAAGTTATTATTTATCACAGTCACTGTTTAATATTTTGTGAACTGGAAGGAAGTATTCTATTTATATTTTGGTAGTATGGAATTGGAATCATTGTTTACTACATAGCATACCAAGATTTTATTTTTAATGTTTATATTCTAGTGGATCAAATGGTATTTCGTTTTTTATCTGGAAAAAGGAAAATTGGTGGAAAGTAGGAATATGATATTTTCTCATGAAGGGTGTGTTTATTAATAGTCACACTGAAATATATGTGTTTGACTCAAAGTAAAATACAAGTTAACTCCCAACACTAACATGCTTAGGAATAGTGGGAGGAATTAAATTGGACCATCATATTTTGGCTACTATTATGTGTTATTTGAGGAAGTCACTCTATATTTTTTTTTAGAGGAAACAAAAATACTAAAACATGTTGCTACTGTTAACTATGGATGGAAGCATTGCGGGAAGTAATAAACTCAATGAGGAACTAAAGTTTGGGAACTTGTTATACCAAATAACCGCATGCCTATAGGTTGCTAATGGATATATTTACGAGGAATAGCGGAATTACAAAGCTAAGCTTGTTGTTTAATTCTTTAAACAAAGGAAATGTTTATACTTTGTGGAAACTCTGGAATTTAGAGGAGGTGGGAATAATGACAGGATTTGCTAACTGAACACAATTCATGTTATTGCAACAAGCTTCACATCAATGGAATATCAGGTCATATATATGGTTTCATTTATGATGGAAGATAATGGTTTTATTTATGATGGAAGACAATCATATACACAGGTTAGTGTTAATTGTTTTGTGTTATCATTATATGTGCTAACTATGTTCTTATTGTTTTCAAAATATCACATTGATGGAAGTGAAAGCTTGGTTCAGTTTTAACTTTCATATGAAAGGTATGTCTAAAGCTTCCTGCATTTTGGGAATGGAATTACATAGATAATATTTTGATATATTTTTCTATGGAAAAGTGCAAACCTGTCATGTACCTTTTGATTAAGGGAATAATACTCTACGAGGAATTATATTTGAACTCGTGAGGAAAAAGGAAGAATAATTGTCATACCACAATTATTGTGGGACATTATTCGTGCGACCCGAACTTAGCCATGCCACTGTAATTGTTGCTATTTTGATTAGTACGGAAAATGATTTGCTGGAATTTTAGCAAATGGAATATTGATTTTATAAAGATTATTGGAATCACAATAAATAACTTCTTGGCGCAAGGGAACATGAATTATTCATTATTTGATGCTCTTAACCTTCAACCGCGTGGATATATTGACATTATTTTTGGAAACATGATCTCGGTGAAAGGTAATCTATTTTTATGTTATGTGTTAATATTTACTTTTGTAGGTTTTATGGTGTACAAAGGAAACTTAAATTGGATACTTTTTGTTTATGGAATATGAATACTTTGATGCTTGTAAAGCATTGAAGGAAGGTCTATGGCTAAGGAAATTTCTTCATGAACTTAAGATCGTGGAAAGGGTGCATCATAACCTGTTGCTTTGTGATAATTTGACTCCAAAGATCAAAAAGTGTATATATAATGTGAGCGCATTGAAGAAAGGAATTAAGCACTCACCATGTTAATTGCATGGGAATTCACTTAACTGAAATAAAATGTTTTCAGTCAAGTGGGAGATGTAGGAAATTGTGTCTTGCAACATTTTATATATCTACTACATTGTCCGGAATTAAACTTCAATGTGGAAGTGTCACGGAAATAACAGGGAATTATTGATGCACATGTACTTAAGGAAATATACTTAAGAAAGCCGGTACATCTATACTGGAATACAGTGTATATTAATACGCTGGAATTATACCCGGGAACATTATAGAGTGGAATGCTAGGTTGTCCGTAGGATTGGCTCTATGGATTGTTAAAGCCTGCGAGTTTTGATTGTGCATTCAAACTCGGCACATGACTCACACATGCGTGCTGGGACCTAATTGTTTAACAGTAATAGGCTCGGTAATTGGCTGTTAGGTATGGTGGTCGTTCTAACATGTCACGAGTCCTATCTGGAAACAGATTGGTTTATCTGGAATTTGGAGTTAATATAAAGGTCCCACCCTCTAGCCTCAATATGCATTGTGAGCGGCACCACCGATAAGGCAGAGGAATAGAGGGTAGGCCGAAATTGCTCCAAACCTAATTTTTCTACAGATTTGCATAGGCAGAAGAAGAAGTGTTCCTATTTATAGGACTTGGGCATCTGTTGGGAAAAATATCTGAGTCGACCACCGCTTGCCGCTTGACCCGAGCTGGATAAAGAAAATATCTGCCGACCACAGCTCTTCCTTGTCAAACACACCTCAGCTACCACTGAGAAAAAGAAACGTTGCTTCTCTAATCCAATCAGCTCACGTTAAGATGTACTCCCTCCGTTCTAAATTAGATGAATTTAATTTGTCCACATATCTATCTAGATATGTGGACAAATGGAAGTCATCTAATTTGGAACGGAGGGAGTACTACTATTCCCTCCGTTCCATTTTATTTGACTCACATATATCTAGATATGAATGTATCTAACATAGATATATTCATATCTAAATATATGTGAGTCAATTAAAATGAAACGGAGTGAGTAGTTGCTAAACAAAAAGCTCATACATACATGCATGCAACAGCACCACCAGCACATGCACGTACAACTCGATGGATAGCACGTGTAGAACAAAATTAGTTACAAAGCAAACCAGCCAAAATGAAATAATTTGAAACCAAATATTATTTTATCCAAAATAAATGAGAATTCGAAAATTCGGGGTATTACAAAAGTTGTAGTCACATGGTTCGTCTCTCTCTCCTCCATGTGCCAGGTCAGTAGGTGGGCTCCAATGAGGCTGACAGCAACATCCCGCTTTCCATCTCAGGCTCTCTCACCACCACGAGCTAGCATAGCACGGTACCGTACGATCGGGACTACGGACGTAGTGAGCACGGCGGGCCGGGCAGGAGGGCGGTCCCGGATCCCATCGGTCGGAGCTAAACCGGGTGCGAATTAAGGCCCGCCACAGGCCCACCGCACCGGCTTCTTGTCCCTTGTACCTTCCGGGTACTCCAACTGTACCCGCACTTGTACCTCCCCACCCTATTGAATTCTCTCGTAGAAAAGAGAAATATGCATTGCTAGGCACACACCCTTCAGCCTCCCCATTGTACTCCCACTCAGATATTGTCTACATCTCAATCGGTTCATGGAAATTACCAGTCTAGATATTATGTAACACTTTATGAAGTTTGAACCATGGTAGAACAAACTCCCTTTGCAACCGAACGCGACATTTAGGATGGAAGGAAGATGATATTATATGGAATGTATGACCCATGGTGTGTTGTCCCACGGTACAAGCTGTGTACTTGACGATGCAAGTCCATCCAACGTATGTACCGATCAGCTAGCCAACAACACATCCAAACAGGGGTTTCCAATTTTGGACAATATTACAGAATTTTCCGATTTGAAAAGCGAGGAAGCTTGTAAGGAAGGAAACGATGTAACAAAATCGAGATCAAGAAAAAGGTCCAACATGATGCATTGTCAATTCATATACTTTCAAGCAAATATTCATGTCCATCTCGAGCCAATGTATGCCCAAAGAAGCAACCCATCAAAGTGTAGACAAGGCAACTGTCCGAATAAATACAATCCCTTTCGAGTACATGATTCGCAAATTTCGAAAGAAGGAAAATGGTGGAAGAACACCACCACTCTATGGGTACACGCGAAAACATATATTATTGTTAAGCATTGTAAAGGAACAAGGCGATGCGAATGCAAGATGAGGCATGGTGAATTGCACATTATTTGTGGCACATTTTTTCTGCTCGGTTCAAACTATTGTATTTGGTTGCACTTGCATGGCTTTCATATCTTACTACTCCCTCCGATTCGGTATAATTGTCGCATCAAAGCATCAGTTCATTTACAACTTCAACGCTAAAGTCACGACACTTTTTTGGTCCAGATGGATTATTATAGTACCAATTTGGAATAAACGCGGCGAAAATTTAAGAGGCGTATGTAATCACATCATTCTCGGGTACGCAGAGCAGCTGGCCAAACAAATGCTACACAATTCCATTCAGAGTAAAGAATTTGCAAATGCCAACGATGAAAAATAATAATGGCAAAAAGACCTCTGCATTCTGCACAACGCATGAACTCCCACCACCTCTTCCGTTATATAAGGGGCCAGCCACCATGGCCATTCCGGTACAAACGTCTTCCCAGCTCAAGCGTCCCTCGCCAAGAAAAAGAACCCGCCGCCCTCCGCCTCTCACCAAGAACAAGAACCCGCCGCCGTCGTTGCCTCTTCCGCACCTCCATTTCCAAGTCTCAAGCTCTTCGTCACAGCGGCCGAGAGTCATGAAGCGCCTGCTCAGACGGCTCTCCCGCGTGGCCGCAGCGGACGCTGCCTGCGCCGCCACCGGCGCGTACCAGCCGCTCAGGGCCGACGTCGCCGCCAAGGCCTCCTCGTCGCCATCTTCTTCGTCTTTCTTCGGCGCGCGGCGTCTCGGCAGCGGCGCCCGGGTGCCAGAGGGGCACGTGCCGGTGTGCGTCGGCGAGGAAGGCGGGCCAGTGGAGCGGTTCGCCGTGCGCGCCGAGCTCCTGGGCCGGCCGCCGTTCGCGGCGCTGCTCCGGCGCGCCGCGCAGGAGTACGGGTACGGCCACCCGGGCGCGCTCCGCATCCCCTGCGCCGTCTCCGACTTCCGCCGGCTCCTCCTCGGCCTCTCCGACGCCGGCGCCGACAACGACGATGACACGCCGTTCTATTACTAGCCCGTTTCGCCCTCCTTGTTCGGGGTATTTGCGCTTCTGCCACGGAGGGCGTGATTGAAAATTTGCCCCCTGGCAGAAGCCAATTGCCAGCTGCTGCGGTTTTACCGGTCTACCCCTGGAGAGGATGCCTGTACATAGGGAGGGCTCGTGGGGTTGGTGGAGGGCAGGACAGGGATTCCGGCGTGTTTGCACCTGCAGCTCAACAATTTTTAGGATCTGTTGTGTTTTGGGAACTATTTCTCTCTTTCTTTTTCTTCGTTTTTAGAGTGTTCATCTGGCTAGGAGCTCTAGATCTAGCTCTGGTAGTTCCATTGGAGCTTGCTGCTTCCTAGGGATTTTTGAGGTCTCGTCAACAATCATGTAAGGTTAACCTCATGTTTGTGAAATGAATGAGAGTTTGCTGCAGCAAATTGAATCTCTTAAAAGGTTAACCCCATATGTATGTCTGTGCTGCATCTCAGCTCTGTCATGGATTACAAATTTACAATGCTGTAGTCTCCTGGTTTGTTGGTTGGTGTGCTTGGGCTTGCCAACCATGGCCGGTGGCTTCGGAATCGTAGAGAGGTTCAGCAGCTAGCTGACTGCACGTGAGGCTCTACAGTGTGCAGCAATCGGTGGCCCATTAAATTGGGGGTATTCTGAAAATGTGTATATTGCTCGAATTGACCAATGTGCAGCCGTCTGGGTGTGTGTGTTTTCGGCAACAGAGCACATGCACTGCTCCGCTTCAAGTGATATGCCCATCCGTATCAAAATATAAATTTTTTCATCTACTTTCTGCAGTATCTAGACTTGTTTTATTATAAGATTCACATGAAACTTATACTAAAACATGTCTACATACATATACGTAGAAATTAGTTAGAAAAACTTATATTTTGATATAGAAGGAGTATATTTTCTCTCAACTCAGAGCAGCAAAATCAAAACAGTGTGAGAAAAACTCCAAAACAACCGAGTGAATTGGCACAAATGCATGCTATAATTACAAACAACCGAGTGAATTGGCACAAGATGCATAGTGTTACCGAAATATATAGCAGCAAAACAAAAACATTGTGAAAAGCTACAATAAAATTGACGGAATTTGCACACAATCACATCTGGAGTAAAATTTAGTAGTGTTGTGGACACGGTCGAAAACCTGATTTTTTCTTATTCCTTACTTATGATCACTTATTTCTACATTATGGTATGGTAGCACCGGTTACCATCCCTTTCTCAGTCGAACAAACATAGTGAAGCAATGTGTTTATTCTTTGCACCACATTGACGGATATCGACAAGAACCAGAGTAAACTAGGGTAAACTTATCCTTTAATGATATGTTCTGTTAGCGAAAACGAAAGATGATTATTCGTATGTAGAAATTGACCCCCGGAACTTGTATTTCCACTGGAAAAGAATTATGTGGAGCACACCCCCATGTGCGGATACCTTTGCCATTATATGTGACAACTGCATTGCATGCGGCTTAGTGCTGTGGATGAGCTCACGGGGACGACGATGGGTGAGAAGAGAAGGTTTAGCACACCATCTTACCTTTACTTGCACCTAGAAGCAACTAATCCTGGCCATTACGATATATATATTCTCGCTGGAATCATTATGTCAGAAACCGTTAAGTATGGGAGAACAAAGATTAAACATCGTACATCAGTACAGGTAACAGGTACTGGTAGCCTGCATTATTCACTAGCATGTGCCTGCCTGCGCGTCTTTTCTGCACATTCGGGAATTTCCGGGTTTGAACAGGTGCGAAAGGCAGGGAGAATTAAAACGAAATCGGATGCAGATATTTTCTACTTCTTAAATTATATATATGCAACGCGGTCGTTAGCTGCGCTGATAATTTCTCCTTGACGATGCATATATATGTCCATATATTATATACTAGCAGATGCCGTGTCAACAGAAAGCACAGCTCATATCTCCTGTTTTTTTATGTGTGCAAGCAAAAGATGCATGTACATGTCACCTAGTTAACGAGAACCAGTACCAACATCCTCCAAAGTCTTCATTGCAAAACCGGCACATGGAATGGCACCAGAGATCATCCAAAAACTCTTCCAAGAAATGAATTTCCAGTCCAAGTCCATGAGAGAAAAGGCAACCACCCTAGCTGGGAGCTACGAGCTGTGAGGTGACCGGAGTTGATGAGGACCTCTGCGTGCATGCATGCATCCATGGAGTAATTTGCTGCTGCCGGAGGCAGGGCACGCCATGTGCACTCAGAGCATCAGGCAGGCAGGAAGTGAAGGCCACATTGAAACTTGAAAGGAAGGCAGAGGCAGAGCACGCGTGACTGTCAGGCTGAGACGACGACGACCGAAAAGGCGACGGCCACGGCGGCCATGCCGTTGCAGCTCCCGGAGCTCGGACAACTGCGGCGATCCAGCCGCTCGCGCGGCACACGTCGCACCGGAAGCGCCACCTCGTGCCGCGCGTGGCGTCGCCGCAGCACACGTAGATCATTTCCTTATCTTGGCTTGACTACGTCTACGTGAACAGTGGCCTGCAGTATGTCTGTCAGGTTAAATAGGCGACGATCGACATGGATGAAGCGGCAGCAGCACTGTGGTCGTTCTGAATCGAAGAGATTTTGGTGTGGGGGTGCAGAGCGGCAGCGACGAGTGGGAGGAGGATTCTGCTGCGATTCAGCAACAGAGCGGTGAACAAGACAGCGTTTGCTGCTTGCACGCGATCGGAGGTTGAGCGGTTCGCGCATCTGCAGAACCGATTCTTCTGAATAAGATAGTGGGCTGGAATTCCGCAAAACATCGCGATATGAAATGCCCAACTAATTTTTTAACTTGTACATCTCCGTAAAATATACACGTGGCGCAAAGTTTTGTAAATAAAACCTTTTAATTTTGTTTCACAATAAAAAACATTTTAATTCTGTCTCCTTAAATAGACAAAATCCAGAGCTATAAAACTTTTCAAGACACGTGTTTTTGTCTTTCTAACACACTAGATGATGCCCCGCGCGTTGTTGCGGGACGCTTGCAAAAAACTATGAAAGAAAGCATATAAAACTGAATAGAGGAATAAAATTGCACGACTCAAATGCACTAAATTATGAAGAAGAAATTCAAATAGCTACTCGTCCATCTCTTCGGATCCAAAGGTGCTTAATTGACACAATTAGGGAAATATATGTCATTGTCTTCACCATGCCAAAGATGGCAAGGTGTTGAACACAAAACAATCAAAATTAAGGAGCGGGGGGGGGGGGGGGGGATGGGTGTCCCAAATTCCCAGCACCACGCGCGTGCGCTTAGCGAGAGAGCCTCCGGCAAACATCATACTTGGGCATTTGGACATAGTTACAAATTGTAGCCACAAAGCGCAACTGTCAAATCTGCTCTACATAGATGTTGATAGAGAGGAAGGGAGAGAGCCAGCATGTGGTGACTTGAGTGCACAAATACTACCGGATCGAAGTGGAGGTAAGAGCATCTCCAACCGAGGCCCCTATAGGCAGCCCAAACGTCCGGGCGGACCGCCCGGACGGGTTTTGGGCCAAAAAAGGCGACCCAACCGCGGCCCCCATAACGGCCTCAAACGACCGGGCGGTCCGGCACACCCCAAACCCAGCCCAAATGTGGGGCGGGTTTGGGGCCGCCTGGATGCGCTCGGACGCGTCCGCCCTCTGGTCGCTGACAGCTCGGGCCCGCGTGTCGGATGGAGGCTGACCGTCGGAGAACGCTGACCGGCGGTGTCCACGCGTCGCCGGCGTGATAAAATCGGAGACCCCGAGAAAACCCTAACCGGCATTCCCCATTCCTCCCCATCTCCAATCCGCAATGTCGAGCGGTTCCGCGGACAGCAGCTTCTGGGATGAGCGGGAGGACGCGGAGAGCAAGGCGCCGCTGGCGGCGGCGGTCGAGCAACGCGAGGAGGAGGAGGACCCCGACGACGACCTCGCTTACCGCGTCGCAGTCCTCCGGTCGCTGGAGGATAAGGGGCGCTCGAGCACGCCGGCGCGTGGATCGGGAGCGGCCAGTGGCCAATGCAGCCGCTGGTCGGCTTCGGCGCGTAGATCGGCGCCGCCAAGCGTCAGCCGCAGGTCTGCTCCGGCGTCTGCGGCCGCGCCGCGTCGTCGTCTCCCTCCGGTCCAAGCCCCTCCGGGATGGAGGATCCTTCCCGATGGGGAGGGGTGGAGGCTTCTGCCGGTGCCGCCGCCGCGGGCGCCGGAGACGGTGGGGAAAGCTTTCCGCCAGGCGAAGCGGGCTGGCAAGTCGCTGAGCATAGCGGCTGCCGTCGCCGGGGCTGACGCGGACCTCCCCCTCGATGTGGTGGCGAAGTCCCTCACCTCCGCCGAGACCGACGCCCGCCGCAAGGAGCAAGAAGCGCTGGAGACGGTCTTAGCGCTGTCGCAGGCGGAGGCGGAGAAGAAGAAGAAGGCGGCCAATGCGAGCCGCCACGCGGAGGAGCAGGCCCGCGCCGTGCGGATCCTCTCCGGCCAAGCCGTCGACGACGACGACGAGGAGGAGGATCCGTACTACGCCTTCCGCAAGCGCGCTAAGGACGACGCCACCGGCGGCTCCGGCAAGGGCAAATCTCCGATGTGAGATTTGTCAATCTAAATTATTTTGTATGTAAGTAAAATCTGTCAACCTGCTGTCGGATGAACGAACTATGTCAACGTTGTATATGATCTACGTTGATGAACTATGCTATATCTACGTTGCATGGGGCTGCATTGTTTTGGGGTTTTCGTCTGAGGGGGACGGCTGGAGCCGCATGTTTTTCGGGGTCGCCCGGTTGCTGTCCGCGGACGCGTCCGGACGGATTTGGGGGCGGATTTGGGGGATGCGGTTCGAGATGCTCTAAAGTTACTTGGGTCGGTTTAAAGGTAGCATATATATATGTAGTGAAGCCCAAAAGACAGAGGTAGCAGAACGGACAGGATTTGATATTGGGTAGTGGAACTGAAGAGAATTGGATACACTTAATGTAATGGATGTGCAAGTTAATTTATTGGGACCTGAATGGTCGACACAGCTTGGAAGCTGAACGGAAGGGAATTTCATCCATTGAATGATATTTTTTTTTATTAAGCTGATGTGGCAATTATGCTAATGTGGAAAATATGATGAAGTGGCAGGCTACAATTGCTCAAACATGGTGGATGAGGTGGACGGCTTGCATGTTGAGAAAATTCCTTGTGGTGGGTCTTTCCTATTTAGATATAGAAGATACCACATAAAAATCTTTTTCGAGCCAAAATTTTTGTGCGCACATAGAACATGGGTACGTACACCAAGGAAAAAAATAGCATGCTACAGAAATATAGCGTCGGCCTTAAAATATGCTATTAACGTGTTATTTCGCGTTATAGCATGCTATAGCAAGACATTGTACGTTGATCTATTTATTGGGATCATTTCCAGAATGCTATAACATGCTATTAGCAAATTTTTTCACTGACGTACACCCGAACCCATTTTCCTAAAATTTTGACATCAAGGAATACAACTTTTATAAACAAAACATATACCCCGCAGGTTCAGATGTGGTATATTTTATCTACCATGGCGCCCTTGCGTTTTAGTGAAAAATGCCAGCCAATTTTGTGCGAAATAATGAAGGCTAACCCATGGTCAATGACATTTCTAACAAGATTACTACTTTGATATTCGGACTTTTGGAATTTGTTTTCCCTTTAACTAGTCTTGCGGATGGTATTCCTCCTTGGTTGGCTAACCCATGCTCAGTTATAGATTTTGTGATATTCGCTACTATATATGCACATTGTTACATCAATAGTTAATGACACTCGGTTGTTTTCACCTACAAATAGTATTGGAAAAATAACCCCACAAATGTTCCCTTAATGTCGAAATACGAAAATAACATAATGTGCTATGCAATACCTGAGCTGCTAATTTCCTTTAATCGATACAAATATATGCTAATATCTATCATTGCCTATATCCATAACTTTTGTCAGAGATTTTTCTGATACTTGAGAATGTGATTTTCTGATATTAAAAAATAAGGAGCTCAATGGAGGTCGACCTCCATTTAGACTTTCCAGAGAGAAAGAGGGGCAATGTGTGTGCATAGCAAAGCAGCCATTCTTTTCTTTCATGTCGAGCAGAGTGAATTAAACAAGGGGAGGGTACAAGTGCGGGTACAGTTGGGGTACCCGGGAGGGACAAGAAGCCGGTGCGGTGGGCCTTAGGGCATCTCCAGTCGTTTTGCCCCCCAGGATTCAAAACTGGGCGAAAACGGCGCAAAACGGCGCAAAATCAAAACCCGGGGAGGTCATTTTTCCAGCCGTAGCCCACCCAAGCAGGGAAAATGGGGGGCTTTTGGTGAGAGCACGTGGGGTGGGGGAGAAAAAGTAGGAGAGAGAGGCATCTTTGCATGCAAATTAGAGAAAAAGTAGGAGAAAGATGCCTTTTTTCATGCAAAACGGCGCTTTTTGCCCCCCAGGCCAAACCCAGCCTGTTGGGTTCGCCTTGGGTGCGCCGGCGCTAAAACGGCGCTTTTTTAAGTCCTGTGAGGGCTGGCTGGTAAAATTCGGCGCTTTTCGGCGCTTTTTGGCCCAAAAAGTGGCCTTGGGGGGTCCTAGGGGGCACGGCTGGAGATGCCCTTAATAACTCGCACCCGGTTTAGCTCCGACCGATGGGATTCGTGCTTGCGCCGGGACCGCTTTCTTGCTCGGACGGTACCGTGCTGTGGTAGCTCGTGGTGGCGAGTGAGTCTGAGCGAGATGTTGCTGTCACTTTGGAGCTAGCCCACCTACTGACCTGGCAGGCTGGCACATGCAGGAGAGAGAAGGAGGCAAGCTTGTTAGTATTATATTTTGAAGAAAAAATATAAAGAAAATGAGCTACTATGCCTCAAGGTCTCCTTAATTGGAGCACTGAGCAGTAGAATATGTTCGCCATGCATGTTGAAAGATCGCTCCAAGTCTACTAAAATTCAACACCATGCATGTCGCTAGCGTGTTAGGCAGGGGCGGCGCCAAGGTATGCCCCTGTATTCCCATGCATACCCAAGAATATGAGCGAACAAAGATTTAATCCATGTCCGGGCCCATATAACTCCGCCCAACAGGCAGCAGCGCACAGGTCCTGAACTTCTGCTCGTTCTTTGCACGTTCGCTCAGGGCGATGCAGCCTGATAGACTCGCTCTCCCTCGTTTCTGTCTGTCGCTCAGACTACTCAGGCACATCAGCACATGGCGGCCACGGCCAGCCCTAGCGAGCGATTGTGGCGGCGACAGGCGACCCAGCCCTCCCTCACCCTAGCGCAGACTGCCCCGTGGCCACGTACGTATGGCCCCGCCCGCCCCCGGCTCTAATCCATCCAGATTTCTAATTTTTATTCATGGTTGGATTTGCTATTTGTTGACTTGCTCCGCCTTGATTTTCTAATAGCAGATGTAATTTCGTAGATGCAGATTGAAAATTTTATGGTCTATTGTTTTCAAAAATTGCCAGCGCCTAGTATTTTGCTTGTATATTTCATTGAGAGCAAAAAAAAAATCCAGTGAATACCCAGCCACAAAATACTGGCGCCGCCACTGCGAGCGGCGGTGGCTGCAGCATCAGTTTCTCGTTCTCGCCATATCACGCGAGTGACCGACGACCTCCGGTAGCTCCTCTGATCGGCGTCCCTGGCCTTCCTCAACCAGCCTTCGCATAGCTCTACGTGGTAACGTGGATCTCGCCGCCGGTGGTCTCGTGCGCAAGAAAATTGGGGAAGAAAGATCTTACACGCAGGTCCCACATGTAAGTGAGAGTAGCCTACAATCCCGGTTGGGATTCTTACATTCCCCTATTTACCAAATACGTTTAGGGTTCGATTTAGACTGGGATTCGCAAGTTGAGGGTGCCAATGACCGGGATTTCAAGTTGAGGGTTTGATTTGTCTAACCTCTACAAATTGAAGGTTTAAAATAGACTTCTTCCATATATCTTTGTGCAACTTTGTTGCCTCCTCGGTATTCATTCGACACATCTAGAGCCTACTCGCATTCATCCCGCATGCCATACGTTGGAGATGAGGCCGCGTCCTCGGCCACACCATGAGCCCTACACAAACAACTCCTCATCGCCATCCTCATGGAACACAACACGCCATATAGTACAATAACAATATAGTGGTTTGTCGGAAGAAGATAGCTTGCCATTCGTGCCTGCCTCAGGGGCGCGGTGCAACGCCTGGGGTATTCGGGAACTCATCCCCGTTCGTGCACTCCATGAACACATCAGGAAATGGACGACGACATGGCGACGCTGGAGGACAATTCTATGCGTCTAGAGCCATGCGAGGAGGCTGAGCGCGAGGGCGATGAGGGATGGGGCGAGATATATTCCAAGAGCATCGCTTGGTCTAGAAGTCCATGGCGATGAAGCTCGCCGAAGATATATAGAGCGCGCGCCGCTCGGCAAAGGGAAATGCCACCTGAAGCCACTGCCTCAGTGTTTTCCTGGTCGGCGATGCCGAGTTATAAGCCACCGGTAAGGACAAGGTGAAGATAATCTACATTTCTGATTATAACAAGGAGTACAAAATTAGTTCAGTGTGAGGAAGCGAACGCCACCTTGAGGTCCAGTTTTGTCCATACAAGAGTCATGCAAACCTAGATCAAAATATAAAAATGCACAACATTCTAATCAAGCATCCAAATAAAATGCAGTTCTCACCTTAGTGTTCCTCGCGAAGTGTTCTTCGATATTTGATCCTGCATGAATACATTCTGATAATTATTTCTGAAAAACAAATTTCTCTCACGAAGTTTGTGTTAACAACATCCTTTCCTAGCATGGATTAGTATCTATGCAAATTGTTTTATTAAGAACAAGTTACTTATGTATATTTCTTTTCATAGTACGAAAATTGTATTTAAAACCGTTTTCACAATTTAGAGGGCACACACATGTATGTTTGGAATATCAACCTTTTGAAAAGCAACTCTGTGTCACAATAAGCCAATTTGTGATAAACAAAATGCTTTTGAAGAACAGATCGACAAATTTGAGATTAGTTTGGGGTGAAAGCAAGTATGTTTGGGGGAGCATGTTTTATAGTACAAATTTGATTTTTTATATATATAAAACTTGCTAGATTTAACAGTGTGTGCCTCCAAATTGCAAAGACGGTTTATCATTTCAATTTCTAAGATAATAAAAAACTATATACTAGAAAACTCTTTTACGCAGACAATTGACAGATTATCAATCCATGGTAGGAAAAAGCATGTTTACACATAAAAAAAACAACGTGACACAAAAATACTTCACAAAAACATGTGTCGAAGCATGTCCATGTGAGATCGAGTATCAAAAATCTTGAGGTGAGACAAGCAAATGGTGAAACATATGGTGGTTTCGTTTAAAGTTGAACATAATGCATTTTTGGAGATTTAGATGAGGTGAGACAGGACAAAAGGAATTGGTACATCGGTGGCCTGCTATTTTCGCGCGGTGGAAACAAGGAGCTAGCCTACGCTTACTTTCAAGCATTTGGGTTTTTTTCAGACGTCCATGGGGCACAATATATGATAGTACTGCTAATTTAGGCATGATTGCATTACCTAAACAAATCATATGATGGTATGTCAAAAAAAAAAATTCGTATGATGGCTGAGAATGAATTGTAGCCCAAGTCAAGACTATATTGGGGATCTACATGTAACATTAAAGCTCAGATATTGCAATCTGGTGATATATATGTTGGGTATCAATCGATACCCATTTTGAAAACAAACAATATATATCCTTGCAAATACGTGCGCTGAGTTTTTTTTCTTGCTTGCTTGGAGAGCATTGTTGATCATATAACACAAGTACGCATCTCCTGGTTGGATCGGCTACGATTTGGGCATCATCTCATCCGCACCTGCCCTCAGCAGTCAGCACGCTCCATTCGCACCATGTCCATGTACACCAGGCAGGCGACCGGATCCCACCTGCTCAGGATCGACGGGTACACGCAAGTCTGCAAGATGGTGGGCAAGGGCAAGAGCATGAGATCGGACACGATCAGCGTCAGCGGCCACGACTGGCGTATCAGTTGCTATCCAAACGGCCACTCCTCGAAGCAGGGGAGCTCCCACATCTCCCTCTTCATCGAACATGTCACTGATTACAGCCAGACCTGCAGGGAGGAGGCGACGGCAAAGGCCCAGGCGAGCATACTCGACCAGGCCGGGATGCCCTCCTACACTCAAACTTTGCCAGAGGTCTGCGCGTCGTACGACCAAAGTTTTGGGTGGAATGAATTCATCAGCCACGAGGATCTCGACAAGGGAAGCATATCAAGGATGACTGCCTGACGATCCTTTGCGACCTCACCGTCGTCGCCGGGGAGTGCGCCGAGGTTGTCCTGCCGCCGGAACCCACAGCTTGGGAGCCGGCGCTATGGCTATCTCACTTGCACGGACAACTCGTGGAAGCCATCTGGAACAAGGAGAAACCGGATGTCAGGATCCACATCGGCGGAGAGACGTTCCTTGCGCACAGGTGGATGCTACAGGCCCGATCCCCCGTACTCAAGCAGGATCTCTCGCTCACATCCGATCTACGTGTCGACGCCGTGGACGCAGAGGTTTTCAAGACTCTGCTACAGTTCATCTATGTGAAGAAACGAGAGAAGCGAGAGAGAGAGTGAAGTGAATGGAATGCTTTATTGATAGAGACTGCGGCTATTTATAGTAGGCCAACAGTCGGGTTACAATGTCGGTTGTCGCTTCCGAAGAGGCACGGCGACGGTTCGCTCTTACAGCGTTTGGACAACTGCTAATAATCCTAACTGCTAGGAGGAATATTCGGTAGGATATTCCTAGTACAATTCTAACTGCCATTTTAGCCTAATACTAACGCTAGTTGTTCCTAACACTCCCCCTTGGACAAACGCTATCCTTTGTATGCTTCATCATCATGAATTCTTCGTATGGTATTGAGAGCTTGGGATGTCCTTGTTGATCTTCATAGTCTTTGATCTTGTAGAATTGATATCCTCGAAAGATCCTGCAAAAATATATATGGAGAAAATATAGGAATTTGATATACCGTAGGTATAGTTATTGTCTCAATAAAATCCATATGAGAAACCAATATAGGAAAACTCATAAGGAAAGAGTACAATATATTATTATCGGATGATAATTAATAAGTTCAGTTCTAGGAATTTTCTCCCCCTGAACCTTGCAAATTCCGTAGTCGTCTCATACCAATGCCATGAATGCATTTTTGAAATGCAGTTGTTGGTAAAGACTTAGTGAACAAATCTGCAAGATTGTCACATGATTTTGTTTGCAGAATATCAATTTCTCCTTTTTTCTGTAATTCATGAGGATAGAACAGTTTTGGAGCAATATGTTTTGTGATGTTACTTTTAATATATCCCATATGCATTTGAGCAACACATGCAGCATTATCCTCGTAGATAATAGTTGGTGATTCTAATGAACCAATACCGCATGAAGTTTGAATATGGTTGATCATTCTGCGAAGCCATACACACTCTCGTGAAGCTTCATATAATGCAATTATTTCAGAGTGATTAGTGGATGTTGCTACTAAAGTCTGCTTTGTTGACTTCCATGAGATAGCAGTTCCACCATATAAAAACACAAACCCTGTTTGTGACCTGGCATTATGGGGATCGGAAAGATAGCCAGCGTCAGTATAACCAATCAGGGTCATTTCTTGATTTTTCTTATAGAATAAACCAAGATCTTTAGTACCATTTAAATATCTGAAGATATTCTTTACTCCTGCCCAATGGCGTTTTGTTGGAGCTGCACTATGTCTAGCCAGTAAATTTACTGCAAAGGCAATATCTGGTCTAGTACAATTCGCGAGGTACATTAGTGCTCCTATGGCACTCAGGTATGGGAACTCAGGTCCCAGTATCTCTTCGTCATCATCCCTAGGTCTAAAGGGATCCTTTTCCATATCAAGGGATCGAACGACCATGGTGTCTTGGATGGATATGATTTATCCATATTGAATTTTTCCAAAACTTTTGAATATAGGCGGGCTGATAAACGAGTATTCCTGAGGGAAGGTGCTCAAGTTGTAAACCTAAGCAAAATTTGGTTTTACCCAAATCTTTCATCTCAAACTCCGTCATTAAATGATTGCGTGCGACAGTTATGTCTGCTGCGTTACCAATGATGTTGAGGTCGTCAACATATACTGAGATGATACAAAATCCCTTTGAGATTTCTTTATAAAAACGCATGGGCAATCATCATTGTTTGAGTATCCTTTTGGAGAAGGAACTCACTAAGTCGGTTATACCACATTTTACCCGACTGCTTCAAGCCATAGAGTGACTTTTGTAATTTTACACAATACATGTTGCGATTTCTGTCTGGATTCGGAATTTTAAGTCCATCAGGAACTTTCATATAAATATCCGCATCTAGTGACCCATATAAGTATGCGGTCACTACATCCATTAACTGCATTGATAAATTCATTTGTACTGCCAATGATATTAAATATCGAAACGTAATTCCACTCATTACAGGAGAATATGTATCGTCGTAGTCGATACCGGGTCTCTGCGTAAACCCTTGTGCTACTAGTCTCGCTTTGTATCTCACCACCTCATTGTTTTCGTTCCTTTTTCGAACAAAAACCCATTTAGCTCCCACAGGGAAGACTTTATGAGGAGTAGGTATTACTTTAGAGAATACCTCTCTTTTGTTAAGCGAGAGTAGTTCTGCCTCAATTGCCTCCTTCCATTTAGGCCAATCCGAGCGCTTCAGGCACTCTTTCATAGATTTTGGCTCTGGATCCAGTTGAAGGGTTTTAGCAATTTTCGAGGAGAAATATATGTCGACAATAGTAGTCTTTCTATCGTATGATTCTCCTGAATCAATATAGTTTGTGGATATTTCTTTGATTCCTTCAGGCACCGTGTGATTTCCCATAACAACGGGGTCTGAGTGTTTCGATGTCCCAGCATTAGTATTTGTGCGCACATTTATGCTGGGCTCTTGATGTTGAGCATCAATTTGGTGTCTATCAACTTCAGGTTGATTTTCATTTACTGACATAGATTTTGATTTTCTTTGTTTCCGCGGTGGCTTTGGAGAAGCCTTTTCCCTTGTAACCAGATTTCTCCCCCTTTTGTTTGCAATTGGGAGTTGAGTAGTTTTATTTGGTACCTCTACTCGTTCTGGTGCATTAGCTGCAGGGATATAAGATTTTGTGACACCTTTGTGGTCAGTAAATGCGTCTGGCAGATTGTTTGCAATGTTTTGCAAATCTATGATTCTCTGAACTTCAGATTCAGATTCTCTAGTACGTGGGTCTAAGGACTGGATGCCTGTAACATTCCAATCTATTTCCTGGCATTCTTTGTGGTTTGTTTCTCCCCCTAATGCCGGGAAATGGTCCTCATCAAAAATTGAATCAGCGTACCGGGCTGTAAACAGGTCCCCTGTAAGGGGTTCTAAATATTTTATAATTGACGGAGATTTATATCCCACATAGATTGCTAATTTTCTATGGGGGCCCATTGAGGTACGCTGCGGTGGTGATATCGGTACGTAGACAGCGCAACCGAATTTTCGCAGGTGGGAAATACTTGGCTGATTGCCGCGTACTATTTGAGATGGGGAAGTTTCATGATATGCAGTTGGTCTGACTTGAATCAGATCTGCGGCGTGTAAAACCGCATGTCCCCAACAAGAGGTTGGTAAATTGCAATTCTGTAATAATGGTCTAGCAATTAGTTTTACCCTTTTGATTAAAGATTCAGCCATTCCATTTTGAGTATGAACATACGGTACTGAATGTTCTAGATGGATACCTAAAGCCATACAATAATCATTAAATGCGCGTGAACTAAATTCAGCAGCATTGTCCATTCTTATTGATTTTATCCTGTGTTCAGGATGATTTGCTCGTAATTTGATAATTTGAGCAATTAATTTGGCAAAGGCATGGTTGCGTGTGGACAATAAACACACATGTGACCATCTAGTGGATGCATCAATTAGCACCATGAAGTACCTAAATGGTCCAGACAGAGGTTGTATTGGACCACATATATCTCCTTGAATTCTTTCAAGAAAATTAAGTGACTCATTTTTAACTTTAAGGTAGGATGGCTTAATAATTAGTTTCCCAGTAGCACATGCGGTGCATACAAAATCTGATGATTTAGGAAATCTTGTAGTTGGTAAATTGTGACCAACGGAATTGCCTATAATTTTTCTCATCATACCTATTCCAGGATGACCAAGGCGATCATGCCAAGTCTTGAATTTATCAAGATTTGAAAAATTATTTTATACGCAACATAAGGTACGGGTTTAATGTATGTAAAGTATAATCCGGATGAGAATGAAGGGAATTTTTCAAGAGTTTCTTCCTCATATCCGTTGCTTTTTGTTAAAAGCAAAAATTCTTTCTTATCCACCTGAACTGTTTTTAGGTGGAAATTATTAGATCGGATATCTTTGAAACTTATAAGGGTACGTGTAGATTCAGGATACAAGAGTGCATTCTGAATTACAATAGTAGTACCCATAGGGAGTGTGAAAGTGGCTCTTCCTGAACCAATAATTGCTTTGTTACTACCAGTTATGGTCATAACATCTTCCTTTCTCTTTGTAAGAGTTTGGAAGTATTTTGTTTCCCTTAAAATTGTATTAGTGGTAGCACTATCCACTAAACATAATTCTTCTTCCATCGGATGTTTCCCGTAAAATTTCTATAAATAGAAATAGAATATTTTAGAATAAATCTTATTTTATTCATATATTCATCAAATTACATACATGGTATTTATATTACAAACTTCAAATATAAATACATTACAATATTATGTCTGATTCACATAATACTATATACATAGTCTGATGACTTTATTCTACTTATTGTTATACAATATAGTATTTCTTAGTATATTCAAATGGCTAAATGACATCGACTATTTATGGAGTTTAATTGAGGTCTCCAAAAACATCTTGGGTGTAGTCCACAAGCATGTCTTCATCGAGGATGATATCGTCCTTTGGCTTGAATTCTTCAATAGAACTCTGAGATGGACCAACTTGAGAGTTGTCTTGTATGTCGTTGAAGTGAGCTTCAGCTTTGTTCCATGAACTTGTTTCCCTTTTCCTCCATACTTCATGTATAGATCCACGAGGTGCTTGGGAATACGGCATTTGTTAGTACGATGATTCGCACATCCACACCTTTGACAAGTTTGAGAACTGTCATTACGGTCATTTTTCTTGAAATGACCTTTCCCCTTAGATTGACCGTTGGTCTTTTGACCATAGTTCTTTTTCCACTTTCCTTTAAATTTTCGGAAGTTCCTTTTACGGTTTCCAAATTTGTTAGTAAAATGAGCATTAGCATGTGCTTCAGGGATTGGCATTGCGCCCGTTGGGCGAGCATTGTGATTTTTCATGAGAAGTTCATCATGCTTCTCGGCCTGAAGTAATGTGTATATAAGCTCAGAATACTTTGTGTATTTTTGTTGACGATACTGCTGTTGCAATATCCTCATTGAGGGGTGGAAAGTGCATAAGGTTTTATCTATTAAGTCCGCATCTGAAACTGCTGATCGCAAAATCTCAGTTTGGAGTTAATCTTATGCACGGCAGAATTATATGCAGCCACAGACTTAAAGTCCTGGAACCTTATGAGAGACCATTCTCTGGGCTTCCGGCAACATTACTGCTCTTTGTTGATCATATCTCTCCTTGAGGGAGTTCCATAAGACTAGTGGATCCTCCTCCATTAAATATTCATTTTTTAAATCAGGATGGAGGTGGTGCCTTATGAAATGCAATGCCGCATACTTTACCACTTGTGGTATTTCTGGAGCATTTTCAGGGGGTGTGACAATGCAAGGGCCAAGGTTACGTCCAGTCAAGTTTATTTTCATATCCATGGCCCATGATAGATAGTTACTTCCATCAATTTGTAGTTCTTCGAATTCTTTCTTATTGATGCCAGCCATTTTTCCTGCATGTATGATCATGCATTTATCAATTTTACTTGATAGTAAAATTATTTTGGTAAACAACAATTTTTTCTAGAGGAACAATTTTAAGCTGATGCTTTAGAACCAAATATGTGTAGATCTTCGAATTTCAAGTTAACACATTGTAGATAATCTCCATTTTATGGAGTACATCTCTCAGTACTAGGAAGCATAATCTGACGTATGTCAGTAGACGCCTATCTAGTACCCTGTGTTATACTTTGACTTTAATATATTTGGAAGAGCACTTTGGAGATAATCATTCATCGTAATGATAAATGAATATACTCACAGTAATGGATAATCTGTATTTGTACAGTAGATGCCATCACCTTGTGATTCGCAAATATGATTCGAGATAGTCACATTTTTTTTTTCTCATATTTTAGTAATGAGAACGTTGCACGAAATTATATTTCAAATGCAAAAAATAAAATTGTTGTACCAAATAAACATGTTATAATATTCTACATGCAAATTTATTAATAACATGTCATGTACATATTGAAATTCAAATAGACATAAGGTCTAGAATATGTATATACAATACGATACTTGTCACACTGAACTAAGTACGAACTGAGGTTTCTAAGTACTGCTCAACTAAACACGATACGATAGTGGCAGATATGGTGCTTTCTAGAAGTACAATGACTAAAGCAACATGTAATTTATTTAATAGTACTAGAGTAGCACGTAAGGCCTGTGTCGGCACTGCTTGGAGCCTTGGACCAGCAGAGGTCAAAAGGGGATCGAGGAGTGTGGATAACGCCCAGTTCGAGCATCTTCTTCTTCCACCGCTCCCTTGCTCCATGCGAGTGCCCACGGCACTTCCATCAGTGGCGGCGGCAGGGACCATCCGCGGAGGAGGAGGGCGGCTGGTGTTGGCCTCGTTGAGGCGAAGCTCTCCGACTTGGTCAGTGAGGCCGAGCGCCACGGGCGACCATGTTCCTCTGCGGATGCCGGCGGGGCGGGCCGCCATGGCTGCGGCGAATCGGCGGAGGATGACGCGCGCTTCCGGCAAGGGCGTGGGGAGGGCGAGCACCGGCTCGTCTTCCTCTTTCTCCTGCGCTGGGAGATTGAGGTCGGGGAGCGCTGGGGCGACCGGCGCGGGAGCCACGGCCTCGACTTCCTCCATTGCCGCTTCTGGCTGGACCGTGTCTGGTGGCGCGGAGAACTCCGGCACGGGGTCGTAGCCCGGCGGAGCGAAGTGCTGCGCGTCCTCGTCGGATGGCGTCGGTGACGGGAGACACGGTCCGAAGCCATGGCGCATGTAGTAGTACATTGGCGGAGGCGGAGGCGGAGGTGGTGCCGCGAGGTCGTCGTCGCTGAAGTCGCGTTCGGCGTCGTCGACGAGCCAACCGGCGCTTGGGCCGCCCAGCAGCCACTCCATGGGCGGAACGGCGAACTCCGGCGGCACTGGCACCAGTTCGTCGGTGTCCATGCTGACATTCGAGACTGAGGCCTCGTCTTCGTACACTGCGTCAACTACATCTTCCGCGGCGACCGCCGGCGATGCGACCTCCGGCGCTGCGACCTCCGGCGCGGCAACGACGACGGCCGGTTCGGCAGCGACCACCGGGGTTTGTTCCCGGTGCACAGCAGCCGTGGTACTTGGCCCCGGTTCTCCAGGGTAGCGGTTGTGCTGCTGGGGCGCCCAGCGGTTGCTGCGGAGGCGGTTGCCGCGGAGGCGGCGGCGGAGGCTACCGCCAGGGCCGAAGCGGCGACGGGGCACCCAGCGGTTGCCGTGGTGGCGGTTGCCACGGATGCGGCGGCGGAGGCCACCGTTCCACTCCCGGCGACGGCCGGAGTTCCAGCGGCGAGCGGCAGCGAGGGTGAAAGTCCGGCGAGGGTAGCCACGACGGTGTTCCCTGGCCACAAACCGAGCAAAGCAAAAAGCAAGTTCGGGCAGAAAAGCCATCTTCTACTCACCTTTCTCTGTCTCTTCTACTGTAGCCTACAGCTTTGGCAGAGGCGCGTGCATGATAACGTGTGAAGAAACGAGAGAAGCGAGAGAGAGAGTGAAGTGAATGGAATGCTTTATTGATAGAGACTGCGGCTATTTATAGTAGGCCAACAGTCGGGTTACAATGTCGGTTGTCGCTTCCGAAGAGGCACGGCGACGGTTCGCTCTTACAGCGTTTGGACAACTGCTAATAATCCTAACTGCTAGGAGGAATATTCGGTAGGATATTCCTAGTACAATTCTAACTGCCATTTTAGCCTAATACTAACGCTAGTTGTTCCTAACAATCTACACTGACTCACTTCCCGTACTTGAGGTGGCGGCGACGGCAGAGAAGCTGCTCGTTGCGGCGGACAGGTATAGACTGGAGAAACTGAAGCTAACCTGCGAGGACGCGTTGTGCCGGCATGTCGGCTCGGGCACCGTTGTGGCCGCTCTGGTGCTGGCGGAGCGGCACCGTTGTCCTGCTCTGAGGGAGGCGTGCATGCGGTTCCTTCTCCTGGAAATCTAGAGGCTGTCATCGCGTCGGACGGGTTTTTTTTTCCGAAAAGGGCAGCCCAGCCTCTGCATCGGTTGATGCATATGGCTTTTTATTTCATTTATTCAAAGTCATGTCTTACAAAACGAGTACATCACGGATCACAAAGTGTTGATACATGTATCAACCATCTAAAAAGTATGGACATCATGAAAAGACACTGCTTCAACATGATATCTTTAGATCAGAATGCCAGCTGAATTGGTTGTACAAATCCCGTGCCACCAATTCCAGCCGGTTGCACCCAATATCCAGAGCGTTGCGGTGTTCCGTTGACTGTAGATAAGACCACGTACGGATCCAGTGGGTAGACAAAGGTATAACCTGCAAGAAGGAAGATGTTTTTGCATTGTTAAAGATATAATCATTTCGTATGTTCCATATAGCCTAGAGTAAAGCACATATACCCACTCGGATTTGAACTTTCTCTTTTTTATCAACACCCCTTAACCAATTGCCAAACAAGTGATTTGTACTATTAGGTGGTGATGTATGTAAAATGCATACATGAACTTTGCATTATTTTACTTATATTCCAATCATATTTGCATCATATAAGGGTTATATCAATGTTTTATAATGATTTTGGGAATACTTCATAGTTTTCCCATTTATTTGGAATTAACCTGTTTTCCAGAAAACGTCTTTTTTAGTGTTTCAGACTTTCCGGGAGCTTCGGGACTCCAAAAAGGGCAAGGCCAAAGAGCACGGTTCAGAATTTTCGAGACGAACGCAATGGGCTTAAAATGAAGACCAGAAACCCAACCAGCTGGAAATGAGAGGGCCCCACGCGGCCTAAAATCCTGGCCGCGTGGGCCTACCTATTTTGGGCCTCGGAGCTCCGCCGCCGTCGATCTTTGCTCCACCGACCTAGTCGTGACCTAAAAACGCTATAAAAATTGTCCCCCGAGGGTTTTCGAGAGGAGGCGGCGGAGAAACAGAAAACCACGAAACAGAGAGTCAGAAGGCTGCCGCCGGAGAAGATCGGAGGGGGGAAACGCCGCCGGAATCACCTCCGGAGGGCTCCACCCCCCTCCGGCGTGTTCATCATCAACATCTACAGCAAGATCATCTCCATCTCCCCACTGTAAACTCTTGGCAAACATGATGTATGATGCAATATACTTTTCCCTTGATCTATTGTGTCTCTCCATCTATGTTTGAGAAGTGATTTGTTCATGGCAATAGTGAAATAGTTCGTTGTTTGGTTGCATACAAGTTTTGTTATCTTTTATGATTGTCTTGATGTACAATATATGAGTGCACGCATATGTTGGGGAATGCATGTAAGGTGATCACCGGTAAGGTAATGGAGTGAGGGTGACTTGGGAGGACATGTAAACCTGAGACCGAATCATGAAGTTACTTTATTGGGGATATATATAGGGGACCTTAGAACTTAAGGCTATGGTGGGACTTCTATGTCTTAATAACTCTTGTGCAGTCATTTACTTGGCCATAAGAACCATCATAAGGGGTTTAGTTCATTTACTTGGCTACACCTATTTATGGCTCCTTCCTAGAAGAAACAATTAAGACTGAAACATGTGCTTCACTAATTGTGACAACCACACGAATGAAATAACAATTGCTAGAACATTTGCTCCCTTGAGATATTTGCTACTTGAGATCTTTGCTACTTGCTACTTTGAGAAACTTGCTTGAGAAAACTGCTGAGAGAAACTTGCTCTAAGAAACTTGCTACTAGATAAACCCATTCCACGTCACTTGCTTCCATTAGTTAGATCCTTTCATATTTATTGCTTTGCATAAAAGGCCATATAAGAGGGTTATAGGGCTTTAGAGAATAGATAGTTTACCTTCAGCTCCTCGTGGGTTCGACACTCAAATACTTATCGAATAGTGCTACAGTGATTCCTTGCTCTTGGGGATTATCAAGTACTTTTCTGGCGCCGTTGCCGGGGAGCGTTGTGCTAAACTTTTATTCTTGTTTGCATTGCATACTAACATATAAATCTAAAACACAAAAAAAATTATAAAATGGAAAACAACAAAACAATCCTAGAATTGTATAATATCTATCTTGAGTTAGGACATGAAGTGTTTGAGGAGAAAATTAAAATTTATTTGCATAACAATCATGTCTGTGGTAGTACTAATTCTTTTAACAACTTTATTGCTAATACTGAGGAAAACCTTAAGCTTGGGGAAGTTTGTTTTGATGAATATGACATTTTTAGTCCCCCTACTATTGAGGATGAAATTGATTGTGAGTTTGATGATCCAATATGCTCATTAGATGATAAGTCTTTATGTGGTGATTCTATTCAAAATCATGTGGGAATATTTAACTTCAATGCTTGCAACTATTATGAGAGAGGAAGAGATAAGAATCCTCTCTATGTTTCTATGTTATTTAAAATGCAAGCTATTGATCATTATATGCATTGGTTACCTCAAATGGGGTGTTATTTATTCATATATAAAATGCCAATGCATAGGAAAAGAGTTAGACTTAAAAGTTAATGGTTTAATGTTTTGAGGTGTGCTCTCTATGCTTTTATCTCCTATTCAGTTTGGGCACACCTTTATATCTTGAGAACCTGCAAAATAACTTTACCTACTGATTTCTAACAATTAGTTTAAGATTTTCACTCTATATGAAATTTGGGAAAGTAAATGAGAAGGATGAGTAATGGAGAAGTTGGGGTCGACCTTGAACATGTGTTGTTCATGCCAATGGAACCATTGCAAAATCTCTATCATTTAAACTTTTCCCAAAGCTAAAACCAAATAAAAAGAGTGATAATAGTAATTCGCTGTCCAGTTTTTGACATATCCTGTCTTTATTCTGCATTACTCTCATTACTTGTGTTTTGTGCGGTTCTTTTGATCAAGGAGCATTACATAACCATAGTAACAGTAGCTAATGTTTAAAATCAATTCATGATATGTCTTTGCTGTGCCTATGTGGATTTAATTTATGAAGGCACTAACCCCTCTAATCAAGTTTGTGACGAGTGTTGTGTAAAGAGAATTTTAAGGTGGAAGAATTGAGGGTGATGAACAAGATCAAGAGGGACAAAAACTCAAGCTTGGGGATGTACCCCTAGGCTCACCCTACATATATCAAATAAGTACAAGAATTTAAGCTTGGGGATGCCAAGCCACCTCACTTCAACCATCTTGATACCAAGTAAGTAAGCCTAGCTATATGGCTATAAAGAAAGCGCTTTGCGGGAGGCAACCCGGTTATTTTTGTGTGTGATTTTTCTTTGTGTCCTCTTGCTGTAACAAGAGATCTTGTGTCTAGTTTAGTTCAGGAGTTTTTAATAAAGTGCCAAGTTTTACCCATGTTGGTCTTGAAAAGTTGCTATTTGAGTTCGGAGATTTTATTCCTGCACGAATCTGTGCACGGTATGATTTTTAATTCTTATTCTGTAACTCCGAATGAGCTCATATTTGAACTGTAGTTGCAACTTTTCATCCTCTGTATGCATGAATTTTTCGGAATTTTTCGAGAAAGTTTGGTAGGGTAGAAAAATACGTTTTGCTGCTGCTGTTTTTCTGGACAGATTCTGTCCCATTTTGTTTGATGCATGCTTTGAGCTTTTAAGTTGAATCTTTTTGATCCAATTGAGTTTATGAGTAGGCATACAACATTATACACTCTCTGGACATCTCATATGAATTTTTGTTCAAGGATTATATGCAGCAAGAAACCTATTTGTTTATCACTATTAATGCACCCCACAGAAAAGAAATGGGAGAAACGGTGTTTTGAAGTTTTTTCACAGGGATTGGAGGAGATGCACCAAGAGCTATCCAAGGATGGTGAAGACCATAAGCTTGGGGATGTGAAGACAACCCCGCTGGACCTACACACTCTCGGTTTGCACACGTCCAACTTCTGTTTTTCGATCGAAACACTTTATCGCATAAACTTGGAGCGTCTTTTTGTTTGTTTGTTGAGTCTTGTGAGACCACCACATAATAATTGTATATGGGAAAGTTTCTGAAAATTTGGTTTGAAATATGTTGGATGCTATTATCATGATGGGAAAAGGGATGTTTGAGTTGATTTTTAATGATACATATAGTTGCATGATTCATGAGCTTGTTAATGAGTAATAATATGTAAATGCTTTATCAAGAGTTATCACTTATTCATGTTTTGATGCTGAAAGTTATTTCACTTTGTTTAACATGATAAGTTGGTTCTATGGACACTCATGCATGCATCTAGATGGTCAACTTTCTCCCTTTTGCTAGCCCAAACATTCCAACAAGTAAAAACTTGTTTCCAACACCTTCAACCAAAGTTATTCCAGTGAGTCCACCATATCTACCTACTAGCTATATGCTATTCAGAGTATGTTCATCATGATATTTGTGTTATCTATACCTCTGAATGAAAATAATTATGTTAGTGATTGTCATGGGAAAAGTTGGTTATATAGCTCTCATGAACTTGATGCACATTTTTACTATCATTGCAATAAATAAAACATGACCCATTGTGATTAAGATTATGATGTTAGTGGCTTGATAAATGTCCGAGGTTGGGAGTTAGCCCATATGTGCTGTCACATGCAAAGCTTTCAACATGCTCCTTTTAGTTGATATCATGTGCTTTTGTCTATGGATGCCTATCATGATGGAATGAGGTGGAAATGAAGTAGTTTAAATGAGTTTGTATAAATGGTTAGAGAGACGCCTGGGCCGCTAATCTAAGCCATGCATCATTCATGGTGGAAATTTACTTACATGCTATGGTGAACCGTCTATGATGCACCTTATAATAAAAAGCTATTCCAATGGTAAATAAAAAGGGTGTTGAGGTTGTTCATCTTGTTTGTTTGTCTTGTCATTTTGATATGGGCTTGTTCCATATCCTGGGACAAGAGGTACCCCAGTTGACGCTCTTGATGATACTATTATTACTTACAATGATAGAACTTGAACTTGCTTTGTTTTAAGTTGAGTAATCATGGTGTAGGTACTTATATTCAAGGGGCATGAGACACCTAACCTTTACTTTATCAAGCACACTACTCATATTTGCTTTCACATTAAACTTTAATCATTGAAGATGCTATGATAGGGGTAATGAGAGCTTGACACCAAGAATTCCACATTGCAATCATTAACTTAAGTAGAAGAGTTTGAAGGTTGGATGAAACTTATGCATGATTTACCTCTATTCACTTATACATCTTTCCAAAGTGTCCACCAAACATATTCAGATTTTCATCATCACTCTATGACCAATGTAGGATGTTCTTACTTATCATTATGCATACATGTGGTCCATATTACTTTCTTTCATGTTACACTTTGTGAGCTATCATTGAGCATCCTTGCATTGAATACTTGATATCACTTCATAAACTATCTTGCATATTGCTACTCCTTTTAAGAATGAATCATTTGACTCTATGTAGCAATAGTAATCATCTTTGATATCCATTGTTAGTATTAAATTGCAAAGTCCATGTTAGTTTTATCACCTTCATACTCGAGGACGAGTATAGGTTAAGCTTGGGGATGTTGATGCATGTAAAATGCATACATGAACTTTGCATTATTTTACTTATATTCCAATCATATTTGCATCATATAAGGGTTATATCAATGTTTTATAATGATTTTGGGAATACTTCATAGTTTTCCCATTTATTTGGAATTAACCCTGTTTTCCAGAAAACGTCTTTTTTAGTGTTTCAGACTTTCCGGGAGCTTCGGGACTCCAAAAAGGGCAAGGCCAAAGAGCACGGTTCAGAATTTTCGAGACGAACGCAATGGGCTTAAAATGAAGACCAGAAGCCCAACCAGCTGGAAATGAGAGGGCCCCACGCGGCCTAAAATCCTGGCCGCGTGGGCCTACCTATTTTGGGCCTCGGAGCTCCGCCGCCGTCGATCTTTGCTCCACCGACCTAGTCGTGACCTAAAAACGCCTATAAAAATTGTCCCCCGAGGGTTTTCGAGAGGAGGCGGCGGAGAAACAGAAAACCACGAAACAGAGAGTCAGAAGGCTGCCGCCGGAGAAGATCGGAGGGGGGAAACGCCGCCGGAATCACCTCCGGAGGGCTCCACCCCCCTCCGGCGTGTTCATCATCAACATCTACAGCAAGATCATCTCCATCTCCCCACTGTAAACTCTTGGCAAACATGATGTATGATGCAATATACTTTTCCCTTGATCTATTGTGTCTCTCCATCTATGTTTGAGAAGTGATTTGTTCATGGCAATAGTGAAATAGTTCGTTGTTTGGTTGCATACAAGTTTTGTTATCTTTTATGATTGTCTTGATGTACAATATATGAGTGCACGCATATGTTGGGGAATGCATGTAAGGTGATCACCGGTAAGGTAATGGAGTGAGGGTGACTTGGGAGGACATGTAAACCTGAGACCGAATCATGAAGTTACTTTATTGGGGATATATATAGGGGACTTAGAACTTAAGGCTATGGTGGGACTTCTATGTCTTAATAACTCTTGTGCAGTCATTTACTTGGCCATAAGAACCATCATAAGGGGTTTAGTTCATTTACTTGGCTACACCTATTTATGGCTCCTTCCTAGAAGAAACAATTAAGACTGAAACATGTGCTTCACTAATTGTGACAACCACACGAATGAAATAACAATTGCTAGAACATTTGCTCCCTTGAGATATTTGCTACTTGAGATCTTTGCTACTTGCTACTTTGAGAAACTTGCTTGAGAAAACTGCTGAGAGAAACTTGCTCTAAGAAACTTGCTACTAGATAAACCCATTCCACGTCACTTGCTTCCATTAGTTAGATCCTTTCATATTTATTGCTTTGCATAAAAGGCCATATAAGAGGGTTATAGGGCTTTAGAGAATAGATAGTTTACCTTCAGCTCCTCGTGGGTTCGACACTCAAATACTTATCGAATAGTGCTACAGTGATTCCTTACTCTTGGGGATTATCAGGGGGTTGCAAGTTTAAAGCCATGAAAACAATACGCCAAACCATCTTAGCTAAGGGACATGATATGAATAAATGCTGAATCGTCTCCTCTTGATCACAAAAACAACATTTTTAGAACCATCCCAGTTCCGCTTAGCAAGGTTATCTTTAGTTAAAATTTCTTTACGCATAAGGAACCACATAAAAATCTTAATTTTTAGTGGCACTTTCATCTTCCAAATATATTTACGTCGAAACCTAGTATTATCACTCATATAGTCCAAATACATAGATTTAACCGTAAATTTTCCTGATTTAGTTAAACCCCATGTAAACTTATCAGGTTCGACCGTCAAATGAATGCCCATTAACCGGTTAACCAAATGCAGCCATCTATCCCATCTATCCCCTGTTAGAGTTCTCCTAAAACTTATATTAGGAGGAGGCGCATTCCCCAAAACAGAAGCCACTGAGACTTGTTTATGGTGAACAATACTATAAAGGGAGGGGTATTGGTTCGAAAGGGGTTTGTCCCCCAACCATGTATCCTCCCAAAACCGCACACTTACACCATTACCAACACCAAAATATCCTCTGACAAAAAAATCCTCTTTGACTTTCATGAGGCCCTTCCAGAAGGGTGAGTCATGAGGTTGCATTTTAACCTGGGATAGAGATTTAGAGTGTAAATACTTATTGTGTATTAGCTCATGCCAAACACCCTCTCCTGTCACAAGTTTGAAAAGCCACTTGCATAACAAACTTTTATTTTTCGACTCTAAATCCTCAATACCAAGACCCCCTGCTCTTTTGGCCGACAGATGATGTTCCATTTACTTAGTCTATACTTCCTTTTATGGCCATCACTTTGCCAGAAAAATCTTGATCTAAAATAATCCATTCTTCTACGTACCCCTTTAGGTATCTCAAAAAATGATAACATGAACATGGGTAAGCTAGTTAGGACTGAATTGATTAGAATCAACCGGTCTCCGTAAGACAACGGTTTTCCTACCTAGCTAGCTAGCTTTTTTTCCGAACCTATCTTCTATAGGTTTCCACTCCCCATTTTTCAACTTTCTGAAATGAATGGGAATACCCAAGTATCTAAAAGGGAAGGAACCAGACGGGTTTGAGCTGCTGAAAACAGGTTGCCCCTCTCCTCTGTTGGAGCTCGTGGTGAAGAAGGCGATGAGGCAGGAGCCATAGTGCCACCAACGTGGAATAGCTAGGCCATGTGCAATACGGCCGCATAAAAAAAATTGGCAGAATAAAAAATAAACCCTGTACTTCTCCGTCCGTGAATTATTCTAAATTTCATCAATTTATATGGAAAATCGCATTATCTATAACATAAAATTATAATATTATGAAACTACATTTAATCTTTTTTTTAGAAACACGGTACAGCGCAGACGCTCACATACACGCGCATACACTCACCCCTATGAACGCACACCCTACCCCTATGGGCACCTCCGAAAGACTGAGCCGGCGGTTAGATCTTGAGATTGATGAAGTCACCACGGGCGCCTCGCTGTCGGCGGGAACGTCGCCTCCCACTGAAAGAATATTCCGCCTAAATGAGAAACATCAACGTCAAACCTGGGGTTTGAACTCTGGTGGGCTGGGGGTACAACCACCCTCCTAACCATCTTGCCACATTTAATCTCTATCTATTTATAATAACTTGCGGTATAAATGTTGTCAATTTTTTTATAAAGTTGGTCCGAATATATAAATATTATGGCTTAAACAAAAGCTAAATGTACAGTTATTTACGGACGGAGAGAGTACTAGTTGGACTCCAATGGCGAGTGTGCGAGCCCTTTCATCTTTGTGCGGTGCGCTAGGTGAACGAAGACAGCAAGCTACCAATATGAGTTGCTTTTGTTCCTTCTCCATAAACCTCTTTTGTAAATATTTTGGGGTGCGTTTAGTTCTCAGCCAACTGAGATCAAACTAACCTCATTTGGCCGACGTCATGTACGTGAGCAATCCTTTTCTTTCCCTCGAATATTTTTTTGATTTTTCCCTTACATTCTCCTTCCTCATGTTATTTTTTTATTTTTTATTTTCCCTAGCGCATTGTACTTATAGATCATGGTCGATCATTGTTATTACATGTGCTAAGATTATGCTTTTTTTTCTTCTTTTGCTCACTGGATTGGGTTCGTCTGGACCCAGAACAAATGGAGTTCATGTCACGCAAGAAAAGATACATTGTGCCAGTGAAATGCGATGTGCAACTACAAAGTTTAATTATCCAATTTTATATAAAATTTTAAAACTACGAAAAACATCTATATAGTTAGAAAAGCATGTTTTTACCCAAACTTGTTTTCTCGTGATAGAACGTTGATTTTCGGTAATAATTATCAGGATGTGTTCATATGGGATATAGTTTTTGAAAATCTTATCATGGGAAATACAACTATAAAACTATTTTTATTTGGGCGCTCGGTTTAAGAGTTGTGTATTTTTAATTAAAAAATTGTATTAGAGTTACATGGATTTTGTCTGGAGAAAAGGGGTACTTTAGTAACATTTTGATATTAATATATTACCCTTTATCAAAAAAAAGTGATATTATGGTTCAGGGGACTAAATATGCAAGTGACCGCTGGTATTTAAGCGGCAAAAGTAAAACCTATCCCGCTCCTATACGACGTGCAAAACCAAAAAAAAAAAATGTGAACTTTCTTCTTCTTGGAGATGGAGACGTTCGTACCACAACGTCTGACATTGAATTGCAGCCCAAGTCATGACGTTTTTTTTTTGAAAAACATGACTATATTTTTGAGTTGTACGTACGTGTACCAAAGGTGAGAGGATATATTCTACGATCTGATCTCTTGCATATCTTTATATCTAAAAAAATATCTTGCATATCTATGGGGTTTCGATCGGTATTCGCCATCGTATCGATCTATGTAAAGCATATATAGCCACATGCACGTGTCGTCGTGTCGTTTGAAATGGCCATAATTAACACGTACGCGCATGCACCTCCTGATACGCGCACATGAATATATATATACACTCGGCATCGATCTGGAAGCCGCAGATCGTTTCCTTCCTCAACATTCGCGCTCCGATCTCCCATCATGTCGCTGTCGGCGTTCTTGTCCTCCCTACGCGGCGCCGGCCGGCAGCACCTCACCGCCTCAACCATCGCCGCGACGTCGGTGGCCTGCTCCGGATCAACGGGTACACGAGAGTCAGCAAGATGCTGGCCAATCGCCAGCCGATCAAATCAGGCACGTTCAGCGCCGGCGGCCACGACTGGCGTATCAGGTGCTACCCAAACGGCTGCTTGGAGAAAAACAAGGACTCCATCTCCCTCTTCCTCGAGCATGCCAGCCACGAAAAGACAGGGGATACCACGGCAAAGTTCGAGATGAGTATAGTGCCCGACGTGACCTCCAAGCCAACTTGCAGCCGAACCATAGCAGAGTACCGCTTCACCGAGGACGGTCTCGCCTGGGGCTGGAGAGACTTCATCAAGCAGGAGGGTCTTGACAAGGAGAAGCATCTCATGGACGACTGTCTCACCATCCTGTGCGATGTCACCGTCACGGGCCCGCATACCGAAGACCACGTCGAGGTTGCCGCGCCGCCGGAACCTAGAGTTGTTGCCCGGCCGGAACCCAGAGTCGTGATGCCGTCAGCGCCGCCGTTCGACTTATCGGGGCAACTCGCGGAAGCCATCTGGAACAGGCAACAAGTGGACGTCAAGATCGAGGTCGGCGGGGAGACGTTCCCGGCGCACCGGTGGATGCTCGAGGCCCGGTCACCCGTCTTCAAGGTGGACCTATCGCTCGCCTCGACACCAACGGGCATCGCCGAACTACGCATCGAGGACATTGACGCCGAGGTCTTCAAAGCTCTGCTCCAGTTCATCTACACAGATTCGCCTCCTCTTCTGGAGTCGGCGACGATGGCGGAGAGGCTGCTCGTCGCGGCGGACAGGTACGAGCTGGAAAAGTTGAAGCTCATCTGCGAGGAGGCTTTGTGCCGGCACATCGACACGAACTCCTTGGCTGCCACTCTAGCGTTGGCCGAGCGGCATCATTGTTCCATGCTGAAGACAGCATGCAGGCAGTTTCTCTCTTCTCCTGCTAATCTGGAAGCATTCATCGCAGCGGATGGGTTTGCACAGCTAAAGACAGGTTGCCCGGCTGATCTGTTTGAGCTGGTGGCAAACAAGATGCCCTGATAGGTGCGAGAGGGGTTTGCATTCATGGTGTACAATCTAGCTCGGTACTTAGTTACTCATATATATTGTACTCATGTTAGAGAGACTACGACATATATGTGCATCGGTTAGATAAAGTTTAAAGAAAGTTATATGAAGTGGTGTCGATCGACTACTCTGTTTGAGATAAAATGCTGATACAATGTGTTGTAGTCATAGGTATTTTTTAAACTCGCGTTGTCTAGTCTATGTTAATTACGAATGTGTCATACTTATTCTTCTACAATAATTCAGTACAGCGGTTGGAGAGACATCGAGCAATATACAAAAAGTCCATTGAACACGGATGAAACCAATATAGGGCAACCCGTTCGATATGTGTTGCCTCAAAAAGAAAGGTTTACCTCATATATATACCAGTTTGCCAGCATGAATCATCATCGGAAAATGTCGATCCGCTTCAAAGCACTATTTGCCTTCTGGCCACAATGACAATGAGTATTGTATTCAACCATTTGTAACGAGTATCTTGCGATTTTTAATTAATCTAAATCAAAACAAAAGATTTCACAACGTATAGTACACGGATTGTAGAGCGTAACGCAAATTTTACGTTATTGATATAAACAACAAAATATTATCCATAATATAGACAACACCACATAGAACACATCAACCCATCCTTATGAAAATTCTATACTATGTTCACAACCAAATCCATATTGTTATGTTCCCAACACAAAATATCAAATATACAGTCAAATAATTCTAAAATTCTATGTTGCAAAAAAAAAACAATAGATTTATTGATTATGTCCTTGCCTTTGAAAGGAAGGTTAGAACTTAGAAATATGAAAACACAGATGTATTTTTAAGACCTTGGGACCATGATCCCGCCGGGAGTAGCTCTACCATTCTCGACACTATTTTTATGGAAGTAATGAGTAGTCACTAAAGGAAATCTGATGCTCGCCTTTTTTTATTTGAAAAGGGGAAGCCCAAACCCCTACATCGACTTATGGATGCGGCTTTTATTTTTTTATTAAACATCCGTCACAATTACAAAAAGATTACATCATTGGTCGATCTGATGCTCACCTGAGTTGATATGTAACAAGTGGGTTCGAAACAACAATAGTCCCTCCGTTTAGGTGTATAAGGCCCCTAACCAAAAAATATTTGTTCAGAAAAGCTGGGCTAATAAGGCCCCATAGAGTTATTGCCTAATAATTAGGCCCTCTCTCTCCTCCTTCGATTTACTGCCAGCAACTAGTCCTTCCCGTGGAAAAACGATTGGGATTTTGATCGTGTGACCGCTGATTTGCTGCTTCTGTACGAGATGAGGAGATCGTGATAGCCAATAGATTTATACATTGGTCGCGCTGCACAACGGGAGGGGACTAACAAACCTAAACGGAGGGAGTATTTACATATATATATCAACATTGATGTGGCTTTGGTTGACGAGGTCACAGCCCAAAATTTTCAGATTTCAAAAATTATGTATTCTATGTGTGTGGTATTATAGTTCAGAGGCCTAAATATGCAAGCGTCCACAGGTATTTTGGCGGCAGAAATAAAACCTATCCCTCGCACAGACGACGCACCAACCAATAATTTTTGTGAGCTTTCTTCTTCTTGGAGGCGTGTTCATAACACAACGTCTGATATTGAATTGCAGCCCAAGTCATGACTATACTTGAGCAGTACGTGTACCAAAGCTGGGTTGATACGATCTGATTTTTTGCATATCTCTATCTCCGTACGTGTCGTTTGAAATAGCCATATGCAACACGTCCACGCGCATGCACCCGTGTACATATATTAAATCGGCATCGATCAATCTGGAAGGACTGTGCATGAATTGGAAAACCAAGACTAATCAGGAGGCAGGAGCCATACCTCCTGCATCTGCAAGCCACCAGCGGTCGTCGATCGTCTCCTTCGTCCTCAGAGGCGCTTAAGCCCATCATGTCAATGCCGGCGATCTTGTCCGCCCTTCGCGGCGCCGGTCGGCAGCATGTCACCGCTTCAACCATCGGCGTGAGGCGGGCGACAGGCTCCCACGTGCTCCGGATCGACGGGTACTCGCACGTCACCAAGACGGTGGCCAACGGGGTGGAGATGAGATCAGACACGTTCAACGTCGGCGGCCACGACTGGCGTCTGTTGTGCTATCCAAACGGCTGCTTTGATCAGTACAAGGGCTACGTCTCCCTCTTCCTCCAACATGCCAGCCACGCCAAGACCGGGGATGCCACGGCGAAGTGCCAGCTGAGTATACTCGACCACGCCGGCGTACCATCATGCACTAAACCCGTAACCGAGTGCACCTTCAAGAGGAATCTCTTCGCCTGGGGCGAAAGGGACTTCCTGAAACACCAAGATCTGAACAGGGAGCGGCATCTCAAGGACGACTGCCTCACCGTCCTCTGCGACGTGACCGTCACGGAGTACGACATTGACCATACGGGCAGCAGCGTCGCCGGGTCTGGACAGGGATCAGAAGCATCTGAAGGACGTCCGGACCAACATGCCGAGGCTGTGGCGTCGGCAGCGCCGCCGTTCGACTTGAGCGGGCAACCGGGGGAAGCGATGTGGAATATCAAGAAAGTGGACGTGGAGATCCTGGTCGGCGGGGAGACGTTCCCCGCGCACCGGTGGGTGCTTGAGGCCCAGTCACCCGTCTTCAAGACGGAACTGTCCCTCGCGTCCACAACCGCCGGCACCACCAGACTTCGCGTCGACGACATGGACGCCGAGACGTTCAAGGCCTGCTACGGTTCATGTACACCGGCTCGCCTCCGGAGTCAAGCCAGCTCGAGGAAGCGACGATGGCCGAGAAGTTTCTTGTCGCGGCAGACAGGTATAAACTGGAGAAGCTGAAAAAAGTTTGCGAGGACGCGCTGTGCCAACACATCGGAAATAACTCTGTGGTTGCCACTCTAGCCTTCGCCGAGCGGAACCATTGCTCCGGGCTGGAAGCTGCATGCATGGAGTTCCTCCGTTCTCCTGGTAATCTGGAAGCATTCCTGGTAGCGGGTGGGCTTGAACAGATCAAGACAGCTGGTTACCCCCGTGCTCTGCGGCAGCTGTACTAACAATAGCGCGTCGCGAAGAAGATGATAGAGCGGGAGACCAAAAGCACCATGTACCGGCAAGATAACTACTCCTAATTATACTCCATATTTTTTGCAATGTAGTGTCGTGCTAGAAAGAATTTTAAGATTCTCAATTACCCGAAGTAGCCACAGATTTGTTTATCTTGGATGGAACAAAAAGTTGTATTACAGATTATATGTACCAAAACGTGTCCATGTCAGATCTAGTATCGAATATCTTGTCGCGAGGAACGCAATGGTTAAAACATATGGCCTGGTATTATTAGTGTTTTTTTAGTGTATTATTAGGGTCGTTTTACGGTACATCAAATAAATATGGACAGTTTATTTTCGTGCAGGCAGTACAAGAACAAACTAATTAGTCATCGTGTATTAGGCAATTGTGCAGACGGTTGTGCTTATATGAATGTACAGGACATATGCTGGGACGCTGGGTGGATCAAGGTGCAAGTCGGCCGAAATTTAACATGGGTGCATGAATGTACTCCTACGAACACGCGGAAAAGAGTCAATATGGATGGAAGGCGCAATAAGATTTTGTATAAAATATCTCTCGGTTTGGCTAAGTTTCTACTCCGTCCTTTCTGAATTATCGGTTTTTTGGGTAAATGAGTGAACAGACTAATTGCAAACGGAGCTTGGCTCTGATGGTTGGGTTCCCTGTGGTGGAACCAGCCCACCCAGGTTCAAGTCCTAGACTTGGCATGGGCGTTTGCATTTACCTGGATTTATTCCAGGTTTATCCGGCGCTATTCTTTCAGTGGTAGGTGGCGTGCCCGTCAACAGCGAGGCGCCTGTGGTGACTTCGTCAACCTCAAGATTTGCCGGCTCAGTCCTTCAGAGGTGCTCATAGGGGTAGGGTGTGCGTGTGTGCGTTCATAGGGGTGAGTGTACGTGCGTATTTGTGAGCGTCTGTGTTGTACTGTGTTCTCAAAAAAAAAAGAGTGAACAGACTAATTAAAACACATCTATAATTCTATATGGCAACCGACTCTGGGGTGCTTCAACCCCTGCCGGGCAACTTCATCAAGTCGCGCATTTCTCTATACGCTGACGACGCGGTCATCTTTCTGAAGCCCGAGGCTCAGGAAGTCAACAACCTTTCTGCGCTGCTACAAAATTTTGGGTTGGTCACTGGCCTCTTGACGAACGTCGAGAAGAGTTCAGTTGCCCCTATTCGTTGCGAGGAGGTCGACCTCGCTGCCACGCTGCAAAATTTCTAGGCTGCGCTAACCCAGTTTCCAATCAAGTACCTCGGCCTCCCCCTCTCCCTGGGCCGGCTGAGAAGAGTGGACCTACAACCCTACATCGATAAAGTGGCGTCAAGACTGAACCCCTACAAAACCAAATTTCTCAACAGAGCAGGGTGCGATGCTGTGGTCAAGTCTGTCCTCACTGCCCTGCCTATCTTCCTCCTCACGGCTATTAAGGCCGACAAAGCTACCCTGAAAGCTTTCGACAGATTACGGCGCGCCATGTTATGGGCTGCTAGCGACACCGTCACTGGAGGAAAATGCAAAGTAAGCTAGGCCAAGGTGTGTCGTCCAAAAAAGATGGGGGGACTAGGGACTCTTGACCTCGAAAAATTCGCCAGGGCCCTTCGGCTGCGTTGGCTTTGGTTTGAATGGACGGCTCCGGAGAAACCTTGGGTGGGAATCGAAACACCAAATGACGACACTGATAGGGAGTTGTTCAATGCCGCCACCAATGTGACCATCGGTGATGGAAAGACTGCGAGCTTCTGGTCCTCTTCCTGGCTCAATGGGACCACTCCCACTACTCTGGCCCCGAAGATCTTTCAGGCATCAAAGAAGAAGAAGAGATGTGTGGAGGACGCCCTTGCTAACCTCAATTGGGTGGCGGATATCTATGTTAGGAGTTCACTTTGGAGCACATTACGCAGTTCGTCAACCTGTGGGATCTCCTGCAGGGCATCATGCTTGATCCTGGGACCAAAGACTCCATTACCTGGACGCTTACGTCGAATGGAAAATACTCGACTGGATCGGCTTACAAAGCACAGTTCATCGGATCCAACATATGCTCCTTCAACAACTTGGTCTGGAAGACGTGGGCTCCGCCCAAATGTAGATTCTTCGCCTGGCTTGTGGTGCAGAACAGGCTTTGGACGTCCGACCGGCTCGCTAAGAGAGGGTGGCCTCACACCCCGCTCTGTTAGCTTTGCAGATGCCATAATGAAACTGCAAGACACATCCTTTTCGAGTGTAGATATTCGAGACGCATTTGGCAGGCGGCTGCCTCATGGCTCTCTTGTCCTTCCCTGGATCAGGACCTAGGATCGGATCGCCCTACTGTCCTGTACTATTGGCAGGCGGCTACCAAGTCCCCCACGGCGCACCCCAAAGGACTCAAGTCAGCAGTTACGCTGATCACTTGGGAAATTTGGAAGGAAAGAAACGCTAGAGTTTTCAACAACACCTTCACGATGCCTTTGCACCTCATGCAGAAGATTAAAGACGAGAGCAAGAACTGGATGTTGGCTGGCGATAAGCCTCTTGCCGAGATTGTTGCTTAGAAGCGTCCGCTACCCCCACGATATGACGATCTTCCTCTCTGAGAGACTGGACGGTGTTGGTTGACTGTATCTGTATTTTCTGTTCAAGTTTTTACTTTGGCTTAGGCCGTGTTGTGTTTGCTCCTTCTATATCAATATAAAAGGCAAAGCTTTTGCCCCGTTTCAAAAAAATATATAGATGTGATTCAGGCAAAATGAAAACATCTTGTAATTTGGAACATAAGGGGTAATTAATTAGTTATGTACATTTCGTAATGTTTTGACGTAAAACTTTCTAAAAAAATGGTTGTGTGCATCACCGATACACAGTCCGGGCTTTGCTCCTTCATGGAAAAAGTTACTATGCTTCTTCATTTGAACACATACGCTGGACATTATCAAACTGAATATTACGAAATTAAATTGTTCAGCTCGGGAGTTTTGCTCGTACATAAAAAACAAGAAACATATTGTTGAGAAGGCGCTCTGTGTACGGATTAAAAACGTTGTGAGTCCTCATGTGCATCAACAGATGAACAGAGAGCACAATGATGTGAGTCCTATATATGCGGCACAAGCATTCAAGGTGTGAGCTCGTCTGCTGCCTTTACACACAAAGAACATGACAACAGACGTGTACTTTGATAGTCATGAACTCATCCCATCTAATATATCAGGCAAAGCAGTTGAGGCCGAAGCACCTCGTCAGCAGGCTCCTCAGCCACGCCCTACTCTTCTGGAATGAAACAAGATAATTAATTAGCCGGCGCAGATAAAAACTGAAATAAGCGGTATTTCAAAGATTCATAACGATATAGTAAAGTTGTTTTAATTAATCTGCTGTAACATGGAGCAAGAACTGTTTATCAGTGGAGTTTCTTGTGTTGTAAACATATCGGCAAGCATTAATTAAATTCTCTTTTTGATTAACGGCTTATACTCCCGAGGTGTGCAACAATCAGTCAATCATCAACCAATTTCTTGTGCTGTAAACTTGCCGAAGTGTACGTGCAGATCATACGTGGAAACAAAATTTCATACGTACCCGTCGCATTGACTTGCTGCAGAGACTGTCTGATGGGACCTCATACAGGTCGTCGTCAACAGCTTCGACCACCGTGAAAGAGAAGGGTTCCATTGCCTGGTTGAGCACTGCAGACTCAGTGAGCCAGGTTTGCCTCGCCTTGTGTTGCTGCTGCTGCTTTCCCATGGCCACGACATCGCCACTGCCGTCGCTCATTCTCACCTGTAAATATGATCACTCACGCATGAAGCCACAAAGATTTTAAACAGAAACATCAGATATTTTATCTTACCTGTCTGAGTGATTTGTGTGCGGTGACGGTAGGCTCGAAGCACTGGTTGACGGCCGCCGTCCAGCCGGCATTGCCGTCGTGGTCTCTGTGGTTGTTGTTCCACTCTCCGAACGCTGGGATGCGCCTCCGGCGGCTTGCCCTCGCTCTCTGCAAACGTAAGGTTGTCATCAAGATTGAGACCTTGAAGCGCAATGCAGTGTGCATGTGTGTGTGGCAAGGTTTTGGTTCCCGACAAAAAAAATCCCGAGGGGGGCTCGGGATTCCCGGTTACCGCGGTAACCGAGAAATCCCGACGAGATACCGGAAAAATTTAAAAATCGAATTTCGAATACAAATGTTCCCAGACACGATTATGTAGCTTCTAAAGTCCATCTGGACGCATTGATTGTTGTGGCGTGGTGGTATACCTCTGTGTGGTCAAATTTGCACTTAACAGGTCGAAGGTTCGAACTTGTTTTACACATTTTTGCATAAATACTAGATTTAATGTTACAAAGCTCGATATAATACTAAGAAAATAAAAAGAGAGATGAGAACACGAACTTGGAACCTCAGGGAGAGAAGAGGGATTCCCAGCCAACGAGCTACGTGGACGGCTTTGTATGTTCAGCGAGAAACATTCTATTTATTCTGGCATAGATGTTTAAATTTCAAACAAACTCGGGATTTTTTGGCCGGTAAGAGGGTTTACCGTGGGTGCTCGGGAAACTCGGTTACCGGGCGGTAACCAGATTTACCGCCCGTTGCTTCATCAACTTCAACGCCATTCAAAGAAACAACAAAACCCAAAAAAATGAGCTTACCAGTGACAAATGTGCACTTAGAAATATTAGCATAAAACTTTTCATTGCGAAGAGCCAACAAAACTTGAGCAACATGAGAAGTATGCTCTTCCAGGTAACCAAAACCTTAAAACCTTGGTGTGTGGTCTACTTGATAAGAAGATGCAAGGTAGGGGCCGCATAAAAGCTAGAGCTGTATCGGAAATCCATTTCGGGTCACGGGTGCAGATGCACCCATTACTCAGAAAACAATTTTCAAATTGTCAAAAAGTTCAAAACAAAATTTTCGGATGTACTTGAAGGCATTGTATGTTAGTACAAAAAGTTTCACGATGAAACGACATTTTTCGTGACCTATGCAAAAAAGACAAATCCGGACGCTTCAAAATCATTTTGTATGAGACATTTGTTTGTCTTTTTTGCACAGGTCGCAAAAATAGTTTTTTCTCCACGAAAATTTTTGTGCTAACACAAAATGTTCTGATGTATATCCGAATTATTTTCCGAATTTTTTTGATATTTTGAAAAATAAATAAAAATGTTTTACATAATGGGTGCATCTGCCCCATGAGCATGAGCCGAATCGCCGTGTCCGAGCTGTATGCCTGTGCATGCAAGGTGGGTACTGACGGACTGTTGACCCTGAGGACAGTGTTGACTAGAGAACGTGGAGTATGCTCCAAGCCTACGAGTCATTTTTAGCTTCCAGAGCAAGGATCAACTGGATTAAATCAGGAGAGTGGGTTGAACTCAACTTAATGCTATTAATAATATAGCTAATTTGGGTACTAGTACACAGTAGAGATTTGTCAGCCATAACTTGACGGCAAGAATGGAATCTTATACATATATGAACTCCTCACAATGGATTTGCACAAAACTGAAGTAACTAATTCCTAATTAGTTTTCGCAAAAAAATCCTAATTAGTTCTACTACAGTAGCTAGAACCGTACTGCGTAATAATCGAGTCAATATGTACCTTGCCGCAGGGTTTGTGTATCGGAAACGGGATCTGCATCGTCGCGGCCTCGAAGCGCTGGGTGAGCACGGACCAGTCGTCGTCGCCGTGGTCGTAGTTCCATTCCCCGAACGCCGGTATCCGCCGCATGTACTGCATATTCCCCCAAGCATCCTGGCGAAATAGATCGGCACATATCAGCAAACATCGCTCAGCCATGGCGAACGGACGCAACATCAGTTCTTGATAGTACTCAGGGAACTATACCTCCATTGTAAGGCCTAGCTAGCTTGGCAAGTAACAGTGAGCCGCAGATTACTTGCTCCTTGCTCGGCTTGGTAAGTACACACGAGTAAAGGCTCCAAGTAAGTAGAAGAGAGGTATCGACTCGGGGAAGGCAAGGCAAAGGCGGTAAGGGTGCGCTAGCTGGCTATGAGCGTGTCCTGGTCGGCCTGACCGATCTAGGACGACGCGCATTTTTCATCTATTTATTTTTCTGAGAAGGGATCGATGCGTGTTACTCCCTCCGCCACTTCTAATTTCGTTCTATGTTCAAAAAGATCAATGTACATCTAGTGATATTGTTACTCTTTTTCATTTTGTATTGGAAGAATTTTCGAAAATTAAACAACAGTTTCCATTGGTGGCATGAAATTAGCATTCCAATTAGCAGCTACCACTTTTAGGACGAGACCAGCGGCTCTCTTCCGAGGCAACCGCCTTCCAGATTGGCATTGGCAAATCCTCCCTCGACATTCTGGTGAGTTAGAACTTAGAACTACTATGGCGTTCCTCGAAAATGAGAGGTCATCGTCTCTAATATGTTGAAGGCTTCGAGAAACTAAATTTTGTTTTCAGTATTATGTGCTAATAAGAACTACACTAGTGGAAACAGAGCCTTTAGTCCTGGGTGGTAGAGGCCTCTGGGACCGGATGGACATCCGGTACATGCCAACCGGACTAAGGCCTCCACCCTTTAGTCCCGGGTGGGTTACGACCCGGGACTAAAGGTGATTCACGTGGCTATCGTCTAGCTGCTGGGCCGGAGGACCATTCCACCCGGGACTAAAGGTTACCAATCCGGAAAAAAGGAAGTCTGATTTTTTTTAGTCTCGTGTTATTTTAATTCTATTTCGAAACTTTTCACTTAGCCACTCATTCAATCTCGAATTATACACTTAATCTTAGGTCAAAGTAATTGCTCTCGTCAAACTTCCCATTGGGTCACCCATCCTCAGACTGCTCTAGTCCCAGCACGCTTAACTTTTGAGTTCCTTTCATGTTAGCTTCCAAATGAGAAATGAGAACTTACTGATACTAGTATCTTATCAATCATATTAACCCCTCGGTTACGATGTTACACCTTTTTATTGTTTAAATTTTAAAACTTTGTTTGAATAAGTAACAATGATTATGTAATAGTATATCTTGAATAAATAATAATAAAATAAATTTTACTTTATGTTTTTACATTTAATATGGAAGAATTCATATCTTTAAATCCGGAAATCAAAATTTGACAAATAAAATGTCTAAGTTGATTAGAAAAAGAGTAAAACACGTGTGCGGTCACAAAGTTGCCCCGAGCGAGCGCATTGGTCACCAACTGAAAAAACGCCAAATCGTGGTCACTTAGTTGCATGGTAGAGCCACGTTAGTCACTCCGTCGAAATGGACGTTAAATCGCTGACGTGGATGTCTGGTTTTTTACAAAGTGCACCCTGTATTTTTTTTCCTTCCTGTAATACAAATTATGAATAGACATTTTATGGAACACCTGGCACACGTCGGAATACCTTGCGGCACGGCCTGGCTCGACCCCTCCGCGGTCGCCGGTGCGCTGGTCACGGCCGAGGGCCTGCCCAGCGGCGAAGCGCGGCGGTGTGCGAGAGGGTGGCGGAGGCGGACGGTGCAGCGGGACGCGCATCCCGGCCTCCAGCGCGTGCGCATACACGCAGACGGACAATGGGGCCGGCAGTGTGCAGGCGCGCCGGTCGTCGCCGGCGGGGCGCGCGCTGTACACGCTCAGGACGCCTTGCTTCTTGCAGAGGATGTCGACCTCGGCCTGCGTGCGCAGGGAGGAGATGAGGCGGTTGCCGACCGCAGGGCTCGATTGCACAACGGCGGCAGCGACTGTGGAGGCGCCGTTGTTGGTCTCAACAGTGAAAGAAGGCATCGCGCCCATCGGGGCTCCTACTGCCGGCGGGCCTGTTGTTTGTATTCCACCCCGGCTGAACGTGCAGAGTGCTCCCACGGGCAGCTTCCGGGTTGGCCAGAAGAAAAAAGAGCAAAACAAAAACAGTTCAAAAAGGACGTATCAGTTAGAAGAAACAAAAATTTAAGGGGGTATTTGCAAAATACCGTTAGCCACGTCAGCGACTTAACGTTCATTTCGACGGAGTGACTAACGTGGCTCTACCACGCAACTAAGTGACCACGATTTAGCGTTTTTCCAGTTGGTGACCAATGCGCTCACTCGTGACAACTTCGTGACCGCACAGACGTTTTACTCTTAGAAAAATGAGAGGAATTCAAATATGCTATACATATCATCTTTTGCATCACAGAAATATTGATAGTTAGAAAATTTGACCTCTTTCGATGAATAGTCATGGCGGCCATTTTGATCGTTTTTCGAACAAAATCAAATAAAGTGAATACCCCCTAAAAAAGGTATCCTTTAGCATGGTTGTGTTAGGTTAGGACATAGGAACATAAAAAATTAAGATCCATCCAAATCTTGCAAAGATTCCCTCCGTTCATCCGAAGTGGGAATTTTCAGCTATAAGTGCACAAACTTACTAGAGAGAAAGTAAAGCCGGTGAAGCCGGTCACACAACGGAGTAGGATCTTGCACATGTACACCACCCAACACACTTATATACATATGAAATGAAATCATCTAGGTTTTGGTGGGGTTTCCGACGCTCCGGAGCCCCGCTTCTGTGAAACCTTGGACCCATTGGAAAAAAGTCAAAATTCCAATATACCCCTTTGAACGGAGTCGAAAGGGGTAGGCCAGTGGATTTTTTTCCCTGGTTGTGTTACGTTAGGAAATATGAACATACAAAACCAAGATCCACCCAACTCTTGCAGAGATTCCCTCTGTTTCGCCCGAAGTCGGAATTTTCAGCTATAAGTCCACCAACTTACTAGAGAGAATGTGAAGCCGGTGAAGCCGTTCACACACCGGAGTAGGATATTGGACATTTACAACACCCAAACAATTATATACATATGATATGGAACCAGCTAGGTTTTGGTGGGGTTTCCAACGCTCTGGAGCCCCTCTTCGGTGAAACCCTAGACCTCTTCGATAAGAGTCATGGTGGTCATTTCGACCGCTTTTTCAAAACAATCAAATAAATTAAAAAATCTCTAAAAAAGATATGGTGCAAAATGACACCCATATAATTTCACAAAGAGTAATCCACAATTTATGAATATCCTCAATTATTAGGATTTCTTGATTTCTACATAATTTCGTCTAGTTAAATGAGTTTGTGCTGATTTTTTGAAAGTAATTTATCCTATTTAAATGAGTTCTTGTGATGCAAAAGATGATATAATTGTTAAATTTGGATTCCTCTCATTTTTCTAATCGATTTAGACATTTTATTTGTTCAATTTCGATTTACGGATTTAAAGATATGAATTATTTCATGTTAAACGAGCAGGGCGATGCAATATATATGCAGAGGACTGGTCGCGTGGGGAAGAGCATTGGTTCCCGGGTTGTACCACGACCCGGGACAAAAGCTCCACCTCTAGTCCCGGGTTGTACTACAGCCGGGACTAGAGGTTCTCGCGTGGCCCACGCCCGGCGGCAGCCCTGCCACGCGCCTTTAGTCCCAGGTCGTAATATGACCCGGGACTAGAGCTCCCTCACGACCCGGGACCAGTAGAAAACTTTTGAGCCGGGACTAGTGCCCCCCTCTAGTCTCGGGTCGTAAGCCACCCGGGATTAGAGGCAAAATCGGCCCTAGACTAAAGGTCTCGTTTCTAGTAGTGCTAATACCGCTCAAGCACCACCACCACAAATTTAAATATGACTTATGCATGGCGCAGCCTGTGTTTCCCCGCTTCGTGCATCGAGTAAAACTCTAGATATGGACTTCAGCTATAGCGGCGGCAGATAGTACTGGAACTAAAACTCGAAACACGCGAGTTAAACGAGTAACTCGGAACTTGACTCGACTCGTCTCGAACTCGAAATTAAAAGATCCGAACCGGGATTTGCACTTTTGTCGCTAAACGAGTTTGAGCTTTTCGAGCCGAGTTACCAAGTAACTCTAGCTCGATTTAACTCGCTACAAATCAGAAAATACGGTGCTAGCGTGTCTAGAAAAGTAGCGCAGCCCAAGCCCACTCAGGAGCGAGCACACGAGCACGAGTTCAGCTAGCCGCCACGACCTCTCCTCAAATCAACTCGTGTCACCTATCGCCGCCACGACCTATTCTCTCCGTCTTTTTGATCTTTCGTCACCAGCTCACATCCCAAAGCCCGCCTGCCCGCCGACCACCACCAGCTCCTATTCTAGCCCGCCTCCTCTTTGCACTAGTAGGGAAACCCCTACCGCTGGCGACCTTTTTTAGCCTACCGCTGGCGAATTCGGGTTCGCCAATACAAAATGGCTAGTGGTAGTTTCTACCGCTGGCCGTCCCCGTGTCGCCAGCGGTACGAAACTGTACCGCTGGCGAACACGGCTCCAGACCGCCAGAGGTAGTTCGCGCAGCGCTGGCGGTGCGCACGACCGCCAGCGGTACGTCCTCCGCTCGCCAGCGGTATAGATGCGTGGGAGGACCTTGACCGCCAGCGGTAGCGGTAGCTTACAGGTTCGCCAGCGCTATTTATTTTTATTTTTTATTGCAGCAGTATATATATGCCGCATATACAGGTATATGAGCAGTATATACAGATACAACAAGTATAAACAACTCAAATAAAACATTGAGAAGCACAAATAATAGATAAAAGACCAAATTAAATAGTAGGTTCATCACACATATGCATTACAAACGGAACACTTAGACAAAGTATCCAAATTTAGACGAAGTACCCAAATGCTTCATACACGAGAGTCGCTAGTTTAGCTAGTGTCATCTAAACCACAATCTTATACAAGAGAATGACAATAATGATGAGTAAGAAGGGGATCACGATGAAGTTGGACTTCATCCGGTTCTTATTTTCTTCCTCAAGTAGATGGATGGAATACCTAGCTTCCGCCTCGGCTTTAGTCTTGTAGCTTTTGTGGTTGTTGCCTTTGAACTCGTTCACTTGCTTTTTACAGTATTCCCACTCTTCATAGACTCCAGGAACATGACCTTTGTACACCACATACCACTTCCCCATTTCTCTGTACACAAGACGCATATAAAAATATAAGTCAAATAAGAGTTGTAAGAAAAAAAGATTAAAGCAAACAAAAAATTAACTAAGCATGCATGCATCTAACGAGTTGTGTACATATGACAGAATGGTCTGTGATCACCTTCTCTCCGATATCTACGAAAACGGTTCACAACCATTTAACGAGTTGAATGGCCTGTGATCACCCGCATGACTTAAGCGCCTTTCTATATCGGCATTATCTGGTGGTTGTAAGCCGTAGTAGAATTGTCCATCTTCATCTAGGACGTCACACATGATGATTCGCGCGATCATGTTCTGAATGTATCGGAACTCAGCTCTGATAACATAATTAGCGGAGTCCTTTAGTCTGTCGACCCATGCGTTGAAATCACGATGAATAAATTGGCCTCGTCGTTGATACTTTAAAAACCATCTCATTTGATAGAGGAGGTACCATGACTCCATGCAACTACTTGAATCCTGCTTGATGCAGGGGAAATACGTTCTATGCGCGAATCTAAACCTTCCATCATATGTCTTTCTTGTTAGTAAAATCGGGCCACCCTTCATGGCGTAGCCGTTGAGAGCATTATTTAGAACAATCTTGATGTTGGTGTAGTCCCGCTTAGACGTCGCCCTGTCTTCATGGCAATCCCCGCTATCGAGATACAAGGCAGCCAAGCGTTCCATGTCCAAGTGGATTAGGGTGCCGTGTTTGTTTCTGCGCAAATAATCACCATTGTAGACGCAAATTCAACGATGGAAATCTATGGAAGCATGTTATGACAGGTAGGCATGACTTACTCGGGAAAATAAGGCAAGAGAAATGAGCACTTCCTCGAAGCATTGTCGAGGAAGAGCTTTTGGAGATAACGTGTCGCGGATTTCCTACCCTCAAGGTTGTTCACGAACATTTCTTGCATGTAGTAGGGGTCAACCATCAAGATGCCGGGGGTATCCTCCATTTTGATTTGGTGCGCCATTTCGAGCGCAACAAGACGGACTATAGATGGGTGGAGCGGAAGCATATGGAACATTGAGAAGATATCATCAAATCTCACAAAGAGCAGGTTTGCGCCATCTTCCCTGACAAAGCCCAACCGGTCTGGTACCTTTGCAATGAAAAGGGGATATGTTGGAGTTGGTTGCTCGAGAAGTTTCGTCTCGATAACAACAACAACCTCATGTAGGTCCAACAAATGTCCTCTCAACTTTTCGACACAATCCGCCGGCAGGATCGATTTACCCAAGTGATGCATCTTATGCCAGTTCTTGATGGGTATCCTGTCCACAAACCGGGAATCAGTCCCCTCCTCTGGTCGGTTGGCGAAGTCCTCCAACTTTTGTTTCTTGTTGTATCTTTTTCGTGCCTTCTTAGGCTTGTTCACCGGCGCATCTTCTGGCGTCTCATGATTTGGCAAGATAGGCACCAAATTGGTGATAGTGTCGCCGCACCCATAGCCGATCATGGGGGGAGGCCCTACTTGGCCTCCCTTCATCCAAGTCCCAACAAACTCACAGACGGTAGGAAACATGGATTTGAAGGTATTTGTGAGTTCGTTCTCGATGAACGCCTTCATCGGATCATCGCCTTCTATATGAGAACCCCCGGCGTCATCGTTGTCAGCCATGTTCAAACTAGCGAGAAAAGTCGAACTTAGTATAACAGGAAACATTCACTTAATTAAGTACTAAGATACCCATGAGTCTAACTTTGCCGGAATGTCCGTTCCGGCAAATTCGGGTAATCCATATGTCCCTTTTTAGCAAAGTCATGCCAAAATTCACGAAAACTTTCGGCATGACCTTTGCCAAAAAAGGACATATGGAGTACCCGAATTTGCCGGAACGGAAGTTAATCGACGTTCCGGCAATCTCAAGGGCCTCATGGGGTACCTGCAAATTCATCGACAAAAATATCCATAACAATCTCCAACCGACATCTCCACGACACGATGGTCGGAGCACATACAACCACGACACGATGGTCGTTGTAGCACAACATTCCAACAAAAAATGCATCTACAAGACTAAAATCTAACCTAACCCTAAAATGTGTACCTCGGGCAGGGGAGGTACCGTGTGGAGGAGGAGGCGGTGGCGCTCGGGGCCAGGCAGTGGAGGAGGAGGCGGCGAAGGCGGGACGCGCTGCGCCGCGGAGGTCGTCGGCGTGGAGATGTGGCGGGGCACCACGCAAGGGAGGTCGCCGGCTGCGCGCAGGAATGGGCACCACGCCACGGAGGTCGCCGGCGAGGAGATGGGCGGGGCACCACGCAGGGGAGGTCGCTGGTCGCGCGCAGGGATGGGCACCACGCCGCGGAGGTCGCCGGCAAGGAGATGGGGCGGGGCACCACGCAGGGGAGGTCGCCGGCGAGGAGATGGGGTGGGGCACCACGCAGGGGCGGTCGCCGGCCGCGCGCAGGGATGGGCGGGGGAGGTCGCCGGCGGCGATTTGGGGCGGCGATTTGGATCGAGCGCGGCCGGGCGCGGGGGCGAGTTGGGGAATTTTGGTGAGAGAGGCGCGGGCGCGGGGGCGAGTTGGTTTATTTGTTTTTTTTCCTGTTTTCTTTTATTCGTTTCTATTTTTACATTATAAAGCTGACAAATAAAAGAGAGGTACATATATATACATCATCAATATTACAAGATCTTAGTGTGCCCCTAGTTAATTAAATACAAAAGTGATACATTGTCTCTATCTTTCTCAGCGTTTTTTGCTCAACTTCTTGCCTTTTTTGGTCGCGGTCGAATAATTTAGCCCCACATTGTGACTTCTTCTTTTGAATGGAAGACCATGCCTGGGTAATGTGGTGGCGCCTCTTCTTGCCGTGTATGGCTCATCATCGTCGTCTTCATCATCGTCAATATTTGGGTCGCCGTAGTTGTCGAACTCGTCCTCAGAGGCGACTCCATCCATTCCGATGATGTTTCTTTTGCCTCTCCTCACGACAACACGGCTAGGCTTTGACGGGTCGACTATGAAGAAGCATTGAGACACGTGCTTAGCCAATACCCATGGCTCATTTTGCGCGGTGACGTTGGCGGTTGAAGTGCCGGCTTCGGGTAAAACCATGGTAGTGAAATACTTGTCTTCTTTTTTTACGGTCGATAACCTAGCCCATCTGACGCGAAACATCGGCACCTTTTCTCCAGAGTAGTTAAGCTCCCAAATATCCTCGATCCTTCCGTAGTATCTGAACTTTTGGTCACCGGTGTAGGATTCCATTGTTACCCCGGAGTTTTGATAATCAGAAGTTTTGTCCTTTTCCTCTGTGCAGAAAGTGAACCCGTTGATATCATATGATTGAAACGTCGCGAGGTTGGGGGCAGGGCCACGTGACAAGGCGTATAAGACTGGACCAAGTTCACCAACTGGTGGAACGGCAAGCTCGTCTTTGAACCAACGCAAGAAAGAGGAGTTGTGCTCTCTGATTATTTCTCCATCGGTTCTTTGTCTTCCCTGGTCAGTGTACTTCTTTTCGATCATGTTTTTGTGTCGTTGCACCCAAGTATCCACGATTTGAATGTGTTGGAGAGCTACTAAGTTTGCCCTGTTAAAGTCGGTACGTCGACGAGCTCATCCACATGCATATCCCTCTTGCCATTTCTGTGACCTACTCCATCTAGTCTACCAATGTGTTTGTTTACGGGCAAACCAACAGGGTTCTCAAGGTCTAGATAGTTTGTGCAGAAAGAGATGCACTCTTCGGTGAGAAAGCCCTGAACGATACTTCCATCCGGACGGGCCCTGTTGCGAACGTATCCTTTGATGACTCCATTCATCCTTTCGAATGCCATCATGTTGTGCTGGAACAATGGACCGAGATGGATGATATCCTCCACGATATGGACCAACAGATGCACACATATGTCGAAGAATGCAGGCGGGAAGTACATCTCAATCTCACATAGTATCACAATGATCTCATCCTGTAGCCTTGAGAGTTTCTTCACGGTGATTGACTTTTTAGAGATCACGTCGAAGAAGTTACAGAGGGAAAAAAGGGTTTCACGGACGTGCTTGTCCATTATCCCTCGGATCGCGACCGGGAATATCTGAGTCATCATCACATAACAGTCATGAGACTTCATACCGCTGAACTTTTGTTTCTGTGGGTCTAGCCATCTGCTTATCAGACCTGAGTAACCAAAAGGCACTTTGACTCCTATAAGGCACTTCATCAGTTGTTCAACCTCCTTCGGACTTAGAGTGAAGCAGGAGGGTGGGCAGTAATAGTCATTCTTCTTAACTCTTTTAGCCTTGCGGCCGTCTGTCTCCTCATCCGTCGATTGATCATTGTCCGGGCGGCCACCATGAAGGTCTGTCCTTATACCGAGATGTATCAGGTCGTTTCTTGCTTTCGTCCCATCTTTCGTCCTCTCCGCCATGTTAAGCACAGTGCCAAACAAACTCTCGAACACATTCTTAGTGATATGCATTAGATCAAGACAATTCGGCGTACCGAGGATTTTCCAGTACGGCAAGTCCCAAAACACGGACCTCGTCTTCCATACACCTAGGAGTGGTTCAGGCGCCTTTCTCTTCTTCCCCGGCTCAGGGCACTCTTCCCATTTTTTCAGCAACTCATCGATTTCTTCGCCGCTCTTCTTACGGGGAGGTCCCCGGAGCTCATCTTTACCGTTGAAAAGATCTCCACGTCTTCTCCACGGGTCTGCACTGTGTAGCCACCTTCGATGGCCTATAAACACGGTTTTCGAGGACCCTGGATCTCTTTGAAGCTGGTGGAACGTCGGGTCATCCATGCACCTGACGCATCCATTATGTCCGTGGCACACCTGGCCTGCGACGTATCCGTAGCCGAGTAAGTCGTGCACCGTACAGAGCAAGGCAGCTCTCATATCGAAATATTCTTCTGCGTAGGCGTCCCATGTCCTAACGCCTTCATCAGCCCATAATGTGTCTAGCTCATCTTTTAATAGCTTTAGATACAGATTGATGTCGTTGCCAGGTTGTTTCGGACCTTGAATTAGCATGCTCATGTGAATATATTTCCTCTTCATGCATAACCAGGGTGGGAGGTTGTATATCCATACAAACACGGGCCATGTGCTATGTGTGCTGCTCTGGTTACCAAACGGATTGAGTCCGTCGGTGCTCGCACCCAACCTGATGTTCCTTGCATCTGCCGCAAAATTTCTATCTTCAGCGTCTAATGCTTTCCACTGGCTAGCGTCTGAAGGGTGTGTCAGCTTTACCTTTTCACTCCGCTTTGGATCTTTTTTTTTGCCTCTTCAGCAATTTCTTCTTCCTCTCCGCATGCCAGCGCATGAGCTTTGCTTCCTTTCGGTCAGCGAAATACCGCTGCAGACGTGGAATGAGCGGAAAGTACCATACCACTTTTCGAGGAGCTTTCTTCGTCCCTTGCTTGTATCGATCAGCGTCGCACACCGGACATTTCGTTTTATCCTTATCATCTTCTCGATAGATGTAACAGTCGTTGATGCACACATGGAATTTCTGGTGCGGTAAATCAAAGGGGCACACGATTTTCTTGGCCTCGTCACAACTCTTAGGACAAGTGTTGCCGTCCGGAAGGTTACCGTGCCAGTAATCCAGCAAAGCGTTGACGCTTTTGTCGCTCCATTTGTGTCTTGACTTCATCTGCAGAATATCGAGCGCTACTTTCAAGCGGACGCCTTATCCCCGCAACCTGGGTACAACTGAGTATTCGAGTTTATCTCCAGTTCCGCTAGCTTAGATTGCTGAGAGTTTCTGAGAAGCAGTTCTTTCAGGTGAGGGTCCTGCAGGATTTCAGTTAGCGTTTGCGTCTCCTCGTCTTCGGTCAAATGTTCTTCCGCATCTCCTTCACCATGCACATGATCATCAAACTCTTCGCCTTCTTGCAACATCGTTATTATTGTTTTCATGCCCTTGATGATCATCCTGATCATTTCCCCCGGGATTTCATCATCCTCATCATCTATCCACTTAGTGTGGCCATCCATGAAACCACGCATTAGCAGGTGATTCATCAAATCTCCGGTAAAGGGGTTGAGGACACCCACAAGTTTGCATTGCCGACAAGGACATCTTATTGTTTGGCGGCCACTTTCTAGCATGTCTTCTGTCGCGTGTCTCAAGTATTTATTCACGACACTTTCACTCATCATGACCATTTTGTCGCCTGCACAATGTAAATAATACTATTATATATATATAAATATTTCGCAATTGACACGACACACCTCCTATTTTTAGCAAGTCATGCCAAAATTCACGAAAAATTCGGCATGACCTTTGCTAAAAATAGGACATATATGGAGTACCCGAATTTGCCGGAACGGAAGTTAATCGACGTTCCGGCAATCTCAAGGGCCTCATGGGGTACCTGCAAATTCATCGACAAATGTCGATCGCATTCCGACATCATAAACATAAAAGTCTCACATTGTACTCCTTTTATCATCTCACAACACAATCACACAATACTTCATATTTATACTCCATTTCATCATTCTCATGACACATAATCATAAGAATATTTTTAATTTAGGTAGCCAACTACCTGTGTCAATTGTAAACTTGTCGAAGCCGCGATGTAGATCTAGAATGTGGAAGTAGATCTAGAGTGTGAGATGTAGATCTAGGGAGATAAAAGGGAAAACTACTTGGTAGAAGTGAATATGGGTGGAAGATTTGGTTGGATCTATTAAATACACTACTTTTTATTGGCTAAAATGAGAGTATTTGATGGGGAAAATTGGCAAGAAATGGGGAAAGTTCGAGTTAGTAAAGAGAAATAAGTGAGTGAGGTGGTAGGTGGGGTGGTAGGTGGCTGGCGGCTCACTTATTGCTCTTCCCAGGTTAGCGCTGGCGAACAAACACCCGGGTTCGCCAGCGCTAACCTGCTGCCTGCGCGGCGCGCGGTCGCGCACATGGTTAACCGCTGGCGACAACACCATGTCGCCAGTGCTATGTAGGTACCGCCCGCCCGCTCGTAGCGCTGGCCATCTCCGCTCCTTGGCCGCCAGCGGTAGTTGAGGAAGCGCTGGCGACCAGCGTTCCTGGAGCCCCAGCGGTATTAACACTGGCGCCAGTGGTAGGCTGGCGGCTGTAGGGGTTTTCCTACTAGTGTTGTACTGACCATCATGCGGCTTCATCCTCGAGCGACCACCATGCCATGGAGAAGCACCTGAGCTTCGGTCCCTCTGCCTCTAGGTCAGCATCGCAGGAGTCCGTAACAGCTCCAGGGCACACCACGCCGAGTAGGACTTCACGGCTCCCCGCTTCGGTGAACTTGCGCTTTTACCGAGCAACTCACGTCTCGCGAGTTCACCGAGTTGAGCCAAGCTCAACTTTTCGATTCATTTGTTGAACGAGCCGAGTTTGAGCTAGCTCATCAGTTGAACGAGTTTAAACGAGTTGGGCGGATCTGGCTCCTCTCGAATTCCTGCCCTAGCGGCAGCAGGGCCGTGTCGTCCCTTGGAGGCGTTGTCGAGGTTTCTCGTGGAGTTCTCGGTGCACAAGCTAGAGTCGGTGTTGGCCGTCGTCCAGACCGTGGGCTTCCGTAATGCTATGTACACCGTCGTCAATGCTTCTTGGTCGACGGTCTGGTGCAGGCCCCCGTTCACTCGCCGACTCTTAGGGGCTAGGGCGTGGGGTGCGTTTACTTGTGCCATTTTTCAGAGTTAAAGTTAGTCTACGGGAGTTCCCTTCGTCTGGTGTGGCACGGCCTAGTTGCTTGGTTTATGTCCTCGTGTCCTTTCATGGCGGGAGACGCTCAAGTCCGGTTCTTATCGCTCGGCTGGTGTGGGTTGAGTTGTAAACCGTGTGGCGTCGTGCTTAGATTGTGTAGCCTTTTGACGTTGTATCGGCCGTCTTAACCTCTTCTTTTATAAAATTGATACGCCTCGCAGGTGTATTATTGGAAAAAAAAACATTACCGTTGTCGATTGATCGCGATTGACGAAAAGGAGGCGATCAGGAGGAACTGTTCAATTTAGTTTTTTTTTTGTGACTAGCAAAAGTGCCCGTGCGTTGCAACGGTTCTGATTATAATTCAATACATGTAGTTATTACGTGTAAGTTACGCCTCTCACGTTTTCATTTTTTTGGACTTGCACTTTTTTTTTGTTATATCTTTTTCCCGTATTTCTTTTCATCAATCAAAATTTCACCATTCGAATGTTAAATGTATTTCTCTACACAACGTGGTGTACTATTCGCTATAACATTTACACATCCTGTTCTGATCAACTTGTACTTCCCGGTTTATATGTGTGCACTTGTAGACAAATCTTAAATTTAGAAATTGCAAAATTATATTACACACGCAAGAATAAAAATATGTACGTTGTAGAAAATAGTTGCTGGACAAAATCAAAGCAGGACTTCTTTTTTCTCCAGCGCATATTTTTTCCCTATTCCATCACACCGCAGAAATTTCTTTCTCCCTTTCTCGATTATTTGCTTTCTTCCTGATCTATACAAATGTCTTGCTTTTGCATCGGCGTCATCAGTGCAGAAAACTCTCATAAGCTACAGCCGCATGTGCTATCTGTGCAAACCAACAGATCGACAGCTTCCAGTAGCTTGCTGTCAATCCACAATCAGACCATAGGCTGGGGCAAATTTGGAGCAGCATAAAAATCAACAACCATCGCATTAATCAGTGATCTGGCCTACCCATAGGCGAAGTCATATTCGGAGCAGCATAAAACTAACAACCATTGCATCAAGCAACAACAGATCTGGAGTTTGAAGCTCACGGATCAACAGTCAGCGACCCGGACTTCTTCAAGTTGTTGTGCCTTGTGCGTGCTCCAGTCTTTTCTGTAGGCTCGCATCTGAAATCTGACTGAAACATGAGGGATGGCGTACCCAAACTGTAGCTAAATCTAATTGAAATTCCAATGTCCCAAGTGCTCTGAATGGTACAGGTCGTGGAGGAAACTGGTTTGTCGAACAAACTGTAGATAGAAGAACAGCCATTGCACAGCTGACAACACAGGCGCCGCCAGCAAAGAGCAAACACTCTTGACTCGCTGGTCGAACAGGGTATCAGGGGCGACGAAGCACGTCGTAGCCATGACGTTCATGGTGATGGGTGACGGGCGGGGCCGGGCCCCTGCCGGGGGCGCTCCAGGATGCAAGGCGCAATGGATCCCAACGGGCGTTCCGTGATGGAACACCACGTGACCCTACCGGCGGCGTGTGAGGCTGGAGCACGACAGAGAGAACGTCCTGCGACGCGTGAGGATGGCCGGTGGCGGAGAGAAAGGCCTGCAGCTTCTCCGCGCGGTCGGAATCGGGCGCTGCGCCGGGACGGGGATTTTTCTGTCCGTGCGAACCGTTACTTTTAACTCAGCGGTGGCAGTTCTCGTAAATATGTGAAACTGTGGGAGGGTAAAATCGGAAAGAAAAATGACGTACCACAAGAAGCCTTACTTCCTTTATTATTATTAGGTATAGATATAGATAACGTTGTTCAATTTAGTTCGCAGTCGGCCGGCCCAACCTAGGACTTAGCAGATCACACGGCCCAACAACCAACCGGCAGGCAGCGACCCTCCTTTTTCCCTTTTGCCCTACGTTACATGATCGGTGGATTGAAAGTTGAAACCCGGTTTTGGTAGAGTAGCGTACCCTCAGCGCGCCTCCGCCACCGCCGGCCCGCCCCGCGCATGCGAATCAAAGAAGTCGCGCCGATGGCCGACGAAGCGAGCAATCCGGACGAGTACTATCCCTCCGAACAGCGCTGCCGCGACTTATCCAAGGTTCGACGCCGGATCCGTGAGTACCACAAGAAGGCGCTCGATCAGCTGCCGCTGGAGGAGACGCCGGCGCTCACCCCGTCGCTCCTCGGCGCCGGATTCTGCTTCGGGATCCTCGACCCCGTCTCTAACATCGTCTTCAACACGTTATCCGGCGTCAGCAAGGACGAGGTGAACACTGATACCGAGAAGAATATCATGTCGAAGAAAAAGAGGAAGAGAAGATCGCAGATCGAGATCGTGGACCTGTTGGGAAACTCCGACGACCCCAACGGCGTCGTCGATCGGTCGCTCAAGGGCCTCATCACCTTCCTCGCCTGCCGCTTCCGCTACCTGCACGACTGGGAAGCTCTTCGCTACCTACGGCTGGCCAAGGCCGACCTCAACGTGGCTGCCCGCCTCATCGAGCTCGACCGTGAGATGGTTACACCAACCAAGATGATAGCTCCTCTGACCACCGCCGTCACGGTTGCGCTCAAGTGCGCCGCCGCCTCCGCAAAACACCCCTGCCCTGCCACATTCACGGCCACCTGGACCTGGTCATCCATGGTGTCATCTCGTGGTCTGAATTCAGAAACAGACACCGGCGATCGCCTTCAGAAGTTGCTCCTCACTTTGCCATCGCCGGGGCTCAGCCAGCTCGACGAGTCTCAGCTAAGATCGGAGTTGCAAAGCAGGCGCACGAACAAGACTGAGGTTCCCATCGAGCTAAGGGAATCCATCGACTTCGTGCTCCACGACAGGATCCACGGCATGTACCTCAAGGCGATCGCGAAACTCCCAACCGATGCCCTGCGCCGGCGCCACCATCGCGGCCTCCTCAAGGCCGGCTACCTCTTCGGCCCCATCGACGACGACCCCGTATCCAACGTGCTGCTCAACGCCATCTGGTACGACACTGTGTTCCCGGCTCAAGACGAGTTTCCTGTCGACATGCTCTACACCAAGAGCCTCCGTCGCCTGGAACGCCGGTCGATTGCCGGCCTCGTGGCGTTCCTTCACTCGCTCTTCCCTGACCTCGCAGAGAACGTCGCCATGGTGTACCTCCTGAAGGCCAACGCCAACCTTCACGAAGCCATCTCCGAGCTGGAGCTAGAAGATGGCCAATGTTTGCCGTCCCGATCGGCCTACAAGAAAGCATACAAGAAGGCCGCTCACGTAGCGTGGCATCCGGACCCTGGGGCGTTAGGAGAGCTTGTCCTCGCCCTGTCTAAGACTACGCCGTCAGTCGTGCGCTCACTTCGATCCCTTCTGAAGAAGCCCAGGCTATCCTCCAGAGATGTTGGCAAGATCTCTGCACTGTTGTTGACATACGCAGGACGGTCTCCTTCCTCTTCTTGCAGCCGGCCATCGGCTCCCAAACTGAAGCCTCGTGCCTCCAATTACGTGTCAAACAAGCGGGCAAGGTTCAGGGATGACGAAAGCTTCTTCAGAGACACGGTTGAAGCCGCGCTGAGAGGATTTTCAGAGCAATCCGTAGAGGGGACTGAGTATCAGCTTCATGTCATATGTGGTGTGAATGCAGAGGTAGCAGAGAATGGACATTACGGCTACTACGACCTCAGAGATGGGCACCCCTACTGTCATATCAACTTCTATGCGACACCGAAGGGTTCTCCACCTTCCGAAGCTCCCACGATGTTCTTCGTTGAGTGTAGCAATGTTGATGAAGACGAGAATGTGGTACAATGCTGCGTGGTAGATCCGTCGACAGATGATGGTATTTTTGGTCATGCCTGCTTAAGCTTTCTTACTTTCTGCATTAATAGATGCATGCTGGTTTACTAATTAAACTGTTCTTGTTCTGCTTTGGAAAAAAAATAGGTCGCTGTTACCACTGTGAGTACGCAGGGACCAGACTTGTGCATCCGAGTTTTGGAACATACCGTGGGTGTGACGCAGAGTTCAAGGAATATGCTTCTACACCATACGGACGCACCATCGAAAAAGCTATCCTTTTTGGGACGATAAGAAGTGGGTATATGGCCTGGTTGCCTTCCGAGGATTCAGTCTATTTTGATCCTCTATGGGACACGAAATTTGCGCATTATATAAACGATGCTTCTAAGCCAGGGTGTCAACCCGTTCACTCGAACGGGCTCATCGCGCCATGAAAGCTTTCTTTGGTAATTGGTATGTGCGCACTTCTAATTTGAAGATGTTGGTGCTACAAGTGAATGTTCTTTTTTATATAGTAGTGATTAAATGTGCATACGTTGCCATAGTCCCTTTTTCCCGATCCGTGTATAGAAAAAGATAGACACGTAGTATCGCTCCAATGTGATCTCGAAAATTGAAGTTAAATGTATATGAAGTAAGGGCATGATTAATTATTTTTTATTAATTAAGGTATAGTCAGTGGCGCTCTTACAATTATTCTTGTACAACACTAAAGTGGTGTGTTCATTTCTATTTGAATGATACTACTGAGTAATTGTTTTTCAGTTTGTAACCATCCTACAAGAATAGGCCGAGCACATGCTAAATTTGACACGAGTGTAAAAACTGATATTCACTCGTAATTTCCTATACTGCTAGTTGAAACAACAAACAATTATTTTCCAAGAAAAAATGGAATTTTAGCAATTGCTACATCAGTGGCAATCAGAATTCTTACTCCAACATCAGGCTCACCTGCATGCATCGGCTACTTAGAATATGATCATGCAATGGTAAAAGCATTCCCACAAGTAGTATGATCTTGTACTTATCCGAGACATCTGTCATACTTAGTGCTAAGAATTTGCTAAAATGATCTTTCCAGTCTGACTCATCGTATGGTAATCCTCTTACTTTTCCTCTCTTCAGAGAAGTGCTGGAAAACTTCAAGCAACCAATTTATCATTTCATTGTTTGTGAACATTATTCATAATGATTCGTAATCAAACATGTAGCTATAAAATTGAACTGTGGCAATTTACATCTACTCTGCATAGCATAATGTAGTGATAACCTAGGCTCCTAGCAGGCTAGCAGCGATTCTTAAGACTTAAGTAGTAGTATCATAGTCTTCTCTGTAGGTACCTGAGATAAAGGTGATACAATTTGGGCAAGCTTTCAAACCGGCACAAGACTTCGCAGTGTGTAATGCTGCTTCGTGTTGATTGTTGAGTAGCTATTTTCTTCTTATTTCTTTTGGTCAGCGGACCCTCCCCGGTTGTAATCAACTCTGTAACTATGCCAAGACTGAACTTAGCCACTTGGGCAACTGAAGTACAGTACAATCCCTGAAGTTCCTTTTGCTTCAGCTTCTTTGTTTCAGCTTCTTTTTGTCACACAAAAGCCTTTTGCTTTAACATAATTTGGATGTACTCTCTGTATATCTTTGTTACAATCAAAGGTCATCCCTAGTTCAGGATTTTATGCATTAGGTTGAGCTTCGCCAGGGTCTTGTTCATGTTCCACATTACTTTTCTTTTGGTACTCAATGCCACCACCTTCAAACTGAAATAGATGTGTCACTTGATTCTTGACAAATACCGGTTTTGTCATCCAACCCTACAAATCATTAAGAGGTTAAGTTGTCAAGATAATACGTTGGCTTGCGATCAAGAAAAACCAGATGAATCATGCAAAATTTTGACCTAGCACAATACTATGATTACCTGCTAATGTCAATGGTGGCAAATGTGGCATTTCCTCTTGGATTCCCCTTGATGGTCTCGACGGGCCTCCAAGTCGATGTCGCAGTTACCAAACAGAACCTACAAGAATTATTATACACTTAATTAACAGGTGGTTCTCAATACATACCGCAACAATGGTGAAAAGTAAGATTAAAAATGTTCATTCGATTTTCACTAGGTAGATGGTTTTAATTTAACCTACAGAAACTAAATGATTTTTCTTACAGTAAGAGTGCATTTTGGAATACTAATGCATTGACATGATTGCTAGAATAAAATAGTTGTGTCTATGTAACACTCGATATCATATGACGGTAAATGCACTTACGCCTTCCAATCTTGAGAGTTGGAACTATCTTCTACAAATACAATTCGATGCAGACCATGGATTATAATTTCCAACTACAAGTTACCAATTTGTGAATTGTACTAACACACACATGAGAACTCAACAATACAGAACAGATGATGTATTTGGCAAGCCTGGTCAGACTGTGCGGTAGCTTTGGCAGGCTTGGTCAGACCCTGCCAAACCTTGGATCGGTCTGCCTCTGCCTGTTGATGATGTTGCCCCTCCAATTTTCAACGCTTCGGTCAGATTTCATGTAGGGGATGCCGGGATGGGGAGACGATCAAGTTCTGGACTGAGCCTTGGGTTAATGCCACCTACATGAAGGACACCAAGCCTGAGCTGTTTAAGCTCTGCACCAGCCGCAACCTGACCGTGGCCGAGGGCCTAGCTGACGACCGATGGACGCGACACTTCAAAAGCGACATGAATCTGCAGGCGGTCAACCAAGCCATCCAACTCTGGACGCTCACCCTCCATGTCGCCCTCTCTGCTGGCACCCTTGATGCTGTCACTTGGAGATGGACACCTTCGGGAACCTACACTGCAGCTTCTGCTTATGCCATCCAGTTTGACGGTTCCAATACTTGCTATTTTGCGTGCGATCATTTGGCACAGCGACACCACTCTACGCTGTCTACGGTGCCGTATTTTCGCCTGGACTGTTGTTCAGGGCCGATGTTCGTCGAGGTTGGCCTCACAGCTTGTCTCTTGCTCCTTTATCGCCCGGTTAAGTGGTGAGATCGTGCAGCTCGCAAATCTTGTGCCCTGTTTTTTCCCGACCGAGGAAACCACTCTGAACCAATGGATGCTAGACACAGGCGGAATGCTTATGAACCTGATCGGAAGGGCTGGATCGCTCTGGTGTAGCTTACTTGGTGGTCCACCCTGAAAGAAGGCAACACCCGTATTTTTGAAGCTCGGGCTTCTAATCTGGGAAAGGTCAGACTGAAAATCATCTAGGAGGTCAACGTATGGTATACACCTAACACAAATCCTCTACAAAGACCCAGGGAACTTTTAGCTCCTTTGCTGTAGTTTTGTTTTGTTTTTCCTTCATTTCAGTTTTAGTACTCGTTAATATCTCTACTATATAATACGAGCAAGGGTGTCCATGGTACGTCGCGGCGTTTTTGCGACTTAGTCCCTGGAAAATCAGCGAATCAACCCGCAGTCCAACATTAAGTTACAAGGTTTGCATTTGAGCCCTGGCAACGCTTCGACAACACACCCGGCTTCACCTCCGTCCCCCGTCAACCGGCCTCCCTGCTCGAGTTTACCGATGGCCGGCAAGGCAATCTCAGCCGCCTCAGCCTCCTGCTGCTCGACGTGGTCCAGATCCAACCTCCACGGAGGCAAGCTAGCCGGCCTTCGCGAGGGCCTCCACCTCCTCTGCTCCTCCTAAACGATGGTCGGCGAGGCAAGCTCGGCCGCCCCGCCAGCCCTCCAGGCACCATCGCGCCCCCCGCGACATCGATGGCTGCCGCGTACGCCGTCCCCATCCCCTCTTTACCGGCGCCGCAGGTGTGCAGAGGGATCTTCCCCCGTTTGCCCAGATCCATGACCACCACGGTCGCCACGACCACAGCCGCCCCTGGCCCCGAGGCCGCGCGGGTGCAAGGCGTACACCCACAACTCCATCGATGGGCACCACGGTCTAGATGTGCTGGACAATCTGGCTGACCTCCCACAGTTCCGTTGCCTCCAACCTCTCGACCATCAGCTCCTCACTATATGCGGGTACACCTTCTTATTCTTCCTGCCATGCTTGAAGTATCTGGCAGCACATCTTCTAATCATATTTCAGTTTTTTGTGTGCATCAGGCTTCAACGTATTCGTGTATCCCCTGGCATGAACCAGCCCTAATTGTAGGAGATTAAATTATTTTAGCAAGGATCATATGTTCAAATACATGCAGCTTACTACTGGTAAGGAAAAATTCAATTGTCAGATGATTATATTAGATGTACTACTTACACAGTCATCTGAAGTAAACACATTTTTATAGCGCCTTGGGAGACAATGTCGTCACAGAGAAGATTTTTTACGTTTGGCATAGAGGGAGAAAAAACCTGACCATTTCATAGATTCTTATCCTCAGTTAGTGAAGCTACAACTGGTTATAACTGGATAAAATGATTGCTATCTAAATGTTAGTAAAAATGGCAAATAGGCAAATAGTCTGTCATTGTTTCATGCCGTTTAGTTCTGTATTCTGATGAAGCATGTTAAAAAGTGATGTTGTTGTACCATGTCTCAAAAAATAATAATATTGAGATGACAATTTCAAAAACGCACCTAATGCTTTTTGGTCTTGTATTCAGTTTTAAATTGCTTCGTCTTAATTTCTTGAACGGGCTTATCTCTGGACTTATTCATGTGCAGGCTCTACGTACTGAAGTTGGTCAGCAGCTACTCCATGGTTGCCCTGAGCCCAGCAGAAAAGATGCTCTGACTGAATCGCCACTAAGAATCGTGCTCTTCGCTCTGCGCAAGATGAATTCTGGTCACCATGTCCTAATTTCTATTATGCTCATTTGTTTGGGAAACTGGAAGCAAGGCCACAATTATAGGAGGCTATTAAGCAAGCAGGGATTAGTCAAGGAACCTGGATGGAGTTGTTTTGATTAAATATGATACGAACATTTGATTCACATACTTTCTAAGTGTCATTTTGTTCTTTCAATGGGAACACTCTCAGAATAGGTATAATTGTGATGGAAAATAATTTTGTTTTTCATGCCTTTTGTTTTGTATTGGAAACTATATATGCTTGCCGCCAATGTGATTAAATATGATATCAGCTGTTTAGGATTATATCATATCTTCTGGCAGGTAATCGCCTTAGAGATTATACGAGAATGGTCCACCTTTTCTGCCCTAATTGAAGTTACCAAAACAGCCACTATCTTTGTTCAAAATTAGGAGATTTAGGTTTTTACAGGGTTGTTTCTTTTAATCTAGGTACACCTCAAGCGTTGCTTCAAAACTGCACGAGCCACATGGAAATTAAACCCGAGCGGATCAGCGATAGTCCATGGATGATCCTTCGCCGCCGGCAGCCGCATACTCTCGCTGGCTTTTGCTCGTGTCCTTCCGGATCGTCTCCAGTGCGTAAGTGTCTGCATGCCAACTGTTGGACGATTTCATCTGCATTAAGAAGTGTTTTTCTGAGCCTTCTGTCCGTTAATCCTGCAATAAGGCTTCAGTTCTTGTAGCTGAATCTCATTATAGCAGTTCCTTAATGTGGCTGTGGAGTTCAAATCTTTTGCAATTAGTAGATTTAGTCGACACTTTGCAGCAAGTCTTCTTGCCATTATGCACCGGAAAGATGTGTTCTAAACACATTCTGCTCGTAGCCTTACCATTTTGCACCGGGAGGATGTGTTCTTCATTGGCGTGTAATATGCTCGTAGTAGTAGCCTTATTTTCTCACAGCTTCTACATCGGAAATACTGTTCAAAACATCCAAAAAGTCTCACTTACGTAACGAAACCAAAGTTTCAGATTGCAAGCTTTAATACAGAACGTTTTCAACTGTACGTACCTTCATCCCTGCATCCTATGCATTGGATGGTTAGATGCAGTTGGTGGATGCCAATTTGGCTGATCGGTGCTTCATTTGCATTTTATGACTCCAATTATTTTATAGATGGAAATGAAATTAAGCATGATGCCAAAATTTGGCAATATTCAACTCAGACTAGACAAAAAATGGTTTCTCAGATACTCACTGGTTAGCGGTCACTTACTATACAACAGCCACAAAATGAAAGAAAGCTTCCAAAGTGCAGGTATGAATATAATGGTAGAGCAGCAATTGTCATGGACCTTTGTCCATGTCAACAGGTAAACTGAGGTTGGTAATGGTCCGAAAGACATGAGAGAGAGAGATGCTTTGTGGCTTAATGAACTTCTGCTTATTAATTGCTTCACCAAAAAGTTATAATTTAGTAAACATTTGCAATCTTTCTGTCAGTTTTTACTCATGTTTCTGAACTGAAACTACAGCTATAGCCACCACTTGATATGAGAGAAGTGCTTATGGAGAATATTGAGGGTTCAGGAGGTCAATGCAGTCATAAAGGTAGTTAGTCTGTGCGTTGCAACGGGAGGTGAAAAATACCATTCTAATTAATTGATTAACACGTTTTAAAGCAAAAAAAATTGAATACCATATATATCTCTTGGTCTGAATTCTAAAGATCTGTGCAAATATTCTGGATCATTTCCTGCTCTTTAATCTTTAGTCTGGATTTAGCTTCTCCTTCTACATCCTTTTCCAATGAAAGATATCAGATTCTAAAGATAAACAATTTAGGATGTATTTTCTCGAACACGCATCAGCCTGCAGCATCTTGGAGCTGAGCAAGAACATCATGTTAACCAATTGGCGCGATTCAGCTGAACAACACACCAAATTGAATTTGAAACAACCTCTAGGAGTTGAGGATGGATGCTACAATTGCGCCACCACCCGGTACCTGTGTTGTTGCTTTGAGTTGAGTTTGGATTGTGCTTACATTTGTTTTATAAAAATATGGTTTTTCTGCCCGTAGCAACGCATGGGCATTTTACTAGTTCTTGTATAATCAATAAAAAGCAGATCCGACTTCCTTGTCAAAAAAGAAAAATCAGTGAGAAGAAACGATGCCAACCATACGAGTCTCGCGGTAATTTTTATTTTAAGTGGGATTTTCATTTGCCATATTTTTCTATTATCATCGACTGGAATATCAGAATGCACAAGCGTCCTATACATGGAGTCTACTGAGAATTTTCCATTCCCGCATAAATTTCATCGAAATTCATCGGAACCTTGTGTAAGTCGATATTCCGGTCGATGATAATAAAAAAATATGGCAAATGAAGATCCCACTTAAAATAAAAGTTTTTTTGTGATATCTTCGTAAGGGTGTCATTTTAACCAAGGATAACCTTGTCAAACGAAATTGGCATGGAAGTACCAAGTGTATGTTTTGTTCGCAACAGGAGACAATAAAACACTTATTCTTCGAGTGCGATTTTGCCCGTTCTATATGGTCATCTATCCAAATAGCATCTAACTTATATCCACCCAAGTCTGTTGCAAATGTTTTTGGCAACTGGTTACATGGGATAGATAAGAAGCTTAGAACGGTTATTAGGGTGGGAGCGATTGCCGTTATATGGTCGCTTTGTCTTAGTAGAAATGACAAGGTTTTCAATGACAAAGATGTTTCTCTTTTGCAGGTACTCTACCGTTGCACAAGTATTCTCCGTACGTGGTTCACCTTATAGCGCGTGGGACATCGATACCTCTTTACGGAGGCGTGTGCACGCTTGGAGGAGGTGGCAAGGGACATTTTATCACAACATGGGTGGCCACTTGATCGCCGGATTGGACCTCCATAGGCCGATGAGCTTGCCATGTCATAGGCGTTTTACATTTTCCTGATGATTGTAATTCATCTATTGTCGCACTTCTTTTTACTTTCTTCGTTGGATTGTGGCTGTGTGCATTTGTTATGCAGAGACCGGGTGTAATACTTAAACTTTTTAGTAATAAAGCCCTTTATCTAAAAAAAATATGAGTCTCGCAGATCACCTTCATCAATCTGTTGCATACCATAAAGAATGAATGAGCATTGGGAGGTAATAGTTCTTAATTTAGGATGAATAGTTAAGATGAGATATTGATATTAAAAATGAAACACAAAGAATGGTTCTGAAAAGTTAAACGATAGCAACAAGAAAGATGCAGCAAAGTGAGCAAGGTCCTTGTAGTATACTTGATGCAGGAGGATTAGGAAGATCAATTGACAGAAAAAGTAGGACACTCTCCATATTTGCTTTGATAAACGAATGACAACTATTACTAACGGGAGCTTGCAATACCGAAGAAAAACAACCCTACGCCCAGTAAATGGCATTGATTAACTAAAGCGGGTAAATTGCTCTTATCTTGTATCTCTCATGCCCTGGAACTCCGTTGGTGATGTGCAGACGCCATCCCCAACAAAACTGAGCTAGTTTACTAATCAGATATCATGATACTGAAGAAATATTTCAGGTGGCACCATAGAAATTTCGTTATTAGCCAAATATTTTTCAGTTCAAGTTCAAGTCCATCAGCAACTTCCACGGTCCCATAATATAAGATGTAATTACTGAAAGTGCATGTGTTGCCCCATGCGTGGTTTTGGTAATTAATGACAATCCTTATGGACTAATGTTTACATTGAGATATTCTTATAGATCTTGTCCATGGGAAAATATAGGAGTTCATGTGTTGGACTCTTCAAGATGACATGATGACCAATACTCTTTTCAAGGGTTTATATGAAGAATGGTCATGTTTAGAGTTGAGCTCATTACAAGTATGGCTTGGAAAAGAAGATTGAGTGAACAATCATGTTTACCCCCAAGCCATCATACATATCAAGAGAAGAAGATGAAGTGCAAGTTCAATATGATGCATCTCGGAAGATATCATTTGATTGAAGCTTGCAAAGGAGACATGAAGACGGAGCTTAGCGAGGCCCTCCCATAATGGAGTATGGGGGAGCATTTGGAGAAGTTTTCATCAAGCATGTGCTAGCAAGAACAATCAAGAAAGGTGCCCCAACTTGAGAGAGTCAAGATCGTCATCATCTAGCTCAAGTGGAATGCGCAAGGCAAAGGTATGATCTTGATAGGTTTTCTATTTTACCGGTCTCATGTTGTTAGTGGGAGACCGGGTTTTAGGATAGACGGCGTACTATCAAGAGGGGGTCTCAAGTGAGTAACTTGATCGCATCTTTGTGGAGAGCTCAAACCTTTGCATACTTGGCATTTCATCTTTCTTGGTTCTTATGTGGCTTTTCTCCTTGTTGGGTTTTGGTGCTTGTCGTGATCTTCATGACAAGCCCAAGTTCTTCGAAAACGGATTTCTTATGGAAAACTTGTTGCGTTTTCTTGTTGGAAATATTATCGGTTTATCCTTGAGGAAAGTTCCACACCTTCCAATGTGTGCCAACTTAACTCTATTTATGGTTCTTAATATTCCCACTTTTTGTAGCAAAGTTCTTGTCATTATCTTTACAACAAAGTTGGTTTCATCTCATTTGGAGTTTTCTCGCAAAAGTTATTGAGTTTGCAGTTTCGGTGTTTCTGCAGTTTTTCTGTAGGGCTGAAGTTCCGGTTGGGCCGGAAGTTCCGGCCGCCAACTTTTTCTTCCGTTTTGCTCTCTGTAGTCAACCGGAAGAAGTACCGGAAGAAGTGCCGGAAGTTCCGGCCCGGCCGGAAGTTCCGGCCCAAGTGATTCTGCGCGTGGAGAGTTGCAACGGGCAGATTGTCTGGGAGGGGTATAAATACCCCTCCACCTTCCTCCAGCCAAGTAGCTCGTTTTTTCCCTCTCTCTCCTCCATTGTTGACCTTGGAAAAGCTTGCCCCCTCTCAATTCCTCCCATGATTCTTGCATATCTTTGAGGGATTTGAGAGAGGAGATCTAGATCTACATTTCCACCAATCCATCTCTCCTCTAAGTGAGGGGAACCTAGTAGATCTTGATCTTGGAGTTCTTGGTGCATCTCCTCTTTGTTCTTCCTCTCTTATTCCCCCATAAGAATTTGTTGCTATGTTGGAATTTGAGAGTGAAGGATTTGAGCACTTGTGCTCTTGCCTTTTGCATTTGGTGCATCGGTGTGCTCTCCACGAGGATTCATGGAAGTTGAAAGCTTGTGAACTTGTTACTCTGGGGTCTTTAGACCCTAGACGCCCGTGTGGTGGTTGAGACCTTTGTGGTCACTTGTAAAGCCGTTCGGGAGCCCCCAATCCCGTTGTGGGTTGTGCCCGGATTGTTGTTGAAAGGCTCTGGATTCCGCCTCGAAGGATTCCGATAGTGGAAGGTGAACCAAACCTTTGTGGTGCGGTTCATCGGAGAATAGGGTGAGCCTTTGTGGCGTTGAGATCGACCTTTGTGGTGCCTCACACCTCTCCAACGAGACGTACTCCCTTAACAAGGAGGAACTCGGGAATACATCCTCGTCTCCGCGTGCCTCGGTTATTTCTATACCCGAGCTTTTTACTTATGCTTTACATTGTGATAGTCTTCGTGCTTGAAGTATTCTATTGCTAGCTATCACCTTGTTGTTTGTCTTGCTTAGCATAAGTTGTTGGTGCACATAGGTGAGCCTAGTTTATTTAAGTTGTCGGGTTGTTTTTTAAACACCTAGTTTTATTCCGCAATTAGCAAGCCTAAACCGGAAAAGTTTTAACCGCCTATTCACCCCCCCCCCCCCCCCTCTAGGCGACATCATTGTCCTTTCAATTACAACTAGGAGTTGGTTGTAATAACACCTTATATTATGCAACCGGAGTAGTTCCAAACTGGGAAAACAAGAATTTAAAGCGAAACAAACCAGAGGTAACAAAGTGAGCACCAGTGAGACATTAGAACGGCCAATACACAATAGCACTTAATTTATGTCCCAGCAAAAAAAATCTGCCAGCCATGGAAGATGCAGCTTGAGCTAGGGGTCAATTCCAATTCCAACTAACAGTTGTTGTGGTGCTACTTGCTATTTTTAGATACATGTAGTAGATCATAAGATGTCTTTGTCACAACAACTAGAAGAGCTAAAGTTAACTCATATCATCCTCGGATTCATACCCTCCCACTATTGGATTAGATTCATCAGAGTCACTTTCGTCACAATAGTATGGAAATGATATGTCTTCATTGCCGCAATCAAATACATCTACTGATGGGTGTCTTAACTCATGCATTCCTTGGTTCTGGCATGCGTAACATCGTCCTACCAAAATAAGCCAGAGGATTACTATCTCTTTAAAACAATATAACTTAAAGTCACGACTAATGCAGTGAAAATCTACCATACCATTTTCATCTGGGTCCAAAATATAGCAGACATAATGTTTCGTTTGAAGTATTGATTTCACCTCAGCGAAGCATGTCATCAATGTCCAATCAGTTGAGCCACTCTTCTTTACCTTGACGGTAAAGTTGAAGTGATGAAATATCTTAAAATAATGCTCCACACTGAAACATTGATGGAGAAGCTCTTCGAATTCATATTCAAGTTCCTAGTATGAAATAATTGTTAGCAATAGTATTTCACAGTTCAAACAATTAAAGATTCAGCAGACAAATCAAGATTCAAAGCAGACATGGAGAACCTTAAGATGATCTTCGCTCCCAATGTATCTTCTGAAAGCCACCATTGCCTCCTCGCTCATCCATGTCTTCGCATTTCGAGCAATTTCTTCCTTCGAAGCATAAGTATATTGGCCCCGTGCTTGACGTAATTGAGCTTGGCTTTCTTCGTATTCTTTTTCAGCTTGTCTTTCTGCAAATGATATATCACCTTCATTCTTGGGTGGCCAATATTTCCGTGGTATCTGACTGGAGCAAACTATGGTCAACAAAACAGGGTTACAATGTAATCTACACATGCAAACAACTATCCATACAAGCTGGGGTTTTTTCTCTCCTAGCATACTCTATGCTTAGATATCGAAGAAAGTTCATTTCATGATAAAACATGGGACAGGCTGCGATGAACTGATTCTCAATGTAGTTAGACTTGTACTAATAAACCAAACACACGTTCCATTTACTGTCTATTCTCGGACCTAGTAGATACATGAGAAAGTTCCGTTTACTGTCTATTCGGAAATATTAGATATAGGAGAAAGTTCCTGTAATGAAGCTTGCTATATTCACTAAGATAATACCTTTGATTATAGTGATTGGGGTATGGGTATGAAACTAAAACCAGGTTCTAGAAATATAGATGATGTGGGGTGTTAACAATGTGTAGCAACTGCGCTAAACCACATTATGACGCGGGGATGACTATTGCATAGACCCAATATAAAAAGCTACTGTGTTAGACATACAGAAACGTAATAACACTAGTTTTTCTGAAAATCAGCATACATCATATAAAACATGTTGGGGAGTGCTTACCATGGTTTTTTCTTCTCAACCGCTGATGGCTCTACAATCCTAGAATCAAGCATGCCACTTTCAACTGTGTCAACATGCATCACCACCCTAGGTCAAACAATTTACATTGATGCTTAGTCAACTTCTGTGTGACTAAATTGGAGGCTTGGAAGCCTTATGAAAACGAATAAATCAATAACTAATCTTAATCATGACGATATGCATTCAATTATGCATGTTTAGAGCATACAACCACATAGTCAGTTGGAATCTATTTCAACCTTTTTGCAAATGACTAATAATTAGATCACTTGCGACAGTATTGCACTTGTGCTTCCTACTATAAACTACCATTTTCTTTATTTAAATCAATAGTATTGATTCATCAAAAAAGAAGGACAAATTAAAGATATACATACTTGTCAGCTGATTCTGCGGGTTCTGTGCTTCTCGCCTTGCTAGCATTCTCCTCAACCCTGTTCAAAACAAGTGCGGCAACGTGTTAATGACTATTACTACAATGATGACAGATCGTGGAAGTACAACAAGGATAGGATTACGAAGATAGTGTCAACATCTAATATATTTAATAAATACATTATGAAAACATATTTCATGGTCGATCTACGGACATTGATTCGGCATTGTAGATGTTCATTTTCTTCTATAAACTTTGTCAAACATAGAAAAAGTCGGACACACCTGTCATGTGATTCAAGCTTAACCGTGTGAGATGCGTCATTACTCAGCATCAGAGCCTCAAAGTTAGACAGGTCCATACTTGGGACAAATATTTTGTTATTGGCCGAAATATTTCTCTGCTGATCAGTAACACTTCCGGCTGCACCCTTCTGGCTTCCACTGGTACTTGAATTCCCATAATGATCAAATGAGCCAAAAACAATTGGAAACTGACTAGTAGATGTACGTGAGCTAACTGAATCCACCTTTTGACTAGCACTGGAAGACACGTGAGGTGTTTTGTCTCCACCCTTGTGCACATTAAGCTCCAGGTTAACCTCCTTCTGAAGCAGGCCAGGCCCTCGTTGCTGCTGTTGTATGCCACTGCTGCCAACATCAACTATTTTTTGCCCACTCGGTTTAACACCATGATCACCAGGAGACCCATCTGAACTTGTTGTAGGATGATTCACGGTGGCACAACTAGCCTTAGGACCAGTCCTCACCGGCACCCATGCAAGCTTCCGACCACTTCTGTGCATTATGTCATATGTGTTGTGTCTCCCGTGCAGATTTGAACTTCCCGGTGCTGACCTCTCGCCATTACCATGGATAACAACGGCATCCCGTGACCTATACCCCTGATCAAACTGAGCTCTTTTTTCCTGCCATGGTCCCCTGTACATAGGACCTGAAGAAGCCCATTGTGGATGAATAAAACCTGCTGGCCCTGTAGGGTATGGTGCCCAAGGATCAAAACCCCACGGTGGAAATTGTGGGTACATAGGAGGTGCACAGCCCCAATACATTGGCTGCATTGCAACATGTGGCTGCTGATTATAGTAATTTCTTTGCCAACGCTCATGACTCCCAGGTCCGGATGGAGACCTAGGACGCTTAACGCCTCCAAGCCGATTAAACACATTACCGGCTCTACGTGATGTATATTTTTTCAGCAACATACTAACTGTTGGCTTTACTTTTGGAGCTTGTCTCCTTCCTCTGTTCACCTTCCACACTCCCACTTCTGGATTTTTTGGTTTGATCATCCTCGGTGCAGCATTATTATCAATGACAAGATTTTTCCCTTTGGCGGATTCGGTCTGATGTGACCGAATAAGCATTTTCTTGTTCTCAAACTCGATCATATTAATAGAAAAAGGATCACTATCGAGTTTCATCTTAGCATCCTCTGTAAATGTCAATCGTCCTTCATTAATGGCCGATTGCACCCGTCGTCGGAACACATTACAATCATTAGTGGAGTGAGAAAAGGCATTGTGATATTTACAATAAGATCTTTTACCCAATTCTCCTGGAGATGGAATAACATGACCTTCTCTCAACCTAATTAATTTTCCTTGCAGTAACATATCAAAAATCTTATCACACTTGCTAACATCAAAGGTATACTTAATTTCTTCTCTTTTAGCAGGTGTAGGTTTCAAAGCAGGACATGCAAAAGGTTTTGATCTTGGCGCTTGCACCCATTTGGCTGCACATATATCAACATCATCCTCACTAGCCGAATCACTATCATAATCTAAAATATTAACCGCATGATTATCTTTATTCCTGTTATCTTTAAACCGGCTGAATTGTTTAACTTCCTTAGCACGGTTTTCCTGCGCCAAAGCCTTTTGCAAAACTTGATTAACGTCCAAAAACTCTTGCCCTTCTAATTTATCTTTAATATGAATAAGCAGTCCCGAAAAAGCAAGATCAGCTAAGTCCTTTTCGGCTATGGCTAGGCTAAAACATCGGTTTTTGACATCTCTAAACCTCCTAATATAATCCTGAACATGCTCATTATGTTTTTGTTTAACCATAGTTAAATCCGAAAGTCGAAGTTCAGTTTCACCGCTATAAAAATATTCATGAAATTTTTGCTCCAATTGTGCCCATGTTGAAATAGAATTAGGAGCAAGCGATGTAAACCAAGTAAATGCAGTACCGAACAAAGATAAAGGAAATAGTTTAACTCTATAAACATCCGATGTGCTGACGTCACTGCATTGTGCTAAAAATTGGCCTATGTGCTCAAAAGTTGTTCTACCATCCTCTCCTGTAAATTTAACAAAATCTGGAATTCTAAAACCACGAGGATATGGTGTTGAGTCAAAATATTCAGGGTATGGTTTTTGGTACGCACGTGCTCTACCTTTAGGTTCTAAACCAAATTCTCTAAGTATACCAGCAAGTTGATCCTTAAAACTATCGGCGGGCTGTGGAGAATTGGTTTGAGCAGCGGGTGTAACGCAAGCACGCGGTGGATATTCCGGCAAAGAATTTTGTGACGTTTGCAACGGAGGTCCACTGAAATATGAATTGGGTACCGGCCCATATGGAACCCCGGTACCGATAGGCTGCAGCGGTGGCGTATTATATGCTACTGTTTGATAAAAAGGCTGCTGCAAATTAGAGTTTAAAACACTACTTCGGTTATTGTTGTTGTGATTTTGAGCAACCGAAGTTGAAACAATAGGAGGAGCAGCACTATACATAAAATTATGGGTCCAACTGCTAGCATAATTCTTCTGGCCACTCAGATTATTATTTAAAGGAACTTGAGCATGTTGTGCAGCATTAACCGATGCATATGGTGTGTGCATATGACTAGAAGACTAAACAAACTGCTACTTTGAGGAGGCATCGGCTGATTAGCAGAATTTTCATCATTAATTTGTAGCACTACTGAACGCACATGATGAGGTACATTTTCTTCAAGCTGCACCTTAAGTTCTTCAAATTTATTAAATACAGTACTAAATTTACTAGCCACGGACGCATCAATAAGATTAGCAATTTCATCAGTTGGATTTTTTACCTTAGCGCCGAGTAGATTCGAAGGACTCGGCGTAACTACCTTTTTGACGATGCCGTTCCTTGTCTTCTGGAATCCATCCAGCATCAGCTTCATCTTCTCAGCTTTCTCTTCCTCAAGCACCCGTTCCAACTCACGCCGATCATCGTTAGATAGATCATCAAGTGTGACGGCGATGATGTTGTCGGGGTCAAATTCGCTGCCGTTCTTGGCGGCGGCGTCCATCACGTGTATGTTCTTGTTCTTCTTCGTCCCCAGCGGAGTCGCCAATTGTGTTGCCACGCAAAATTGCGCAACAACACGATAACCGTCGTACTTTCGTGACGACGAACCGATTGCTTTACGAGCAAAGCAACAAAGAATTCCTCTGTTTCGTAGAGGAGAGACGGCCGCTTTTCAGCGCAAAACGGCAAAGATCACCAAACCCTAGATGAACCAGGGCTCGGCAGGAGAGAAACGAACGGAAAAAGTAGTACGTAAAAAGTAGATTGATTTTTGTGTGTAACGATTGATTGGGGGTTCTTCAATCGGCCGTATACCTCTTATATAAAGGTAGCCTGGACTTTGGCGTACAGAAGCAGGTCTCCGAACATTTGCTTGGTTCGTAAGCCGAATAAAATATTCCTAATCTATTATATAATACAAGGAACGTTTCTTCCTGCGTTGTAGCCCCTCGGAAATAAGGTAATCAACCCGCAGTCCTATTTTTAGTCGTATTCCCTGAGAACCCAACACATCGTTCTCCTCCAGTCATCCTCACGCACGGAGCTCAACCGCCGCCGCCGCCGCCCCGCCAGCTGCCTGCTGCACCGACCTTAAAATCCCCTGAGAAATCCTAAAATCAGCCCAGTTCCAACCGAGATCTGGGCAACGTCTTTGAGGTCCGCGGCATCGAGCCGTCGAGGCAAAGATGATGCTGCAGTGGCCGAAGCTCCAGATCCCGCGGGAGGCCTTCTCCTCCACGCCTGCCCACCTCCTCTGGCCCTCTCCTCTCCCGACGAGAACCCTTGCTCTCCCCCTTCCCGCGACGCGCTGCTCAGACTCAACCACATGCGGGGAGACCAGGGTGCTGAGAGGGCAGGGAGGGATGTGATTTGCGCCGGATCCGGAGCTGCTGAGTCCCGGACGCCGCGCGCCGGACCGGCCGCCCACTCCGCTGCGGGAGGCATAAGCAGAGGAGTGCCGACGTCGTCCTTCTATCCCCGTCAGTAGTCGAGGTGAGCAGGACACTCCGCCTAATCCAATCCCTACTAAATATTCTGAATCCCACGATACGCATGCATCCACCTGCACGCCGTCAAGCCTAATACGCACGCCGCATTGCCTGCGCGAGGACACCGAGTTGCACGGCCGACGTCGCCTGCGTTCATACACAGCATGCGGCAGAAGGCCATGCATAGTTACTTAGATCAGCTAGCAAAGAATGATTAGTGGTAGAAACTCACGTAATCATGCATGGACAGACCAACCTTCTTCAGTAGTGTGATTAGCTAATTTTTTCTATGCCAGACCATCATCGCAGTAGAGAAGGAGAGCAAATATGGAGAAGAACAGAGAAAATAAATCCTGCGATATCCCCAGCAAAAGCTGCAAGACAGAGAGACAACTACTTATTGCTTGCACATACTCATTTCTGATTTGGGTAAAAGTGAGAGATTTGGTATATTTCTTTTCATGTACTGGCTAGATAAAAATGAGAGAGATAGAGAGAATTGCTGCTAATATATTTGCCAGTGACAGTTGTGTGTTTCTGTTCATTAGATGGAAGGAGATGAAACAGAAACTCGTTTGCCATTTTTTTTTGAACTTAGGATAGTTGTTTCATCAGCGTGTTCATATAATTTTTTCGATATCCCGTAGCAACGCACGGGCACTTTGCTATATGTAACTAATCCGGCTATGCATCTAACAGGTACAGAATAATACTCCGTACGACTTATTATCCTTGTTTGAAACGTCTTTGCAATCCACGCATATCTCAGCCTAGCGTCTGAGGCTCGATAGGACTTGTCCGAGGCAGCCGCAGTTCAGCTCATCCTACTCCAGGATACACCATGGACTCATCGTATCTTCCAGTTAATCCATGCAAACTTTAGAAATCGGTCTTGAATAAATAGAAATCGGTCTAGAATAAATAGCTTCATAGGTCTAGTCTGTCGCCCAGGTACTTGTGCTTGATCATTGCCAATCCTGCATTTTGAACTAAACACCAAGTCCAAATACATATGTCAATCAATAATCTGACCACGATTATTTAATTTAATTTGGCTTAAAAATATTCAGTAGCCAAATTATATGTTCAACAGGGCCCACACGTAAGGCGCAATCCGCGGGGAACACGCGGCCGCCCGTAAAACCCTAAACCCCTCCTTCCCATTCCCTCCTATCCAATCCAAAAAATTCTCTGCTCCTCCTCCTCTTCCTCGCCTCTCTTTCTTTCTCCCCAAGACCAGCCCACCCAAGCCTCCCTCCTCCGCCTCCCCCGCCCCGCCCATGCCCTGAAACCCTAGAGCGACCCATGCCGCCGCGCCCGTCCCTCCACTCGCTCCTCCTCATGGCGGCCTCCACCTCCGCCGCCGCCGGGGGCTCCTCGGGCCTCGTCCTCCTCCGCCGCCGCTTCCCCCACGCCGCCGCCGCCCGCGTCCGCCTGCTCCACTCCGCCTCGGGGGCACCCCGCCTCCCCAGGCGGGCCGACCTCGCCTGCTGCTTCGGGACCGCCCCCGCCGCCGCCGCCGTGCCCGACGTCCCGCGCTCCAGGATTGGTAACGACTCCTCCCAAACAACCCCTGCTTCGTTGTCGTTGTTTGTTGCTGACCCTGCGTGGTGCCGTTTTGTGACGGACGGCAGTTCGGACGGCAGAGGAGAAGAGGGCCTGTGAAGAGCGGCTCGGGAAGCTGGTTCAGAGGCTGAAGAATGAGGGGATCAATATGACCCAGTGGAGGCTTGGCACTTTCCAGCGGATGCTGTGCCCAGCGGTACTGCGGCCTTTTACTATGATAGCAAGCATAGCTGTTGTTTCCGTTAGCTATTTTTCTGCGTGACGTGTTTAGTTGGATAAGTAAGCTAAAGCTAAAACGGTTCATGGATTGGGGACATCAAAACTTCATATCCACTTTTTTTATCCTCGATTGGTTTCATTAGCTCATTTCCGTTTCACATGTCGTGCTCATTGGAAGTATTCACCATCCTAAAAAAAAATAGTGTTCTGTGGGAATAGTGAAGTAGCTGTAAATTATGATCAGTTTGATGACCAGCTTAGAACACATGTTCATCTGTATAATATGTACACATGTACATGCTATTTTGGTCCATTGTACTTTATATTTTCAGCTACATAAGACAACAAATGATTAAGTTCGATTTTCTTTCTGTTAACTAGTGCAAAGGGGGTTCAAATGAAGAACTAAGCCTCAGTGTCTTCATCCGAAATGATGGGTGAGTTCTTATGTATAGCTCATTTTTTTAACTTGTCAGTTGTTGGACTTCTTAAGGTGTATGATTATTTGGCATCTAATCTCTGTTCTATGTTGTTTCTTCAGTTTAAGTGCAACATGGAATTGCTTTAGAGCGAAATGTGGCTGGAAAGGCAATGCTGAGGTGAGTTTACCAACAAACTAAAGAAAGCTGAAAGTAATAAACCATCTTGACACCCCTTTGCTCTGTCTTTAACTCTTGCCTCCGCAGCCTGATGGAATCTCCAAGGTGAGCCAGGAAGTCAAAGCAGATAACGCTGTCAAGCCTTACAGAAAGATTCGTGAAGAGGATCTGCGTCTCGAGCCTCTGTGTGATGAGGTACTGAAAGTATTATTAAGTTAGGCATCTTTGGCATATTCTACAAATGATACTGAAACCATCTTGATACTTCTCTTCGGCATTCTTTTCTTCTGCTGGTAAAATCTTTTGCACATGGGTATATTCTGAATATAGTTTATCTCTCGCAGCTCGTGACATACTTTTCGGAAAGAATGATATCGCCGGAAACACTTCGAAGGAACAATGTATCGCAACGTAAATGGAACAACAAGGTATAACTGTACTGTTGATGCAGTTTTACTGTGGACAAACATACATTGTAATACATACTTATGCTATTTCATTTGCAGATTGTTATTGCTTTCACCTACATACGTGATAAAGTTCTTATTGGCTGCAAATACAGGGAAGTCTCTAAGAAATTTTCGCAGGTTTGTTGTACTGTCCTTTTTAGGTTACGTGCTTACATTATACTTTATATAATACTCATATTCTTCTTCTTACCAGGAGGCGAACACAGAGAAAATTTTGTATGGTCTGGACGATATAAAGCATGCACGCGATGTTATCATTGTATGTTATAGATTTGGCTTGCGACATTCTTCCGGTTTTGTTTTTTGTCCTATCCATTTGAGCCTGGGTTCAGAATTTCTTACTAGCCCTTTTTCCTTTCTGGCATTGCAGGTTGAGGGTGAAATTGATAAACTTTCCATGGAAGAGGCTGGCTATCGTAACTGTGTGAGTGTGCCAGATGGTGCACCAGCGCGAGTATCCGACAAACTCCCAGATAAAGACCATGTTAGAACTATTTCCTGATACGGCTGCAAACTTGCTAGTATAGTTTGATCTATAGTTGAAACTTAGTTGTGACCTAACATCTTCTTACATTCCCTGTAAAGATAGGATAAGAAGTATCAATATCTGTGGAATTGCAAAGAGTATCTTGACCCGGTGGGTATTTTTTTCATTTCAGAAGTTATTTTGCAAACTCTACTGCTGAAATATGCAGGTTTCATTTTACTGATTATGTTTTAATTATATATTAGGCATCTAGAATTATACTGGCAACAGATGCTGATCCTCCAGGGCAGGCTCTTGCTGAAGAACTTGCTCGCCGGCTTGGTAAAGAAAGGTTTGTGTACCATTCTGTCTTGCAATCACAAGCCTCCGCAATTACTAAGTACCCATGACTGTGCAACCCCTCATTTAACTCATTTCTACATTTAAATTGATGCAATCAGGTGCTGGAGAGTTAGCTGGCCAAAGAAGAATGAGACCGAATTTTGCAAAGATGCGAATGAGGTTTGTGACTGCATGCATGGTGAACTTCGACTAATAAATAATATTGTTATCATGCTAAAAGATTTTCTGATGTTACAAGCACAATCAGGGCCTAAGAGGTCTAGAAATATCCTTTTCTGAATGTGTCTCTTTACTCTTTAGATAAGGTTATGCTAACTTGTATCAAGAGTCTTAGACTTCCTTACCCTAGATTATTGTATTATGATGCTAATTAAAACCTATAATTTTTATGTACAATAAATCTGCATTCTGAAGAATCATCTGAAATATATAGCCACATCTGAGTCCAGTTTTTTAATTTCCTCATCTCTGTTTTCTATGAATAGATAACCTTGTCTTGGAACTTGGGTGTTTTACAATTTCTGTAATTGTTCCTTGTAACTCCCTTTTCAACTACAGGTACTTATGTTCTTAGGACCACAAGCATTGAAAAAGGTTATAGAAGATGCAGAACTGTATCCTATAAGAGGACTTTTCAACTTCAAAGATTTCTTCCCTGAGATCGATAGTTATTATCTAGGGATTGGCGTGAATGGGGTGCAATTCCTACTGGATGGAAATGTATGGATGATCTTTACAAGGTATCTATTAGTGGCATTTTTACTCATTTTCCTCTTTTCTTGAAGGAATGATCTGAATTTGGAGTTGGCTTTCTCCCTTACAAAGTTAAAGAGTTCCTTTGTTTTCTTTGTTTACACATAGAATTGTGTTTTCTGACTTTAATAACTGTTTGACATTTTCCATGAAATCATATCATTTTAGCAAATTTCAGTGAATTATGTACCATGTATTCATGGATGATTCATTGATCTAGCTGAAAACAACTAGATGGTTTTCCTTCTTGCCAAGTGTCAGGGCTAAATTCAGTTTCGTCAGTAAAACACCAGTCTCCCGCTTAGCGACGAAACATCTACAACCATCAGATGGCAATCCGACGGCTCTTCGTGATCAAGAACTTATCGCCCGATTGACTTAGCGGTTCGCGCGTACCCGATTGTTTCTATATATCGTCGATTCTCCATTCAGCGGTGGGGAACATTTCACCCTCCCACTTAGCTGCTTTTTTACCTCTGTTGGCTTTACAGCTCAGTATTTGGAGACAGATCTTCCATCTTATCTTGTATCTTGTTAAACCCTAGCTGCCTTCAACCAAGGTTGGCAGAATATTCCTATGTGAGCGACCAAACCCAAGTATTTGAACCTCTGTAATTGGCTACTTTCCTGTGGGTTCATGTCTGAATCTTTCGGATTTGAAGCCGATCCTATTTCGTTGTTAGCACATTGAAGGTCGTTTTTCTGAACGCAATAGGTGTTGACATTTGGCGTGAAGTCAGATCATTTAACCAATTCTGGGGAATTATGTACCATGTAGTCATGTATTATGACTCGTTTTAAAACAACTAGATGGTTTCCAGTTTAGGGTACTGTAGCATATCAGAAACTGAACTTGCAGATTTTCATGCATCATCCACAATTTTCGTGTGATTTAGTTCATATTCCCTTCTGCAGGTTCTTCCTGGGGAGTTGACTATAGTAACAGGAGTACCAAATTCCGGCAAAAGTGAGTGGATTGATGCACTAATGTGCAATATAAACAATCAGTCTGGGTGGAAATTTGCACTATGCTCAATGGAAAACAAGGCAAGCCATAATATTGATGCCAGTTAGCCTTTCCATTTTATTGTGCACCTCCAAATAATGATGATTTTGGTGTTTAGGTCAGAGACCATGCCAGAAAGCTACTGGAGAAGCACATTAAGAAACCGTTCTTTGATGCTAGGTAAGATTACGTCAGAGTAATACGCAACTTTGAAGTCAACTTGATTCTTTGGAATAGATTCCACAGATTTTATGTGCACTCGTGCAGATATTATGGCTTTATTGCTATTTATTATTTCTGAAGATTTTTTTCTTTGCATGTAATTGGTTTAGATATTCTTCTTTTGCTTTTTAGATATGGGGGCTCTGTGGAACGGATGAGTCCAGATGAATTTGAAGAAGGCAAACAATGGTTGAACGAGACATTTCATCTGATTCGGTATATATTATATTTCAGTCAATTACATTGTTTTACATAGTGGTAAGCGGTTAAGGGTGTTCAAAAATAGTTCATCTCAACCCTTGAAACCCATCTAATGCAAATTTAAAAGTAGAGGTGCTACGTATGCTCGCAGCGTACAACAAGATTAAACTAGTACCCTTATGCTGGTTTTGTCCGGGTTGATTCCAGTCCCGAAATTGAACACCCTTAGTAAGAGGTCAGCAAGCGATAACGTCACTTTCAGCGCTGTTCTGGAAGGCACCCTTGAAACTATTTTTATCAAATACTGGGTTAACATTTTAAAACCAGAATTATTTTATGTGATATGAAGTATGCTAAACACAGAGAACTAAATGTTCACTTCTAAATCTATCGTATATTCTCTCATATTTGTTCCATATGAGGACACTGCTAAGGGTTTGGTCAGTCACTACTAGCTCGCAATTCGAAATGATTAAAAGAACCGAACAACTAATTTTGTGGCACAAACAACAGATAAAGCACACAAGCACTATAACCACACCAAATGGAAATAATCGACTGAATGTTGGTACAAATCTCCGATTCCATATCTGGATTAATATAACTGTTTGACTTGTATGCTAATCACTGTAAATTGTCAATACTGACTTACTAAGAGTATTTTGATAGCTTTTTTTTTACTTATATTGCTTTCAGTTGAGTCGAACTCGGTCACTTTTATTTTGTGCCGCCTAGATGGCTTCTTGAGGAAGCAAACAAAAACAAAAATCCCTGTGGCCACTCTAAAGGTCTCCTTAGCACTTAAAAGGCCTGCTAAACCGCTACCGTGGTCACGAAGTGGTAACAATGTCTTGAAGGGCGTTCTATTTAGAAGTGTTTGTGTGTGGTAACATTAGCGTCACTGTCTTCTGCATCTATTGATGTACTTTATTGGGACACAATAAAAATTGCCGTACTTCTCTTGGATAATGTGCCCGTATTAGATGATGATTTGCATTCGAATATTTAAATGCTGCTCTGACGTTGGATATGGGTTGTTTAATCAGGTGCGAAAATGATTCTCTTCCGTCTATTGATTGGGTTCTTGATCTTGCTAAAGCTGCTGTTCTGAGACATGGAGTACGTGGTCTTGTGATTGATCCTTATAATGAACTCGACCATCAGCGCCCCCAAATCAGTAAGCAATTGGCTGAAGCTCTCATGGGCATGACTTGCATTTACTAATAGTAGTTACATAAATATATACATTCATTATGAGAGCTATATATAGCCCTTTTGCAAGTATGAGAACTATGCTAGCATCCTGCTCCATCTTTCCCTTTTGTTCTGGCGATTCATTCCTTTTTATGTGTTATGATTAGAACCGAGACAGAATATGTCAGCCAGATTCTTACGAAGATTAAGCGCTTTGCGCAACATCATTCATGTCATGTTTGGTTTGTTGCGCACCCGAGGCAGGTAATCAAAATTCGCATGATCACATATTTGATCTTTGCAACACAATTGCAGTACTATACAATCAGGTCTCATTTGCTGTATGTTCTTAAAAGCTTCACAACTGGAATGGTGGACCACCTAGTATGTATGACATCAGTGGAAGTGCACATTTCATAAACAAATGTGATAATGGGATTGTCATCCACCGAAACAGGGATCCAGATGCTGGCCCTATTGATGTCGTGCAGGTTAACTTTTACACCTTCTTAACGTATGATTTGGTTTAATGCCGTGGCTGGCTCTTTTCTTATCTGTTTTGCTTTTGCTGGATGAGGAATTATAGGTCTGTGTGAAGAAGGTACGGAACAAAGTGGTAGGGCAAATAGGAGATGCTTTCTTGACGTATGACCGGTATGTGCTTTATAAATTCTATTAATTGTTTTCCTCAAATCCTTAACTGAGATTTTTCGATGATGCTTTAGAACCATTTCCACACGATATGATCATTTCTTCTTTTTATCATTCCCAACGCGCCTTATTAAAATCAGGGTCAAGTATAGTTTTTGTTCGTTCACCATATATCTTCAAACTGCTTGTCCAACTAAAGTAACTAAATCATCACGTTTTTTTTGAGTTTTAAAGCAGTTGTTCCTGCCGTCCGATTAGATAGAATAGAATGTTATGTACAGAGAATCATCACGTTTTCTCCTGCAGGGTTACCGGTGTATACAAGCAGGCCGAGGAAGAGATTGTGGCAAAGGTCGTCAAGCAGCAGATGAGGCAGAAACAGACGAGTCAACACCGCTGATTTTGCTTTACTCACTGCCCGAACAGATAGACGCTCGACGCTCGTGAGATAATATGGTTGCTTATGTGGATGGCATCTTCCAGCCCGCTGCATGATCTGGCCTAATTGGCCGACTTCATCATGCATTGGAGCTGACTGCTGTCTAATTCTTCAGCGATACGGGCGTCCTCCTGAATTGGATACTATCACCTCAGGTGTATCCTGAGTCCTGACTCAGTGGTGCAGAAATGTGGTTGATGCCTAACCTTACTGAGATAGCCACATGTCATATCTGGGGTGTGGTGCATAGTAAGTAAGCTTATATGTAAGTAAATTGCTACACAAGGTAGGTCATGTAAGGTAGCGAAAGCTCGTGTCGTCCGTCAGTTATGCCCTTCGAATGGTTGTAGCAGTTGGAAGATCATCTACCAGTAGTCCTTGACAAATATTATTCCAGACTTGAGCATTCATCATCAGAAGCCTATGTTTTGCTGATAAATCTTTTCTATTTTTTGAAAATTTCTCCCACTGAACACATGGAATGCAGTCCATCAATCATGTGGTGTGAGCATGGGAGATTGACGTTGCAACCCCAATGATCAAATCTATTCGCAGCTGGTCTCATGCAGCGCTAGAACAGTTGAATGGTGCCAAAATCTGGTATCATCAACTAGCATTTCTTTTCAACCTCCACTCTGCATTGCGTCATTCGTGCTGCTGTCTTTGAGCGGCTGGCTGACTGGCTCTTCGTTAGCAGCTAAGCCAAGCCTTGCTGCCTTGCTGGCTGTTTTCTCACTGGCAACCAGCCAGCTGGATGGATGCCTACCAACGGTGTGATCAAAAGCTAGGTAATGAGTGTGATTGGCAACGGCTGCTGCTTTGTTGTGCTGTGCTCTTGTATACAGTGCATGCACCCCTACTTGAGTTTGAGTTGCAGCTATAATGTATGGGCCAATCCAATGTCTGTCTGTCTACTTGTTCTTGTTCCTGCCACCAGAACCACCACCTCTTTGCATTTCTCCAGCCTCTCATTGCCATTAACAACGCACCACATCTGTATGAACATATGACTTGGCATAGAACAAGAACGTTTGTTTTGCTGTCGGGTCAAACTCCGAGCTGTCAGTTAACAAAAACCAGGCCCCACAGAGGCAAAGAATGGCCAACAGCCTAGCGCCGGGCCACCGCACGAAAGAAACAGGCCATGATACCAGACAAAACAAAAGCGGTTACCTGCTGCGAGGTAGCCGTTGGCATGGGCCGGGCGGGCCGGCTCTGCGCAAAGCGAAGAACCCAACGGCTCCCACGTCCTACCTGGCGCCACCCCATTGGCCGCCGCTCCATAGCCGTTGCGCCCGTTGTATATAGCCCTCTCTTCTTCCTCCCCGCTCCCCACACCACCAGCCACCTTCTCTGACACGACACACAGATCTCCATCCGTCCAGCTTTCAGTAGCTTGTGCTGCATTGTGTTGTGGGATTTCGGTTGATTGATCGATCGATCGCCATGGGGGTGGAGGTCGTAGTCTCTGGAGGGGCTGTGGAGGCGGCGGCGGCGGCCAAGGCGGAGGTGGTGGCGGTGGCGCCGGGCGATGCTGCCGTGGCCAAGAACCCTTCGTTCAGGGAGGAGAGCAACCGGCTGGGCGATCTCAAGGAGGGCGAGAGGAAGGCGCTCGCCGAGCTCCGCGCCAAGGTCGAGGAGGCTGTCGTGGCCGGCACGCTGTTTGACGAGGAGGTGAAGGTGGAGGCGAAGAAGAAGGTTGAGCCGAAGGAGCCGAAGAAGAAGGTGGAGCCGAAGAAGAAGGAGGGTAAGAAGAAGACCAAGAAGGGCGCCGAGGAGGAGAAGAAAGAGGAGGAAGCCAAGGTGGAGGCGGCGGCGCCGGCCGAGGAGAAGAAAGAGGAGGAAGCCGTGGAGAAGAAAGAGGAGGAAACCAAGGAGGAGGAGAAGACGGAGGAGGTGGCGGCTGAGGAGAAGAAAGAGGAGGCAGAGGACGAGGAGAAGAAGGAGGATGCGGAGGCCGAGACAGAGGACGCCGCCGGCGAGGGCGAGAAGGTGGAGGCGGCCGCGGCGGCGGTCGTCGTCGACAAGGACGTGGCCCTGTGGGGCGTGCCGCTGCTGCCGAGCAAGGGCGACGAGGCCACGGACGTGGTGCTCCTCAAGTTCCTCCGCGCGCGCGACTTCAAGGCCGGTGCCGCGTTCGAGATGCTCCGCAAGACCCTCCGCTGGCGCCGGGAGTGGAAGAGCCTGGCCGCCACCGCCGCCGACGACGGCGGCGCCGACATGCCGGAGGGCGCGTGCCGCCTCGACGGCGTGGACCGCGAGGGCCACCCGGTGTGCTACAACGCGCTGGGCGTGTTCGCGGACGAGGGCGTGTACAAGGCGGCGCTCGGCGACGACGAGGGCAAGGCGCGGTTCCTCCGGTGGAGGGTGCGCGCCATGGAGAGCCACGTCGCTGAGCTCGACTTCAGGCCTGGCGGCGTCGCGTCGCTGCTGCAGGTCACGGACCTCAAGAACTCGCCGGGGCCGGCCAAGAAGGACCTCCGCGTCGCCATGAGGCAGGTCGTCGACCTCTTCCAGGACAACTACCCCGAGCTCGTCGCGAGAAACGTCAGTGCCAAACCATTTTGATCTCTGCATTTTTCACCTTCCATTAAATTCTGCCCAAAAATCTTCTGAATGTTTTGAGATCTAACTGAATTTCGTGCTGCTGCAGATCCTGATCAACGTGCCGTTCTCGTACTACGCGTTCAGCACCCTCTTCTACCCGTTCCTGACGCAGAGGACCAAGAGCAAGTTCGTCGTCGCTCGCCCATCCAAGGTCACCGAGACCCTCCTCAAGTAAGAACAACGGCGACACTGTCACTGTCAATGTCTGTCCATGACATGAACAACTTTGCAGCAGTTTCTGATCGAAATGTGTGTTTTCTTCTGAAGGTACATTCCGATCGAGTCCATCCCGGTGAAGTACGGTGGGCTGAAGCGCGACAGTGATGCCGAGTTCTCCGCGGCAGAGGACGATGAGATCAGCGAGGTCATCGTGAAGGCGAGCTCTACCGAGACCATCGAGATCGAGGCCACCGAGGTACAGAAAAGATTCTAACTGCTACGCCATGATGTTCTTCTAGGAAACGATTTCAGAATTGCAGAGCTGATGAATGATGACTGACTGAACTTCTTGTTTTCAGGGCGACACCACGCTGACATGGGACCTGACGGTGCTGGGTGGGAGGTGGGCTACAAGGAGGAGTTCGTGCCCAGCGACGAGGGCTCCTACACCATCATCATCAGGAAGGGGAAGAAGATGGGCGCCACGGAGGAGGCGGTGCGCAACTCGTTCCGCGCCAGCGAGCCCGGGAAGGTGGTGATCACAGTGGAGAACACGACGCGCGGGAAGAAGAAGGTGCTCTTCAGGCACAAGGCCAAGAGCTCCTCCGCCAAGAAGTGCTGAACGAGGAATGGAGATTTGGATTTTGAGGGAAAAATTGGGTTATGCTGATTGAGTATGAGGGCGAATTCTTTGGAGGCTGAGATTTGGGTGTGTGTGTGTGTGGATTCTATCAATTCTTTTGTGCAAGAGATTTATTGTATGGTTATCTGAGAAATATAAGAGATCAATCATTTTTTTTCATGTGCCTTGGTGACTAAGAACGTCTCTTTTGATCTTCTTTTGCACCACCAGATCTACCCCATGAAAATGCTTTCATTTTAGCGATTTTTTCTCCACACATGGTGTGACACTTCCAGAATACCAAAAGAATAATTCGAGTCAGAATAGCATGAAATTTGTCTGCAAATATATACTTGCCAGTTTGTCTATATAGATTGCAGCAACTTTGTCTACTAACAGACTGCAAATATATACACATGGTCTTGCAATCTAGTCACCTGGAAAAGAAAAGATAAAAAAGCATAACAAAGCGAGCATCCATTCCAAGATCAACTTTCAACCAACCGGCAAGATCAACTGGCCAAAAAATAATGGACACAGATTGGAGATTTGCAAATATAGTCTAGGCAAGCTCATAACGAAGTGAGCATACACAACATACACCAAGCAGTCAAGCTTACACAAGATGCTCATAACGAAGTGAGCATCAGCAAAACAGAATTAAAAAATAGTGAAGGCAATGCCAATTGGAAAATAAAACCGGCATCTAGGTATTAGTATTTAAAAAATGAAAATGCATCCATTCAAGAGACTAGCAGTTTCACAGATGGCTCTTTTCTAGAAGACCAAATGAACAATTTGACTCAGGAAAGCCAGAACTTTGTCTACAAATACTGCAGTCTGTTAGTAGACAAAGTTGCTGCAATCTATATAGACAAATATTGCAATCTACAGCAGCATTTGTAACTCCAAATCCCACCTTTTAGCATGATAGACTTGCCAGTTCAAATTTCAACCAGCATGCATTCCAGGATATAAGTCAACTTTTGGCTTAACAAAACCGCACACAGATAGTTTGGCAATCCTAAACCCTAGTGAATAACACACGAAACAGTGCTTACACCATATGCTCATTACGAAGTGAGCATCCACACAATAAAAAAAAACAGGTCTGTCAAGGGAACATGCCACTTAGAAGTGAAACCAGCATTCTAGGTAGGTATCTAACAGCACCACAAGCACCCTAACCAGTAACAAACTAGCAACGACTAACGAGCGATACAAGGCATATCTAAGGAAGAAACTGGGTGAATATCTGCTTATGCGGCCTCCTCCTCTTCCTGCTCATCCTCATAACCCTCTTCCTCCTCAGCCGTGGCATCCTGGTACTGCTGGTACTCAGCCACCAGGTCGTTCATGTTGCTCTCAGCCTCAGTGAACTCCATCTCGTCCATGCCTTCACCGGTGTACCAATGCAAGAAGGCCTTCCTCCTGAACATGGCCGTGAACTGCTCACTCACGCGGCGGAACATCTCCTGGATGGACGTTGAGTTGCCCACGAACGTGGACGACATCTTCAGGCCTGTGGGTGGGATGTCGCACACGCTTGACTTGACGTTGTTGGGGATCCATTCCACAAAATACGACGAGTTCTTGTTCTGGACATTCAGCATCTGCTCGTCCACTTCCTTGGTGCTCATCTTCCCGCGGAACATGGCCGAGGCAGTAAGGTAGCGCCCGTGGCGAGGGTCAGCAGCACACATCATGTTCTTTGAGTCCCACATCTGCTGGGTCAGCTCTGGTACAGTGAGGGCACGGTACATCTGTGACCCTCTTGAGGTCAGTGGAGCAAACCCAACCATGAAGAAGTGCAGCCGTGGGAATGGGATCAGGTTCACAGCAAGCTTCCGCAGGTCAGAATTGAGCTGGCCAGGGAAGCGGAGACAGCAGGTAACACCACTCATGGTTGCAGAGATAAGGTGGTTAAGATCACCAACTGCATAAAAAGAAAAGGTAAAAAACCAGCTAACATATTTCCAGTGCACCAAATGAGTAACATGTTGCATCAAGGCAGACTCAAGACTATAGAGGAAATCAAATACAGCCTAGCAAGCATGAACTGGAACAAAACTACCCACCACTGTGTAAACATAGAAACGTCAAGAGTTTACATCCCGAAAATCTGTACTAGAACTTATATCATAACACAGCAAACAAGAAATTATATGTGCAAGGGCAATTGTGCATCATGAGAGCAAAAGACAGGTGCAAATTGCATCACTACACTCACCAATGGACTCCACTTGGACTTGACACATGTAGACATAAAGAGATAAGGAGGAGGTTTGCCAATCATGGGAGTTAATGACTACTGAACAGCATGTGAAAGGGACAGGTATGTGACACTAAACACCTTGACATTATTGTATTGTACTTATCAAAAAGGACAAGGATACACCAAAGTATCAATTCCTGGTCGCTCATGCATGACACTAAGAATACAAAAAATGCAACTGGGGAGCAATCAGCACTTACAGGTGGGGGTGGTGAGCTTGAGAGTGCGGAAGCAGATGTCGTAGAGAGCCTCATTGTCGAGAACCATGCACTCGTCAGCGTTCTCCACGAGCTGGTGGACGGAGAGCGTGGCATTGTATGGCTCCACGACAGTATCAGACACCTTGGGCGACGGGAACACCGAGAAGGTCATCATCATCCTGTCCGGGTACTCTTCCCTGATCTTGGAGATGAGCAGGGTGCCCATTCCGGAGCCGGTCCCTCCTCCCAGCGAGTGGCAGACCTGAAATCCTGCAACCAGCAGAGGAAAGATGTTTACTTACACATCTAACTCACTTAGATCGAATAGATCTAAGCCAAACATTTCAGATCTAGAACTCTGGGGCATGAAAACCACCGCACAGAGCCTAGATCTGCAGGTGGCATGGCGCTAGGACAGATCCGTCGTACCCTGGAGGCAGTCGCAGTTCTCTGCCTCCTTGCGGACGACGTCGAGGACGGAGTCGATGAGCTCGGCGCCCTCGGTGTAGTGCCCCTTGGCCCAGTTGTTCCCTGCGCCGGACTGGCCGAAGACGAAGTTGTCGGGGCGGAAGATCTGGCCGAAGGGCCCCGAGCGCACCGAGTCCATGGTGCCGGGCTCGAGGTCCATGAGCACGGCGCGGGGCACGTAGCGGCCGCCGCTGGCCTCGTTGTAGTAGACGTTGATGCGCTCGAGCTGGAGGTCGGCGTCGCCCGCGTACCTGCCCGTCTGGTCGATGCCGTGCTCGTCGCAGATCACCTCCCAGAACTTGGCCCCGATCTGGTTGCCACACTGGCCGCCCTGGATGTGGAGGATCTCCCTCATGGCGGCGGCGGCGGCGCGGGGCGGGCTAGGGTTCCGGCGAGGTGGTGGGGTTTAGGGAGGAGTTTTTTGGGCCGAGGCGGAGATGCCGGAATGGGAGAGGAGAGAGATGCAGGAGGGCAGTTTTATTGGAGGATTTCGAAATGTTTCGTAAATCTTCCGGCTTCGTGTGACCGCGCAACGCGGCGAGGCTCGGTTTGAAATGCGGCAAGTTTGAAGCGATTTAGGCAAATAGCTTACAGTTATGAATGTGAAAATGTTGTAACATTGGGTTACATCTTGTGGGGAAAAGTTGTGTTCCTCGTCTCTCTTTATCTCGCAAAATTTGTGTTCCTCGTATCGATAATTGTACTCCCTGAGTAAATGGGCAGCATCGGAACACGCCTGAAAAAACAAATACTCCCTCTTTACGTTCCAAAATAAGTGTCTCAAATTTGTACGAAAGTGAGTGTATCTATACATGTTTCACATCTATATACATCCATTTTTTGAAATATTTAAGACAATTATTTTTGGACAGAGAGAGTACCTGAGAGGATGAGTGACGCATCTCTCCATCCCGTCGACATGTGGCGGCCAAAGTTTGAAGATGGCGAGTCATGCGATTGGGGTAGAGAGATCTTTTAGATTGTCGTGTTTAGAATCGGGGTGCTGAGGAAGGTGCATTTAATTATAGAAAACGAAGGCGTGGTTTAGGAGGTTGCGAAAGTGTATAACTATGAATGTTTTGAGTGATTAATGACAAATGATACTCAAAGAGTAACACTTCTACTAACTATAATGCATGTACACATGCCTCGTCGTCGGTTTAACGTTTAACACCTACCGACAACTTAAAACTATCATTTTCGAACACATTTGGACTGAAGTGAAGCAACTCAAGTATTTCTCAACGCCAAAATCAACATGGACACATGTCTCCTCAATCATATGGAGAGCCGACATGCCTATGGATTAAGAAGCAGTCTTATTAAACAAAGGACTACTTCACAAAAGAGCCGCTTCATCGTTAACGCCAGCTCCACATCTACATCAATATCTAATGAGCAGGCTCAATGCCTTGAAGATTTAGCAACCCTCTGAAGGACTCAAACCATCGGTGTCAACTTCATCAACATCACCATTGGAGACAACACCTACATGAATACCTCAAGGCGCAAAAGCACTCTATTTTGCACAATGCAAAATCATATAGGGTTCCACTTGAGATAATATCTAATGTGCGACGATGGGCTAAATTCCTAGTCAGCAACCTCACTAAGTGACCCATGGTGCGCTAAATCATCGCGAAAACAACGTTGAATCAAAAACATGTGTATGAAGAACGAATGACGCAGACGCTGGATGAAGAGTTGATCTAGCACACATGAAGGCTGGAAAGGATGAACACGAGTAGATATCCTTTTATAGTTTTTGGATTTTATAGTTTTCGGAGGGAAGAAGTACTACATTAGGCAAAATGTGCTATCTGTAGTGGATTTTGATCTGAAGTTCACATATGTCCTAACAAGCTAGGATGCAACCATTCTTTCAGACAACATGTCTAGACCGGATGGGATCAATATCCCCTAATGATAAATTATATCTTGGTGATGGTGGATATGCATGTCGGACTGGAGTTATTCCATCCTTCTGAAATAGCAGGTACCATCTATACGAGTTCAGTGCAAGATTCAGTTCAGGTACTACCAAGGAATTTTTCAGTCAAAGACACTCTATTCTTAAAAGTTGAGAGGGCATTTCTGAATTAGAAATAGATTAAATATTCTTGACCAGAATGCATTTCACACTTTTGAGATCCAAGTAAACTTAGTTCTTACTTACTATTGCATTCTTCACAACAGGATCATTGGTTGGGTTTTGATGAGCATGTCCCAGATGAGGTACATGTGACAACAAGAAGTAGGAGGGGTTTAATCATGAATCCATTGATTCTTCTCTTTAATTAGAACTTATTTTTACTTACCGCTTTTTTTTATTTGGATATGGGGGTGAGGAGCACCCAACAACGCATCTTCACAGACCAAGAACTACGAGATCACCCCTTTCATTCTGGGGTGACGGAGGGAGAAAAAAATAATTCTGTTTCAAAACCAAGCAAAATCAGCCCGTGGCTCTTTCCATTGTGCAAGCAAGATTGGAGACGACGTTGAATCCGGCCATGGTGTAGTCTTTAATGATGATGAAACATGAAATAGTAAAATAATGGAGTGGACTAAGCCAATGTGAGCGGACACAGGTACCGTGAGAAACTGAAGAAGAAGAAGAAGAAGAAGAAGAAGAAGAAGAAGAAGAAGAAGAAGAGGAGGAGGAGGAGGAGGAGGAGGAGGAGGAGGAGGAGGAGGAGGAGGATTGAACTCTCCACCCCCATTAATCAGCGTTACCAAACCATCCAGTATGTAATAGAAATATTGTTATTGGATTCGTACTGGTAAGGATTGTACTCAGTAACTGTCATTTGTATTAACTAGGACTGGATTATAATGACCCTTATTAGCTATTGATGATGATGTAGATGCTTGCCCAATCTTTCACCGCAAGAACCACCGGATAAGTATCCTTCCAATCAGGGGAGTGATCCGCGCAACCTGAAGAATCTAAAGAACGAACTCACGACGAGCAACGGGATGATGAACACCACGCCTCACGCCAAGCTCGACAAACCTTGACCGATTCAAGGACCTTCTCGCCACGTACAAACACTCTTGACAGATTCTAGAACTCTCATGCCTCAATTTACTGGATAACTAGACGAACGTCTGAAACGCCGTCATACATGACGGTCCCTTAGGACAGAGTCACCTTGAACTTCAAGTTCTACATAATTTCAACTCTCCTAATATTGTGATACCCCTTTTGTTTATAAAGGACAAAGAAGTAGGGGTCGCCAAACAAAATCCTAACCGATTTGGACTCCTAATCTGGTTTGACTCAAACTCATACAAACTGTCCCATGGCAGGTTCAGCCTTAGATTTGGTACACAGGCCTAGTTAACACTAGCTTAGAATTTTACACAACATTTAAATGTGTCCCAGCGTGTCAACCAACCAACACGATGCCGACACTACCCTCCTCAGATGAACTGCTATTGCGGGCGGACCTATATGTTATACCAAAACAAAATCTCCGATTCTAAGAATGAAGTTCAGGATTCTTGTGTGATGCTTTGTAGTGCAGTAACGGGACAGAAAAGACGAGCACAAAAGTAGGCGGGATGCAACCCAACACAATAATGCATTTCATCGTCTTACTCTTTTGAGCGTGGCTGCAGGAAACCAAGCAGTTGTCACGAGACTGTGCTACTGATGTGATACAGACGACCAAGCGGGATGAATAACATTGGTTTTCGGACCTGCTCTGCGAGGCTAGGCCCTAAGCAGGCTTGATCCACATGACGCAAAAGTAGCTGCAAACTATCAAACACGTATAAAGTGAATGTTATTGTTCCTGAACGGATAAGTCGCGCGATCACCTGGGCAGAGACGGTTGCAAAACCGAGGCGCATAATCGATCCACGAGGACAAGCAATCACATAAATGACACCGAGATTTGATAACGTAGTTCGGCAACAATGCCTATATCTACGGGGCATGCTTATGAGCGCTCCTCCCCATCGTACTATTCAACATAGTACCGTTGACGACAAGTCCGTCACGGTATACAGACACATCAGATCACACACGCCACACCAGTCCGGCTGCCCTTGCCACGGGCGTCGCCCGTATTCGAGTAGATCTTATGTCTAACCTAGCTTTCGCCGTGCTATTTGGGCAACCCCTGGTGCCTTTATATATCAGGCCAGGTTACACATGTTTGACTCGAACACCAAACCCTCTACTAATTACAACTTTACGAGTCCAATTGTAGACCTAATCGTACACATATTCGGCAAAAACAACAGAGACAAGGACACACGAGCCTGAAGGCGACGAACACGCACGGTTATGTACTGTGTAAAGTTTGCAGCTTGTTTGTTCACACTCATACGAATCAGTAGATCCGCTGGAAACTGAAAAGAAACAGTCTTATGTTAATATGTTCGCATCCAAGGCGTGAACATGCGCACGCCACTCGGCGTTTAATCAGCTAAGAAGATAAACAGAAAAATGTGGATTATTTCGTCAGATTTGGTGCCGAGGTATCGTTGGGTGAAGAAGCTAGCGAGCGAGGGTGGCTACCGGAGCCAGCGGTCAAGGAAGCACGGAGCGGCTATGAGGCGGCGCCAGCGCTTGCAGGTGGTGGCGCAACTGCGGAGGGTGGCCTCGTCAAGACGTAGGAGGATCTCACGAACGGCCTCGTCCGACTCCGAGAGTGTCGTCGTAATCATCCTCGATCGATTTTGCTGTTGTAAGCTTGTCCCCGCAATGCAATACAATGCACCAGGCCAGGGCCGAACATGTATGTATATGTCTACGATGGACTACGTAACCAAGTAGGAGACGGATACATCCATGGTAGAGAGAGAAGAACTTTCCCTGCGTACGATGTGATCTGTGTTATACTCGAACAAGCTAGCAGTAGCAGACATACTAAAACCTTTTTTGTTTCCTAAACATATTCGGATCGAGCTGTTGGGCAACTAATTTTTTTACCGCGTATATATGGCCCTATTTTCATCACCCCTAACTCCTATAGAATAGCACATATTCACTACAGGAAAACTGATAGTTGCCTACGGCTAAATGTATGCCGACGACATTTTGTCGGGGCCGTCGGCATATATGGTTGTATGCCTACGGCTTTATAAAAGCTGTCGGTATACGTTTGGCCGTCGGCATATACTTTGTATGCCTACGGCTTTTTAGAAAAGCTGTCGGCATACGTATGGCCGTCGGCAACTATGTTGTATGCCTACGGCTTTTCAATAAAGCCGTAGGCATATGTTTGACCGTCGGCATACAAGTCTGTATCCGTTACCAAGCTGACGGCGCCACCTATACGCCGACGGCCACCTTATTTAGGCTGTCGGCATACATCTTTTTTCCCAAATAAATAATCTGTGATTTTGTATGCCTACGCCTTTTTGTGAAGTAATTTTTTGAAAAAATTGTCAAAACTCAAGTTTATCATTTATCCTATCAACTAATACATATAAAAGGACTCCATGCCAAAGGATTTCTTTTTTTGAGTATTTTTTCACTTTCTTTTATTTTTTTGAAAAAACGGTCAAAATGGTCGCCATGTCTATTCATAGAAAGGGGTCGAATTATTCAAAACTATCGACGGTTCTGTGATATAACGACTACTTATGTAACTTAAAATTATTTTTGTAAAAATTTCAGAGCAAACTATCACACACTTGTAGTTCAAATTTGAATTACTTTTGGAAAATAGGCATAAAGTCGTTTAAATAGGCAAAATTAGTAGAAACCGAGAAAATTCCTAATATTTCTGGATTATCCATCAAATATGGTCTACTTTGTGAGATATTTGGATGTGTGCCATTTTGCACCATATTTTTTGTACTTGCTTTACGTAAAATGTAATTTTTGACACTTAAAAAATGAAAAATGATATTTATATAAGTAATTTGAAAAAACTTAGTTCAGCAACATTGTTTGTAATATCAAGATACAGCTATGTGTCAAATATGGGCACATTATCACAAACTATGCCACGGGAATGATCATACCTATGTCATTTGATTCGAAACGTATACATGTTTATAGATGATTGATCTTTTTATGAAGTAATTTTTTGAAAACTTTGTCAAAACTCAAGTTTATTATTTTTCCTAGCAACTAGTACACATAAAAGGACTCCATGCCAAAGGATTTCTTTTTTTGACTATTTTTTCACTTTCTTTTATTTTTTTGAAAAAACGGTCAAAATGGCCGCCATGTCTATTCAATGAAAGTGGTCAAATTATTCAAAACTATCGACAGTTCTGTGATATAACCACTACTTGTGGCCTACTTGTGTAACTTAAAATTATTTTTGTCAAATTTTGAGAGCAAACTATCACACACTTGTAGTTCAAATTTGAATTACTTTTGGAAAATAGGCATAAAGTCGTTTAAATAGGCAAAATTAGGTAGAAACCGAGAAAATTCCTAATATTTCTGGATTATCCATCAAATATGGTCTACTTTGTGAGATATTTGGATGGGTGCCATTTTGCACCATATTTTTTGTACTTGCTTCACAAAAAATGTCATTTTTGACACTTAAAAAAAATGAAAAATGATATTTATATAAGTAATTTGAAAAAACTTAGTTCAGAAACATTGTTTGTAATATCAAGATACAGCTATGTGTCAAATATGGGCACATTATCACAAACTATGCCACGGGAATGATCATACCTATGTCATTTGATTCGAAACTTATACATGTTTATAGATGATTGATCTTTTTGTGAAGTAATTTTTTGAAAACTTTGTCAAAACTCAAGTTTATTATTTTTCCTAACAACTAGTACACATAAAAGGACTCCATGCCAAATGATTTCTTTTTTTGACTATTTTTTCACTTTCTTTATTTTTTTGAAAAAAACGGTCAAAATGGCCGCCATGTCTATTCATTGAAAGGGGTCAAATTATTCAAAACTATCGACGGTTCTGTGATATAACCACTACTTGTGTAACTTAAAATTATTTTTGTCAAATTTTCAGAACAAACTATCACACACTTGTAGTTCACATTTGAATTACTTTCAGAAAATAGGCATAAAGTCGTTTAAATAGGCAAAATTAGGTAGAAACCGAGAAAATTCCTAATATTTCTGGATTATCCATCAAATATGGTCTAATTTGTGAGATATTTGGATGGGTGCCATTTTGCACCATATTTTTTGTACTTGCTTCACAAAAAAATGTCATTTTTGACACTTAAAAAAAGGAAAATGATATTTATATAACGAATTTGAAAAAACTCAGTTCTGCAACATTGTTTGTAATATCAAGATACATCTATGTGTCAAATATGGGCATATTATCACAAACTATGCCACGAGAATGATCATAGCTAGGTCATTTGATTCGAAACCTATACATGTTTATAGATGATTGACATTTTTTGAAGTAATTTTTTGAAAAGTTTGTAGAAACTCAAGTTTATTATTTTTCCTAGCAACTAGTACACATAAAAGGACTCCATGCCAAAGGATTTCTTTTTTTGACTATTTTTTTTCCTGTTTCTTTGATTTTTTCAAAAATATGGTCAAAATGGTCGCCGTGGATATTCATTGAAAGAGGTCGAAATTTTCAAAACTATCAACGGTTCTGTGATATTATCACTACTTGTGTATGTTAAAATGATTTTTGAAAAAAAATCAGAGCAAACTATCACACAGTTGTAGTTCAAATGTGAATTATTTTCGGAAAATCGGAATAAAGTCATTTAAATAGGCGTAATTAGCTCGGAAGCGAGAAAATTCCTAATACTTGGTGATTATCCATAAAATATGGACTACATTGTGTGAATAATTGATGGGTGTCATTTGTCACCATATTTTTTGCAATTGCTTCACAAAAAAAGTCTTTTTTGCCATTTATAAAATTTGACGGGTGCCATTTTGCACTATATTTTTTGCACTTGCTTCACAAACTTGATATATTTATGATTAAATCTTAAGTGTGTACCTAAAAATGGTGCCTAAAATGAACAAAATAAATCCTATTTTATATTCTGATAATAATCTGCTAAAGGTTTTGTAAATTCCAAAAAAAAAAGCAAAAAACAAAATATTTTGCAGAGGCCAGCCAGGCCACAACCGGTCCAGCCAGCCCACTACACCAACATGACCCCAAACCCTAACCCCCATTCGCACGCACACAGTCACAGTCACAGACACACCACACACGCACGACCACCACTCGATCCCCTCCTCCCTTCAGCGCCGCTAGGCACGCTCCGACCGCAGCCGTCGTCCTCTCCTCCCCCCATGGCCGCGTCGGCGTCGGCTTCGGACGGCGAGCCCCAGAAGCAGCGCCTCGACAACGTGGTCGCGGCGACCGACGCGGCCACGGCGGAGCTCGAGGCCGCGAAGCGCGCGCGGGAGGCGGCGGAGACGGAGCTGCGCGGGAGCCAGGTGCAGGCCTCCATCGGCGCCTCGACCATCCAGCCGCCCTAGTCTCCTCCCTCTCCCTCGTCTCCGGCCGCCGCCGCCCAGCGAGCACGGCGTCTGTAGAGTCCGCTCCACGCACGGTTTGCGCGGCGTTGCTCCCGGCGGGCGATAGGGTGACGGTGGCCACCAGGACGCGACGGCGCCGATGCGAGCCACGGAGGGCCGTCGTCGCCTCGCGCTGCAAGGAGGGTTCTTCCCCGACGCCAGGCAGGCCGTGGGCGCGCAGGATCCGAAGGCGGGCGTGATGTTGCGTCTTCCCCTAGCTGCGACCTGCTCTTCTGTAAGTTTCCACCGAAATCCCTTCCTATGCGAATCCTAAATTCATGTTTTCCAGTTTAAAAGGGTTGATTGGTTTGTGCCTTAATTTGTGGTGAATTTGATAGCTGCAGGGCTAGATGACTGCTTGGCGTGGTGAACATTCTTGTTCTGCTCCGAAGCACCACATCAAGGTACCCCCTAGCCTCAGATCCATCTCCTTGTGGACCTGGTTGACGCACCAAGATATGAGCTTCTTGGGGAGATTTTCCAATCTTTCGTACTACTACTAGTCTGTCAGTAACTGGCTGCTAATTATGTATAGCAGAGTACTAGTCTTTCGGTTTAGGGTACCCCTGCAAACTCGGATCCACTTGTAAACACACTTCTACTAGTATGCAGTTTGCTTTATTCTTTTCACTCATTGTCCATATATCATAATTCTCACTCAAGGCTAGAGTTGTTGGTTCCTACTCAATCTAGTGTGTACCAATTGGTTCATGTACTGTAATCTGATTGTGCAAGCACTACTTGTGCTTGTAGTACTCCACTGCTTGCACAATTTTGCTAAACTTAAACTTGTTTACTACACTGCTTGCTTGCATGATTGGTAGCTGAATGTTCATTGCCTAGAACAGTATGGGTTCTTGCCTGCTCATGTGAAATAAAAGTGTCTGAGATGTTCCGCTTGTTGTTATCTATTGGAATGCTCGGTCATAATTTAAATATGTTGGACTGAACCTAGTGGTGTGATCATGCTCAAGTTTTATTGATAGCTGCACGGCTAGCTGCCTGCTTGGCGTGGTGATCATATGCAAATGATCATATGTGACTGCTTGGCGCTGCAGGTCGTGGTCTTCTTGGCGCCTTGACGCGCCGGATCTGAAGGCCAAGCGTGCTGCCGGTGTCTTTATTTGCCAGGGGCTTCAGTCTTCAGCTGCTCAAAAGATTTGGTTGCGTCTGCTCAGTTAGATCTGTCAGAGGATGTAGATCATGTAGTAAGGTAATTTTATTTTCGATTACTGAAATCACAGTAATGATGAACGCTAGGGGGTCTTCCCTTTTAAAAGTGGGATGTGCAATTTACAGGGATGTTATTACTGAGGACTTGGTCTGCAAGGAGGAAGAGAAAAAGGACTTTATTCCTTCTTCGGATATTAATGTTCCTCATCAAATATCTCATGCCAACGAACCTGGTATGCCTCTATGGAGTACTTTATTGCTTTTGATTTTACCGAGTGTTCCCAAAATATGTCGCTTGCATCTTTTTTGTAGAAGTTGGAAATATCATGGATCTATCTAGGCTAATCTGTGTACCTCCTAATGCAGCTGAGAATGCTTCTGGTGCTAGTGGAGCTGTTATTTGCATATCACAAAGCACCCCTATTTCTGATGAAGTGAACTCTGATTCTTCACGATTAGAATCATCGTATGCTTTGGATATTCGCATAGCATCTTCCAATACTGAAGCGGCTCAACAAGATAATAAAGAGGAGTTCAATCTACACAATGGTGTCACTGATGGCATCCACACGTGTGTCATGTCTGAAGCTGCACAGGTTGAGGTATCAAAAAGTGAAAAAATGCCGCTGCCAGACGAAGAAACATCAGCGTTTCAAGATGCACAGCTTAACCGCAAGCGGGAGGGTAATGACATTGATGAACACAGATTTAGCTGTGGTAAAGAAGGAGCTGGGAAGAACAATATGTCTCAGCTGGCCAACGAATCTGTTATGGATTATTGCCAGGAACAGGAGCATAACTTCCCACATGACCTATCTGCAGTTAAATCTCCGAAAGGATATAAAACTTGTCAGGATGAGTTTGTAATAGGATCAGGTAATATTTCAGACCACTTGTTTAGATTAATGTGAGACACTGTCTTGCTTCATTCCATAGCACTCACTCCATTTCACAAATAAGTACATTTTTGGACACTGTGTTCGAGAGGTTAACTTAGACTACTAGTTTCTTTTGTAGTATACATATAAAACCCAAGAAAATTATAATAATCTGGAATTGCTTTCCGAGATGATCTATGCATATGATATTTAAGTATCAAAAAGTCTATGGTTCAGTATGTCAGCATTGTTAGTCTTTTATTTTGCTACATAAACTTAACTAATTCTTGGCATGAGAATTTTGTTGCCTACAGTATATCCTTACTCCAGTTTTTACATCAGGGATTGGTCGAACTAGTGGGAGCATAGTCATAGGAAACCACATTGCTATGGATGCCCCTGTTACTGCGAAGCAAGGGGATATCTTGAGCCCATCTGCAACTGCTGTGCTCAGGAACAGGGAGACCACACATGCTTATAAAATTGATGCTCCTGAGCTTAGAAGTGATCACTTGTTCGCGATGGATTCATTAGCCAATCCATCAGCACGAAGAGTACAGAGCGTCAGTGGTAAACTGAGGGAGGCAGGACTTTCCGTGGGCAATTCTGATAATAGACTACGTATGGAGCAGGTCCAGCAGGATGATGTACAAGTACTAGATGGTAAGGAACTAATGATCTTTTATATCTTACTCTTATAAAGATCTAAGATGGCGGCTGTCCTTTCACCTATTAAGTACCACACATATAACCATTTACAAGTATTACTACTACTGTGACAATTTTTTCTTGTGAAATTACATGCCTTCGAATTGCCTAGGTCACTTAAGTAGTTGAGCCTTTAGTGCTACTGTTTTAGCTGTTTCTTGAACATTTTTTTGTTGCTTTTGACAGGTGGATGAAACAATTGCAATTGGTGGCTGAAACTAAATTGTATAGGGGATTACCATTGTTGAGTGTAATCTAGTGTGATTTCCGATGCTGAATCATGTATTTGTAATTAGCCTTTTATTGATTTTTTTTTGGTTCTGGTCATCAAATATGCCTATGGCATTGCCGTAGGCATTTTCTCTGCTTGGCCGTCGGCATAGTTATCGTTTGTAGCCACCAGATCGTGCCACGTGGCCGCTGTATGCCTACGGCATTTGCCGTCGGCGTAGATTCAGACGGCGTCAGACGGACGTGATGCACTTTTTTTTGCCGATGGCCAAGCATTGCCGACAGCCAAAGAAAACCGTCGGCATACGTGCCATATGCCGACGGCAATTATATGCCGACGGTTTTTCCTTTGTATGCCGAGGGAGCAAAAGACGACGGCAAAGGCCGTCGGCATACACATTTTGCCGTCGGCATATTATATGCCGACGGCATTTGTGCCCTTGCCGACGGCATTTGGCTGTAGGCATATAGAGTTATTCCTGTAGTGATTCAGGTTGCGTGGAAGGGCTAGGGATGATGGCGGCGATGGGGCCTTCCTCCACCGCGTCTTTTGGGCATTGCCGCAACAAAATCTCACGCGGGTCCTCGTTTCAACGCGTGTGCGGTCTGGTGTTGGCAGTGCATCGATGTAGTGTCTCAGGGCATCTCCAGCCGTCCCCCGGCACCCCCTAAGAGGCTTTTTTAGGTTCGGTTTTAGGCTCGGATGGCTAAATAGCGCCGAAATTCTACTAGTCATGCCCCCCAGGAAGTGAAATAGCGCCGTTTTAGCGCCGGCGCACCCACGCAACACCCAACATGCTCGGTTCTGCCTGGGGGCGATTGCATGCAAAAAGGCCCACATGCAGCCTCTCACCCCTCTCTCTCCTCTCACCCACCATCAGGCCCACCACATGCTGCCCTCTCTCTCCTCTCTTTTCCCTCCCTCTATCCTCTCGCACGCTACCGCCCTCGCTCTCTCGCCTCTGCTCCCACAACAGCGCGCCGCCGGGAGGCCCCCATTGATATGTCTCAAATGTATTGATACGTCTCAAACGTATCTATAATTTCTGATGTTTCATGCTTGTTTTATATCAATATCACATGTTTTATATGCATTATATATCACTATTATACATTTTCTGGGACTAACCTATTAACAAGATGCCACAGTGCCAGTTCCTGTTTTCTGCTGTTTTTGTATTCCAGAAAAGCTGTTCTGGAAATATTCTCGGAATTGGACGAAACAAAAGCCCAACCTCCTATTTTCCCGACACGTACACGGAGCCAGAAGGGCAAGCCCAGGGGAGGCCCATGGCCTCCTCACCATGCCGTCGCGCGGCCTGGAGGGGGGCGGCGCCGTGACGTGGTGAGGCCGACTCGGCCACCCCTCGTGCCGCCCTTTCACCTATATAATCCTCCTGCCTCGAAAACCCTAAAACAATTGACCATATTCTAGAAAGAGTTGCGCAGCGCCGCCGCCATCGAAACCTAGTTTCGGGGGTCAGAAGGTCCTGTTCCGGCACCTTGCTAGGACGGGGATCGACCCCCGGAGCCTTCTCCATCGACGCCACTACCTCCATCATGCTCCGTGAGTAGTTCCCCCATGGACTACGGGTTCTAGTTGTAGCTAGTTGGTACTCTCTCTCCCATGTACTTCAATACAATGATCTCATGAGCTAACTTACATGATTGAGATCCATCTGATGTAATCGGTGTTGTGTTTGTTGGGATCCGATGAATTGTTACATTATGATCAGTCTATCTATAAGTTTGTGAAGTTATTGTTGCTGCAATCTTGTTGTGTTTAATGCTTGTCACTAGTGCACGAGTGGCATGATCTTAGATTTAAGCTCTATAATTATTGCTTAGATGGTATCTACAAGTTGTTTGCACATGTCTCTGTCCGGAACCCGAGGCCCCAGAGTGATAGCAACTGGGATAACTGGAGGGGATGGTTTAGATATGAGGATCACATGTTTTCACTAAGTGCTAATGCTTTGCTCCGGTGCTCTATTAAAAGGATTACCTTAATTACCAGTAGATTCCCTTGAGGCCCCGCTGCAAACGGGCTGGTAGGACAAAAGATGTTGTGCAAGTTTTTCCCATTGCGAGCACGTATGACTATATATGGAAAACATGCCTACGTATAATCAATAGACTAGATGTTCTGTCTTAATGCTATTTCAATTCTATCAATTACCCAACTGTAATTTGTTCACCCAACACTTGTTATTGGAGAGTTACCACTAGTGTAGATAGCTGGGAACCCGGTCCATTTGTAATCATCATTGCTCCCCTGTCAAGAACGCTATTAGAAGTAGTATCAACTATTTTCTGGTACCATTATCTCTGTGTTACTATTACTATTACTCTCATATTACTGCTGCTTTCACATCACCTTTGTTACTAGTACTTTTCCAGGTGCAGCTGAATTGACAACTCCACTGTTAAGGCTTATAAGTATTCTTTGTCTCCCCTTGTGTCGAATCAATAAATTTGGGTTTTACTTCCCTCGAAGACTGTTGCGATCTCCTATACTTGTGGGTTATAATGTATCTATAATTTCTGATGTTTCATGTTGATATTATGCCAATTGCTACATGTTTTATATACACTTCATATCATTTTTATGCATTTTATGGGACTAACCTATTAACAAGATGCCACAGTGTCAGTTCCTGTTTTCTGCTGTTTTTCTTCATTTCAGAAAAGTTGTTCTGTAAATATTCTCTGAACTGGACGAAACAAAGACAGAAGTCCCTATTTTCCACCACGTACACTGAGTCCAAAGGGGAGAAGCAGGAGGGCCGTGGGCCGGCCATGCCAGGGCACGGCGCGGCCCCCCTCTCTGCCACGCCGTGGGGTGGCGTGGGGCCCACGTGCCTTCCCGCCACCGCCCTTTCGTCTATTTATTAATCTCCTCGGGAAACCCTAGACACCCGAGCCTCCATCCACAAAAAGTTCCAGAGACGCCGCCGTCGTCAACCATAGCTCGGGGGTTTAGAAGCTCTTCCCGGCACCCTGCCGGAGAGAGGAATCATCATCGGAGGGCTCTACATCATCATGTCTGCCTCTGAAATGATGCGTGAGTAGTTCATCCTTGGACTGCGGGTCCATGGTAGTAGCTAGTTGGTAGTCTCTCCACTTTGTGCTATCATGTTTAGATCTTGTGAGCTGCATATCATGATCAAGATCATATTATTGTAATGCTACATGTTGTGTTTTGCTGGGATCCGATGAATATTGAATATTATGTCAAGTTGATTATCAATCTATGTTATATGTTATTTATGATCTAGCATGCTCTCCGTTGCTAGTAGATGTTTTGGCCAAGTAGATGCTTGTGACTCCAAGAGGGAGTATTTATGCTAGATAGTGGGTTCAGTCTCCATTGAATCTGGGGTAGTGACAGCAACCTCTAAGGTTGTGGATGTGAAAGTGATCGGTATGACACCTAGAGGAGGGGGGGTGAATAGGTGCTACTCCAATTTTAGTCTTTTTCAAAATTAGGCTTGACACAAAAGGTAAATTCTCTAGATATGCAACTACGGTGAATTTACCTATATGACAAGCTAGCAACTAAGCACGATATAAGTAAGGCGGTAAACAAGGATAGAGGTAACCGAAGTGAAAGCACGCGGAGACACGGATGTATTCCCGAGTTCCTCCTTTTTAGGGGAGTACGTCTCGTTGGAGAGGTGTGAACCAACACAATGGTTCAACGGCCACAAAGGCCTCACCCTCTTCTCCGGTGAACCGCACCACAAAGGATTGGTTCACTTCAACTATCGGAAACCTTCGAGGCGGAGTCCGGAGCCTTTACAACAACGATTTGGGGCACAACCCACAATGGATTGGGGGCTCCCAAACAGCTACAATCTGTCACAAAGACAATCAAGTGAGTACAATAGGGGGCTAGGTTTTCCTAGTGGAAACCCTAGCTAATGGTCCCTCAAGTGAATGAGGGGGAAATGAAGAACGGCTTGGTGAAGATGTAGATCGGGGCCTTCTCCTTCAATCCTCCAAAGATCAACAAGTTTGGGTGGAGGGATTGGGAGATCTAGCAAAGCTTGAGCTTGTATTAATGGTGGTCTTCAACGGAGAGCAAGCCAAATGTCCAAAGGTAGGTGAAGGGGATTAAATACCCCCTCCCAACATTCTGCCCGTTCGAGACCAAACCAGCCCGCAGCGGTAGTACCGACCACGCCCGGTAGTACCGCACGGAGCCAAGCTTCGATTGACTCGGCAGGCACGCGTTGACCCGCAGCGGTAGTACCGGACCGCACGGTCCGGTAGTACTCTCTTCGCGGTAGTACCGCGCTACTACCGCACCTACTACCGGGATAAATCCTGGCAATACAGAACGGTTTTGGCGACGCGGTAGTGGCCCCGGTACCGGCAGCGGTAGTTCCGCAAGGCAAAATCCTGGAGAACCCGGTAGTACCGGGCCAACCCCGGTAGTACCGGCTGAGGCAAATAAAACCAGCATTTCTTCCTTTTTGAGATAAATCCTGTGCACATAAGATAGATAATTTCCTGCACTTATTTAGCACAAACATTAGACATCTAATTGAGTTGTCAACAAACATCAAAATACATAGGGAATGAAAGTGCCCTTTCAATCTCCCCCTTTTTGGTGTTTGATGACAACACAATTAGGACAAGGAATTGATTTGCAAAAGATAGACGGGCATTGCCAAATGTGTGTTTATTTGAGTTTGCTTTGGACTGCAAAACACAACATTCAAATGGGCGGAGCTCCCCCTATATTTTACAAACCAAGCAAGTTCATATAGATACAAATAAGGAACAACTTGCAACACATAATAACGAAGGAGTACAAACATAGATAGCTAGATAAGGTCATATTACAACAATACAAAGTCTCGACATGTCTTACACCATGCATAGAGGAGTTCAAAGCAAATAAATAACTAAAGATGAAACACAAGCAAAAAAGATCAAAGAAATAGCACGCTTGTGTTTCTTCCCATGCAAATCCCACGGTCCTATAGAGAACACATTCTCCCCCTTTGTCATCGAAATGCCAAAAAGGAAGAGGTGTAGAGCTAGATCGTCCCTAGGAGAATCAAACTCCCCCACCGTCGTGAGAAGGACCCTCGGGCTGTGAAGAGGAAGTGCCAACAACATCATCATCATCAGACCAACAGCTATACTTGGAGATCCACTTCTCTTTGGGAGTGATTTGGTCTTCGAAACCCGGGGACACCGTCATACCTTGGTGAACCATCATTGCCTTCTGACGAGCAGTAGCCTTCTTGTGGTACACATGGGCATCATACAGCGCTCTTGAAGATCAAGCTTGAGGTGAAAAGCTTTCTTGAGCTTGATCTTGTATTTCTTGAACCAAGAAGGTTCCTCAAGAGGTGGGGCAACCCCACTAGCTCTAGCAGCAGCCTCAGTATCCAAGGCCTTCTTCTTGGGAGGAGTATGAGACTTTATCCTAAGTTGCTTCGTTTCATGAGGGATAATGGTGCTGCCATCTTTCAGAATGTCTTCTCCATTTTTCTCAAGTGACCACTGACGACGAATAAGCTTCATAATATAGGGCCATAGATAGGGGCCCTCCGGCAATGACGGTGGCCCACATCTCGTTCCACATAAAGTCCATCACATCAAGCTTTTAACCTTTGCCTTGGTTTTCCTTGGAGAGCTCGAGAAGATCAAACACAAAGCCATGAACTTGATCCCAATTACCCACACGAGGTGCTATGGTCTCACGGTACACGCGATGCAGAATCTCGAAGGGGCGAATAAGATGAGCTGTTTGCCCACAAGTTCCACCTTCCATGGTGATAGGTTTCAGCACCTCCTTACCGTGGACTGATTTTCCTCATGGCACCTCCATCCACTGGTGAGCCCTCACCATTATCCTCATAGCCTAAAACAATCCCAAAGTCCTTCATGGTGGCAGATAGCACAGTGTCCTTGGTCATCCATGTGATAGTCCTTGCATCATCATCACCAAAGTACACCGTGGCAAAGAACTGGATGATATAGTACTCAATGTAAGGTTGGTTGGCCTTCATGATATCCATGAGCCCAAACTCTTCACACATCGCAAGAGTCTCATCAAAGTAACCCTTGTGTCGAGCATCTCGCATATAAGGAACATCAAGGGTGTGTTGAATGACCACTTTATACTTCTTGTGCAGATATATCTCCTTGTAGATGTTCTCTTGATCATTGGTGTAAAAGTGAGGGTGGCGCACAAGATGAGACCGATCCACATCATATGGATTCTCTTCACGAAGCTTTTGATAGTCCTCATTCTTCCAAAGATGGAGAGGTTTGCGAACTGGCTTCTTTGGGGCTGCAGCAGCAGCGCGAGCAGAGGTCTTGGAGGCACGACCACGACCGGTGGTCTTAGCGGGCTGCACTTCCTCTTGCTCTAGTTCATCTTCAAGATCTTCCTCAACCCGTTTTTGCTTCTTACCACGACGGCTAACTGTGAACAGCATAAGACAGGGTAGGGAACAAGATGAGTGCACAAGTTCATGGAGGAGAAGGACAAAAACTAGTTGCAACCTGTAAGAAGAAGCTCTAAATTCCTCACGGCGGTAGTACCGGACCGTGTGGTCCGGTAGTACCGGCCGTGCAAATCGAGCTGAGTATGACCTCAAATCGATGAGGAAATCGACCAAAATCGTACAGGGGGCAACTAGTGGACACACTCCCTAGTCAAGAGAAACCATCCTACCAAGTTTTAACCATAAAACATGGAGCTACCGGTGATTTGCACAAGTACTCTAGGTTTCAAGAAAAAATGAGACCAAGAGGAGCAAAACGAGGCAAATACCGGAGGCCATCGGAGGAGATTGACTTGGGGAGCGATCCCACGGGCGGATCTGGCCGGAGGACGGCGGATCCCGGCGGCCGGCGGCGGCGGCGCGGGTGGAGGAGAGAGGAGGCGGCAGGGGAGGTCACGCGTGCGGGATGGGGAATAACCCTTCACCCCGCACGGTTGACTTAGACGCAGCGAAACCTGCACGCCCGGTAGTACCGGGGCGGGATGCACGGTACTACCGGGGCCTGAATTTTTCTGAGCAGCTGTTAAAAATGCTTAAATTCAGAACGGTAGTACCGGCTTCCACCCGGTAGTACTACTGGGACCTCCTAAAAAACTCCAGATTTGCAAGGAACTGAACTTGTGCAAGAGAAGAAAAGTTTTAGGAGGTAAGAACATGGCTTAGGATAGACAAAGTCACTGAAAATGGTACTTCACACTCAAACTTTGTAAGAAGCAACAAAAACAACATTAAAAACCAACATTTGAGTGTGTTTTCCATGAAAACATCGGATAGGCAATGAAATCCAAATGTAACTCCAAAAGACCAAATCTTCACAAAGAAGATGTAGGTGGCCTAGGCCACCATGTATGAGTGTATGTGGTGTGACACCGCGAAGATATATCTTGGGTTCACCGCCACTACTCGTCATTTAAGCTCACAATTCATAAAATGAACAAATAGAGACAAAATGAGTTCTTACTATCGGCATAATGGGGGGAGGGATAGTCCAATGGATTAGGACCGCACTCCCCCTATGTCCATGCCTACACCTAAACCAAACATATAGCTAAGATATAGGTGTGTATGCAAGATAGTCAAGCGACGCTCCCCGAATCTGATATTTAGCTCATGCCTCAAATAAGTGAACCTTGCTTCATCAAGTGGCTTCGTGAACATATCGGCAAGTTGGATCTTCGTGGGAATATAGCCAAGCTCAATGTCACCCCGGTTGATGTGATCACGAATGAAGTGATACGAATCTCAATATGCTTCGTTCTTGAGTGCTCCACCGGGTTGTGGCCAATCTTGATAGCACTTTCATTGTCACATAAAAGAGGCACTTTGTCACAATGGACACCGTATTCCTTTAAAGTTTGCCTCATCCATAACAATTGAGTGCAACAACTAGCGGCCGCCACATACTCGGCTTCGGTGGTGGAGAGAGATATGCAATTTTGCTTCTTAGAAGACCAACTCACCAAGGACCTACCAAGGAATTGGCATGCCCCGGAAGTTGATTTCCTATCATCCTTGCAACCGGCCCAATCCGAATCCGTGTAACCGGCAAGAGAGAATGTTGAGCCTTTAGGATACCACAAACCAAACCTTGGGGTATGAACCAAATATCGAAAGATTCGAAGAACCGCCGTTTGGTGGCTTTCTTTGGGAGCCGCTTGGTACCTTGCACACACTCCTACACTCAACACAATATCGGGTCTAGATGCACAAAGATAAAGCAAAGAACCAATCATAGAGCGATAGAGTTTTTGATCAACATCTTATCTTTACCCTTTGGATTAAGTTCAAGATGACATTGGTGTCCATAGGAAACTTCTTCTCTTTAGCATTTTGCATCTTGAACCTCTTGAGCATGTCTTGGATATATTTGGCTTGAGAGATGAAAGTCCCTCCACTCAATTGCTTGATCTCAAAACCAAGGAAGTACTTCAACTCTCCCATCATGGACATCTCGAACCTATCGGTCATAAGCTTTGAAAATTCATCATTAAAAGCTTTGTTAGAAGAGCCAAATATGATATCATCAACATAAAGTTGGCATATGAAAAGCTCCCCTTTAACCCTCTTGGTAAAAAGAGTGGGATCGATTTGCCCCACTTCAAAGCCACGGTCTACCAATAGCTCTCTTAGGTGCTCATACCAAGCACGAGGTGCTTGTTTGAGACCATAGAGCGCCTTATCAAGCTTGTAGACATGGTTAGGGAAGTGTGGTCCTCAAATCCCGGAGGTTGCTTAACATATACCAACTCCTTTAAAGGACCATTAAGAAAGGCACTTTTCACATCCATTTGTTGCAATTTGAAATTATGATGTGATGCATATGCAAGAAGGATACGGATGGACTCAAGGCGAGCCACGGGAGCATAGGTCTCTCCAAAATCAATGCCTTCAACTTGAGAGTACCCTTGAGCTACCAATCTTGCCTTGTTCCTCACAACCATTCCATGCTCATCTTGCTTGTTCTTGAATATCCACTTGGTGCCTATAACATTGAGGCAATCTTTTGGCTTCTCCACTAGATTCCACACTTTGTTGCGCTTGAAGTTGTTGAGCTCTTCATGCATGGCTTCCAACCAATCCGGATCTTCAAGAGCTTCAAAGACTTTCTTTGGTTCCACCATAGAGATGTGGCTTGATGTTCACTAAATTTGCCAATTGTTCTTGTGGTGACCTTGTTCTTACATCACAATGATATTCAGATGAAGACTCTTTTTCCAATCCTTTTGACTCTTGCTTACGACGGGTTTCGATATCCTCATTGTTGCGAGGAATTATCGCTTGATCATCTTGATCATTTGAGTCCCCGTCTTGACCGGAATGGTGACCTTGATCATCTTGATGCACATCTTCAATAATAGAAGGAGATGGTTGATCTTGGTCTTGACCTTGGCTAGTTGACAATAGGAGAACTTGGTTCTTGCATAGCCTCTTGGTCAACATGAGGAGGGTCTTGAACTTGTTCTTGGGTAGGTGCATCATTTGCTTCCATAGAAGGTGCAACTTCAACTTGTGATGATGGAGTCTCCACTTGAGTGGAGCTTGGACTTGCTTGAGGAGGCTCATGATGGATTTCAATGGGGCGATAGAAACCAACCCCATTCTTCTTATTGCATCTTGAGGTTCCTCATTATCTACATCACAAACATGAAATTGCGCCACTTGGGAGCCGTCATTCTCATCGAACCTCACACTACAAGATTCCACAACTCTCCCTAAGGATTTGTCGTAGACTCTATAGTGTGAGAGTTCGCACCGTACCCAACAAAAACACCCTCTAAAGCTTTAATTCAAATTTAGATAAATGAACACTTTGATTTTGTAGAAACACTTACAACCAAACACACGGTAGTAGGAGACATTGGGCTTGTTGCCGGTAAGCATTTCATATGAAGTTTCCTTCTTTCCTTTGCGAAAGAATAACCGGTTGGAGGAGTGACACGCCGTGGAGATAGCTTCGGCCCACAAGAAGAGTGGAGACTTAAACTCCGCCAACATGGACCTAGCCATATCCATAAGAGTCCGGTTCTTCCTCTCGGCTACACCGTTTTGTTGAGGGGTATACGCAGCGGAATATTGATGACGAATTCCCTCTTCACTAAGAAACTCATTCAAGGTGTAGTTCTTGAACTCGGAGCCATTGTCACTTCTAATGGCCAATATGGGAACATTGTGTTGACGTTGAACTTCATTGGAGAAGTCGATGACGGTTTGTTGAGTTTCATCCTTCGTCTTGAAGAAAAAACCCAAGTAAATCTTGAATAGTCATCAACAATCACCAAACAATACTTTTCCCACCAAGACTCGGTTGAGGCACGGCACCAAAGAGATCAACATGAAGAAGTTCCAATATCCTCTTTGATGAGATGATGGTGTTGCTTGGGTGGGGAGAATCATGCATCTTTCCTTCAACACAAGCCCTACAAAGACGATCTCTAGAAAAAGAAACATCTCTTTTAGTCCAAGAATGTGGCCACCCTTGTGAAGACTTTGCAAAGTTCTCATGTTGACATGGGACAAGCGGCGATGCCACAACCACCCCACGTCGGCCTTTCCGAATAGGCATATTGCTTGAGTGTTGGTAGACCCCGAAAAGTCTACCACAAACAACTCATTTTCAACATACCCAACGAACATGACCTTTAGAGTCTTGCTCCTCAAGAGTACCACCATATCAATAGTAAAATGGACATCAAAGTTCATCTTATTAAGAGCACGAACGGACATAAGATTGTAACCTAGAGACTCAACAAGCATGACATTTACAAGGGTGATATCCCTTGCAACTACCACCTTGCCAGACTCTTTACCTCGGCTTTTGACTTGTCACCATAAGAGACGGTTGAGTGATTTAGATTTGGTCTCAACTCCGTCATAATCTCCTTGCTTCCGGTCATATGACTAGTGCATCCACTATCAACCACCCATTTAGACCACCGGAAGCATAGTCCTACAAGAGATCATTGTTGGATTTAGGTACCCATTTCTCAATGGGTCCTCTTTGTTAGCAACAAGGGTCTTAGGAACCCAAATAGAGTAATCAATGTAACCATCTGATGGTCCCGAAGAGCAAGGCCTTGATACCTGCAAAAGTAAACAGGATTAGGTTGAGGCTCCAAGTGCAGAGTGTATAGTAAGTGGAAGACAGTTTTCCCCACGAGGCGTGACTCGAGGGTTTAATATCGAACTCTCGGGGAATCTGAAGTGGTAGATTTATCTTCTTATCCTTCTTTTGGTTACCTACAAAACAAGGTTAGATGTTTTGGTCCTCAACCTCACCTGTGGTTGTCAAGCACAAGGTGTAAGAATGATATCAGGATAGTTATGCAATGCAAACAAGAAATAAATATGCAATGATGGTGGATGCAATGATAAATGATATTTTTGGGTTTTTGAATGATGTATGCAAGATGAAAAGTATTTTGTATTTTCGGATTTAATGATGGCTGAAAATAGAAAAGTGGTATATGGTGTTGGAAAGGTGTTTCTTATGATTAAAAATGGACTGGGGTTCATGGTTTCACAAATGCAATCTCTCTTTATAAAGTGGTAGACAATGGAACACACACAGTTAACATATGAGATTGCAACACAGGGTTTGATAACAAGTTACTTAAATATATGGGCATCACGTCCTAACATAGAGATCTTTTGGTTATTAACCTCTCTTATACTCCACCAAGATGCGAACTAAATCATAACACCTCAGTAATTAAGATAACTCAGAGTATCGCATTAAGTATCATGACATGAAGTGAAAATAAGAACATGCTAGATCTAGTCATGGAGTAGTGGCAATGGTCACGCCCACATCCCCGGTAGCATGGTGTTTTAGTTTATCCCTAATGAGGCAACAAAGTAAGGTAAAGATACCAAAGTGGATCGCAGAACTTTCTCTCACGTTCACTGCACTAGCCACCCCCCGTTACTCCAACTAATGCACACGTTCCCCCACACGCTCTCATAAACATGCTTGATCAAAACAAGTAGACAAGAACGGGGTACATAATATGCATCTATACTCATAACTGAAACAAACATTGCAATCTCAAACATATATTAACTCATAAAGATCCACCACAAAGGTATTACAACGGTGACCGTAATCATGTTCAGCAGCTCATACGGTGCTAATTAGTGAAGCTCAAGAGAGGAGAGATACATAAGTTACTTCCACAAACCCATAGTCCAGAGGTGGACTACTCCCTCTTCATCATGGAGACGGTGGAGAAGTCGATGGAGAAGATGGAGACCACGCCGGCAGCGCCCCGCCGGAGTTTTCCCCCTCCAATCTGCAGCTCCTGATCTCCGTTTCGGTGTTTCTGTGTTTGTGCGGCGCTCCTTCCAGAGAACGTCGGGGGACCTTTTTTATAGGCGTTTTTAGGTTAAGACGATGTCGGTGGAGAAAAGATCGAAGGCAACGGAGCCACGAGGCCCAAATGGGTGGGTCCCACGTGGCTACAGTACCTGGCCACGTGGGCCCCCCTCGTTTGGCCCTCGAGCCTCCGTTTGCTCGCTTCCTTCGCCCACAGGTCTTCTTCCTTCCAAATATTGACGCCCGTAAATTTCCAGGTGATTTCGTTGACGTTTGGGTCCCTGAAACATTAAAATAAGAAAACGGGGTTTTCTGCCTGTGCAGGGTTAATTCCATAAAAATAGGAAATAAATGATTATTCCCAAAAATCATTATAAAACATTGATATAAACCTTATATGATGCAAATATGATTAGAATATAAGCAATTAAAGTGCAAAGTTCATGTATGCATTTTACATGCATCAACATCCCCAAGCTTAATCCATGCTCGTCCTCGAGTATGAAGATGATAAAACTAACATGGACTTTGCAATTTAATTCTTAACAATGAATATCAAAGATGATTACTATTGCTACATATAGTCAAATGATTCATTCTTCAAAGGAGTAGCAATATGCAAATAGTTTATGAAGTGATATCAAGTATTCAAGACAAGGATGTTCATTGATAGTTCACAAAGTGTAACATAGTAGCAAGTAATATGGAACACATGTATGCATAATGATAAGTAGAACATCCTACAATGGTCATAGAGTGTAGATGGAAATCTGAATATGATAGGTGTACACTTTGGAAAGATGTATATGTGAGTAGAGGTAAAGCATGTATAAGTTTCATCCAACTTCCAAACTCTTCTACTTAAGTTAATGATGCAAGAGCTTAAACATGATCTACTTGAGAGTTCAAAACAATTGCAAGGCATCAAATTATCCAAGACAATGATCTACAAGAATGAGTATGTCTTTTCAATATACCATCTACCACATGTAGCATTTTCTGTTTCCAACCAAATACCAATCAACTTATTTCAACACAAGACTCTCCAAATAATTCATCAATGAAACAAGAGAGTACTTCTCTACAAGAACTAACAGCTCTGAACAAGAGATGTATGAAAAACAGGAGCTAAAAGCATTGCAGTAGCTAGTCAAGAATACTCAACAAATATAAGTGAAGAATACGAGTATTCATATGAAAAAGCGGAGCGTGTCTCTCTCCCACACAAGAATGCTAGGATCCAATTTATTCAGAAAATAAAAATAACAAAGAAAAAATAAAAGCACACAGACGCTCCAAGTAAAGCACATAAGATGTGAAAGAATTAAAATATAGTTTCACTAGAGATAACCTGATAAGTTGTAGATGAAGAAGCGGATGCCTTGGGCATCCCCAAGCTTAGACGCTTGAGTCTTCTTGAAATATGCTTGGATGACCCACGGGGGCATCCCCAAGCTTAGTCTTTTCACTCTTCTTGATCATATCATATCATCCTCCTCTCTTGATCCTTGAAAACTTCCTTCACACCACACTCAAAATAATTCTCATTAAAGGGTTAGTGCATAATCAAAAATTCACATGTTCTGCGAGGAAACAATCATCTCCAATACTTCTGGACATTAGCTACAGCCAATGATGTTTTCTGGAGCAAAAAAATTCACTCAAACACAGTAAAAGAGAGAATGCAAAATAAAAGACAGAATCTGTCAAAAACAGAACAGTCTGTAAAGACGAATTTTTTCGAGGCACTTAAGTTGCTCAGATTCGAAAACTCAAAACTAATGAAAGTTGCGTACATATATAAGGATCATGCGTGAATTATTTCAGAATTTTTCAATTTTTCTGGAGTGCATACAGCTCAAAACCGTGGACAGCAAAAATCTGTCCCTGCGCAGAAATCCAAATCCAGCATCAACTTTCAACTAGAGATTTTACTTGGCACAACAATACAATAAAATAAAGATACAAAGGAGTTGTTACAGAAGTAAGAAAGCTCCTTGACTCAATAAAATAAAAATAGATGAAAATAAAAATAATGGGTTGTCTCCCACAAACGCTTTTCTTTAAAGCTTTTTAGCTAGGCATGACAATTTTGATGATGCTCTCATATGTATAAGAGTTGAATATAAGAGAGCATTAAAAAGAAAATACCAAACACATTTAAGTCTAACCCACTTCCTATGCAAAGGAATCTTGTAAGAAAACAAATTATTGAAGCATGAAGCTACTAGCATAGAAAGATAAAACAAGTGCAACTTCAAAAATTTCAACAAAAAGAGAGGAGACTTAATATTATTGAGATATATGAAGCCATGTCTCCCTCTCTCATAAAAACTTTCAGTAGCATCATTGATAAAATCCACAATATAACCATCACATGAAACATTCTTATCATGATCTATATTCATAAAAGTATCATTATTTTCCACATAAGCAAAGTTCTTCTCATTAATAACAATGGGAGCAGGATCATCATAAAGAACTCGAACATGATAGACAAGTTGTATATTAAAGGGATGGTTTTGGGTAATCCCTCCATAACTATGACAAGTTTCATGAGGATGATTGTAATTATAACCTATGTCATAGTATTCTTTATAATAATTATCAAAGACTGGAGGCATAGTATCATCATAAGCAATAGAATAGTTATCTTCCAAAGTGTGTTCATTTGTAAACATATCATCATCATTTTTACTAGAAGGAGATGTATCAAATATATAATCATCAGTTGCAAAAGGATTTTCAAACACCTCATCCCCAAGCTTAGAGCTTTCCACATCATCATTGGAAGAAACATGGATAGTACTAATAGTATAGCAATTATTAACATCATCATTTTCAGAATTTGTACCCCAAAGATTTTCAATATCAAAAGTAGTTTCATTTTCCCAATCATGATCACTACAAGAAGTAACAGACATATAATCATCTTCAATAGTGCCTATAGATTTAGTGTCGAGATAATAATGACCCCAAGTATGTGAATCTTCTTCAATAAATTTAGACTCATTAGAAACGATCATGAAAGGAGAAACATGCTTAGGAGAGGATACCTTTTCCTCTCTCTTTTTACTCTTCTTCTTCTTCTTCTTCTTCTTCTTCTTCTTCTTCTTTCCCCTCTTCTTTTTATCTTTAGGAGGGAGAGGTTTGAAAGGAAGCTTCTCCACATGCCCTGGTTCATTGTTAGAAACAATAGAAGAAACTTGGGAGGATTCCTCCCTTTCATTAATTAGAGTAAAACAAGTATAAGTCCTTTCATATTTTTGGTAAAGGTACATCTTTTATAATTTTTTCTATATAAGGATTACTGTGGCTCTTATTAACACAATGGAGACGGCATCCCCGCAAAATACTATTCATATCAAAAGAACTCGTATCTCACAAAGAAGTTTTCCTTGATAACTCTTCACACCCCAAAAATAATTCAAGTTCATCATAAAGAACGGGATGGATCATGCTATCATCAAACAAACTCGAAATTGTATCATTAAACTTTGAGCATTGGAATTCGAAATGACCTTCTTCATAGCAGAGTTCACAAATAAAAGGATATATGGCGCAAACCTTTTCAGCAAGATCATTTAGAGCCCTGCTCCATATTCTAGTTTTCTCATGCTTATGAAGTTTACAATATTCTTCTTCATTATTAGTCTTTTCACAAGGTCTAAGCACTCCACAAAAATTAACACGCTTATAAGAAATAGCATTTTCAGAAGTTTGAGCAGGTTTATTGCAATCATTAACAACAATTTCATTTTCCATGCAAGTGTCTTTGAAAGGTTCATGATACATGTTTTCAGCCTTCCCCAATCTTGAGCAATGCTTTCTCCATCATGAGGATAAAAATTATAAATGTAATTCCTATCTAAATGCATTTCATGAGGAGGATAAAATTTAGAGTAAAAGAGAGATTCAAGCTCCTTGCACTCTGAATGATGAGGATCATCCAATAGCTCATACCACTCCCTTGCTTTGTCCTTAAATGACAATGGAAATAATTTCTTCATGGCATTTTCTCTTGATAAACCTGCAACCTTAAACAACTCACAAAGTTCTTTAAGTTTCAACAAGTGATCACTTGGATGGACTGTTTCATCCCATGCATAGCGTTCATCCATAACCCTTTCAACAATTTTCATAGGTATTTCAAAAGGAATACTTTCAGTAGGTGCATTTGGAATATCACAAGCATCATTAGAATTATCACATATGGGAGACAAAGTATAATCAGAGCAAACTTTCTCCTCCAAAGCTGGGGAACTAAAAAGATCATTTTCATAAAAACTAGCTTCCCCAAGCTTAGACTTTTTCATAGCATTAGCAATAATGGTGTTCAAAGAATTCATACTAATAACATTACTACCACTATTATGCAAACAAACTTCCATAGGTTTTTTAATTTTCTCTTCAAAAGCATCATGACCTAATTCAATATAAAGTTCGTAAAGATCTCTAGTTTTTTTTGTTGTTTTCCATTAAGCCTAACTAGTGAAAATAAAAACAAGAAACAAAAAGAAATAATTGCAGAATCTAAAGGAGATACCTTCCAACACTTACCTCCTCGGTAACGGCGCCAGAAAATAGCTTGATGTCTACGCACGGTTCTATTCTTGTAGACAGTGTTGGGCCTCCAAGAGCAGAGCTTTGTAGAACAGCAACAAGTTTCCCTTAAGTGAATCACCCAAGGTTTATCAAACTCAGGGAGGTAGAGGTCAAAGATATCCCTCTCAAGCAACCCTGCAATTAAGATACAAGAAATCTCTTGTGTCCCCAACACACCTAATACACTTGTCAGATGTATATGTGCACTAGTTCAGCGAAGAGATAGTGAAATACAAGTAATATGGATAATTATAAGTAGTAATTGCAATCTGAAATAAAAATGGCAGCAAGCAAACATGTAGCAGAACTTGTTGTAAACGGTGTTTCAATGCTTAGAAATAAGGCCTAGGGATCATACTTTCACTAGTGGACACTCTCAACAATGACATCATAATTAAATACATAAATATCTTCTCTTCACTATGCTACTCTGAACCACACTCCGGTTGGATAACGAACACCAATTCATTGCGTAGGGCTGCAAAAGCACACCTCAAAGTCTGAGTAAACAAACACCACAATTTTATGGAGACATCCAACTCAAATTATAACTCATGATAAGTATTTATGCAAACTTTAGCCTAAGAGCCACACATGGTGCGCACACTGTCATCTTCACACCGTGGGACAAGGTGACTCCGGAGATCACATTAATAAAATCACTTGAGTAGCCTAATAGATGAAGAGTAACATCTACTTATTCAACTAGATTACAAAGCTCATGATCACATAAAGATCACACCATGGGAGAGAGAGATAAACCACATAGCTACCGGTAGAGCCCTCAGCCTCGGGGGAGAACTACTCCCTCCTCACCATGGGAGGCAGCAACGGCGATGAAGATGGCGGTGGAGTCGATGGAGATGGCTCCGGGGGCACTTCCCCGTCCCGGCAAGGTACCGGAACAGAGAGTTCTGTCCCCCGAAACTTGTTCTGGATGGCGGCGGCGCTGCGGACCTCTTCGTGGAATATGACTGATTATTTTAGGGTTTTCGCGTCGGGGGCAATATATAGGCGAAAGGACGATGGTCGGTTGGGACCCGAGGGCCCCTTACCACGTGGCGGCGCGGCCCAGGGCCCACCCGCGCCATGGCATGGTGAGGGCGGCCCACGGCCCACGGCCCTCCTCCTTCTCCCTTTTGGACTCCGTGTACGTGTCGGGAAAATAGGGACTTTGGCTTTTGTTTCGTCCAATTCCGAGAATATTTCCAGAACAACTTTTCTGAAACCAAAAACAGCAGAAAACAGGAACTGACACTGTGGCATCTTGTTAATAGGTTAGTCCCAGAAAATGCATAAAAATGATATAAAGTGTATATAAAACATGTAGCAATTGGTATAATATAAGCATGGAACATCAGAAATTATGGATACGTTGGAGACGTATCACCCGCTCGCCTCCCCTGCATCCCATGGGCCGATGGGCGCACCAGCTGCTGGACTGTGGGCGCGCCTCTCCGGCGAAGACCCTGACCACTGGCGCCTCCCCACATCCCCTGGGCGCTGCCGACGGTTAACTCCACGGCTTCCTCCAAGCGCCGTCGTGGGGCACAACGATTTGGTTGCCTAAATTGATGACGACAGAGATGTTGCGGTCGACCGGGACGAGGTGGCGCTGCTCCCGGCGACCGGCGGGGAGGACGGACGAGCGTATGTTTTATTTTCATATTTTTGATTGACTCGACTGGTCGTGTTGGGGTCGTGTGCGAGTGGGATATTGGTCACCCCAGGATTCAGTTTTGCGCCAGCGGAAGCATTTCCTGAACCAAAACGTCTTCTTTTTGAGTCCTAGGGGTCGCCAGGGCTGGAGATGCCCTTACTCCTCCTCCGATGGCCCATCCTAGTGGCGCGGTAAGCATGGCGGTCGGGCTTTGTTGTGTCTTTGGCCACGTGCGGCGGCGCTCTCATGGTGTGGTGGTCGATCTGGCTGACCCTTTCTGCTCCAGATCTGGGCTTCATATCACAGGGGGGAATATGGTGGAGAAGAGTCTGGTGGTCCGGCCAATGTCGGGTGCGAGTGTGATACAAAAACTTGTTTCAGCCTCAACCGTAACAGTATTTATGAGATAGATGTCATATGAATTCATGAATCCCGATCTAAAATTCATATTTTTTACTATAAGAAACACATTTTACTTTGTTGCACAACATTTCTATTTTTCCTATTTATTATTCTAAAATTCACAGAGCTCTTGTATTCAGTTTTATAATTTGCACATTAGTTTTGCAATTGCACTTCTTCTACTTCGTTATTCCGACACAAAAACAATTTCTTTTTGTCTTGCAGAAGTTACTTGAGAGGAGAAAGCAGAGACTGCTAACTCTCAATTCGATAACCAGCGTTGTGTCACTTTTATAGTATATGAAAAAAAGAATCACTTGCCGCATCATTATGCACAAGTTGTTACACGGATAAGATTGCTGCCCATCACTTCACCAACTCATAAATATCTGATTCTTGTGCAAGGAATACACATCTTCCTACGTAGCCTTATTTTGCTCATTCTCATCTTCATTGCATCTAAAAACACTCACACTGGTGCATGATGCTTATGGGAGACCGATACTAATGACGCGTCAAAAAGAAACAAGCCAAATACTCCGAAGTATGTTACTAAAATAAACAAGAAAAACTGGATTATTTCATCAGACTTGGCTGTTGGCGTCTGTGGGCCTAGTCCCCGGGAACCTGATGGTGCCGTCGCGTCGTTGGTTGAAGAAGCCCAGGATGATGGGCGTGCAGCTACCCGTGCTAGGTTGCCAGCGGCGAACGAGCATCGAGTCGACCACGAGGCGGCGCCAGCGTTTACAGGTGACGGCGCAACGGAAGACGGTGGCCGCGTCGTCAAGACGTAGGAGGATCTCCCTGACGACCTTGTCCTCGTCCGAGAGTGTCGTCGAAATCGCCATCGATCGACTTTGCTGTTGGACGCTTGTCCCTGCAATGCAACGAACCATGGTCTGTAACTCTGTATATATTAACGGTAGACTAGCAAAATGTCCGTGCGTTGCAACGGGCCTATATAAAATTGTTGGAGATATCAACTGAATTACGTTAAAATATATTCATTACATTTTCTGAGTGCGCTGCAACCGGCCTATAAAAATGAGATATTAATTGAATTATGTCAAAACATTTCATTGCAATTTCCAATAAGTTTATTGCCGAGTCACTTGGTCCAAATAAAATGAAACTCTACATACTTCAGAAAGAAACTGCTGAGTTTTTTTTGTGGAGTGTCTTTGCTACAGTGCTCAAAGATTGAACATTACATTTAATTAAATCAGTATGATGAAATGTCACTAAAGATGTATTTCTTTTCCGGTTTTCAGAAGGGTGAGCAAATTGAACTCGTGACTTAGACTAAAAAAACATAAAGATAAAAAGAACAAGCTAAGCTCTGTCGCCTCCTGAAATCTTAAATTTACAATGCCAACACACCTGTTTATAGAGAAAGAAAGCAATAAGAGGTTCTAAAGATACTTAATGTGCTAATCATAGGGACCTTAATTCCTTACTCCCTTGTATCCGCAACTCATACAATTCACTGCTTCAAGATTTTAAGTGGTGAGAGGCAATTTTGCATCTTCAAGTTAACATGTACTATACCACAGAATGTCGGCTGATCACTTCTCATAATTGCCCTTCTGGTGCAGTGTCGGCATTGATTCACCAAATCTGTCTGTTGCATGTTTTACCTCGCTGATGTCGCTAGTGCTTAGAAGATTTTAGAGATTTTTTTTTGCACTATAGAAGAGCTACCAAAGGGCAGACCGATGCATACTAACTCACGTAGGCACGTACCAAAGGACAGATCGATGCCTATATGATGTATTTTTTTTTGCATGGTCTATATGATGTATTTTGATCGCTAGCTTTTTCGCGTGTCGTGCGTGTACGTACCGATCGGGAGTTTTTTTTTTTGAGTCCTTTTTTTTGCATGGATTTTTTTTGGCATCCTTTTGATTGCTATTGTTACCGATCGGGATTCCTTTTAATCGTAGCTTTTTTTCCGTGTCGTGCGTGTACTTACCGATCGGGAATCCTTTTCTCGCTACTGTTACCAATCGGGACTGCAGAAACTCGCGACGTACCAAACGGACGAAATTTTTGGAGGAAGAAACACTACTCGTACTAGCAAACGTGCCCGTGCGTTGCAACGGGAGAAAAAAAATCACATGCAACCCAATAATTCACAAAACCAAATAAAACATGTGGTTAGTAAATAAAAAGAAAACGAGTGAGAAAAAAATAGATTGCACACCATGTGTCCAGTTTATCATTTAATCAATCGCCTAAATACCCTGGACTGTCCATCTGGAGGCATCCGGTCTGTATCAGTACATATACCATTTAGTTTGTACCATTAAACGAACAAACAAAATATGACAGGACGCTCCAATCAGTGTATACTCTTATCACACAGTATCACATGGATCCTTTGTTCGTTGTTTGTTTTGATCAGATGCATGGTCCTAGCTGTAGATGAGTAATTTTTTCATGTTCCCGATCCATTAATCTAAAATAGCACCACACACACAAAATCTGCAATTAGCCAAAGCTGAACAAAACCAGTTCGTATCACGAACAAATGTAAACAGATCTCCACTGTTAGGATTTGTGAGAAATATGTTTTAGGAAGAGATTAACCAAATTTAAGTTACTATTCCTTAACATCTCATACAGATTGAAAAATGGACCCATCTTATTTTAGATCGCACGCCATTTTCTAAAGCTAAATGGCAAGAACATCATGTTTTACAGTAACTGGAACCATCAGGCTCAGTTTGCATCCGGTCAAGTTCAGGTTGCATCAATTTTGGTTCAGTTCTGCATCAGGTTGGGCTCAGGCATAGCTTTTAGTTTAAAATTATCAGCATCCATATCTTGAACTAAAGGAATCAACCATGGGCATCAACAAAAAAACCAATAGAAAAACATCACCCTTGCTGCCTTGCACCGAAATCAACCACGTCAAAATTTATGGAATTTCCTCGATCTCACATGGATCCAGCGACCGAGAGAATAAGTAGAAGCTACCCCTGAGATGCAAATCCATCACAGTTCTAGCAACGGCTTTAGAACTGAATGAGGGAAACTAACTGAAGAAGCATCACAACAGATACTCGGAAAGTCCGACATCTCCTTCTAGCCACCGATGATGCCGGGTAGTAAAGAAACCAGCCAAAACCACAAAAAAGAAAAGAGGACGGAAGACTCAGGTAGAGGAAGGCAGCGCTGGCCAGATCAGAGTGGAGATATTTACTGGGAGAGTGGGAGGATCCTCCTTTGGGAGCTCTGGAGTAGACGAAGAAAACATGCAGCTTACAAAAATACGAACGAAGTCAAAGGAAGGCAATCCTATGACGACGCGGCCGCATTGGAGCCTACATCGGGAGGATATGTAGCAATGGCCAGCCTTGGGGAGAAGGATGGAGGGCGCCGGGCGATTCCGGATGGAGCGACGGCGACCGGCAGTCCTATGTTCCGTCCAGCAGCGTTGCGAGATGAAGGGACGACCGACGCAGGTAGCTGGAGGAGAGGCGGCGCCGTACGTTGCCGTCCTGTCGCCCTGCTACCTGGAGACGCCGGCGGCTGATCTCCCCTGTCTAGGCACCTCCATGGCCACACTGCCGTCATGGGGCACCGCCAGTCCGCCACAGACTTGGTCCCGTCGAGCGGTGCCGGTGGTCTCGACGCGAGCCATCCCCGACAATGAACCTTTTTTTTCTGATGTACGAAACGAAACGTTTTTTATGACTTACCGGTGGCAGTGGTGGGTAAATTCTCCCAAAACACAGGGGTAAAACCGGAAAGTGAAAAACGGACCATCACCTCAAGACATATTATATAGTAGAGATTAAGTACGTAACCAAGTAGGACAAGGATCTATGCATGGAGGGAAGATCTTTCATTGCGTACGATGTGATCTGTGTATGTGTTGTACTCGAACTAGTAGATAGAGATGCTAAAACCTTTTTGTTTCCCTAACATATTCGGATCCAGTTATTGGTCAATTGAATTTTTTTAGTCGGCTGGCCCTATTTTCATCAGCCCCAACTGCCCTAGAATAACATATTCAGGTTGTGAAAAGGGCTTGGGTCCTTTTCTTGAATCAGAGATACATCGTGCTTTCATGAAACTTGAAATGTAGAAACAATAATGAGCAACTTATATGCGATTTTCCTTTTGGTTCTTCGATTAGTGCCTTTTTCTTTTTGAAAAGGTGTACTGTGATCCTAGGATCCAATTATTTGTTGTTTTCTATGTATGTATTTTTACTCCTATAAGGCTCAAAGCTCAACCCAAATTACTTCATGTTTGTTATACTCTTCATTGTACATATAGCCATATTGTGAAAAAATAATACTCCGTATGTAGATGCACAAGGCAAACATTATCCATGCCCATGATTTATTTCATTTTTTATAACTTGTTGACATCAGATAATAGGGTTACAGACACAACTAGTTGTAAAATATTCACATTCGTTGAAAAGCGTCAAAGCCCAGCAGCAGCAAAACAAGTGAACACACCACCCCCACGTAAAGAAAGGGACATCACGAGAACCCCTATGCAACGCCTTCAACGTTGGTTCGTCGCAGAAACACTCACCTAGTCGCCTTCATCATCGTCCCTCGCCTCCTCCGCTGGCCATGCCGCCCCCGACCGGCACCACGGAGCGATGCCTCGCCACCCCGCCCTCTTTCAACCGCGGCCCACCACCGTCCAGACCTTCCATCTAAACCCCCGCACCCAAAACCTATGATCTCGTCGACCGCGATCTCCCCGCACCGCACCCGAGCCCCACATCCACCCTCCAAGTTATTTTGTTTCCTCACCTCCACGGCGACGCGTGGCAAGCCGCTTCGTCCCCGTCTCCTGTGAGGTCTAGGCCGTCGTCGGCGAGTGGGCGTGTGTGGTCTTCTTGTTCCTCCCCGGTCACCCTTCTTCTTCCCCGATCACCTTCTTGCGCCACCCGCCACACGCCTAACATGGGCTGGCTCAACAATCGCGTCGAGCGAAGCATGTTGTACATGGAAGGGTACACGTTGTGTCGACTTAATTCGCGACATAACGGGCGTCCGATAGGATTTCGGACATCACGTGTTGCATGAACGCTGGATGCCTGCAACTGAACTGCATGTCTGCATCAATCAGCGTCCGTTGGGCTGTCTGTGTCCCCAGGATTTCTTCCATTTGGAAGCTACGCATCTGCATGGATTGTGTTTCACTCTAAGATGTGATACCTGAGTACTCCACTATTAATTGTCTATCACCACTCTTGACCGGAGTGTAAACAAAACCGATGCATGCATGCCTGTCTTTATTCAGGTTTTGAAGGCCTCGTTCAATTTGCAACAGGAACGCACAAAAGTAATTGATATGTCTCAGCAGTTTCGGTCAAGACTAATTTAAACCCGTATCAGTTGAGCGCACGGTTCCAGCTTTGGCTTACTGTACATGTACATACTATATATTTGCCGGCATGCAAGCCTAATCGCGTCCTCATCTGTGTACGCATCTCAGTACTGATCTCAACTTCAAAACCACAGCAGACAGAGCAGTCGTCGATCGAAGAAGAAACTAATGGCTCGTGCCGTTCTGCTCGCCGCGCTGGTCCTCTGCGCCGCCGCCGCCCTGGCGCACGCCGGCCGCGTCCTGCAAGGAGAGGAGGACCAGGTGCAGGTGCTCGGCTTCGAGGCCGGCCCTTGGCTGCAGGCGCCAGCCGAGGCTCCGTCGCCGTACGCCGGCGGCGTCGCAACGAGAGGCGCCGGAGGGTCAGGAGGGTACGGCGATGCCATCGTGGATGTGATGTGGTTCTTGATCAAGTGGGCCAACGACGCCTACGCCGCCGCCGGCAGGCGGAAGGACCAGTGAAGCTCGGCCGGCGTACGTCCGGGCTGCTGCGTCGTGTGTAGTGCACTAGTGCCCCCTGGACGTACGTACGGAGGAAGAGAATAATAGCGCTGCAACGCTTGTGTTCGGCCTCCTTGATTGATTGTTGTTCACTTCGACAATAAATCATCTCTCTACTATTTTTTCTTCATAATAATCGTACTTCTAGATTTTATCCTATGTCAATTTTTTCTAAATTCGATCAACTTTATAGAAGGAGCGACAACGTATATATAACATCAAATTGGTATATTTTGAAACTTCATGTCAAGAGGAACCTAGTAATAGTACTAATTTGGGGCCCCGAATTGTTGGTGCTTTCCTCTATAATAAGTTGATCAAACTTGAATAAGTTAGCCTTAAAAATAAAAAATGTAGGTACACTTATTCATGGACGGAGCGAGTAGTTTCGTTCAATACTTTCTGTTGTTGACAAATGTGTCTGTTAGCGTCCACTCAGATCTAGCCCAGCACTCGGCCTAGTCTCAGACGTTTATGCGCACACGGCCCAACTACAAGAGGAGAGCCCATTTCATCTCAAAAGCCCCGACTGGTAGGAGGAGGAATCTCTCCCTTATGACATGCTGACTCTGATACCAGATGTTAGCGTCCACTCAGATCTAGCGCAACAATTGGCCTAGTTTCAGACGTTTGTGCGCACATGGCCTAGCTACAAGAGTAGAGCTCATTCCACCCCAAAAGCCCGGACTGGTAGGAGGAGAAATCTCTCCCTTATAAGTTGGGTGTGACCTCTTTCCTTAGGCGAGGTGAGACTAAACTTGAGCAGCCTCCAGTAGTCAACAGCAGCCCTAACAGTGTCAGCTTGCATCAGCAACTGGGTGATGGCCTATTCCATGCGCATTTGTGGCCATAGCGTAAGGAGATAGGCTGGCAAGTGAAAAAGGGTTAAACAGGCCAACCTACAAGCATGGTGTCCTTTGGCTACGTAAGGCCCATAGCAAACACCACGAACGACCGTCACCGGATTCTTAAAAACTTGCTGCCCATCACCGGTTCACTCCACCCCTCTTACGTTTGTTTGATTCACATGATTTCAGTAAAAAAGCATGTGCATTGTGCAAGACAAACGATTAATGACGAAAGGATTATTAAACTTGGACGTTTGATTCGTATGAGTAGGAAACCGTAGAAATCATAATTAACATGGCGAAATCAAAGTCAAACTACGTGAAAAGTGTAATTAGGATGGTTTGATGTCACTAAAGATATCAATCTTGTTCTCGGTATATAAGAATTGAAAAGGAGGTCTATTTATGTTGCAAAGTTCCCGCATTTTCCTTTTGTTATCTATTTTATTTTTGATGAGTTATGTTTGGCCTTGAAAATATCCTTAATAACCTGCATCGTTTACATTGAATAAGGAGATGGGCCGCCATACGAAGACCATGCCAACCCACGAGCAACCTGGCTATCGTCCTTCTTTATCTAGGTCTTACTACCATGGACGACTGGTTAGGCGCCTCTGAATCCTTATAAAAAAAACTTGTTAGACATCACCAACTCACACCACCATTTGAAGGCTTGTTTTTTTTCACTTAAGAAACACAGAAATCTGAAAACATAAGAACCGGATAAAATGCATATGCAAACCACATAATTAAACCCCAAAATCTGTAAATTTTGGACCACAAAAAACATAAGACCTGTTATTCTTGTATTTTTGCTTTGAATTTAGCAACTCCCGAGAAGGGAGAGGACCGACCGAATCGTGAGTACCGTCTTCTAGCTAGGGCTCTGTGTTAGTTGGCCACAATGAGCAGCTAGCTAAAATCGCATCGATCAAAAATTTGGAGTTTGATAATTATGCAATGTACACTATATGCTTGGATTATAACTTTCACCATTTTGTGTAGCTCGGAATAGTAAGTATTCCAATTTAATACATACATTTGTTAACCATCTTTTCAAACATGTCGACATGATTTTTGAAGTTCTAATAAAATAAAGTATCACTAGAACTTGGGAGCCAGAAATCTCTACTCCTACAACTATGCATACGTAATTCTTATCCAGCAAATAGTGCACATTAAACTATTGATGATGACCAACATGAAAGCAACTTACAAATGTGAAACAGTGTTAACTTTCGTTGGATGTAGGATCCCACCCTACTATCGATGCCTTAAACACAATATCATGAACTCTAGCAGCGGATACGCAAAAACGGTGCACATGCAAAAAAAATGTTGTTTTCGAGTTTTTGTTGAATATGATGATTCTCATGGATTTGATGTTTCTCGAAGTAAGAAGGGAAATGATAAAGATGATGTGTGGGTGATGGTAAGAGAGAAGGCATTGTTAGATGAGATCATGGAAAATTTTCAAACTGGAAACAACTATTGGCTATGTATGGAAGACTTGTCCATCGACTTATGTCAGAACCATCGAGTCGCCCAATTAGATCTCTACAAGGCAGATAGAAGATGACTGAAGCTTGTTGTAACCGGACCGATGAAATGAGGAGAACCAAAATCATGATGATGGATCTGAATGAGATGGAGTAGAAGACGGGGGCACACCGGGATATTAGAATATGAAAAAAGTGCAATCAAGAATGCATTGGAACGACAGTAGGATGGAAGGTCGCGGTTAGGCCAGCATCCCAAGCGGTAGCGATGGGGTCAGCAGTAACGTCAGAGGTGGGATCGACAATGATGATAAATTGATAATGGCTGCGCTAAGTGATGATACCGGAGGCCAACTCCATCGTTTTATATCAGGAAATTATATGATTGATCAAGCTTTTGGACCGAGTACTTCGTTTCCGTTTCAAGTTGAAACAAATACAAATATAATATGGTCCGTATTTCTTTAAAGAAAGTTCGATGTGTCATATTGCTTGTAAAAATATGTTTGAGAGCTGAATTTACGCTTTGGTTTTCTAAAGCAACTTACGTCCAAAAAACGGGCATCTTACACATCATATATGGCCTCTCTAACGAAATTTGCACAAAGCGCCCATTTATAGCTAAACTGTTTTATTGCATCACAAATCAGACCATCACACTTCATCTGCAACAAATGGTGCTCTCGGGGCCAGAGTTTCCATCCCTCGTCTCGTCCACCGCGCGGTGCCCGGCCGCTCCATTCACGGCGACGGCGAAGGCCCCACTGCATCGTCGGCACCGACCACCGGGACCTTGAAGTCCAAGACGTCGGGCCCGAAGCTGCACGGCGCGCCTGCAGGCACCGCGCCCTCAGAGACCAGGAACGCCAACGCCGAAGAGCTACCCCGTTCACCACAAGCCACGCCGGTGACCTTCGCCAACGGAGCAGCATCATCCGGGCCGAAGGATCGTGCCACAGCCGGCGAGACCACCGCGGCCGCGATCACGACGAGGGCGAGGACGGCGGCGGCCACCGTGGGTGCTGCGTTCACGGGCACGGCGCGGGACATTTGGAAGGATGATGCGCTGCTTAACTTACACTATGTCGACAGACTCTGATCCTTGTAGTGGCGGCCTGGCTGGGCGAGTCTCGTAGGAATTTATATAACCAGTTCATGTAACGCTAACTCTTAAGTCCCAACGCTCGTGATGAATTGTCGTGGTGGTATCACGGCAGATGCCATAGGATGGCTAATGTGTGGGGCCGATGGACGCTGGTGGAATCCGGGAGAGGGCTAGCGCGCTAAGAAGCGCACACGAAGAACACACAGCACACCAAGATCTACCCAGGTTCAGGGCCCGCGTGAGGAGGTAAAACCCCTACTCCTGCCTGTCTCTCTGTATATATCTCGGTATCATAATTACAAGCTTGCTCCTTGAGCTGTATCACACGACAATGGGGAAGAACACAAGGTAGGAGATGAAGCTACGGGTAGAAGTGTCTCTCAGAGCATCGTCCCTCACGCAGGAGGGGGTGAGGGCACATATATAGGCTAAACCGGGTTACCGGAATACCCCTCCACTTGCAACGGTCATCTCTCCGTACTGGCACTGCAGACACGCACGCCTGAACGTCATGATTGTCTCTGCATAGTGGATAGGACGTGGCTCGCCCATGTCCTGTCCCATGCCTCTGCTTCAAAGTACGCCCGAGGTCAGAGACAAGACAGGGCCTGCCCATGCCTCTGCCTCGCAGTCTGTCCCCGGATAACCCGGAGTCAGCGGTGGAATGATGGCCTACCATCTCGGTCTCCAGCACGCCCCCGTGTCAGGCGCTTCAGTGTCAGGCGGGAGGTGACAGGAGCATTGACTCTTGTCCGACATAAGGATGATCCGGCAAGGATCCTCCTTCCCCAAATATCCTTCCCTGCACATAAGAAAACACACAAGTTACCGACATACATATGTCGGTTGTGTTACCTCGGATCCCTTGCCTCGTTCGACACATGCCGGCTATTACCAGCATGATACCCCGGTCCCTTCAGGCCTGGGTTAACTCGGTACGCTTATGTCGGTTTGCACCTACATCACGCTCCTAAGTCCAGGTAATCCGGGTTTTACTGTAACCCGGCCCACACTTGGACATAGCTTTTACCACACCATGACCCTACCCGGGGGTAGCCCCCCGACATTAGTCCCCGAAGCTGGTGCGGTCCTGCAGCCTTGGTTGAAGGGCCACAGCAGGTTTAACCAACCGAAACACCATAACAAGTGTCCGACATTACCATGTCGGTTCAACCGTAAAGCCATGAACAACCTCTTCCATTGATTCCGACATAAGCTCCAGTGTCGGTTTTCTCTGACACTAGAATTTTGCTGACGGGGCGAGTCAAGCTTTCTCGACCAACTCAACTTACTCCAACCATCCGACATTCACATGCCGGTTTATTGCGAGCTTCAAAGACCAAACTTTCCTCAACCTCCGAGATTTACCCTTGTGCCGGTCTCTCCGACACAGAAAGATTCCCACAATCTCTCCCAGGATCTCTCCACAGCACGTGGCGGAGAAACTCTGGGCGTTGCTTCGGTTCCTGTGCGCGGATAGACGCATCACTGCACGCACGCCGCCCATGTCACGCGCCGTCAAGTCGCATGGGCACTCGAGTGCGTTTGACCGCGGCGTGCCTCCTCGATTCCTGCGCCATTAACCGCACGCGATCACGCCGCGGGCCGTTACCACTCTGTGGCCCACGATGCGGCGGATCGTGCGGCCGCAAACACCGTAACCGCGCAGATCGTGCGCGGTAAATCCGCGCGCACGTCGCGGTAACCGCACGCAGTAAAACCGGAAACCGCCCGCGCGCCGTACCCATAAATAGGGGGACGGGCACCTCTTCTCGCCTTCTCCGCTTTCTTCTTCTTCCTCTTCTCCCCTGCGACATCGCCGCCGCCGCGCAGAGAACTCCGCCACCGCACGGCGCCGGAACTCGCACATCGCCGCCTACCGGAGCACCTCGCGCCGCCATCGGACACGCGCAACTCCGGCAAGCCCCGCACCACCGTCGCAATCTTCGGTGAGTTCCTCTCCCTTAGCATCGCCGATGAAACTTGTTCATCCTCTCCGATGAACACGCTCAACCTCTCCGGCGAACTTTGCTCATCTTCCCCTACGGACTCGCTCTCTTCTCCGTAGATGCCATTGCCCGTAATTACTTAGATCCTTTTTAGATCTTCTTCACCGTGCCTCTTATTAATCTTGCTATAGTTTCTCCGCGGATCTTCACAACTTTCCACTCACAAGTGCTTGTATTTAACTTCTATTTATTTTTCCCCGTAAATCTTTCCATCGAACACTTAGCCGCAGAAACGTGTTTCCCGCCACTTATGCGCTTTTCCTCTGTTACCCAAGTGTTCCGAGATCTCTATCTCGGTTCCTCCGTTGCCTAAATACTCCGGGATACTTATCTCGGTCTCTTTGTTGCCCACGCACTCCGAGATACTTATCTCGGTTTCTTCGTGCCTCTTTTGCAGATCCCTTCCGAGATGTCAACCAGCAATACCCCGGATCCTGCCGAGGATATCGTCGAGGAGGGAGAGCGCGCCGGGTGGGAAGGCTCCGACGCAACCCAGGCCGAGATAGATTGGCTTGTCCGGACCAAGCGGATTCCGGCACAGGTGATATGTCGGGTTCCTGGCGACGAGGCCGAACCGGATCTTCAACAGGGTGAACGGGTAGTCTTCGTCGCGCATTTCGAGCGCGGCTTCGGACTCCCGGCGAGCACCTTCTTCCGAGCTTTCCTCGACAAGTTTCGTCTTCAACCCCATCATCTCCCAGCTAATGCCATCACAACGCTCTCAGTGTGCGTTGCTTTCTCCGAGGGATACCTCGGACTTTGGCCCACCGTCGAGCTCTGGGCCAAGTATTTCCAACTCCGGAAGCAGAGCTCCCGGATCCGGAGAACAAGAACTTCCCCAAGGTGATGACCCCGTGCGGAGCTGCCACCATCATACCTCGGAGAGGTTCCATCTTTCCTCGGATTCAGGGCCTGGAGTCATGCCGGAAGTGGCAGCGCACGTTCTTCTATGTGAAGAACCCGGACAGCCCAGATAACGTTGATCTTCTGAACCTGCCGGTATTTGCTCTCGCTACTCCCACGGAGCAGCACAACTGGAGCTTCAACCCAAGAGACACGAACCGCGAGATCAACGACATTCACCCGATTGTTGAGGAGCTTGTGGGGGCAGGCCTGCTAAGTGATGACCTCTTGAGGACTTTTGTCAGCCGCCGAGTCTCCCCCCTCCAGAACCGAGTTCACAAAATCTGCCACATGAGTGGCCAGTATGATCCAACTCGGATCAGCACACACGAGCTGACCAAATCCGAGGTCAGAAGACGCGTCAAGGCCATTGCCCGAACAACGATGACCGAGGAATGGGAATGGGGTCTATAACCTCATGACAGAGCTCGGCTTCCGGAACAAGTAAGTAACTCGCAATTTATACCGACATACTTTTTCTGCCGAGATCGCCCTTCTGTCGGCTCCATACTTGGCTCATAAACTAACTCGGTTTTACCGCTCTTAACTCGCAGAGGTTTACTCGGCAAAAGACCGAAGATGGAGAGGATCCCTCTGCCAAATGGGGCCAAGATATCCCTGCCCCGGACGTCGCCGAGGCAGAAGATCCGGATGACGAGGACCAACTGCCAATACCAAGAGCTGGCGCCCCTACCTCGGGTAAGCCTCGAGCCCGAGCTTCCATCCGAGATTGGTCAGATGATGATGACCTCGAAATGCTAGAGGTAATTGACGCTCGTCCCATCGCCTTTGCTCCTCCAGCCCCGGCACCAACTAACCCGGGTGGCTCTGCCCCGAGTGCACGCCCTGCTACCTCGGGCAAACAAGTGGCATCTCGCAAGCGCGCCGAGACTGGTACCTCGAAAACCGGAACCTCCACATCCTCGGATCCAGCCGCGCCGCAGGCGAAGCGACAGAAGAGAGGAGCGGTCAAACAGCACCTTGACAACTGGCGAGCTCCCAACCGAGATCCCAGTGCTCCTTGCTAGCGCTAAGTTGACGAGGGAATATCTCCCCGGCAACAGCACCAGAAACAATGCTTGTACGTCACACGTCAGTTGGGAACCCCAAGAGGAAGGTATGATGAGTGCAGCAGCAAGTTTTCCCTCAGTATGAAACCAAGGTTTAATCGAACCAGTAGGAAAACGAGGTTTGCTTCGAAGGTGTTGGTGAAGGAGTGTAGTGCGGCGCAACACCAGGGATTCCGGTGCCAACGTGGAACCTGCACAACACAATCAAATTACTTTGCCCCAACTTAACAGTGAGGTTGTCAATCTCACCGGCTTGCTGAAAACAAAGGGTTAAACGTATCGAATGGAAATGATGTTTGTTTGCATAAAACAGTAGAGAACAATGATTGCAGTAGATTGTATTTCAGATGTAAAAGAATGGACCGGGGTCCACAGTTCACTAGTGGTGTCTCTCCAATAAGATAACTAACATGCTGGGTAAACAAATTACAGCTGGGCAATTGACAATTGATAAGTGCATATAACATGCATGTGTGAGTTGTGGTGTCTACTATGAGATTCATTTGGGCATTACGACAAAGTACATAGACCGCTATCCAGCATGCATCTATGCCTAAATAGTCCACTTTCCGGTTAACATCCGTACCCCTTCCAGTATTAAGTTGCAAGCAACAGACAATTGCATTAAGTAATGTGCGTAATGTAAACAATACATTCATCCTTGAATAAAGCATTGCTGTTTTACCCCTAGTGGCAACAACACATCTACAACCTTAGAACTTGCTGTCACTATCCCAGGTTAAATAGAGGTTGAACCCAACTATCATGCATAAATACCCCCTCTTGGAGTCACAAGTATTCACTTGGCCAAGGCTTCAACAAGTAACGGAGAGCATGCAAGATCACAAATGACATAGACATGATAATATAATATTCAGCTCCACATAGGTATCAATATAAGTCAGATCCCAGCAAACACAACATGTAGCATTACAATAAGATGATCTTGATCATGATAGGCAGCTCACAAGATCTAAACATGATGGCACAAGTGGAGAAGACAACCATCTAGCTACTGCTATGGACCCATAGTCCAAGGATGAACTACTCACGCATCACTCCGGAGGCGGGCATGGCGATGTAGAGCCCTCCGGTGATGATTCCCCTCTCCGGCAGGGTGCCGGGAAGAGCTTCAGAACCCCCCGAGTTAGGGTTGACGACGGCGGCAGCGAATATGTTCTGGATGAAAGGCTCGGTGTTTTAGGGTTTTCACGTCTCGGGGAATAAATAGGCGAAGGGGCGATGTCGGCGGACCCCCGAGGGGCCCAAACCACAGGCGGCGCGGCGGGCCCACCGCGCCGCCAGGTGGTTTGGCCCCTGGCTCTCTTCGTCTCTCCTTCGGACTCCGTGTACGTGTGGAAAAATAGGGACTTGGCCTTTTGTTTCGTGCAATTCCGAGAATATTTCCAGAAGTAACTTTCTGAAACCAAAAACAGCAGAAAACAGGGAACTGGCACTGTGGCATCTTGTTAATAGGTTAGTCCCAGAAAATGCATAAAAGTGATATGAAGTGTATATAAAACATGTAGCAAATGGTATAATATAAGCATGGAACAGCAGAAATTATGGATACGTTGGAGACGTATCAAGCATCCCCAAGCTTAGTTCTACTCGTCCTCGAGTAGGTAAAACGATAACAACAAATAATTTCTGAGGAGACATGCTTTCACACAATCTTGATCAATATATTGCAAGGCTCATGTCATGAATGAAGTGACTCAAAGCAATGTCTATAGTTTGCTAACAAATAGATAAAGAGTAAACAATGAATCATATAAGCAAAAACTTTTCATGAATAGTACTTTCAAGACAAGCATCAAAAAGTTTTGCATAAGAGGTAACTCATAAAGCAATAGATTCAAAGTAAAAGGCATTGAAGCAACACAAAGGATGATTAAGTTTCAGCATTGCTTTCAACTTGTAACATGTATATCTCATGGATAGTTGTCAACATAAAGCAATATAACAAGTGCAATAAGTAAACATGTAAGAATCAATGCACACAAAGTTGACACAAGTGTTTGCTTCTAAGATAGAAAGGAGTAGGTAAACTGACTCAACATAAAGTAAAAGATAGGCCCTTCGCAGAGGGAAGCAGGGATTAAATCATGTGCTAGAGCTTTTTAAGTTTTCGAAAGCATATAGAGAGCACAAAATAAGTATTTGAGAGGTGTTTGTTGTTGTCAACGAATGGTAGTGGGCACTCTAACCCCCTTGTCAACCAGACTTTCAAGAGCGGCTCCCATGAAGGACGTTATCTCTACCAGCAAGGTAGATCATCCCTCTTCTCTTTTGTTTACACATGTATTTTAGTTTCTTTATAGATGACACTCCTCCCAACCTTTTGCTTACACAAGCCATGGCTAACCGAATCCTCGGGTGCCTTCCAACATTCACATACCATGGAGGAGTGTCTATTTGCAAATTAAGTTGCTTACTGATAAATCAGGGCAAAACATGTGAAGAGAATTATTAATGAAAGTTGTAATTAATTGGGGCTGGGCACCCCGTTGCCAGCTCTTTTTGCAAATTATTGGATAAGCGGATGTATATGCCACTAGTCCATTGGTGAAAGTCTGTCAGAAGTAAATGACAAGATTGAAAGATAAAACACCACATACTTCCTCATGAGCTATAAAACATTGACACAAATAAGGAGTAATAAAGTTTTGAATAGTTTAAAGGTAGCACATGAAATATTTACTTGGAATGGCAGGAAATACCACATAGTAGGTAGGTATGGTGGACACAAATGGCATGGGTTTTGGCTCAAGTTTTGGATGCACGAGAAGCATTCCCTCTCAGTACAGAGTTTAGGCTAGCAAGGTTGTTTGAAGCAAACACAAGTATAAACCGGTACAGCAAGAATCACATAAAAACATATTGCAAGTATTATAAGACTCTACACTGTCTTCCTTGTTGCTCAAACATTTTACCAGAAAATATCTAGACCTTAGAGAGAACAAATATGCATCCCAAGTCTCAACAAGCTCTACGGTAGTTCTCCACTACTAGGCTTTAACTACATGATGCAAGAGCTTAAACATGATCTACTTGAGAGCTCAAAACAATTGCAAAGTATCAAATCGAAACAAGACAATGATCTACAAGAATGCATATGTCTTTTCCAATACCAACTACTACATGTAGCATTTTCTTTCTTCCAAACAAACACCAATCAATTTATTTAAACATAAACTCTCCAAATGATAATATAATGCAGCAAGAGAGTATTTATAAACAAGTGCTAACAGCTCGAAGAGATGCATGAAAAACAGGAGCTAAAAGCACTGCAGTAGCTAGTTAAGAATACTCAACAAATATAAGTGAAGAACATGAGTATTCACATGAAAAAGCGGAGCGTGTCTCTCTCCCACACAAGGATTGCTAGGATCCGAATTTATTCAAACAAAAACAAAAAAAACACACAGACGCTCCAAGTAAAGCGCATAAGATGTGAAAGAATTAAAATATAGTTTCACTAGAGATGACCTGATAAGTTTGTTGATGAAGAAGGGGATGCCTTGGGCATCCCCAAGCTTAGACGCTTGAGTCTCTCTGAATATGGTTGGGATGAACCACGGGGGCATCCCCAAGCTTAGGCTTTTCACTCTTCTTGATCACATAATATCACCCTTCTCGCTTGATCCTTGAAAACTTCCTTCACACCAAACTCAAGACAGTTCTCATTAGAGGGTTAGTGCATAATCAAAAATTCTCATATTCTGTAATGATACAATCAATCCCAAAGCTTCTGGACATTAGCTACAGCCACCAATGCTTTGTGGAGCAAAGAAATCCACACAAACACAGTAAAAGAGCGAATGCAAAACAAAAGGCAGAATCTGTCAAAAACAGAACAGTCTGGAATGACGAATTTTTTCGAGGCACTTAAGTTGCTCAGATGGATCTGGCCTAAAATAATGAAAGTTGCGTACATATCTCAGGAATATGCGTGATTTTTTCAGAATTTTTTGAATTTTCTACAGGGAGATAAGCTCAAATCCGTGACAGCTAAAAATCTGTCACTGCGCAGAAATCCAAATCTTGCATCAACTTTCAATATAGAACTTTACTTGGCACAACATTGCGATAAAATAAAGATACAAAGGAGTTGCTACAGAAGTAACAAAACTCCTTGACTCAAAGAAAACAAAAATAACAGCAAATAAAAACGATGGGTTGTCTCCCATAAGCGCTTTTCTTTAACGCCTTTCAGCTAGGCGCAGAAAGTGAAAATCAAGTGTTGTCAAGTGGCAAATCATTCAAATCATCAAAAGCTTCTTCCAACACACAGCTTGTAACAATGGGTATCTTAGATGTTCCTGGAGGTGTTTCATTACCTTTAACCGTACTAAAAGTTTTATCAATTTTAAGCTCATAATGAGTCTTTGGTTTTGGCACTTTAGGAACATACATAAACTTTTGCTCTCTACCCACATAAACTTTCTCCTTTTTAGACTTAAGAGAAGTAAAGGTTGAACTTAAGGTTTCAATAGCTTCCTCTAACTCATCAATTCTATGATTTTGGGTGTCATGGATATTATTATCCTCAAGAACAGTGATTCTTTCATTGATGGTGGCTATTGATTCATTAGTCTTACCAATACAATCAAGAAAATTTGGAAAAAAATTCTCCATAGAGTCTAACTTATTTATAACATCCTCCAAGGTGATCTCAATTTTAATATCTTTAGTGGGTGGTGTTCCTACCAAACTTTCAATAATATTACAGGCTTCTAAAGCAGGAGTACCCAAGAAATTTCCACCTGTAAGAGTGTCTAGAACATACCTATACCAACTAGAGATACCAACATAAAAGTTCCTAAGGAGGATAGTGGTAGAGTGTTTCTTAGTACATCTATGATGAGCATCACTAATTCTATACCAAGCATCTTTCAAATTTTCACCTCCTAGTTGCCTAAAAGAACGAACTTCAACTTCAGGAGCATTCATTTTGAAAAACAAAATCAAACGAATTAAACAAGTAACTAATTTTTTTGTGTTTTTGATAAAGAGAGCAAACAAGACTAAATAAAAATAAACTAAGCAAGACAAATAACAAAGTAAAGAGATTGGGTGTGAGAGACTCCCCTTGCAGAAGCAATTCGGTTTTCCCCGGCAACGGCGCCAGAAAACGTGTTGCTAGCGCTAAGTTGACGAGGGAATATCTCCCCGGCAACAGCCAGAAACAATGCTTGTACGTCACACGTCAGTTGGGAACCCCAAGAGGAAGGTATGATGAGTGCAGCAGCAAGTTTTCCCTCAGTATGAAACCAAGGTTTAATCGAACCAGTAGGAAAACGAGGTTGCTTCGAAGGTGTTGGTGAAGGAGTGTAGTGCGGCGCAACACCAGGGATTCCGGTGCCAACGTGGAACCTGCACAACACAATCAAATTACTTTGCCCCAACTTAACAGTGAGGTTGTCAATCTCACCGGCTTGCTGAAAACAAAGGGTTAAACGTATCGAATGGAAATGATGTTTGTTTGCATAAAACAGTAGAGAACAATGATTGCAGTAGATTGTATTTCAGATGTAAAAGAATGGACCGGGGTCCACAGTTCACTAGTGGTGTCTCTCCAATAAGATAACTAACATGCTGGGTAAACAAATTACAGCTGGGCAATTGACAATTGATAAGTGCATATAACATGCATGTGTGAGTTGTGGTGTCTACTATGAGATTCATTTGGGCATTACGACAAAGTACATAGACCGCTATCCAGCATGCATCTATGCCTAAATAGTCCACTTTCCGGTTAACATCCGTACCCCTTCCAGTATTAAGTTGCAAGCAACAGACAATTGCATTAAGTAATGTGCGTAATGTAAACAATACATTCATCCTTGAATAAAGCATTGCTGTTTTACCCCTAGTGGCAACAACACATCTACAACCTTAGAACTTGCTGTCACTATCCCAGGTTAAATAGAGGTTGAACCCAACTATCATGCATAAATACCCCCTCTTGGAGTCACAAGTATTCACTTGGCCAAGGCTTCAACAAGTAACGGAGAGCATGCAAGATCACAAATGACATAGACATGATAATATAATATTCAGCTCCACATAGGTATCAATATAAGTCAGATCCCAGCAAACACAACATGTAGCATTACAATAAGATGATCTTGATCATGATAGGCAGCTCACAAGATCTAAACATGATGGCACAAGTGGAGAAGACAACCATCTAGCTACTGCTATGGACCCATAGTCCAAGGATGAACTACTCACGCATCACTCCGGAGGCGGGCATGGCGATGTAGAGCCCTCCGGTGATGATTCCCCTCTCCGGCAGGGTGCCGGGAAGAGCTTCAGAACCCCCCGAGTTAGGGTTGACGACGGCGGCGGCAGCGAATATGTTCTGGATGAAAGGCTCGGTGTTTTAGGGTTTTCACGTCTCGGGGAATAAATAGGCGAAGGGGCGATGTCGGCGGACCCCCGAGGGGCCCAAACCACAGGCTGGCGCGGCGGGCCCACCGCGCCGCCATGTGGTTTGGCCACCTCGGCTCTCTTCGTCTCTCCTTCGGACTCCGTGTACGTGTTGGAAAAATAGGGACTTGGCCTTTTGTTTCGTGCAATTCCGAGAATATTTCCAGAAGTAACTTTCTGAAACCAAAAACAGCAGAAAACAGGGAACTGGCACTGTGGCATCTTGTTAATAGGTTAGTCCCAGAAAATGCATAAAAGTGATATGAAGTGTATATAAAACATGTAGCAAATGGTATAATATAAGCATGGAACAGCAGAAATTATGGATACGTTGGAGATGTATCACTCCTTCATATCTCGGATACCCGGCTTTCTCCATAGCCGAGTAACCGTCATCATAGCGGTTAGCCACCTGCTCAACTGCTTGCGGCTGCTGGACATGCCCGACATTTTGCTGCTGCTGCTGGGCGAGATTTTGTGTCGGATACCGAGGTGGATAACCTCGGCCAGCCGAGTTAACTACCCCGGCACCTGGACCGCCCTGACCGGGATGACTTCTACCCCGGCCGGCACTACCTCGCCCAACTATCTGTTTTCCGGCACACACCGGGTCATACACCTGCATCTGTTTGTTCTTGCCGGAGTTTACACTCCGGCCACGATCTACACCGTCATGCGGTGAAGAAGCCTGCCCCTTAGATCCACTAGCTCCTCTAGCCGAATGAACTACATCGGACCCCCCTGCAATTGTGTTGGTCTTGCGATAAGCCTCATTCTGCCGGGTTGCCACAGCTACCAGTTCATTAACTCGGTCTTGCTGCCTGCGGAGAGCTTCTCCGGATAGGCCAGACAACTCGGCTCTTGCTGCCTCGGCAGCTCTAAGAGTCTTAGCAGGGGAACTATACATCGGTTTTTCGACCGATAAAGCACTAGGAGTCTTGCTGGAGCTAGATCTACCATCTCTATCCAACTCGGCATTGAGGTTTTTACCTCTCTTGCGCACATCCTCTACTCGACTAGGGCGAGCAGCTACCGGGGTAAAACCATGTGCTAGGTTATACTCACGGACAGTTATCCCGAACTCTCTCCGTACCTCGGCCATCTCCAGAGCCTCCTGAAGCAAGCTCTGACGCCGTGTCTCCAACTCTGCCTCTGATTGGGCAGCATCTGTACCGGCAACTACCGGCACATTCAACTTCTCTATGATCTCCTCAAGGTGAGCTGGCTTAACCGGCACATGGGATGTACCGGCCTGGCCGGGAAGGTTTTCTCTCCTCTCCAGCGGCAATTTCGCCGATCTGGTAACCTTGGGAGCGGATTACCGGCATCTCTTTTGCCGGGGTCTCCTTTACCCGGCATCGGCCGCAGTGCCGGTCATCATGACCTCTACGCAGCTCCCGGGCGAGCGCTACGCCGTCCGCGAGCCGCGCAGATAGCAGGAGGATCTTCCGCCGCAAGCACCTGCTCGGGTACTTGCAGACAACCTCGGTGGCGACGTAGGTCACGAAGGTGCCGAAGCTGATGAGGCAGCCGTTCATCGGGAACGGCCTGCTGCCGAAGCATCCCGCTTGTCGCTGATGAAGTTCAGCGCGCCGAGCTTGCAGACGAGCCCGCAAACGACGCGCTTGTCGGAGTTGATGATGGAGCCCGTCCGGAATATCACACCAGCCAGCGCCGCTGCCCGCCCCACGGTGGGCGCCAACTGTCGTGGTGGTATCACGGCAGATGCCATAGGATGGCTAATGTGTGGGGCCGATGGACGCTGATGGAATCCGGGAGAGGGCTAGCGCGCTAAGAAGCGCACACGAAGAACACACAGCACACCAAGATCTACCCAGGTTCAGGGCCCTCGTGAGGAGGTAAAACCCCAACTCCTGCCTGTCTCTCTGTATATATCTCGGTATCACAATTACAAGCTTGCTCCTTGAGCTGTATCACACGACAATGGGGAAGAACACAAGGTAGGAGATGAAGCTACGGGTAGAAGTGTCTCTCAGAGCATCGTCCCTCACGCAGGAGGGGGTGAGGGCACATATATAGGCTAAACCGGGTTACCGGAATACCCCTCCACTTGCAACGGTCATCTCTCCGTATTGGCACTGCAGACACGCACGCCTGAACGTCATGATTGTCTCTGCATAGTGGACAGGACGTGGCTCGCCCATGTCCTGTCCCATGCCTCTGCTCCAAAGTACGCCCGAGGTCAGAGACAAGACAGGGCCTGCCCATGCCTCTGCCTCGCAGTCTGTCCCCGGATAACCCGGAGTCAGCGGTGGAATGATGGCCGGCCATCTCGGTCTCCAGCACGCCCCCGTGTCAGGCGCTTCAGTGTCAGGCGGGAGGTTGACAGGAGCATTGACTCTTGTCCGACATAAGGATGATCCGGCAAGGATATGCCGGATCCTCCTTCCCCAAATATCCTTCCCTGCACATAAGAAAACACACAAGTTACCGACATACATATGTCGGTTGTGTTACCTCGGATCCTTATCTCGGATCCCTTGCCTCGGTCGACACATGCCGGCTATTACCAGCATGATACCTCGGTCCCTTCAGGCCTGGGTTAACTCGGTACGCTTATGTCGGTTTGCACCTACATCACGCTCCTAAGTCCAGGTAATCCGGGTTTTACTGTAACCCGGCCCACACTTGGGCATAGGTTTTTACCACACCATGACGCTACCCGGGGTAGCCCCCCGACATGAATATCTGTGGAAGTTTCGTTCATATCCTCGCGCAGGCGCAGTAATTGCATTCAGGATCCAGTTGGTGAATATGGCATGGGGTTACAGAACTTGCAGAGTTTGCTGAACAGTACGAATGCTGAAGTAAATCGTTTTTTCATGCAGGTTTCCTCATGCATGTGGTTTTCTCATTCTCCGTTTTTTTATTTTCTCCTAGTTTAAAAATTCTTGCAACAAGTCGATTACAGGAGCATACATACATCAATATCAATACATGTTAGTACACGTTAATGAATATGGACAATACACACACATTGACCTGGGGAAATACGTACACTTGTGAACTACAAATGCATTGATATCAAAAGTACACATGGACCTGCTTGTGGTAGGATCGGTTGCAACCCAAGCTCACCTAAGTTCAAATCTCGTGTTTGATGCTGCTGTCTCTCATTTATATGAAATATTTTTTAATGTGAGGCGATTTTCTCGTCTACAGCGAGATATATGTGGTGACATCGTCAATACCAAGATCAGATCCACCGTCTTAATTTCTTGAAAGTGTTCATATAATTAGTTTGTGCATTTTTTTGAGCAAAAATTAGATGTGCATGCATGCGTTCATAGCGATGGTATAAGTATGCACGCTGCGTTTTATTGGGTTCCAAAAAATTTACACATGGATAGCAAAGGGGGCAAGAGGATTTTGTTGGGCCACATTCACTCGAGATATTACTTCCAACTATTTATACTTACCTGGGCTAGGCCCATGTGCACGCCCGGGGCGGTTGTTCTAATGCAATCTACTCACTCCGTTTCAATTTAATTAACTTGTCAAATACTGATGTATCACTGTAAACTAGTTGAATGCCCGTGCGTTGTTAAGGGGTCATAAAAATGTAACAATAAATATATATCATATTTTTTGAACCCGTATTCAAAGAATTTTGGATAAATGCGCCGTATGTACATGCCAATATTTTCAGGTCGAGGAAACACGAGAAAGATATTATTCCTTTATGTGGAACTAAACCTTGTCCCTCAAAAAAAATTTGAACTGAACCTGATATTTTGATTAAGAATTAACTTGATACCCATCGTTTTGATTCCAAGTGAACCGAATAGTGTTTCCTTACTCCCTCACCTCTCAAAAAGCATTTTAACCATACAAACTCGGAAACTTAAATCTATATAAACCTACACACGTAGTTCTATAGAAACCAGTACATGAACAAAAAAGATTCAGGACAAATTATCACGCGATAGCAAAATATTGGTCTACCCATTATAATATACAGCAAAGTCCAAGATATGCAGTAGTACTTCAGCCAATGACTAAATTATTCATGCGAAACCAAAATATTGATCTACTCATGTGAATGTAAAGTACTTCAGACTAACCCTGCTGAGATACAAAATAGACTCATAAACAAAATATATTCCTGAATCAACCTGTTTCGGCTCAATCAGTAGAATGTTACGATGTGTTCATCTTAACTATTCATAAAAAATATACACTCTAAAATAACATGTGTTTACTTAAAATTACTCACCACGGTATAATCTTATGTAGTCGTTGCCTAATAGTTAAGATAGCACACATAAGTTTTTTCTCCTTAAGGCTATGCTGCTACACATGGTGTATGCATCGAGTAAACTGGTGAAGAAAAATGACTTCATATATGCATGACACTCGGGTCCTTTGGTGATTCATCTTGAAGATAGGACACGGTGCCTCACACTTCTGTTCCCCACATGGTTTTCGGCTGCACCACGACACATAGACACTCGGGTCCTTTGGTGATTCATCTTGAAGATAGGACACGGGGCCTCACACTTCTTGTTCCCGACATGGTTTTCGGCTGCACCATGACACATAGATGACAACTGCACTATTTGCTATTGAAAATCTCAACAGCATGACTCTGATCATCAGGTCGTACTTTATTCCCTCGTTTGTATGTTTCTACTAATCCTATTAAACTCAAACAACAATAGAATTAGCAAGAAGAACTTTTGGTCATTCAGAAAGAAAACTAACTGCATGAACAGTATACCCTAACCATGAACTGAATTTTTTCAAACCTGATACATACACCTGCATATAGCCGAAACAACATGAAGTGTATGTTTCATGGACCATGCTGAATATAGAAGCAGCAAAAGATCATAAGTTAAACACAGGGAAATCCACTCTGAACTGAATGCCATGTTAAAAATGAACTCAAGTATTGACCTTGAAAAATATGCACAGTGAATCTGCTAAAGACAACAGGTTTGGCATCCAGATTTCTAAAACTGTGCTACTTTGATATCTTCAGATCAGGCTCACTGAAGTTCCACGAAAAATGCTACAGTTATGCTGACAATACTATGTGCCGTAGAACAGGTCTCCATTGTCTTCTGCAGCTTAATTGATACATAACTAAAATGATATACATGTTTTATATTTCTACTACACAAGAAAAACATAAATGTCATTTTTGTACTTACAACAATGGCACAAACTGGGTCAATTCAGCCTTCAAAGTAATTAGCAAGAAGTGCGGACACAATTAGACAAATAAAAATTTATATATCAGAGTGATGATCTTCAGTTGTTTGTAGTGATCAGTATAAGCAACATAAATCAACGAAGCAAAGGAATCAAGCAGCAGCAATTTAAAAGCAGAGCCCACCTTCACTGATTCCACGTTCACAAATCCTTCCATCAAGTCTTCTCCAGCATTCTTCGGTAAATCGTCCATCTCTCCAGATGTCCTTTGTCCTATGGCTGAGCTCCAGCAATTCCTTATGACCGATCTCGTTCCGTCTCTGTCCCCATTGGCCATGGCCATCCTCAACCGAGGCCTAATTTGCAATGTGTAGTACAGATTTAGAACAAGAAAAGGGGGAGAGACCAGAGATTCAGAAGGGCGTGCTTTACTAACCAAACTTGACAAATTTTCAGATGCGTTGATGTCCCCTTTGTGGTTGTAGCCCTGCAGTAAAAATCACCATCAATGAGATCTTGGGTAATAAATTGAACTAACAAAAATAATGCCCATGCGTGGCTCAACACATCTCCCGCCCATGTGAGATGTGCTATATGAATGTATACATCTATGACAGTTTGCTGTTGTTTAGCGACAATAGCATTGTAACCTTATAGCACCCGGTAGCGGGTATTCCGTTCATTCAGTGATCACCCGGTAGAACTTCTTATGAACCTGATTTAGCATAGGCCTTAAATCAGATTGCTATGCAGGACTGCATTTCAGTAATTCAACCCAACCAAAACTTTCAGTGTGTCCTCTAACCTGCTTGTAATCGAAATCTGTCGCGCATCTCTCCTTCTGGAGAATCCTAGCTGAGAACACCAGTGCCGAGGGGTCCAACGAGCTCCATCAGCGCGTCAGCTCCCTAGACTGACACTTCGAGGGACTATCCTCCTCCGGTGCGTCACACGTTGCGGCGCTTGTAGCTGCTGTAAGTGAGCAGAGTTCTCCATTCGAGACCTGCAGCAGAGACGTGGATGGCGGCGTGTGGAAGGTTTCGGGCTTCCCATCGAGAGCTCCAGCAGAGATGTGGATGGTGGCGCAAAGGGCGGGGTCACCCGCGTACTCAGCTGCTGCTGCTCCGCCTTCCCTCAAGGGGCGCTCCGTCGTGCTAGAATCAACCTTCCACACGCCGCCATCGTATGGAGCTTCGCCGCCTACCCTTCCGTCGGCTGCTGGATGTGGCGTGACCAGACACAAGCGCGTATGTTCCCGCGTGTCCCTTGTCCGTGGGGTGCTCCCTGCTCACCAGGAGGAGGGGAAACGGAGGAGAGGTCCCTGAGCATCGGAGGACAATCGACGGTGGGAGGTGCTGGGTGGCCGGCGAGGCTTCGAGTCAAGGTGCGAGGCGGCGGCGACGCTATGAGGTTGCGGCGCAGCGGAACCCTACCAGCTCCTCTGGCTTCGCACGAGAGGGAATCAGGCGTGAAGGAAACGGTTCTTAGTGGGCCGGGCCATATTAGCGGCCGTAGAGCGAGATCGAGCGGTCGTGGGAGCGGACGAAGGATGGCAGAAAATTCTGCCAGTTGACGTACGTACGAACTCCCATTTAATAGTAAAGAAAAGTTTGGAACGGAGGGAGTAGGTGCTGTAAAAAAGTTTTCGTCAATACGCTTCTAGAAACTGCGTGGGGACGGACCGCCTCTCGTGCCGTTCGTTCAAGAGCCGTGACGTATACGAACAGGCCCTGATTTTCCATCTATAAATTCCCCATCCGCATCGGGTCTCTTCCCCAATCCACTCGTCCCCGATTGCGATCGAAAAATCCTCCGCGACACCGAGCGATCGATCTCAGCCCTCGCGAATCTCCGCCAAGGTACGAGCCCTCCTGTCGATCCCTCTCCCTAGCTCCTTGTCGTGAGATTGACCTGACCTAGCTGCGTATATGCGTGATTTGTTTATGCTGCGTGGTTTCGATCTAGATGCATGTGTCCGATTGGTCAACGGGACGAGTTCATTGAAGTGAACAGCGTGTCGATTTCCGTATGATTTGCTCGTGTACGGCTAGATTGGAGATATTTTCTCGAGTTATTGTTGAGGACGGGTCGGTGCATGTCTTCTCGTGTAGATTTCAGTCGAATACTCCATTAGTGCTGGATATGCTATTGTGGATTCATGTTCAGTTTAGCATCAGATAGTTCATCGTCTTGCCCATGATTCAAGTTGATTTCTCTGATTACTGTTGATCCATGATCTGCCTTATAGTTGATTCCTCTTATTATGTTCTATTCTTCTGCTAGGTTGTTTTGTCGTGGTACTAGTACTACTTGCATATGTCAGTTGAGCCTCACAATGAATGTAATTCAAAGTTTTAGCTATTGCTGTCCAGATGTGTCTTTCATGTATCTATCTTATTGCTCTGCGGTTGTTATTTGCTACTATTTTATAACTGAAGATTTGCTATCTTAAGATTTTTAGATTATTGCAATCCCATGTTTTATGTCGTTGTTAATCAGTACTTGATCCTGCTTTGTTTGCAATTTCATCTTTGCGTGTCTTTAACAAAAGTTACACTAGTGCAGTCTTTGTCTCATAACCTTGTTGACTTGTTCATACCTCAAACATGGTGCCTTGATCCTGCTTTGTTTGAAATTTCCATCTATGCATATCTTCCACAAACGTCTACTTTAGTGCATTCTGTCTTGTGACTGTTGATCTGTTCATACCTCAAACTTGGTGACTTATCCTGCTTTGTATGCAATTTCCATCTAAACAGATGCAGATCTTTGTGAAGACCCTCACTGGCAAGACCATCACACTTGAGGTCGAGTCCTCGGATACGATTGACAACGTCAAGGCGAAGATACAGGACAAGGAGGGCATTCCCCTGGACCAGCAGCGTCTGATCTTTGCTGGGAAGCAGCTGGAAGACGGTCGTACTCTGGCTGATTACAATATCCAGAAGGAGTCGACCCTCCACCTGGTACTCAGGCTTAGGGGTGGTATGCAGATATTTGTGAAGACCCTCACTGGCAAGACCATTACCCTTGAGGTTGAGTCGTCTGACACAATCGACAATGTCAAGGCTAAGATCCAGGACAAGGAGGGCATTCCACCAGACCAGCAGCGTTTGATCTTTGCTGGCAAGCAGTTGGAGGACGGTCGCACCTTGGCTGACTATAACATCCAGAAGGAGTCAACCCTTCATCTTGTGCTCAGGCTTCGTGGTGGTATGCAAATCTTTGTGAAGACCCTCACTGGCAAGACCATCACTCTTGAGGTTGAGTCTTCGGATACAATCGACAATGTCAAGGCGAAGATCCAGGATAAGGAGGGTATCCCTCCAGACCAGCAGCGGTTGATCTTTGCTGGCAAGCAGCTTGAAGATGGACGCACTCTTGCAGATTACAACATCCAGAAAGAGTCCACCCTCCACTTGGTTCTTCGTCTCCGTGGTGGCATGCAGATATTCGTCAAGACGCTTACAGGCAAGACCATCACCTTGGAGGTGGAGTCTTCGGACACCATTGACAACGTGAAGGCGAAGATCCAGGACAAGGAGGGTATCCCCCCTGACCAGCAGCGCCTGATCTTTGCCGGTAAGCAGCTCGAGGATGGCCGCACACTTGCTGATTATAACATACAGAAGGAATCGACCCTGCATCTGGTGCTCCGTCTTCGTGGCGGCCAGTGAGCTCTTTGGAAGATTGATTTGTCCCGTGCGCCTGGTGGCCTCTCTTTTCCTCGTTTCTTTGGTTAGGTGCAAGTTGTGTCATGGTTACTGAAACTCTGATAGCCTTGTGCCGCTTGTGAGAACATGTGTTGCTGCCGTTTAGGTGTAGCAGCTTTGTGATGAATTTGTGGAACTGAATCTAATCGTTCTGTGTTGGGTGATGAGCTCCATCCTTAAATCTGATTTTACTCGTTCTGATACATGTTGCCTGTTACTGTGTTACACATCTGCTGTACAGCAGCGTGTTTTCTACTATGATGAACGAATAAACACGAAAACCTGTGGTGTGACTTGTGTTTGATCTGCGAAGAAAGCATTTCCCTTTTTGTGTATTTTACTGCAGTTGCATTACAGTGTTCAGAATGTTTATTCACATCTCCATGCCATTGCAAGTCGCAGTACCTGCAGTAGAATGATGCGCAGATTTTTATGAAAATATCTGAAACATGTGAACCTAAATCCCGTGGTGCGACGAATACTTCCGTTGTTTACTCAAGTTGCATTTCAGATGTTGAGGAAGTAGATTAACAGCTCGTCCTCGCCTAGCGCGTGCACTCTGCTCCCCGCTGTCCATGATTCAATCGCCGCTTTCAGCCCATGCCCCCACTGATTAGGGCCTCGACTGTCGTAATGGGCCTCATTGTGGCTAATTTATATAGTTTTTTTCGTACTGCTGTTATTATCTTAATTTGTTAAGACTGGCCATGCTGCAACGTAGGTGAATCAGTACTCCGGTGGCGCCCTTCTATGGGAAGTGAAAAATCTGTAATCTTGTCATTTTTATGGACAAGAGTCAGTTTCCTATACAAATAAAAATGAGAGCAAAAGATTATCATGTCACACTATTACTAATTTTTTCAGCAATGGCGGCCTATGCGGGATGAAGGAGACATATACACGGTAGTAAGGTAGTTAACAAAACACAAGAATTGTGAGAACTCAAGAATTTCATAGGATGCAGATGCAAATCAAAGGATTGCAAAACAGAGTAAACTATAGTAATAATCATTTGTACGAAACACGGGAAAAAGTTTCTCGACCCAGCGTGAATGAAGGTAAAGAAGGTGGAATAAAAAAAGATGTCCACTTAACCATAGGGAAAGTGAAAGATGTCCACTTAACCATAGGGAAAGTGACAAATCTTTCTTGAGTTTAGAGTGGATGCTTAAATTCCTATGAGATTAGAGTACGAATGAAATCGATACGAATTGTGTAGGTGCCATCCTTTTGATCCAAAGGCTTTCCTTGCGAAAGCATATGAACTGGATTCTTGAAAAAAATATGAAAGATTCTTCTCTCTAGTGAGCCCCTTGAGGGGAGGATTGGAGCAATGCGCTCGTTGCCCTGATAGTGTTGTGACTCTTTCCTTCTCACCCTCTTTTAGCAACATTCTCGGATATTTCAAGAGGAAGACAGTTGTACAACTACTTTTGTCATAGGAATGTGCAAAAAACACGTTGGGTTGATCCAGCACGTACGCGGTACGCTTCAGCAACCACAACGAGGCTGCTTTCTTTGGGTTCCGTTTTCTTACATGGTGAACTTATGTGCACGGAACTTGAACTGCCTCTCCAAATAGTCTTAAGCGCAATAAAATATTAGTCGATTTAGGCGACCCGTCTGCTTTTCTTTGGAAAGTTTAGCACTCACGTTTCACCTCTCTTTCTCCTTTCAACTACTCCCTCCGTCTCAAAAGGACGTCGCTAAAATGGATATATCTTGACATATTTAGTGCTAGATATATTAATTGTAGTGACATCCTTCTCTAGATGGAGGAAATATATTGTTTTCTGGTGCTAGATCTTCTAATTTATGTTGTCTCCAAATGAGCTTAATTTTGGTGTAAGGGTCGGCTACCTAGTACACGTACTCCTCGCAAAAAGACAATAAACTGCTCTAGTACAGCACTTCCACACTCATTGTATTTTTCTGAAAACAAGTTCAAACTTTAAAAGATTGTATGCCAAGAGTGAGTGGTAACTGTGGTATACGTAGAGTGTACAGTTACTATACGTAAAAGATGTAGCCCACAAACACAGCTCGGAACTTGAACCCAAACTAGGATCAACTAAACAAATCAAGAGCCGGTAAACCAACCTTTGTTCCCAGCCGTTACCAGGCTTTGCACAGGGACGAGGAAACAAGAAAACCTCCGGAGACCTCTCTCCCTCGCGCGTCGCAACACGCAACAAATCCCGAGCCAGCCAAGAGAGACAGAGGATTCTGGCGAGAGATCCTCCGCACCGAACGCGGCCGCCCCGTCCCATCGCCCGCATTTGTTTATGAACTCCGGCGATGTGGCCTCGCCGCGGCCATTCGGTCCGGGAATTGTTTACTCGATCAGCGATGGAGAAGCTCGGCCCTGACTGCGTCCATGATACGAGACATGACTCCTCCCCACCTCCACTCCGGAGGCAGCACGCAGTAGAAGATCTGCTTGCGCTGGCTCCTGTCACTTCCCACGATTTTCTTTCGAGGCATGTCACTTGTCAGGCACTTTACTCTGAAAGTATACTAGTCCTAGCTGCTAGGGTTTGCTTCACATTGTCATTGTGTGGTTGAAGACATGTGGAGGCTGAAAAGATGGGCACAATCTCAAGTTACATTCGGATCGGACCGGCAGTGCTGGCAGGCAGACATGTATCTGCCTGCGCCAATTTTATATATTTATTTGGAAGCAAATCTGCACCGTCAAGTTAGGTCGTAGGATAAGATGGCTAGCTGCTTACTTTAATTCTAGGGTAGAATCGATTTGTTCAATCCGATTGCTGGGTTCAACATGGAATTTTTATCCGGCCTGTGTCGTCAGAGGTGACGAACAGTAGTGGTGTTGCTATCACATGTCACAGCGACGCGCCAACGGACAGCTTTTTCACAAGATAATAATACAACCTCCGATCCATATTAATGGTCTCAACATTGTCTAGATACGGATGCATCTAGTTAAATCTAGACAATGTTGAGACCATTAATATGGATCGGAGGGAGTACGTAGAAGGGAGCCGAACCTGCCTGATCCGTTGTTACAGAACAGTCTCCTGTCGCTCGCGCTCGCCTAATTTGGGTCCTTGTCTCGTCTCCCCATCAGCAACTTGACGCCATAGATAGCTACTGTTGCAGCGAAGGGGAACGTCTTCGAAACGGAGGACCGGCAGTTATGAATATATCCAGAGATATAGATGCAGATATATCTGATCGACGACGACGGATCGATGGCTGACTGGGCGATCTAAGTGATCGACAGATTAAGCAAGAATCGCGCGGTGGGATCCCCGGGAAACAAGCAAACAGTACACGTATATGGACAAGCGATACAATAAACTACGTACAGTGCATGCGCATACTTTTCAGCAGGGTAGTGCGTCGTTATCAGTACCCTTGGCCATGCACTTGTTCAATTTGTATATAGCTATCTATTTTACGGTTCAAGAAATGGTTCCCTAAAATGTACTCCACGAAACATTTCTTACATATTCACTGGATTTATCCTGGACTGTCTTTTTTTGAAACGGGGCAAAAGCTTTCCCTTTTATATTGATATAGTAGGAGCAAACACAACACAGACTAAGCCAAAGTAAAAACTTGAAACAGAAAGTACAGATACAGTCAACCAACACCGTCCAGTCTCTCAGAGAGGAAGATCGTCATATCTTGGGGTAGCGGACGCCTCTAAGCGACAATCTCGGCGAGAGGCTTATCGCCAGCCAGCATCCAGTTCTTGCTCTCATCTTTTATCTTCTGCATGATGTGCAAAGGCGTCGTGAAGGTGTTGTTGAAAACTCTAGCGTTTCTTTCCTTCCAAATTTCCCAAGTGATCAGCGTAACTACTGACTTGAGTCCTTTGGGGTGCGCCGTGGGGGAATTGGAAGCCGCCTGCCAGTAGTCCAGGACAGTAGGGCGATCCGAACCTAGGTCCTGAACCAGGGAGGGACAAGAGAGCCATGAGGCAGCCGCCTGCCAAATGCGTCTCGAATATCTACACTCAAAAAGGATGTGTCACTAGTACAGAAAAGCTTTTCTGTGGCGCACCATTTTGCTATTCTGTGGCGCATGGGTGGTGCGCCACAGAATAGTCGCCACTAAATAAGCTATTCTGTGGCGCACCACCCATGCGCCACAGAATAGTGGCTATTCTGTGGCGCACCGCGACTGGTGCGCCACAGAATAACTATTCTGTGGCGCACTCGTGTAACCATGCGCCACAGAATAGGGTGCGCCACAGAATAGTCATGGGTGCGCCACAGAATTACTGCGCAGTACCGTACCCATATATTCATACAAATACCAGTATAATACCAGAATACATGTATATTTCATATTTACACAGATATAACAGAAACAGAGATATATTTTCACAGATATATCAAAACAAACACATTACTAATATATGTCATCACAAGTTGATACAAAAGTGCGGAAGTTTTACACAATTGTTGAGATATACAAAAGTTCATCGAATCGTTGCCCACGTTACAAAATGAAGTGTTCACCGCCTACACTAGGATCGAATAGATTACATCTCGGCGTTGACGGTGAGCAATAGCGGGAACACGACGATCTCATGTAGCCTTCTTCGTGAGCGCTACGAGCGGAGCGGCGCCGGGAACGGTTTGCCGAGAGGCCCTTGAGTTTGTATTCCTGCATATCACAAGTTTCACTGACGCCATCTCTGCGTCACATAGTGTCACAACATTTTAATCATCGGCATTCTAGAAATGAATTAGCTAAGGTCAACTAACAATCATGCCTCATACTTAACTGGTATCAACTTACAAAAATCATGCCTCATATTTTATATCAACTTACCACAAAAAGATCAAATAGAGAAAAACCCGTATGATGGATCCTTCTTCCTGATCCGCTCCGGAAACGGATAAATGCCGTCTTTCGTCATCCACGTCCTCCTGTCATTCTGCTTATCTAGGCGTTCTTCGATCTCCCACTTAGACAACGCTGAAAATCGGTTGGGATATATATTTGATTAATGCATGATATAACTAGAGTATGATTTATTCATCTAATATAGAAAAGAAAGAAGCAAGGTTTCTACCTCTGGCGTTGTGTAAGGACCCCCCTGCTGTCTTGACATCTTCCAGGATGATTTTCGATAACTGTAACTGGATGCGATGGAAGTCTGCTCTAAGGTCATCATCAGTGAGATCCTCATCATATTTGGCCCATTCTTGGAGACGATATGGCAAATTCGTTATCACTGCATCCCGGACATACGATTTCATGTGTAAGAGGACGTAGAAGGCATCCACGTTGCCAGACTTTTGCTTGATGCAATGAAACCCCGTCCCATGGTAAAACTTGTGTGTGTTGTCAATTATACGTTTCGCTTTCTTCTCGAAGGAACCTCCGTTTTTGGCGTAGCCCTCGAGAGCCTCATCGAGAACACCCTTAATTCTAGTGTAGTCTTTCGGCGTAGTCCCTGAGTCTAAATATGTGGCAATTGACCACTTCGGGTGCACGGCGATGAGTACTGAGTACTTGTCACTGCTCAACACAATTGAAACGGAATATTGGAAAGGATCAACACAACAGAAGAAATCTATAAGAAAGCATAAGATACGACAGCGGCGACTAGATGCGGACTTACTTCAAAAAGAAAGGCAGAAGAAGGCTGGTCTTCGTGCTCATGTTCAGCATGATTCTCTGGAGGTACTCCGTGGCCTTAGCCCGTGTCGGTGATCCTTCCTCCAGCTGGCTGTCCCGCATGTAGTAGGGATCCACTACCTTGACGTACGGGGTTTGTTCTCTCCTGATCATCATCGCCTGGCTGAGCGCGTATAGGCGGACCAAGTTATAGTCCAGCCGTTTAAAGTGAAACAAGTTGAAGACGTCCTCGCACGATATGAAGAACAGATCCGCTGGAGATTCATCAACGAAGTCAACCAAGTCCCTTGGCACCTTGACAGTGAACACCGGGTAGTTCGGATTCTCGTCTTTAAGAAGGTTGTCCTCTAGCTTCAAGATAGCAAGTTGCAAAGGGGCCATGCATCCATCTGCGAGGTGGAGCAGCTCCGAAGGCAGTATCGGTTGACCAGCTTCATGCAACCGGGACGACAAGTCACCCGCACGGGGTGGTATCATGGGGTCACTCCGGACATACCCCGGTGTGCTAAGTTTCGTCTTCGGAGCTGGCTTACTCCTCTTCCTGTGCTTCTTCTTCTTCTCTGCTGTATCTGGTGTATCTTCCGGAGGCAGTATTGGGTACTGTCTGGAGCCGAAGCTGATCACTGGGGCAGGCCCTTTTTTCCCTCCTTCAGTCCAATCCCTGACAGACTCACATATGGTTGTAAAGAGCGACGTGAGCGTATTTGTCACCGCCGCTGAGATGAAACTCGGAATCATAATATTTTGCTCCATCGGTTCCTCGCCCCTTGTTCCAGAAACCCCAGCCTCGTCATTGTCGGCCATGTTTGCACTGCATTAAAAAGAGGCAAAAAGTTAGTATGACAAATATAAGAGAAAAAAAATCACCTAACTAAGTACTAAGATACCCCGGCCCATGCACTAGTCGCAATACCCCATATGTCCTATTTTTAGCAAAGTCATGCCAAATTTCACGAAAAAATCCGGCATGACCTTTGCTAAAAAAGGGACATATGGAGTACCCGAAATTGCCGGAACGGAAGTTAATCGACGTTCCGGCAATCTCAAGGGCCTCTCGGGGTACCTGCAAGCATTTCCAACAAAAAAAAAACACATCTACGGCCGGCACCTCCGGCCGGCATCTCAACGACACGATGGTCGGAGCACAAGCACAATACCCCATATGTCCTATTTTTAGCAAAGTCATGCCAAATTTCACGAAAAAATCCGGCATGACCTTTGCTAAAAAAGGGACATATGGAGTACCCGAAATTGCCGGAACGGAAGTTAATCGACGTTCCGGCAATCTCAAGGGCCTCTCGGGGTACCTGCAAACATTTCATCCACAAGAATGTGGTGGCCAGAAGACCACCACCACCACCATCTCACAACCACCACAGAACCACCACAACCACAAAACAACCACCAAAAACCACCACAAGAATTAATGTGGTGGCCAGAAGACCACCACCACAGAACCATCTCAGCTACCTTTTCTGGAAAAGGTGGCCACCACTGGCACGGTTGCACAATGGCTGTGTATCTCTCTTCGCTTTCCTGCAATCAAAGAGTAGCATGTGAGCTGTTAACAGATAGCATTTCTAACTCCAAAACTGTCAAGTAAAAATTCTCTAACTCCACCACATAGCCTATATAGAAGTTGGAGAACACATGAGAATTTGTTCTGGATAGTAAAAATTCTCTAACTCCAAAACTGTCAAGTAAAACCTATCTTCACTCATGTTAACAGATAGCATTTCTAGGCCTTTCCCATTTGATTAAATCTTGAAAATTTGGGAAATGCACCTTTATAGATCTCATCTACTCCATCTCATCTTCCTTATCAAATCAAGTTTGAAAGGATTTGAAATAGTTTGCTCAATTATCCATGATGGTTTTGGGAGCTAATCAAACCAGTGACCATTAGTGAAATAATCAAAATGCAGCATCAACCCTAACCCAAAATGCTATCCAATGAAGGATGGTCGACTTAAGCAAGGTTGCTACAGGGTTTCATCCGACTCGTTAAAGCAAGGTTGCAATAAATTAACACCAAGCAACACAAATACTTAGCAGCAACTAACACAAAGTGGGCAGCAACACAAATACTTAGCAGCAACTAACACAAAGTGGGCAGCAACTAATTAACTTAATCCTAACTTAATCCTAAAAGTGGCAGAAACACTAGTTTCACTAACAATTCTATCCAGAGAGTTCCCTTAAGCAAAACATCAAACAAACAAGGATCTGAGCTCCCTGTCACAACAAGCAACTAACCTAACAGCAACTAAACTAACCTAGCTAGCACTAACCTATTTAACACTTAGCAAATTTGCTACTGCATATGCACTAACAATTTTTTCATCTCAATTTTTTCATCTCAACTAACATCAACCAGCACTAAAAGCAATTCGCAGCAAGGCTACTAGCAATCAACAACAGAATCAAAAACAGGAACTAAAATTTCTCTTTGGAATTTTTACAAACACCTTGGCTGCAGGAGTTCGGTAGGGGAGGGAGGAGGGGGAAAGGGGAAGCACCTCGGGGAGGGGAGGGAGGGGAGAGGGCGGCGATGTCGTGGAGGGGCAGCCGGCGTCGAGGTCCTGCAGCCAACGTGTCGTGGAGGTCCTGCAGCCGGCGGCGTCGAGGTCCTGCACGGCGGCGTCCTGCGGCCGGCACCGCGCGACGGAGAGACGGCGAGGGGGGAGGGAGGGGAGAGGGCGGCGATGTCGTGGAGGGGCAGCCGGCGTCGAGGTCCTGCAGCCAACGTGTCGTGGAGGTCCTGCAGCCGGCGGCGTCGAGGTCCTGCACGGCGGCGTCCTGCGGCCGGCACCGCGCGACGGAGAGACGGCGAGGGGGGAGGGAGGCGGCGAGGACGTCGAGGGTGACGTCGACGGCGAGGACGGCGAGGGCGGCCGGAGCGCGCGTCGACGGCGACGGCGAGGACGGCGAGAACGGCCGGCCGGAGCGCGCGCGAGTGTGTGGGGAGTTGTTTTCGAACGCGAGTGTGGAGGCCGCGGCGCACCCTGGCCCACATGTAAGTGTGGGCGACAAATTTCTGTGGCGCACCCTCTCTGCGGTGCGCCACAGAATTCTCACGTTTCTGTGGCGCACCCTGGCTCGGTGCGCCACAGAAATAGCTTATTCTGTGGCGCACCCGAGAAGGGGTGCGCCACAGAATAGTTGGTTTTTTTATTTAAATTTTCTGTTTTTACACACATGTTAATAAAAAAACAGTTAATAGTTGGTTTTTTATTTAAATTTTCTGTTTTTACACACATGTTAATAAAAAAACAGTTAATACAAATATTGAAACTGTGCCATATATATCAAATTACATAGACCATATGCTTGTCTCTCATACAAAACAAATTATATATAATACACAAAAAAGTTTTCGATCTTCGTCCCGGCCGGCCCCAAACTAGCATTTCTTCTTTCCCTTCTTGGCGGTTGAATAGCTTAGGCCGGTCACCTTGAGACTTCTTCGCGTGAACGGACAACCTTTGGTAGGTAGGGAGGTCTTCCTTTTTTCTTTAGAATTAGTAGTAGGCATATCGAAGTAGTTGTCGAATTCCTCCTCGATCTTCGGATCGCCGTCCAGGTCCTCCTCATTGGCGTCTCCTTCCATTCCGATGATGCTCCTCTTGCCCCTCCTCACGACAACACGGTTAGGCTTTGACGGGTCGGTAATGAAGAAGCATTGATCGACTTGGCTAGCGAGTACCCATGGCTCATTTTTCGCGGAGGCTTTCTTCGAGTTGGCTTCGGGTATAACCATGGTGGTGAAATACCGGCCTTCTTTTTCGACGTTCTTGGCCCATCTCACACGGAACATTGGCACCGACTCTCCACAGTAGTTGAGATCCCATATCTCCTCTATCCTTCCGAAGTATCTTTGTTTGACGGTAGCCTCGTCATCGGCGTAGGATAGCATAGTTACTCCTGAGTTTTGATATTCGCTACTCCTGTCCTTTTCCTCGGTGCAGAATCTGTAAGCATTGATGTCGTACGTCTGATAGGTCTTCACGTTCTGCGCGGGGCCCTGTGATATGGAGAATATGAGTTTTTCATCTTCCGTACTTGGCTTTCTGACCCGTGATTCGGACAGTTGTTTTTCCCTGAACCAACGCGTGAAGCTGGAGTTGTGCTCTCTGGTTACGTCTCCGTTCTTCCTCGGCCGGCCCAGGTCGATGTAGTTCTTCTCGATTATGCTTCTGTGCTCTTCCACCCAAGGTTCGATCAATTCTAAGTGTTGTAGCGCGACCCGGTGAGCCCTATCGAAGTCGACGTGTCGACCATCAATCAAGACAGGGAGTGAGCGGTAGCCCTCACGGTGACCAAAACCAGCGAGCCTGCCGACGTGCGGCCTGGTGGCCAGACCAACATCCTCGTTCTCGGTGCTTAGATAACTCTGGCAGAAGGTGATGCACTCTTTGGTCAGAAAGCCCTTGGCCATGCTTGCGTCTGGACGGGCCCTGTTGCGAACGAATCCTTTGATGACACCGTTCTGCCTTTCGAACGGCATCATGTAGTGCAGGAACGTCGGACCGAGCTTCAGTATGTCATCAACGACGTGGAGAAGGAGATGCACGCAGATGTCAAAGAACGCGGGCGGGAAGTAAATCTCGAGCTCGCATAGTATCCCCACGATCTCATCCTGTATCTTCTGGAGCTGCCTCACGCCGATCGACTTACGGTTGATGACATCAAAAAAGTTGCAAAGTGCAGACAGCGTATCACGGACGTGCTCGTCCATTATCCCTCGGATCGCAACGGGAATTATCTGCGTCATAAGCACATGACAATCGTGAGACTTCATCCCGCTGAACCTCTTCTTTGTTTCGTCCAGATATCTGCTTGTCTTCCCCGCGTAACCGTAAGGAAATTTGACTCCTAAGAGGCACTTGTAGAACTGCTTGAGCTCCTCCGGACTCATAGTGAAGCAGGTAGGTGGAAGCACAACCGCGCTCTTCTTCCTCCTTTTGCGGCGACCTTGAGTCCCTTCCGTCTGGTCATCATTATCATCATCATCATCACTATCGGGGCCGTGAATATCTTTCTTGATGCCAAGCCATTTCAGATCGTATCGTGCTTTCTTCCCATCCTTGGTCTTTTCCGGCATGTTTGAAAGAGTGCCAAGAACAGCCTCGGTAACATTCTTCGTAATGTGCATTACATCGAGGCTATGGGGCGTGTGGAGGACCTTCCAGTACTCCAAGTCATGGAAAGCACACCTCGCTTTCCATACACCCAGCAGCGGTTTTACCCTCGGTCGCTTCTTTCCCGGCGCAGGGCACTCCTCCCAATTTGTCAAAAGCTCATCAATTTCTATGCCGGTCCTCGGGATCGGTTTTGTTTCTCTTTCTTCTTGACCATCGAACAAATCCCCGCGTTTTCTCCACGGGTGGTCCATGCGAAGCCACCTTCGAGCCCCTGGGTACACGGTTTTCGAAGACCCTTGTATTCTTGGTAGCTGGATATGCGGGGTCTCATCCATGCACCTGATACATCCACAGAATCCGTGGCCCACCTGGGCCGATACAGACGACATTCCAGGATAGTCCTGCACCGTCGTGAGCAACGCGGCGCTCATATTGAAATATTCTTTAGTGTAGGCGTCCCACGTACGGACAGGCGTCTTCCATAACGTTTCTAACTCCTCTTTCAACAGCTCGAAATACAGATGTATGTCGACACCTGGTTGTTTCGGACCCTGAATAAGCATACTCATGTGTATGTACTTTGACTTCGTGCACAGCCACGGGGGAAGGTTGTAAGGCCATACAAACACGGGCCAGGTGCTATGTGTGCCATTGAAGAACGGATTCATTCCATCTGTGCACATACCCAGCCTGACGTTCCTTGCGTCGCGCCCAAAATCTTCGAAGGCGATGTCCAATGCTTGCCAATTGATAGCGTCTGCAGGGTGTGTCAGGATGGTGCCCTTCTCCGGATCTTCTGCGGGCTTCTCCCTTTCCGCGTGCCATTGCATGAGCTTTGCTTCCTTAGGATCCACGAACCACCGCTGAAGACGGGGAGTGATAGGAAAGTACCATACCACTTTTCGAGGATTTTTCTTCTTTCCACTCTTGTACCGTCCGTGACCGCACACCGGACATTTGGTCAAGTCCTCGTAATCGCCCCGATAAATTACGCAATCATTGATGCAGGCGTGGTATCTCTCGTGCGGTAGGTCAAGAGGGCACAGGACTTTCTTGGCCTCCTCGATAGTAGTTGGTAATGTGTTACCCTCGGGGAGAATATCGTGCCAGAATTTCAGGTTCTGGTTGAAGCTCTTGTCGGTCCAACTGTTTCCCGACTTCATCTCCATAGCATTAAGCGTTACTTGCAAGCGCGTATCCTGAGGCCGGCACCCAGGATACAACGGAGTGATCCCGTCTATCCCCATTTGCGCTAGCTTGGCTTTCTCTCTGTCGTTGCTCGTCTGACTGAGAAGCAGTTCTTGAAAATGAGCATCATGCAAGCCCAAACTTAGCGGGGTATGCTCGTCTCCTTCGTCATGATGATCATGTCCGCCGGCATCTCCTTCGTCATCATGATGATCTTGTCCGTCACCGGCATCTCCTTCGTCATCATCTTGTCCGCCGCGGGCATCTCCTTCGTCATGATCATCTTGTCCGCCGCGGGCATCTCCTTCGTCATGACGATGATCTTGTTTGGCTTGTTCCGGCATGAAACCGTGCCTGAGCAGGTGCTCCTCCAATAATCCAGAATCAGGGTGTATCCACCTCTCATGTTTGCATTTTCGACACGGACATCTTATCTGCCTCCCGTTGGACCGAATCATGTCCGCCTTCGCTTGGTCCTTGTATGTTCTGATTTGACTGGAGCTCATCATTATGACCATGGTTGACTACGCGCTATACATAGAGAAGAAACGAGAGTACATAACTTAATTAGAGCCGCAACATGCATGCACACACAAACACACACAACACATCTAAGTCCGGCATCTCAACGACACGATGGTCGGAAGCACAAGCACAATTAATACCTCACATGTCCTATTTTTAACAAAGTCATGCCAAATTTCACGAAAAAATCCGGCATGACCTTTGCTAAAAAAGGGACATATGGAGTACCCGAAGTTGCCGGAACGGAAGTTAATCGACGTTCCGGCAATCTCAAGGGTCTCTCAAGGTACCTCCAAACATTTCCAACAAGATGGTCAAAGCACAATAACCTTTCTCACCTTGTAGATTTGATCCAAAATAGAAGATGGGAGAAAGGAGACTATGTATGGAGGAGTCTATCAACCAAAATAAGTTTAACTAAAAAAAAAGGAGAAATATATGGTCAAAAATGGATGGGAAGGAGGAGCACCACGAGTTGGGAGGAGAGGAGGAAGAAGAGGAAATGAGAAATGGGTAGGGGAAAGTGGGTGGAGATGGCCTTATAAAATATCTGGTACATTTATTCTGTGGCGCACCCCTAACTGGTGCGCCACAGAATAATAATTCTGTGGCGCACTGGGTCAGGTGCGCCACAGAATAGTTCCCCCCAATTATTTGTGGGGCCAGAGCACCTTATTCTGTGGCGCACCTGCATGGATGCGCCACAGAATAAACCTATTCTGTGGCGCACCTGACCCAGTGCGCCACAGAATAAGGTCAAAAGTGGCAGACCCGTTCGTTGGTGTGGGGCCCGCGCTTATTCTGTGGCGCACCTTATAGCCGTGCGCCACAGAATAAGGCTATTCTGTGGCGCACCATTTCTGGTGCGCCACAGAATCTTATTCTGTGGCGCACGGCTATAAGGTGCGCCACAGAATAAGCTTTCATAGAATTGGGTTTTCCTACTAGTGTGTCTTGCAGTTTCATTATGGCATCTGCAAAGCTGACAGAGCGGGGTGTGAGGCCACCCCCTCTTAGCGAGCCGGTCGGACGTCCAAAGCCTGTTCTGCACCATAAGCCAGGCGAAGAATCTACATTTGGGTGGAGCCCACGTCTTCCAGACCAAGTTGTTGAAGGAGCATATGTTGGATCCGATGAACTGAGCTTTGTAGGCCGATCCAGTCGAGTATTTCCCATTCGACGTAAGCGTCCAGGTAATGGAGTCTTTGGTCCCAGGATTAAGCATGATGCCCTGTAGGAGATCCCACAGGTTGACGAATTGCGTAATGTGCTCCAAAGTGAACTCCTGAACAGAGATATCTGACACCCAATTGAGGTTAGCAAGGGCGTCCTCAACACATCTCTTCTTCTTCTTAGAAGCCTGGAAGATCTTCGGCGCCAGAGCAGCGGGAGTGGTCCCATTGAGCCAGGAAGAGGACCAGAAGCTCGCAGTCTTCCCATCTCCGATGGTCACACTGGTGGCGGCATTGAACAACTCCCTATCAGTGTCGTCATTTGGAGTTTCGAGTCCCACCCAAGGTTTTTCCGGGGCCGTCCATTCAAACCAAAGCCAACGCAGCCGAAGGGCCCTGGCGAACTTTCCGAGGTCAAGAATCCCCAGCCCCCCCATCTTTTTTGGACGACACACCTTGGCCCAGCTCACTTTACATTTTCCTCCAGTGACGGTGTCGCTAGCAGCGCGCGCCGTAATCTGTCGAAAGCTTTCAGGGTAGCTTTGTCGGCCTTAATAGCCGTGAGGAGGAAGATAGGCAGGGCAGTGAGGACAGACTTGACCACAGCATCGCACCCTGTTCTATTGAGAAATTTGGTTTTGTAGGGGTTCAGTCTTGACGCCACCTTATCGATGTAGGGTTGCAGGTCCACTCTTCTCAGCCGACCCAGGAGAGGGGGAGGCCGAGGTACTTGATTGGAAACTGGGTTAGCGCAGCCTGGAAATTTTGCAGCGTGGCAGCGAGGTCGACCTCCTCGCAACGAATGGGGGCAACAGAACTCTTCTCAACGTTCGTCAACAGGCCAGTGACCAGCCCAAAATTTTGGAGCAGCGCAGAAAGGTTGTCGACTTCCTGAGCCTCAGGCTTCAGAAAGATGACCGCGTCGTCAGCGTATAGAGAAATGCGCGACTTTATGAAGTTGCCCGGCAGGGGTTGAAGAACCCCTGAGTCGGTTGCCAGCTTGAGAATCTTCGGTAGTGTGTCGATAGCGATGTCAAAAAGCAGCGGTGAGAGCGGGTCTCCTTGCCTGAGGCCACGGCCATGAATAATCTCTTTGCCAGGGGCGCCATTTAGCAACACCCGAGACAAGGACGTGGAGAAGATCAGCGAAATCCAGGCACGCCACCGAGGGGGGAATCCCATGCGCTGCATAAGGTCCAACAAGTAATCCCACCGCACTGAGTCGAAGGCCTTGGCGATGTCAAGCTTGATTAGCAGAGCCGGCGTGTGCTTCTGGTGGAGGCGGCGGGCCACATTTCTGACATACATAAAATTGTCGTGGATGCTCCTATTTTTGATGAAAGCGCTCTGGCAAGGCGAGACAATGTCGTTCATCTTCGGGCGCAGCCTTGACGCCATTGCCTTGGCGATAATCTTGGGAACGATGTGGATGAGGCTGATGGGGCGGTAATCCTTGTGACAGTCGGCACGCTCTTTGTTCGGAAGAAGAGCAATGTTGGCATTGTTGATGACTTCGAAGTTGTTGATGGAAAGCTCAGAGAAGGCGTCGATCACTCTCATGAGATCATCTTTGACAATAGACCAGCAAGAGCGGAAGAAATTGGAGGTGAAACCGTCAGGCCCAGGAGCTTTGTCCACCGGGAGGTCGAAGATGGCCCCCTTAATTTCCTCCTCAGAGAATGGAAGGCCAAGGTCATCCAAGTCTTCAATGCTAGGGTCTATGGCATCCCAGTTGAAGTCGAGCTGGCGAGTGGGAGGGGCGCCCAGAGTAGCCGAAAAGTGATCGTGAATGAATTGCTCCTTCTCGGTGTGATTGATGACCCAGCCCCCATTTCGCCGCAGTCTCTGAATGATATTCTTCCAGCGCCGAGAGTTCATCCGAAGGTGGAAAAACTTGGTGTTGGCGTCTCCCTCGCAGAGATAGTTGATCCTAGAAGCCTGGCGCTTGCGAGCTCGCTCGAGAACAGAAAGCCCCAAAACACGGCGTTTCAAAGCAGTCCTGAGAATGGCCTCATCAGTCGACAGGGGTCTTGACTCTTGGGCAGTTTCTAACTGGAGGATGACGTCCAAGGCGATGATGAGTTGTTGCTTGTGGTTGGAGAATAAACTCTTGCTCCAACAGCGTAGTCTTTTTGCAACAGTCTTGAGCTTGTGGTTGAGAATGTGTACTAGCTGGGTGTGAGTGGAAGCCTGACCCCAAGCAGAGGTCACCACCTCGAGGAACCCCGGCATCTTCGTCCAGAAGTTCTCGAAACGGAAGGAAGGGGGCCTGCGGGGGCCGCCGTGGTTGGAGAGCAGCAGAGGGCAGTGATCCGAGAGAGCTGAGGATAGAGCCTACAAAGTGTGTGAATCGAAGGCAAGGTCCCAGCCAGCGTTGCAGAAAGCCCGGTCAAGCCTAACCAGAGTAGGGTCAACTCTCTCATTGCTCCACGTGTATTTCCGGTTCGGCAACCTGATCTCCTTAAGATGGCAAGTGATAATAGCGTGCCTGAACTGTCCCATGAGATTGAGGTTCAAATTGTTGTTGTTCTTGTCCGCAGCTTGGTAGATGAGGTTGAAGTCACCAAGTATCAGCCACTTTGTGTCATCCGTAGGCGCAGCAGCAATAGCTTCATCCAAAAAAGCATGCTTTTCAGGGTCCGTAGATGGCCCATAAACAGTGGTCAGCTTGAAGGAGGTTCCACAAGCGCGAACAGTGACATCCGCCGAGATAAGATGAGTGCCAATATGAATGCTTGAGACGGTGACAAAATCCTCATTCCACAGCAGAAGGATGCCTCCTCTAGTTCCGACGGCAGGGCGGTGAGCATAAGAACGCAGCCTATTCCCCCCAATATATGCAGCGGTCTGTGGATCGATGAAATCCAGCTTAGTCTCCTGGAAACAGGCAATGTGGCATGTGGTTTGAGCGATGATTGCGTTGATGGCATCCTTCCGAGCTTGGTCATTTAGCCCCCGCACGTTCCAACATAAGATGTCCAGAATGAGGCCTAACATATTGGAGTGGATGGCTTGAAAGCAGGCTTGGAGAAGCGTTTAGCGGCGATAGCAGCCGGAAATCTGATCGCAGAGCTCGTGAAGGTCTGAACCGCAGGAGTGGTAGGCGAAAAATTGCTTCGCAGGGTCGTTGGCGAGGAATTGCATCGCAGAGAAGTAGTAGTCACTTTAGGGCGTAGCGCAGAGCAGTGCATGGTCTTAGCAGGCTTACAAGCAAAAGACATTAAGGAAAACTGAAGATAAAAACGCAAAGAAGCGATCAGGTGCTAGCGATCAGCTCCACTCCTCCTGCTCCCGCCATGGCAATGAGAGACTCATCCGCCTCAAGGACCGATGGCATGTTCAGCTTAAGCAAAGTCCCGACAGCACTGCGAGCAGCATCAGGCATCTCAGTCTTGTAGGAATCAACGAACTCCTGCGTGGCCTTCATCAGGGGCATCTCCTGCACTTTTATTCCTAGCTTGGAGAACAGCACGTTCCTCGCCTTGTCGACAGCGGGCAATTGCGGTTTCCCGGCAAGCCTGTCACTGCGTCGAACCAGAAATGGGGTCTGCTCCTGGCGAGGAGTCCTAGCAGCCGGGGTTGGCAGCAGCGGCGCTTCTGGCTGAAGAAACATGGCAGCCACGGCCCTCTGGGCCGTCGCGATGGAAGCCATGTCCGCGCTGGCCGTGGGGAAGAGCAGGTCCCCGATTGCCGCCTCATCATCGAACGCGTCCATCTCAATGGCGGTCGTCGCCGCGGTCTCCTCGACGACTGCCGCAGCCTCGTCATCGAACCAGGCATCATGCCCGCCTTCGCGCTCGATCTCTTCCTCCCATGATAGCGGCACCTTCCTCCCTTCTTCAAGCACAGGCTCAGCAGCCCCTGCATCCTTCTCCACCACCACCTCCTCATCTCCCCAAGCGCTCATCATCTCCTGCTGATCAAGGCTGTTAGCCTCCACCCATGCCTTGTGCTTGTCGATGGTGATGCATGGCGAAGTGAGCTTGGACGAGGACGCCGCGAACCCCGGCGGCGGCGCACGAAGGCCCTCAAGCCAGTCGCGGCACACCGAGCTGAACGGCGAGGGAGTCGATGCAGGCGGAGGCCCTGGCCGGGGCGACGACACACCGAGAAAAGCCGGCATGGCGTCGCGAGCCGCGTCGAGGCCGGTCATCATCAGAGCTTGCAGCTGGGCCGTGACCTCCTCAACAGTAGGGGCTGGAGCAGGAGTAGGGGTCGGGAACGGGGCGATGATAAGCGAAGGCAGGTGATGAACCGGTGGCGGAGTTGAAGCAGGAGCGTGGCGGCGGCCGCCGTGACCACGGCTGGGGGAGCGGCGACGCGGCGAGCGCTCACGAACGCGCTCCTCGTGGTGCGAATGCGTGCGGCCAGAGCTTGGCTTGCGAGACTGGCTGCGGCGGCTGCCGCCTCCACCGTGCCCCTCATCATCTTCGGCGTCATCATCATGGCGGCGGCGGGGCGGCTGGCGATCATCACATCGCGCTCCTGGCCTGGAACGGCTGCGGCCTTGGTTGTCGCGGGAGCGGCTCTGGTCGTGGTTGCCACGCGAGCGGCTGCGGCCCTCTCCCCGGCGCACCGAGTGACCGCTCTCACCACGCGCGCCTCCATCGTCACGCCTCCTGCTCGACGAGGCCTGCGGGCGGTCCAGGCGGTCTCGACCCAGCGCCGGGATGGTGGCGTCTAGGATGCCAGAAGAGCCTCCCAATGGTCCGCCATCAATGACCCCCTGCACCCACTCCGGCAGCACACGCGTCGAAGGCAAGAACTCCGAGATGGCCGCACCTCCATCAAGCGATGGCGCGCCCGTGTAGTCCTCTATAATCTCCAGATGAAGCAGAACACGAAAAGTGGTACCTCTTTTCCATTGATCAGGCCTGTCCTCTGCGACGCGCACCAGGTGCGAGAGCCCGCCCGACGCCTTGTTTGCGAAGGTGCACCACAGCACCTTGGGGATCAGCTGTGGGTCAGCCGTCCAAGCCCACAGGCCGAAGACCGACGTGTTCTCCAGCGTCGTGAAGCCGTCGTCGAGGCGCTGCACGGCGCACCTCCGTCCCACCACCCTGTCGACGATGTCAGGGCGCCACGCGAACGGCGGCAAGCCATCCACCGACATGTGGACGCGGTAATGCAAGTCCACATTGAAGGCTTGCCCCACAGCACTCCACGGCCGGTAGTGGATGTCGAGGCCATGGCGCTTGAAAGTGGCCCGGTCCTTGCGCAGAACCTCATCACGTCGGCGCGCCGAGTCGAACTTGACCAGGTAGGGCTCCGGGAAGTGGTTGTTGACGGCGAGCTCGGAGGCGCTGAGCCTGAACTCCCTCCTGAAGGCGGACTCGATGGCCGCACGGTCTGTGCCGCGCGGGGGCTCGAGAACCCACACCCGAATCGCCGTCCTCTCCCAGTCGACGCGCGCGGTGTCCAGCTCAAAGGAGGTGGCCATGACAACGTGGTCCACCTCCGGGCGTGTTGCCGGAGAGCCGATGAAGTCCATGCCGTGCGAGGCGGAGTCGCCCAGCATCTCCATGCCGCGGAAGTTCATGTCGATCTTCGAGCGCAGAGAACGCGATGAAGACGCAGGCGCCGAGCGGGAAGGACGAAGCAGAGGCGTAGCTTGCGTGGAGCGGAGAGGACGTGGCGGCGGCGACGGTGTCGATGTCGCTGGGCGAGGAGGTAGCCGGAGGGACGGAGCGCGCGAGGATGTGCAGCCACGCGCCCTGTGACCAGAGCGGCCGCAGGCGTCACACCGCACCGGGTCACGGCAGGCGACGGCGAGGTGCTCCCTTGCGTTGCAGCGGCGACACCGGGCAGAGCTGGAAACAGAGGAGCGGGGGGAAAGCTCGCACTTGGGTGGCTTCTGTCGATGAAGGAGTCGGATGAGCGCTGACGAATTGAAGGCAGACGCGGGGGAGGTAGCACTTGGCAGCCCACAAGCAGCGCATCGCGCCGCGCGCGACGCGACATCACGAGCGTCCAGCCTAGCTCCGCCGTAGGGGGCGTAGGCCTCGCACCCCTATCCGCCGGAGATGGAGGGGATGGGCGACGGGACGGCACTTGAAGGCGAGCAGCAGGAGAGGACGGCATGGCTTGAATGCGGGGAGCAGGCACGTTGAATCGGACGGAGAGGCGAGCGCGGTCGACGCCGAGCCGTTGCGACTTGAAGACGAGCGCAGGATGCCGGTGGGAGCTGCAGTTAATGCGGGGGAGGACGGAGGGCATCCCGCTTTCCGCCATGCCGACAGGGCCGAGTTAATGGCGGCGCAGTCCGCAGCAGAAGGAGCGTCGAGGTTGAGGGAGCCCACGATGGTGCTTTGAAGCCTCACCGGGCGCTGCCATCCGCGCGCCGGCGGATGGGACGGCCGCATCTGACCCGGACCACCAGATCCAGATCGGGAGGCGAAGCCGCTGCAGGGGCCGCGCGGCCGAGGAAAGCCGGCGTGAAACCGCGCGGCAGAGTCGCAGGGGCGGCGGAGGCCGCTGGGGCCGCAGGGAGGAGGCCGAGGCGAGGCCGGCGGCGCGGGGCGTGGCAGGGGCTCGCCGCCATGGGCGTCGCGAGAGCGTGGTTGGTGGCTAACGGACATTTTTCTGGTCTATTCGATTTAAGGACTGTCCTGGACTGTCGGCGGCTACCGCGGCGCTCACATGTGAGATCAGCGAAAGCGCTCACTGGTCTCTTCCATGGTGTTGACATAGGCGCGGAATGTAAAGAACCGTATTATTTCAAATTTACCAACTATTATTGCTTACAAGGGTTTTGGCTGCAGTTCGGTGTTCCTATCTGAACCGTACATGAGCACGTGAGTCTAGCTATTGGTACCTTTTGCAGCTGCGGACTCGGTGGACAACACTTGAGATTTTCAGTTTTGTGATATTATTCGAAACCCTATATATGTCTGACCTTTTTCACTGGTTGTACCTTGTTGTAGCGATCCTTTTCAAAGGCATTGTTAAGACAACTAGCACAGTGGCCCTCGCAAATGCGAGGGCATCATCTGTAGTTGGTTGAAAGTGTTAAGGAAAGAGAAATTTAGCTCTTTGATATCACATTATTTCCCTCTATATGACAGCAAATTATTTTTTGTACAACTATCACAAATATTTAGGTAAGGAAATATCACATATGCGAATAGCATCTTTGGCAATCTGAAAATTGTGGGAAAATGATTATCATGCCATATGTAGAAACACCAATTTTAGTGATATTCATTTGCAAAATTAATGAAAGGTTTTAAATGAAGTTAGAACAATACGTGAGGTTAGTTATTTGATAATAATGATCGCTAAATTATAAAGTTTATAAATTTTACTCCATTATAAAATATATAAAACGTTTTTGACACTGTAGGGATTTTCCCTACAGTTTATGGTAAAAAAAATGATCGTTAAATTAAGATAGACGGTTTGTACTCCTTAATAGGTATGTCAAATTAAATAGTGTGAGTCATTTTGTTCTGATTTTCCCTCTCATTTACACACTTCATGTGACAATGTGCAACGTTTTAGAAACATAAACATGGCGAAACTTTGGTCAATATAATGTTAAAGATACATCATTTTATTCTAGGCATATTCGTTAACATGTTTATCCATACATATAGTAAAATTTACATAAATACAATTCTAAGTCTACCATACTCTTAACTTATCCTGACCTTCATTCAATGGTTCTACACATCCGGTTACATGTAGTTTATGTGTCATGCAAAATGACTACCCGGCTTTTGATATCATAGTTCAAGATTCTTAATTAGTCATCAATTTTACTGTGCAAATGAAATGGCATGTTCCCTTATATTTATTTTGTTTCCTCAGAAAAATGCACATACAATAGCCAAATATGTCAACCGTACAAACCAAGAAATATCCGCCAAACAATTCATAAGAATTAAGTGATAAATACTCTATTCTTCTTAATAGGAGGTCACGGTAAATGGTGTGAATTATCCTGGTCCAGTGTTTTTCCTCCCATTTACATACTCCATGTATCAATGTGCAACATTTTAGAAATATGATGTGCTAAATTTTTTCAAATATATTTGTATGAATATATTGCTAAACATAAATTATTTTCTAGATTCTTAACTTATCTGGTTTGATATGTTTTTTGTGTTATGGAAATGACTACGGGGATCTGATAGTTAATCAACTGTGCGATAGGAATGACCCGTACTTTTATGTTGATTTGTTACATGCGATAGGAATGACCTGTCCAAATATATCTCCTATACAAAGCAAGCAATATCCGTAAAAATAAATTACAATGAAGTGTATGATTTTCAAGTACTCGGATTAAAAATAGTATTGACGTCTAGATACTAAATGAAACATATGAAGTGAATTTTTTTGTTGAGTAAGCCTTGTTTGCGTCCCTAAGCAAAAAAAAAGAAAGTTAAGGGATGTTCTCGTCGATAGTGTGCGGACTAATGTTATATCATCATCAATTTTGAAGGTTTGGACGCTCTGTGTCTCATTAAATCAGAATATTCCTTCAGTGTAAAGACATTCTCATCGTTGCAAGAATATGCGTTGACTCATCTTTGTGTATAAATTAAGTCGGCAAATTTCTTAGTGTGATGGATATCAATTGATAGTACAACTAATGTTGTGGATTCATTATTATTAAAATTTTGGACTCTAATCTTTCACATGTGTTTTGTGAGAGTGCTGACCTAATGCGAGTCAAATATATTTTCATATATCATACTCAAATATAGAAACAATGTTCGTAAAGTGATTAATTTCAAAAGTCTACGACTCTAGACTTATGTTAAAGTTTTGTGGGTGTGTTCGTACGACGACAATCAAAAAACTATATTTCTGCATAGTCAATCACAAAATCAACTCCCTACATTCACAAGTAACCCGCATTCAAGGTTTAGTCAAACTCAAATATAAAGTTTGACCAAATATGTAGAAAAAAACAACATCTAAAATATGAAATATCTATTTTGAACCATCATAAAATATATTTTAAATAAAGCTTGACCAAACATGTACAAAAAATCAACGTCTAAATATGAAACTTTATTTTGAAATCATCATATAATATATTTTTAATTTTTTTTGACCAAATAAGTAATAAAATCAACATAAAATTATGAAATCTTATTTTCAAAACATCACAAAAAATATTTTTGTGTTTTATTAATTGAGTATTATGAATGCCGATATATGTTGCTACATCTTTTATCAAAATTTATAATTCTTGATTTTGACTAAATTTATAACGTTTGCTAATTAAAACGGAGAGGAACTACGTACTGGTCAGTTTATTTTTCTTTCTAAACCGTCCACATCCTAGCAGATCCTATCCGTATTGCTACAATTGTTTTCAAAATTTACGAAAAATGATTTTGACAAAATTCATAACGCAGCCTAAATAAACCAGAAGAAAGTTTTTTTTTTTGTAGCAGGGGTTGTAAGAGAAAGCTAGGGGGCTCATCGACCCAATTACAAGATAATTTCGAATTAAAACAATCCCTAGCTAAACTATGAGCCACTTTGTTGTTGTCTCTCCCGCAATGGTTGAATTCCACATCACCAATAACTCCAGCTTTCATGATGATATCAGCGTAAACCGCAGTTGCCATATTCCAAATCCTTTCATTACCTGAGCAAAGATTAATAACTTCCAACGAATCAGACTCAGCTTCTAGATGATGGGCTTCCAACGTGATGACAAGGTCAAGACCATGCTTCATAGTTAATACGCACCGATCTTTGTAAACGGACAATATCCTAGCAGCTCTAATCGTTGGCATCACGATTCTTAATTTTTTTGGTTGCTTGTATCACGTTTCATCTGGTACGTACACTTTCCACCACGTCCCCCTTTTTCTTTCAACGATCAGGTCCCAGCCAAGATGTTTTTATCGCATGATTTTTTTCTTCTTTCAGCTATCACGTTCCATCAGGTGTTAGTACTGTACACGATTGGTTTTGTAAAACACAGAGCTAAGTCTTGTGGTATACGTGTCAATACAAAATAAAACGTGTCAACCTTGTTACGTAACTATTCGCTCCGTCCCAAAATAAGTGTCTCAAGTTTGTCCAAAATTGGATGTATCTAGACATGTTTCATGCATAGATACATCTACTTTTGGGAAAACTTGAGACACTTATTTTTGAACGGAGGGAGTACTAACTTTTCATAAAGATCTTAGCCATATATTTTAGATCTAACCGTTACAAATAATTTAGAAGATGTGGCTTAACGTGGTGTCTCGAAAACTAACTCATTTTGCTTTTAGAATATAACTAGCATGGTGGCCCTCGCAAATGCGAGGGCAATCTCTAAAGGTACCTTAGAAAATATTTGCATCACGCTATGGGAACTCTACTCTATCAAAATTTTAAAAGTGCTATAAGCACTATAAGTATTATAATAAATAAAATATCTTTTGTGAGGGAAACATCTTTAATTTGTGGACGCACAATTATGCCACCATAGATCAATGGCCATTATGTTCCTTTGTGCCTGGTAGAATTAGATATATGTGTAGATAAAGCATGGTGGCCCTCAAACACGAGGGCATTGTCTCTAGTGTGTTGAAGGCTCCAATGAAAAAATTGTGTTTTCATTGATATCACATTACGTACAAAGAACTAATATGCCTGTAACACCGTAAACTAAAATATGAATATGCAGATACGCAGTATCTTGATTCTTGAAACACCATTAATTTCTATGCCAAGGATTATTACGTCATTTCTATAGACACTGATGTATGATATTTGTTTGATATTATATTAGTTCACATAACTGTATTTTATATGATCCCTACTTTGTGCTGTCTCTATTTTGTAATACTAATTTTTAAAATGTTTTTTCATAATGTATTGCTAGTGATACTTATGAATATATATTACTTAGGGTCCACAAATCGTATAACAAAGGATCAAAAAGTTGACAATCGGAAGGCTGGCAGTTTCATAGGACTTTCTATTATCTCTTTCATTTTCATGTATAACTATATACTATGATATCATACAATATATTAATTTGAGAATAACCTTATTTGGTGTTATAGCTATTTTGTTAATGGTGTTGTGCCCATATGGTCTAGCTTCATAGAGTTAACATAATATACAATTCAGAACCATTTTTATAATTAAACTGAAATTCGGGAATATTTTGTGCTTCTCAATTATGCCGGTGTGGAACTCTTAAACTTTAAGTCTCATCAAAGTAAGATACACAACGTACAAAAAAATGTTTTAGTGAGTTCATTTTGAAACCATTCATATACTTTTTTATGTTTTAAGCTCAAAATTAGAAATGTAGATGTTTTAGAGAACCAATGTGTTGTTGGATATGTAGCTAGAAGGGTGCTTGTCTTTATAATCACCACATATCAACACCCTCTTTTATTATAATATGTATGTATATCATTAAGGGAGATTATCTTATAAGTGGAAGATGCCGTTCTTATCGATAGCCTATTGGTTGCTTCGTCAATGTTGAAACTTCCCAACTTTGATCTTGTATAGCTTGTATGATTATGTGACGCGATACGACGAATCCTTGGACAAAATGTTTTTACTAAATTGATTGTCAATATTTTATTCTCTATGTATATTTTGTACTCAATACATTATAAGTGTAATTATTTGTTGGATAACCCATGTGTGGTTAGATGGTAGGAAGGTGCTAGTTTGCAAACCACCACCAGGGATGAAACATGTTTTTGCACCAGGCATGTCTCGCTAAAGAAGATTATGTTTTCTTAAGCCCGAGCAGATTATCTTTTGAATGACAAACAAAATTGTCGTCAATAGTGGCGACTTCACAGATACTCATGCTCCACAACTTGGTCATTAGGAGACTATATGCGAGCATGTGTCTGTGTGCATATGGTGGCAGTGTACACGTGTGTATGTTGATATCGCGTATGCTTAGAAAAAACCATGTTGTTATCTTACCATTTTTTGTCCACTCAAGAAGAGATATATTACATATATAATCCCTTCTTACCAAATATAAGGCACGCTGTTTTTTTGTTGGTCTTCGTTTCTTGTGTTACAAAATTAATTTTGTGTTTAAAAATTGTATGTTGTTGATAAGTGAAGTTTAAAGACGCTTTATATTTCGTGATGGAAAAAATATACTCCCTCAGTATACATAATTACTTCTAGAGAAGTATTTTTTCTTGTCAACATACCACAATATTACGCAGCTAGTTTACTTTGGAGAACAACTTGAGAACATGCCATGAATTGTACACAAACGATACGTCTAGTTTTTTTTTTTGGAGATTCGATGCAGCTAGTTAATCATCGCGGTATGTGGCTACGTGCAACGTTTTTTTTGGGTCGTGACACAACCTTCTTTTTTTAGTGCTATAGGCTTGGGCTGAATAGATGGTACGTACCTGTCCGGGTCTTTTTTTCTTTTCAGATGCTGAATAGATGGTACGTACCTAAAAAAAAAAACCTACTCGGGTCTTTTTTCTTTCCAGATCCACGTCCTGGATAGATTAAGTTTAAACGTGTCACAAGTGTATTTGCGGTTACGTAACGTACTATAAATATCTCGTTACATCTTAGCCACATATTATAGATCTAACTATTAATATTAATTTAGATGATGTGGCTTAATGTGGTGGCTCGAAAAACTAACTCATTTTGCTTTTAGTATATAATAGATAGATTTTGATTATGTCCCTAATGAAAACCTATTATTTGTTAGGTAACGACAACCCTTGTGCACTATTTTTCTTTCCGTAGGCGTCGGTTTTGGGGAAACTTCTGAATACTATATTGGTTGTTTTCCTCTTTCTATTTGGTTGTGTGCATTCGATATCTGCCACTACGTCTTTTCATATTTTTGGTAGAGAATGAACATAATTAATATCTTTTCTGACAGTAAAATGATATTTGTGTCAGAAAAAAGAAGTACTCACACTCACATGCAGTGTACGCACGTACGCATATTAGCATGCACAACAGGACCACCATAACAAACAATGCATGTTCAGGGGTTCAGGCAACGCGATCTCGGAAGAAAAGCGATCGATAGGAACCCCACTGGCACCTAGGATGAAGGATGCTTCGACACGCGCTGCGGCGACAGGGATGCTTAGACCGGGCGGTACATCTACAACGCCTGGCGTCCGAGATCCACCGAACGCGGGGGCGTGCGTGCGAGTGATGGGGACGACGACAACGCCCTTGAGCAGCTAGCAGTCCGTGCATGCCAGCCGGAGCCGGCATATCGGCCGGCCTTCGGCCGGGACACGGAGCCGTGTCTTTGCCGGTTAAACTCTGTTGTGTTCTAGTACCAATTTTTCCTATCAATGGCGATAGATAGAATAGACCCAAGTCCCCGGGGCAAACTCGCCATCGAACATCCACAAGATTCCGGATGCCTTGCCGGGGCGGCGAGCAACACGGCGGGCCTACGCCCCACGCGGCCACCGGCGACTCGCCCGTCCAGCCTGCAGCGACCTATCACATCGCCATTAAAGCCGTTTTGACTATGATCAATATTGGCGGAAACGATGACCCCTGACCACGGCTCGTGCGTGTATTAATATGCGATGGGATAGCCCTCATCGAGGCATACAAGGAGGCGTACAAAGAGACCGTATACAATACGTATTACATGTTTAACACTCCCCCTTAATCTAAACCTGGTGTAAGGTTAAGATTACTCTTAAACCTATCTAGACTCTTCACTGGGAGAGCTTTTGTAAAACCATCAGCAAGTTGATCTTTGCTAGAGATGAATCTAATGTCCAGCAGTTTATCTGCAACTCTTTCACGGACAAAGTGGAAATCTATCTCAATGTGCTTTGTCCTAGCATGAAACACAGGATTTGCAGACAGATATGTGGCACCCAGATTATCACACCATAAGCATGGTTTCTGCTTAAGTTTTACTCCAAGCTCCGGGAGCAATGCCTCAACCCATATCATCTCAGCAGTAGCATCAGCCACAGCCTTGTATTCAGACTCTGTACTGGACCTTGACACTGTGGCTTGTTTTCTGGCTTTCCATGAAATAAGATTTGGACCAAAAAACACTGCAAAACCTCCTGTAGATTTTCTGTCATCAGGACAGCCTGCCCAATCTGCATCTGAGAAGGCACTAAGCAAAGATGAAGACGAGCGCCTGAATGAAAGGCCAAGTTTCAATGTTCCTTTGATATATCTCAGAATCCGTTTGACTGCTGTCCAATGTACTGTAGTAGGAGCATGCAAGAACTGACAAACCTTGTTGACTGAAAAGGATATATCAGGTCTTGTTAAAGTCAAATACTGCAAAACACCGACAATGCTTCTATATCGTGTACTGTCATCAGGACCAAGAGGATTTCCTTGTACCAAAGACAAAGACTCATTTGAGGACAATGATGTCGGTGAAGGGGCACATTGTATCATACCAACTTTAGTAAGAAGATCAGCAGCATACTTCTCCTGAGTAAGACGAAGACCATCATAAGTTTGCTTTACCTCAATGCCCAAAAAGAAGTGAAGGGGACCCAAATCCTTGAGAGCAAAATCACCTCCGAGATCATGAAGAAGAGCACCAATGGCTTTATCTGAGGATCTTGTTACTATAATATCATCCACATAGATCAGAACATATATAATGATAGCATGCTTCTGGTAAAGAAATAAAGATGTATCAGCCTTGGAAGGAACAAAACCAAGACCATGCAACTTGGTGCTTAATCTAGCAAACCATGCACGAGGAGCCTGTTTCAGACCATATAGAGCCTTATCAAGCTTGCATATGAAGTGTGGAGCTTGTGGATTTTCAAAACCTGGGGGTTGTCTCATGTAAACCTCCTCCTCCAGAACGCCATGCAAAAACGCGTTCTTGACATCTAGCTGCCGCAAATTCCAGCCACGTGAAACAGCAACACTGAGAACAAGTCTAATAGTTGCTGCTTTAACCACTGGACTAAATGTATCTTCATAGTCAATACCATATCTCTGCTTGAATCCCTTTGCAACAAGACGTGCCTTGTACCTGTCTATGGTGCCATCAGCATTTTTCTTGACACGATAGACCCATTTGCAGTCAATAATATTGCGTGTAGAACTGGGAGGAACAAGATGCCAAGTCTTGTTTTCAATCAGTGCCTTGTACTCATCATGCATTGCTGCACTCCAGCGGGAATCTTGAAGAGCCTCAGTAAGAGTATTAGGTTCACCTGTTGCAGTAAGCATGCCATAACGAATAGTTCCATCAGTGTATGTTTTTGGCTGTCTGATACCTTTCTGTAAATGCGTCCGAGGTTCAACTCGCGGACGAGGTTCATCAACTTCATTTTGCGCATCATCAACTTCATTTTCCCCACCAGAATCACCAGAGGGAACGGCACTGTCATCCGCGTCCACAACAGCAGTCGAAGAGGTATCAGGTGTGCTGGGATGAGAAACCGGGGACGTGTAGCGTGCACCAGGGCGCAGCGCGGAGACGCGGAGCGTGGGCGTCTGCGTGTGTAGACCTGCCGTGCAGGGGACAGCACCCGAGATCGCCCAGCGACAGAGGACGCAGGATCCAGCTCGGGAGCAGCGCGTCCAGTAGCAGGCGAAGCCTGTGGATCGGCGCGGTCAGGGGCAGACGCAGAAGAATCCACCCTGGGGACAGCACGACCAGTAGTATCAGCGCATGCAGCATCTTCCTCGGGATCTACAGCAACCAGACGACGGACAGGATCCACATCATTTTCAGCGCTGATTCTGTCCCGAGTGCCATCATCTGTGTCGCTATTTTCAGCATTTTCTGCACCGTGGCGAGCACAAGTTTGTGCAGAATCATCTTGTATATCAATGTGAGCATGTCCATCAGAATGTTCTGGAACGAAAACATTAGGCACAACAGGCAATGGCATATAGTCATCAATATTTGCATCCCCAGAACTAGAAGGTGTATCTGTGGGCAAAAGAAGAATGTCTTTTTGGAGGCGTTTGCCTGCATTGGGATTAAGTGCAGCGAAGGGAAAAACACTCTCATCAAACACTACATCCCGAGAAATATAGACACGACCAGTGGAAGTATCAAGACATTTGACTCCTTTGTGATGGGGACTGTATCCAAGGAAGACACACCGAATAGACCGGAAAGCAAGTTTTCTTTTGTTGTATGGGCGTAAATTTGGCCAGCAAGCACAACCAAAAATACGCAGAGACTCATAGTTGGGAGCAACACCTAGAAGACGCTCTGTAGGGGTGTCGAAATTAATCACTTTACTGGGAAGCAGATTAATGAGGAATGTGGCTGTAAGAAAGGCTTCATCCCAGAATTTTAATGGCATGGATGCATTGGCTAAAAGAGCAAGACCAACTTCAACAATGTGACGGTGTTTGCGCTCAGCAGAACCGTTTTGTTGATGTGCATGTGGACATGAGACATGATGCGTGATGCCAACTTTTTGGAAAAAACCATGGAGTTTTTCATACTCACCACCCCAATCGGTCTGCATAGTGATTATTTTCCTATCAAATTTACGCTCAACGAGTTGCTGAAAATTCAGAAAAACTTGATAAACATCAGAGCGCTTCTTAAGAAGATATATCCATGTAAACTTGCTGAAATCATCAATAAAACTCACATAATATTCATGTTTGCCAACAGAGGCAGGTGCTGGACCCCATACATCAGAAAACACTTGCTCCAAAGGAACAGTGGAAACACTGGTAGACACAGGATATGGCAACTGATGACTCTTCGCTAGTTGACAAGCATCACAAATGTATGGATTTATTTCAGGAGTATGATCTAACTTATGCTTCCTAATAATTTGTTGAACCACAAAAGAAGACGGATGTCCTAGACGTCGATGCCATGTAGAGGATGGCAACTTTATTGTGCTGAAAACTTGCTTGGGAGGCGACCCGGTAGAGAAAGGCACTAGCGGATAGAGACCACCTTGACAGGGACCTTTAAACAGAATTCTTCTGGTGGCCAGATCCTTTATCAAAAAGAAAAAAGGATGATACTCAATAAAGACATGATTATCAAGTGTAAGTCTGTGGACAGATAGCAATTTTTTTGATGCACTAGGAACATGGAGAATATTTTTGAGATGCAAAGAGCTATTAGGGGTATGCAAAATTGAATGACCAATATGACTAATTTTCATACCATTGCCGTCTGCTGTGTGCACACGGTCACGTCCCTGGTACTTGTCGTGGGTGGTGAGCTTGTTCAGCGCGCCAGTGATGTGGTCGGTGGCGCCAGTGTCGGAGTACCAGTTGGTGTCAATGCCATAGGCTGCAGCATGGGCAGCCTTATCATTACGGTCGCCATCATCATCAGAATCATCATTGCCATAGCGCCACCAGCAGTCACTAGCAGGGTGACCATATATCTTGCAAATCTGGCAGCGTACATCAACAAAGGGGGTGGGAGCACGGTCCGGGCGCCCCTTTCCTCCTCCATCGCGGCGCCTGGACTCATCACGGCGCCTATCATCACGGCGCGGCTCATCGCGGCGCCTGTCATCACGGCGCCTGTCATCACGGCGCCTGTCATCATCACGGCGCCTGTCATCACGACGCCTGTCATCATCACGGCGCCAGTCATCACGACGCCTGTCATCACGGCACGGCTCATCACGGCGCCTATCATCATCATAGCGGGTATCATGGACAGGAACGGAGCTACTGCGGGGGCGGCTGCTGAGATTGGCCAATGACACAAAAGGAGCAGGGTCAGCGTCGGCGTTGTCAGCAAGCAGGGACTGGCGCATGTCAAACGCACTAATCTGGTTCATCACATCATCAAGGGTAATGCCGGGTGTGTGATCCACCCTATCGAGCAGAGAGTTGTAGGCACCACCAAGGCCAGCTGTGATGTAGCTGATCATCTCTTCATCATCAATGATCTTCCCTGCAGCAGCAAGTTCAGAACGGAAACCCGTCATCTTGGAGAGGTACTGTTCAGCAGTCATCTCCTTCTTCTTGGTGTTGTTGAGAGCAGTCCGCAGATGAGACACCTTTGCCTTGGAGGCGCTGGCGAACATGGCGGAGATTGTGGCCCACGTGTCAGTGGTGGAGGTTTTGTCGAGGACGTGCGCGAGGATGTCCGGTGAGAGAGATTCATTGAGCCATCCTTGAATGAACTGATCCCGCGCAGCCCAGGTTGCATAATCGGGATTTGTCACGGTGATTTTCTTCCCATCTTCATCCGTGGCCTCCAGGGTTTTGGCTGGGGCGGCGTCAGAGCCGTCGAGAAGGCCAAACGCGAGGGCACAACGCAGGCGAGGGAACACAAGTGCTTTCCAGAACAGCATATTGTCACGCTTCAGGTTGAGAGACGGCGATGGTCCCAGGTTGGTGGCGAGCGAGGCCATCGATGAAGAAGACGCCATGAACAGAAGTGAATTGATCTAGGTTTCGGTTTTCGGTTGGGTGTGTAACAGCGGCTTGCAGCGACAGAGATCGGAGCAGGCGGCGTTGAGGTTTTGTGTTTGGTTGTAGGTATAGGTCGTAGGTCGTGTATGCGGCGGCGGCTCGTGGGCAGCGGCGGCAGAGGTCGTTTTGTGTGTGCCGGCTCGTAAGCGGCGACGGCAGTGGTCGTGGTGTAGGCGGCGGCGTGCGGCGAGAGACGCGGCAGGCGGCGGCGGGATTTTTCCTGGTCGTGGAGCGGCGAGCGGCGGCGGCCCAAGCGAGGACGGCGGCGGCAGGCGGCTAGGTCACGGGGAGGACTAGCTCTGATACCATATGATCAATATTGGCGGAAACGATGACCCCTGACCAGGGCTCGTGCGTGTATTAATATGCGATGGGATAGCCCTCATCGAGGCATACAAGGAGGTGTACAAAGAGACCGTATACAATACGTATTACATGTTTAACATTGACAAGACCCGTTTGCCTGTCCAAAAGTGATCGATTTCTTTTATCGAACCATCGACCGCGAAAAAGAAAAGAAACCGCTGCGTATTCAAACACGGGGTTCGAAGCGAAGAGAAAGGCTGGTAGATCTTCTGAGCTCAGCAGGCAGATCCATGATCCGTCAACCGATCGACGCCTCGTGTGTTTGTTTATTTACAAGCCCATGCATGCAGATAACCTGTGTAGATGCAGTGTCAGTCTGTGTTGTGTCTGTAGGTGTAAGCAGTGTCACTCGTCGTCGTTTGCACCTGGTACAGAGCTACAGGCTGACGACATCATATTGCACTTTGATATATTTTACTACCAGTATATATGATTTTTAAAAGTGTTCGCCTGAAAAGGAGGAAATTCAAGATATATTCTTAATACTACCTAATTGTGGAGGACTTTTGTTTCTGAGGGCATGGTGTGGCATGTGATGACTATAATGTCTTCTGATCAGTGGCGGACCTTCAGGGAGGCCAAAAGGGGCCATGGCCCCCCCAACTCTATTAAAATTTGAACAATACTATTTAGTATTTACAATTTTTGACCATACAAAATATAAAATAATTCAAATTCGCCCCCTCAGCTCCCATCTAATGTGTTTTCGCCCCTCCTATAATGTTGGTCAAGGTCCGCCACTGCTTCTGATATTAACTTGTGTCGGCATCGAAGGTTGATGACAGGTTACGCACGACTGTTTGGTGGAGAGCGACGTTGTTTGGAGGCGATACGTAGTTTTGGATCATGAGCGACGGCGAGTTCAGTGTGTGTACATGGCACAATGCATGCATCAGTTTTGGATCAGGAGCGACGGCCTTTAGTTGAGATCTGGCAAGTCACTCTCATCGTCTTTTTCGTGATAACAGCTATCGATATGTTGATGCCGACGGGAACAACTATCGTACTGCCTCCGTTTTTAATATAAGATGTTTTACCATTTTTTCACAGGCCCTCCCGCCGGAGTTCCCCTCACCTTCCTCCCTCCCTCCCTCCAACTCCCTCCCGGGTCGCTCCCTCCCGAGCGGCTCCGGAGGGCCCTCCACCCTCCAAGACCTAGGCGGCACTCACCTCCCGCCCCCTGGCCGCCGCCGCTGTCCTCGCCGGCAGTGGTAGCGGCACCCTCCGCGTCAAGGGCGTCGGTTGGGATGGCGAGGTGCGGCTCGCTGGTGATCCTTGGGAGATGGTGGATCGCCGGTGGCAGCACAAGGCGGCACGGCTGATTCAAGCCGGTGCTTGAGGTCCTCCTACGGCGTGGCATTGAGGAGGAGGCCGTGTGCCCACAGCGCGTCTTTGGCGTGCCTGGCGGCAAGCTGGGTCGTCGGGTCGAGATCTCGCCTGTGAGGCCCGATTTGACCAGATGGATTCAGCCACGGCCGGGGCGGCGTGGTCCGGCGGCTCCTCGGATCGTCGACACCTGCAGCCTTGCGCTTGGACTGCTTCCTTCCTCTCAGTCCACTCCGACATGGAGGCGACTGGCGGCGTGGGGGTCTGCTGGTCTCGCGAATAATGGTGGCGGTCCTAGGGTTCCTCCTTGCATCAAGATGAAGACTTGCCGGATGCTGTCTCCGTCGATCTGGCTACCGTGGCGTGTTCCGGAAGGCTCCGCCGGCGAACTCCACTGGGCGATTCATGCCTGGAGATTGCTGGATCGGGTGGGATTCGGTCGTGCGCTCCCATGTTTTACTCTGGCCGTTTGGTTTCAGAGGGAGCGCTTTGAATTTCTGCTGGCTGTTAATATCACGGGACATGTTCTCGTTCCATGGTGCTGGCGGAGAATGTCATGTAAGTAGAGATCTGAGGGCTAGCAATGGTGGTTCGAATCTTTCTGCTGATGAGGAATTGGCTTGGTGTCTCGTGACTTGGAGCAGCGGCATGTAAGTGGGGGCGACAACATACGTGAAGTCCAAAGTCCTACCTTTCAGGGTGAAAATCCAAGGTCTGGCCTTAATTGGTTGTGCCTGACAGTGGTCTTGCTGAAAACATTGTTTTGAGAGCGAGGACTATCTTTAGGGTGAAAGCCCAATGTCTGGCTTAATTGGTTGTGCCTGACACTGTTCTTGTTGAAGGCGGTGCTTTTGAAGAATTGGACGTCAGGTGTTGTTTTGGTGGTGGTTGTGCGGCTGCTGCAAGGACTGTAACTCTGTAGCGGGACTTTTCTTTTTATTTCTTCTTCTTATTGTCTTTCGGCTGTGTGCATCCGTAACAGCTTTGGTTGTTGCGTTGTTGCAGAGGCTGGGTGTAATTTGTATCTCCGCGATATTAATATACACTCTTTATCTAAAAAAATGTACATGTACAAATGTATCTAGACAATTAGTGTGCATATTCACTCATTTTTAGTATGCATCTATATAACATGTATAATACCTAAAATATCTTAAATTAAATAGCGGAGAGAGGACAATACTAATCAATCAGTCCCCGCAACTGCTGTATTCCGTGCACACCTGAAAACCGTTTCAACTACAGTCTAAAGGCAGCATGCATGCATATATATGTATATATGAATCCTTTATGTCGATACCAAATCGTACTGAAAAACCTGCCGCTGATTATACTCTCTGGCTGGCTTAATATTCTCTGATCTTAATTACCAGTTGTAGTTGCCATTTCCGCCCTCTCAGTTTCTTGCCAATCTTAGATCCTTTATCCTGCAAAGTGTAAGTCTCACTATAGCGCCGGTCTATCCTTAACACTTTATAAGCTGGCGTTGACACTGTTCGAAATTTATGCGAACCGAGCGTTGCAAACAGCCAGTTCGGATCCGCTGCCTGCGTTACTATTACCGTATTACGACGGCATAAATATCCAACAGCTGATCGAAAGAATTGACCTCCCCGGTCAAATCTTCCATGAAGGCCTTTGGTGTACGTCGTTTCATATCATGTCAAATCAAATCATATTTGCGCCCTTCACGGGTCAGGCAAGGGCAGGTGCATGCGGTGATGAACAGCAAACCCCATGAATGCGGTGTCTTGCCATTTATCTCCAGGCTCCGGCCTGGCTCCTTGTGGCGAATCCTGTCCCTGACTAGGTTGTGATCCATCAGGTTGATGTGACATGGAACATCTACGACGATCGATCCGGCATCTGCTCTAGTGGCTTGATACCTTTGCCGGCTGTTGATCTGCTTTTGCTGGTGTCATTGGGAAAAACCCACGGTTCACATGGTGCACATCACTGACATATATAGGTGTTGCACAAAGTTTACTAAATACTAATGAGAAAACCTACAAACGTCTGTTTTCCTGAAATATTATTAAGTTGTCCAGTCCCTGAATTTAAGAATTATACTCTCGAAAGTATTTTAAAATGGGCTACCATGTTTTATTTTGATCTTCAAATAAAATGAACAAGCTAATGGTCGAATCCATGCCATACTAGATAATAATTTTCCAATATTCGTCACACACGTGGATCTTGCCATGGTAAACAGCACAACCAACTAAAATTTCAACACTGTTTTGCAAAAGAGAAGATTTTCTATTTATGTCTGCCAATTTTCTTTTTAACCAACTGCCATGGGAAAAATTGGCACCGCTGCAATTTTCACTCAGTAGACATCATAAGATGGTCAAATATCGATTGTGAAAAAACATTCTTGCTTTGTAGGCATATTTGATTTCTTGAGTTTGAGTCGATAGTCAACTATCAAAATAACTCAAATTTGAACCACGTGTATGCGATAGTCAGTCAAGAACTTTTCATGTGGTAGGCACAAAGAAAGTTCAAATATTCTAGCCCGCTGGTATGAATGACGACGCTGATAAATTTGACCACATTAGAAATAATTGAAAAGCAATAGGTAAAATAAATGTGACCACATCTTGGATGATCGTCTCAGTTTCTCATGCATTAGCTTATTCATTAAAAAATCCCTTATTATTACATGTTTGCTATAAATATTTCCGAAATTCTAAATTCATATATGTGATAATATTGTCATGAAACTTTGATCATGTTTCAAATTTGCCATAGAGGAAAGTTGGTGAAACTCGCCAGCGACCTTGCGATGATGCTTTTAGTCGCCACATGGAGGCTTCCCACAACCGGGACAAGGTAAAAAGCAAGAAAGCAAGAAATTCTAACAACATATCTAAACCTACCCCTACCACTAGGATGTACAACACATTGAGCTGCTCTCACACTCTCGACTCCCTGCAGCATAGGATGTGTAAGTGTGATCCCACTTATCACTCTTATAGTCTATTTGATATTTTTAGTTAGCCATATCTTAAACAAAAAGCAAAATAAACTATAAGTGTGATAAATTAGATCCCACTTACACATCACTAACCCAGCGAAGAAGAGGCGGGCTTCGGGCAGGGGCAGGATCTCTTCCTCCAGTGTCCAATCTCAGGGCTCATTTAATTCATAGGATTGCCAAATGTGTACTCCCTCCGTTCCATATTAGTTGATTTCAAAACGGATGTATCTAGACATATTTTCAGTACTAGATACATCTATATTGGAGTCAATTAAAATGGAACGGAGGGAGTAGGATTGAAGTCCAATTGAACCGTTTGATTTATAGGATCATATCCCATAGAAAAAAAATCCTATAAGAATTTTGTATTAGAAACACTATAGGAAAATAATATGAGCTCTAACCTAATGAAAAAAATTCCTCTACCAATCACAGGAGTTTTTCTTACCATAAGATTCAACTAGACATGTCATACCAAATATGAATCAAGGAAGCTTCAATGGGCAAGCTTTGGGAGGAGAGTTCTCTAGTCTAGAAATACATGTGTAAGAATCTCCTCGTCTCTCACGGGCTAACTACAAGGAACATGGTGATTTGGGAGAACGTGAGAGCATGCCCTACCGCGTGGCCAAAATTGGTCTCATCCCAGCTGACAAGACTTTTATACTACCACTTAATTGACCAAATCCAAATTAGCTGCCCGCCCCACGCTTGACATGACATATGTGTGCAATAATCATTTAGTCCCTACCCAGTACGTAGTACATGACGAGACGACAAGGAACAAAATGGGGTAGCATATTACAAAAAAGCAAATAATGCCACTAAAGCAGAATCAAGATCTACCAAAGGCTGTCTTCTCGCACCATCCAGTATAATTGCATGCACTATCATCGCTTCACTTGGATTCTTGATTGTGCATCGCCAAAGCGGACAGTGTAAAAAGGCTAAGCTGTTCACCATGGCCTCACCACTACGTGTTGTCTTCCTGACTTCATGTGGTATGGGGTTTGTAGTGTAGCCCATTGGCATTGCTATGTCCTCTCAGGACCACCCTCTGGTGTGTAATGCATTTTGCATGGTGCACTGCACAATGCATTGAGGATGTAGTATTATGTATCTGGTCAACTTAAGTCTACCTTTCTTCTAGGGTCCTGCTCTTCTTTGGCTCCTGCCTCTAGGACCAGGAGCATGCAACAAGTAGCAGGAGGAGGGAGGATGAGCACTGTTAGTCACAAAGACATACTATGTTGAGCAGTGAAGGAGTACTATGTTTGCATGGATGAATTAACTAAGCATCCATCCGTATGTTATTTATAGTTAAGCATGCAATTACCAAGGGCGTTCTTTGGAAGGTTGTAATTGTTTACGAGCTACTAGGAGTTCACAGGTGAGATTGCACTGTTTAAAAAGAAGAGGGCCCTGAACTTGCGTTGCTTCGTTTCCATATATGGTCACCGTAGGTTCACGGGAATGCTCTCTATGGTTGCGTGTACATTAATATACGGTACATGGATTCAGGGATCATTCCCAAAACTAGAGCTGCAATATCATAGTACTAGCTATAGTCCCACAGAATTAGGTCGACCGGAGCCGATTAAGGCCTCTCTTTCATATATGTATCATCATGCTAAACTGAAAAAAAAGTACTAGCAGCTGTGCCTCTCGTCCTACATCATCGAGTTAATTTCAGTCATCAGATGTGACATCGACTTGCCATTGCCGCAACTGTACCCCAAATCCCCAATCCCACTCATGCGTATCATCAAAAGACAAGATTTGAACAATCGGGCAACAACCACCCAGTGAAATAGATTCAACAACAAATAACACAATTTTATGATTGGACATAGCAACAAGAATGACCCGTTTTTCATCCAGTCAATGCGTTGCACCCTCGCGAATAGAGGAGTGAGGAAAGATGAGTGCTAGCTACTGCTGACCTCGTTTCACCGGTCTCTTCACGGATCAAATGATTTGGCAATCCGTTGCGCATTTGGCCCTAATCATCAGCCACAAGAAAGCACACGGCTCCCAAAGCGCTACCTAGCTAGTAGAGGTGTTCCATCGCCCTCGACGGGAAGACATACGCCAACACTTCGACTAATTACATTGCCATTGACCATGCTGTGTTGCTTTCTTTCTTCCCTCTTTTGAGATAAAATTGTTCCAGCTCTCGTCCATCAATCCTGTCGATTCACGAGTAGTCGCATCTGTGGTTTTGTGAATTTTTCGTGGCCAGCGGCTGAGATTCTACTTTTGGGTGTAGTGGAAGTCAATGGGCTGCCGAAACGGACGTGCCAAATGTCTGTGCAAAGAGAGCAAATTGATTTGCTTTTTTGCGTGATAAAGGCAGTTTGATTGTATTGATCCTAGGTATATATCATCGTATGAAACTTATATTATCAGACAAGAGTTCAGCCTCTAGTGTCATTTCAAATGTCAAAAAATTGAAACAAAAGACCGCGCGTATTTCTCGACAATCCATACGGCCACAAACATTGCTTCAAGAAAAACCGATGTTTTTTTGTCGTGTGTAAAAAAGACAAAAATGGGTGCTAAAGAAGTCTTTACACAAAACATTTTTGTTATCTTTTTGTACGAGACACAAAAAACATCGATTTTACTGAACTTGGCACATATGATGTCGAGATGTACACGCCAAAATTTTGTTTGATTTTTTTGTGATAATTTGAAATGTTTAAACCGGTGCCAGGAACATATGCTCCCATGTGCCATAGTGAATTTGTGCTAGTCTTTGGTACTATTAAGATGCAAACGTCCAAACTAAACAAAATTTAACCGACATTTCATTAATAAAGTCAAAATTATTACCAAAAAACTCACGGCCTAATTGATTCGTAGAATTTAAAGAATAAAAAAAATAGAAAAACTGAAAATTACAATGTCCTGCCCCCAATCATCCTATCTGATCTCGCATGGACCAATGTCTATTCGATTCCATAATAGGAAGAACAAATGATTCTTTAAAACACTAGTTGAATGCCCGTGCGCTGCTACGGGAATACGTATTTTAGTTATTCAACATCAATATTAACGAACATAAAGCACTTTATCACTTTATGTTTCAATTCACGATTGGTAAGGTTCCTGTGCGTTGCAACGAAATACCTATTGAAGAGCGACGACGAACAAAATGGAAACACGAGAATCAAACTATTATACATATTATATTATATTTTACATAAATAAAATACATAACTATTTACCAAACATGAACACAAATTACAAACAATATCTTCTTTCAAGCTATGTAACATATCTACGACGTGGCGTGAGTACATCCTTGTATAGACTACTCTTGGTAAAAGTCCCAACAACAATATTGTTATCATCCTTTATAAGTGCAACAAGTAAATAGTTTAAGAGTGTTTCTAGAAGTAGCTCAGGGAGCGACATACCTGTCCTGGAGAAAATAGTATTAGGGAGGTAGACTCTTATATTTTGTATCGATTACACATTGAATAGCATTGATGGCTTAAAGTAATGCATATGATCATCTTATTAAGGTATGCTCGGTATGAATATTTCCTGAGTTGAACCTTATTACATCTTCTGCTATATCATTTCAAAAGCAAACTAAAAAAACTTCTGAAAACGTGCGTTTTGTCAGCATGCGAAATGTTAAAACTTAAAATCAAGCTCTCATATAAATCATCGCTTACTTCAGGAGAAATGGCTAGGTTTGACTAATGGGTAGGTAAAATAGACATTTCTCTGCAATAGACAATTCTCTGCATGAACCATGGTGCAATAGACAATTCTCTGCATTACATTTAGCATCTTGCAGCACCATTCTTCATAAATCCAGCCAGAGGAGAACCATATAGTAAGGGGAGGATGGGCGGTAGCGAGGCATTGTTTTAGGGAAATGGGAGTACGCAAGTACAGTCACACTTCACACAGCTGATTTAAAGTTTCATAGCCACCCGATATCGACACAGTTTAACAAATACTATTCCTAATAATTTCCTCAAATAAAAAATCCACTAATCAATAAACTGATCAACTGCAATCAACGAAGATCTTCCTAATGGTATTTTTGCATAGGTATTGCATTAGCATAGCTGAGCCATTTCACCGCAAAAAAGACGCATAGCTGAGCCACACATGACAAAAAGCACAGTAAAAAATATTTGTATCTAATAGTTAGGATTATTTTCGACCTACAAGAAGCTTTCCTCAGAAAAAATTTGAGTCATGCATAGTAATATTTAAATTTACTGAACCCACATTTGTGATCAATTCCAGAATGTAGATAGCACTTTAGCTAAAGGTAACCATTTGAAAAGACTAAGAGGAAGGAATATAAAGTGAATTTAAATGAGTCACAAATGGTACAATAAGAAGGTAAACACTGAACCGAAAGCTTTTCTGTAACGACCCGATCTTGAGATACAGGTGTGACAATTTCACACAAAACCATCAATCAGTAGATGTGTCAGTGGCTATCGGCCTATCGGGAGCGGGACGCGAGTGAAAGGGATTGTACGAAGACGAATTTGAACATAAGAACCCAAGATTGGAAAACAAACTTACGTAATATCAGCCATATGTCACTGGCCTCAACTTAATGCCAGGTGTTGTCGTCGGTAGCCTCGCCACATATCCCGGTCACTCTAGATATCCCCTGCAGGCCGTTCAATAAGAAAAATAATACAAATTAATTAGTATAGTGTTAAGTGCTCTGCACCCCTGGATTATTTCATCCTCTTCAAGAAGCTCTTCCTACTTAAAATTGTCCCCGTCTAAAATGGTGTATCCACCTGAAAGAATTAGCAAGACACCATTAATTAAATCAAAATCCAAAATTGTTCCCTACACGAGATATATTTGAAAGCGCAAGCACTCAAAAGTATAGATATGTGCCAAAACATGAGGAAATAATATGTGGTTGTTCATCGATCAACATCGGACAACTTAATTAGCTCAATATAAGTGCAGATTTTCTGAGGACTATCTGGAAAAAACAGGTAGTCTAAACCCATGTGTACATGCACTGAAATCACTATACTATATCGAGCTTTTATACCTTCCAAATCACAGATGCACAAACAAACAAACAAACAAATAAACATTGATTACAGATATTATGTCAGGACTTGGAAAAGCAAGCTCCTCGTGGAGCAATCGATGTACACCGCACCCTTGAACCTTGCCTTGTGCCCCGTCTTCTAGCACACCTGCAGTATGCAGCAGAACATCAGAGACCAAATATCGGAAATTGCAGTACAGCAAGACTCGGTGCAAATGCTCTGGCAGCAGAGGTAAGCCCGAAAATCTCGGAAATAAACGTCATTTCTTTATGGACGCAATCGGCAGCGGAGTAACAAAATCCATGGACTGAAAATCTCGAAGAAAAATCACATGAAGCCCCCAGGCGTCGGTCGGCGGGCAGTAACTTGGACACCTTTTTGAGGCTGATCGAAATTGCGTCCTCCGGCTCCCGTGTCCTGCCCCTTCCCACGGCCGCCGGAGCCGGGGACGCCCTAGCTTCGGTGGCCGCCACCTCCTCATCGAAACCCTAGATCTCCAGCTCCTCCTCTTCCTTGTCGTATTAGAAAGAGAAGGTGTCAGGCTGCAGCGATGAGGGCTCTTCCTCGACGGCTGCTGCGATGAGGGCCGAGCTCCCGGAGGACTGGGCAGGCGGAGGAGACGTCCGCGATGGTGTCTGTGCGATGGATACGGTGAAGTGCGCATATATATTTATGTATATTGAAAAAATAGCCAAGTAGTCATTCAAATGCAGATATGTATATTTTAAAAGACTAATCATTATCAAGAAAACAACTGAAATGTTGTCCAACTACATTAACATGAATTGAGCATGGGAGGCCCCTCTTCTAGAACTCTACCACATGGACGTGCGCCTTCAGAACACCTGGGATATGCTTCTTCGTCATCATCTCTTTCGTCGTCTTCAGGTTGGACCTGAACACTTGAGCCACGATATCTGGTTGGTCCTGCAGGGTTTGTCCTGTAAAATAGGCTTGTTGTACGTCGCCATCTACACAATAAAGATACCAATATTCATTCTCTACATTGTGGTTCATGAACCAGTCACCTCAAGGTTAAAATAAAATCATGGGCATGAATGTGAGAATAAACTGAAGAATGAATACTACAGATAATGCAAATCTCTGATTCTATCACACAAAACGTTGGTGCATACCAAATTCTAGATACATAACTTTTCGGCGAGCAAAAAAGGTAGGCGCTGGCCAAAAGACAACAATTTGGTATTGATCTTCAAAGTTTAATTTTGTGGGGCCAGGGGTCTAGAGAACACAAATCATTTTACCGTTAAGCAACCACATAATTTAGAACACAAATCATTATCATTTTACCGTTAAGCAACCACATAATTTATTTTTCATAAGACAACAAAGATCATTAGTCTAAACCCAATATAAATCGAATTAAGCATTTACAAAGATTATGTGCTGTCTTTGATACCCCATTGTAAGCACAAACATCACCAAAGTGACAATAAAGCAGATAACCATGATTCCATTATAGTCAGAACATCTAACAACATATTTGTCAAAGGACAGAATCACAACGAACCACACATTATCCATGTCATAGTCGTCATATTAAATGCAACCATGAAGACATTTTATTGAAAATATTGCTGGATAATCAATATTCTTAAATGAAATATATAGGAGGCTTCAGTACGGCTACAACATTAGTGCGCCTTAGTGTTTTGTCAATAAAATACTATTCCCATAGTTTAAAAACTGCCCTCATATTTTTAAAGCTGCATATGCAACAATATGCAGGAAAGTAAGCAAAGAAAATTAATATTAGAAATGTGAGCAAGGAAGAAACAGTCTATCCACAAATATAAGAGCATGCTTTCAGTAGGAATTTCATCGGAAAACTTTCTAAATGAACTTTGGGAATTGGAGCAAGAAAGCAACAGTCTATCGATAAATATAAGAGCATGGTTTCAGTAGGAATTTCATCAGAAAACTTTTTAAAGGAACTTGGGAATTGGAGGCAGATTAAGAATAATTTTCACGAGAAAACTTTCTAAAGGGAACTTCCAAAAAATACTCACATCACTTAATAAAACAGCGATTTCCATAAGCAAAACGGAAGACAAAATCCAGAAATACGTACCTTCAATAGGCAATCAAATAATGAGCAACTGAGGATATTTTTCTTGATGCTTACCGTGACTTCTCCTCATTACAGTCTTCAATTGGAAATCTAAAAATGTGGCACAAGTGACAATCTGTCAAGGCATGTTCTTTCAGAAAAGTGACCTAGCTACACAGAACTTTACTTCCTGGCCTAAACAGAACTTCCAAACCAACTTCAATTTTTTCCATCAAGTATAAGAACTGCGGAAAAATTATAGTACGACGATATATGAATGTGTAATTTGTATAACACGTGAAGCATGAACCTGTCAGGTGAGAATTTAGTACATCTTTCAGATATTTATATATTTGTTTGTATGCATCATTCACATTTGATACAGAAAACACGAGAATTTGTTTTATGCAGCAGGCAAAATATATAATCATGACTCATCCTACATGCAGCAGGCACTAAGATACTGAACTTGAGGCGTAATGGATACACAATTTTCAAATTACGTACCGAACAAGCTCAAGAAAACGGATCCTAGCAGAAGGTTGTGGACGCTGGACTCGCCCGTGTACCTTGCAAGCTGCGGCGAGCAGCTCCTTTTCCTGAGAATCGTCCTAATGAGCATACCAAGAAATGGGATTAAGCATGCATGATTAGAAGATCAATTGAAAAACTACCGATATTGCATATCCAATCCACTACTGGTACGTGAAATCACATGTCCAATTTCTCAAATTATACCTTGCATGCAGCAGTGGCACCATGCCTAGCCGGTGAATTGGTTCCGTGGGAGCGGGACGCGCGGAGGGAGTTGTCCATGACGGGCGAGAAGGTCCGATTTCCTCAGTGTCCTCCTAGATATCTGTGCAGAGGAGGGGATTGATCACGAGATCTGAGCGCTGTTCGGCGGCGGCGTCAGGTAGGGTTGTCAGCAGAGGCGGTGGAGGCCGTGGTGGCATCGACGATGGGAGGGCTCTGGCTAGCAGCCAGTGCAGAGGCGGCGGAGGCCGTGGAAGCATCGACGACGGACAGGAGGAACCCCGAAATCGCCGGGTTCCTCGGTGGTCGTCTGTGGATTCGCTCTGATTTACTGTATCTGAGGAAAGGGGACGGGAGGGGATAAGGTTGCATCGGGCAAGGAGTAACTCGGACGACGGGAGGTGCGTTATTACCGCTAATTAAGGAGACGCGACGATTGACTGCTAATTAAGGAAACACTAATTAAGGATGTGCATTATTACCGCTAATTAAGGAGACGCTAATTAAGGAGGCGCGCGATGGACGACGGACGAAAAGCTTGACGTAGGAGAGGCGTCCGATTTCGTCCGTGCTGATTCTAGGTCGTCCGATTTCGTCCGTCCGGCAGAAGACAGGACACTCCATACTTTTATAGTAGAGATATGTGAGTGGATATTAGGTATCTTTTGAAATGTATTGTAAGGCCTCTTTTGCTAGAAATGCAGAACATCGGGATCGAAAATAAGCACGATTAGCATAGGATTGCTCACGTACGACATGGGATTGAGAAAATACATGAATTTTATGTCGTGGATGTTCAATTCACGCTAATAGACAAAACAAATGCAAAAGGATTATTTGGCCATTTGTATGCAACATATATCCTTTTCCCTTTGTCTTTCCAGATATGAATGTAAAAACCAAGTTTGAGTGGACTGTAAAATTCCTTTGAAACCTATAACAAGGGAAAATCTCCGTGTTATATATGCTGCATTTTATTGAAAAATTGTTCAATAATATGTAATAATGGTATACAACAAATGGATCAGTAGATTTCGTTCAATATTTGTAGGAGTGAGAAAACTAATCGCACGAAAAAAAATACCTCCCTATGTCGCACCCCAGATCAACACCGGAGGCGACTAACGCGCCGCCTGAAAACCACTCTGCCCTGTCGCTGGCTCGCCTCGTCGCCGCTGTGGCGGCGGCGAGCCCAGCTGCCGAAGGGGAACTGGAATTGGTGGGCGACGGAGTACGTCGCTGGAACTGTTGGGGCGACCACAACCGACGTGTCGACGAGCAAGGACCAGGGCGGCGACCCTGTGTCGGAGACCTACTACCGGTGGTGCGCCATGGCCGACGACGGAGGTCCAGGGCTACTTGGGGCCGGGTCGGAGTTGGGAAACCCTATATCGGTCTTATTTGGGTGGCTACCATGTGTCGCCTCCCCATGCTGTCTACGTTGGTTGGAACGATCCATCGCTGGTGTTCACGCTGCTGGCCCGGTTGCCGGTGGATATGGAGTGGCTGATATGCAGGGCGCCGGCGGGTGGCTTAGGGACTACTGGATCGGCTTGAATCAGAGGGTGATTATGGGTTCTTCTCGCGGTAAGACCCTGTTCAGCTTGATGTCTGGCCTCAATTATCTGGCCGGGGTACATTTTCGGAAGGATCCGCCGGAGTTCTCCATTGGGCGCTTCATGCGTTTAGATTACAAGATCGAGTGTGATTCGGTCATGTGTAGCCTTATTTCTGGCCGTGCGGCTTGAGAAGGGTGTGACATGAAAGCTTCTTTGTCTGTTATCATCATGGGACATGTCGGTGTTTCGATTTCCATGGTGAAGACAGTGGTGAAGAATGTCATGGCGGGTAAGGTCTAAGTTTTAGTAACGACGGAGCAGGTCTTCAAGGTTTTAAGTAGTCAGCTTGGTGTTAAGTAGTGGCGGCATTGGCAAGCAACCGAGGACGGCAATGCAGGAGGAGTACATAGTCTTATTTTCTTAGGGTTCAACTCTAATGTCTGACCTTATTGGTTGTATCTGGCAATGAAGGCCTTTGCATTCTGTACTCAAATCATTTTCAAGTTTCATTTCTGGAACTTTGATGTTGGGTTGTTTGACTAACTTAAGTTGCAGAAATGAGAAATGATTTCAATTATAGCATGCACATAGCTAAGTGTATAACCAAGTTCTGAGTTGCATTTTCTGAAGCCCAAATAAAACTTTACCCCCTCTTGCTATGAAGAAACATGAAATTATTTTTCTATGTAAATTTGTGGCAGAATTATCTGAGATGTTCGATATCCTTTTCATGCTTGATAGCGCAAAATCAATTTAAAGCATACAGCGAACATCATATCATATGAACGAACATATTTGTCCCACTTGTAAACCAAGAAGCTACGATAAAAGCATATACAGAATAAATCGTTAAAGAGGATTAGTTACTTTACCCACCAACCAATTAGAACGAACGGTTCACATATAGTGGCATTAAAATGTGATTTTTTCCAAGGTAAAGGGTTAATGTAGATCAGATTAAACGTCCATTACATAAAAACCTGCACAAATGCAATGACAATATGCTAGTTCATCCATACACGTAAAGAACTGAAATGCCATCACATGAATAAGCCTTCTTTGACAGAAGAAGAACTCAATCAACAAATGAAGAACCATGCATCCATCAGGAAGATGGATTCCGAATTTCATTTCAGTCTAGCCTTGGACTAATTATATCTTCACCATTGCATACACATCAACCAAAGCACGACGGTACTACTAGAAACCCTACAGTAGCAGGGAGGAGCAGCACTCATTCCCAACAGGAAATGTAGCCAAAAGATGAATAGTGTCGGTAAGAACAACAGTACATACGCACACGCGCGTGTTGATCGATCAATGGCATCCATATCCATCGTTTCCACTGTCCAAGATTACGACTAGACATATTAACCTCCGAATTAATTACTTACTTAAGCCCTACCTCGCTTGATCGATCGGCTCGGAAGCTAGTTGAAGACGGAGAGCGGCAGCATGCACCCCGCCGCGTGAGCCTCCGCCGCCGCCATCGCAAGGGCCATCTCGTCGCCTGCACCGCCGCTGTGGCCATTGCTGTTTCCGCTGGAGCTGCTCGCTGCCGCAGCGTCCTCGTGGCCGGCGCCCGGCATGAGGAAATGCCCGTGCATGAAGTGCTGCGGGTGCGGGATGAAGTAGTGGCCCTGCGCCGGCACGGCGCGCGCGACGATGACCTCCGGCTGCCTGTCCGGAGCATGCATGGAGACGGGTTGCGGTGGGGAAGGCGCGGGCTTGGACGCCTTCTGAGACGCCGACGACGGAGGCGGACGCTTCCGGCGCTTCTTCTCGTAGGCGATGCCGCGGGCCTTGGCCTGGGAGTCCCTTATCTCGCGGAGATAGAGGCGGACCGCGCGGGCGCCAAAAGGGTTAGCCTCGGGCCTTCCTCCGTGCTCCTCGAAGGCGGCGCGGAGGCGGCCGACGAGTGCGTCGAGGCTGCCCCAGGCCTGGCGGAGCGGGCAGGGGCACGGCGCCGGCGGCGACGGCTGGCCGAAGAAGGGGCATCCCGCGGCGTGGACCTTGGTCTTGCCGAACTGGTCGAGGTAGCGGAGGAACTCCAGCACGTGTGCGCCGCTGCAGCGCGCGAGCTCCAGCGGCGGGCGGTGGTTGCGCAGGTACTGCCCGAACGTGTGCCAGTCCCGGCGCTTCTGCGACTCGTACCGGCTCGGCCGCGGCGCCGCCTCCGCCCCGCCGCCCGGGCTGTCGGCCGCCGTCGCCCCCGCCATGCCCTGCATGCCTGTCTCCCTCCTTTGACCTCAGATCTGCATGCCAACATCGACCCTCCGTCAGTACTACAAAGAAGCTGAGACAAAAGACACCTTGATTTTCACAGAGCTAGCACGGAGCTTGCGCAAGCTGCAAAAGCTGTTGGAGCTTCTCGAGGAATTGGAGCCTAGCTAGGGTTTCGTAAGGGGGGGAATCGGAATGGACCGATCAGCAAGCAGCTGGTCCTGAGCTAGCTTGTACGGTGCAGGGCCGACCAAGACGGCCTGAATCTGAGCTCAGCTGCTGCTGATGCTGCAACCAAGAAACTGACACGCGCGCTGGACCTCCTGCTGCGCAACAAGCTAAGCTTGCAGCAGCAGCAGGAGGTAAAAGAACAACAGACGATCATACATCACCTGGCACGTACGGAAGCGAGGGGAAACCGATGACGCCGGCCAGCCGGCAGCTCGCCGCGCGGCTCTGCGGAGGTGAGCGTATGCGGGGACGGATCGACGGAGGGAGACGCGAGGCGAGGCGAGCGAGCTGTCGGGTGTGGATTGCAACGGCGAGCAGGAGGGAGTTGTGGTGGCGAGGGGAAGGAGGAGTAGGGTGGGCGGGGACGGGGTGTGTATATAGGTAGGTAGATAGCCACGGCACACGGGGGGCAAGGGGAGAGGCGGAGCGGAAAGCTGGTTTGAGGGGACGGAATTGAGTTGGGGATGCTCGCGAGGGAGTGAGCCTCTGAGGAGACGGAGACCCATCGACCTGACCGGTGGCGGTGACCCCAATCATTTAAGGCCTCGGCAGGTGCAACAGAGCTCCTGATGTATGTATCTGCGTACGTATTCCTGTATGCCATGTACGTCTATTTTTTCCAAACAGAGAAAGTTGTAGTATGTGCTAATAATTGGGTCGTAAACGCAAAAAAAAAAACAATTGGGTCGTTTCTTTTTGATGGCCACCTACGGTCTTCAATATATTTTGAAAAAAACTCAAGCCCTGCATTTACACATTCAGTGAATGGAAAATATTATGTCGTGTATACATGTGATTACAGTACGAATCAAGAAGATTTTCTATTCATTTGTGACCTACAAAGCCTGCTAAAAAATTCAAATGATAATTTGAGTAATAAATATAACCACTAATTTCTTGTTTTCCTTTTTGCAATGAGCTGCTATTGTTTGGTACAATGCATGCTTAAAAACTCAATGAGTAGTTTCATCGATGATTTTATCTCTATTTTTACAAATCATCGAAAATGTAAAAATTGCAATCATTGTGCATCCATGGAGTCATTTTATTTACACTAGTTGCTAGAACATTGTTTTGGCCAAAGAAGGTGTTGAACGAATCATGCCCTTTCTATGAACAGTTTTCTCACGGTTTTGAACCAAATTAAAAAAAACAAATAATTTAAAAATTCTAAGATAATACAATCCATAGCATGGAGTTTTTTTTTTCAATATACTAACCTTAACAAAAAACATCGATTTTGAAATATTTTGAAGGAAAAAATCTTTCACAACATGGTCTATTATGAATGGACATTCATAACTTTGAAATCAAATTACTAAGGACACTGTCATATCCACGACATAGTTCATAGTAAGGTGGTCATATTTGTCAAAAAGGTGCATTTTTCATGACATGCAATAGGTCAAAAGGGATTTCCAACTTTTTCTTACAAACATCAAAGTGTTAAAAACTGGAATCTTTGTGAAGCAAGTGCAAACTAGAATCTCTCCAATTTTCACAAAAATCAGAACATATTGAGAATGGTAATTTTATCACCTTTTATCATACAAATGAATGTGAAACGATTTTCTGAAAGCAATTAGAATTTAAACTCCATGTGTGTGATAGTTTCTTCTTAAACTTGAATCAAATGATTTATAGCCCAAGTAGGATTGTAAGCAGTAAAACCACAAATGGGATTTAAAGTTTCATTCCCTTGCTATGAATAGCTTCGCCGACATTCTTCTTGAATTAGAAAAAAGAAATCAAAGAAACTAGAAAAAATATAAAAATGCAATCCTTTGGCATATTTCTTCTTTAATGTGTGCTTGTTGCTAGTAAAGAATATTAAAATGGAATTTTACATTATTGAAGAAAAACCTTAACAAAATAGTTAATCATGTACGAAAATTCATGAATTTCAACACAAACAACTAGACACCACTCACATATCCAGGTGTCATTCATGGCAAGGCCCACGATCCGATCCAGGCTTTTTGAGGGATCTGGCCTTTTGGATGAATCATTGTATGATCAACCACAATCAAAATATCATGCCTTTTGACCTACCAGCAAGTATAAATATCTTGGTTTTCGCAACTTCGAAAAGGTTTTTGATGATTTCCTTAAACTGCTCAGCAATTTCCTTAAACTTCGAAAAGGTTTTTTCTACGATTTTCATCTACCAGCAAGTTGTTGTCTTCTTGGAAACCAATACTATTCAATGGAAACCACACAAAAAAGTCAAGTTTAAAAGTTTTTAGTTTTTCCCAATAGAAATGATTTATGTTGGGAAGGTAGAATTCCATAGGCATATAAATTTTCAAGTTCAAACTCAAAAATATTTAGTAGAAACTCTAAAATAAAAAATTCAGCAATGAATAATAACCTTTACGTCTACTATTTACTGCTGAAGTTGGGATATTCATAGATTTTAAAGAATTTCTCGTTTGAACTTATAAATTTACATGTATATTAGTATATAAAAATCTACCTTCGCATGTTAACCTAATGTTTTCAGAATTTCCATGGGTTCTACCTAATATCGGTTCTCTCTCTTCGGAGGAACCAGACTTGCCCATACCACAAGACAGTGGGATTCCCCCCCCCCCCCCCGTGTGGAGAGCTCCCAAATAGTGTTTTGAGAGTCGTACTCAACTTTTCCTCCGCCGCCTCGCCGGCACGCTCCTTGCTTCTCTCCGGCGGTGCTGCCGCTCGGCGTGGGCCTGGATGCGTCGCCTGGCTTGTACATAGTAGTGCTAGGTGTAGTTTTAGGCTTGTTGCTTCGTTTGCCTATATGGCGTCTGGGAGTAGGTCGACGGATCTCGGCGGCCAGATCTGCCGCGCCGTTCTCTTCTTCTTCTTAGCGGCAGTTCGCCGGTGGCAGACGATGCTGCTAGCGACGATGGAGAAGGCGCGCATCTCCCTTAATAAGGTACGCAAAGGAAGCATCGATCTAGGGTTTTCCGGCCAGCCCTGGATTCGGGTTCTTCTTCCTCTTCTTGGTGTGATACTCTGGAGGTCGGAGTTCATGGTGAAAGGAAGATTTACCAGCTTTCATAAGGCCGAACCCCTGGTCTTCTGCTGCATCTTCTTCGATTTGTCTCCTCTGCTCAGTGGCAAGGATGCAGAGTCTGATGACAGATCGGTGCATATTGCTCGTCGGCGGGAAGCTAGGCTTAGTAGGATTCCTGGAGATGAGGAATTTCTTCTTCTATGCCGCAGAGGATGCGGGAAGAAGGGAGAGCGACTTGAATCCGGAGTTCTACGAGGAGATCATGTGACTGCAACCTGCGGAGATCCTCAATGGAGGCAAGCTTGTGCCTCTGTTATCCATGGCCAAAGGGGCCGCTCCGTGCTGGGGTGCTGCTTGCATCACAGCTTCATCAACCTCCAGGCCGCAGTGCCAATTCGGAGGCCCTTACTCAGTTCCGTTGCGGCAAGTTTCGTCTCTCCACCGACAAGTGGTTGTGTCCCCGGCGATGGCGATGGCGGCCGTTGCGTCGAGCTGCTTGCTCTCGGTGGAGAAGGACCTGATTGCAGTATTTGCAATTTAATTAAGGTCCTTTTTGTAAAAGCCAGGGACTTGGATGTAATTTTCCTTTTCTTCGAGGTCCTTGATGTAATTTGTATTCCCACCGCATAATGCAGTCTGGACCCTTCGGGGTCCTTCTCCTTGTTCAAAAAAAAAAAAAAAGACTTGCCCGTACCTATGGGGCCTGAAGGTAGACATCCACCTCGTGGGCTTGATGGCAGACAGGCTGCGAGCGGTGATTCTTTCCACGACATGAAAAAGGTCGTCATCTCACCCGTCTTTTCACCGCCTCCCTCCTTCACTCACTCACTCCCACACTGCACACAGCTCTCTCATCCATTGATGCGTGGGGGCATAGAGACGTCCCGTCACCTGCCGGCGCAACCGCGCAAGCCAACAAACCGCCGCAGCGCCACCGCTGTCGACCGCTGCGCGTGGTACGTATGGGGCTTCTACTGCCCGGTCGGCATCGATCGCCTAGCCTCCATCATCGATCTACCGGTTAAAAACCACCACAGATATCACGTACTCGAGCTTGCGCTCTCTCTATCTCCCATTCTCCCGATCTGATCTGCAGTTCCCGAGCATATATACGGGTAAAATGTATCATGTACCCTAATGTCCTCTCATGTACTTCTAATTGTTCTCTACAACGTTAGTACTCCTAGGTTACAGCTACAGTTCTCTGGCACATATATACAGTGGCTAATTGTGGCTCGTTAACCCCAAGAAGACAACAACTTGGCCTACGCAAGTCTTGTCAGTCGAAACTGCAGCCTACGCACGCTTGCTGTTCGCTCCGTCCTCCTCATACCTCTGTTTATGTTTTGCTCCAACAGTGTCATGCATGGGCGTGCCATGTGTCTAATGGCCTCACTAATCGCTAATTCAGTATTTTTGGGAGTACAAAATCCCTTCCGAGGTGTAAAACGATTTAGGATTTTTCTGATTTGGACATACGTAGACTTGTTTTAGGGCGTGAACACTAGTGGAAACCGGACCTTTGGTGGAGAGGGGTGTTGGGCTCTAGTCCCGGGCGTGGTACAACCCGGTACTAGAGGAGGGAACTAGTACCGGGCCGGCTGCTCTGACGCTGCGCAGGTCTGGTCTCGGGTCGTAGGGCACCTCTAGTTCCGGGCCGTGATACCACCCGGGACCGAGGCAGTCAGCGGCAGGGCAGAGATTGGAGGGTGGACCTTTCGTCCCGGGCCGTGGTACAACCCGGGACTAGAGGTCCCGCTATATCATCTCCCACCCCGGGCCAGCCACCATTTTTGAACTCTCAAGCTCATCTCCATCGTTTCCTCTCTCACGATCAAGTGTAGCCCCTTTTTTTCCAAGATTTGTCAAGATAGACGACACCCATCTCTCCAAGGGTTAGCAACACTTGATCATTTCACCCGGCGGCCGAATTTTAGCCATTTCCATACAAGTTTACCTCATTTCATTTTTTAGTGCTACCTAGGTGTTTGATAAAATGCCTAAGCTAAGTAGTTCATATTTTTATATGTTTCTTGAGCTCAAATTAATTTATGATTTGTGGATTTTAGTGTCGTCTCGGTCCTCACCGCCGTCGATAGCCCCCGCCGTCCGTGACCGGCACCACCTCGGTGAGCCTCTTTTTTATCTTTTATTTTAAAAAAATTACTTGTATGATTTGAATGCATATTTATTTTTTCTTGTATAATTTTCTTATGTTTTTTATATGTATAGTGTCATGGTTTTGATATCCGTCCCCGTCGGCCCTCGTCCGGTCTATGATTCGGATGTGGTATATCTTTTTAACTATTTATTTTGTTTCGTGTTTATAACAATCATGCCGACCAACTTGACGTAGATATATTTTTATTTAGGAGGTAGTTGAACCGGAAATTCCGCTGGACCCTATTGTCGAGTATTTAAAAAGAGAAAACGACGATTTGTGAGCAAAATTGAATATAAGTGAAGATCTTCGTCTCCAATGCCTAGAAGAGAAGATGGAATTGGACTTGAAGATTGCCGACATCGATGATGCTCACGGGGTCGAGCTTGCCGACGTCGTCGCTACCTACGAGATGAAGATGGATGCAATGCGCGTCAAGCTTAAAAAGTTTAGAAATTATGTCATTAGTCAAGAGGCTTGTTATCATTATGTTGTTGGTTCAATAGTTACCTTAGTTGCGATTCTGATCGCATTTGTTGTTGGATTTAAATTCTTTAGATAGTTGTATTCTAGCTAGTTTCAATTAATTTATGTTTTATGAGAACTATGTATTACATTTGGTCACTACTCTACTTTGGTTTTAATGTGATGAACTTGTATTAATGAATATGGTCGGTTTCCTATTATGTTGGTTTACCGTAATGGGTTTTAGCGGTGATTTGCAGATGAGTCATCCATGGATGTACGCTGACCGACGCACTAAAGAGTACATGGATGGCGTGCAATCTTTTCTCAATGTGGCTAAGGATAACAAGGGGCCGAATGGTTTTATGTGTTGTCCATGCAGTAAATGTCGGAGTGAGAAGGATTACACTAATACAGACAGGATTCACCTCCACCTGATAACTTCTGGTTTCATGCCCGGCTATAATTGTTGGACCAAGCACGGAGAAAAATGGGTTACGATGGTAACCCAACAGGGGAAGCTGATGATGAAGAGGTACCAGATGATCCCATCATACATGATGATTTACGTGGGGTCATCGTTGATGCACATACCCTAGCAGAAACTACACTTGAGAAGTTGAAGTTGGAGCGCATGTTAGAGGATCACAAAACAAAGTTGTACCCAACTTGCGAAGATGGCAACACAAAGCTCGGCACCACACTGGAATTATTGCAATGGAAGGCAGCAAATGGTTTATCTGACAAGTGATTTGGGAGTTTACTGAAAATAGTGAAGGACAAGCTGCCGGCTGGTAACGAATTGCCCGAGAGTGCGTATGAAGCAAAGAAGATTATCTGCCCTCTAGGATTAGATGTGCAGAAGATACATGCATGCATTAATGACTACATCCTCTACCGCGGTGAGAAGTATGCGAATTTGAATGAATGCCCGGTATGCGGTGCATTGCGGTATAAGATCAGAGCAGATGACCCTAGCGATGTTGAGGGTCTACCCGCCAGGAAGAAGGTTCCTGCCAAGGTGATGTGGTACGCTCCTATAATACCACGGTTGAAACGTTTGTTCAGAAACAAAGAGCATGCCAAGTTGTTGCGATGGCACAAAGAAGACCGCAAGAGCGACGAGATGTTGAGACACCCTGCTGATGGGTCGCAGTGGAGAAAAATCGATACAGAGTACAAGGAATTTGCACGTGACCCAAGAAACTTAAGGTTTGGTCTTAGCACGGATGGCTTTAATCCTTTTGGGGAGCAGAGCAGTAGTCATAGCACCTGGCCTGTGACTCTATGTATCTATAACCTTCCTCCTTGGTTGTGCATGAAGCGGAAGTTCATTATGATGCCAGTGCTCATCTAAGGCCCGAAGCAACCCGGTAACAACATTGATGTCTACCTGAGGCCATTAGTTGATGAACTTTTACAGTTGTGGCGTGATGAAGGGGTACCTGTGTGGGATGAGTACAAACAAGCGGAATTTAACCTACGAGGGTTGTTGTTTGTAACCATCAATGATTGGCCTGCTCTTAGTAACATTTCAGGACAGTCAAACAAGGCATACAATGTATGCACACACTGTTTAGATAGCACTGAAAGTATATATGTAGGTAACAAGAATGTGTACCCGGGTCATCATCGATTTCTTACAACTCAGCATCCCCTAAGAAAGAAAAGCAAGCAGCCGCATTTCAAACTTTGTGAATGCAGTACTTAATTTATAAATTTTTGATGTAGCATCAAACTTTGTGATGTGAAATGATCCACTGCGCATGTAGTACTTGATTTATAAATTTTTGAATTGATTTTAAATTAAGTGTATGTAGTACTTAATTTAAAATCAAGCGCATGTGATACTTCATTTTAAACCAAAACAGAAAACAGGAAAATGAAATCAATTTTTACTTGATTTAGACAAGTAAATCAAAAGATATAAAAAAGTAAGAAATCAGAAAATTTAAAAAATCAAACTCTAGTACCGGGCCGTGCGACCACCCGGTACTACAGGTCCACTGGGCTTGGCGCGCAAATTTTCGCGGCCCTGAGGGACCTCTAGTACCGGGTGGTAACACGGCCCGGTACTAGAGACCCTCTAGTACCGGGTGGAGCCACGACTCGGTACTAGAGGCCTTTTTGGCGCTAATTTGAGTGGCTCGGGCCAAAAAAATTCCCAAGTCCAGCAAATCGACGCTCCGCCTCCGGGCTCCAGACGACGCCGCCCCCTGCGCCGCCAGGCTGCCAGATTTCGTCCCTGCGCCGCCGCCGCCCCGGCCGTCGCCGCCCTCTTCTTCTCCGGCCCCGGCCGTCCTGCTCCGGCTCCGGCGGCCGTTGCCCCGAGCAAAGATCTTCCCCGAGCCGCGAGCAAAGATCGTCCCCGAGCCCCGGCCGAGCAAGATCGTCCCCGAGCAAGATCGTCGCCCCCGACCCAAGGTGAGCTCGCCCCCCCTCTCAGATCTAGTGCGCGGCGGCGGCGGACCCTAACCCTAACCGCGGGGCCGGCGCCGGAGTTGGCATTCAATGCAAAGGACACATTTTTAGGGCCTAAGGGCCATTTCATTATACTTAGGGGAGGTCATTAGGGCCATTACATTTTGGGGGTGGCCATAAGGGCCATTACATTTTTGGGGGGATCGGAGGGGTCATCGTCGCCGGCGCCGCGCCTAGTCGTCGAGGTCGATAAGGGTCGGCTTAGTCCGGAGGTGCGCAGGTACTTCCTGTTCCTGCGGCGCCTGCTCCTGCAGTGGCTGGCCCTCCGGTGGCGGTGGCGGTGGCTGCTCCTGCCACTGTGGCCACGCCTCCCCCTCCTGCTCCTGGGGCCGATCCGGCGACCAGCTCCCGCCGGTAAACACCCAGGACTGGCCAACGAGGCCGGGAGGCAGAGGGGGCGGCGGCGGAATGCCCTGCCGCGCCTGCTCCTGCTCGCGTTCCATGGCGTAGTGCCACGGCTCGACCTCGTCCGGGTCGTAGTACTGCGGTGGCGGCGGTGGTGGACCTAGACCAGCACGACCTCCACCGCTTGATCTCGTCCTCGACGAGGCTGCGGTTGGAGGCCTCGAACGCGGCCACCATCTCCGGGTCCTCGTCGTCCTCGGGGACCTCCTCCTCGAACCACAGCGCGTCGGGCATCGCTGGGTACTCGGTTCGGACGGCGCTGCGCACCAGGGCGAAGTAGGAGCGGCGGCGGTCCTCGTGCTCGTCCCTGAGCCACCCCTCCCAGTACGGGGACGCCGGCCCGTAGGCGGGGTCGTTGCGGAGCGCCGGCGGGAGGAGGCGGCGCCGGCGCGCGATCTCCCTGTCCAAGTTCCTCCCAGGGAGCGGGACCGCCGGCACCAGAATCCTCTGTGGGTACAGGTGCCAGCCCTCGGGGAGGTGGACGTCGCTCCACTCCAGCGTGGCGGCGTTGTCCCAATGGCACTGGCACTCCGGCTCCGGCTCCGGCACGTAGCGCCGGCGCCGGATCTTCCTCCCTCCGGCGGTGGTGGTGGTGGTGCGTGATGGCGCGGCGGGTGCGGGGGCGACACGCACCGGTGGCGCGGTCCTCCGCACGCCCTGCGGAATGATGCGCAAGGCCGCCGGCGGTGGAGAAGCGCCGCGACGGCCGGAGGACTCGCGGATGGAGGACTCGCCGGCCTCGTACTTCGGGGACTTCCCGAACCAGCGCGACATGGCGGCGAGGGCACTGGACTCTGTGGGAGCGGAGCGGAGTGGAGTGTCCCTATCCGCACGGGCACGCCCCTTTTTAAAGACCAAGGACGGGAACCGTCGCGGGGGAGGGGAACCGTCGGGTGGGCCCCCTGGAACCGTCGGGTGGGCCAGCGCCACGCTGGAACCGTCCCGAGTCGCTGGCAAGTGGGCCAGGTGCATTGACTGCGGGTGGGCGGGGGCCGTTGGTGGTCAGCATTGACCACGGGGGGTGAAGGCGAGGCGGCCGGGTGGGAACACGAGGCGGGGACGTGAAGACGAGGCGGGGCGGGAACACGAGGCAGGGCGGCGGGGTCAGAACTGGGCCGCTGGCAGGTGGGCCAGCATTGACCACGCGTGGCCAGTGGGCGGTCACACGTGGCGGTGGGGCGGGTGGGCGCTGGCAGGTGGGCCAGCGATGACCACGCTGGCCACCTTTGACCAGGTTCTGGCCCAAATTTGGGCTGGGCTAGGATTGGGACAGCCTATGTTTTTTTTTTTGAAAGATTTTTTCTTTAGATGCAATATTAAATTGTTTTTTTTTGCATATTTGTATAGTTCCCTACTTTGAATTATTGTACTAATGCTATTATTGTTTTATCTTTTTTTTGTATTAGTTAAACAATGGATGACGATGCTCCCTTCGCAAGGAGAGAAGGGGAAGAAGAGATGCTTTCCTACATTAGGGAACCCGGGGAATTTCGGCATCCCGCGGAAGGAGCCGAAGAAGATGATGGCTCAGAGTTTTTGAACGACCATGGTCCGGGAATGGAACCGGATCAAAGAAATAACGAGTACGATGAGGACTCGGAAATTGGTGGACCCACACCGTCTGGCGAGGTATATTAAGCCTATGTTGAGCTGATGCAATAACTGATTTGTGCATATATGTATTCACACATGTTTCATATTTTTAGACCTCCGCATCGAACCAATCCACTAAACGAGGCCATGCCCAAGGGATGGGCAAAGACGAGCATCTCCACCACCGCGTGCGCCGACTCCACTGCCGCGTGAGCCGACTCCGCCACCGCGCCAGCCCACTCCGCCGCCGCATGAGCCGACTCCACCGCCGCATGAGCTGACTCCGCCGCCGCATGAGCCGACCCCTGAGCCCCGACATAGGAAGGGCGCCACTTCGTCGTCCATGGGATTCGGGCAAGACCCCCGACGTTCGCCCCTCCCAAAAGTACCCAAAAGCCTTGACGACCTCGGAGCTTGCGACATGACTAAAGAGCAATTGGATGCGTGGGTGGATGCAGACACAAAAAGACAGCTTGCACGGAAAAAGCCCGAGGAAAAGCAAACATTTACTGGAAAGGAAAAAAAGTGGGCTATTGGATTCGTCACGGAACCATCGCAATATGAGAAAAATAAGCCAGATAACTATTTACGAGCTCTGAGTAAAAGTAGTAGCTCTCCCAAGACGGGAAGTAGTAGTGCCAGAGGGAAAAGAGACGTTGCCCAGCTCGGACAACAGGCAAACAAGTCGATAGCCCCGCTCGTAGTTATACCCAGTGGTCATGGCTCCGCGACGGACCTAATTCCTACTTTATCCTTCAAGAAGAACTTTGCTGCAGATGCTGGTATTACTCTTGCTCAACTGGACAACGAAAATCTCCTTCCGTCTGATGTAGATGATTCATGGAAATGGAAATGGGGGAGGTCCCTGCTGCGAGGTGATCAGATAAAGTTTCTACCGACATGTCTGCGACAACTCCATAGTTGGTACATGAAAACCACAAAGGAATTTGATGAATTTATGATCTCTGTGAAAGTTACAAAAAAACATTTCACGGGTGAAGACATGTTCACAATTGAGCTCGAAGAACTCTGGTACTTATACAACCTTGACGCCCTCGACTTGGGTCTCGTCGTGCCTACTGTCTGTAAGTGATTCAATTCATTTATTTCCAAAAAAGATAAAGTCTTTAGCTCTCAGCTCGTTCATTGCCATCGCTAACTATGCTCACTACGGTATAGGTTCATTGCCATCGCTAACTATGCTCACTACGGTATAGGTTTAGACGTACGTGAACAATCATATTCATCAATTGATTTCCAGTGTCATTCATAATTTTTGATAGTCATGATTAATATTCGTATTGATCTCCTTCTTTTATAGGCAGAGTCATTGCGCGAGAGTATGCCACTAAAGAAGCGCTTTCAAGCACTAGCAGAGAAACTTGCGGGGTTTCTGCTCAGCAATGTCATATCTACAAAAGGAACATACAATGGAGAATAACGGTGAAGTCCCGGTTATGATCTCCCGTGTAACCGAATAGACGGGCTCTAGTCCCGGTTATGATCTCCACACACGTGTAATCGAATAGACGGGCTCTAGTCCCGGTTATGAGCACCTCCATGTAACCAGATAGACGTGAACATATTTTTATTTATGAACATTTTGATATGTTATATGTAGTTTCTGTTTTTTAATTAATTAAACGCATATTTTTTTGCACCATTTCAATATTAAATTGGGAGGAAAAACAAAAAATTACAGGCTGCCACGTGTGAGGTCCTTGGTCCCGGGTCGTATGACCAATCGGGACTAGAGGTCCTCCACCACGCCCGCGCCTCGGCGGCCACGTGGGAGCCTGTTGTTCCAGGTCGTAACGGACCCGGTACTAGAGGAGGGGCCTCTAGTGTCGCCTTGATAGTCCCGGGTGGTACTAGAAACCCTTACGACCCGGTACCGGTGGCCCTGTTTTCACTAGTGGAATGGTTAGTCGCATACTGCGCGTTGCCTTCAAACAGGACCTAGCAATGAAAAAAATAGGCCGTTAGATTGCTCAGAACACCTTGGGCCGAGCCCGCGTGAATCTTAAACCATCCCTCAGCCTAGACCCTGCGCGAACGTTTGATTCAGCCGTTTTTCCTAAGACAGATGTTTTGCTCCAACACTGTCATGCATGGGCGTGCCATGTGTCTAATGGCCTCACTAATCTCTTCAGATAACCCTGGGACGTGTAACTTTTTTAGAGTTCGGCGGCTGAATCAGCGTTGTTCAACGTAGGTACAGTCGCACGTAAAGTTGCACTGTTCGTAATGGCCCAGGAGAACGGTGTGCCTGACGAGGGCGACGCAGACTGCATTAACGTCACTGCTTGTAGTGTACTAATGACGCCCAGCTACTGAATGTCGATCCCATGCATGGAACGATCGATCGGTATGCTAGAGGAAGAAGGCATACCAGGCTAGTAACTGTGCTGTCGGCCTGTACGTACCTAAGTATACGTACGTGCGTCGTACTCGACAGTGCAAAATGTATTTAGGCTAATACTCCTAGTCGTGCACGTTTAGTTCATGCGGTGATGGCCAAACAGAGCGACGTGCTGTTGATGCCATCTCCACATGGGGCATGCAGGTTCGCTCGTTCAGGGCATCTCCAGTCGTCCCCCAGCGGCCAGGCCTTTTTAGCGCCGTGCGAAGGAAATCCTACCAACCGCCTCCCAGAAGTCGATTTAGCGCCGTTTTTAGCGCCGCTTCGTGCCGGCGAACCCAGCCCAAACCCATCGCGCTGGGTTCCGCTTGGGGGGGGGGGGGGGGGCAAAAGACGTCCGCGGGCCAGACTTGTCGGCGAGGCAAGGCGATTTCCCTTTGCGCTCTTCCCTCCATAATTTTGATCTTTCCCTCCATTTCTCCCCCACATATACCTCTCCCTCCCGCCCGATCCCGCCATTTCCCACAGATCTGGCCGCCATGGCTCCCGTCCGATTCACAGGACCCCGCGCCGTCACCGTCCCCACGTCCTCCGCCACCTCCATGACCGGGAAGAAGCCGCGGAAGCCGAGAGCGCCGAAGGAGAGGCCGCCGGGCATGAGCAACGCCAAGTGGATCACCGACGAGGCGCGCCGGAAGTCGGACAACATCCAGCGCCGGGCGAGGGAGAAGGCGCAGCGGCAGAGGCTCCTGGCCGCGCAACTGACGGAGGCCGAGGGCCAGGCCGCCGAAGAGGAAGAAGAACATGAAGAGGAGGTGGAGGTGCTGGATGAGCCACCAACTCCGGCTGCGTCTGCCGCGCCGCCGGTCAAGCGGAGGGGTGGCTTCTCTCCTCATCCTCATCCTTAGTTCGCCGGTTGGAGCCAAACCACCGTCGCCTCGCCATCGCCGTCGCCGCGCTGGAACGCACCCCCGCACTACTCCCCTGGGTACGCCGACGCTGACCCCCATGGTGGTTTCAACCCCAACCTCACCTTCCCCCACCATCCGCCGATGATGTACGTCGGCTCACCGCTACGCATCTTCGCCGTCGCTCCGCCGTTCCCTCCCCTTCGCCGCGCAGTCCCTGTTGGGCGGGATGCCCCAAGACAGCAGCTTCATGGACGAGATCATCACCACCGGCTCGGCGGTGGCGGCGGCATGCCCGGGCTTCCTCTCGCAAGGTGGGGAGTTTTTCTTGCAGGGCGGCGGGGATTACGGCCAAGGTGCGTCTGGCGCCGGTGGAGGCACGGAGGAGGCGGAGGCGGAGGCGAAAGAAGGAGAGGAGACGGTGCCTGCAGCTGCGGAGGGAGCAGAAGGCCCGGCCAAGGATGGCGACACAGCCGCCGTCCCAGGAAGGCCCCCAAGGCGGCGACGAAGCCGCCTATCGAGCCACGCATCAAGTGGACGACCATGGAGGATGTCCTCCTCGCCGAAGCATGGAAGACGGTCAGCCTCGACCCGATCGTCGGCGCCAACCAGTGCCTGGACAACTACTGGAAGAGGGTGAAGTCGGCGTACGACGAGCGCCGGATGATCGACCCCGACTTCCACGTGTGCGTCACGGAGCGCGGCCAGAAGGCCATGGCCAACCATTGGGCGAACATCGAGGCTGTCTGCAACAAGTGGCACGGAATACAGGAGGAGGTCGTGAACAGGCCGAAGAGCGGCGCCTACCGCGAGATGGAGGTGAGAATTTCCGCCGTGATTCCTTTCTTTGCGTCGCCATGTAGCTCATTGCTTCCAGTCCCGTCGCCATGTAGATCGTCCGGATGCTCAAGGCGTACAAGGACGACGAGAAGGCCGACTTCAAGTTCCTCCACGTCTTCATCGTCATCGTGGGGTGCGAGAAGTGGGCGGAAGTTCGCCGTGGGCTCGGTAAGGGCAAGGAGTACGTCCCAGACGTGGCGGCTGCTGGTGCGTCCGATGGCCGTCCCCCGATGGGCCACAAGAAAGCCAAGGCGGCGAGGGAAGCCGCGCCGGCAGCGGCAAAGCTCCAGGTGTCCCTCGAGACCTGCATCGCTGACGCCCATACCCACGCCGCCAAGAGGGAGGAGACCGCCAACAAGAGGTGGAAGGCGCTCATGGACAACTCCAAGGTCAAGAACGACCTCCTCAGGACCGGCACCGTGGCGAAGAAGAGGAACCACGACCTCGCCTTGCTCATGGGGGGCGATCCGGCCGAGATGGACCCCGAGGTGAGGACATGGTTCATGGCGCATCGCCGTCTCATCCTCAGCGACATCAGCCCGGCTCCGGCCCCGACCCCGACGGACACGAGCTACGCCACCCGACGGAGACGACCTACGACACCGTAGAGGAGGTGGTGAACTTCGGTGGCATTCCGGACTCCGAGGCGCTGGGGCTGCGGTCTAGTGGGCGGATTCGTTCGCAGCCCAACGCGATGCCACTCAGCTGGAGCGAGTGGTGGCACGAGCCGAGAGTCGCAACAACATGCAAGGTACCAATTTAAATCACTCTTTTTCAATATTGTCTTTTTCGGATAAAGAAATAGCGGATAGAGCGTCTAGATTAGGGGTATCTTTGGGTGATTCTAAAAAACAAGAAATTGACTCGGCTAAGCTTATTAAAAATTTGGAATTGGAGAGAACATGCAACATTTACAGAAAATTTAGATGACAAGTACGTGGATCAACCATATAGTTTAATCTTAAATAAAGCCTCTAGCTTAACGGAGGATCTAGAAGATGATGTTTTTGATCAGGGGGAGGACGGTCTGGTTGATGTACCGATCCAATTTGAGAAGGTCAAAAAGACTAGAAAGAAACGTGATTATTCTAACTCCACTAGGCGTAGGAGTGCAAGAATTAAAATTCAAGTTAAAAATAAAGATGTATGATTTAAGAGGCATGTTCTGGAATAGCGAGGGTTTTCGTGACCCGGGCAAACATTTATTTGTTCAAGAAACAATTAGGGAGCGACGATTAGATTTTATTGCCTTATCGGAAACAGGCAGGTCTAATTTCTCAACCCCTTTTTTAAGTCATCTTGCGGCCGGTTTCGATTTTAGTTGGTACTGTCTTCCACCTAGAGGGCGTTCTGGAGGCATGCTAATTGGGTAAATACGGCTTCTATCATGTTAAAAGTGTTGATGTAGGAGATTTCTGTGTGAAACTCTACGTTAAGACAAAGAGTGACGCCTTTGAATGGGTCTTAGTGAGCGTGTATGGGGCGGCACAAGATGATCATAAACCTCAGTTCTTGTCGGAGTTAGTTCGATTATGCGAAAAAGAACCGCTACCGATGTTAGTGGGTGGGGATTTTAACATAATTCGGAAACCTGAGGAGAAGAACAATAACAATTATAACCCACGTTGGCCGATCATGTTTAATACCATTATTCAAAGTCTAGAGCTGAAAAAATAGAGCTCTCGGGAAGACAATATACTTGGGCTAGTAGAAGAGAAAATCCCACCTATGAGAAGCTAGATAGGATCCTGGCTTCGGTTACGTGGGAACATAAATTTCCATTGGTTACAGTACAAGTTTTGACTCGTACTGGATCAGATCATACACCTTTATTGTTGGATTCAGGTGTACATGCCCATCTCGGAAACAAATCTCGATTCTCATTTGAACTTTCATGGCTTAGAATGGAAGGTTTTTATGAGATGATAGCGGCCGAGTGGGCTGCGTTTACTAAAGGAGACACACCTATCGAGGTGTGGCAGAACAAAATAAGACACTCCGACGCTATTTGCGAGGGTGGGCTAAGAATCAAAGTGGAAAATATAAGAAAGAAAAAGAAAAATGGATGCAAATTATTGATGTTCTAGATATTAAAGCAGAAACTACTCCGCTAACAGACGCTGAGCGAGCCGCCTTGAGAGAAGCAAATGATCGCATTTGTTTTCTAAGACGGGATGAGGAGAAAAATGGGCACAAAGGGCAAAGGTTAAATTTATTCGGGGGGGGGGGGGGGGGGAATAATACGAAATTTTTCCACCTCGTTGCAAATGGTAAACATAGAAAAAAGAAAATATTTCAATTAGAGCAAGATGAGGGAACCATATAGGTGAAGAAAATTTAAGAAATTACATCACGGAATACTACAAAAAATTATTTGGGGATTCGGCCCAAAATTACATCTCTCTTGATGAGGGACTTGTCATGACATACCGCAATTAACTAATGAGGAGAATAGCATTCTTACAGCTGATTTCTTAGTGAAAGAAGTGTATGAGGCTATATCTCAAATGGAGTTGAATAAAGCACCGGGACCGGATGGGTTTCCTGCTGAATTCTATCAAACCTTTTGGGAGGTTATTCGGGACGATTTGATGGCCATGTTCGGTCAGCTACAACAAGGCAATCTGCCCTTGTATAAGCTGAATTTCGGTGTCATCACTTTGTTACCTAAAAAAGAGAATGCGGTTCAGATACAAAAATATAGACCAATTTGCCTTCTCAATGTTAGTTTTAAAATTTTCACAAAAGTAGGTACTAATCGTATTACGAAATTGCTCAAAAAGTGATTAGCCGACGCAGTCGGCATTTATGCCGGGAAGGCACATCCTAGAGGGGGTGGTTGTCCTTCATGAAACATTCATGAACTTCATCGGAAGAAAATGGATGGGTCATCTTTAAAATTGATTTTGAGAAGGCGTATGATAAGGTGAAATGGCCTTTCTCCAACAAGCTTTGCGTATGAAAGGATTTACACAACAGTGGTGTAACTGGATTATGCAATTTGTTCAGGGAGGAAGTGTTGGTATTCGGGTTAATGATGACATCGGTCATTATTTTCAAACGAAAAAGGGTCTTAGACAGGGAGACCCACTGTCCCCAATGTTGTTTAATATTGTTGCGGACATGTGGCCATTCTTATTGCAAGGGCAAAGGAAGATGACCAGATTGGGGGGCTAATACCTCACTTAGTGGAAGGGGGCCTTTCAATTTTGCAATATGCAGATGATATGATTTATTTATGGAACACGACCTTGCAAAAGCGGTTAATATGAAACTCATCCTCTGTATTTTTGAACAACTGTCAGGTCTCAAAATAAATTTTCACAAGAGTGAGATTTTTTGTTTTGGGAAGGCCAAGGAGGTGGAAGAACAATACAAACAGATCTTCGGATGTGAATCTGGTTCTCTTCCATTTAAATATTTAGGAGTTCCAATTCATTATAGGAAATTGCGGAACGCCGAATGGCACCTAGTTGAAAGCCGTTTTGATGGTAAACTTGGTTGCTGGAAAGGAAAGATGTTGTCATACGGGGATCGTCTGGTACTTGTTAATGATGTTTTAACAAGCCTTACCAATGTTTATGTTGTCATTCCTTGAAATACCTAAAGGGGTAAGAAAAAGGCTTGACTTCTATAGATCTCGTTTCTTTTGGCAGAGTGATGAGATAAGAGAAAGTATCGTCTAACTAAATGGAACATTATTTGTAGACCAAAGGATCAGGGGGGACTAGGTGTGGAAGTGCTAGAATTAAAAAATAAATGTCTACTTAGCAAATGGCTGTTTAAATTGTTAAATGAGGAGGGGGTGTGGCAAGAATTGTTGCAGAATAAATACCTCCATTCCAAGACTTTAGCTCAGGTTGAGGCACAACCCACTGATTCTCCTTTTTGGAAAGGGCTCATGAGGGTTAAAGAGGAGTTTTTTAACAGAGGCGTTTTCAAAGTAGGAAATGGGAGGAACACCAGGTTTTGGGAGGACCTGGTTGGGAGACTCTCCATTAAAAAATTAGTATCCATTACTTTATAACATCATACAACATAGGGATGTATTCGTGTCTGATGTTTTTCTTAATGCGCCACCACTAAATATGAGTTTTAGGAGGGCGCTTGTTGGTAATAAATGGGACATGTGGTCTCATCTATGTACCCGGCTAATGGATGTTAATCTAACAGACAACCCTGATTCTTTTTGCTGGAAACTTACGCAAAATGGTTTATTTACCGTAAAATCTATGCATGAGGATTTGATGAATGGACATACTACATATTTGCGAACCTACTTATGGAAATTAAAAATACCGCTGAAAATTAAAATCTGTATGTGGTTCCTCAGTCGAAAACTCTTGCTCACAAAGGATAACCTTGCAAAGAGGAATTGGCATGGTAATACTAGGTGCCCATTTTGTGGAGATGCTGAAACTATTGAGCATTTGTTTATTAATTGCCCTTTTGCAAAACTTGTTTGGCGCGTGGTTTTTTGTACCTACAATATTCCACCCCCTTCTAATGTCACTAATATGTTCGGTAATTGGTTGAATGGGGTTGATAAGAAGACCAAAGCTAGGATTCGTATAGGCGTTTCGGCTATCTGTTGGTCCCTTTGGAATTGTAGGAACAATTTGGTTTTTAACCGAAAGGAAATTTTTCATGTTTTACAGGTTATTCATATGGCGACGCACTGGATCCAGTTAAGGGCTTTCCTGCTTCCCTAGGACCAGCGGGAGCTTATGGTTACTGGATGCTCAAGACTCCTGTTGGTGGCACATGATTTTTTCTCCCGGCATACGTGGCAACATATTAGTAGACTTTTGTAGTTGCTGTTTTGTGGCTGCGTTCGGTTGAGCTTTATCTCAGTTTCTAGGTGATTCGTGAGATATAAACTTTAAATACTTGTGGATTTAGATTTGTAATGAGGACGGGATACCCCTTTTCTAAAAAAACATTACATATGGATAACCATTTTTTTTTAATCCTACAGCGATGTAGGGGAAAAAACACCCAGACACAGCTTATAAATGCGACCGATTAAAATCGACCACGCCGTGGGACAGAGCGTGCATGCATGCGCTCGACTCAAACTTACAGTCTCCGGCCCGATCGATACTAGTGAGTGAAATTTGACAAAATTAACCCTTTGGCGAAACTTCAGCCAAAAATAACCTTTTTTGAAATTTTTTCGAAAACTAACCCTTTTGTGTGGCTCCCGCACCGGGGGCGCCACACCTTCATGTGCAACTCCCCAGGCTGGGGAGTCACACCTTCATGTGCAACTCCACAGGCTGGGGAGCCACACCTTCATGTGCAACTCCCCAGCCTGGGGCGCCACACCTTCATGTGCAACTCCCCAGGCTGGGGAGCCACACCTCTGCCAGCGTGGCAAAGCGGGCCCAGCCTGGGTTAAGTAGCGCCGGACACTGGGGCGCCACACCTTCATGTGTGGCGCACACATGCTAATTAAAATAAATTTTTCTAAGTCCTAGAATTTGTTAAAACCAGAGAAAAGTTCATGCATAATTAACAAAGCAAATGAAGTCCAAAAGTGGAAATTCCAATTGGCCATTGTTAAGCATGTTGTAAATATCCAGAAACATATTTTCAACAATTTTTATAAAATGTGCAAGGCTAGGAAAACATGCTAAACATATGGTATCTTTCTGTTTTTCTCTGTTTTCAAAACTCTCTGTTTTCTGTCTTATTTTCTTGCCACAAAAACAAGCATGCATCTATTGTTTCCAAAACTCCAAAATTTAATCTAAGGGCATGGATTGGTAGTCCATACACCAGAGAACAATGTCAAGCACAAAAATCACTAAATTGGATATTTTAGCTACATAAAATCATAGGCTAAAAACAGGTAGTTGGGTAGGTTTTCAGGGAAAAATCCCTATTGGAAAAAAAATCATAGAAAAACCCACACAAACCACAATGCATTTTTGGTTTCTTTGATGCTACCTTGTTAGATGACATTGCCAAGTTAAGATCAAGTATGATCCAAGACTTTGGGCAAAAATCTCTTAAGGCATCATAATGAAAAATGGCAGAACACAGGAAAAACTCAGGAAGAAAAACTAGGGTGAGTTCATGAAAAATTTAAATTGGCTTGAAAACAAAACACTCCTTGCATTGCATAGATGATTGCAACAAAAACTTGTTCAACCAAGCAAAACATTAGGCAAATAAAAGTTTTTGTTGGCTCAAAAATTTGGGTCCTACTGCCACTACACAAGGGCAAAATTTGGGCTGTGACAGATCTTCCCCCCTTAAAATGAATCTCGTCCCCGAGATTCGCAAGCGGGTACTAAGAGAGTGTAACCAAACATCAGCATGTGTATATTTAGGATTAAAATTATTAGGGTAGTATTTTCCTAGAATTTCCTAGTTAATGGGATTTGTTTTAGGAGAAAATCTTTAGTGTGACATTGTTTTGGATAATTTTGTTAGAACATCAGTAGCATGTCATTTTGATACTGGTTTGATAGCATGTCACCCTAGATGCATATTACTTTTCATTAGCCAAGCATGATTAGATAGGATTGTGTTTTGGAATAATTAGGACCCACTAGCATGAATAGATTTTGTGTCTAGTTTATGTTTTAGTGATTTTTACAAATGACCAGAGGGTATTTAACCTCTTTATGCTTTGGTATGATAGTGGAACACCCACTGATTCCATTACATGAATATAAACCAAAAATGCATTGTGGTTTGTGTGGGTTTTTCTATGATTTTTTTTCCAATAGGGATTTTTCCCTGAAAACCTACCCAACTACCTGTTTTTAGCCTATGATTTTATGTAGCTAAAATATCCAATTTAGTGATTTTTGTGCTTGACATTGTTCTCTGGTGTATGGACTACCAATCCATGCCCTTAGATTAAATTTTGGAGTTTTGAAAACAATAGATGCATGCTTGTTTTTGTGGCAAGAAAATAAGACAGAAAAACAGAGAGTTTTGAAAACAGAGAAAAACAGAAAGATACCATATGTTTAGCATGTTTTCCTAGCCTTGCACATTTTATAAAAATTGTTGAAAATATGTTTCTGGATATTTACAACATGCTTAACAATGGCCAATTGGAATTTCCACTTTTGGACTTCATTTGCTTTGTTAATTATGCATGAACTTTTCTCTGGTTTTAACAAATTCTAGGACTTAGAAAAATTTATTTTAATTAGCATGTGTGGCTCCCTAGCCTGGGGCGCCACACATGAAGGTGTGGCGCCCCAGTGTCCGGCGCTACTTAACCCAGGCTGGGCCCGCTTTGCCACGCTGGCAGAGGTGTGGCTCCCCAGCCTGGGGAGTTGCACATGAAGGTGTGGCGCCCCAGGCTGGGGAGTTGCACATGAAGGTGTGGCTCCCCAGCCTGGGGAGGTGCACATGAAGGTGTGACTCCCCAGCCTGGGGAGTTGCACATGAAGGTGTGGCGCCCCCGGTGCGGGAGCCACACAAAAGGGTTAGTTTTCGAAATTTTTTCAAAAAAGGGTTATTTTTGGCTGAAGTTTCGCCAAAGGGTTAATTTTGTCAAATTTCACTACTAGTGAGACCAGCACTTTCTCCGGTCCCGTCATGTCCCTTCAGTCTCTACCTTCTGCCAACCCTGGCACGCATGCCTGCGAACCACACGTGTGAGTGGACGCGAGTGTGCGCCTGGCCGATGGATCAGATCAAAGCCTGGCGCGCGCAGTGCTGCCCCTTCTCCTCGCTTGGACCAGCTGCCCCCCTCGATCTCCATGGCCTGATGCCTGATGGAGCTGCATGCATGCATGACACCAAAGCCATGACTGACCGTCGCTGCTTGCTCGCCATCCATGCATGATCGATCCAACAACACGAAGGTTTCTCACTGTGGTTCCTCCAGTGAGACCGCTCGCTCGTGCAATGAAAGGTAGACGACGAGCCATGGCTGCGGGGCCCTGGGAGTGTCAGCCTTTCTCATGTCGAGCACGAGAGAGCATGGAGGTTCATGCATGTGTGCGTCTGACCTATGTTTTGTCGACTAGCCCTAGCAACTTTGATCGAGGTCTCTGTATGCGGCTGGCCTACGCCCGTGTCTCCGCGGTCCAGTGGCTCTTGTCTGCCCGTGTACTGACAGGTGGAACTTCAAGCATTCAACGAAGTATACTGCAACGGAGCAGAGGAAGTAGGAGAAGAGGAGGCGATTTGGCTCATGGGTGCATCTGCACCCATTACATAAATGATTTTTAGTTTTTTCTCAAAATGTCAAAACATTACAGAAAAAAAATCGGATGTGTATTAGAACATTATGTGTTAACACAAAAAATAGCGTGGTGAACAAACATTTTTTATGACCTGTGCAAAAAAGATAAAAAAATGACTCGTATAAAAACATTTCGGTGCGTCCGGATTTGTCTTTTTTGCACAAGTCACAAAAAATAATTTTTCTTCATGTAACTTTGTGTACTAACATGAAATGTCTTGACATATATGCCAAATTTTTATTTTGAATTTTTTTTGACATTTGCAAAAATGTTTTTTGGGTAGTAGGTGCATCTGCACCTGCTACCCAAATTGGATTTCCGTCACATTATTGGTGTCTGCTGTCGTCGCGGTATTGAAATACTCATGTTAAAATACAAGCCGCATTATTTTTAATCCAGTCATTGACGCTTAATTTTGGCCACCAATATATAACAAAATATATTGAATGTAAACGTCTATATGCTACCGTTAGATTCGTCTTGCAAACTTCTTTTACTTCATATATCTTTGTAATAATTGTTGGTACATATTATAAGTATAAATCATTGTCAAAGTTATATGGCGTTGACCAGCAGAATTAAAGAGCGCCTTATATTTTTATATTTTGAGACGGTGGGAGTACTATGTGTTGTAGGGACTGGGCGATCGCGCAGCGGTGGGTGCTGCTGGTGAGCACCCCACCGGCCCGAGTTCGATCCACACGGATCGAATATGTGGTTCCCCAATGCTTTCTAAAAGCAGAGCTTTCAGGCCTATTTTTTAAGTACTATGTGTTGCGCCTACAGATTATTTTGGTTATTTAGAGGAGATAAAGTTAGAGCATTTTGGTTATTTAGAGAATATAAAGTTAGAGCATCTCCAGCGGGTCCTGTAATCACCCCTGAACCGCAAAATTTTGGATGGTATATGGTTTAGAACCATTTAGATGCCCGAACGGAATATATCGGCATGCTTCGGATTTCTTTTTTGGGTACCCACTAATCCATCTCCCATCTCACTGTGTCAAGCGTATCCGGGTTGATTTAAGTTTACCTCCCTCGACACCTTTCGTTTTGTTCTCGTCACCTCCGCTCCACTTCTCCCTCTGGATGGCTTTCGCATCCGGACACGGTCGTGGTTGTATAGGTGAGACAAGCGGGGACAATGCGTCTCTGGGCGACGAAAACTACGTCGACGGGAGCAGGGCCGCCTCGAAGTCGCCACTGAGAGTAGCACGAGATCGTGGTGGCACGACGCAAGAACAACGTAAAGTACTACCCTTGCCTCGACGAGTGAACACGCCATTGTCTACTACTAATGTCAGGATTTAGTTTGGATCTATGTTTGTGAGTGCTTGTGATGAACTATGTTTGCCAAGTTTATGATGAACTTGAGAAGAATGTAGTTGAAATCTCATTGCATTCCAAATCGAAAATAGTTTTCGGTAAATCGTTTTGTTGTATTAATTTACAAGGGATATGCTAGAAATGCTCTAGTGACCTGAACCGACTACTAGACGGCCAAAAATGGGTAAAATTTGTAGTTAGTGGGATAATTTTTTTTGATTATGAGATTGGAATTTATGTTCCCTTTCTAAAATAAACAATTTAGGACAAATGCGAAAATTCAATTGTTCATCAAGCAAGCCCAAATATACATGTTTTCAAGCAGGCCCATAGAGCTATGTATCCCGTGGCGAAGGGAAAGCCCATCCATTTTGCAAGCTAAAAAAAGCAGAGGTTTGGGACTAGACAGTAACTGTAGAAACACGCCACTGCCAGACAAGTTGGACGGAAAAAAGCACGAGGAGCAGCAGCCTGGTCAACTCAGAACGTAGTACAATCAGTTAAGATTTAATCATCCGTGATGAGTAGAAAGGATCATGTGAAAAGCGTAAAGGAAACAACAAATTATAAGAAGATTACTCTTTTTGAACTAGGAACTACTCCCTCTGTTCCATATTAGTTGATTTCAAAACGGATGTATCTAGACATATTTTCAGTACTAGATACATCTATATTGGAGTCAATTAAAATGGAACGGATGGAATACTGCTCTAGAGTAGCATATTGTCTTTCTGAGAGAAATAAATATACTACATAGTCGACCCTTAAATTAGATATAAGCTCGTTTGGAGACTGTATAATTATAATATCTAGCACCAGCCACCACAAAACAATGTAGTTGAAAGAAGGAAGAGTGAAAGAGAGTGGATGCTAGACTTCTCAAAGAAAAGCAGACGTTTAAGACAATTTGCGGGTCCATAAAGTTCAACTTCCCTGGACAGAAGTTCACCAAGGATGAAAGAGACACGCTAAAACAGAGCAACCTGGTAGTGGTAGTTCGAATTAATCCATTTATACCTAACCTGACATGTGGTTCGAATTTCAAAAGAAAAACTGACAGGTGGTTCCACATTGTGTCTTTTTTTTTTGTGAGGATACATCTGGTGATTACAGCGAGTAGGCAGAAAAGACCTCCACAAAGATAGAAAATACAAACAAGTCCCTCTGCATCGAAGCCGCCGGCGAAGAGGACGTGCCGATGACGCGCCGCCGCCGCATCTTCCTTGAAACTTTGGAATGGAAGAAGCCCCAAGCGGACGGGAAGTCGTCGATCCTCGAACCCCGAAGAGCCTCCACCCTGCTCCGTCAGCCGCATCGCTCGCATCACCACCATCTGCATCGAAGTCGTCAACCGGATCCGCCGCAAGAAGATCCGGAGGGGGGAGCCCCGCACACGGCGATCCCAGAGGACCGCGAGCGCGAGGAAGGGGGCGGCGCTCCGCCGTGGAACTCCAAGGAGCTTCACCGCCGGAGAGGACGAGCACCACCTGCAAACTCGACACCGATCACGCCACCACCTCCATGACGCCGCCGGCTGAAGCCCTACTGCTACCAACACTATGTACACGCCGGGATCCGGCGATTCCCCACCCTCCCGCCGCCGGAGCGGCCGCCGGCGGCAAGGTGGGAGCAGAAGGAAGTCTCAAAAGTCGCCTCTCTCTACTGTGCAGGAGGAGGGGAACGGTCCAAGGTGCGTTCTCCACATTGTGTCTTTTGCCAACTCTTGTCACAAAATTTCACTATGTTAACCCAGAATATTCTCCCTCGACTCTGCGATAGCTTTGGAGTGGCCAAGGACACAAGCTTTGACCTGGCTCATCTCATCGCAACCATTTGCATTGACAGAGAATATAGGTGATGGAGAATGAATATTAAAAGTAAACATATCAATAAACAATATGGGGCTATATATTATATAATTCCACTAGTTAATTTTCCTGCGTCGTCGCGACAGGTCAGACTTTACAAATCGAATTGCAGTATGAAAAAAACATACATAGGACACAAGAAGTGTAGCATCATATGGCAAATAGGTCCATGGCAAGGGGAGAGGTCGTAATCTATAGAGCATGGGCCGAAGGCGGATATGGTCATATGGGCCTTGGATGGCAGGCGCAGAGTACGAAGTATGAACGCCAGGCGACCGTGTGCAAGTTTTGACATGGTTCTTCAGATTTTGCTTCGCTAGATTAATATTGGATTGTTTCTCATGGTTGTCACGAGGAGATTTATCTTCGCAATATCTATCCCGGCTGCTACGTCTTTGGCATTGGTGATTCGTTTTCTCGGCTCCCAACGACGTCGACAAAGTGGTTCGGTTATTTGTCCCTGGAATATCAGTGGTGGCACTCTTGCCGATGTTGCTTGATTAATTTAATGGTTGCGTGCGTGCACAAAGTCTTGGCATTGCGGCTCAAAATTAAAAAGGGAGAACTTTCGGTGGTATTCATAGGTCTGTGGTTTGTTGATTTCGACGTTGTTCTACGACTGCTTTCAGAAAAGTACAAAATTGTGTCATGGATGAAGAAAGGGGTTGAAGATCTCTTAGATTTGCTAGTCTCTTTTAGGTTTGTTTTTGTAATCGATATAATCGTGTACTCTTTGCTGGTTTAATATACGTGGAAAAATTAAAAAGAAATCTTTTCCTATACCACAGCAAAATTACTGCTAGTAAACTGCTCGTGCTGCGAGGACTTGGAGCTGTTAAATAAACCAAAAAAAAAACGTATGCTCATCAGACCACGGATATACAGGTTCAGATATTTCGCTATACTGCAGGAAAAGTTATCGTCACTTCTGCAAAAGAAAATGTACACATCATTCTAGTGCGATGGCAAGGAGGTGTGAATCAATGTTGCTAAACTGCGGTAATAGTGTAAAACACACACACAAAAGGGGGAGTCTTTTTCTCAAAGAAAGAATAAATCACCGCTGGTCCATATTCACTCATTCACAGCAGAAATAACAAAAAAAAAAAAGATAGGTCTTTTTCCCAAAGCATGAATGAATCACCACAGAACTCGTGTTCACTCATTCATAGCAGCTGTTGAACAGCAAGAAATGTGCTACGATCAGGACATGTAACGAAAACAGGGGATAACATGACCAGCACCAAGCAACCGTAATCACAGGGATAAGAATATTGACGTGATCACTCAACACGGATCGAAAATATTCAGTTTCACTTATTCATTACAGAGATCACGCTGCTACAGGGAAGAAACATATGTTCTCACAAACGGTACAATACTATTATAGAGTTCCATTACACATGCCACGACTTGCACATACCAAAGAAATGAGGTAAGAGACCAGGCGCACTGGCCACCACGGAGACGGTGAACCAGGTGCAGGGTGGACTCCTTCTGTATGTTATTATCATGCGGGTACCATCCTCAAGCTGCTTGCCAGCAAAGATCAAACGCTGCTGGTCTGGGGGAATGCCTTCCTTGTCTTGGATCTTCGCCTTGACATTGTCAATCGTGTCAGAAGACTCAACCTCAAGCAGGGCATCGTTGTCTTACAATGGGAGAAGCAGAGACGACGCAAGCGCATCATCAATTCCAATGGCCTACGGGAACGGAGGGGAACTTAGCAACTCAATGAACCGCATCTTTTCATTGAACAGCATCTGACGCACAGCGTGCAACATCATTTCACCATGGTACAAGCACGAGGAAACTGCAGCATGTCATGAGACAGATACTCCCGGACGTGAAACCAGGGCGGGAACACAGTGAAACAGAGCATTAGGATGACTCCAACGGGGCGACGCAAACGGACGCGCGTTTGGTCCGTTTGCGTCGCCAAAAGGACCCATGTCCGCCCCTTTCCGGCCACTGCCCCCAACGGGCCGACGCATCGAGTCTGTCCGGTCAGGGTTTTTGATCATTTTGATCATTTTCGGGCATGATCGTTTCCACGCCCACAAAACATTACAAGTTGCGGCCATCGGCCATGTCCCCAGGTGTGCCCAAAACATTACAAGTTGCGGCCATCGGCCATGTCCCCAGGTGTGCCCAAAATATTACAAATTTCGGCCACCGGCCATGTTTTTCCGGCCATGTTGGCCATAGTTCAACACAAATATGTAGAAGGGGCCGAGAATAGATCAAACCTGATCCATGTACTGCCTTTGCTTCTTCTCGTAGTAGGCCTTCTTCCTAGGGGTGAAGGTGGAGATGTCCATGTCCATGATCCTGGCCTCCTCGGCGCGTAGGGCGAGTTCAAGGTCTTTGGCCTTGAGCTCCACCTCCCTGGCCTTCATGTCGGCCTCCTTGGTCCTTGCCTCAGCCTCCTTGCCCCTGATCTCGACCTCCGCCGCCCGGGTCCGAGCGTTCTCCTCCTCTATGTCAAGCCTCTTCTTTTGCAATTCGAAGTAGAGCTTCGAAGCCGCCTCTCTCTCGAGGCGTTCCTTTTCTCTCCTCTCTTCCCTCTTGTCACAGGTCTTATCCTTTTGGGATAGGAACCCGCTCAAAGTCTCTTGCAACGCAAGGGTCGTTGCATCGCGCTTCTGCTCGGCCTTGGAGTTGTTCTTCCCCTTGGCCTCCCGTCCTTCTCCTTCTCCGTTGTGCCCTCTCCCTTGTCAACACCAAGATGTCCCGCTTGTCCCGCCTTCTTGAGGGAGGCGTATAGCTCCTTCCACTTCTCCTGGTCCTTGAGCTCCCTGTAGCAATGGGTCAAGGTGAAGACCTTGCCATATTGAGCCTTGAAGAGATCCAAAGCTTGCAACATTTGCTCCTTGATTCCATATCCACTTTGCGGCGGCCGGCTTTCGATGTGCTCAACGGCGCCGCAAAACTTGCTCATTTGCTCTTGAATGTGGTTCCACCTCTTAGAGATTGAACACTCGGTCCGGTGCGTTAGAATGTTCCGGGGCGGAAGGATTCGGCCCTCGTTGTAGCGCTTGGTGAACCGGTCCCAAAATGCCGACCCTTTTTGCTCGGCCCCGATGATTTGGTTGGTTCCAACCTCGATCCACGACTCGCAAATGAGAATGTCTTCAGCGGTGGTGAACGAGGCGCCTCTTTGGCTGACCTTCTTCCTCATGGCCGCGGCGGCGGCGGCATCGAGCTCGTTGAAGACCGGCTCATTATCGATGTTGATCACATCGGGGCCGGTCGGTAGAGTCTCATCATCCCCGGCATTGCAGTCGTCGCCGTCGTACTGGGTGTTGTCGCAGACCATGTCCTGGAGGACGTCCTCCCCGTAGTAGGGGTCTTCGTCCTCCTCGTAGTACCTGGGGTCACCCGGCGATGGCGTGGGCACAGTGCCGAACAGGTTACGCGCGGGGGCGACCACTGGCGGGGCAGCTGCACGCGCCTCCGCAGTCTGCGGCGCGGGCGACTGTGCGACCAACGGTGTCGCAGGCGGGTTGAGAACGAGGGCAGGTACCTCGACCGACTCGTCGGAGGTAGGAGAAACCCGCGGCGGCATGGTTCCAGGGACGAACCCGTGCGCAGGAGATGGCGCGGTCGCGAGCGGTTTCGACCTTGGAGGTCGGGCCGTGGAAGCGTTGGAGCTGGCCGCGGTAGAGGAAACCCCGACCGCCGCCGCAGTCGCTACCCCAACCGCCGCCGCGGACGGGGTAAGTCCAATGAGGAGGAGGGCAGCTGTCGCGGTCTTGGTCACGAGGTCGGCGTTGTCGTCGTCGCCCTTTTCCTCGGCGGCGGCCCTGGCGGCGGCGTCGAGCCTGTCCTGCTTCAGCCTCCTCCTCCGTTGGCCCCGCTTGGCCGTCTCCTTGGCCCTCTGCTCCTCCGTGAGCTCCTTCTTCACTTTCTTCAGCCGGGAGCAAGCCCGGCGGCGTCGTCGGCCAGCTCTAGGCTCTCGGCGGCGGCGGCGGTCTTGGCGGCGGCCTTGGCGATCCTGAAGGCGGCGGCGGCCATGGGGTAGGTCTGGACTGTGGATTTTGCCTCCAAAAGCGGACCAGGGGAGGACACAAAAGAGCTCCGTTTCGCGTCCGGGGCCGACGCATCGGTGGCCCAAATTTGGGCCAGGGATGCGTCGCGGCGGACCAAAAAACGGACCGTGGTCCGTTTGCGTCGCCCCGTTGGGCCGTGTTTTTGGCCCTCGCGGACACGAACGGATGCGCGCGGACTCGATGCGTCGCCCCGTTGGAGTCATCCTTACGTCTCACACACAGAGGAGCTATCGCATATCCTCATGTTATTATTGATCGTAACTACCCCACTGCTCGACGCAAACGTTCCCACAACATAGCTAGTTCCCCGGCTCGAAGAGGTCGTTCAGGACGGCGTTTGCCACGACGGCGCCGACCCGGGCAACACCAGGGAACTGTCGCGCCGCGGGCGAGAGTGTCAGCAGGAGGACGCCAACGAGCAGGAGCGCGAAGCCGAGGAAGATGTGCGTGACGTCTGCGGCCGGGTTGCCAAACGAGTGGGTGACGACGACCCAGCCGCCTAGCACGGAGACGCGGCCGGCGTCGAGGAAGAGCTGCTGCATCTGATCGAGGCCACCGATCAGCGGGCGAGGTTCGTCGCCAGGCATCTCCTCCGGTCACCTGTCGATGCTTCTGTAGCTAATAACAAGTCAGTGTCCTAGTGCGTGAGTGTCACCGTGTATTGTCTGCCCGTATGTCCCACGCTTAAATACATGGAGTGTGATGCTGGTTCCATGTTCGATCGGCTGCGTCACGCACGGCCGAGATCTTAAACCAAGGGAAACAACAATTTGTTGCCGTAATTTTGTATTAATCCAGTGGTCCACCAATCCTTAGTGGCTAAGCGCCGATCCTAATTCTCTATGCTTAGCTCATCTTGGGACCCGCTCTGAATATTTATAGTTGTGGTAATATAAAATAATGAAATCGTCTGATAATTAATCCGTTCTCAGATCGATATTTTACCTGGAACAATCGTGTGTTTGCTTTTGACTCCTTCCCGATCTGGATCCAGGCCCTCCTCGCCTAACCTAGGCGACTCGGGGGCGACCAGCGCCGCCGCTACTTGGCCCTCCTTCCCGTCCCCTCCCTCCCTGCCGCCGTCAAAGGTCTCATCGGGCCGTCAAAGGTCTCATCGGCCTGAGCCCGGGCTGGTGACGGCGGTGGCGGGGCTTCCTCCGCGCGCGGTTGTAGGGCACATTTTCGACGGCGGCAGTGGCGCGTGGCTCGGCCGTGTGATGGCGGCGAGGTGTCCCTGGATCCCGGTGAAGGCGCAGCCGACGGCGACCGAGGAGGCCCTACTACATCGCGACGGCGCTGCCCCCTGCAGACGCGGCGGCGAGCGATGGCTAGTTCGGGCCTGATGGCCTCGGGCAAGCCTCTTTCGCCCCTCGGTAGCAGGCTAGCGCAGGGTGCCTAGTGTTTCCGGCTGCTGGGCACCGAGGTGGTGCCGGCGGCCGGCAAGACGGCGGTGGGCTGGATCTCCTCCGTTCAGTCCCTGTTTTCGGGTGCTCAAGTTGAATAAAGAAGCTGGTTCTAGGGTTCTTCTCGCATCAAGGTTGCAATCTGCCGGATGCCTATCCCCATTGAGCTGGCTGGACGGTCGTGTTTCGGAAAGCTCCGCTGGCGAACTCCACTGGGCGACTGATGCCTGGAGATTGCTAGATCGGATGGTATTCGATCGTGCGCACCCGTGTTTTTTCTCTGACGGTTTGGTTTCAGAGGGAGCGCTTCGAAACTGTGCTGGCTGTTAATATCATGGAGCACACTTTCTTGTTCCATGGTGCTGGCGGAGAATGACAAGGAAGGCGAGATCTGAGGGCTGGCAATGGTGGTTTGCTTCCTTGTGCTGATGAGGAATTGGCTTTGTGTTTCATGACTTGGAGCAGCGGCATGTAAGTGGGGGCGACAACATACGTTAACGTCCAAAGTTCTACCTTTCAGGATGAAAATCCAAGGTCTGAACTTAATTGGTTGTGTCTGATACGTCTCCAACATATCCATAATTTCTGATGTTCCATGCTTATATTAAGCCAATTGCTACCACTAGTACAGAAAAGCTATTCTGTGGCGCACCATTTTTCTATTCTGTGGCGCATGCGTGGTGCGCCACAGAATAGTCGCCACTAAATAAGCTATTCTGTGGCGCACCATCGGTGCGCCACAGAATAGTGGCTATTCTGTGGCGCACATATATCACCATGCGCCACAGAATAGGGTGCGCCACACAATTACTGTGCCGTATTGTACCCGTATATTACCAGAATACAAATACCAGTATAATACCAGAATACATGTATATTTCATATTTACACAGATATAACAGAAACAGGGATATATTTTCACAGATACATATATCAAAACAAACACATTACTAATATATGTCTCATCACAAGTTGATACAAAAGTGCCGAAGTTTTACACAAGTGTTGAGATATATACAAAAGTTAATCGATCGTTGCACACGTTACAAATGAAGTGTTCACCGCCTACACTAGGATCGAATAGATTACATCTCGGCGTTGACGGTGAGCAAAAGCGGGAGCACGACGATCTCATGTAGCGAGCGGTGCGAGCGGCGCCGGGAATGGTTTGCCGTCTTTCTTCGTCATCCACGCCCTGTTGTCCTTCTGCAACTTTAGGCGTTCTTCGATTTCTCTCTGATGCAACCCTGTAGATGGAGATAGATATATATATTGGTTAATAATATCAATAGAGTATGCATGCATGATTTATTCATCTAAGTGGATAAATAGAGTATGTATGTGTGCATGTGTAAGGTTTTCTTTTATAATACATCCTATCTACCTCGTCGGGAGCAATGGAAGGTCCCCCCTGCTGTGATAACATTTCCGACGATGACTTCCGATAACTTGGTCTTGATGCATTGGAAGTCTTTTCTAAGATCCATATCGGACTTGCGTCTGTCATATTCGACCCATGTTTGTAAAGCAGATGGCAAACCACATTGCGCTCCATCTCGGATAATCATGTTAATATGACGGAGGGCGTAGAAGGCATCCATCTCGCTGCCCGACTGCTCCTTGAGGCAAGAGAACTCGGTGATATGCTTGAACCGGCGCAACTTATTATCAATTAATTGTGGTTGCACGGTGCTTTCGAAGACGCCTCCCTTTTGGTGGTAGCCGTGAAGAGCTTGATTGAGGACAGCAATTATGTTGGCATACCTTTTCGTAGTACTACTACCTGAGTCAAAATAAGTGGCATGGTAATGGCTCGGTGTAGGATGATGAGGACGCAGTACTTGTCCCTGCTCAACACAATTTAAATGAGATGATGATCAGAAACATGCATGCATTGAACTCGGAAAGGCACAAGATACGGCGGCGAGCGGATGTGTACTTACTCGGGAAAGAAAGGCACAAGAAGGCAATTCTTTTGCTGGTTTTGCAACATGAACCTCTCGAGGTACTCAACTGCGCTGGTCCGTGTCACAGATCCTTGCACCAGCTGGCTGTCACGCATGTAGTAGGGATCCGCTACCGCGACGTGCGAGAGATTATCTCTGTGGATAGTCATGGCCTCATTGAGCGCGTATAGGCGGACCAAGTTATAGTTGAGCCGCTGCTGGTTAAATAGATTGAACACGTCCTCGTATGCTACTAAGAACAGATCCGCGGGGTGTTCACCGACGACCACCAACCCGCCTTCTTCCTTTGGCACTTGGACAGTGAACGCCGGGTAATTTGGATCCCTGTCTTTTAGAAGAAAGCCCTCTAGCATAGAGATAGAATCGCTCAAAGAGATCATTGATGGAGTTGCGAGGTGGATCATCTCCGGAGGCACTATCGGTTTTCCAGCTTCATGAACCATGTGCGCCGATTTGTCCGGAGGGGGTGGTATGGTGTCTTCACGACCCTGGATAATCATAGGAGTTGGCTGGCTCGCAGAGGCGCCCTTTGATCCCTTTGGCATCTTAGGTGGCTGGCTCGCAGAGGCGCCCTTTGGCATCTTCTTGGGGGGCCTCCTGGGCTTATTGTTCCATGGCTGCCCACGAAGCCCCTCTGCAACCGATTTCGCAATCGTGCCAGGGGAGAAAACGCCGGTAGCCGGTTTGTCTTGAGCTGCAACGCCGGCTGCTGGAGGTGTCTCTTGAGATAAACCCTGGAAGTCCAGGCGCTGCGTGACTGCATTGAGACGAGCAGGTTGATCGGCGTGGGCACGGAAGGGTGGTTCGAGATCCACAGGACGCATGAATCCGTCGGCGTCTTCGGCGCCAGTGTTGAGGAAGCCACCGACGTCGAGATCATCATCGTCGTCGTCGTCGTTGCCACCAATACGTTGAGGTGCAGAGGCGTTGCCTGCTAATTGCACCGGTTGTGGTTCGGAGCCCAATTGCACCGGTTGTGGTTGAGAGCCTACCAACAGTTGCTTCTGGCGGTTGGTGGTGGTGGCGACGGCTGCAGTCTTCTTCGGGGGACGGATCGGAGCGTCCCGCCGGAACTTTGAGGTGGCGCCGGTGTTGCGTCTTGGGCCCTCATCAATAATACCCCCCCCAAGACGAATCTGGGTCTTCGGCCATAGCGAGACCCATTCGGGGCACTTTCCAAGGACCACGTGTTCATCGGCTCCTGAGGTTGAACGGGGGGGTCCATGTTGTGATACACTTTCGGCACCGTGACTACCTTGACCTTCATAAAACCCTTGTCCACTGGAGCGTGGTGCATTAGTTCGCTGCCTGTTTTTAGGATAAGGCCCGTAGCAACTTCCTTCAACTCGTCGCCTACCCTATGCAGGAGCATGCAAGGCGTTTCCTATAATGAAATTAAGCAACATATGCATTTGTGTGATTAATACAGTCATCGATCGAAGCAGACATAGTTATACAGAAGGACATAGTTATACAGAAGACGACGCAGACTAATTAATTAGTAACCTTGGTGACGGCGTCCAGCTCGGCTTCCGTCGAGACACGGGCGCCGGTGCCAGCGGCGGTGGCCGGAGTTTTCTTCTCGCGTCCCGGTGCGGTAGGCAGCGCCGGTGTGACCAAAGGGGCCATGGGCGGCGGGGTCACGATGATGTCGCTCGGCGACCGGTTCATGGTGGAGTTGCTGCCGGAGAAGCTGGGCACGTGTATCGGCCCCTGTTGACCTCCCGCCATCCAGGCAGCGAACCCCTCCACTATCTGCGGGGGCATGATCTGGTGGATGCCTTCTCGGACTAGCTTTTGCACCTCCTGCTTGTCCACGGTGTTCTTCTTCAGCTCCTCCAGCTCCGCCTTCAGCCGCTCAACCTCGGCTCTATCCTCGTTCTTGGACGTCCTCTTCCTCTTTTTCTTCTCGCCGGCGCCGTCCGAGCTGTAGTACTCCGTGAACTTCACGCTCGTACCATAGCCTGACACACGGCCAGCTGATGTCGGCGGCGCCAACTTGTCCCTTCCCTTTGCAACGTTCATCGCCCGGTTGAAAGTAGTGTCCCACACTTCCCTCTCACCCTGGGACGACGACTGGCCGGCCTCAGCCTCAGCCTTCAACTCGTCCTCCTGCACACAAAGGTGAACACACTTAGAAATTTGAGATCAACGCAATGGACTTTGAGATATCTGTGGTATTTAAATTCACTTACCAGATTTTGCTGGAATTGCTTCACATCGTCGTGATCGGTAACGAACTCCCCAGTTTCCCAGTTGAGATAGTAGCGGGACCGGACAAAGTTCCTGGTCTGCTCGTCTGTGAATTTATCCCATGGGTTGTCCAGCCCACGTTTTCTTATTTCTGCGTCCTCCTTGTCCCAAGTGGGTTGTTTGGATTTGTAACCGCCGCTTCCCAAACGGTGGTTACCTAAGTTCCTCTTCCGCATTTCCTTCCCCCACTCGGTCCATATTGTACACTCCTCAGAATTTAAAAAGTCCTTAAATACCTCGAACTCTTCTAAGGTGATGTGAGGCTCGCCTGTACTAATCTCCTCCCAGCTCTTCTTCTTATGAATCTTCGCCTTCACCCGGCATTTCCAGCTGCTCAAGGCGGTGCTCATCTTCGTGGTGGCGTAATTATCCACATTTTTGGGTTTAGGGTTCGGGAAGGTGTATCGTTGGTGAACCCTCCTGAGCAGGTGTTCGAGCAAAGCCACATTCTCTTCGCTTCTAATGTCAGACGTGTTGATCGACACGCCTTCTCGGAGGATGCACCCTAGTTGCATGCTGTACCCTCGTGCAACGTGCTTAGGCTCCAACGGCATGCCACTTGGACTGACCTCCGTGATCACGTCCGTGACATTGTCCACCGACTGCACTTTACGCGGTTTAGTCCTTGCCCTCCGCTTCTTCTTCTTCTTAGCGGCCGGGTTGCTGTCGCCGGGTTCCGTGTGGTCGCCATCGGTGCGGTCATCGCCAGTGGTCGTGTGGTCGCCACCATCTCCTGAGGTGTCATCCTCACCACCTTCTTCGTGGTACTCGGGGTCGGGATCCCGGACCTCCCGTTGATGCTCTCAGCCTCGTCGCCACTAGTGACCGCGGCTTCGTCCCTCATATCGTCGGGCCAAAAGTCCATGTTCTGTACTCTTGCTTGCTCTTCGATGCTCATGCGCTTAGCTGCGTCGCCCGACATGTTTGAACTGCATTAAAAAGAGGCAAAAAGTTAGTATGACAAATATAAGAGAAAAAAAAACACCTAACTAAGTACTAAGATACCCCGGCCCATGCATTAGTCGCAATACCCCATATGTCCTATTTTTAGCAAAGTCATGCCAAATTTCACGAAAAAATTCGGCATGACCTTTGCTAAAAAAGGGACATATGGAGTACCCGAAATTGCCGGAACGGAAGTTAATCGACGTTCCGGCAATCTCAAGGGCCTCACGGGGTACCTGCAAACATTTCACAAATAATATCCACATCTGTGCACGGCATCTCCGGCCGGCATCTCCACGACACGATGGTCGGAGCACAACAACCACGACACGATGGTCGTGGACACATATCCTCATGCACATACATCACCACATCCACATCCACATCGAGGGAGAGAGGAACTACTAAATAAATATCAGGTTTGAGTTTGAAATTGATTAAATCACAATTATACATACAACTGCATCACCATGTGCACTTGATGAATAACAACAACACTATATCCATATATTATAAATACTTGATAGCCTATTGAATATGTGTCTCTATGTCTTTGTCCATTAGTAACAACAAGACACAAATTTTATCTAGTCGTGGATGGCCATGGATGACGCGGACTCGCTGGTGAGTAGCATTAGGGTTTAGGGTTTGGACGTGCTGCCATACCTCACGACGGTGACGAGATCGAAGGCGCCGCCGCACGCACGCACTGTTCCAACCACGGCCCCGCCCCCGCCGCGGAATTGCTCTTCCCGACCGGCGGCCGGCAGCACGGAGGCGGCGGCGACCACGGCAGCTACGACGGGAGGGGAGGAGAGGGGAGGAAGGAGCAGGTACCTGCTGGAGAGGAGGACGGGAGGGGAGGTCGCCGCCGTCGCCTGGGTCGCCGCCGGCTAGGTCGCCTGGGTCGCCGCCGCCGCTGGATCGGATCGAGGCGCAGGATCGGGTCGAGGTTGGGGAAGTGACGATGGCCCGCGGCGGCGAGACGATAAGTGGAGTGGCTAATGCGCCACAGAATAACCTTATTCTGTGGCGCACCTACCTGGTGCGCTACAGAATACGCGTATTCTGTGGCGCATGGACCCTGGTGCGCCACAGAATAAAGCCCAAAGTGACTGACCCTTCCATGGGTGTGGGGCCCGCGCATATTCTGTGGCGCATGGGCATAGCTGCGCCACAGAATAAGCTTGATCTGTGGCGCACCAATAAGCAATGCGCCACAGAATAACCTTATTCTGTGGCGCATCTTTGCAGGTGCGCCACAGAATAATCTTCTGTGGCGCACGGCTATAAGGTGCGCCACAGAATAAGCTTCCATAGAATTGGCTTTTCCTACTAGTGTACATATTTTATATACACTTTATATCATTTTATGTATTTTCTGGGACTAACCTATTAACAAGATGCCACAGTGCCAGTTCCTGTTTTCTACTATTTTTTGTTTCAGAAAAGTTGTTCTGGAAATATTCTCGGAATTGGACGAAACAAAAGCCAAAGTCCCTATTTTCTGACACGTACACGGAGTCCGAAGGAGAGACGAATGGGGGCCGTGGGCCGTCCTCACCACGTGGCGGCGCGGTCCCACCTCCTGTCGCGCCGTGACGTGGTGAGGGGGCCACGGACATCCACCGACGCCGCCCCTTCGCCTATAAATTGCATTTGACGGGAAAACCCTAGGTACCCGAGTCAATTTTCACAAAAAGTTCCAGAGCCGCCGCCGTCAACCCTAACTCGGGAGGGTTCTGAAGCTCTCCCCGGCACCCTGCCGGAGAGGGAAATCATCACCGGAGGGCTCTACATCGCCATGCCTGCCTTCGGAGTGATGTGTGAGTAGTTCATCTTTGGACTATGGGTCTGTAGCTGTAGCTAGATGGTTGTCTTCTCCTCTTGTGCCATCATGTTTAGATCTTGTGAGCTGCCTATCATGATCAAGATCAGCTTATTGTAATGCTACATGTTGTGTTTGTTGGGATCCGATGAATATTGATACTATGTCAAGTTGAATATTGAATTATCATGTCTATGTCTTTTATGATCTTGCATGCTCTCCGTTGCTTGTTGATACTCTGGCTAAGTGGATGCTTGTAACTCCAAGAGGGAGTATTTATGCTAGATAGTGGGTTCAGTCTCCATTTAATCTGGGGGAGTGACAGCAACCCCTAAGGTTGTGGATGTGCTGTTGCCACTAGGGGTAACCTAATGATGCTTTGTCTAAGGATAAATGTGTTGTTTACTGAAAGGACAATGATGTCGCCTAGAGGGGGGGTGATGCATGTAAAATGCATACATGAACTTTGCACTTTATTCACTCATATTCCAATCATATTAGCATCATATAAGGGTTATATCAATGTTTTATCATGATTTTGGAAATATCTTAATGATTTCCTATTTTTATGGAATTAACCCTGCACAGGCAGAAAACCCTAGTTTTGTATTTTAATGTTTCAGGGACCCAAACGTCGTCCAAATCACATGCAAATTTAGGGGCGTCATTTTTTTGGAAGGAAGAAGACATGTGGGCGAAGGAAGCAAGCAAACGGAGGCCTGAGGCCCAAAAGGGGGCGGCCCACGCGGCCACAGTACCTGGCCGCGTGGGGCCCACTCTTTTGGCCCTCGAGGCTCCGTTGCCGTCGATCTTTGCTCCACCGACTCCGTCTTGACCTAAAAACGCCTATAAAAAATGTCCCCCGACGTTCTCTGGAAGGAGGCGACGGAGAAACACAGAACCACGAAACAGAGAGTCAGAAGGCTGCCGCCGGAGAAGATCGGAGGGGGGAAACGCCGCCGGAGTCACCTCCGGAGGGCTCCACCCCCCTCCGGCGTGTTCATCATCAACATCTACAGCAAGAACTTCTCCACCATCATCACCATGATGAAGGGGGAGTAGTCCACCCCCTGGACTTGGGTTTGTGGTGGTAACTTTTGTATCTCTCCTCTCTCTTGAGCTTCACTAATTAGTACCGTATGAGCTGCTAAACATGATTACGGTCATCTATGTAATACCTTTGTGGTGAATATTGTGGTGTGAGATGATTTGTTATGCATTTACCGTTGTGTTGGAGCTTTTATGACTTGTCATTTTGTTGAATATTGTTCTTAAAGAAGTATGATGTATGTGGGTACGGGATGGCCGATGTGACACGGCATAGGTATTGAGTGACACAGTACCGCCCAACATCCTTTATCTGGGGGTAAAAAGAAAGTATGATGTGGGAGTGAGAGCAACCACGCTAGCCTTACGAGGGTGACCTAGCAACACAAATGAGTATTTCTTTCAACTATGTGTTTTAGGACATATAGCCGTTATAAAAGCTACCATTAAAACATGACAATTGTGTGTACTTTATCTATAACATGAATCACGTAGATGAGGGAGAGAGGATTAAGTGAACCCATGAACCATGTCCATTGTTCCTATAAGAAACTCACACTTGAGCTTGTCCTCTTGCTGCATAGAGGATTGGGCTTTCTCTCTCTTGAGAGCTTTTCTTGCTACCATTTGTCTTGTCCTCTTGCATTGAAGAGGATTGGGACACTTTTACATTCTTGCTTGGTTACTTCCATCCATCAACCACCTTGTTCTCCAAACTTGTTTAGTGCATAATCAACTAAAACTTGTGACACTTTAGTTGTAGGGAATAGATAACTTTTCCTTCTTGCTCCTGCGGATCGATACCTTACTTCCACATTGAGAGGTGCTACAGTGATCCCTTGCTCTTGGGGGTTATCAAGTACTTTTCTGGCGCCGTTGCCGGGGAGCGTAGCGCTTAAGTTTCTATTCTTGTGTGCACTAGACTAAGCTTGGGGAGGTTCTTTATATCTTGCAATCATCTAAGCTTGGGGAGGTTCTTTGACTTGTTTGATGATACTATGTCTCCCATTTATGATGATGAATATGATATTTTCAGTCCACCCACTATTGAGTATAAAGTTTATTGTGATTATGATATGCCTCCTATATATGATGATTACAATGATTATTATGAATGTTTTACTCCCACTATTCCTAATGAAACTGTTTATGCTTATGTGGAGAGTAATGATACTTTTATGCATATGGATCATGATAAGAATGTTTCATGTGATAGCTATATTGTTGAGTTTATCAATGATGCTACTGAAAGTTTTTATGAGAGAGGGAGACATGATTTCATATACCAAAAATATTAAGTCTCTCTCTTTTTGTTGAAAATTTTGAAGTTGCACTTGCTTTGCCTTCCTATGCTAGTCACTTTGTGCTTTATTGATTTATTTTCTTACAAGATCCCAATGCATAGGAAGTGGGTTAGACTTAAATGTGTTTCATATTTTTCTTGATGCTCTCTTTTGCATTTCAATTCTTATTCCTATGTGAGCATCATTAAAACTATCAAGCCTAGCTATATGGCTATAAAGAAAGCGCTTTGCGGGAGGCAACCCGGTTATTTTTTGTGTGATTTTCTTTGTGTCCTCTTGCTGTACAAGAGACTTTGTTTATAGTTTAGGTTCTGGAATTTTCAATAAAGTGCCAAGTTTTACCCTTTTTGGTTTGAAAAAGTTGCTTATAGCGTTCGGAGATTTTATTCCTGCACGAATCAGTGCACGGTATGATTTTTAATTCTTATTCTGTAACTCCGAATGAGCTCATATTTGAACTGTAGTTGCAACTTTTCATCCTCTGTATGCATGAATTTTTTGGAATTTTTCGAGAAAGTTTGGTAGGGTAGAAAAATACGTTTTGCTGCTGCTGTTTTTCTGGACAGATTCTGTCCCATTTTGTTTGATGCATGCTTTGAGCTTTTAAGTTGAATCTTTTTGATCCAATTGAGTTTATGAGTAGGCATACAACATTATACACTTTCTGGACATCTCATATGAATTTTTGTTCAAGGATTATATGCAGCAAGAAACTATTTGTTTATCACTATTAATGCACCCCACAGAAAAGAAATGGGAGAAACGGTGTTTTGAAGTTTTTTCACAGGGATTGGAGGAGATGCACCAAGAGCTATCCAAGGATGGTGAAGACCATAAGCTTGGGGATGTGAAGACAACCCCACTGGACCTACACACTCTCGGTTTGCACACGTCCAACTTCTGTTTTTCGATCGAAACACTTTATCGCATAAACTTGGAGCGTCTTTTTGTTTTTGTTTTTGGTTTGTTTGATTGAGAGACCACCACACTATCATTTATATGAGAGAGCTACTGGAAATATGGGTTGAAATATGTTGGATGCTTTTATAAGATTGGGAAAAGGGATGTTTGAGTTGATTTTTAATGATACATATAGTTGCATGATTCATGAGCTTGTTTATGAGTAATAGTTTGCAAATCCTTTTTGAAGAGCTATCACTTATTCATGTTTTGGTGCTGATTGTTATTTTACTTGGTTTAACATGGATTAGTTAGTTCTATGGACACTCATGCATGCATCTAGATGGTCAACTTTCTCCCTTTTGCTAGCCCAAACATTCCAACAAGTCAAAACTTGTTTCCAACACCTTCAACCAAAGTTATTCCAGTGAGTCCACCATATCTACCTACTAGCTATATGCTATTCCGAGTATGTTCATCATGATATTTGTGTTATCTATACCTCTGAATGAAAATGATTATGTTATTGATTGCCATGGAAAAGTTGGTTATATAGCTCTCACGAACTTGATGCACATTTTTCTATCATTGCAATAAATAAAACATGACCCATTGTGATTAAGATTATGATGCTAGTGGCTTGATAAATGTTCGAGGTTGGGAGTTAGCCCATATGTGCTGTCACATGCAAAGCTTTCAACATGCTCCTTCATCTCATTTAGTTGATATCATGTACTTTTGTTTATGGATGCCTATCATGGTGAAATGAGGTGGAAATGAAGTAGTTTAAATGAGTTTGTATAAATGGTTAGAGAGACGCCTGGGCCGCTAATCTAAGCCATGCATCATTCATGGTGGAAATTTACTTACATGCTATGGTGAACCGTCTGTGATACACCTTATAATAAAAGCTATTCCAATGGTAAATAAAAAGGGTGTTGAGGTTGTTCATCTTGTTTGTTTGTCTTGTCATTTTGATATGGGCTTGTTCCATATCCTGGGACAAGAGGTACCCCAGTTGACGCTCTTGATGATACTATTATTACTTACAATGATATATAACTTGAACTTGCTTTGTTTCCTAAGTTGAGTAATCATGGTGTAGGTACTTGTATTCAAGGGGCATGAGACACCTAACCTTTACTTTGTCAAGCACACTACTCATATTTGCTCTCACATTAAACTATAATCATTCAAGATGCTATGATAGGGGAATGAGAGCTTGACACCAAGTATTACACATTGCAATCATTAACTTAAGTAGAAGAGTTTGGAGGTTAGATGAAACTTATGCATGCTTTACCTCTACTCACTATTCATCTTTCCAAAGTGTCCACCAAACATATTCAGATTTTCATCTACACTCTATGACCATTGTAGGATGTTCTTGCTTATCATTATGCATACATGTGGTCCATATTACTTGCTTCTATGTTACACTTTGTGAACTATCAATGAACATCCTTGTCTTGAATACTTGATATCACTTCATAAACTATCTTGCATATTGCTACTCCTTTGAAGAATGAATCATTTGACTTTATGTAGCAATTGTAATCATCTTTGATATCCATTGTTAGTATTAAATTGCAAAGTCCATGTTAGTTTTATCACTTCATACTCGAGGACGAGCATGGGTTAAGCTTGGGGATGTTGATGCATGTAAAATGCATACATGAACTTTGCACTTTATTCACTCATATTCCAATCATATTTGCATCATATAAGGGTTATATCAATGTTTTATCATGATTTTGGAAATATCTTAATGATTTCCTATTTTTATGGAATTAACCCTGCACAGGCAGAAAACCCTAATTTTGTATTTTAATGTTTCAGGGACCCAAACGTCGTCCAAATCACCTGCAAATTTAGGGGCATCATTTTTTGGAAGGAAGAAGACCTGTGGGCGAAGGAAGCAAGCAAACGGAGGCCTGAGGCCCAAAAGGGGGTGGCCCACGCGGCCACAGTACCTGGCCGCGTGGGGCCCACTCTTTTGGCCCTCGAGGCTCCGTTGCCGTCGATCTTTGCTCCACCGACTCCGTCTTGACCTAAAAACGCCTATAAAAAAGGTCCCCCGACGTTCTCTGGAAGGAGGCGGCGGAGAAACACAGAACCACGAAACAGAGAGTCAGAAGGCTGCCGCCGGAGAAGATCGGAGGGGGGAAACGCCGCCGGAGTCACCTCCGGAGGGCTCCACCCCCCTCCGGCGTGTTCATCATCAACATCTACAGCAAGAACTTCTCCACCATCATCACCATGATGAAGGGGGAGTAGTCCACCCCCTGGATTTGGGTTTGTGGTGGTAACTTATGTATCTCTCCTCTCTCTTGAGCTTCACTAATTAGTACCGTATGAGCTGCTAAACATGATTACGGTCATCTATGTAATACCTTTGTGGTGAATATTGTGGTATGAGATGATTTGTTATGCATTTACCGTTGTGTTGGATCTTTTATGACTTGTCATACTTTGGTTGAATATTGTTCTTAAAGAAGTATGATGTATGTGGGTACGGGATAGCCGATGTGACACGGTATAGGTATTGAGTGACACAGTACAGCCCAACATCCTTTATCTGGGAGTAAAAAGAAAGAGTATGATGTGGGAGTTGTCGTGGGATTGTCACGCAGATGTCATGGAGATGACTTCATAGAGCTGGGGATTAAGCGATCGAGCGTCTCCGAGCTAAAGATCGCAGGGCACGAGGAGACAATGTTTTTTACCCAGGTTCGGCCCCTCAATGTGAGGTACAGACCTACGTCCTGCCTATCCTAGATTGGTATTGATATGAATATGGTGTTTACAAGGGGTTGGCGATCGAGGTATCGAGTCGCCTCTGTCTCTAGATGTATGAGAGCCTTTTTTGCTTGGCGTTCTAGGTCCTTGGAGTCCACCTTATAAAGACGGTGGCTCGCAAGGTTACAAGGAAACTTCTCTCCCAAGGAAAGTATGAGCCGGAGTCCTACTTGGAGACTAATCATATGTCTTGTCTTCCAAGTCAACTTATCTTCGAGCTTCTGGATCCTTCCTCATGATCTTCAGTCGGCCCATATTTGTGCAAGCCCAATAGTGGTGCGACTGTGAATAAGTCGCGCTTTGCTTGAATAAGTCGCGGGATAATTATTCCCCCGACATTAGCCCCCAAGCTTCCGGGTGATTCATAGAATCAGGCGGAAGATTATGTCTTGATGATGATCCTGCGGGCTTGCGTATGTAGTTCTTGCCGACTTGTCGATGTTGCACTTGGCGACTCGCTGATGATGAGTCGCACGCGTAGCGGCTTATTGAGCCGCTGATGTAGAAGCGATGAGTCGCTATCTTTGCGGCTTATTTAGCCACTATGTTGCCAATTGAGCACTTCTGTCTTGGTTGCATTGAAACTGCAGAATCGCGGTGAGTTTTCCGCGAAGCACTTGGTGAAAACCACCTTTTCCTGTTGGATGTAAGACTGAGCTGAAATCAGAAGAATAATAACTTATGAGCATCAAGATATATCAGCCAAATGTATATAAGGTGCTGAGTCATGGACATCGAAGCATAAAAAGACCATAAGCATAAATAGGCTGGTCAATCATTAGAATAATAATCTGTCATGTTATCATGACGAGTCATCTGAACGCATGTTGAAACATGGCGGCTCAAGGGCATATAGCCACAACCTGTATTTAAAGATTTCCGAGTCGCTTATTTGACTCGCAAATGGATATATATATTCTCATGTGCTGCAAAAAATGAAATCTGCATATAATCATGGTATATGAGTATAATAAAGACCGCCAAATATGGTGGATGTGTAGCCCCCGAGGGCCGGGTTGCATGCTTGATCATGCTGCTCGGGACTCAAAAATATCTCAAGTTAGACAAAAAAATTAATTGTCCTAGCCCCCAGGCATTAAGCATACATGTTTTCATTATCCTGCTTGATTGCATATCGTTGCAATTTGATCCTGCAACAGATTGACAAATATTTTTGCCACCAGATAATAATGATATAAATTCCACTTGATGTGGCTGTAGTTAAATAAATAATGGTGGCTTCATCAGCCAACATCAGGAGATAATTATCTCAATCATAAAAAATCTGGTCATGCCAGTTCAAACTCATATGGCCGAGTTATAAGTTCCTGAAATTCAAAGGGCAAAGCCCCGAGGAAGCAATGATAATAACTTGATGATAATATGTTAGCCGTGACGGCCGGTAAAAATTATGATAAAAAGTTAGTACTCCGCATAATAGCATAGGGTACCCTGCATGATAGCATAGTATAATCTGCATGATAGCAAATGATATGTCTCATGATGCAAATGATATGTTGCATGATGCAAATGATATGTTGCATGATAGCAAATTGTATTTTGCATGATAGCAAATGGTTGCATAATAGCAACTAGCTGCATGATAGCAACCGGTAAGATGCATGATAACATATTGTACGATGCATGATAGCATGTACTTGACTCAGTATTTCCCAAATCTAATGTGTGTTCAGGGTCGAGAACGGCCATGATAGGCAGCCATGATAGGCATCCGACTCGATTGACGCCACACGCGGGTACTTTAGTCCTTCTGAATTATCTCTATTACCATTAAGTAGGTCTTCGCGCGGCTCAGTATTTCCCAGGTAAAAAATCCGTGTTCAGGGTCACTGGCGGCCATGATAGGCGATCACACTTGATTGACACCGCACCCCAGTACTTTGGCCGCATAGTGCAAATATAGTTCTGACTTAAGGCGAGAATAACCAGGATTATTGCGTTTAACGGCTGCAATAGCCGTGACGAGCTCTAATTGGCTTTGATGATAACCAGCTCTGATTAGCTGTAAATGTGATACCACGGGTCACTGATTTGACCCAAGAATTGATACAACGAGTCACCTGTTTTAACTCAAATATCGATAAGATGAGGATTCGTCAGTGACTCGCAAACTGATATAATGACGAGCTGTTTGCGACTCATAAAATGATATGGGGGTAAATCGCTATGCGACTCTTAAATTGATATGACAATCAGTCGATGATGGTTAATAAAATGATATGACGATCAGTCATAAATTGATATAATGATAAGTCATAGAATGACAAATAAATCCCCAAACATCAATGCTTGAACATGTAGTGGTGATCTTGATATTCAATGCAAGCTGTAAATAGCTTGACTTTGCAATGCGAGTTATAAAAAACTCTAATTTGACGAATATATTGAGAAGTAGATGTAATTAAATCTACAAAAGCTGATATGAATTTAAATTCTACGACATGATATAATATGAGTCGCAAAGACATTTAATAAAAGGCATAACAACCTAGATATGCAGCCCCCGAAATGAACTCGAAGATGAAATTTAATCTTACTGATAAAAGTAAAAGGCTGCAAAAGTTTGAGCGTGAAAGCGACTTATCTTGTTTTTATTCTCCTGATGTTAATGACGCGGTGTAAGCCGCATACCGTCGTTGGAGTTGGCTGACCACGCCTGCATGTTGTACTCAGTCTCTTAAGTCGCGTCCAAGACATTGGCTCGTTGAGTCGCACACGCGAGCTTGCCGTCAATGCTTAAGCCGCACTAGTTTAATTTTGCTGATAATAACGCTGAAATCCCAGCAGGCCACGCTTCATGCAGCATACCGACGAATTTCTGTCGATCCGATCAGTCGCGCATGAGGATTGTGCTACGAACGCGGAATGCCGTGTTTGTGCTGATGATCTCCTCGTAAATCGTGACGATCGTCCATGTTGACTTGTTAAGGTTGCAGTCGTCCGTGCATTAACCCGGCTGCTGGCTCGTTCCATGTAGATGCTCTGTCAGGTACTTGTACGCGCTAATCACCAAGCCAATAGCTTAATGGATCTCTTTCCTTTTTGCAAGATGTGCGTGAGTAATCCGTGACTTTGAAACTTGAATCGATTAAGCTTGTCCTGCGTCCTTCTTTCTTTCTATTTTCTGGTCACGTGGACATATTTCTTGCATGGCCCGAAGTAGTATTTTTAGTCGGACACGATTCTTCTCCTTTGGAACTGATCTAGCTGGTGGAGGCTATGTTTTCTTCTTGTAATCTGAACCAAGCTTGTGTTTGTACACGGTCTTGCTTTATGGCGAGCTTCCAAAACAATTTTCTCCTCTGCCAGCGATTCGATCCATACACTCCTTTGCTTCAACTTGGATGCCTGTGCGAAATTGTTTTTTCATAGCTGCTCACGTGCGTGTCTTTCCATGCATAGCACTCCTTGTCTGATTTGATGTTGGTCTGAAGGTCCGATCTGATACCGGACGCGCCGGTGCTTCTTTGAGTCGGCAGGTTTGAGTCGCAGCTCCTGTTGGACTCCCAATCGGATTGACGATACTAGCCAAATATGAAAAGATGCCGATCAAACTTCGATCTGGTTGATTAGGTCGACCGTACACGAGGGTGTTGCTGATGTCGACAACAGAGGATTCGCGATCTCGACTAGATACAAAACTTGCTGCAGTGCGCGTGCCGCTGAGGGAGATCTAACCGTTGGAATCATCTCAAATTTGTTGGAGTGCTGCGCGATTGTATTCCGCAGGGTTCCGCCGGAGGGATCTTCGAATTGATGTCCGAGTCGACCTCAATAATTCTTTTCCCAAAGTCGCGCGGAGTTCCGTCGGCTTTCGACAAGGCTTCAGTGTTTGAGTCGCCCACGGAGATCTAACCGTTGGAATCCGATGTGCTTTGGATAGCTGCTAGGAAACTCGATTGCGCATCTTTTCACCGAAGGGATCGTCGAGATGAGTTCCGAGTCGCCGTCGGCGATGTCCGCAACACAGGCGTTGCTGCTGTCCTGTAACCCGCGCGTGAGGGGCGTTGTCGAAGTTGAGCCCCGAATCACGCGGTCGAATTTCTCCACGCTTCCAACTCGAGCATGAAGTAGATCTTGATGTAGATGTTGATACCGCTGAATCGTTTAGACCCCGCGATGTCGAAGTCAACGAGCTTGAATCGACGACGAGATCCTCTGTCCCTGGCACAGATCCAGCGCGGAACATGACGCTCTTGACCGCAGGCCCCACGGTGGGCGCCAACTATCGTGGGATTGTCACGCAGATGTCATGGAGAAGACTTCATAGAGCTGGGGATTAAGCGATCGAGCGTCTCCGAGCTAAAGATCGCAGGGCACGAGGAGACAATGTTTTTTTACCCAGGTTCGACCCCTCAATGTGAGGTAAAGACCTACGTCCTGCCTATCCTAGATTGGTATTGATATGAATATGGTGTTTACAAGGGGTTGGCGATCGAGGTATCGAGTCGCCTCTCTCTCTAGATGTATGAGAGCCTTTTTTGCTTGGCGTTCTAGGTCCTTGGAGTCCACCTTATAAAGACGGTGGCTCGCAAGGTTACAAGGAAACTTCTCTCCCAAGGAAAGTATGAGCCGGAGTCCTACTTGGAGACTAATCATATGTCTTGTCTTCCAAGTCAAGTTATCTCGAGCTTCTGGATCCTTCCTCATGATCTTCAGTCGGCCCATATTTGTGTGTACTTTATCTATAACATGATAATCACAGTAGATGAGGGAGAGGATTAAGTGAACCCATGAACCCATGCCCATTGTTCCTATAAGAAACTCACACTTGAGCTTGTCCTCTTGCTGCATAGAGGATTGGGCTTTCTCTCTCTTGAGAGCTTTTGCTTGCTACCATTTGTCTTGTCCTCTTGCATTGAAGAGGATTGGGACACTTTTACATTCTTGCTTGGTTACTTCTGTCGGAGAATGACTCCCATGGAACAGGGATAGTCAAGCTCACGAAGAGAGTTCGTGTAAAGGGCTGAACACGTTGGTCAGACAACCCTCAACCTGCACGGCGACGGTGCTCGTCGAGCAAGAGGAGGGACATCACGGCAGAGATGAACACCAGCCCTTACCCAGGTTCACGGCCCTCGTGTGGAGGTAACACCGCTACTCCTGCTTGTCTGTATTGCACTGCTTATAGAGGTTACAGTACAATGAGCTTGCCGAGGGCTCTCTTTTGGCAATGGTGTACACGAGGAAGGGAAGCTGTGGTCTTCTTCTTCCTTGCGCGTAAGTGGCTAGGCTAGAATGAGAATGCGATCCTTTGCTACGGTGCTGCCCCTCCTCCTTTTATAGGCGCCCTGGGCTTCCTCCCTGCGCTTGCGCTATGGTAGGGCTATCACGTGGCGGCAGAAGGTGGAGCGTGGTGCACCGCAGCTCAGCTTGTCCATGGACGCGGTCCATGGCCGTAAAGCTGATGCCTGTGGCAGAGTGACCACCGTCCATGCAGGACGGCCAGCTGGGGCCGCAGAGGAACGTGGGGGTGCCCACGGTGACGTTGGCCGTGGAGCGTAGCGCCGGCCGGTCCCCTTATCACCAAAGAGGAAATCCTTGTAGTCCGGTGCGGATGGCACAGCTTTGTTGACTCCTTTAATCACCAAAATGGCAACTGCGGCGTCGTCGTCACCGCGCGCAGAGGCGCGCGTCACTCTGCGGCCGCTGCAGAGCCCATGTGCGCCCTGCAGAGGTTGCTTGGCAGCGAAGCGATCCCCACGAGGGATTGGATGCCCTGTAGAAGATTCGGCGTTGACCTCTCTCCAGGGGAGATTACCTTTGAAGAGGGGGCAACAGCGAAGAGGGCCTCCGCAGGCCTCTGCTGCCTCCAAAGCCCTCGCGAGGCTCTCCAAGCCGTAGGCTTGGTCCTTAGCGAAAATTGGCCATCAAGTGTCGAGGGCCGTGGAGGACAGGCCCAGCACACCCTGGTTCTCACTGGGCCGACAGTAGCCCCCGGGCCCATGATGGGCACGATGTAGTCCAATGGACGCAGGCGAATCGTCATGGGCCCAAAGTGTCCGGCCGGCCTGAGACACGTGTAGGGCAGTTGCGCCGCGACGACACGTTCTCCCGGCGACGATGGGCGTAGTGGGGGGACCCACCACGTCTCGGTAACTGCTCTGAGGGGAATAAAGCCTGCAACGCCGGTTCGGGCAGCAGTTACTGCATCATTTGCGCGCCCGTCTCCTCGCTCTTGACTTCTGCGCTTCCATGTCTCCGGCGCTCCTCCTCCTTCACCAAGCTTCTTCGCTGCCCTTCCTTCTTCGATCATGGGTCCCAAGAAGGACAAGGCAGCAATGGCGAACGTGCCTGCTGAGGCGCAGCAGGAGGACGAGTTCGCGCCGGTGTTGGTGGGGACTCGCATCCACACGGCGGAGGCGCTGGACAAGATCCGGCTGATGGCCGCGGGCAAGAACAACGAGCACGGCGCCACCGTTCTCAAGGCGGCGCGCTTTGGCAAGCTCGCGGCGGGGCTGTATCCCATCTTCTTCCAGACCGTTTTTACTGGTCTGGTGCCGCCATTTTCCCCTTTCCTGTAGGAGGTTCTGGCCTTCTACCAGATCCAACTTCTGCATCTGCACCCCAACTCCATCTTGATCCTCGCCATTTTCGCATATCTTTGCGAGGCGTATTTGGGGGTGATGCCTTCCGTGGCCTTCTTCCGGAGCTTCTACGCGCTCCGCTCCACGGCGCCCGGCGAGCGGTCAGGTTGTGTGTCCTTCCGCATTGCGGATGGGATGGGAGGCATCTACATCCCCATGTCCTGGGACGGCGACAAACCCGTCACTCGGGTGACGAAGAAGGTGGACGATTTCCGCCAGCGGTGGTTCCTCGTGGACGCCAAGACGCAGAACTCCTTCTTCGACATCCCTGAGGCGCCGCCGCTGAAGAACTCGAACTGGTCGAGTGCAACCTTCCAAAGCCCGAAGATTGCTGACTTGGTCGCACGCATGAAGCTCGTCCGCGAAGCTGGCCTCACGGGGCAGATGGTTGCTGAAGACTTCGTGAGGCGCCGTATTGCTCCTCTCCAGAAGCACACAAAGCCGGTGTGGATGTACTCAGGCCCGGCGGACCCGATGCGGCTGCACTGCAGCTCCCACACCCCCGACGTCATTGCTTCCATCATGGGCATCCTCTTCACCGCCCCGGAGGTTCCTGTGCCGCGCAGTGAGCTCGCGAGGCCTCTCCATCAGATTACTCCGAAGAAGCGCCTCGCGATCCTGGAGCTGATGCCGGAGTTCACCCCTCAGGGCCTGGCAGGGGAGGAGAAGAAAGAGGCTGCGGCGCCCGTGGTGGAAGAGGACTGGGCCACGGAGTCACCCGTCGCATCTGACGCCGATCTGGGCGTCACCTGTGGAGGGGCGAATCCCTCGGCAGGGGAGGCGAGCTCTTCGAGACCTGCGCCTCCCGAGGGAGAAGTTCTGGAGATTTCGTCCAGCGGGGACGAGGATTTCCTTGTGGCCCCTTCGCGCCAGGTCGCGGAGGGGGAGGAAGACAGCGATGAGGAGGCCGCAGCAGGACGCTGCGATCCCCGCTCCAAGGCTTTTCACGACAGGGCCGCCAAGAGCCCAGTGGGCACCCCTCTCAAGAGGAAAGCTGAGGTTGCTCCTATGGGGTCCGGCGCCGGTGCCGCGTCGTCGAAGTCGTGGCGGTCGTCCACCACGGTGTGGGTTGACTCCCGCGCCAAGACATCTGGGTAAGGATTGGTCCCTGCTTTCACACTTATGAGAATTTTCTTGCTCCCTCTTGAAAGCCTTTCCTGCTTGTTTGTCAGGGATTTGGTGACGGCGAAACGCCGGAGGCTCCGCAAGGCCGCGGAGGTGCGGGGCCTTGCCTCGGCAACCGTCGAGGGGCCTGTGGAGCCCTCAGCGGAGAGGTTGCTAAGCCCATGGCGACTGAGGCCACGGAGCCGGTTGTGGAGGAGGCCACGAAGCCTGTGGCGGAGGAGTCCGCAGGGCATGTGGTGGTTGCACCTCTGACCGAGCAGCTACTTCGTCTTCTACCGCGGAGGTGCGCCCCGAGGAGGAGGCGGTGGTGCGGACGCCGACACCGCCACGCCCTGTCACTCCACCAGAGCGGCAAGAGGAGGTCGCCGCGGAGACGGCGGGAGCGCGGCTAGCCGGCGAAGGGAGGCGCCGACGTCGAGATGGAGGAGAACATTCCTCCGCCGCCCCAAGGCACCGCCGTCGAGGTGGAGGAAAACGTTCCTCCGCCGCCCCCACCTAACGTAGATACTGAGGGGGCGGCGGCGGACCTCACGGTGGCTGGGCAACCTTCCCCAGCCCCCGAAGCCTGAGAGGAGGCGCCGATGGAAGACGATGGTGCTGGTGCCCATGGCCCCAGTGGTGGAGAGGGCTCGCTTCAAAGCCCCCAAGCGAGAGTCGACCCAGGCCCAAGCTCGGAGACCCCCATCCTTGAGTCTAGTGCATATGGGGGAGCCTCCGTGTCCCATGGGAGCTCCCGGGCCCTGGTGCTGGGCGGCAGGAGCTGGAGCGGCGCTCGCCGCAGCTCTGTTTCCGCCTGGCGAGGGGTGCGCTGGACGGGCTGGAGGCCCAGCTCGCTCTCGAGGAGGCCGAGCTCGCCAGGGAATATGATGAACTTGAGAAGGCCTGGACCCGCTTCTTCGAGGTCGTGGAGCACCGTCGCCACGACTACGAGGCCATGCAGGCGCAGCGAGAGGAGGCGCTGCGCTTCGCCAAGGAAGTCCGCGAGAGCGCGGTGCGCGAGGCTCAAGAGACCCTGGAGCCACTCCAGGCAGAGCGCCAGGCCGCTGCAGAAGATCGCGAGGCGGCCGTGGCGGAGCGCCAAACGGCAGCCTCAGAGCGCGCGGCCCTCGAGACCACGCTGGCCGCTCAGCGCCAAGAGCTTGCTGACCGCGAGGGGAAGTTCGCTGCGGAGTCGGAGTCTACGCGAAAATCTTTGGACCAACACCGCGTGTCCTTGGACGCCCGTGAGCAAGCACTGGCAGCTCGCGAGGCAGAGGTGCTCAAGCGCGAGGAACAGCAGCTGCAGGCTGACAGGGAGCTGTCCACGCAGCGCGCAGATCTTGAGGCGCGGGAGGGCAATCTGGCCGAGGCCATAGGCAAGCATGGTGAGGAGGTGGCCAGGCACAAGAAGCTTGTAGAGAAGTCCAACCGAAAACTCGCCGCGAGGAAGGAAGAGGCTGAGAAGGATGTCGCCGCCAAGCAGAAAGAATACCGCGCTGCCGTCGCCGAAGATTATGCCGGGAAATTCAAGAAGCAGGAGGACCGCTTCAAGAAGAAACGTGCGGATGACAACGCCCGCATCATTCAGCTGGAGCACCAGAACGCCAGCCTGAACTCCCAGTTGAGGCGCGCCAGAGATGGTCGTCGCCGCGCGGAAGAGGCTCGCGAACATGCAGATCAAGACCTCGCCTCCCTAATGGCTGATATGAAGGAGCTGAACGCGCAGGTGGGCCCTGCTGTGGAGCGTGCTGTAGAGGCTGAGCATCATGTGCAGGCGGCACAGGTCTTGACGCAGCAGCGGGAGCGCATGTTCAAGTCCTTGGTGGCTCGGGGAACTCCCTTGCGGCGAACCTGGGAGTGGATGCCCCTGCGATTCCCGTCCATGGGAATGCCGATGCTGCGGCGTACCTCGCCTACTTCGACTAGCTCTTCTCCGCACTCGAGGGCCCTGTGGCGGAGATGGGCGACGTTGTCGATGAAGAGTGCCGCAAGCTCCTGACGGTGGCGATCGACCGCGTCTTCGCCAACCTTCAGCGTCTTTACCCCGGCTTCGACTTCGAGTCGGTGACCGAGCCTGTCGAGGCAGACCAAGCTCAGGACCTCTCCAACTTGGTTCGGGAGGAGGTCAACGATTACGTCGACCGCTTCAAGAGGGTCGAGACGGAGCAGGCCGCTGAGGAGGAGGAAGGCGCTGAAGCCGACGCTGAAGAGGAGCTGAGGAGGATCATGATGGCGATGCCCCTGCCTAGGCCGCTCCTGCAACCAGACGCGCTTGAGGCGCAATTATCTTTGTTTTAGGACTTGTTTTAATCCACTCTGGCTTGTAAGACACTTTGATCGTACGCTATTATGTGTGTGTGTGCCCCTCGATGGGCCTTTTATCCTTGTTCCATGTCTTTCTTCGCTCTACGTCGTCAGGACCCATCTCTTTGCGCTATGACACCGCCGCTGCGGTATGCCGGAGCGTGACTCGGCAAGGCCGGGGGTGTTTAAGGCTTGGAGAGGTAAGGGCTCTCGAGTCGCGGTGCTCGAGAGCCCCCCTTTGACGCACGAGCAGTCCATGGAGTGTGAGAGAGAAAAAACCCGCTCGAGGGACGACAGGTGCTCGTGAGAGGGAGGAAAAACTCCTGAGGGCGCGAGCGCTAGACTTAGCTTAGCGAGACTTTGGCCTCGTAGAGGGCGTTGGCTTCCCTGGTGGGGCGTTGGTTTCCCTGATGGTGCGCTTCCCTCTAGAGGTCGGAGCGTGGCTTCTCGACCTTGGGGAGGACTCTTGTTCCTGTATAGGTTAGAGAGGCAAACCCAAAGCAAGCACATGGTAGTAAACACTCATGCGCGCTTATAGGCTTCCTCATGAGTATCTCGCGAGGAGAGTAAGTACCAACGTCCTTTGGTGAGGTGGCGTGTTTGGGAGCAAGCCCATAGGCCAGAACTCTTTGAGGAGATAACAGGCGTGAGAGCGTGCTCACGTGTTAGAGCTCGGATCCTTTGGATTTTGCGGTGCTGATGGGGTGCTCTCGAGGCACAGTCACCGTACTCAGCCCCCGCTCGCGAGGTGCGCATGGGGAAGAATATGAGCGCGAAAGGAACTAAGATGATGAAAAGTAAAAACTCACCACCAAAATATTACACAGCGGCGCCTCAGCGCAATGTTTCATTGAGAAACGAATTGGTTCACTTGGTGTTACCAAGATAAAGTTTTCCATGTCGAGGCATGGGGACCACATTCAGTGGCTGAGACTCTTCACAGCCTGCGGCGGTACGTTACCAGGAGAGCTCAGAGGGGCTGGCCCTCGGGAGGAGAAGCTTTTGTGAAGCTTGGAGGTGAAGTTGTGTGCTTCCCTCTAGAGACAAAAAATGCCTGGCGTGACTATGATCACGGGTAGAACTTGCGTAGATGCGCGATGTTACATGGATTCTTGACCGGGATGCCGTCCTCTGTTTTGAGGCGTACCGCGCCGGGCCTGGCGATGTGTGAGACCCTGTAGGGGCCTTCCCACATGGGCGAGAGCTTGTGGAGACCTTCCCTGGAGAGGATTCTCCTGAGGACGAGGTCGCCTGTCTCGAGAGTGCGCGGACGTATGTGGCGGCTGTGGTAGCGTCGCAGGTCTTGCTGGTACTTGGCTGCCCTGAGGGCGGCACGGCGGCGCAACCCGTCAAGGAGCAGCAGGTCGTCGTTGTGGAGGTCTGCTTGATCGTCCTTGTAACATCCCAAAAATATTATCAGTATTATTATTCCAAAAATGAGAGCCAACAAAAACTTTGTTGATTATTATGTGTTGTTTGTAAATTGTTGCCTATGGTAATTGATCCTTGTTGCTTGTGCTATTTAGTTCTTGCTAAATGTGTGTTGCTTGCTCTAAAAGAAAAGCATGAAGAAAAGAAGAGGAATAAAATAAAAGTTGAAACAAGAAAATAAGGTGACAAGTGTCACCCAAAAATTCTCATTCACAATAAAATTCAGTGGAGTGGTAATGTAAACATTCCCATTTCATCCTTACTACTTTTCTCTCTCAAATCATATTTTGAACTAGTTTTAAAATTCTAAAGTAAAATCAAATTGAAATAAAACTAAATTCCATAATTATAACCCTATGAACAAAAATGGTTCAAAACATTTTATTTTGTAAAGCCAATTTTTGTGGAGCTTCTGCATGCCAAGGGAAGGCTTCACAAATTTTCTTGAATTTTTATAAATAGATTTAGTGCCCTAAATAAAATCGAGAAATGCTTCTGGTTTGAAAAACAAATGAAAGAAATAGAAAGGAGAAGAGCTAGGGGGTTTTCTGCAAAACCGTCATCGCCTACCTCCCCGTCGCCGTGTCGACGCAGGACGCCGCGCGCCTCGCCGTTCCCAGGCCCCCCTGCTCGCGTTCTCCCTCGCTCCCGTGCCTCTGCACCCTCTGCCTCACAGAGGAGAGCACTTGAGTGCCTCTCCCATCGCCATTACGCCGCGGTTCCCCGACGACCGCCGCGGAGGAGTTCGACGGTGCCGACCAAATTGGCACCCTCTCGCAGCTCCTCGACACGCAAGGCTACACACCGCGCATCCTAGCTCCATCCCGGACCCCCCAGGCAGCACGCACCGGCCTCTCCCGCCCCCTGGACGCCGCTGGACTACGACCACCGTGCGCCGGCGTTGCGCCTATTTAAACTCGACCCCGCACCTCGCATTTTCTCCACACCCTTCACCCCTGCTTCCCTCCCTTGCTTCACCACCTCACGTACACCGCCAGGAGAGCAGAGCCGCGGCTGCTGAGCCGCCGCTGCTCTGGAATTCTTCCAGAGAAGTTCCGCCGGAGCCGTAGGTGAGCACGACCACGGCCGTGCCGTCCTGCTGCTCCACTCTCCCCTCTGACCACTATACGCTGTTGCCCAAGCTCACCGCACTCACCCCACCCCTTTTCCCCTTTGATTAGTGCCCAGATGCGACCGTTGGACCTCGCCGGAGCCCGTGTCCGTGGCCGTGGAAGACGGAGACCTCGCCGCCGATGAACCAGTCCACCATAGCAAGTGCAACAAGGCCAGGAGCTTCCCCCACGCCGCCGCCGTCGATCTGCATCATCGCCGCGACCTCCCGAGCCCCCTAGGTGAGAGATTCATCCACCTCACCATCGCTGGCGCGGCAGCGCCGCCGAAATTAGGTCGCCGCCGTTGCCATTGATCGTGGGCCGTTGGATCTTGATCCAACGGTGCCATACCGTTTTGGTTAAAAGAAGAGAGAGAGAGACTGACGGGCGGGCCCCGCACGTCAGGGTTTTATTCTTTTCACCGCGCGCGCTGTGCCGCTGCCATGTAGGCCCCACTAGTCAGAAATTTAAACATTATCCTTAACTAGATTTTCTCTGTTTAAAATTGAAAAATGAAATCAGTACTAGATCCAACTTTAAAATTTAATATCTCGAGATTTAGGAATCCAAATAAATCAAATCCAATTGTTCTGGAAATCTTATGAAAATGTTTAACCAACCCAATTGGATTCATTCCATTTAAAGAAATAGTTAAAAAGTATTATTAAAAATACTACAGAAGGTTTAAATTCTAAACTTGTTTGTTTCTGATACTCTGTTAGTCCAAATAATTCCAAACCAATTTTTCTAGCTTAGTACTGCCATGTATTAGCTTCCCTAATTTTGGTAGAAATATTTGTGCAGTAGTATTTGTTTTGTATTAAGTTGAAATTTAAACACCCTTCTGCACTCAAACATTTAAATATGTTAAATGGTTAACCCAAATGATTTAGGACCAATTTTGTTGGGTCACATTTAGTCATGTTTAGTTACCCCTAAAAGGATATAATTTTAGGATCAACAGAACTTAATTGGTAGGTAAAACTTGATTATTAAGTTACTGGATTCAAACAATTGTGTAGGGAGTTTGGTAACTCCAATTTATCCAAATCAAATTGTGTTGTCTTCTACACATCAGTAGATTTATAAAGAAATTTAGTTTGTATTTTTGTGACTAACAGAACTCAAGTTGTGCAATTAAACATGTTCCACAAGTTTCTGCCATAATCTTGGGCATAAATAAATATTGTTTAGTTCAATTAATTTAAAATAAATTGTATTGCTTGATGTGTGCAGTAGCTATTTGTGATGTTTATGGTCGTTATGTTGAGATGATTGCTTGAGCAAGTTAGTGATTGGTTGTATTTGTTCGTTTGTTAATTAGACGAGAACGCTGTCGGATTTATCGAGGAAGGAGAGTTTGTTGAATCTGAAGATCAAGACCAAGTTCACTTTGCCGAGCAAGGCAAGCTACTCCCTGAGCTTGCACCTAAATACATATCACTACACCACGACACTACATCCCCAACCGTCAAATTGGTAGGGAAATCGGCTTTCACCGACAAAAAGTTGGTCGGGGATCGGTATTGCCGACCGACCTTGTCGGTCACCGTAAGTCCAGTCGGGAAAGGCCTTTCCCGACCGACTTTACTTTGCCGACCGACTGTTTGACGGCTATGGAAAATCTTTCCCGACCAACATAATCTTTCCCGACCAACAATTGTTTCCCGACGGACATTTTATGCCGACCGACTCTCAGACAGCATTTGCTTTGCCAACCGACTTTCTAACAGCAATGCCATGACCTTTCCCAACCAACTGTCCAACGGAGTATTAATTGCCAACCAACTATCAGCCACATACTGGCATATTCACATATTTAAGATACTTTTTACAGCCAAAATCAGTCAAATTCACATATTTCACACCAAAGCATACATGAATATCCTCCAAAATATCAAGACAACCAAACAATAATGAACTGATTTTCATGTGTTCTCAACCGATTATCATATTATCAGGTTTACAAAATGATTACCACATGATCAGGTTTACAAAGTGGTAGCTAAAAGGCATCCTACATTACACAAAACATCTTGTTGATACAAAACAGCCAGCTACTTGGTGGAATACATATTGCCACGAGTTTTGCATTATAATTCATTCTCTGAAGGGACACCTGCACAAACAGGTACAAACCGATGAGAATTTTGTTGCTTGACAATGCTAATTCACCACAATTAGGTCGCTGTTATGATAAGAGAAATCCCATGGGCAAAAAATAAAAGCACAGCCTTTAGAAGTCCCCCTAGTGACACTATTCTGTCAAATGGGAGAAGATTTTAAGAAATGAATAAAAAAGATATGAATTCAAGGTCTTGTATTACAACTGATCCAACCATCTAATATATAATTAAACAGAAGACAAAGAACGACAATCGTCACCCTAAAGTTAAGGAATATCAACAGAACATATTAACCATCATGCTTGCTGCGATCCACATGCAACTGTCAATCATAATCTAATTTTGATGGATTTCCATTGGTTACAAGCATGGTTTTTAAGGCGACGCTTTGGCGCCTTGACAGGAGGGGGCGCTTTGGCACCTAGGCGACGCCTAGGCGGGCGCTTTGGACGCCTAGGCGTCCTAAGGCCCCCGTTTTTGCAAAGCGGAGGGGGGGGGGCGCCTTGACGCCTAGGCGTCGCCTTAGGGACGCCTTAAAAACCATGGTTACAAGTATGACAGTATTGATCATGTTTGAATAAGTTTCACTAATTAGCAAGCGTTGTAGGGTATGCATCCATGGCCTCATATTGCCACTCGCCAAAAATGATACAGCGTACCAACTAATTTCATCTTCCACACAGCAACTCACACAGAGCTACACGGACTGATATTATCCTTCAATGATATTTTCAAGAAATGAAAATACACCATGAGATTCAATTACATCTGAAAGATGACAAATTTTACAAAAAGAAAAGCTCTGAGCAATAATTCTTCAAGTGGCGCGTGGAATCATTCAGTTAACATACTCCAGAAAAATAAGGCACCAACTCAGACCATAATGTTAAGTTTCATAGTAACAGCTACAGGGTGAAGAGGATATGAAGGTCTACGGCTCAACTTATCTAGTCAAAACAGCACATATTTCATGGAACAACGAACCAACTAATTTAAAACATTCTGATTCTCGGTAAAATGCTACATGTTCATTATGTACAAACGAATCATCTGAACCTTTGTAAACTGGTTGGATTCTTGTACGCAAACCATCAGCATTGATCAAATCCACACAGTAAAATGGAGGAGGCGGGGCTAAAGACCGGGGCACTTACGTGTGCTTGCGGTTGACGACGTCATGACTCATGCAGACAATTGGGCACGGATGAAGCTGGTGGCATAGTATGCGACTGATGTAACAAAAATAATGCATGATAAGATGGCTTAGTTAATGAACTATCTTGTGGCAAGGCTACAGATTACAAAAAGCTTGCAATTGATTTGAATGTAACTATGACACAGTCCAAGAGAGCCTACCTAAAGTGCTATTTGTCTAATTAATTATTCATGTAGGATTCAGCCTCTGCACAAAGATATATAAAAATAAGCATAACTAAGTAGTAACATATATGCACGAGAAGCTACCGATCTGGCTTTCAGGTGAAGTATGAGCATGTAGTCTGCAACCCTACCATGCTTAGGAAGGCATTGTAAATTTTGAATATGACGCACAGGAAAACAAGAGTACTCGATCAGGTGCAACAAGTGTGTGTACTGTCTAACCTCTTCGACATGTAATCATGCTTAACACCTACTTCAAATGCCTCTAGCTGACCATCTCAGTAACTTTACCCTGAAATTAGACCGTGCTATTGGCTACCTTCAAATCAAAAAATTCAGAGCAGTTAATATTCTATCCAAAATCATACATACTTCAAAGTTCAAACAAATTTACTAATAACAGATAGTAATATGAAGTCCAGATTACACAAGAATGTTTCAACTGTTCAGCCTAAAATGAATCTTATCAGAGCTCAGTTGCAACCCCATTTTTTGCTGCTAATTAAGTTGCCGGTTTAGACAAAATATACAAAACTTCCTGGATCTTGAACTAAATAAACAAATCAAAGTAATCTTTCACATTAGGTACAATGGGTAGACTATAACATAAGTAGATATCACTCCTTCAAGGTAGATAAATATGTTCTAAAGGATATGCTAATCTTTATTGTAGTTTTGTGTAGATTACAATAGAATTTCAGCAAACATAACTATCTGACCGTGTGTGTTTTTGGATTGCAGAAGCAAACGCGTCCTAACCACGTGGTAATTTGGAAAAGTATGCAAGTATGCAAGGTTGAACAAAGCTATGCTGCCCGGTTCAACAATCACTTCAAAAGCCATAGCAGCCTATAGCCTGGGTAAACGCAAGAGAAAATTCGTGCCAAAAAAACAATAGACGGGAAGTACCCATAGGCACAAGGTGGAGGGGGCAATTTCATACCTCAGAGCAATCACACCAGCCAATCGTGGGGTTGTGGTGGAGAACTGGAGATGCGGTAGGACGAGCGGAGACAGGGGGAGCCTCACCGTACTACGCGCCGCCGGCCAAAGAGACCACCTGGGCGGCAGAGAGCGAGGGAGCGCGAGCATTCAGGCAACAAGGCAGTGCCGGGGCGACGGTGGAGAGGTGCCGCAGCCTCGCCGGACGCTACGTGCCTCCGCGGGGCAGAGAGACCAGCTGGGCTGCAGAGAGCGACCATGAGCACGGGGGCAAGTAGGCGGTGTGGGAGCGGTGGTGGAGAGGCAGATCGGGACGAGATGGATCTGGCAGCGGCAGCCTCGCCGGAAGCACGACCGCCGGCCGGAGAGAGGGCGGCGGATCGAGCGAGATCGAGCAACGCGGCGGATCTGAGAGTTTCCCTTTCTCTTTCCTTATTTTGAGGCACACGCTGAGAGGATAAGCGCGGCGGATCTAACAAGTAGCGCGCCTGCTAGCGAAAAAAATTGGGATCCGCGGGCCGGACGAAAATTTGGGCGCTGAGATTTTCGCATGCGCGCGCACGAGGCCGGCCTAGTTAGCCACCTCTAGTCGGTCGGCATCGTTCCCCGACCAACACTCCGAAACTAATACAGGAAATGCCGACCGACAGTTTGACACTGCATATTCTTACATTCCCGACCGATAACAGGTCGACATAGATCGGCATTGCCGACCAACAATCCGATAGAAGTTTTGCCGACCAACAGTTTGACACGTATAGTGACTTTTCCCAACAGACGTCGGTAGGGAATGTAGTGTTGTGGTGTAGTGTATGCATCTACTTTGATCAAATGATTTACTCTTAAGGCCTGGTTTACAAAACCTTTTCAAAAGTATATGGATATTATTTTGCCACCCTATGTAGGTAGTTTATATAAAACTATAGGATGGGAAACAATGTTGTTTATTCAAAACTCCTTTGAAAATACTTGTGTGGTTATGGAATGCCGAGATGTCGGTGTTGAAGTGGAGAAATGGAAAATGGGAATGTTTATGAAAAATGCACAGTGTCCTAGTACTATGACAACCAATCTTAATCTGTGCGACCACATTTACCCCCATATGGGAACGGGGCTTAGTCATATAATTTGCTCTTATTAGTATGGGATACCTCATCGACGGAGATGACTCCGTTATGCATGAGGGGATGGTTTGGAGAACTCCCCTGACCTGGGTCCTCGCTCAAACTCTATGGAAAGATAAGGAGGAGGATTGAAGACTTCATCAATGTGGTCGCCGGGAAAAACATATGAGTCCTCACACTTAGGGTTGCCGACGGGGACCGGACTGAGTGTTGGTGGGAATTATCATATGGGTAGGATCCTATACTAGCATGAGCAAAGGAGAGGCTAGGGTCGGTGGCTCAACTTCGCATACACCTTGTATGGCGGGACGTGGCTGACACGATGAGTTACCGGATGGATGTGGGATAAAAGCGTGCTACCTCTGCAGAGGGTCAAAACTATTCGAATAGCCGAGTCCTCGGATATGGACAATTGGGAGGCTGTCCTAAGATCATGTGCAAGTTTTTGGAAAAGCTTTTAAGTTTAAAAAAACTGAAATGGTGATGGTGTTACACAACTATACCAAATGGAGTGGTATGAGTTGTTGGAATAAATGGACCATGGTGAGCCATGGTCAGGAAAAGGAGGGTTTTTGGAGAAACAAATGAGATGGTGACTTCTTTTAAAGATAGTTATAAAACTCTTCTTACCTTTTTCAATAAAGATATAGAGATGTTTTAAAAAATAAAAGTTGTAAGTTAAAATAAAACTAGTGCATACTCATGTTGGGGTAGTTTGCGAGTACATTCAAATGTACTCATATTGGTTTCGTCCCTGGCTATTGTCCTAGCCAGACTACGAGGAGGAGCACTACGCCGAGCAGGAGTATGGCGACTTCTACGCAACTAAGGATCTCCACAAGTCAGCTGCCTGTCGGGTCGTCATCGTTAGAATATGATGTCTACTACGCCGTAGCTTCCGCTGATATTTTGGTTTGGCCCATGAAGGCACCTATGTAAGACTTGGTCTAAATGACCATTTATGTAAGACTTTTTATTCGGTATTGTAATGGATGTAAACTTTGGTATCCAATTCGGATTATGTGCAACGACAGACTGATCACGGGATCGTTGTGTTAAGCATAATCGGGTATTTCGGACAGCTAGTCCGGGGTCCCCACAGACTTGGTATCAGAGCCATCCTGACTTTAGGAAACCTTAGTTAGCATGGTCGTTAGACAAATGTTACAAAAAGATGAATTTCTAAAAGAAAGGAATGAAGTATTTTCGAAAACTGCTTATCTCCAATCCTCTTACTTATGCAAAAATTTTACTCTCATTAAATATTACATTTTCCTTTGTATCCTTAAAATTTTGCACACTCTCATTAAACTTAAAATTTGACTCATTGTTGCCTCACTAATTTAAAATTTTGTACACTTGTCACTACTAACTTAAAATTTTGCTTAAAAATTGTAGATGGCACTCCATTGGACCGAGTTCGTTCAGCTTGAGAAGGATAGCAAGCTGACGTTCGAGAGGGACTTGTTCGAGTTGAGCAAGCTGTTAGGTCGCCCCGCTCCAGAGTTTGAGGGAGCTCAGATTGACGTTCACGGTGTCGGAAGGCTGAGCTGGCTCATCAGTCGTCAGTTCGCAGGAACATCAAGTCTCCCAGTTCCAGGACGCTCGTCTTCACCACCAAGGAGGCCACCTGGGTTGACGGTCTCTGTACTGCACACAGAGGATGCTAGCCCGACTTTGTGAGGAGCACAAGGCGGAGTTGGCAGATTCCCGTTTCCGGTTCTACGGGAGGCGCAACTGCGACGGACACCCTACTCCTTCCCCTTGCCACCCGATGTTTGGGAGCTACATCATGGACATGGAGCTCTTACTTCAGTGCACTCAGGATGATCTGATGCGCACTAGGATTCAGCTTCACTTTGACCGCGAGTCGCTCGTTGAGCTTCGCGAGAACGAGGAGAAGCTGATGGAGGAGAAGGTCGCTCTTCTCAGGAAGAGGGCCCAGCTGAGGAGGACTATCGTGAAGCTCCGCAAGAAGGTGGCGGAGCAGGACGAGCTGATTGAGGATCTAGAGCACCATACTGACGAGATGGAGGAGGAGGGCGAGGATCTCCGCAAGGAGAACAACGCTTTCCTCAGTGACGATGATGACTTCGTGGAGGAGATGGATTGTGAGGAGGAGATGATGAGGAGGAGTTAGTTGACGAGGAGGAGGAGCCACTCGAGGCAGTTCTCGAGGACGAGGAGGAGGATCCCGAGGAGCCACCTACCAGTCAGATGCTGACGTGTTAGAGCTGGAGGTTCCACCTCAGTAGGCGAGTGACTTGATCACTACCGCAGGATTAGGTTGACCCCTATCGCTAGTCGAGTCGAAGTAGTGGTTCTTTTGGAAACCAGATGCTATGTATCTTAGATGTAAGGTGATGTTGTAAGCTTGATGTTGTAAGCTTGATGTTGTTGTGAACTCCTTGATGTGATGTTTGTGAAATATAAGTATGTTTGTCTTGTTAGATCTGTGTGAAATATTTTCATATAATCCTTAAATTAATCAACCACTTGCGAAATCGTCTTTTCCCTTAGTCGAACTTTTCTTGCCTTGCCTCTTATACCCGGTGTGCTTCAGGATGCCGCCCCGTCGCAGCAATGCGGAAGGATCAGGATCAGCACCACCACCACCGGACCCAACCCCCGCCCAACTTCTCGCGCTTATCATGGAGGAACGTGAAAATGCCCGGCAGGAGCGCCAGGCTCATCTCACTGCCCTGCAACAACTCGCAGCCGCTTATAACAACAACAACAATAACAACAACAACAACAACAATGGTGGTAATGGCAATGGCGATGGAACCAGCGATCCACCTTAGGCGATTTCCAGAAAACCAACCCACCCACCTACTCCAAGGGACTTCACCCACTGGAAGCCGATGATTGGCTTCGCACCATCGACAACAATCTGGAAGTTGCTGCTGTGGGAGAAAATGAGAAAGTGCTGTATGCAACCCACTATCTCGCTGGACCTGCAAGAGCTTGGTGGGAAACTACCAAGGCTCTCCAGCAAGCTGGTCATGTTATCAACTGGGCTGAGTTCCAGGAGAAGTTCCGCAAGAAGCATATTCCCAGGACTTATTGAGAGGAAGAAGGATGAATTCCGCAAGCTGAGGCAGGGAAGTAGAGATGTGGTCGGTTATCTGGATGAGTTTACCGACTTATCTCGGTATGCTCCTGATGACACCGACAAAGAAGAGAAGAAGATGGAGCGTTTCATGAGTGGACTTCATGATGAACTGCAGTGTGCTCTGGTTATCCATGACTTCCGTGATCTGGAGTCACTTGTGGACAAAGCCATCCAGCTGGAGACCAAGCGCAAGTCTATGTTTGAAGGTCGCAAGAGGAGGATGAATGCTCAGGAAGGTTCGAGCAGCCAGAAACCTCGTATCTTTCAGCAAACACCAGGCCTGCCTATCGTCCACCCAAGCCCACGCCCCAATTACCCTAACCGCCCAAACAACTTCAACCGCCCCAATGACAATAACCGTCCCAGAGGAAACTTCAACAACTTCAACCCCAATGCCAATGTTGTCTGCTTTGAATGTGGCAACAAAGGTCACTACTCCAGAGAATGCCCCAATCCTAAGAGGTTCAGCGCCCCAATGCACCGAACAATGGTCAAGGCCGCAATGGAAATGGTAATGGCAAGAATGCCGCACCCCGCGGAAATGCTGCTGTTGTCAAGGGTCGTCTGCACCACATCAATGCTGAAGAAGCTCAGGAGGCGCCAGATGTTGTGCTGGGTACGTTCCTTGTCAACTCAGTACCTGCAACTGTTCTGTTTGATTCTGGTGCAACCCATTCATTTGTTACCGAGGAGTTTGTCGCTAAGGGAGGATTAGTAGAAGGCTTCCTAAATAAAACCCTGAGTATACAAATTCCTGGCTCCACCATAGAAACCAAGAGATTTTGTCCAAATACTGCCATTGAGATTTCAGGCGAAAAATTTGCAGCCGACCTAATTATTCTAGGAACCCAGGGCATAGATGTTATACTTGGTATGAATTGGCTAGCCAAGTACCATGGTCGAATAGACTGTGCCAGAAGAGCTGTATCCATCACCACCGACAAAGAAGTAGAAGTGGAGTATGTGTCTGAAACCAACCACTCCCAACCAGGCTGCCATGAGAGCATAGCTCGACCCGCCCTAGATGAGATCCGTGTTGTTCACCTATTCAAGGATGTTTTCCCAGAATTTGCCTGGTATGCCGCCAGACCGGGATATTGAGTTCATAATTGAGCTTATCCCAGGGACATCCCCCATATCCCAAAGGCCTTATCGGATGAATCCGGAAGAACTAGTTGAGTTGAAGAAGCAGTTGGCTGATATGCTCAGCAAAGGTCTTGTTCGTCCAAGCGCTTCACCTGGGGATCACCCATTATTTTTGTGGACAAGAGAGACGGTACCACACGCTGTGTGTGGATTATCGCAAGCTAAATGACGTGACCATTAAAAACAAGTACCCTCTTCCCAAGATCGAGGATCTGTTCGATCAATGAACGGAGCCCGAGTCTTTTCCAAGATCGATCTTCGGACAGGTTACCATCAGTTGAAGATCCGAGAGAAAGACATTCCCAAGACCGCCTTCACCACCCGTTACGGTTTGTTTGAATACACCGTGATGTCCTTTGGTCTGACCAATGCCCCAGCCTATTTCATGAATCTCATGAACAAGATTTTCATGGAGTACCTCGACAAGTTCGTGGTAGTTTTCCTTGATGACATCCTTATTTATTCCAAGACCGAAGAAGAGCATGCTGAACACCTGCGTCTAGTTTTGGAGACCCTCCGAGAGCACCAGCTGTATGCCAAGCTTAGCAAGTGTGAGTTTTGGCTCAGTGAAGTGGCATTTCTCGGACATGTTGTATCTGCCGGAGGAATTTCTGTTGACCCGAGAAGATCCAAGCCATTGTTGACTGGTTATCCCCAACCAGTGTGACTGAAATCCGAAGCTTTCTCGGACTCGCGGTTATTACCGCAAGTTCGTTGAAGGATTTTCCAGTATAGCCAAACCCATGACCCAACTGTTGAAGAAGGACAAGAAATTTGAATGGACTCAGAAGTGTGAAGATAGTTTCCAAGAATTGAAGAAGAGACTAACCTCAGCCCCAATTGATTATGCCAGACGTCACCCAGAGTTTCGACGTGTATTGCGATGCATCACGCCTCGGACTTGGTTGCGTTCTGATGCAAGAAGGCAAAGTTGTGTCGTACTGTCCCGGCAGTTGCGACCGCATGAAGAGAATTACCCAACCCATGACCTGGAGTTAGCTGCTGTTGTTCTTGCTCTCAAAAAGTGGCGTCCCTATCTTGCGGGACATCGCTGCGAGGTCTATACAGATCACAAAAGCTTGAAGTATATTTTCACCCAGAAAGATTGAACCTGCGACAGAGGAGATGGATGGAATTAATCAAGGATTATGATATTGGAATCCATTATCACCCTGGAAAGGCTAATGTAGTTGCCGATGCCCTTAGTCGCAAACCTGCACCCTGAATGCCCTGATCCAAGCCGAACAGCCAGCCTTGTTCAAAGAGTTCGAAGACTTTGGACTAGAACTTGTTAGCCATGGTTATCTCGCCAATTTAGAGTTAACCCCAACCCTGATGGATCAAATCAAAGAAGCCCAAAAGGTCATGAAAGCATTGAAGGAATTAGGAAGAAGATTTCCCTCGGCAAAGCACCCGGTTTTACCGAAGATGCTGAAGGAGTGCTGAAATTCAATGACCGTATCTGTGTGCCCAATGTCACGGAACTTAAGGAGTTAATCCTAAAGGAGGCCCATGAGACCCCTTATTCAATCCACCCCGGCGGAACCAAAATGTACCAAGACCTTCGAGAAAGATTTTGGTGGCATGGAATGAAACGAGAGATTGGTTCTTTCGTAGCCAAGTGTGATATCTGTCAGCGAGTCAAGGCTGAACATCAGCGGCCCGCTGGATTGCTTCAACCTTTGAAAATTCCCGAGTGGAAGTGGGATGAGATTGGAATGGATTTTATTACCGGACTTCCAAGATCCAACCGAGGCCATGATTCAATCTGGGTCATCGTTGATCGATTGACCAAGGTTGCTCATTTTATACCGTCAAGACCACTCACAATGGAGCCCAGTTAGCAGACTGTATATTTCCAGAATAGTAAGCCTGCATGGTGTGCCTAAGAAGATTGTATCTGATAGAGGCACGCAATTCACCTCAAGATTCTGGAAATCCCTTCATGAAGCCCTCGGAACCAAGTTAGCATTTAGCACAGCTTATCATCCCCAGACCGATGGCCAAACTGAGCGAGTGAACCAGATATTGGAGGACATGCTTCGCGCATGTGTTCTATCCTATGGTTCCAAGTGGGAAGATTGTCTTCCGTTTGCAGAGTTCTCGTACAACAACAGTTATCAGTCCAGTCTGCAAATGGCCCCTTTTGAAGCCCTTTACGGCAAGAAGTGTCGTACACCCCTGAATTGGTCCGATACCGGAGAAGGCAAATTGTTTGGACCAGATACCCTCCGTGAAGCTGAAGAGCAAGTTCAGCTTATTCGTGAACGCCTCAAAACTGCCCAATCCCGTCAGAAGAGTTACGCTGACACCAAGCGCCGTGACCTCACTTTCAGTCGGAGATTATGTTATCTCCGAGTGACACCCCTCAAAGGAATGCAGCGTTTCCATGTCAAAGGAAAATTAGCGCCAAGGTATATTGGACCCTTCAAGATCATTGCTCGTCGAGGAGAAGTATCCTATCAGCTGGAATTGCCCCGGAGTTAGGAGATTATCATGATGTCTTCCACATTTCCTTGCTCCGGAAGTGTCTTGAAGTTCCTGACCAGCCTGATGTTTTCAAAAACATCGACCACCTCTCCATCGACCTGAACCAAGACCTGACTTATCGCGAGAGACCCCTCAAGATTCTCGAAGAAGATGTTCGTGTTACCCGAAGACGTGCGATCAAGTTTTACAAAGTCCAGTGGACTAACCACTCTGAAGAAGAAGCAACTTGGGAACGCGAAGATTATCTTCGGAGCGAATTCCCAGACCTCTTTAACCTAAGCCTAGCAAATCTCGGGACGAGATTTATTTTAAGGGGGAAGGATTGTAACATCCCAAAAATATTATCAGTATTATTATTCCAAAAATGAGAGCCAACAAAAACTTTTGTTGATTATTATGTGTTGTTTGTAAATTGTTGCTATGGTAATTGATCCTTGTTGCTTGTGCTATTTAGTTCTTGCTAAATGTGTGTTGCTTGCTCTAAAGAAAACATGAAGAAAAGAAGAGGAATAAAATAAAAGTTGAAACAAGAAAATAATGTGACAAGTGTCACAAAAATTCTCATTCACAATAAAATTCAGTGGAGTGGTAATGTAAACATCCCATTTCATCCTTACTACTTTTCTCTCTCAAATCATATTTTGAACTAGTTTTAAAATTCTAAAATAAAATCAAATTGAAATAAAACAAAATTCCATAATTAAAACCTATGAACAAAAATGATTCAAAACATTTTATTTTGTAAAGCCAATTTTTGTGGAGCTTCTGCATGCCAAGGGAAGGCTTCACAAATTTTCTTGAATTTTTATAAATAGATTTAGTGCCCTAAATAAAATCGAGAAATGCTTCTGGTTTGAAAAACAAATGAAAGAAATAGAAAGGAGAAGAGCTAGGGGGTTTTCTGCAAAACCGTCATCGCCTACCTCCCCGTCGCCGTGTCGACGCAGGACGCCGCGCCCCTCGCCGTTCTATGGCGCCCTGACCCGACTGCTATACGGTGATACTGTGTCCCCGGTTATCCGATACCACCGGACACACTATCAAAGCATAATAGAGAGATCAAGACTTGTGGAACAACTGGCACATCACAGACTCTACGACACAAATCATATAGTTCAACTCTTATAATAGAGAAAGATAGCAAATGACAACCAGAGGTCACAGACCCAACATTACAACATGCGGAAGCGAAGTGTGTTGTTCTAAACAACAAGAACCAAATTATGGCCTAAGAGGCCTGCAAATAAACATCCAAGCGCCAGCTGTTCCGGGATGTCCCAAGCTGCCACCTGGGAACCCCAGACTACTCGTCGACGTCCACAAAGAACCCACCTTCGAGGTCGGTGAAGTCCTCTCCTGAAAATAAGCAAACGACGTTGAGTTCGACGAACTCGCAAGATTAAGAGCTAATATATGCTCGATGATTGGCTTCCAAGGTTTTATGGCTGTTTTGCATAAAGCTGATTTTATTTCAAAAGACATAACTCCATGGCATCGACTAATCAGATTATTTTGAAAAGGGTAAGAAGTAACCTCTTTTCTGGTAACCATTTCCATCATAACCATCACCATTCTCATCACCTATCTACTAGGCACCTCCCCGAATCACCCTCGAGGAAGTCAACCTTGGTTATTAGTAGTACCTTTAGTACTCAGTTTTTAATCATTCCGTTAAAGTTATTCTATGATCTTACCTTCACTTCCCAAGTTCGTCCATAACCGCGGACACGGCTTTTCGAAAAGATTTAACCCTGCAGGGGTGTACAAATGTTTGCCACGCGTACCGTCCGGCCCATTACCTGATCATTAGCTCTCTTCCTTGGAAAGCCGGCTGGGTGGGAGCGGTGTCGACTTCTCCCTCGTTAAGGACTAACCCAGGATCATCAGTGAGGACGGAGCAGCGGATCATCAACACCGTGCCCCGTGGCTACTCATTTTCCTAACACAACCATCCTCATCTCAGTTCATCCCACCATCATCACGCAGGCGCAAATGGAAGCCCGAACTAGAGGACCCTGGCTAGCCCCGCTCGAGTTATTTAGTCTATGAGGGTTCCTGCACTGCGAATGCATAGGCCTCACGCATGGTTGCACGCTCAGTCTTGGTTCAAGAGGTACAGAACTCGCTCCTAGGCGGCGAGAACGAGACAAAACACCACAACCACAGTGGCCTCTCATCCCCACCTTTTAGCATTTTATTAACCATCTCCACAATTCCTCCACCGTCAACCATTTATTTCATCACCTGTTTCCAACACAAACCATCCATCGTATCGCTATGCAATTAACTAAGCATGGCTAAGCATCAACATAGCATAATAAGTATCTCAGGCCAACAATACAAACCTATGGATAATAGGAGGGAAACAGGTAATTGGCATCGGAATCTTAATGCAACTATAGGATACTCTAATCCAATAAAATTGACATTTGGAACCGCATGCAATATTATAGTGGAGAAAATATTTGCGGAAACATAGGATAAGATATGCTCAGAGGGGGGATTACGCTTGCCTTGTTGATACGGCTGGTAGTACGGATCGTCAGAAGACGGGGGTGGCACTTCACCTCCTTGATCTACCGATGCACAAACAACACCGAAAAACAATCAACACATGGCAATTGTGCAAAGCATACAAGGATGATGATATGACATTTTAGATGCACCCTAGAAGATTTAAACATGAACAACAAGTTAAATGGGGTCCCCGTTATATTTATTGCATAATTGGGAAGAAAACCCCATATTAAAACTTAATGAGGGTTATGACTACTAGAGCACATTATTGTAATTGTGATCGGTGATGCATGATGATAAATATTTTGGAACACTCATGTTTTTCTGAGCATTTTGATATAAAGAACACATTTTTCTGAGGTCCCGGTAAAAAGTTATTAATTTTATAATTCCTCTTTTTAAATATTTACTTTTGATTATTTTAATTCCAACGATAATTATATTATTTACTCGACTCCGCGAGAGAGCGATGGAACATCAAGGAATCATCGAGTTTGATAGCCCTAGCGTTGTGAGGGGGTAGCGGGGAACATGTGCTATGAGGGAGAAAAAGAAAAAGAAACTTTGCAACCTTTTTCTGTCCAGGCCGGAATTTCCGGTCCAAAAATGCTCATGGGCCGGAGTTTCCGGTCCAGCTATTTTCAGCCCAGAACGGCATCCACTGGACCCAGTCCGGAGTTGCACCGGAGTTGGGCCGGAGTTTCCGGTCGGAAAAACTCGAGAGGAGAGAAAAAGAAAAGGAGCAGCGAGGCGACGGTGACGGGCGCGCTCAACGGCGTTGGCGATGGCGAGCTAGCGCGAGGGGAGAGGAAGGGGAAGAGTGTGCTCCTGCACCAGACGCTCACCACGGATGCGTTGGGGTGGGCGGCGACGGCGGTGGTGCAACGGCGAGGACGAATCCCGCGGCGGGGATGCGGCGGTGGCGGAGACGACTTCGAGCGGTGGCGGCGATTCGGGGTCTCCCGCTTCGATTCCGGCGGCGAGGAAGGAGAGGGGAACCCGGCGGTGCCGCTGGTGTACTTCGATTCGCTCGGAGCTCCTCAGGTGACGGCGGCGAGCACGGCGGCCTCGGCCATGGGCGGATCTCGCGGGGAGCAGAGGGAGAGGAGGTGGAAAAGGGGAACGGGGAGGAGCAGCAGCGAGGAGATAGGGCGTGGACTCGTGGGGCTCGTCTCCTCCACAGGTGAGGCAGGGCAGGGGGGCCCGGCGAGCACGGCACGGCGAGGTGGTGCGGTGCGGCCCGAGAGAGCTGCTCCTCGGTCGCTACAGCACGAGGAAGAAAGGAGGTTTTCCAGAAAACCCCCTGCGCGAAATAAATTCATCACAGACAGATCCTTCCATATTTACAAAGAGGTCCTTTTCTCTTTTAAAAATTAAAACTAGCACATGTTTTGAATTAAATGGGGCATTTAAACATTTTGCAAAAATGTGAGAAAATTCTAGTAGCCTCCCCACAACATGTGGAAACTCCACCAAAATTGGTTTGGCAAAATAAAATGTTTTGAACCACTTTTGTTCATAGTGTTGAATTATATCATTTTGCTCATTTTCCAAATATTGCTATTTAAATATTTTGGGGCAAAGGCAAAAACAGTATTGTGGACTCTTGGAACTTCCTTGACAAATATGGATGTCCAAGTAATTTTGTTTGCAAGTTTGATTGTCTTCCTTGTTGTGAAATTTGTTGGGACAAGTTTTGCATTATTGGTTTTCAACATTGCCAAGAATGAAATTGTGTGGCTTAGCAATTTAAAAGGGATGCAATGATGCATGCATGCCATGATGCAAATGAGGACACAAAAGTGAAAATTTGGTACTCAAATTTTGGGGCTGTTACAATTCTACCCTCCTTACAGGAATCTCGTCCCGAGATTCTAAGATTGCGAGAAAAAGTCGGGATACTCCTCACGAAGACTAGACTCTCGTTCCCAAGTTGCTTCTTCCTCGGAATGATGAGACCATTGAACTTTGAGGAACTTGGTAGTCTTGTTTCGGGTCTTTCTTTCAGCTTCATCCAAGACACGGATAGGATGCTCACGATAAGTGAGATCTTCCTGGAGATCCAACTCTTCGTGATTCACTCCATGGATAGGATCCTTGAAGCACCGGCGAAGTTGGGAGACATGGAACACATCATGTACATTCGGGAAGATGACCGGTAACTCCAACTTATAAGAAAGATCTCCTCGCTTGGCCAGAACGGTGAAGGGGCCAACATAGCGAGGCGCCAATTTTCCTTTGATTCCGAAGCGTCGAACGCCTCGAAGGGGAGAGACACGGAGGTAGGCTTTATCACCAATTTCATAGTGAACCTCCTGATGATGCTTGTCATAGTAGCTCTTCTGCCTAGACTGGGCAATCTTCAGATTCTCTCTTATGGTTCGAACCTTCTCCTCAGCTTCATTGATCACATCAGGACCAAAGAGTGCTCTCTCTCCGGTCTCGGACCAATTTAGATGTCGTCGTATTGGCATCTTGGATAGGAGACGGGGTCCTGCTAGCCGAGGGTGAACGTAGGGCAAGAAGGTGGACGTCGTCAAGGTCGGGATTGTACACGGCGGTTTACCCAGCTTCAGGCACCACGGCGGTGGCGGTGCCCTACGTGCTGCTATAACTCACTATAAGGCAATATCGCCGTGAACAGGTTACAATGAGTTGATTGTGTATCTAAGAGTTGCCCTAAAGGCGTCCCGAGGTCCAGCTTATATAGGCGGCTGGACCTAGGGTTACAAGGGGAATACGTATCCAGCAAGTATACGGAGTCCTAAACCTAGCCGGCAAGTATGCCGCCTTCCGTCTTGGTCTTGGTGGCTTCATGGGCTTCAGTCTTGGGCCTCCTCCTTGCCGGCATCCGCCTTTCTTGGTCGTCAGCTATCTGGGCCGCCCGGTAGGCAAAGCCTTCACCACCACTGCGGGCCACCCTGGACTAGCCGGATTGATCCATGCTGGTGATACCCCTAGTAGGTATATCCCCAACATTAGCCCCTGGGAGGGTTCGAGTTCTTCAGGCGCCGTCTTCTTTGTCGGCAACGTCCGCCTTGTCTTGTAAGCGTCTGAAGAGCTTGAAGCATTCCACCGTTGGATTAGGCGGCAGTCCGACCAGAGATACCGGACGCATTGCCGCCAACATGGGAAAGACGGCCTGACCTCCTGTCAGGAATCTTCCACGAGTTGTCTTGTCACATTGACTAGTTAAGTCGATAGTTGACGTGTCCATATCATCCTTGGTCCACGACAGTTTGGACTCAAGGAGAGATGAGGTGACGTCATGATGGCATCTCTGCCGTGCCACGAAGGTGATGATGGCGGCCGTGTCGCTGACGACAAGGCGGCTGTGCCACGTTAGCAATTAAGTCGAAACGTGGAGCTTTGTTGTTTCGTACCAATCGATGTCTTCCCAAACTGGCCAGGTTTAGGCGATCGAAAACAACAACTAGTAATTTGGCGATTAATTTTCCTAAACCGAACGCGATGATGGCGGCGTCCCGCCTAACATTGCAGATACGGTTAAACTGAAATTTGACGGCAAGGCGGCCGTACCACGAAGGTGACCTTGTTGCTGACAACAAGGCGGCTGTGTCGCTGACGACAAGGCAGCCGTGCCACGGAGGCGTCGCGCCGCGTTAGCAACTAAGCTGGAACGCGGCGATAAACGAGACAGCCGTGTCGCTGACGACAAGGCGGCTACGTCGCTGATGATGGAGCTGCATGTGCAGCCCCAAGTATCGGGCGAAGGCATTGTCGATGTTAAGCCCCGAGTATCTGGTGAGGGGCAGCGTCGATGTCGAGCCCCGGCTATGTTAGCCAGAGTTTTTCTTGATCCGCCTATCTGCAGCCCCAAGCGTTGAGTCGACGTACTTGAAAGTTGGCTCGATGCTCAGAAGAACTTGTGGCGTTGTAGATCGAATGGCTGTAGTTGTCGAGGTTAGTGACGCCTTTACGAAAAGGCGGCTCAAGACGATGAAAGTGCTGCGACCGCAGCCCCAAGTGTCAAATATCTTGCATAGTAAACATAGCTGCATTAAGATGAACTTTTACTGTAAGCTGGACAAATGTAAGGCCTGAGCCGGTAGTTTTGAAACAAACACTTAGGGGTTATAAATTTTATGTGGCCCGCCTTAATATTTATCTGGCATATATGCTTAGCTTTTTGTATGTTGGCGGTACCGCAGCGCAGTTACTTCCGCTGAGTCAACCAGGGCTAGTACCAGATAGTTTAGACTCAGAGACCAAAGCCGGCGTGTTGGTGCCAAAAACATACTACTAGGCAACCCACATATAAACAATCAGAATAAGGATATTAGGCGGTGCAAAATGATTGCTTAATTTGGCTCGGAGGCGGCAAGTATCGAAAAGTTTGAACCACTTAGCGCGGAGCAGATTTTGGGTAACTTGGATACTAAGAGTATATGATCATATGAAAAGACAAAAGACGGCACGATCTCAGAGCATAATGAACAAACCATACTTTTATTCATGACCATATAGTTAATTAAATGTTATAAAGTACTTAGCTGTTTGATGGCTTGACGTTGATGTCGAGGAGGGTGAATCGGAAGACGACAGCCCCAGGCTGAAGAAGACAGCCCCTAAGATGTAAGCGGCAGCCTCCGGGATGTTGACGGCAGCCCCAGGATGTAGGCGGCAGCCCCCGTAATGTTGACGGCAGCCCCGAGATGTAGGCGGCAACCCCCGGATCCTAAAGCTGATTCCAGCAAGGCGGCGGCTTCCGAGTTCTCCTCTTATGCTTGCCGGTTAGCGATTAAACCGGAACTCGATGATAATTTGCCGAAAAGGTGGCATGCCGTGTCGGAATGCGACGATAAATATGCCGGACAGGCGGCATGCCGCGTTAGCAATTAAGCTAAAACCGCGGAGCTAAACTGTTTTGTACCAATCAGTGTCTCCTCAAACTGGACAGGTTTGGGCGATCGGAAATAACAGATAGCAATTCGGCGGTGAATTCGCCTATACTGGACGTCGGAACGAAGCAGTGTTGGCTGACGATGAATTCGTCAAAGCCTGATGCTACGATGGCGGCGTCCCGCTGACAATCGTGCACTGGCGAGAATTGTCGACTTGAATAGTCGTCGTGGAACGGAAATCAGAGTAGGTTTCGAAACCGTGCTACATGCACTAAATCCAAAGGTTTTTGGCTAATCACGTCACGAAATAGTACTTGGCCGTATGTTCAGCTTGCCATGAATTGGTAGCCTTGAACTAGACAACCTCGGTACTTGATCTGTTGGAGTAGCTATTAGCAAAGCATGTTACGATGCAGGTTTCGCCTCGGGCGTTCTGCATGCATGCGCTAGCTTCCCTGTGATCTTTCCATGACGAGATTTGATTAGCCGCTGTAGACTCCATGCACGTCACGATCGGCATAGTTTCGATCTGGTAATTCCGTCAGCCGGCGGCGCAGATGATGGTGCTGTCGGATGGCTTCCGATTTCGCCGCCTTGCCGGCTGACGCGCTGTGCTGCCGCCAGCACACGTGATATGTGCTCGATCTACTGATCTCGGCCAGTTACGGAAACTGCCGATAAATCTTGATTTGATCTCCAGTACGGATGGATTCGACAAACCGGTGTGATGGCAACTTGCACGTCGCGAATCAGATTGCCGGCGTTGAGCCCCGGGCCGAAATAAATTAGCCGGACAGATGCTCGCCGCCTTTGTTTGTCGAAGTAGGTCCTGGCACGGATGCGCGGGCTGGGCCGATCTGCTCGACCATGTTGATTGATCGCGCCGGACTGCCGGAGCAGATGATCCAGCTAGATGCGATCTGCTTGGTGACGATTTTGATCTGCTTGATGATCTTGCTAGAGTGCGGCATTTTCTTCCATATAGAGCCTCGAATGGAGCCATGCCCAGACTAGCTTGATAGCTATTGTTGTAGGAGAACTCCGCGAAAGGGAGATACTTTTCCCAATCCTTACCAAAAGAGATAACACATGCCCTAAGCATGTCTTTCAAGACTTGGTTCACTCTCTCGGTCTGACCATCAGTTTGGGGATGGAAAGCGGTACTGAAGTTAAGACGTGTTCCCATGGCATTTTGGAAACTAGTCCAAAACTTGGAGGTGAATAGACTTCCACGATCAGAAATTCTCTTCTTGGGAACGCCGTGAAGGACAACAATCCGGGAAGCATACAGGTCTGCCAACTTGGCAGCTGTAATGTCAACACGAACTGGTAGGAAGTGAGCCACTTTTGATAGTCGATCAATGATGACCCAGATGGCATCATGTCCCTTTGGAGACTTCGGCAGACCAGTAATGAAATCCATACCAATTTCATCCCATTTCCACTCGGGAATAGCAATAGGGTGGAGAGTGCTGGCATGCCTTTGATGTTCAGCCTTTACCCGTCGACATGTGTCGCATTCAGCAACATACTTGGCAATTTCCCGTTTCATACGGGTCCACCAGAATTGTGGTCGAAGGTCTTGGTACATCTTGGTACTACCGGGATGTATAGAGAGAGGAGATTAATGAGTTTCTTGGAGGATCAACTCCCTCAATTTTCGTTTCTTTGGCACTACCAAGCGGTCACCAAAATAAACAACTCCAGATTCATTGACAGAGAAACATTTGGCCTTCCCGCTAGCAATGTTCTCCTTGATCTTCAGAATACCCTTGTCACGCTTCTGAGCATCCTTAATCTGGTCCACAAGAGTAGATTTGATCTCCAGATTTGCAAGGTAACCAGAAGGAACAATTTCCAGGTTCAAACGGGCAAACTCCTCATAGAGGGCAGGTTGGGCCTCTTCAATCATTAGATTGTTGCAATAGGACTTCCGACTTAGCGCGTCAGCCACGACGTTTGCTTTGCCGGGTTGATAGTTCAGACTCACATTGTAGTCCGTGATTAACTCCAACCAACGCCTTTGCCTGAGATTTAAATCCGGTTGGGTGAAGAGGTACTTCAGACTCTTGTGATCCGAGAAGATCTCACAACGGTTACCAAACAGGTATGGTCTCCATTGCTTCAAAGCATAGACCACTGCGGCAAGTTCTAGATCATGAGTTGGGTAGTTGAGCTCATGCGGCTTCAATTGGCGAGAAGCATATGCAACCACATGGCCATCTTGCATTAGCACACAACCCAAACCTTGAAGAGAGGCGTCACAGAAGACGACGAAATCCTTGCTTGTGTCCGGCAGGACAAGCACAGGAGTGGACGTGAGCTTGGCTTTCAGTGTTTGGAAACTCTCTTCAGCTTCGGCCGACCATACAAACTTTTTATCCTTCTTGAGAAGGTCAGTCAGAGCCTTGGCTATCTTGGAGAAACCTTCGATGAATCGGCTGACATTGGAGTTTTCCAATCAAAAATGGACTGAATCTTGTCAGGAATTACCGCCACACCATCAGCGGATATCACATGACCAAGGAAGATGAGATTATCCAACCAAAACTCACACTTGGAGAACTTGGCATAGAGGCGGTGTTCTCGAAGTCTTGTCAGAACCAAACGAAGATGTTCCTCATGCTCTTCATTGGTTTTGGAATAGATGAGAATGTCATCAATGTAAATGACGACAAACTTATCAAGATAATCCATAAAGATGGAGTTCATGAGCCTCATGAAAGTAGCTGGAGCATTGGTGAGACCAAAGGACATGACGGTATACTCATATGAACCATATCGAGTAACAAAAGCCGTCTTTGGAATATCCTCCTTTCTGATTTTTATCTGATGGTAGCCTGACCTCAGATCCATCTTGGAGAATACCGTTGCACCAGCTAACTGATCCAACAGATCATTGATGCGAGGAATAGGATACTTGTTCTTGATTGTCACCGCATTCAACGGTCGATAGTCAGAGACTAGACGAGGCACGGTAGAATCCCTCTTCTTGACAAAGAGTACCGGACATCCCCAAGGTGAACTGCTAGGCTGGATGAACTCCTTTGCTAGCAGCAGATCAATTTGCTCCTTCAACAGAGCCAACTCTTCCACCGGCATACGGTAGGGCTTCTTGGAAATTGGAGCAGTACCGGGAAGTAGATCTATGACAAACTCCACGCTTCGGTCAGGAGGCATGCCAGGCAATTCTTCCGGGAACACATCCGGGAAGTCACACACCACGTGTATGTCCTGGATTTCCGGAGGGGATTCACCTTCCATAAAGCAAAGGAGAATCTCAGGTGACTTGGGTATGACGGCGGACGGAGGTATTGATGTTGCAGGCCAATACTTCACAATGTCACCGGAAGGAGCGGTCACAGTAATGGTCTTGGCGGCACAGTCGAGATTGGCCTGATATTTAGCTAGCCAGTTCATGCCCAGTATGACATCAATGCCTTTGGACTTCAGAGCTACCAAAGCATAAGGAAAAGACAAGGAACCTATATTAATCTGGACCTCAGGGGTAACACCATCGGTTTGCCATTTAGAGCCAGGAGTGGAGATCTCCAAAGGTCGTCTCATTTTCTCGAAAGGTATCTCGTGGTCCTTTGCAAACGCTATGGATATGAATGAATGCGATGCTCCAGAGTCAAACAAAACCGTAGCTGTATTGCCGTTGATTCGTAACTCACCCATAAGAACGCCGGGGTCATCTTCAGCTTCTTCAACAGAGACGTGGTTCAGGCGACCACGCACCATAGGTCCAGCCTTGCCAGTTGGAGTGGCAGGGGCTCGTGCAGGAGTTATAGCGAGATGTGCCTTCTGGGGGCACTCCCTGGAGTAGTGACCAGCCTGGCCACAGGTGTAGCAAGTGACTCCAGGTGGAGCAGGTAGCATAGGACGGTACCCACTTCCGCCTATCCCAAGGGTCGAAGTAGTGGGACGCGGAGGAGGTGGCCTATATCCTGATGCTCTCGGCATGAAGGGAGCACGAGGTACGGCGCTGTAGGGAACAAACACCCTGCGCTTCTTGCTCTCAGAACCCGAGGAACTCTGGTGATCCCCATATGCGGGCCTCTTGGAAGCTTCAAGTTCCTTTCTTCCTTGCTCAAGAGTGAAAGCCTGGTTGAACAGCTCCTGATAGGTCTGGAACCTGAAGGGCAATAGCTCATAGCGGAGCTGCGGATTCAGACCCTTGCGGAACAGCTCTTGCTTGTCAGCATCATTGGTCACGTCCCTTGGGGCGTAACGAGAGAGGTGGTTGAACTCACGACCATAAGTACGGAGGTCCATCCGTCCCTGTTGCAAATCCAGGAACTCCCTCCTCTTCAAGTCCAAGATAGGCTGGGGAATGTACTCAGCACGGAAGGCAGTGCGGAAATCCTAACAAGTGAAGACATGGTTGGCTGGAAACAAAGCCACATGGCTTTCCCACCAACAGCCAGCAGCACCAACCAAGAGATAGGTGGCAAAGTTGACTTGCTCCGCCAATGGAACATGCAGCGCGGAGAACTTGCGCTCCAAAGCACGAAGCCAATCATCAGCTTCTAATGGCTCCTTAGCATCAGCAAAAGTGGGTGGCTGCGAACGCAGGAACTCAGTGAGAGTGTTGCACTCGTTCCTCCGTGCATTCTGCTGCACCAGCTGTTCCAGCAAGCGCTCATTGCGCCCGCGGTTCTCCTCAATAGCCATCAAGACCTCAGCCATCGAGGGGGTGGCGGCAGATCATCCTCATTATCATTGTGATTACCGCGACCACCACGGCCTCCACGACCTCCTCGAGTCATTCTGGAGATTTGACAATGACACAGTTAGTATCTTTCTCCGAATGGTCGAACAATAGCATTAGCGTCTACTCAAGTACACAGACTAGGGACGATAATACTTTGCGAGAAGGAAAACAACAAGATAGAACTTGGGTCAAAGATCAGCATCATGTGCTACTAGTGAGAGTTAAGAAATCACAACTTAACACACTCTAGTTGGCACAATCCGGGACCTTATGTTCAAGTCCGTGGGTGAAAACCCAAAGAAAGGATCAAAAGATTAAGCTCGGTGGAAACATCTGAGTTGATTTGAGATTGACAACGCAGCGGGAGCAACGTGACACATAACACTAAAGGTCGAACCCAACCCCGTCTTACTCCTAATTTGGAAGTAACAGATGAGAAGTAAAACCTTTAAACTCAAATCGAGGTAAGATTGCTCCGAGATTAGAGGGTAACTAGATAAGGAGTAAAAAGAATCCTAAGATGGTTTTCACAACTCATTTTTAGGTTCAAAATATTTTCACAAACACTAGACTCAACATCGACCAGTAGAAGGGTTTCCTACAGGCAGTACTGCTCTGATACCAACTTGTGGCGCCCTGACCCGACTGCTATACGGTGATACTGTGTCCCCGGTTATCCGATACCACCGGACACACTATCAAAGCATAATAGAGAGATCAAGACTTGTGGAACAACTGGCACATCACAGACTCTACGACACAAATCATATAGTTCAACTCTTATAATAGAGAAAGATAGCAAATGACAACCAGAGGTCACAGACCCAACATTACAACATGCGGAAGCGAAGTGTGTTGTTCTAAACAACAAGAACCAAATTATGGCCTAAGAGGCCTGCAAATAAACATCCAAGCGCCAGCTGTTCCGGGATGTCCCAAGCTGCCACCTGGCAACCCCAGACTACTCGTCGACGTCCACAAAGAACCCACCTTCGAGGTCGGTGAAGTCCTCTCCTGAAAATAAGCAAACGACGTTGAGTTCGACGAACTCGCAAGATTAAGAGCTAATATATGCTCAATGATTGGCTTCCAAAGTTTTATGGCTGTTTTGCATAAAGCTGATTTTATTTCAAAAGACATAACTCCATGGCATCGACTAATCAGATTATTTTGAAAAGGGGTAAGAAGTAACCTCTTTTCTGGTAACCATTTCCATCATAACCATCACCATTCTCATCACCTATCTACTAGGCACCTCCCCGAATCACCCTCGAGGAAGTCAACCTTGGTTATTAGTAGTACCTTTAGTACTCAGTTTTTAATCATTCCGTTAAAGTTATTCTATGATCTTACCTTCACTTCCCAAGTTCGTCCATAACCGCGGACACGGCTTTTCGAAAAGATTTAACCCTGCAGGGGTGTACAAATGTTTGCCACGCGTACCGTCCGGTCCATTACCTGATCATTAGCTCTCTTCCTTGGAAAGCCGGCTGGGTGGGAGCGGTGTCGACTTCTCCCTCGTTAAGGACTAACCCAGGATCATCAGTGAGGACGGAGCAGCGGATCATCAACACCGTGCCCCGTGGCTACTCATTTTCCTAACACAACCATCCTCATCTCAGTTCATCCCACCATCATCACGCAGGCGCAAATGGAAGCCCGAACTAGAGGACCCTGGCTAGCCCCGCTCGAGTTATTTAGTCTATGAGGGTTCCTGCACTGCGAATGCATAGGCCTCACGCATGGTTGCACGCTCAGTCTTGGTTCAAGAGGTACAGAACTCGCTCCTAGGCGGCGAGAACGAGACAAAACACCACAACCACAGTGGCCTCTCATCCCCACCTTTTAGCATTTTATTAACCATCTCCACAATTCCTCCACCATCAACCATTTATTTCATCACCTGTTTCCAACACAAACCATCCATCGTATCGCTATGCAATTAACTAAGCATGGCTAAGCATCAACATAGCATAATAAGTATCTCAGGCCAACAATACAAACCTATGGATAATAGGAGGGAAACAGGTAATTGGCATCGGAATCTTAATGCAACTATAGGATACTCTAATCCAATAAAATTGACATTTGGAACCGCATGCAATATTATAGTGGAGAAAATATTTGCGGAAACATAGGATAAGATATGCTCAGAGGGGGATTACGCTTGCCTTGTTGATACGGCTGGTAGTACGGATCGTCACAAGATGGGGGTGGCACTTCACCTCCTTGATCTACCGATGCACAAACAACACCGGAAAAACAATCAACACATGGCAATTGTGTAAAGCATACAAGGATGATGATATGGCATTTTAGATGCACCCTAGAAGATTTAAACATGAACAACAAGTTAAATGCGGTCCCCGTTATATTTATTGCATAATTGGGAAGAAAACCCCATATTAAAACTTAATGAGGGTTATGACTACTAGAGCACATTATTGTAATTGTGATCGGTGATGCATGATGATAAAGATTTTTGGAACACTCATGTTTTTCTGAGCATTTTGATATAAAGAACACATTTTTCTGAGGTCCCGGTAAAAAGTTATTAATTTTATAATTCCTCTTTTTAAATATTTACTTTTGATTATTTTAATTCCAACGATAATTATATTATTTACTCGACTCCGCGAGAGAGCGATGGAACATCAAGGAATCATCGAGTTTGATAGCCCTAGCGTTGTGAGGGGGTAGCGGGGAACATGTGCTACGAGGGAGAAAAAGAAAAAGAAACTTTGCAACCTTTTTCTGTCCAGGCCGGAATTTTCGGTCCAAAAGTGCTCATGGGCCGGAGTTTCCGGTCCAGCTATTTTCAGCCCAGAACGGCATCCACTGGACCCAGTCCGGAGTTGCACCGGAGTTGGGCCGGAGTTTCCGGTCGGAAAAACTCGAGAGGAGAGAAAAAGAAAAGGAGCAGTGAGGCGACGGTGACGGGCGCGCTCAACGGCGTTGGCGACGGCGAGCTAGCGCGAGGGGAGAGGAAGGGAAGAGGGTGCTCCTGCACCAGACGCTCACCACGGATGCGTTGGGGTGGGCGGCGACGGCGGTGGTGCAACGGCGAGGACGAATCCCGCGGCGGGGATGCGGCGGTGGCGGAGACGACTTCGAGCGGCGGCGGCGATTCGGGGTCTCCCGCTTCGATTCCGGCGGCGAGGAAGGAGGCTCGGGAGCTCCTCAGGTGACGGCGGCGAGCACGGCGGCCTCGGCCATGGGCGGAGCTCGCGGGGAGCAGAGGGAGAGGAGGTGGAAAAGGGGAACGGGGAGGAGCAGCAGCGAGGGGATAGGGCGTGGACTCGTGGGGCTCGTCTCCTCCACAGGTGAGGCAGGGCAGGGGGCCCGGCGAGCACGGCACGGCGAGGTGGTGCGGTGCGGCCCGAGCGAGCTGCTCCTCGGTCGCTACAGCACGAGGAAGAAAGGATGTTTTCCAGAAAACCCCCTGCGCGAAATAAATTCATCACAGACAGATCCTTCCATATTTACAAAGAGGTCCTTTTCTCTTTTAAAAATTAAAACCAGCACATGTTTTGAATTAAATGGGGCATTTAAACATTTTGCAAAAATGTGAGAAAATTCCAGTAGCCTCCCCACAACATGTGGAAACTCCACCAAAATTGGTTTGGCAAAATAAAATGTTTTGAACCACTTTTGTTCATAGTGTTGAATTATATCATTTTGCTCATTTTCCAAATATTGCTATTTAAATATTTTGGGGCAAAGGCAAAAACAGTATTGTGGACTCTTGGAACTTCCTTGACAAATATGGATGTCCAAGTAATTTTGTTTGCAAGTTTGATTGTCTTCCTTGTTGTGAAATTTGTTGGGACAAGTTTTGCATTATTGGTTTTCAACATTGCCAAGAATGAAATTGTGTGGCTTAGCAATTTAAAAGGGATGCAATGATGCATGCATGCCATGATGCAAATGAGGACACAAAAGTGAAAATTTGGTACTCAAATTTTGGGGCTGTTACACGTTCCCAGGCCCCCCAGGCCCCCCTGCTCGCGTTCTCCCTCGCTCCCGTGCCTCTGCACCCACTGCCTCACAGAGGAGAGCACTTGAGTGCCTCTCCCATCGCCATTACGCCGCGGAGGAGTTCGACGGCGCCGACCAAATTGGCCCCCTCTCGCAGCTCCTCGACACGCAAGGCTACACACCGCGCATCCTAGCTCCATCCCGGACCCCCCAGGCAGCACGCACCGGCCTCTCCCGCCCCCTGGACGCCGCTGGACTACGACCACCGTGCGCCGGCGTTGCGCCTATTTAAACTCGACCCCGCACCTTGCATTTTCTCCACACCCTTCACCCTGCTTCCCTCCTTGCTTCACCACCTCACGTACACCGCCAGGAGAGCAGAGCCGCGGCTGCTGAGCCGCCGCTGCTCTGGAATTCTTCCAGAGAAGTTCCGCCGGAGCCGTAGGTGTGCACGACCACGGCCGTGCCGTCCTGCTGCTCCACTCTCCCCTCTGACCCCTATACGCTGTTGCCCGAGCTCACCGCACTCACCCCACCCCTTTTCCCCTTTGATTAGTGCCCAGACGCGACCGTTGGACCTCGCCGGAACCCGTGTCCGTGGCCGTGGAAGACGGAGACCTCGCCGCCGACGAACCAGTCCACCCCAGCAAGTGCAACTCGGCCAGGAGCTTCCCCACACGCCGCCGCCGTCGATCTGCATCATCGCCGCGACCTCCCGAGCCCCCTAGGTGAGACATTCATCCACCTCGCCGTCGCCGGCGCGGCAGCGCCGCCGAAATTAGGTCGCCGCCGTTGCCATTGATCGTGGGCCGTTGGATCTTGATCCAACGGTGCCATACCGCTTCGGTTAAAAGAAGAGAGAGAGAGACTGACGGGCGGGCCCCGCACGTCAGGGTTTTATTCATTTCACCGCGCTCGCTGTGCCGCTGCCATGTAGGCCCCACTAGTCAGAAATTTAAACATTATCCTTAACTAGATTTTCTCTGTTTAAAATTGAAAAATGAAATCAGTACTGGATCCAACTTTAAAATTTAATATCTCGAGATTTATGAATCCAAATAAATCAAATCCAATTGTTCTGGAAAGCTTATGAAATTTTTTAACCAACCCAATTGGATTCATTCCATTTAAATAAATAGTTAAAAAGTATTATTAAAAATACTACAGAAGGTTTAAATTCTAAACTTGTTTGTTTCTGATACTCTGTTAGTCCAAATAATTCCAAACCAATTTTGCTAGCTTAGTACTCCAATGTATTAGCTTCCCTAATTTTGGTAGAATTATTTGTGCAGTAGTATTTGTTTAGTATTAAGTTGAAATTTAAACACCCTTCTGCACTCAAACATTTAAATATGTTAAATGGTTAACCCAAATGATTTAGCACAAATTTTTTTAGGTCACATTTAGTCATGTTTAGTTACCCCTAAAAGGATATAATTTTAGGATCAACAGAACTTAATTGGTAGCTAAAACTTGATTATTAAGTTACTGGATTCAAACAATTGTGTAGGGAGTTTAGTAACTCCAATTGATCCAAATCAAATTGTGTTGTCTTCTACACATCAGTAGCTTTCTAAAGAAATTCAGGTTGCATTTTTGTGACCAACTGAACTCAAGTTGTGCAATTAAACATGTTCCACAAGTTTCTGCCATAATCTTGGACATAAATAAATATTGTTTAGTTCAATTAATTTAAAACTAAATTGTATTGTTTGATGTGTGCAGTAGCTATTTGTGATGTTTATGGTCGTTATGTTGAGATGATTGCTTGAGCAAGTTAGTGATTGGTTGTATTTGTTTGTTTGTTAATTAGACGAGAACGCTGTCAGATTTATCGAGGAAGGAGAGTTTGTTGAATCTGAAGATCAAGACCAAGTTCACTTTGCCGAGCAAGGCAAGCTACTCCCTGAGCTTGCACCTAAATACATATGCATCTACTTTGATCAAATGATTTACTCTTAAGGCCTAGGTTTACAAAACCTTTTCAAAAGTATATGGATATTATTTTGCCACCCTATGTAGAAATATAAGGTAGTTTATATAAAACTATAGGATGGGAAACAATGTTGTTTATTCAAAACTCCTTTGAAAATACTTGTGTGGTTATGGAATGCCGAGATGTCGGTGTTGAAGTGGAGAAATGGAAAATGGGAATGTTTATGAAAAATGCACAGTGTCCTAGTACTATGACAACCAATCTTAATCTGTGCGACCACATTTACCCCCATATGGGAACGGGGCTTAGTCATATAATTTGCTCTTATTAGTATGGGATACCTCATCGACGGAGATGACTCCGTTATGCATGAGGGGATGGTTTGGAGAACTCCCCTGACCTGGGTCCTCGCTCAAACTCTATGGAAAGATAAGGAGGAGGATTGAAGACTTCATCAATGTGGTCGCCGAGAAAAACATATGAGTCCTCACACTTAGGGTTGCCGACGGGGACCGGACTGAGTGTTGGTGGGAATGATCATATGGGTAGGATCCTATACTAGCATGAGCAAAGGAGAGACTAGGGTCGGTGGCTCAACTTCGCATACACCTTGTATGGCGGGACGTGGCTGACACGATGAGTTACCGGATGGATGTGGGATAAAAGCGTGCTACCTCTGCAGAGGGTCAAAACTATTTGAATAGCCGAGTCCTCGGATACGGACAATTGGGAGGCTGTCCTAAGATCATGTGAAAGTTTTTGGAAAAGCTTTTAAGTTAAAAGAAACTGAAATGGTGATGGTGTTACACAACTATACCAAATGGAGTGGTATGAGTTGTTGGAATAAATGGACCATGGTGAGCCATGGTCAGGAAAAGGAGGGGTTTTTGGAGAAACAAATGAGATGGTGACTTCTTTTAAAGATAGTTATAAAACTCTTCTTACCTTTTTCAATAAAGATATAGAGAGGTTTTCAATAAATAAAGTTGTAAGTTAAAATAAAACTAGTGCCTACTCATGTTGGGGTAGTTTGCGAGTACATTCAAATGTACTCATATTGTTTTCGTCCTGGCTATTGTCCTAGCCAGACTACGAGGAGTAGCACTACGCCGAGCAGGAGTATGGCGACTTCTACGCAAACTAAGGATCTCCACAAGTCAGCTGCCTGTCGGGTCGTCATTGTTAGAATATGATGTCTACTACGCCGTAGCTTCCGCTGATATTTTGGTTTGGCCCATGAAGGCACCTATGTAAGACTTGGTCTAAATGACCATTTATGTAAGACTTTTTATTCGGTATTGTAATGGATGTAAACTTTGGTATCCAATTCGGATTATGTGCAACGACAGACTGATCACGGGATCGTTGTGTTAAGCATAATCGGGTATTTCGGACAGCTAGTCCGGGGTCCCCACATACCTCGTTGAAGGCGAGGACCTGTGGGGATCCATGCTTGATCTCTGTGGGGAGGACTGCTTCAGCTCCATACACGAGGGCAAATGGCGTCTCACCAGTGGGCTTCGTGGGGTTCGTGCGGATGGACCAGAGCACGGACGGGAGTTCGTCTATCCAGCCCTTGCCGTAGCCCTTCAGGCGATTGAAGCTTCTTGTCTTGAGGCCCTTGAGGACCTCAGCATTTGCTCGCTCGGCTTGGCCGTTGCTCTGTGGGTGAGCCACCGAGGCGAAGCAGAGCTTGGTGCCGAGGCTCTCGCAGTAGGCCCTGAAGATGCCGCTGGTGAATTGTGAGCCATTGTCGGTGATGATGCGATTAGGCACACCAAACGGCAGACCAGGCCTCTGATGAATTTTACTGCTGCCCTGGCCGGTATGCTGCGCACTGCTTCAACCTCTGCCCACTTGGTGAACTTGTCGACTGCCACGAAGAGGAACGGTAGCCCCCTTGCGATCTCGGGAAGGGTCCCAAGATGTCTAGCCCCCAGACCGCGAAAGGCCACGAGAGCGGGATGGTTTGGAGTCCCAGTGCAGGCTGATGGACTTGCTTGGCGTGGAATGGCACGCATCGCAAGACTGGACGATGGTGGTGGCATCTTGAAGCACTTGGGGCCAGTAGAAACCGCTCCTGAAGACCTTGCCTGCCAGGGTGCGTGCAGAGGAATGGTGGCCACACTCTCCACTGTGAATGTCTCTGATCAGCATGCGGCCTTCCTCGGGGGGGACGCACTTGAGTGCAATTCCATTTGGGCGCTTGCGGTACAGGTCTCCCTCGAGGATGTAGTATGACTTGGCTTGTCGAGCCACTCGTTCGCCTCCGCGTCTTCTTCAGGAGGACTCCCTTCAGCAGGTAGTCTTTGAGTTCGTCAACCCAGCCTGTCTCTTGATGCACCATAGCCAGCAGCAGACGCTCCCCTGAGGATGGACCGCAGTTGGGTGCCCCACCTACAGGAGGTGGTGGGAGTACTTCGTCTGTGCTTGTGGCTGCTGCTTCTTGTGGCTGCTTTATGGACGCCTTGGAGAGTCTCTCTTCAAAGACGCCGGCCGGCTGGGCCTGCCTTCGTGATGCTCGCTTGGCGATGTCATCTGCCTCCTGGTTCTCCTTTCGCGGGATGTGCATGAGCTCCATGCCCTGAAGTGCTTCTCGAGCTTGCGGACCTCTTCAAGGTAGGCGGCCATGTGGTCGTCTTTAGGCGTGTAGCTCTTGTTGGAGAAGTTAACCAGGAGCTGGGAATCACCCTTTATGAGTAAGTGCTTGACGCCAAGGGCGATTGCGGCTCTGAGCCCGGCGAGGAGGCCCTCGTACTCGGCGATGTTGTTGGAGATCTTGTCTATTGTGAAGCACAGCTGGATGGCGTAGTAGAGCTTGTCACCTTTTGGTGAGGTTAAGACAACGCCAGCCCCACCATTGCGGCAGGCGAAAGCTCCATCGAAGTGCATGGTCCAGTGGCTTGGCATTGTATCTCCCGATGACGCGGTTTCTTCTTCGCGAGGCTCTTCAGGAGTTGGGTCTGTCCACTCGGCGACGAAATCCGCCAGCGCTCTCCCTTTTATGACTCTTGTGGTGTCGAAGCGCAAGTTGAATGGTTGCAGCTCAATGTTCCATCCTGCGACGCGGTCAGTAGCGTTGGGGTTGCGCAGGATCTGCTCCAGGGGGAAGGACGTGACCACCGTGATGGGGTGGCCCTGGAAGTAGTGGCGCAGCTTCCTGGAGGCGATGAGTAGCGCGAGGAGGAGCTTCTGCTGCACTGGGTACCGCTCGCGAGCATCTCGCAGTACAGTACTGACGAAGTAGACTGGATGCTCGACGAGGGTCGTTGATGGTGCGGCAGCGTCGGCTCCCTCGAGAGGCTCCTCAGGACCTTTGGCGAGGTTTGCCTGTGGAGGAGCCTCGGCAGGGGTGCTCGTGGTGGACTCGACTTGAGGCTGTGGGTCTGGCACTGGGTCTGGAGAGACTGTTCCCTCGTCGGGAGGTTCTGGACTTGGTGTGGCAGTGCTTTTCTTGGGGAGAACTGGCTCTTCTCTTTCCACCACCAGGACGGCGCTTGCAGTTTGTGGAGTGGCTGCTAGGTACAGCTTCAGATGCTCGCCTGCCCTGGGGGCTACCATGACTGGTGAGCTAGCCAAGTATTTCTTCAAGTCCTCAAATGCTTTGTCGGCCTCTGGAGTCCACTTGAAGGTGCCGGATTTCTTCATGATCTTGAAAAATGGCAAGGCTCTCTCGCCGAACTTGGAGATGAAGCGGCCTAAGCTGGCCATGCATCCTGCTAGGCGCTGCATGTCCTTGAGGCGGCGAGGTGGCTGCATGTCTTCTATAGCCTTGATCTTGTCAGGGTTTGCTTCTATGCCGCGGTGGGACACGAGGAACCCGAGGAGCTTGCCTGAAGGCACCCCGAAGACGCACTTGGCGGGGTTTAACTTGATGTTCACCTTGCGCAGGCTGGCGAAGGTTTCCTCGAGATCCTTCAAGAGAGTGTCTCCCTCGCGAGACTTGACCACGATGTCGTCGACATAAGCTTCTGCATTTCTTCCCATCTGAGCCCCCAAGGCGATCCTCATGAGCCTCTGGAAGGTGGCGCCGGCATTTTCAGGCCAAAGGGCATGCAAGTGTAGCAATACACACCACAAGGGGTGAGAAATGCTGTTTTCTCCTCGTCTTCCTTGGCCATTTTGATCTGGTGGTAGCCTGAGAAGGCATCCAGGAAACAGAGGAGATCACAGCCGGCGGTGGAGTCCACAATCTGGTCTATCCTTGGCATGGGGTATGGATCCTTGGGGCAGGCCTTGTTTACGTCTGTGTAGTCGATGCAGAGCCGGCCTCCTCCATTGGGTTTTGGGACAACCACACCGTTGGAGAGCCAAGTGGGGTGGGCAACTTCTCGAATGATGTCTGCTGCTTTCAGCTTCTCTACTTCTTTGATGATGAACGCTTGCTTCTCGGGGGCTTGTTTCCGCGCTTTCTGCTTTACAGGGCGTGCGTCTGGACACACGGCTAAGTGGTGCTCGATCACCTCCCTTGGTACACCGGACATTTCTGACGGAGTCCATGCGAACATGTCAGAATTTGCCCGAAGGAAGGCGACGAGCGCGCTTTCCTATTTGGGAGGCAAGCCAGCGCCTATGGTGACGCTAGCCCCCGAGCCCTCAGCCCCCGAGCCGCTGGTGCTCAGCGACACCTTCTTTGTAGATGCTTGCTCTTGAGTGAACAGCTGTTTCTTCTTCTTGGGCCTCTCGAGAGGCTCCATGTCCTCGTCAGCGGGGAATGCCATGGCAGCGGCCTTGTAGGCGATCTCGACAGCGCGCGTGGCGTCCTGTACGTGACCACGTATGGTGATGGTGCCACCGCTGCCAGGGATCTTGACCATGTTGTAGGCGTGGTGCGTGACGGCCATGAACTTCGCGAGGGCGGGGTAGCCGAGGATGGCGTTGTAGGGCAGGCCAATGTGCGCGACGTCGAAGTCAATTAGCTCGGTGCGGTAGTTCTCCTGCGTGCCAAAGTGACCGCGAGCCTCACTTGCCCCAGAGGCGAGATTGAGCCGCTGGTGACCCCGGTGAAGGGCCTGGAGGGCATGAGCCACTCGTAGGGCACTTGAAGCGTCTCGAAGGTCTCGACAGAGATGACGTTCAGGCCTGCACCCCCATCAATGAGCGTCTTGCCGACGGCGATGTTGTTGATGGTGGGGGTGCACACCAACGGGAGGGTGCCCACAGTCTTGTAGACTTGGGGTGATCTTTGGCGTCGAAGGCGATGGTGTACTGGGACCACTTGAGGGGGCGGGACGTCTCGACCCCGGGAAGCGCTGCGTTGAGCTCGCGAGCGAACTGCTTGAACTGGTTGTTCGACTTGGGCGCCTGGGATCCGCCGAGGATGCATGCCATGGCACCCTTGGGGGCCTGGTAGCCTCCAGGCTCTTCGTCGGGAGATTGTTGTTTTTCTCGGCGGCATTCGCCTGAGTTCCCTGGGCCTCTGGAAGTTGCCCTTGCGTCCACCTTTGCGGTAACCACGGCCTCTGCCGCGGCCACCGCTGCCTTCTTCTTGCTCACGCTTCTTGCTCAGCTGCTTGAGGTCATAGCAGTTCTCCGTCGCATGGCCGCGCCTGTTGTGGTAGATGCAGAACGGGCGGTTGTCCACCTTTTTCTCGCCAGCCTCTGGGAGTCCTCGCGAACATGCTTGGCGTCGGGTTCAGCTGCCAGGACTGCGGTAGGCTTGCGCTTTGTCTCGTCACGCCTCTTCTGGGTCTTGGATCCCTCGACAGGGTCGTCTGTCGAGCCCACCTTGACGAAGAGGAGCCCTTCTTCTGCCTTGGCGCACTTGTCTGCGATGTCGAAGAGCTTCACCACGGAGGAGAGGGTATCATGGATGCCGAGCTTCTCGAGCATCCTGTGGTTGGTGACGCCCTCTCTGAAGGCCGCAATGACGTGCGAGTCCGGGATGTTCGGGATCTTGTTGCGGACTTGGCTGAAGCGCTGGATGTACCTGCGGAGGGTCTCGCCAGGCTTCTGGCGCACAGCTCGCAGGTCGTTGTAGGTGAGGGCGCGCTCGTACGTGCCCTTGAAGTTCGCAACGAACTGCTGGCAGAGCTCCTCCCACGAGTCAATGGAATCCTCGGGAAGGTTCAGGAGCCACGACAAGGCGGAATCCTTGAGAGCGTGGGAGAACCAGTTGGCCATGACCTTGTCGTCTCCCCCCGCAGCTTGGATGGAGGTGGTGTAGAGCTGCAAGAACTCGATGGGGTTGTTCGTGCCGTCGTAGCCCTTGGGTAGGTCAGGCCTGAACTTCTGTGGCCAGACGACGCGACGCAGGTTGCGGGTGAAGGCCGCGCAACCTGTGGCGTACGAGGCGATGCCACCCTGAAGAGCACGGCGGTTCTGTCGCCCTGCTTGGCCGATTTCCTCGACGATGCGCTTCTGGAGGTCCTTCTGGCGCTCCATTTCCACCCGCGCGTCTGGGGGTGTCCGCTGCACGATTTGGCAATCGCGCGGCGAAGACGCGTGGGATGCGGCCTTGTGCGCCGCAGCTGGAGGCGGACCTGGCGGAGGCGGCGGCGGAGGTGCGCCATGCGCGGTGTTCCTGCGCGTCCGGAGTTGTGGTGCACCAGAGAGCGCGACGCCGCGGAGCTGCGCGCGGCGCCGCGATGTCGACGAGGTGCTGGAGGCGGCCGAGCCAGTTGTCGTGCGCCTCAGCGGTGGGGCGGTAGCGGAAGAGCTCCGCGGCCATGAGCAGCGCGGTGTTTGGGCTGGGCGCTGGACGCCCAAGAGTGGAGGCGCTGTGGCGCTGGGACGGATGCGAGGACTCAGCGTCCTCGCCGTGCCCGTGGTCGACGTCTCGTCGAAGCGGTCGTCGTGGTGGCCGTCGTCGTCCTCGGGGTGCTCCACACGCGGTTCAGCGGTGTTGCGCCCCGTGGCGCGGCTGGCACGGGGACGGCCGCGAGGGTTGGTGGTGTTGGCAGCGGGCTCGGTGGTGCCCTGCCTGACCCCGCCGGGTGGCGCGAGCTGCGCGAGTGTCCGCCATGGTGCAGAGGTCGGTGAAGGTTGAAGACGCGCCTCAGCCCCCTACCTGGCGCGCCAATTGTCGGAGAATGACTCCCACGAAACAGGGATAGTCAAGCTCACGAAGAGAGTTCGTGTAAGGGGCTGAACACGTTGGTCAAACAACCCTCAACCTGCACGGCGACGGTGCTCGTCGAGCAAGAGGAGGGACATCACGACAGAGATGAACACCAGCCCGTACCCAGGTTCACGGCCCTCGTGTGGAGGTAACACCGCTACTCCTGCTTGTCTGTATTGCACTGCTTGTAGAGGTTACAGTACAATGAGCTTGCCGAGGGCTCTCTTTTGGCAATGGTGTACACAAGGAAGGGAAGCTGTGGTCTTCTTCTTCCTTGCGCGTAAGTGGCTAGGCTAGAATGAGAATGCGATCCTTTGCTACGGTGCTGCCCTCCTCCTTTTATAGGCGCCCGGCTCCTCCCTGTGCTTGCGCTATGGTAGGGCTATCACGTGGCGGCAGAAGGTGGAGCGTGGTGCACCGCAGCCCTTGTCCATGGACGCGGTCCATGGGCGTAAAGCTGATGCCTGTGGCAGAGTAACCACCGTCCATGCAGGACGGCCAGCTGGGGCCGCAGAGGAACGTGGGGGTGCCCACGGTGACGTTGGCCGTGGAGCGTAGCGCCGGCCGGTCCCCTTATCACCAAAGAGGAAATCCTTGTAGTCCGGTGCGGATGGCACAGCTTTGTTGACCCTTTAATCACCAAAATGGCAACTGCGGCGTCGTCGTCACCGCGCGCAGAGGCGCGCGTCACTCTGCGGCCGCTGCAGAGCCCATGTGCGCTCTGCAGAGGTTGCTTTGCAGCGAAGCGATCCCACGAGGGCTTGGATGCCCTGTAGAGGTTTCGGCGTTGACCTCTCTCCAGGGGAGATTACCTTGAAGAGGGGGCAGCAGGAAGAGGGCCTCCGCAGCCTCTGCTGCCTCCAAAGCCCTCGCGAGGCAATTAGCCTCGCGAGGCTCTCCAAGCCGTAGGCTTGGTCCTTAGCGAAAATTGGCCATCAAGTGTCGAGGGCCGTGGAGGACAGGCCCAGCACACCCTGGTTCTCACTGGGCCGACAACTTCCATCCATCAACCACCTTGTTCTCCAAACTTGTTTAGTGCATAATCAACAAAAACTTGTGACACTTTAGTTGTAAGGAATAGATAATTTTTCCTTCTTGCTCCTGCGGATCGATACCTTACTTCCACATTGAGAGGTGCTACAGTGATCCCTTGCTCTTGGGGGTTATCAGGGGGTGAATAGGTGATTTAAACTTTTCCGGTTTAGGCTTACTAATTGCGGAATAAAACTAGGTGTTTAAATTAACAAGCCGACAACTTAAATAAACTAGACTCACCTATGTGCACCAACAACTTATGCTAAGCAAGACAAGCAACAAGGTGATAGCTATATAGAATACTTCAAGCACGAAGGCTATCATAATGTAAATTGCATAAGTAAAAGGCTCGGGTATAGAAATAACCGAGGCACGCGGAGACGAGGATGTATTCCCGAGTTCCTCCTTGTTAAGTGAGTACGTCTCGTTGGAGAGGTGTGAACCGACACAACGGTTCAACAACCACAAAGGTTTCACCTTCTTCTTCGATGGACAGCACCACAAAGGCTTGGTTCACCTTCCACTATCGGAATCCTTCGAGGCGGAATCCAGACCCTTTCAACAACAATCCGGGGCACAACCCACAATGCGATTGGGGGCTCCCGAACGGCTTTCAACAACAATCCGGGGCAGAACCCACAACGGGATTGGGGGCTCCCGAACAGCTTCACAAGTGACCACAAAGGTCCAACCACCACACGGGCTTCTAGGGTCCAAGGACCTAAGAGTAACAAGCTCACAAACTTTCAACTTCCATGAATCCTCGTGGAGAGCACACCGATACACCAAATGCAAAAGGCAAGAGCACAAGTGCTCAAATCCTCCACTCTCAAATTCCAAGAAAGCAACAAATGCTTATGGGGGAATAAGAGAGGAAGAACAAAGAGGAGATGCACCAAGAACTCCAAGATCAAGATCTACTAGGTTCCCCTCACTTAGAGGAGAAATCCATCGGTGAAAACGTAGATTAAGATCACCTCTCACTTTCCCTCAAATATAAGCAAGAACCATGGGAGGGATTGAGAGGAAGAGCAAGCTTTCCAAAGAGCAACAATGGAGGAGAGAGGAGAGGAAAACTTGCTCTAGTGTTGTGTCAAAACATTGGGGAAGAAACCTCTTTTTGTTGGTCTACAGGAAAAATAACCGTTGGAAGCAAAACTGGAAAAAAGGAGCTGGCCGAGCGTGGCCTGGCCTGCCAGCCGGCCTGGGCTGGCGAGCGAGCTGGCGAGCCAGCGAACGAGCGCGAGCGACCAGGGGATCGAGGCAATGAGCAGAGCAGGCCATGCATCGATCGATCGAGCCAGGCCACGCACATCGCAGGAGCGAGCGATGCGAATCACTGAGCGGCCTGCTTCCTGGCCTGGGTCGGCCTGCCAGCGAGCCAGGGCAGCGGCCGGCCTGAGGCCCGGCCTGTGGGCTGGCCAGGCACCCGAGGCCGCCGGCCTGTGGGCTGGCCTGGCACCCGAGGAGGCTGGCCTGAGGCCCGGCCTGGGCCGGCCTGAGGGCTGGCTTAGAAGAAAAAACACTCTGAAAATCATATCTTTTGCAATAAAAATCCAAACGAGATGAAACGAACTTTGTTGAAAAGCTAGCGACGAGTGCTTTCCCACAAATATAGAGGGGATACCACACATGGGAGGTGTGGACCCTAACTCAAAGGTGGACCGGTAATATTTCCAATGCCGAGAACAAACAAGTTTTCAAAACAAAAACCATTTTCGAAGAACTTGGGCTTGTCATGAGGATCACAACAAGCACCAAAACCCAACAAGGAGAGGAACCAAATAAGAACCAAGAAAGATGATATGCCAAGTATTCAAAGGTTTGAGCTCTCCACAAAGATGCGATCAAGTTACTCACTTGAGAGCCCCTCTTGATAGAACGCCGTCTATCCTAAAACCCGGTCTCCCACTAACAACATGAGACCGGTAAAATAGAAAACCTATCAAGATCATACCTTGGCCTTGCGCATTCCACTTGAGCTCGATGATGACGATCTTGACTCTCTCAAATTGGAACACCTTTCTTGATTGTGCTTGCTAGCACATGCTTGATGAAGACTTCTCCAAATGCTCCCCATACTCCATAATGGGAGGGCCTCGCAAAGCTTCGTCTTCATGTCTCCTTTGCAAGCTTCAATCGAATGATATCCTCCGAGATGCATCATATTGAACTTGCACTTCATCTTCTTCTCCTGATATGTATGATGGCTTGGGGTTAAACATGATTGTTCACTCAATATTCTTTTCCAAGCCATACTTGCAATGCGATCAACTCTTCACATGACCATTCTTCATATAAACCCTTGAATAGAGCATTGGTCATCATGTCATCTTCAAGAGTCCAACACATGAACTCCTATATGTTCCCATGGACAAGATCTAAGAGAATATCTCAATGTAAACATTAGTCCATAAGGATTGTCATTAATGACCAAAACCAAGCATGGGGGCAACATGCACTTTCATTTACATTATGCACTTTACTTAATGCAATTGTCTGTTGCTTGCAACTTAATACTGGAAGGGGTGCGGACGCTAACCTGAAGGTGGACTATTTAGGCACAGATGCATGCTGGATAGCGGTCTGTGTACTTTATCGTAATGCCCAAATGAATCTCATAGTAGACACCACAACTTGCACATGCATGTTATGCACTTATCAATATTGTCAATTGCCCAGCTGTAATTTGTTTACCCAGCATGTTAGTTATTTATTATGGAGAGACACCACTAGTGAACTGTGGACCCCGGTCCATTCTTTTACATCTGAAATAACACCTACTGCAATCATTGTTCTTTTTCATTCTCTACAAACAAACATCATTTTTCACACTATACGTCTAATCCTTTGTTTTCAGCAAGCCGGTGAGATTGACAGACTCACTGTTAAGTTGGGGCAAAGTAGTTTGATTGTGTTGTGCAGGTTCCACGTTGGCACCAGAATCCCTGGTGTTGCACCGCACTACACTTCTTCACCAACAACCTTCAGAAGTGACTTTGATCTCCTACTGGTTCGATCAAACCTTGGCTTCTTACTGAGGGAAAACTTGATGTTGCACTCATCATACCTTTCTCTTGGGGTTCTCAACGAACGTGTGACTTTCACGTCAACAAGCAAGCCTTTTTCTGGCGCCGTTGCCGGGGAGGTCAAGCCTTCTGCAAGGGGAGTCTCTCACTTCCAATCTCTTTATTTTGTTATTATCTTACTTAGTTTGTTTTTATTTTGCTTTGTTTGCTCTCTTTATCAAAAACACAAAAAAATTAGTTACTTGTTTTTATTTTGTTATTTCGGCCTAGTGTTCTTTTTACTAAAATGAGTACTCCTGAGAACACCAAGTTGTGTGACTTCACTAGCACTAATAATAATGATTTCATATGCACTCCTATTGCTCCACCTGCTTCTAAAGCAGACTTTTATGAAATTAAACCTGCTCTATTAAATCTTGTTATGAAAGAGCAATTTTGTGGTGTTAGTACTGATGATGCTGCTGCCCATCTTAATAATTTTGTTGAACTTTGTGAGATGCAAAAGTATAAGAATATAGATGGGGATATTATAAAACTGAATTATTTCCTTTCTCTTTGAGAGGAAGAGCTAAATAATGGTTGCTATCTTTGCCTAGAAATAGTATTGATTCATGTACAAAATACAAAGATACTTTCATAGGAAAATATTATCCTCCTGCTAAGATTATATCCTTGAGAAGTAGCATTATGAATTTCAAGCAATTTGATAATGAACATGTTGCCCAAGCATGGGAGTTGGGGGAAAGATAACCCGGTATACCCATGGAGGTGAAAGAAGACCCACCAGGCAGGAGGCCGGGCTTGGCCTGCTTTCCTCATCATGGGCTGGATTCAACTATGGGCCGGAGCATTTGGCGGTAACCCGGCCTAACTAAGGAAAGATCTAGAAGACCCGGAGGTGGTGCGCGACACAGAGTCCAAGACTTGGAGATCACGAAGAGGTGGAGATAGATTATAACTCCGGGTACGGGTATAGCCCGGCCTTACCATGTAAGATACCAGGAGACCCGGCCATCTATATAAGGGCTCCTGGGCCATAGTTTAGGTCAATCTTTTAGAGATTTCACAAGTCCCACAAGAGAGATCATTGTAACCCTAATCGAGATCCGGCTCTGTTGTTGTAGCCGGGTTATCGATATCGAGAGTAATAAGAGCATGGCTGGAAGTAGGTCTTTATCTCCTATGGAGAGGCTGAACCAGGGTAAATCCTTTGTCCCCTCCGTGCTAAACAATCTTCCTGACACCAGTATCGCCTGGCCCCCAACTCAAAGTTACCCTATGGTAACATATGCCGTGACAACCCCACGACATTTGGCGCCCACCGTGGGGCCTGCGGCCAAGAGTGTCATCATCAAGGGAGCTGCGCTGGAAGGTATGAAGAACCTGGTAATTGGTCGGATCATCATCAACATGGAAGGAGAACCAATCGTCGATGACTCGAGTTGGGGGCCGGGGTTAGATCTGCTCGAATCAGGTGAAGTTATTCCAATTGGCAAGATTAATGTTTTCGTTGGTATGATACATGTTACCGGGTCTGTTAGTAATCAGGAGTATGATTCTGTGTCAGGAGCTGCCACCCTAATCCAGTCAAATGGGGAAGAGTCCGTAGGAACAGCTGATCATGAGGATCTGGTGGTCAGACACGTGGAACAGTCGGTAAACCCGGCACGGATCCCGGGTGATGCACCAGGCAGCGAGGACGACACAGAATCAATCTTGGCCCTGCTCGATGGAAGGTATGGTTATGACCCGGAAGAAGAAGAAGAGGAAGACCGGTTCGAGATAGAGTCTTGTCCGAGCCCGGTTCGGAGGGTGGCGGTTTACACTGCACCCTCGACGAATCTTGAGCTGGGCCTAGGAATCGGCGGGTCCAGAGTTGTTCCATCACCAAATATTAATGGACAACAACAACCAAACCCGGTTCTTGAGCAAGTCCAGGCAGCTGCTGATGGTGAGCAAGCATTGGTGATGGATGAAAGTGAAGGTCATGGACAGTACAGAAACACTTTTGGCTTCCTCAATAACAGGGCCTAGAGAGAGGTCGCGCCTAACCCGGCTCCCGCGCCGGCTCTGTTCAACAACGGCTTGATTTTGGATCCAACGGCGCTTACAAGAATCATCACGCCGGAGAACGCGGCGGCCCGGGCTATGGAGTTGGACACCGCGCGCAGAGCCTTGGAGCAGACCCGGCGAAATGCGGCCGCATACGAACAGCAAGTCGCAGCTAGGGCAAGAGAGATTGAGGAAAGAGAATCGCTTGAGGCAAAATGAGGAGATGTTACAAGCTCGCCAAAATGATTTGACTGTGCAACATCAGAGGAGGCACCAGAGCCGGCTGGTCCCTGGAGAAAATATCTTACAACCAGCGGTGCTATTCAGAACCCCAGTGGATCAGCCCATTGGTGCGGTTCAAACGATACCCGTAACTAGAGCAAGTGCAGAAGCGAACAAGCATACTGGAGGAGTTGTTGGTCAAACTGGGAGGTCGCCGGGTTTGCCCGCCGGGGGAGCCGGGGGAAACCCGGGTCATCCTGTAGGAGTACCAAGGTATCACACGCCAGAGGGTCACTTTTCTAACCCGGCAGATAATGTTTACGCAGGAACTTTGGCACTCGATCGCATCCCGCTGGGAAATTCACGAGCGGAGTTAGAGGCACGGTGAGCCATTGATATGTTACGCACAGCTGTGGTGCAGCAAGGTCAGTACTGCAAAAACAAGAGCGCATTACATTCAACACCATACAACAGCAAGCGTACAAAGTGCCGCCACGGCGAGACCCCACCACCCTTGGCCGGGTCAGCCGCAGCGAGGCAGCAGAATGTTCAGCAGCCTCAACCAAACAATCAGCAATATCAGCCGGCTCCTGCGGTTTCCATAGCGCAGCAGATCGTTAACAGGTCAAGGGCAGGACGAGCCGCGAGTGTTCAACCGGTCGGCCCTGCTCCAATAGCAGTACCAAGGCAACAAGTTGTTCAGCCAGCAGTATCGGCAAGTTCGCCGGGTCGAAATCTTCAAGCGGGAGGTTCCGGGTTGGCCGGGCCTAAGTGTTTGTCCGAAGCAATCAGATCTGAGCCTTTTCCTGAGAAATTTAAAGAGCCAAGCAAAGTAACCAATTATGAGCCAAGCATGGACCCGACCAGTTGGTTTAGTAGTTATGAGATGGCAATGTGCATACGCAATGCGATAGAAAATGTGTGTGCCAAGTACATGTATCTGATGATGAGCGATGGTGCAGCGAAGTTGTGGTTTGAGAATCTACCTGAAAAATCCATTAAATCCTGGGAAGAATTAAAGGCAGTATTCATCAAGCACTTTTTGGGCACATGCAAACGCTTGTTTTCTCTGGAGGATCTCGACAGATGTGTTCAGAGGAAAGGGGAGTCAACCCAGCCCTGGATGGGCCGGGTCACGGAGATTTTGCATTCATCAGCCGGTATTGAGCCCAAGGACGCAATTTCGACGATGGAGAAGACATGTAAGTACACACCTCTGGTCCAGAAGTTGGGGCGTCTGAAAGAGAGCCACCGTGCCAAACCCGTCTCCATGGCCGAGTTATTGGAGGCCTGCAATAACCATGTTGCGACAGATAAAACGCAAGATGATCACGAGGAAGAAAAGGGCAAGGGCCCTGCGAACAATGGAAGAAACAACAACAACAACAACTCGCATAAGAGAGGGCATAATGATGGAGGTTCAGAATTTGTGGCAAACACCAACACCGGGTTTCAGAGACCCAGAACTGATGGAGGGTATCATGATAACAACAGAGGAAACAATGGAGGTTATAACAGTTTCAATGGGCCACGACCTATGAGCACGGAAGAGGCGTTCAGGATGCCGTGTCTTTGCCACAGTAGGAACGGTAAGCCGGCAAATCACTCGTTGGCCCAGTGTGCAGATCTTAACAGATGGAAAAATAATGAAGTTCAGAGGGCACTGCAAGCAGCAAATAAGGGTGGAGGATCCGGCCCGGGTTCAAACCCGGTCGTGGCACCACTCACTGGAGCAAATACAGTACCAACCGGCCCTGCGCTAGGCACAAGTTCTCAAGGTCAGGGAGGGTTCAACACTCAGCCCAAGCAGCTTGGTTCGTATCATGTCTATACTTCCAACACTTCAAAAAGAGAGAGAAAAGTAATACAGAGAGCTGTTAACTTGGTGGCAATGGGAGCTCCCAGATATTTAAGATGGTCTGAGTACCCAATCACGTGGAGTAGAGCAGATCACCCGGATAATGTTGAGCACCCGGGTCTACTCGCGCTGGTTGTGGCCCCACAAGTGGAGGGGTATGAGTTGAAAAAGGTACTTATGGATGGAGGGAGCAGCATAAATATCCTATACTGGGAAACGTTCTCGCGCATGCGTCTCAAGAAATCTCAGTTGCAAAAGACATCCACAGTTTTTCATGGTATAGTTCCGGGAAAGTCGGCAACTCCGTTGGGAAAGATCACACTAGAAGTGGCCTTTGGCGAGTCTCTTGAGAATTTTAGGTCAGAGATGCTAGATTTTGAGGTGGTTGATTTTCAGAGCCCTTAACATGCGTTATTAGGAAGACCGACCTATGCCAGGTTTATGGCCCGACCCTGTTATGTGTATCTGCAGATGAAAATACCGGGTCCTAAAGGGATCATCACAGTACATGGAAACAGAGAAATAGCTGCACAATGTGACGAGGGTGATGCGGCCATGGCAGAGCATGCATGTGCCAAGGAGGAGCTGAAGAGTTACAGAGCGAGTCTTGACCCGGCAAATAATACGGTTCTGAAAAAACCAACCACAGAGGATGATAGGGCAAAATTCAAATCAGCCCAAGATACCAAGTTGGTAAATTTTGTGGAGGGGGACTCGTCCAAGCAGTTCTCCATAGGGTCAAACTTGACTGATAAATAGGAAAGCGCGCTCATCGAGTTCATCCGTGAGAATCAGGATGTTTTTGCATGGACACCTAGTGACATGACAGGTATCCCGACTGAACTCGCTGAGCACAAGTTACATGTTGATCCTAAAGCTCGGCCCGTGAAGCAGGGCATGAGAAAGATGAATGCAGATAGAAGAAAGGCCATTGGAGAAGAGATAGCCCGGCTCTTAGCAGCTGGCTTTATCATTGAAGTTTTTCACCCGGATTTGTTAGCTAACCCGGTTCTAGTACTGAAGAAGAACAATGAGTGGAGGATGTGCATAAATTTCACCAGTTTGAATAGGTTCTGTCCAAAGGACCCGTTTACTTTGCCGCGCATCGATCAGATTATTGATGCAGTGGCAGGCAGTGAGCTCTTGTGTTTTCTCAATGCTTATTCGGGATACCATCAGATCGAGTTGAATAGAGAGGATTGGGAGAAGACCTCGTTCATCACACCCTTTGGTGCATTTTGTTACAAGACTATGACCTTTGGGTAGAAAAACGCGTGTGCCACTTATCAAAGGTGCATCCAGAAGTGTTTCACAGATCAGATTGGGCGCAATGTTCATGCTTATGTTGATGATGTGGTGATCAAGTCAGAAAAAGCCAGGTCATTCATTAATGATCTCCGGGAAACATTCAAGAACTTGCGGGAGTTCAAGATGATGCTTAATTCCACTAAGTGTGTGTTTGGTGTGCCAGCTGGAAAGTTACTAGGGTTCACTGTGTCTGAGCGTGGAATTGAGGCAAACCCGGATAAAATCAGAGCTATTCAGTGCTTGGAGAAACCAAAGGAGTTGAAAGATGTTCAAAAACTCACAGGCTATGTGGCAGCTTTGAGCCGGTTTATAGCCCGGCTTGGGGAGAAAGAAATTCCACTATACAAGCTCCTGAAGAAAACATACAACTTTGTGTGGGATCAAGAGGCAGACGATGCGTTTGAGGCTCTGATGGTGCAGTTATCACAAGCGCCAATTCTTGCGGTGCCGGGTCCTAAAGAACCCATGTTATTGTATGCTGCAGCCGGGCCTCAAGCAGTAAGTGCAGTGGTAGTGGTTGAGTGCAAAGAGGAAGGCAAAGAACACCCGGTGCAAAGGCCGGTTTATTATGTTAGCGAGGTTTTGTCAGAAACAAAGCAAAGGTACCCTCATTGACAAAAGCTGGTGTTTGGTGTGTTCATGGCAAGCAGAAAATTGAAGCCGTATTTTCAAGAGCATCCAATTACAGTGGTGTGTTCGATCCCACTTGCGGATATCATACGAAATTCTGAAGCTACAGGATGAGTGGCCAAGTGGGCCATTGAGATGGGAGATTATCATATCAACTATGAGCCCAGAACAGCTATCAAGTCTCAGGCGTTAGTGGAGTTTCTCAATGATTGGACACAGATAAGTGCACCACAGCTTGTTCCCAAAGTTCAGTCATGGGTCATGCATTTTGACGGGTCTAAACAGGAACAAGTATCAGGAGCCGGGGTTGTCTTAACTTCCCCAAAAGGAGAAAAGATGAGTTATGTCCTGCAAATTCACTTTGATTGCTCCAACAATGTGGCTGAGTATGAGGCTCTGTTACATGGTTTGAAGATAGCCCGGGAGATGGGAATCAAGTATATCAGATGTTATGGAGATTCAGATCTTGTGGCTCAGCAAGTTTCTGGAACATGGGACAGAAAAGATGCAAAGATGGCGGCTTACAAAAGAGAGGTAGACAGAGTTGCCGGGTTCTTCTCTGGATATCAAGTGGATCATATAGACCGGCGAAAAAATGATGCTGCGGATGCTTTGTCGAGACTCGGCTCCAAACGAGAGCCGGTTCCTCCCAATACCTTCTTAGATGAGCTACGAGTTCCATCAGTTAAACCTGAAGATGAGGAAGATTACACGTACCTGGGCAACCCGGATTCTCAGTTGGTTGCAGCAGTGCATGAGATTCCTGAGTGGACAGAACCATATATTGCGTACCTTATGAGGGGAGAATTGCCCCAGCAAGAGATTATAGCCCAGCAAATTGTGCGACGGGCCAAAGCTTACGTGGTCATCGATGATGAGCTCTACAAGAGAAGTACCTCTGGTGTGTTTCAGCGATGTGTTTCACCAGAGGAAGGCCGGCAAATTCTAAAGGAGATACATGAGGGAGATTGTGGACATCATGCCTCCACAAGATCACTGGTAACAAAGGCATTCAGACACGGTTTTTTTGGCTCACAGCAAATGAAGATGCAGAGCGTTTGGTGAGAAGATGTGATGGGTGTCAGAGGTATGCTCGGCAGATTCATGTGCCGGCTCGGAAGTTGCGCACTATCCCTCTAACTTGGCCGTTTGCAGTTCGGGGATGGATATGGTGGGACCCTTTCAAATGTCTCCTTGCAAGAAGACCCATCAAATTTACCAAGTGGGTTGAGGTGATGCCAGTCACAAATTGCGAGGCAGTTACAGCAGTTGTGTTCTTGAAGAGAATCATCCACATATTTGGGTATCCACATAGTATCTTCACAGATAATGGCACCAATATGTCACTTGGAGAGATGCAGAAGTTTTGTGGAAGAAATGGCATAAGATTGGATGTAGCTTCTGTGTCTCACCCTCAAGCCAATGGGCAAGTTGAGAGATCCAATCAAGAGGTGCTCAAAGGTTTAAAGCCACGACTCCGGGTCCCGTGCATCACAGCCGCTGGAGCTTGGGTGGAGGAGTTACCATCAGTAGTTTGGGGCATTGATGACCCACAAGTATATTTTTTTTGGACATTTATGACAGTAGGGGAGATCCCTACTGCCTCTATATTAAAACACCCACAAAGGGGCAACAGACACAAATGACCCACAAGTATAGGGGGCGTATAGTAGTACTTTCGATAATAAGAGTGTCGAACCCAACGAGGAGCAGAAGGTGTTGACAAGCAGTTTTGATATGGGATTTGATGCGTGTAAAAGCACACATTCGTCAGGAGACCTCAAGTGTAAGGTTTGATGAGTGTAGCAGCAAGTCTTCCCTCAGTATGAAACCGAGGTTATCGAACCAGTAGGAAATCGGTGATGTTCTGAAGGTGTCAACGGCGTCAGAAAACTTGTGGCGTTGAAGGGGAAGCAATCTTCCTGACGGTTGACTTGGAACCTGCACACAAGACAATCAAACTATTTTGCCCCGACGAGTCAGTGAGGATGTCAATCTCACCGGCTTGCTGAAAACAAAGGATTAGACGTATAGTGTGGAAAATGATGTTTGCTTGCAGAGAATGAAAAAGAACAATGATTTCAGTACGTTGTATTTCAGATGTAAAAGAACGGACCGGGGTCCACAGTTCACTAGTGGTGTTTCTCCATAATAAAATACTAACATGCTGGGTAAAAGAATTACAGCTGGGCAATTGATAAAATAAAGAGGCGCATAACAATGCATATACAAGTCATGATGATCACTATGAGATTTATTTGGGCATTACGACAAAGTACACAGACCGCCATCCAGCATGCATCTATGCCTAAATAGTCCACCTTCAGGTTAGTATCCGCACCCCTTCCAGTATTAAGTTGCAAGCAACAGACAGTTGCATTAAGTATGGTGCATAATGTAACAATATTAATATCCTTAGACAAAGCATTGCTGTTTTACCCCTAGTAGCAACAGCACATCCACAACCTTAGAACTTTCTGTCACTGTCCCAGATTAAATGGAGGCATGAACCTACTATCTAGCATAAGTACTCCCTCTTGGAGTTACAAGCATAAACTTGGCCAAAGCCTACACTAATAACAGAGAGCATGTAAGATCATAAACAACATATATATAATAGATCAATAATCAACTTGACATAGTATTCAATACTCATCGGATCCCAACAAACACAACATGTAGCATTACAATAAGATGATCTTGATCATGATAGGCAGCTCACAAGATCTAAACATGATGGCACAAATGGAGAAGACAACCATCTAGCTACTGCTATGGACCCATATTCCAGAGATGAACTACTCACACATCACTCCGGAGGCGGGCATGGTGATGTAGAGCCCTCCGGTGATGATTCCCCTCTCCGGCAGGGTGCCGGGAAGAGGTTCAGGAACTCCCCGAGTTAGGGTTGACGGCGGAGGCGGCAGCGGATGTTTTATGGAAATATGGCTCGGTATTTTAGGGTTTACGCCTCGGGGACAATAAATAGGCGAAGGGGCGATGTCGGTGGAGGCACGAGGCGCGCTCCCCACATGGCGGCGCGGCAGGGGGCCCACCCGCGCCATGGGGTGGGGACGGCGCCTCGCTGCCCCCCTTCGTCTCTCCTTCGGACTTCTGGAACGTGTCGGGAAAAATAGGGACCCAGGATATTTGCAGAACAGCTTTTCTGAAACAAAAAACAGCAGAAAACAGGAACTGGCACTGTGGCATCTTGTTAATAGGTTAGTCCCAGAAAATGAATAAAAATGCTATGAAGTGTGAATAAAACATGTAGCAATTGGTATAATACAAGCATGGAACATAAGAAATTATAGATACGTTGGAGACGTATCAGGATTCACTGTAAATGCTAGCACACAAGTTTTTTGGGGTTTTTGATTTAGCAGATAAATAAAGTACAAGTAAATAAAATGCAGTAAAAATAATTGCAGCGAGTGGCCCAATCCTTTCTACAGCAAAGGACAAGCCGGTAGGTTTACTTATGATGACCAAACGTTCTTGAGGACACACGGGAATTACGTCAAGTGCTTTTTTTTTTTTGACCAGCCGCTTCATATAGTTGATTAATCTTCATTGTTTTGATAAGTGTTGTGTGGGTGAACCTATGCTAATGCACCGCCCTTCCTAGGACTAATACATACTTGTGATTATACCCCTTGCAAGCATCCGCAAATACAAGAAAGTAATTAAGATAAATCTAACCACAACCTTAAACTCCGAGATCCTGCTATCCCTCATGCACCGATATACCAACGGGGGTTTAGGTTTCTGTCACTCCGGCAACCCCACAATTGGCAACCGAATACACAATACATTCCCCTAGGCCCAAAAAGGTGAAGTGTCATGTAGTCGACATTCACATGACACCACTAGAAGAATAACACCACAACTTAAATATCAAACCATTAAATATTACTCAACATAATTCACTACTAACATCAAGACTTCTCCCATGTCCTCACGAACTAAACGAACTACTCACAAGACATCATATGGAACATGATCAGAGGTGATATAATGATGAATAACAATCTGGACATAAACCTTAAAATCAAAGGTTTCACTCAATAGCATCAACCATAAGGAGTAATTAACACCGGGAAAGCTTCCCCTATGAACTAGACAAGATTCAACCCTAGATGTTACGGCAGAACGTAGTGGAGCGGCGGAGATGATGGTGCTGGCGGTGGAGATGATGATGATGATGATGATGATGATCCCAATGAAGTCCAGCTCGATGACGGTGACGATGGCGATGATTTCCCCTCCGGGAAGGAACTTCCCCGGCAGATTTCTCCCTGCCGGAGAGCTTTTCTCTCTCTTGTGTTTTCCGCCTCGTGGAGGCGGCGGAATATTTCCTCCACGTCCCCCCTAGCCTTAGGGTTTCTGGGAGATGATGTACGCGAAAGGGGGCTGGCTGAGGTGGGCCAGGGGCTCCTCACCACGTGGCGGCGCGGGGGCAAGGTGGGCCGCGCGACCACATGGTGAGGGCCCATGGTGGCCCACCTTGGCCTCCCCTTTTGGCTGCCTTCGTCATCTGATAAAATAGGAGCTTCGGGATGTTTTCCTCGAATTATTGATCTTCAGAAATATAGTATCTTGACGGTCCTTTTTCCAGCAGAAATCTTTCTCCAATAATCATCAAACATGCAAAATAGGTGAAATAACATAAGTATCATCTCTAAATATGAAATATATCAATGAATAACAGTAAATTATGATATAAAATAGTGATGTAAAATGGACGTATCAACTCCCCCAAGCTTAGACCTCGCTTGTCCCCAAGCGAAAGCTGAGCTCGGTAAACAAGACCACAGGTTTATGGAGCGAAGTGTGATGACCCACAAGTATAGGGGATCGCAACAGTCTTCGAGGGAAGTAAAACCCAAATTTATTGATTCGACACAAGGGGAGTCAAAGAATATTTATAAGCCTTAACATCGGAGTTGTCAATTCAGCTGCACCTGGAAATAGACTTGCTCGACCCAGATTATCAGTAGCAACAGTTTTAAAGCAGTAGCAGCAGTGTAATAAAGACAGCAGTAGTGATTATAGCAGACAGCAGGATTAAAATACTGTAGGCATAGGGATGGATGAACGGGCGCTGCATGGATAAGATAATTCATGTAATAATCAAGACAAGGCATTTGCAGATAAATAATAACACGGTATCCAAGTACTAAGTAACCATAGGCACGTGTTCCGTATTTAGTCGTACGTGCTCGCAATGAGAAACTTGCACAACATCTTCTGTCCTACCAGCCCGTTTGCAGCGGGGCCTCAAGGGAATCTACTGGTAATTAAGGTACTCCTTTTAATAGAGTACTGGAGCAAAGCATTAACACTCCGTGAACACATGTGATCCTCACATCACAGCCATCCCCTCCGGTTGTCCCAATTTCTGTCACTTTGGGGCCTCGTGTTCCGGACAACAATATGTGTATACAACTTGCAGGTAAGATCTTAAAACAATGAATATCATCATGAATCAATAACATGTTCAGATCTGAAATCATGGCACTCGGGCCCTAGTGACAAGCATTAAGCATAACAAGTTGCAACAATGTCATAAAGTACTAACAACGGATACTAGGCACCATGCCCTAACAATCTTATAGCTATTACATGAATGATCTCATCCAATCCCTTCCATCCCCTTCAGCCTACAGCGAGAATTACTCACACATGGATGGGGGCATCATGGATGGTCGATGGAGAGGCGTCGATGATGATGATGGCGATGATCTCCTCCAATTCCCCGTCCCGACGAAGTGCCAGAACGGAGTTTCTGGTCCCGAAATAGGGTTTTCGATGGCGGCGGCGCTCTGGAGGCTTTTTGGAATTATAATCGAACCTCTCGTCGTTTTTAGGTCAAGGGGGTTAAGTACTACAGAGGGGGACTCGGGGACGTGGCCGAGTCGGCCTCCCCATAGGGTAGCGCGACCCAGGGCCCACCGCGCCGCCATGTGGGGAGGGCGGCTGGCTGCCCCCCTCCGACTCCTCTTCTGGCTCCGTGGGTTTCTTGGTAAAATAGGGCTTTTGCAATTATTTCCACGGATTTTCTCGAAAGTTGACTTTTTGCACAAAAACAAGACACCAGGGCAATTCTGCTGAAAACAGCGTTAGTCCGTGTTAGTTGTATTCAAAACACACAAATTAGAGGTAAAACAACATCAAAAGTGTTCGGGAAAGTAGATACGTTTTGGACGTATCAACTCCCCCCCCCCCAAGCTTAGCTTATTGCTTGTCCTCAAGCAATTCAGTTAACAACTGAGTGCGATAAAAGAACTTTCACAAACACATTTGCTTCATATGATGTAAATATTCTCACTATATGGACAAGTGCTTAGGCAATTCATAATAAGATACATGCAAATAATGCCACCTAATAGTTATGTCAATCATGGAAAGATACCAACATACTAATAATAAGCAACATGAAACATATCTATCAGCAAGATTGCAATGCTCATAATAAGATATGATAAGGTGGTATCTCGCTTGCCTGTATTTGTACAGCAAAACATAAATGCCCAGGCACCTCTGAAGTTCAAGGAAGACTAGAAGTAAAGATTATCAAAGATAAAAGCTTCAAAGTTATACCACAGTTAACCGCATTCTGGGACAAGCACATTACACTAAGAATGACAATTATGATCTCCTCCAATTCCCCGTCCCGGTGAAGTGCCAGAACGGAGTTTCTGGTCCCGAAATAGGGTTTTCGACGGCGGCGGCGCTCTGGAGGCTTTTTGGAATTATAATCGAACCACTCGTCGTTTTAGGTCAAGGGGGTTAAGTACTCCAGAGGGGGAATCGGGGACGTGACCGAGTCGGCCTCCCCATAGGGTGGCGCGGCCCAGGGCCCACCGCACCGCCATGTGGGGAGGGCGGCAGGCTGCCCCCCTCCGACTCCTCTTCTGGCTCCGTGGGTTTCTTGGTAAAATAGGGCTTTTGCAATTATTTCCACGGATTTTCTCGAAAGTTGACTTTCTGCACAAAACAAGACACCAGGGCAATTCTGCTGAAAAAAACGTTAGTCCGTGTTAGTTGTATTCAAAACACACAAATAGAGGTAAAACAACAACAAAAGTGTTCGGGAAACTAGATACGTTTTGGACGTATCAACTCCCCCCCAAGCTTAGCTTATTCCTTGTCCTCATGCAATTCAGTTAACAACTGAGTGCGATAAAAGAACTTTCACGAACACATTTGCTTCATATGATGTAAATATTCTCACTATATGGATAAGTGCTTAGGCAATTCATAATAAGATACATGCAAATAATGCCACCTAATAGTTATGTCAATCATGGAAAGATACCAACATACTAATAATAAGCAACGTGAAACATATCTATCAGCAGGATTGCAATGCTCATAATAAGATATGATAAGGTGGTATCTCGCTTGCCCATATTTGTACAGCAAAACATAAATGCCCTGGCACCTCTGAAGTTCAAGGGAAGACTAGAAGTAAAGATTATCAAAGATAAAAGCATCAAAGTTATACACAGTTAACCGCATTCTAGGACAAGCACATTACACTAAGAATGACAATTATGCTCTCGAGAAGGTGCTTAAAGAAAGGATGGTGACTCAACATAAAAGTAAAAGATTGGCCCTTCGCAGAGGGAAGCAGGGATTATCATGTGCTAGAGCTTTTTATTTTTAAAACAGAAGTAAAATTGTTTTGGGAGGTGGTTGTTCCTGTCAACGAATGGCAATAGAGTTCTTGTTATCTTCCATACTAAACAAGTTGAGAGTGGTTCCGAAATGTTGATATTAAGCATTTATAGCATGCACTTTATATATTGTTTGACACTCCTCCCAACCTTTGCTTACACAAACCATGGCTAACCGAATCCTCTAGTGCCTACCAACAATCACATACCATGGAGGAGTGCCTATTTTGAAATTTACTTTTTGAATGTTATAATGGCCTAACTAGCTCTTTGCAAAATTAGTGACAAGCAGATGAAGCATGCAAGTCGGGGTACTTAATTTAGTATGGAAGATAACAAACCCAACTACTACTTCCTCATGAGCTAAAAACAGTGTCACAAAATGAAAAGTAATTTGAAGGTTTTAAAGATAGCACTTGAAAATTTACTTGAATGGTTTGAAATGCCATGCATAGGTATTTATGGTGGACGCTTTGGAATAACTTGGTTTTCAGGATTTGGAAGCACGAGCAACATTCCCGCTCAGTACAAGTGGAGGCTAGCAATTGACTGGGAAGCGACAATCAAGAGAGCAATAACCGTCATAATCATGCTTGCGACAAAACAAAATTAACGGGGGTATAAAAGTGATACAAGTACTCTGGGGCAAAGTAAATCATCAAGGCTTATCGACTTTTGTTTTCAGTTGTATGCATGCGTGAGCATGTGCCAAGTCAATTCAAATGAATTATTCAGAGGAGGATACCACAATGTCATACCTATTTATGAATAGAACAATACAAGCAAACATCTATGACATGCCACTCACTATTAATAAATTGGAACTAACCATAAGAGAACATGAACTACTAAGCATCCATTAAATGACATATACCTCACATGAACAAACTAAGCATGCTCACATGGATGAGTATATGTACAAAAATGAAAACAAATAGAGTTTCATACCAGCCTCTCACCCAACTCGAATTGTCGTAGATCGTCATTATTGCTTTTCACTTGTGTGGCTCGAATAATATGAAATGAAAACCAAGCTCCATGGAACCACCAGAGACCGCTAAACTCTATAGCAAGCTTTACAAAACCGAAGAAGAACGACGAATATTTTTGGTGTTTTCGAAGTTAAAACAAAAACAAAAGGAAACAAGCAAACAAGGCAAAATATTTTTGGATTTTTGAATAACAAACCGAAATTGAATAAATAAGCAAACTAATACAAAATACTAAAGAAATAAGTGAAGAGGAACAATGAAAATATTTTTGGTCTTTTTGTGTTTTGGAAAGCGGAAATAAACAACAAACAACAAAAAGAAAGAAAAGAAAATCGAAACATGGATATACAAAGTACCGACAGGATATGATATGTAAATGAGTGTGATGTCGGTATACCTCCCCCCAAGCTTAGGCTTTTGGCCTAAGTGGAGATCAACCCCACGGCGCCCATGAAGTGGCGCCTCCATAGTATGACGAAGAAGGATCCTCGTCCTGGTGCGAGCTGGAGGACGCACCGGGGTAGGTGACGGTGTAGCCGTCGGTGCGTGTGGTGTCCTCGGAGTCGTGCTGCTGGTGAAAGCCACGCAGCCTCAGCTGCTCGTCCAACTCCTCCTTGGAGCGCGACCACGGCCTCCTGCGAACACTGAACAAATCGGCCTACGGCAAAGGAACTTCCCTTTCGTCCCCGTCAGTGAATAAAACTCTATAAACGATACTTCCTGTACGAGAGTCAGGTGTAACAAAATGATGGTCTCTCATAGCAGCAAGATCAATCCTGAAAGGGGTTAGCTTCTTATCACTAGGATCAACAGGAAGGCCTAGATATGCTACAACTCGTGAAGCAACTATCCCTCCATAAATGGGACCACTAGCAGATAAACGACGAGCAATGAGGGCACCAAGATTATAAGATGTGTTACCAGTAAGTGCAGCAGCCAGAAAAGCAAGATGATAATTAGAAATGTTGCTGGTGTTCTCCCTACCAAGAATGCTAGTGGCAAGATAGTAAGTAAAATATCTAATGGCAGGGAGCTGAATGTTCCTTATCTTGCCGCGCTGAGCGGTGCGGTCATCATCGTTGGTCACCCCTCGGTAAAGTTCCAGCAAATCACGGGGGTTTCCCGTAATCCTCTTTGCTGTACCTGAAGGAGCAATATCTATGGCAGCACAAAAATCACTCAAAGTCATGGTAACAGGCCTATCATAAATTTTAAATTTAACGGATGGCGTGAAAGATGTGTTGCCAAATTTAAAGCTCTCAACAAAAGTATTGGTAAGCATATAATACTGGTGACTTTCATCTCCCATATATGTAGACAAACCAACCCTCCGGATAAGGAACAAGAAATCATCAAGGAGCCTCGAGTAGCTACCCTTGAAGGCCTTGCCACCCTTTGCGAATCCCTCTCAAACACTTCTCCAAAGGTGTGGTTAGGCATTTTCCTTTTCTGAAATTTTTAACAAACATTATAAAAGTTGATTTTGAGACATATAAATGAGGAGAACTACTATAGGAACTTGCTAGAGTACTAAACATGCATCAAAACTAATTATTACAACTTAGAACAAGCATGCAAACTCACTTAACAAGTCACCTACAGCAGCAAAATACTCAAGATATACTCAACTAAACAAAATTCTACTTGGATAAACGGAGGAGTCACATACCGGAGAACAAATGCCCCAAATCTGAGCAGCAAAGATGGGCTGAGCAAAGAGATCGAAAATCGCGAGCAAGAACAGCAAGAACTCGGGTTTGAACAATGGTGGAGTGTTTTTTCGTGAGAGTGAGTGCGGTGGTAGGTGGCTGAGTGAGTGGAGGGCCAGGTGGGGCCCTCCCCATACCACGGCGTGCCCACATGCTGGCCGCGCCACCATGAGGGGAGCTGGCATGGTGGGTCCCCCTGGTCAGCTCCAGGCACTCCCACGTTGCATTTTGAAAAATAGACCAGTGGTATAATTTTTATAATTTTTGAAAACTTTTAAACACACATTCTGGGTGTTAAAAAATAGCTTCAGGGCAGAAAAAGGTTTTCAAAAATTTAAACACAACTAAACTTTTGCAAAACAAGTGATACTACAGAGGTAAAACAAAGATGGAGAAGGAAATGTTGTTTAGTTCCTTCATGCATTTAAAATGTATTTGTTAACAAGGTTGATCAAGTCTTGCCACCAAATAAATTTTATATGACATAAGAAGAATTAAACCTCATAAAACAATCATGTTACCTTGAATTGTATTGATATGGATCCAATCATAATATTTTGATATCCCTCTTGATGATCATATATAGGACAATCAATACTTCCCACTTTGATAGCTCTCAAATTAGAAATTGTATTAACTCCAAGTACTTTATCAATTTCTTGGGGAAATAAACAGTATGCTCTTTGTCATTCACATTAAAAGTTACTTTTCCTTTGTTGCAATCAATAACAGCACCTGCAGTATTAAGAAAAGGTCTCCCAAGAATAATAGACATATTATCATCTTCAGGCATTTCAAGCACAACAAAATCAGTCAAGATTAGACAGTTATTAGCAACTTGAACAGGAACATCCTCACAAATGCCAACAGGAACAGCAGTAGATTTATCAGCCATTTGCAAAGATATATCAGTTGGTATCAATTTATCCAAATAAAGTCTCTTATAAAGAGAGAAAGGCATAACACTAACTCCTGCTCCCAAATCACATAGAGCAGTTCTAACATAATTATTCTTGATGGAACAAGGAATAGTTGGTATACCTGGATCTCCCAGCTTCTTTGGAACCTTGCCATTGAAAGAGTAATTAGCAAGCATAGTGGAAATCTCCTCATTGGGAATTTTCCTTTTGTTAGAAACAATATCTTTCATATACTTTGAATAAGGAGGCAATTTAATAGCATCAGTCAAAGGGATTTGCAAGAACAAAGGTTTCATCCAATCACAAAATTTATTATAGTGTTCTTCTTCCTTTGATTTGAGCTTCTTAACAGGAAAAGGCATTTGCTTTTGAACCCAAGGTTCTCTTTCATTACCATGTTTCTTAGCAATGAAATCTTCTTTAGTGTACTTTTTATTTTTAGCATGCTTTTCAGGTTCCTCTTCAACCTCTTCTTTATCAGAAGCATCATTCTTATCATTATCATTTCCATGTTCATTACCACTTTCAGTTTCAGCATCAGAAATAGATATACTATTAGGATCATTAGCAGGTTCAGAAGATTCTACAACAGTTTTATGTTTCTTCTTCTTTTTCTTAGAAGGAGCACTAGTTTCTTTAGTTCGTTGAGAATCTTGTTCAACTCTTTTGGGATGCCCCTCAGGATATAAAGGATCCTGAGTGAAACACCACCTCTAGTTGTTACTTCATAAGCATGCTTCTCTTTTTCTTTAGAAGTATTAACTAACATGTCATTTTGCACTTTAGTAAGTTGATCAATTTGAGTTTGAACCATATGAAAATGTTTAATAAGCATCTTAACATCATTGGAGGTTCTCTCCACAATATCATGCAATTTACTAATAGCTTGAGAATTTTCCATTAAATGATTCTCCACTCTCATATTAAAGTTATCTTGCTTAACAACATAATTATCAAATTCATCTAAGCATTGATCAGGAGGTTTAGAGTAAGGAATATCTCCCTCATTAAAGCGTTGAAGAGAGTGTACCTCAATTGTAGATGAATGGGGAATTGGCTTACATAAATCTTCTAGGGGTAGATTCTTCACATCTTCGATTTAATACCCTTCTCCTTAAGAGATTTCTTGGCTTCCCTCATCTCTTCATCATTTAATTCAATCATACCCCTCTTCTTCAATATTGGTGTTGGAGTCGGTTCAGGTGTAGCCAATCATCATGATTTTGGCTTATTTTAGCCATTAATTCTTCAGCTTCGTCGGAGTTCTTTTCCTGAAAACACAACCAGCAAACTATCCAGGTATGCCCTAGATTCAATGGTTAGTCCACTATAAAATATATCAAGAAGGTCATGCTTTTCCAAATCATGCCAGGCCGAGCCCTAATTAGAGAGCAAAACCTTGCCCAAGCTTCAGGCAGTTTCTCTCCATCATCCTGATCAAAATTATAAATTTTCTGCAAAGCAACATGTTGAGCACTAGCAGGAAAATATTTCTGAAAGAAAACATTAAGCAAACCATAGGACTATCAATAGAATCAGGAGGCAAATTATTATACCAAGTTTTAGCATCATCCTTTAATGAGAAAGGAAAAAATTTAGCAACAAAGTAACTACGCTTCTTGATATCATCAGAAAACAAGCTACTCAAAGTAGAGAGCTCATTCATGTGCTCTACACACTTTCTTTTTCAGTACCACGAAAAGGTGCTTTCTCAACAATAGATATATGAGATAAATCAAGAGAGAAATCATAATCCTTATCTTTAATGTTTATGGGAGAAGTGGCAAACTTAGGATCAGGAGACAGTTTATATCTAACAGCATGTTGTGCAAGAAGGCTTTTAATACCACTTGCACTAGTAGTAGCATGCATTTATCAATAAAGTCATCATCAAGTTCCACATAAGTTTCATCAAGATCATCAGAAGTATAATCTCAACTCAGGTGAATTAACAGGTGTAAAAGGATTTTCATTAGGTGTTTCATTATTTTCAAGTTGTTTAGACTTAGCAATAGCAGCATCTAAAAGAGGACCTAATGGAATACTCTCATCAAGCACAGTAGAAGCATCATCAAAATTATCAGAAGTTTTCAGATTCAGCAGAAGTAATAGTGCGCGCAGCTTGTGGTGGTGTAACAAGTTGACTCATCACAGATGGTGAATCAAGAGCAGCGGTACTCAGAGTCGTACCTTTCTTGTGGTGGAAGGCAATAAATGGACCCTCTCAATAGGAGCCTTCCCCATGATGAAGTGATTGCAGCGAACAATATCAATATCAGGTGAGCTTACAAATAAAGCTATGCTCCCCGGCAACGGCGCCAGAAAATAGTCTTGATGACCCACAAGTATAGGGGATCGCAACAGTCTTCGAGGGAAGTAAAACCCAAATTTATTGATTCGACACAAGGGGAGCCAAAGAATATTTATAAGCCTTAACAGCGGAGTTGTCAATTCAGCTGCACCTGGAAATAGACTTGCTCGACACAGATTATCAGTAGCAACAGTTTTAAAGCAGTAGCAGTAGTGAAATAATAGCAGCAGTGTAATAAAGACAGCAGTAGTGATTATAGCAGACAGCAGGATTAAAATACTGTAGGCATAGGGATGGATGAACGGGCGCTGCATGGATAAGATAATTCATGTAATAATCAAGACAAGGCATTTGCAGATAAATAATAACAGGTATCCAAGTACTAAGTAACCATAGGCATGTGTTCCGTATTTAGTCGTACGTGCTCGCAATGAGAAACTTGCACAACATCTTCTGTCCTACCAGCCCGTTTGCAGCGGGCCTCAAGGGAATCTACTGGTAATTAAGGTACTCCTTTTAATAGAGTACTGGAGCAAAGCATTAACACTCCGTGAACACATGTGATCCTCACATCACAGCCATCCCCTCCGGTTGTCCCAATTTCTGTCACTTTGGGGCTCGGTTCCGGACAACAATATGTGTATACAACTTGCAGGTAAGATCTTAAAACAATGAATATCATCATGAATCAATAACATGTTCAGATCTGAAATCATGGCACTCGGGCCCTAGTGACAAGCATTAAGCATAACAAGTTGCAACAATGTCATAAAGTACTAACAACGGATACTAGGCACCATGCCCTAACAATCTTATAGCTATTACATGAATGATCTCATCCAATCCCTTCCATCCCCTTCAGCCTACAGCGAGAATTACTCACACATGGATGGTCGATGGAGAGGCGTCGATGATGATGATGGCGATGATCTCCTCCAATTCCCCGTCCCGGCGAAGTGCCAGAACGGAGTTTCTGGTCCCGAAATAGGGTTTTCGATCGCGGCGGCGCTCTGGAGGCTTTTTGGAATTATGATCGAACCTCTCGTCATTTTTAGGTCAAGGGGTTAAGTACTCCAGAGGGGGACTCAGGGACGTGGCCGAGTCGGCCTCCCCATAGGGTGGTGCGGCACAGGGCCCACCGCGCCGCCATGTGGGGAGGGCGGCTGGCTGCCCCCCTCCGACTCCTCTTCTGGCTCCGTGGGTTTCTTGGTAAAATAGGGCTTTTGCAATTATTTCCACGGATTTTCTCGAAAGTTGACTTTCTGCACAAAAACAAGACACCAGGGCAATTCTGCTGAAAACAGCGTCAGTCCGTGTTAGTTGTATTCAAAACACACAAATTAGAGGTAAACCAACAGCAAAAGTGTTCGGGAAAGTAGATACTTTTTGGATGTATCAAAGTGTCGATAAACAAAATACGGACAAGAAGCATCACATTTATTAATACACAAGTCATTCTAGACAGCAACTTCCCTTCATATGACTTAACCTGAAACAAGTAAAGGGAGTCACAATAAGGTTCATAGAGAAAATCATAATTGGTGATGGCAAACTTTGTTCTTGGTCAGAGAACAATTAACAGATTGTACTTATCTTTTGAGCAGAGTCTTTATACTAGAGCTTATATTGCAGAACTTACATGCTCAATCATAACAATCTCCTTTACAGTCATTGATAACTTTCAAAGTTATATTCATTCAGATAAAAGCTTTGTGCTACACAAGGAAACATAAAAGACATGAATGAAGATATCAACATATAGATGGTTGAATCACAACAACTCAAATGCTTGCTTGAGATAGGAGGGATAGGTTTACTGACTCAACATAAAAGTAAAGATAGGCCCTTCGCAGAGGGAAGCAGGGATGAAATCATGTGCTAGAGCTTTTAAGTTTTGAAATCATATAGAGAGTATAAAATAAGTTTTAAGCTATGTATGTCGTTGTCAACGAATGACAGTAGGTACTCTATCCCCCTTGTCAACCAGACTTTCAAGAGCGGCTCCCATGAAGGACGTTATTTCTACCCAAGGGTAGATCATCCCTCTTCTCTTTTGTTTACACATGCATATTTATAAATTGGTATGACACTCCTCCCAACCTTTGCTTACACAAGCCATGGCTAACCGAATCCTCGGGTGCCTTCCAACAATCACATACCATGGAGGAGTGCCTATTTGATATTGTTTAACACTTTGAAGTTTGCTTTTGATAAATCATTGGCAAAACATGTGAAGAGAATTAACAGTTATAGTTGTAATTAATTGGGACTGGGCACCCCATTTGCCAGCTCTTTTTGCAAAGTTATTGGATAAGCGGATGTATATGCCACTAGTCCATTGGTGAAAGTCTGTCTGACAAGTTAAATAGAGAACAACCCACATACTTCCTCATGAGCTAGTAAACAGTGACACAAATGAGAGATAATAGTTTTTGAATAATTAAAGGTAGCACATGAAGTATTTACTTGGAGTGGCAGGAAATACCACATGATAGGTAGTTATGGTGGACACAAATGGCAATGGTTTGGCTCAAGGTTTGGATGTATGAGAAGCATTCCCTCTCAATACAGGTTTTTGGCTAGCAAGGTTATATAGCAAGCATAAGAGTTGAGGGATACAAACAAATATACATGTAGTAAGAACAATCATGCAATCTTCCTTGGAAGCACAAATAATTTTAACTTGAGAATACTAAGCTTATGAGCCAACAAGAAAGAAAGATCATGGAATAATTTATCAACATGCACTTCCCTCTCTCTACTTAAGCCTCAAAGTATTGTAACTACTGACCAATGCTAAGTTTGCCAAAACAAAAAAGATATACTTGATGCTCCCAAAGTGATACCAATACTAATGACAAGATTATTAACATGAAAGAAATTGCAAACTAAAATAAAGTATGCAGAAAGTAAATGATAAACTTCTCATTAATATTCCATAACGGCAACTCACACCAAGGGATACATAGATAACCAACTAAAAGAGAGATACTTCCACACTGCAAACCATCCTATAAGATAACTTCCCTACTCACGATATGACTATTGAAAGGTAAAAGGTAAAGATAATGGTGTGATACCGCGGCACTCCCCCAAGCTTGGAAAAAGCCAAGGGGATGCCAATACCAATGATGAATTACTCCTTCGGCGCTGGTGGTGAAATATCCTCATCATCAAACTTCCAAGGCAGAGGCTCTCCATCAACAAATGATGACTTGGTCTCAGGTATCCTGAAACTGGCAGCAGAGCTTATGCGTTTAAACCTGATTTCATACTCACAGTTTTGATTCTGAACATCGTAGAGTTGCGCTTGTAGTTTGTTGGTGGTCTCATGGAGTGAGAAATGTCCTCCCAGAGCTTTGCGGTCTCCTTCTTGTGTTCAGCCTCAAGTCCAGACACCATCCTGTTAAAGATGTCCAGCTCACGTTCCGCCATCTTCTTGTATGTAAAGACCTCTGCTCCAGCTTCTCCATCCTGTCTTCCAGGCTTCCTTCCCCTTAGGACCTTGAACGTCTTCCACTTGCAACTCCCCATCCTTGAGCAGCGACTCCTTCGGATGCATCTTCAACTCGTTCATGTACGGGTTGACGACGCGAAGAAGCTGTCCTTGGAGGGCTCAGACGAAGACATGGCGGCTCTAGATCTACGGATGAAATCTGGCAGAAACAGATCGAAACAAAAACACGACGAAAAGGCGATATACGGACCTCGGGGGTTCCGGGGATTATATAGCAAAAAGTTTTACGACAAAAGGAAGGTACAGGAGAAAACCTGGTCGGAGACGGGCTCCGAGGCGCCCTCACCACGTGGCGGCGCGGCCAGGGGTGGGCCCACGCCACGGCATGGTGAGGTGCCCTCGGGCACCTTCTCCTACCCGGTTTGGTCTCTTATTTTTCCATATTTAATATAAATGACAAAAATATCTATTGGAAGGTTAAACGCGAACTTTTTCTTACCAAAACTGTTACCTATTCGAAAACAGACTCTGCAGTCCCCTGAATTTGCTTTTCAATGAAAACTTCCGGAGTCACCACTTGAATAGTATCAACATCTTCATCATAAGGATCTCCAGAAATATAATGTTTGAGTCTTTGCCCATTCACCACTTGTGTAGAGTTGTCTTTAAGTGAAGCAATCTTTATTGCACCTGAACGATATACCTCCACAATAACAAAAGGTCCTTCCCATTTTGAGAGTAATTTTCCTGCAAAAAATCTGAGACGAGACCTATACAATAGAACTTTCTCACCAACATTAAACTCTCTTTTAATAATTCTCCTATCATGCCATTTCTTAACTTTCTCTTTAAAAAGTCTAGCATTTTCATAAGCTTCACTTCTCCATTCATCTAAAGAACTCAAATGAAGCAACCTTTTCACCAGCTAGCTTAAAGTCTCTATTAAGTTCCCTCACTGCCCAATAAGCTTTGTGTTCTAATTCTAGAGGCAAGTGACAAGCTTTACCATAAACCATTTTATAAGGAGACATACCCATAGGGTTTTTATAAGCAGTTCTATAAGCCCATAAAGCATCATTCAACTTACTAGCCCAATTCTTTCTAGATTTATTAACAGTCTTTTGCAAGATAGATTTAATCTCTCTATTTGATAATTCTACTTGCCCACTAGTTTGGGGATGATAAGCAATTCTATGATTAACACCATATTTAGCAAGGGTCTTTCTAAAACCACCATGAATAAAATGAGAACCTCCATCAGTCATAAGATATCTAGGCACACCAAACCTAGGAAAAATAACATCTTGAAGCATTTTTAAAGAGGTCTCACCATCAGCACTTTTTGTAGGTATAGCTTCTACCCATTTAGTAACATAATCAACAGCAACAAGTATATGAGTATTACCTTCTGAAGGAGGAAAAGGACCCATAAAGTCGAATCCCCAACAGTCAAATGGTTCAATAACAAGAGAATAACTCATAGGCATTTCATTACGTCTAGAGATATTACCAACTCTTTGACATTCATCACAAGATAAAATAAACTTTCTTGCATCTTTAAAGAGGGTAGGCCAATAAAAACCTGATTGTAGAACCTTTTGTGCAGTTCTATCTCCAGCATGATGTCCTCCATAAGCACTACCATGGCATTTCTCAATATTTCTCGTTGTTCATGTTCTGGAATACATCTTCGCATAATGCCATCTACTCCTTCTTTATATAAATGTGGGTCATCCCAAAAATAATGCCTTAAGTCATAAAAGAATTTCCTTCTTTGCTGAGCTGAAAAGGTTGGAGGCAAGTACTTGGAAACAATAAAGTTAGCATAATCAGCATACCAAGGACTATCTCGCGAACTTACCCTTATTGCAGCCAACTGTTCATTTGGAAAACTATCATTAACAGGAATAGGATCATAAGCAATGTTTTCCAATCTAGACAAATTATCAGCAACAGGATTTTCAGCACCTTTCCTATCTACAATATGTAAATCAAACTCTTGCAAAAGAAGCACCCATCTAATAAGCCTAGGCTTAGCATCTTTCTTTTCCATAAGGTACCTAATAGCAGCATGATCAGTATGAATAATGACTTTTGAATCAACAATATAAGGTCTAAATTTGTCACAAGCAAATACTACAGCTAGAACTCTTTTTCAGTAGTTGCATAATTCTTTTGAGCAGAATCAAGAGTCTTACTAGCATAATGAATAACATTCAACTTCTTATCTATCGCTGTCCAAGAACAGCACCAACAGCAAAATCACTAGCATCACACATAATTTCAAAAGGTAATGTCCAATCAGGTGGTTGAACAATAGGAGCAGTAATTAAAGCCTTCTTCAGAGTTTCAAAAGCTTCCTTACAATCATCATCAAAAACAAAAGGTACATCTTTTTGGAGAAGATTAGTAAGGGCTTTGAAATTTTAGAGAAATCTTTAATAAACCTCCTATAGAAACCAGCATGACCAAGAATACTACGAATACCTTTGACATCTCTGGGGCAAGGCATTTTCTCTATTGCCTCAACTTTAGCTCGATCAACTTCAATGCCTCTTTCAGAGATTTTATGTCCAAGAACAATTCCTTCATTGACCATAAAGTGGCATTTCTCCCAATTAAGAACAAGATTAGTTTCTTCACATCTCTGCAAAACTTTATCAAGATTGTGCAAACAATTATCAAAAGAAGTTCCATAGACGGAAAAATCGTCCATGAAGACTTCCACAATTTCCTCACAAAAACCATGAAAAATAGCAGACATGCATCTTTGAAAAGTAGCAGGAGCATTACACAAACCAAAAGGCATACGTCTATAAGCATAGGTTCCATAAGGACAAGTAAAAGTAGTTTTCTCTTGATCTTGCTTTCTCACAGCAATTTGAGAAAACCCAGAATAACCATCAAGGAAACAAAAATGAGTCTTCTTAGACAACCTCTCTAACATTTGATCAATAAAAGGTAAAGATAATGACCTTCTTAGTAACTTTGTTAACCTTTATAAAATTGATGCACATTCTATAACCAACTACTACTCTTTGAGGAATAAGTTCATCATTTTCATTAGGCACAACAATAATTCCTCATTTCTTAGGAACACAATGCACAGACTTACCCATCTACTATCAGAAATAGGATAAATAATACCAGCTTCAAGGAGTTTCAATACCTCATTTCTTACCACTTCCTTCATCTTGGGTATTAAACGACGTTGATGTTCGACAACTGGCTTCGCATCAGGTTCCATATTAATAGCATGTTGACAAATAGCAGGGGAAATCCCTTTCAAATCATCAAGAGTATAGCCCATAGCTCCACGGTGTTTCTTCAATACCTCCAATAACCTTTCCTCTTCTCCACCTGAAAGCTTAGAACTAATAATAACATGATATATTTTCTTATCATCAATATAAGCATATTTAAGATTATCAGGTAAAGGTTTTAAATCAAACACGGGATCCTCCTTTGGTGGTAGAGTGGTACCCAAATCTTCCACCGGTAAGTTATGTTTAAGTCATAGCGGTTATTCGTAACACGTTCAACAATTTTCATAGGTATTTTGAATAGGATTACCTGCTCAGGTGGCGCCTCCTCTACTACCTTAGCAGTGGTAGTGGTTTTCCCAAATAAGAATTCAAGAGAAGATCTCTCCATAATGAAATATAGCAGCAGGCAAAAATAAAAACAGCTCGTACAGTAAGAGTTTCCTTACCAATTCCACTTACCAATAGCGCTTCACTCCCCGGCAACGGCGCCAGAAAATAGTCTTGATGACCCACAAGTATAGGGGGTGTATCGTAGTACTTTCGATAAATAAGAGTGTCGAACCCAACGAGGAGCAGAAGGTGTTGACAAGTAGTTTTGATATGGGATTCACTGTAAATGCTAGCAGACAAGTTTATAGGGGTTTTTGATATAGCAGATAAATAAAGTACAAGTTAATAAAATGCAGTAATAATAATTGCAGCGAGTGGCCCAATCCTTTCTACAGCAAAGGACAAGCCGGTAGGTTTACTTATGATGACCAAACGTTCTTGAGGACACACGGGAATTACGTCAAGTGCTTTTTTTTTTTTGACCAGCCGCTTCATATAGTTGATTAATCTTCATTGTTTTGATAAGTGTTGTGTGGGTGAACCTATGCTAATGCACCGCCCTTCCTAGGACTAATACATACTTGTGATTATACCCCTTGCAAGCATCCGCAAATACAAGAAAGTAATTAAGATAAATCTAACCACAACCTTAAACTCCGAGATCCTGCTATCCCTCATGCACCGATATACCAACGGGGGTTTAGGTTTCTGTCACTCCGGCAACCCCACAATTGGCAACCGAATACACAATACATTCCCCTAGGCCCAAAAAGGTGAAGTGTCATGTAGTCGACATTCACATGACACCACTAGAAGAATAACACCACAACTTAAATATCAAACCATTAAATATTACTCAACATAATTCACTACTAACATCAAGACTTCTCCCATGTCCTCACGAACTAAACGAACTACTCACAAGACATCATATGGAACATGATCAGAGGTGATATAATGATGAATAACAATCTGGACATAAACCTTAAAATCAAAGGTTTCACTCAATAGCATCAACCATAAGGAGTAATTAACACCGGGAAAGCTTCCCCTATGAACTAGACAAGATTCAACCCTAGATGTTACGGCAGAACGTAGTGGAGCGGCGGAGATGATGGTGCTGGCGGTGGAGATGATGATGATGATGATGATGATCCCAATGAAGTCCAGCTCGATGACGGTGACGATGGCGACGATTTCCCCCTCCGGGAAGGAACTTCCCCGGCAGATTTCTCCCTGCCGGAGAGCTTTTCTCTCTCTTGTGTTTTCCGCCTCGTGGAGGCGGCGGAATATTTCCTCCACGTCCCCCCTAGCCTTAGGGTTTCTGGGAGATGATGTACGCGAAAGGGGGCTGGCTGAGGTGGGCCAGGGGCTCCTCACCACGTGGCGGCGCGGGGGCAAGGTGGGCCGCGCGACCACATGGTGAGGGCCCATGGTGGCCCACCTTGGCCTCCCCTTTTGGCTGCCTTCGTCATCTGATAAAATAGGAGCTTCGGGATGTTTTCCTCGAATTATTGATCTTCAGAAATATAGTATCTTGACGGTCCTTTTTCCAGCAGAAATCTTTCTCCAATAATCATCAAACATGCAAAATAGGTGAAATAACATAAGTATCATCTCTAAATATGAAATATATCAATGAATAACAGTAAATTATGATATAAAATAGTGATGTAAAATGGACGTATCAACTCCCCCAAGCTTAGACCTCGCTTGTCCCCAAGCGAAAGCTGAGCTCGGTAAACAAGACCACAGGTTTATGGAGCGAAGTGTGATGACCCACAAGTATAGGGGATCGCAACAGTCTTCGAGGGAAGTAAAACCCAAATTTATTGATTCGACACAAGGGGAGTCAAAGAATATTTATAAGCCTTAACATCGGAGTTGTCAATTCAGCTGCACCTGGAAATAGACTTGCTCGACCCAGATTATCAGTAGCAACAGTTTTAAAGCAGTAGCAGCAGTGTAATAAAGACAGCAGTAGTGATTATAGCAGACAGCAGGATTAAAATACTGTAGGCATAGGGATGGATGAACGGGCGCTGCATGGATAAGATAATTCATGTAATAATCAAGACAAGGCATTTGCAGATAAATAATAACACGGTATCCAAGTACTAAGTAACCATAGGCACGTGTTCCGTATTTAGTCGTACGTGCTCGCAATGAGAAACTTGCACAACATCTTCTGTCCTACCAGCCCGTTTGCAGCGGGGCCTCAAGGGAATCTACTGGTAATTAAGGTACTCCTTTTAATAGAGTACTGGAGCAAAGCATTAACACTCCGTGAACACATGTGATCCTCACATCACAGCCATCCCCTCCGGTTGTCCCAATTTCGTGCGTCACAGAAATTAATTCTGTGGCGCACCGGGGCAACGTGCGCCACAGAAAGTCAGGTTTATGTGGCGCACGTGGCTGGTGCGCCACAAAAAATTGCAATTCTGTGGCGCACCCAGTCCCGTGCACCACAGAAATGTGACTTTCTGTGGCGCATGCGGTGACATGCGCCACAGAAAATTACATTTCTGTGGCGCATGGTGTCTAATGCGCCACAAAATTGCGATTATCTGTGACGCATATTGTGGCGTGCGCCACAGAAATTTTCAAATCTCAGATGGAAGACAGCCACACACACCCCACGTGACGCACTAACCAGATCTCAGATCTGTTTTTTGGTCAAACACACCCAGCCATACACACCACGCACGCGCTGCCACGCACACACCCCACACACACATCACGCACCCAGCTCTCTCTCTCCCACGCACATGCACCACACAGCGTCGCAACACACGCACCCGCACGCAACACACGCACACAGCCACACACACTGCACCGGCCGGCATCCTCTCTCCCTTATCCTCTCTCCAGCACCGCACGCACGCCGCCACATCTCTCGCGGCCGCCGACCTGCTGCTGCAGCTCAGCGTCGCCGGAGCCAACGGGGACGGCGTCAAGGCCGGGTCGACCTCGACTTACTCCTCACCGCGGTCGGCGCGCTCGTGCTCCGACTACGCGCTGAAGGCGGAGCAGGCCGTGTAGGTCGCGGACGCGGCGCCGTCCACGGAGGTGCTGGGCCGGAGGGCGAGGAAGCCAGCCGAGGGCCTCCGCCTGCTTCGAGTCATCCGCCGCCGTCTGGGCCCGGGGCCGCGCCGCCGAGCTCAACGCGTTGCTCCACGCCGCCGAGCTCAACTGCGTGAGGACGGACGCCTGCACACCCTCGACGCCGTGCTGCGCGGCTTCGTCCCGGCCGGCCGGAAACGGGTGGTGCAGGGGAGAGAACGGGCGGTGCAGGGGAGGGAACGGCCGGGAACGGCGGCGTGGTGGCCGGCGTGGTGGCCTGCTGGTGGTTGGTGTGGCGCCGCGCGGGTGGGCCAGTCATTTTTTTTTTTAACTGAAAACCATATTCTGTGGCGCACGGTCGACTAGTGCGCCACAAAAGTTTGATTATTTCTGTGGCGCATGCCCAGGGTGCGCCACAGAAAAATAATTTTTGTGGCGAGATTTCTGTGGCGCACCCAGCAAACCTGGGGGTGCGCCACAGAATGTGAAATTGGTGCGCCACTGATGACGTTTTCTGTACTAGTGTGAGCAAGAACTTACATAATGGTTCATATTACTTGGTGGATGCAAGAGAAAAGTCAGAGACATTGAATGATACCACAAGATCCACATTTTCTATGCAAGAGCGCGAGCGGCCATGGAACATTGCCCACTTGCGCCCTTACTATACCTAGCAACTAGCTGGGTGGCCCGCGCAATTGCACGGGTAGAATTGATATAACTCAAATATTCATATGAAATGTATCATTTTATTCTGGATACTATATTAGAAAACAATTTAAAATCCATGAAAATATATAAGATTGTTTTTGTATACTCGATTTAATGAGCTGGCAATTGCTTCCACATTCCAACCTACGGCGTATGGCATCTGTACATGTTGAAACCTGAATACATTCATTGTTTAGGCTTCCAAGTTTTCATATTGCAGAAGTTAACTATACCCTTTTTTTTGTTTCAAATTCCATCAATCAATTGTGTCTCGGTGCTGGTGGAGCTAGTTATTTTTCCATGTCATGCAATATTAACAAATACAAATATTGATTATGTACCAACTGGATACATTACCTGGATACATCAGAAACATTAGCTATAGTAGAGTCGTAATATCTCAGTGTTTTATTATATAGCGTGTTCATCCTTCCAAGGCTCAATGTTTTGCTTTGACCGGATAAGATGATGTAATATTTAATTAAGTGACCTAATAGAAAACTTAACGGTATGTTGCTTACTACTTTTCTTGTGCAACCAAAAATATGTTTTACTTCCTCATTTCTTATAAAATAGCTAGGTTAGACACATTTACGCATTATGGATACCAAATTATTGTTCTTCAGCTTTTGATGTGTACCTCTTATGAGTGGTTTTAGAAACACATGTTCTCTTACTTAATTCTTGTTTGCCACTTTTGTGCTTCTTCTAACCTCCATGAACTCCACCAGTGATCTGCCATCATTTTTTCCTTCAAACATAACTAATTTTTTCGACCTCTTTTGTATGTTGTCCTACCGATACATGTTAATATATATGAGCAACAAATACATATTGGCACATAACAGAATCTTGAGCATATATAAATCCAAATATTAATTTTAAATTATAATATATTCATGAAATTACCATTTAACGATTTCTTTAGTGGCACGCCTTTGCCTAAATCCTTAAGTCATTTTCCTTACGCGATATCCTTAGCAGCTGGCAAGAAATGTATGCAGAACGCTCATCCTGCAAGGAGAACAAATAGAATGCATTATTTCGAGAGCGTTGCACTTTGAGAGAGAAATTCTTTGAGAATCAACTTAAATGACCCCTAAACACAACTTACGGAAAATACATCTCTATTTGGATTCTGTGGGCTGAATGTTTCAAATCATTAATCCTTCGTATTTTCTTAAATGTACGTGGTAAACTTGAAGTTATCCTTATCTCCGAGAAACGTAAATGATCAGCAATGGATTCGAGCATTTCACCTATAGGCCAGAACCATCTACATATTACTAAGATGCACATGCTTTTACCGAACAACCAATATAGTTAAATCTAATCTGTAAAAAATAAGAGAAGTTTACTAATCCCTTGTATGTACTAATATTGTAATCAGAAGATCAATTAACTCTCCCTAGATCAACACACTTGAACAAAACTGAAAACCTGAAATAAAAGAGGAAATTGTGCATGCATATTACAGAGATAATAACCAATTCAGTTGATTCGCTTCCAGTCTTTTCCTTACTTAGTAGTAAATTTTCGCAATGACATCAGGAAAGCATCAATGTTTGCCTGCAAGAGAAAGAGGTAAGGATGGAAACTGATCAGCAATGGCATCACTACAGATATCATGTGCGCGGTTGTATACCAGAAAAAAGAGAATGCAGTCTAACAAACATATGAGAAATCACGTTGTTCAATCTGTAAGAAGTAACACAATTGGTCCAAGGAAAGTTCATTGGTGTTCTGGAAATTAAGAGTCTGCCTGCACTGGTGGGTCTTAAAGTTGTACAGAGGACGCTGAAGGCCTGAGATGCATGGATCGAGAGGAAACGCTGGCGCCCAATCGATGATCCCTTGCGGCTCATCTCAGCGGAAGTACCAGACGCCAAAACCTGAAAGATGAAGAGAAGAGCGATGGAGGAGACAGATTTTATCTCCTCTTAGAGTTCGGACCTGATTTAGGAACACTGTGATTTTTGCTTGAGCACGTGATTCCATTCAAATCAACATCTACCGTGTATATATGCATATGCTGCAGGCCCAACAGCTTGTCGGCAAGAGCGGAAGGCACACTGGCCGGCCGCGCGCGTGACTTCTTCCAGCAAACTCCCCTCCATGCTTATGCATATGTCCATAATCTGTACGCGACTCAGCTACTTCTTTGCTTGTCATGGCTGTCGGCGTCAAGCGATCAACACCCCTTCATGCAATACACGACGACGTCTCTCTATCCGAAACCTGGTCAAGACCTGTATGTACGTGGATCATCGACGTATCGTCCTGCCTGAACGCCGCCCTCTAAAAGGATAAATCAGCCCATCCCTATGCCTGAGCGACACCTTCTGTGAGCACGGTCTCACGGCTAGAACCCTGACTCTGCCGCCATGTCATGTATCGATCTGATCGTCATCATGGCTGGTAACACTGATCGATCTGATCATCATCATGGTCTTATCGTGATAGCGCTATTCGGATTCCTCGAAGACCTTGAGGTAGAACTCATGGCACCTTCGTTGGAACGCGGTCGCGGTCGCAGCCTCGAACCAGCTTCGTCGGCGAAATGTCGCCGTTGTCGTCTCGAGCTTTTCGAAGGCTTTCCTCCTCATGCCAGTCAAGTCCACAACCGTGCCGACTAAGCTGATTACACAAACAGGATAATCCGAATCTCAGGATTAAGGTGGAGGCTACAATGAAACTTCCAATTACTAAGGCAACATCCATAAGAACGATCTAGCCGTCCTGGATACTGGATTGCAATCATTACATCTGGTAGCCAAGTATAATCGGAGGAGCTAGCTAGGCTTACCTGCAGGGATTGTTGGGGGTGATCACGCACATGCTATTGCTGAATCAACAGAACGGAACATACCTCGCCGACATGGGAGAGACGCCCCTGAGATCCATGAGTAGCGCCAGCCTAGGATCATCAGAGGACATGACGGCGGAATTTACCCTTGTACCATGTGAGAAAGCAGGACGGAGCCGGCGATGACGATTCTGCTAACAGTACTATGTTCCGCTGTAAACACGATCGGCATAGATGAAGTATAAGCTGCTTTAAATCAAACATACCTTTCGTTCACTTGTTCCCAATCGTAGGCGTTGTTGAAGTGCAGGAGCAAGTCTAGTTTATAGCGGAATTTACCCTTGTACCATGCGAGAGAGCAGGACGGATCCGGCGATGACGATTCTGCTAACAGTACTATGTTCCGCTGTAAACACGATCAGCATAGATGAAGTATAAGCTGCTTTAAATCAAACATACCTTTCGTTCACTTGTTCCCAATCGTAGGCGTTGTTGAAGTGCAGGAGCAAGTCTAGTTTATAGAGTCCTCGTTACGGCGGCTCTTGAACAGCATGCGCCGGCGTCCTCAACGTCGTTACAGCGACTCTTGAACAGCGCAATATGCATGGTGTGCAGAGACTACCCAGAATTTTGTGGGTTGCTTTATGCGCAAACCTGGAAGCCATCGCCGGCCGAAAGACGGCAGAAAATCGCCCCGTGCGCGTCTCCGTGTCTTTGCGATCGACCTATCTCTCTCGTGGTATCAGATATGTCTACGGCACGATCTAGCAAAATAAATGATAGGGAAGTTATTATCTAACGTGTGCACGCATATCTCTTTATCCTTCTTGAAATCAATCTGGCTTGCGCACGTTGGCGGATAAAACCTTTAAAATCTGCACCGTTCACTTTTACTTGATTAATCTGAGCCATTAATTATCTTGTGTTTTAATTATATAATAGATAGGCCGGGTCATGATATGTAATACACGTTGTAACAGGCAGCAGGTTTTATACGCGCTCTTTTCCTTAACAGGGTACCTAAGGGGACTGGAAGGTTTTTAATGAGGCGGCTTGCTGACCTAACCTTTCCTATCAATAAAGTGAAGGTTGAACATAAATTTGTGTCTTTGCAATTACTTTTTGTCCCGAATTTAGTTTTTATATTTATCTGTACCAGGTCTTGGGGGTTAGACTCAAGACCCGGTTTGATTTTGCACTCAAGTCTCATATCTCAGGTCTTGGAGGTTAGCTGTTCAAAGAGGGAACATGTAACCCAAGGCCCGGCTTAATCAGCTTACTTACTTAAGTTTCATATATCAGGTCTTGGGGGTTAGCTGTTCAAAGAGTCAACATCTAATCCAAGACCCGGCTAATTTAGCTTGGTTAAGTTCATTTATTAAGGCTTGGGGGTTAGCTGTTCAAGAGTGAACATCTAACCTCATGACCCGGCACAAATTAGCCGTTGTATTTCATGCATGCTTTAGAGTTACAGAGTTCTTTTTGTGCTTATTTTATGTCTGTTTAATTATTTCTTTTATTATAAGTTCTAGTGTTTGTAGTATTATGATATCGAGTAAAGTCAGATATATGGGTCAATGGGGTAAATGTGCGGAGTTAAGCCATTACTTTCCAGAACATTGACCCGGGTCTTGGGGCTCTTGCTAAAATAGCCTGTAGCTACAATCTCAAGACCCGGCCTTGATGCCATCAGTATAATTCTTGGTTATCTTACTATCGATCTTGATGTGACTCGCACTTATATGGCCTGATTGCTCACCTGGAAAATTCAATCGACCATGATGCCTAGAAAGGACTTAAAATAAACCAAAAGGGTCATCTAAACCATTAAGAGACTTAAAATTCAAGCCAAAAGTTTCACCCGAGTTACAGACCATAGTAGCATACGTGCACAGGCGCACGGTCAACATATGAGGCTTAAGTATTAAAGTTATTACAAGTGCCTGTTCAGGCCAAATGGGTAGTTTTTCAAATAAAATTAAGACTCGGTCCTCTCGACCGGGTCACTTGCTGAAGGAGTCTCGCTTGGTTGCTCCTGAGTCCTGGGGGCTTCCTCTTCTGTCGCAATCTCAGGCTCTGTGGCTTCCTGGCTTCCTCCTGCTGTTTCCAAGGCCGGGGTTTTCCAGCAAATCAAGGCAAGGCCTTGATCCTTGGGATCATCATCAGTGCTAACAGGTCGGCTTGGTGGAGCAATTGCAGGGGTGCCAGTGCCTGCTGATTTTTGGGTTTGGCCGCGCAGAAGTTGTGGTGGAATCAATATAGTAGGCACGGGGTCTGGTGTATCGATGCGCCGGCTCTTCTTGTCATATCCATGCTGGAATTTATCCAAAGATAAACCTTCAGCGATAACCGTGGTAGCATACCGGGTCTCCTTGCTTACCGCGGCAAGATCTTTGCCACCAAACTCTGTGTTGTCCAAATTGAATTGGGGAAACCCGCCAGCAAGCTTCGCCGGGTCAAGATCTGGGTAATGCGCCTTGGCTAAGGCCATGACACGCATAGCACCTTTACGGCAGCCAGAGAGCCTCCACCGGGTCACCCACCCTGGAATTGTGGACAAGTGCCCGAGGAATTGCTTCAGTTGAGTTGGAGGAGATTCGAGGCCACGGGCAGCTGCGATAGCGCGTCCGGCTCAATAGTATAGTTGCCTCACCAAGGTTAGCAAAGCCCGGAGTTTGACGTCGGGCGTCTCAATGTTAATGGCATTGCGAGTACCTGTCAAGGAGAACGTTACAGGAATTTTGGTAAGATTTATTGTTTACAGACAACCTGGCACTTGGGGGCTAATTTCTGAGAAGATTTATTGTTAGAAAAAAAAGAAGCACCGAGCTTATTAAGCAAGTTAATTAAACTTGGAGCTTGGGGGCTAATGAGTAAAGGAGTGAAGAAACATTGGATATGAAATGGAAAAGTAATGTTACCTGGTGGCGCTTCTGAATGGCAGTGACAAATTCAGCTTCAAGGCCTTTGTGTTGGGAAAGCCGGGAGAAGTACTCGGAGATAAGAGTCGGCAGTTCCATGTTTTCCAGAGCCGGTGGCTCAGAGTAGATGATGGGCTCTTTTCCATGAGTACTTGCTTCAGTTTTCACCTCTAGCTCTATAATTTTAGCCACCACAGTGGGTGGAGTGTCAGTAACAATGGGCTGAGTGCCTAAGTACTCAACCTCATCGTTGGTGCCTGAGCCAGACCCGGGAGATTTGTCAGGAGATCTTGGGTTTGATTTGTCAGTAACCAAGGAGACCCGGCAGGAACTTGGCCCGGGTCTGCCCGAGGTGGGGAAGCTTGAGGAGAGGGCAGTTTCTCTTCCATCTTCTCTGGGGTCTCCTCTTCAATGATGTCATGAACAGGAGCCTCTGTACGAGCAGGCTCGGTCACAATAGCGTGGGAGGAAGACCCGGCTGCATCTAAAGGTATAGCTTTGGCGCTGTATATAGCAGAAAGAGGATTCAGATATGATGAAAAGAAAGAAAAAAGGGCTGGAAAAAATTAAAAAGAAAGAAAACATACCCAACATTGACGCGGAAATCATCAGGGAGGTTCACGCTACTATCTGAAGAAACTGACAAAGATTGGGACTTAGAGACCCGGATTTTGCCAGCCAAAGGGTGAGAGGTACTGGGAGTTTTTTTGTATTGATTTGGTCCAGCGAGACAGAGAGCATGAAGGGATACCTGGGTGCAAGGACTCCCGGCTAGCAGTTGATCGGGTTTTGCGGCGCTTGTTGGCTTCAGTCTCCTTGACGGCTTCTTTTTCCTGTGGTTGAGCTCGCGGTTGAGAGGTGTTGTTCATCATATAACTAGAAATGCGAGAATACGACACCTTCAGTACTGCGGCTCTGGTTCTCTTGCTGGTAGGAGGTTCAGGTGCGTCTGGACCCGGCAAAACAGTATTAGCCGGGTCAGCAGTATCTGAGGAAAGAAATGTAAGGTTATTATTAGGTTAACCTGGAAAGGAAGTATCGGTGTTGAGTAAGTTGCAGAAGAGCCGGCCCGTGGAGTCAAGCTCACCTTCTTCTTCTTCCTCCTCCTCGTTGTTGGAGTCAGAAACATCATCACTAGGTTTAGACACGGGTGTATAATCCACTTTCCACCATTCCAGATCTTGGGAAATAGAAGTAAAGTTAAAGGGGATGTTTATGAATCAAGATATAAAAGAAGGTGAAAGAGAAGTAAAGCAGAATCATACCAAGGGAACCGGGTTATTAGCATAAAATGGGGCAAGCCCAGTTTCTGCCATGGTGGTCTTCTTTTCGCCAAGAAGAGTCTTGGCGGTTTTAACAATCTGGTCTTCAAGAAGCGTTACTTCAGAGTAACGCATATCATCTATCGTAGACCCGGTATATTGGTGAAATAACCGGGTCCTGATGCTTAGTGGCTGGATGAACCAGCCGATCCAGCACTTGACAAGATCAGTGCCTCGAAGGCCATGCGCGAGAAGGGCTCTGGCCCGGGTTTGGATGTCAGCGAGGAAGACCCGGTCTTCGTCGTTGGCAAAGCTGTTCATCTTGGAATCGTAGATCAGGGAGAATTGCGAAAAGCCGGATAACGAGCGTCGCCGGATAACGAGCGTCATCTGACTCAGGGGAGGTGGCTTTGCAGTAAAAGTAAGAATTTTGCCATCCCTTGGGGTGGCTGGCAAGAGCAAGGGCCGGAAAGTTGTTGGTTTTCCGGCGCTGGATAGAAACACCTCCGTAAGGGCCCAGTGGCTGCTTCTTGCGGGAGCGATTGCAGTAGAAGATTTCTAGAAATAGCTCTAAACTTGGAGCCATTTGAAGGTAATCCTCAAAGAAAACAACGAAGTTGCTTATATTGAGAACATAATTGGGAGGAATATCAAATGCGGTCAAACCGTAGTATTTAAGAACACGAAGGAAGAACAAGGAACCAGGGGGGCGAAGTCCGCGAGTCACGTGATCAAGGAGAACAACGATTTCACCTTTTTGTGGATTTGGGCGCGTTTCTTCCCCTGGAGCTCGCCACTCGATTTCCTTCTTCGACGACAGCTCGCCTCGATTCACGAATGTTTGCAGCGACAGCTCGGTGACAGAGGAGCGAGTCCAATTCACCGAAGTGGCGCTGGCCGCCACGGCTGAGCTTGGCCCCTTCTTCGCCAGCTTCTTCACGGCCTTGGGACCTCCATCCTTCGTCTTCTCCTTCCCCATTGATGCGGAGCTCTGGTGGTGACCAATGGCGGGGATGAACTCAATGAACCCTAACTATGAGATTGAATCATGGAGAGGATGTGGTGCTTGATTAAAGGATGCGATTGAGTGGGGAATCGGGTGCGCAGAACTCCTAGATGGTCGAGGATGATCGCGGCGCCGCGGGCGTGCGTGGCTTGAGCTCGATTTAGACCAGGGAAATGGTGGCTGCGCGAGGAGGAAGATGAAGTGGCCAGGGGAATGTGGAAAGTGACTCCCATTTACCCTAGCCCTTTATTTATAAGGTGCGGTGAAAAAGCCCTAGGGGCATTGCGGTAAAAAGAAGAGTACGATGAGGATCTTTGACTTAGGTCAACAACAAACAGATAACGACAAAGGGAGAGGATATTCATGATGGGATATCTGGAGATAGAATTGGAGAGAGAAAGACAGAATCTTTGACTAAAAGGTTGACTGACAGTCCGTATGTTTGCTAAGTGAAATTTTCACTAAGTGTTGGGAAGATAAGCTCATAGTGAGAAGACTCGGGAAGAAAGGCCGGGTTATAGAATGGCTGCCAAGATGAGCCGGCCTTGAAACTAATGATTTATATATGCAAATATGTTTATGTTTTCAGGGGATTAACTTGAATAGCCCGGATGGTAATGCTTGAGCAAAGGACATCAAGATTGCAAGACATCTCAAGAATTCACCATCCTGTTATCCAAGCTAATCTGGGGGCTAATGTTGGGGGAAAGATAACCCGGTATACCCATTGATACGTCTCCAACGTATCTATAATTTCTTATGTTCCATGCTTGTATTATACCAATTGTTGCATGTTTTATTCACACTTCATGTCATTTTTATGCATTTTCTGGGACTAACCTATTAACAAGATGCCACAGTGCCAGTTCCTGTTTTCCGCTGTTTTTGGTTTCAGAAAACCTGTTCTGCAAATATCCTCGGAATCGGACGAAACAAATTGCAAATTCCTATTTTTCCCGACACGTTCAGGAAGTCCGAAGGAGAGACGAAGGGGGGCAGCGAGGCGCCGTCCCCACCGCATGGCGCGGGTGGGCCCCCTGCCGCGCCGCCATGTGGGGAGCGGGCCTCGTGCCTCCACCGACATCGCCCCTTCTTCTATTTATTCTCCCCGAGGCGTAAACCCTAAAACACCGAGCCATATTTCCAGAAAACATCCGCTGTCGCCGCCGCCGTCAACCCTAACGCAGGGGGTTTCTGAAGCTCTCCCCGGCACCCTGCCGGAGAGGGGAATCATCACCGGAGGGCTCTTCATCGCCACGCCTGCCTCCGGAGTGATGTGTGAGTAGTTCATCTTTGGACTATGGGTCCATAGCAGTAGCTAGATGGTTGTCTTCTCCTTTTGTGCCATCATGTTTAGATCTTGTGAGCTGCCTATCATGATCAAGATCATCTTATTGTAATGCTACATGTTGTGTTTGCTGGGATCCGATGAATATTGAATACTATGTCAAGTTGATTATTGATCTATCATATATGTGTTGTTTATGATCTTGCATGCTCTCCGTTACTAGTGTAGGCTCTGGCCAAGTTTATGCTTGTAACTCCAAGTGGGAGTATTTATGCTAGAGAGTAGGTTCATGCCTCCATTTAATCTGGGACAGTGACAGAAAGTTCTAAGGTTGTGGATGTGATGTTGCTACTAGGGGTAAAACAACAATGCTTTGTCTGAGGATATTTGTATTGTTTACATTATGCACCATACTTAATGAAATTGTCTGTTGCTTGCAACTTAATACTGGAAGGGGTGCGGATGCTAACCTGAAGGTGGACTATTTAGGCACAGATGCATGCTGGATAGCGGTCTGTGTACTTTGTCGTAATGACCAAGTAAATCTCATAGTGATCATCATGACTTGTATATGCATTGTTATGCACCTCTCTATTTTGTCAATTGCCCAGCTGTAATTTGTTTACCCAGCATGTTAGTATTTTATTATGGAGAGACACCACTAGTGAACTGTGGACCCCGATCCATTCTTTTACATCTGAAATACAACCTACTGCAATCATTGTCCTTTTTATTCTCTACAAGCAAACATCATTTCCACACTATACGTCTAATCATTTGTTTCCAACAAGCCGGTGAGATTGACACCCTCACTGTTTCGTCGGGGCAAAGTAGTTTGGTTGTGTTATGTGCAGGTTCCAAGTCAACCGTCAGGACTTCTTCCTCCCCAACGACATAGCAAGTTTTCTGACACCGTTGACACCTTCAGTACATCGCCGACTTCCTACTGGTTCGATAACCTCCGTTTCATACTGAGGGAAGACTTGCTGCTACACTCATCAAACCTTACAGTTGAGGTCTCCTGACGAACGTGTGCTTTACACGAATCACCCATGGAGGTGAAAGAAGACCCGCCAGGCAGGAGGCCGGGCTTGGCCTGCTTTCCTCATCATGGGCTGGATTCAACTATGGGCCGGAGCATTTGGCGGTAACCTGGCCTAACTAAGGAAAGATCTAGAAGACCCGGAGGTGGTGCGCGACACAGAGTCCAAGACTTGGAGATCACGAAGAGGTGGAGATAGATTAGAACTCCGAGTATGGGTATAGCCCGGCCTTACCATGTAAGATACCAGGAGACCCGGCCATCTATATAACGGGCTCCTGGCTCATAGTTTAGGTCAAGCTTTTAGAGATTTCACAAGTCCCACGAGAGAGAATCATTGTAACCCTAATCGAGATCCGGCTCTGTTGTTGTAGCCGGGTTATTGATATCGAGAGTAATAAGAGCATGGCTGGAAGTAGGTCTTTATCTCCTATGGAGAGGCCGAACCAGGGTAAATCCTTTGTCCCCTCCGTGCTAAACAATCTTCCTGACACCAGTATTGCCTGGCCCCTAACTCAAAGTTACCCTATGGTAACATATACCGTGACAACCCCACGACAATGGGATTGAATGAAATCATTGGTAAAGAATTGTCGCACCCATGGACTGACTGCTTGGATGATCATCCAAACCTTTTATGCAGGACTGAATTTTTCTTCAAAAAACCTATTGGATTTGGCTGCATGAGGGACCTTCATGTCCATCACTTTGGGTGCTGCAACAAAGCTTCTTGATGATATGATGATTAACTATTCGGAGTGGCATACCGAAAGAACTCCTCAAGGTAAGAAGGTAAATTCTGTTGAAGAAACCTCTTCTTTGAGGGATAAGATTGATGTCATTATGTCTATACTTGCGAATGGTAAATATCATGTTAATCCAAATAATGTTCCTTTAGCTTCATTGGTTGCTCAAGAAGAGCATGTTGATGTGAACTTCATTAAAAATAACAACTTCAACAACAATGCTTATAGGAATAATTTTGGTAGCAACAATTATAAGCCTTATCCTGCTAATAGTGGCAATGGTTATTTTAATTCTCATGGTAGATCTAGATTGCCTAGTGAGGAAAGGATGGTAGAAATTGAAAGGGCTACTAAGAACTTTATGCAATCACAATATGAGCAAAATCAATTGTTTACTAAAACTATGAATGAACAATCTGCTATGTTGAAAAATATAGGGCACCAACTCGAAAATTTGAATAGGGAGATTTCTGGTTTGCAAACTAAGATTTCCACTGCTGAAAACCGTATTTCATCCATGTCTAAAGCACAATCTTCTTTAATTAATAAAACAGCAGCCAAACCTGAAACTCTTGATAGTAATACTTTTGCTACTGCCAATGCTATCCAAGTTAAAATTGACAACAATATTGGGATGTTGGCTGAGTTGCATGCTAGGTGGAAAGAGAGGATAAAATTGAAAAAGAGAATAGTATAGCTAGAGTTTGTACTATTACCACCACTAGTAATGCTAATGTTTCACATGCTAGTAAGCCTCCTACTATCAATGGTAACATAATCGGTGTTGGGAATGTTTCTACTACCTCTGCAAAGCGTTTAAAATTGCCCAAAACCACTGAAACTGTTCCTGATAAGAGTGCTGAAATTTTTTGAAATATGGGAGACAATGGTTCCATTACCATTGACCATAATGATTTTGATTTTGATGATTGTAATATTTCTGAAGTAATTATGTTCTTGCAAAAGCTAGCTAGAAGTCCTAATGCTAGTGCTATTAATATGGCTTTCACAAAACATATTACAAATGTTCTCATACAAGCTAGGGAAGAGAAATTAAACATGAAGCTTCTATCCCTAGGAAGTTAGAAGATGGTTGGGAGCCCATCATTAAGATGAAGGTGAATGATTTTGATTGTAATGCTTTATGTGATCTTGGTGCTAGCATTTCTGTTATGAATAAGAAACTCTATGATATGCTTGATTTGCCACCTTTGGAACATTGTTATTTGGATGTTTATCTTGCTGATAATGCTATGAAGAAACCTTTGGGGAGAGTTGATGATGTTCTTATTATGGTTAACAATAACCTTGTCCCCGTTGATTTTTTGTTATGGACATCGAATGCAATGCATCTTGTCCTATTGTTTTGGGAAGACCTTTTCTTAGAACTGTTGGTGCCATTATTGATATGAAATAAGGAAATATAAGGTACCAATTCCCACTCAAGAAAGGTATGAAACACTTCCCTAGAAAGAGAATGAAGTTTCCTTTTGATTCTATTATTAGAACAAGTTATGATTTGGATTCTACTTCACTTGGAAACACTTGATTTTCACTTTCTGCGCCTAGCTGAAAGGCGTTAAAGAAAAGCGCTTATGGGAGACAACCCATGTTTTTATTTCTGCAATTTTTCTTTTCTTTGAGTCTTGGAGTTTGCTTACTTCTGTAACAACTCCTTTGTATCTTTATTTTATTGCATTGTTGTGCCAAGTAAAGCCTCTAATAGAAAGTTGATGCTAGATTTGGATTTCTGCGCAGAGACAGATTTTTGCTGTCCACCGTTTTGAGCTGTATGCACTCCAGAAAAATTAAAAACTGAAAAAATGCAGGCGTGATCCTCATATATGTACGCAACTTTCATTAGTTTGACTTTTCGCATCTGAGCAACTTAAGTGCCTCGAAAAAATTCGTCTTTCCAGACTGTTCTGTTTTTGACAGATTCTGCCTTTTATTTGCATTCTCTCTTTTACTGTGTTTGAGTGGATTTCTTTGCTCCACAAAATATCAGTGGCTGTAGCTAATGTCCAGAAGTATTGGAGATGATTGTGTCATCACAGAATATGTGAATTTTTGATTATGCACTAACCCTCTAATGAGAATTACTCTGAGTTTGGTGTGAAGGAAGTTTTCAAGGATCAAGAGAGGAGGATGATATGATATGATCAAGAAGAGTGAAAAGCCTAAGCTTGGGGATGCCCCCGTGGTCACCCAAGCATATTTCAAGAAGACTCAAGCGTCTAAGCTTGGGGATGCCCAAGGCATCCCCTTCTTCATCAACAACTTATCAGGTCATCTCTAGTGAAACTATATTTTAATTCTTTCACATCTTATGTGCTTTACTTGGAGCGTCTGTGTGCTTTTATTTTTGCTTTGTTTTCTGAATAATTTGGATCCTAGCATTCTTGTGTGGGAGAGAGACACACTCCGCTTTTTCATGTGAATACTCGTATTCTTCACTAGCTACTTCAATGCTTTTAGCTCCTGTTTTTCATGCATCTCTTGTTCAGAGCTGTTAGTTTTGTAGAGAAGTACTCTCTTGTTTCATTGTTATATTATTTGGAGAGTTTGTGTTGAAATAAGTTGATTGGTGTTTGGTTGGAAACAGAAAATGCTACATGTGGTAGATGGTATATTGAAAAGACATACTCATTCTTGTAGATCATTGTCTTGGATAATTTGATGCTTTGCAATTGTTTTGAGCTCTCAAGTAGATCATGTTTAAGCTCTTGCATCATGTAGTTAAAGCCTATTAGTGGAGAACTACCGTAGAGCTTGTTGAACTTGGTTTGCATGTTTGATATCTCTAAGGTCTAGATATTTTCTGGTAAAGTGTTTGAGTAACAAGGAAGACAGTGTAGAGTCTTATAATGCTTGCAATATGTTTTTATGTAAGTCTTGCTGTACCGGTTGATATCCTGTGTTTGCTTCAAACAACCTTGCTAGCCTAAACTCTGTACTGAGAGGGAATGCTTCTCGTGCATCCAAACCTTGAGCCAAAACCCATGCCATTTGTGTCCACCATAACTACCTATTATGTGGTATTTCCTGCCATTCCAAGTAAATACTTCATGTGCTACCTTTAAACTATTCAAAACTTTATTACTCCTTATTTGTGTCAATGTTTTATAGCTCATGAGGAAGTTTGTGGCGTTTTCTCTATCACCTTGTCATTTACTCATGACAGACTTTCACCAATGGACTAGTGGCATATACATCCGCTTATCCAATAACTTGCAAAAAGAGCTGGCAAATGGCCCAATAAATTACAACTATAACTGCTTAATTCTCTTCACATGTTTGCCAATGATTTATCAAAAGCAAATTTCAAAGTGTTAAACTTTCAAATAGGCACTCCTCCATGGTATGTGATTGTTGGAAGGCACCCGAGGATTCGGTTAGCCATGGCTTGTGTAAGCAAAGGTTGGGAGGAGTGTCATACCAATTTATAAATATGCATGTGTAAACAAAAGAGAAGAGGGATGATCTACCCTTGGGTAGAAATAACGTCCTTCATGGGAGCCGCTCTTGAAAGTCTGGGTGACAAGGGGATAGAGTGCCTTGACAACAACAAACACCTCTCAAAAACTTACTTTATGCTCTCTTATGATTTCAAAAACCTAAAAAGCTCTAGCACATGATTTAATCCCTGCTTCCCTCTGCGAAGGGCCTTTCTTTTACTTTATGTTGAGTCAGTTTACCTACTTCTTTCTATCTCAGAAGCAAACACTTGTGTCAACTTTGTGTGCATCAATTCTTATATGCTTACTTATTGCACTTGTTATATTACTTTGTGTTGACAATATCCATGAGATATACATGTTGAAAGCAATTGCTGAAACTTAAATCTTCCTATGTGTTGCTTTATGAGTTAACTCTTATGCAAAGCTTTTTGATGCTTGTCTTGAAAGTACTATTCATGAAAAGTTTTTGCTTATATGATTCAGTTGTTTACTCTTTATCTATTGTTAGCAAACTATAGACCATTGCTTGAGTCACTTCATTCATGACATGAGCCTTGCAATATTATTTGATCAAGATTGTGTGAAGCATGTCTCCTCAGAAATTATTTTGTTGTTATCGTTTTACCTACTCGAGGACGAGTAGAACTAAGCTTGGGGATGCTTGATACGTCTCCAACGTATCCATAATTTCTGATGTTCCATGCTTATATTATGCCAATTGCTACATGTTTTATATACACTTTATATCATTTTTATGCATTTTCTGGGACTAACCTATTAACAAGATGCCACAGTGCCAGTTCCTGTTTTCTGCTGTTTTTTGTTTCAGAAAAGTTGTTCTGGAAATATTCTCGGAATTGGACGAAACAAAAGCCAAAGTCCCTATTTTTCTGACACGTACACGGAGTCCGAAGGAGAGACGAAGGGGGGCCGTGGGCCGTCCTCACCACGTGGCGGCGCGGTCCCACCTCCTGCCGCGCCGTGACGTGGTGAGGGGCCACGGGCCTCCACCGACGTCGCCCCTTCGCCTATAAATTGCCTTTGACGGGAAAACCCTAGTACCCGAGTCAATTTCAACAAAAAGTTCCAGAGCCGCCGCCGCCGTCAACCCTAACTCGGGAGGGTTCTGAAGCTCTTCCCGGCACCCTGCCGAGAGGGGAATCATCACCGGAGGGCTCTACATCGCCATGCCTGCCTCCGGAGTGATGTGTGAGTAGTTCATCTTTGGACTATGGGTCCATAGCAGTAGCTAGATGGTTGTCTTCTCCTCTTGTGCCATCATGATCAAGATCATCTTATTGTAATGCTACATGTTGTGTTTGCTGGGATCCGATGAATATTGATACTATGTCAAGTTGAATATGAATATCATGTCTATGTCTTTATGATCTTGCATGCTCTCCGTTGCTTGTTGATACTCTGGCCAAGTGGATGCTTGTGACTCCAAGAGGAGTATTTATGCTAGATAGTGGGTTCAGTCTCCATTTAATCTGGGGGAGTGACAGCAACCCCTAAGGTTGTGGATGTGCTGTTGCCACTAGGGGTAACCTAATGATGCTTTGTGTAAGGATGAATGTGTTGTTTACATTATGCACTTTACTTAATGCAATTGTCTGTTGCTTGCAACTTAATACTGGAAGGGGTGCGGACGCTAACCTGAAGGTGGACTATTTAGGCACAGATGCATGCTGGATAGCGGTCTGTGTACTTTGTCGTAATGCCCAAATGAATCTCATAGTAGACACCACAACTTGCACATGCATGTTATGCACTTATCAATATTGTCAATTGCCCAGCTGTAATTTGTTTACCCAGCATGTTAGTTATTTATGGAGAGACACCACTAGTGAACTGTGGACCCCGGTCCATTCTTTTACATCTGAAATACAACCTACTGCAATCATTGTTCTTTTTCATTCTCTGCAAACAAACATCATTTTCCACACTATACGTCTAATCCTTTGTTTTCAGCAAGCCGGTGAGATTGACAACCTGACTGTTTAGTTGGGGCAAAGTAGTTTGATTGTGTTGTGCAGGTTCCACGTTGGCGCCGGAATCCTGGTGTTGCGCCGCACTACACTCCTTCACCAACAACCTTCAGAAGTGACTTTGATCTCCTACTGGTTCGATTAAACCTTGGTTTCTTACTGAGAGAAAACTTGTTGTTGCACTCATCATACCTTCCTCTTGGGGTTCCCAACGAACGTGTGACTTTCACGTCAACAAGCAGTGCCTGACAGTGGTCTTGCGGAAGACATTGTTTTGAGAGCGAGGACTATCTTCAGGGTGAAACCCAATGTCTGGCCTTTGTGTCTGGCACTGTTCTTCTTGAAGGCGTTGCTTTTGAAGAATTGGACATCAGGCGTTGTTTTGGTGGTGGTTGTGCGGCTGCTGCAAGGACTGTAACTCTGTAGCGGGACTTTTTTTTTTATTTCTTCTTCTTATTGTCTTTCGACTGTGTGCATCCGTAATAGCTTTGATTATTGCGTTGTTGCAGAGGCTAGGTGTAATTTGTATCTCTGCGATATTAATATACACTCTTTATCAAAAAAAAGTACTCCTTCCCACCCATGAACGATTGGCCTATGTTTTACTAGGACTTAGAGCATGTCCAGTCGGAGTTGCCAAATTTGGCCCCAAACTGTCCGCGGACAGCGACCGACGACCCCAAAAAACGTGCCGCTCCAGCCGTCCCCCTCAAAAGAAAACCCCAAATCTATGCAAACCCATGCAACTTAGATAGTGAAATAGTTCATCAACGTAGATCATATACAACGTCGATAGATAGTTCGTTCATCCGACAGCAGGTTGCCGGATTACTTACATACAAAACTAATTGATTTGGAAAATCTCACATCGGAGATCTGCCCATGCCAGAGCCGCCGGCGTCGTCGCCATTGGAGCGCTTGCGGAAGGCGAATTACGGATCTTCGTCTTCCTCGTCGTTGTCGTCGTCGCCGACTTGGCCGGCGAGGATCCGCACGGCGCGGGCCTGCTCCTCCGCGTGGCGGCTCGCATTGGCCGCCGCCTTCTTCTTCTTCTCCGCCTTCGACAGCGTGATGGTCACTTCCAGCGCTTCTTGGTACTTGCGGCGGCGGCGACGGGCGTCGGTCTCGGCGAAGGTCAAGGACTTAGCCACCACCTGCAGGGGAGGTCCTCTCAGCCCCGGCGACGGCAGCCGCCACGCTCAGGGATGCCCGCCCGCTTCGCCTGGCGGAACGCGCGCCCCACCGTCTCCGGCGCCCGCGGCGGCGGCACCTCCACAAGCCTCCACCCCTCCCCATCGGGAAGGATCCTCCATCTAGGAGGGGCCTGGACCGACGGGAGACGACGACGCGGCGGTGTTGCCGAGGCCGTAGCTGACCTGCGGGGGGCAGACGGAGCTGACCAGCGGGTGGTGCTTTGGGGCGGCACCGATCTACGCGCCGGAGCTGACCAGCGGCTGCACTGGCCGCTGGCCACTCCCGGCGCCGGCGTGCTCGAGCCCCGCGTATCCTCCAGCGACCGGAGGACACCGAGCCGAAATGCGAGGTCGTCGTCGTCCTCGCCGGGCTCGATCGACGTCTACGCCGCCGGCGCCTTGCTCCCCGCGTCCGCCTCCGTCTCATCCCAGTCGAAGCTGTCGGAGCTCGACATTGCGGATTGAAGATTGGGAAACGGGGAATGGGGTTAGGGTTTGCTCGGAGCTTGTGGTCTTTATTTTATTGCACCGGCGAGCCAACTCTACACGTGGACGCCGCCGGTCAGTGTGCTCCGACGGTCAGCCTTCATCCGACACGCGGGCCGACATGCCAGCGACTAGGGGCGACGCGTCCGGGCGCGTCAGGGCCCCGGACGTTTGGGCGGCCTTTGGGGGCTTCGGTTGGAGATGATCTTAACGCTGCAAAAAATCTGATGCTTCCCGTCGGCAGAGTACCGCAGATTTCTATTCTACGCCCTTTGCACCGGTTAGCGGTGCAATATGCACCCCTATGTGTTTTGTTTCGTAATTGGGCAGGCCCAACTAGCACCGGGTTTTGATTTTGTGTCTGGTTTTTTTCTTATGTTTTTTCCTGTGCGTTTTTCCTGTTTTCTTTTTCATTTTCATGTTTCAGTTATATTTTTTTCATGTTGTTTTTTCTGTTTGCTTTTTTAATTTCCACATTTTGAAAATGGTTCATGATACGATATTGATAAAAGTGTTTACATTTTAAAAAAGGTTCAGGATTTTTAAAATGTTTAAATTTTAATAAAGTGTCTAGATTTTGAAAATGGTTCATGAATATTTTCCAAATTCGTGAACTTTTTCGAATTTGGCAAATTTTAAATTCATGAACCATTTTAAGATTCATGAAACATTTTTCCAAGTTTACGAACCATTCTCAGATTTATGAACCATTTTCAAATATATGAATCATTTTTTAAATGGTTGTTTGTTTTGAAAATGGTTCATTTTTTACAAATTTTCAGTTTTTGAAATAATATTTTTTAATGGTTCATCTTTAAAATAGGTTTAGATTTTTTAAATGTTTTTGTAAATGGTCATTTTTGAAATTTATGAACCGTTTATAAATTTATAAACAATTTTATTGGTTTTTTTTTTAATTTGGAAGACAAAAAGAAAAGTGAACCGAAGTTGGAAAGGTCATTTCCTGGGCCGATCCACGCTAAATAAGAGCTCCTAGACTGCCGCGTAAGGCGGAGCGCAATGCGGTCGGCTCGAGCACGTCGCTACGTTGGGCCGGGCCCAAGTCGTAACTTCTGGCTCTAGGTACTCTGTTTTTGGCGATTTCTGTTGGCTTTTCTGTTTCCTATCCTCTTTGACCGGTTTTCTTTTTTTTATGTTTTTCATTTTTTTTCGTTTCAGTTTTTATTTTTGGTTGCTGATTTCTTTTTAGTTTTGAATTTTCCGTTTTATATATAGAATAAATATTTCTGGTCACCGACCTTTTCTACTCTTTAAAACCGCTCAATAATATTCTCTGTTCAGTGACCTTTTTTTGTTCAGTTTTTTAAAATCGTTCAAAAAACTTTTATGTTTCACCTTTATATTCATTTTTAAAAGAGATATATGCATGGTTGGTCACTTAACTTGGCCGAGATGAGCATTTTGGTCACTGAAGTTGCAAGATGTTGCCCGCAGGTCACTCAACTTGGCAGAGATGAGCAAACTGGTCACAATCGTGAACTAACACATTGATTGGGTCCTTAACCGCATACTTTGACTAATGATTTTGCTAAAACAACCCTTTGAAATCACTCTGACTAGGCCGTTGACCGTATACTTTGTGATTTCATAGGGTTGTTTTAGCAAAAATATTGGTCAAAATATGCGGTCAACGGCCTAATCAGTGTGTTAGTTCATGATTGTGACCAGTTTACTCATCTCTACCAAGTTGAGTGACCCGCGGGCAACATCTTGCAACTTGAGTGACCAAAGTACTCATCTCGGCCAAGTTCAGTGACCAACCATGCATATATCTCTTTTTAAAACCGTTGAAGAATAGGTTTTTTAATGTTCAAGAATAGTTTTTGTTCACTTTTTCAAATCATTCAGGAATAGTTTCTATAACTGGTGCATCATCAGCTACAACGGCCTTCGGAATGGAGGGGAATTTGCATCAAATGCAACTGCAACATGTCAAACGACCGATGCGCGAAACCAGGACGGTGAGCCGAGGGCATATTGAAACAGAGAGTTACATTCATCGCATGCAACTGCAACATGTCAAACGACCGATGCGCGAAACCAGGACGGTGAGCCAAGGGCATATTGAAACAGAGAGTTACATTCTCACGCACAGAGGAGCTATCATCGTGTTATTATTGATTGCCAGTTCCCCCTTGCCCGGTGCTAACAAGGCATGTCTTCCCAAAGCCTAGCTTGTCCCCGGCTCGAAGAGGAGTAGGCCCCATGAGCAGAAGAGACGCGGCTGGGTCGAGGAAGAGCTGTTGCATATGATCGAGGCCGCCGATCAGCGGGAGAGGTTCGACGTCAGGCATCTCCTCCGGTCGCCTGTCATGCTGTCAGCCCGTAGGCTCCGTCATTTTCTAAGTATTAGTCTAGTGGTCGACTGATGTCCAGTTTCTAAACAACAAAGAGCGATCTCAAATGATCAACACGTATTTGGGAATTGGGAGTTTGGGACCCTCCGCAACAATTTAAATTCTATACGTACCGGCAACAAACTACAATCGGAGAATCTTTTTTTTTAATGGTCACGGGGGAGGGAGAAAACCCTCCACTTGTATTTATTTTTTGTTTTAATGGGTTTAATCGAACCAGAATTTTACAGGGAGGAACGAAGAGAAGATAAACAAAAACAACGCACACCAAAACGGACACAAAGGGGGCGGGAGAGGGGTACAGGTGCACTTGAGAAACACTATCAGGCGTGCTCGCATGACGACCACCACCAGGAAGACGGGCAGGACAGTGCTTTGAGGAGTGCGTCCGACGCCGTCGAAGGGTATCACGGTCCCGAGACATTGCACATTGCAGCACCACCACTTGCTTGCATGGCGACTACCCCACAAGTTGGCGAACCAGGAGCGAACGGGGACCAACGAGTGAGACTGGCCTAGCACCAGCGCCACGAACCTTGACCCCGACCTCAGCCAAAGGGGAAGCCCCAAGCACTCTGGCCTAGAACCAGCGCCACGTGGGGAGGCGACCTGGCCGCCGAAGGGGGCCGATCAACCGAGACCGCACCAACTACACAAAGCTCGCGACAATGCCGCTACCATCCCCATCGGATATTTACCAAGCTTGCACAGCCAACAAACACGCCAAGAGCACCAAATGGCAGCACTGCGAGGCCAAAAGCCTCGCTGACGGATAAACCCAAGAACAGCAAGCGCAACACGCCAATCAGGTCCAAAGGCGAAGAGCAGGGGTCCTTGCAACGCCTTCAAGAAGGGCAGCCACGCCCACAGGCGCGGCCGTCGCAGCAGTGGCGGACCTAGGATTTTGTCACTGGGTATGCCGCACAATTTTCTTTTACCATTGCAATAAACTATATGTACCAATTTAACAAATAATTGTAAATTTCCATTGTAATACGACATAAAAAATACATAATATGTAATTGAAAGATTAGGTACAGAAGTTTCATAAATTACCATAAAATAGTTTAAAACCAGACTAATAGTCCGAAATATGCATAAAAGAAACTTACATACTACTTGTTTGACTTGTCTGGCCTACGCTTCCTTAAGGACATGAAAATCTCGACTCTATCATCTTCATTAACGTCGAAGAAAATATCTCGCTCAATGTATGTGACTAGACAATCATCTAAGAGACTATCACCCATCTTATTCCTTAACATTGTTTTTACTAAAGTCATTGCAGAAAATACCCTCTCAACACTTGCTGTTGCCACCGGTAAAACCAATACCACTTTGAGAAGCAAGTAAACCATATCATACACTTTATGCCTCTTTGTTTCAACAAGTTTAACTGAGAGGTCAACCAGATTCTACACACCGATGATCAGTGTAATACGTACTTTGTTTGTGCTAGACAATGAAGGATGAACGGGTGTGGCGTGAAGTCTGACCAGCCGCAGGCGTCAAGTCACCGATTGCCGGAAGCGCAAATTAGCAGAGATAAGAATTACACGACGATTCATGATTCAGCTAGCTACCTAGTGGATATGATCGATCGATCAACGATTCAGTGCAGACATACCTGTGTAGATGAGTAGATCGATCGACCAAGGGAGCCAAGGCGGAGGTGAGTTCCGCGACATGGCGGCGCCGCGGCGGGCGCCAACTCCTCGCACGATCACGAGCGGACTGCTGCGTGCTAGTTTGTTTTTTCGAATCGATCGATCTGCCTAATACTAGTACGTATGTGGGCTGGGCTGCAGGGTATGCCATGTCCCACCCGGCATACCCTGTAGGTCCGCCACTGCGTCGCAGAGCTTTCGCTCGGACCTCACCTGCAAACATCAGGGTAGCGAGTAACGCAAGAACTACAACACCACGCCTCCAACAAGGTAAGCAACGTCCGGAGGCGCCGCCGTGGTCTGCTCACGCACAGAGCATGAGCACGGGTCTCCCCGGGAGCTGGCATCAAGACGCACCAATGAGCCCAAACCTGAACCGAAAGCCAGAACGGCAGAGGCCACCGCGGGAAGCTCACGTCGACGGCGTGGAGGCCGTGTCGGAGCTATGCAGCACGCGTGACGAAGTTCCGCCTGCTGCTACGGAGCGGTGGCAGAGCGGCCGCCGCCTTGAGGGAGCAGTAGGGCTGAGCGGCGTCAGACGACGGGGAGGCCATGGATGTCTGGCCGCGAGCACAGGCGACGCCGAGGCAGAGCACTGCAGCGGCCACATCTCAGATGCAGAACTTGGAGGGGATTTTTTTGGGGCTGGGGATTTGGATTTTGTGGGGGGGGGGGAACAAACCGAGGAGCTCCCCGCCGCCGCTGTCCGCCGTGGGACGGCCTCCTCCGTCGGCAGCGGGGGCAGTGGGCGCGTTTGGTGGGGTTTCTGGCGGCGGCGGCGCGAGCGCCTCAGAGTCGCCCTGGAGCGACCCGGAGGCGGCTAGGGTTCCTCTGTGGTTCATAGCCTGATAGAGAGAGCACGACAGAAGGGAAGTTTGTCAATTCGGTCCTCGGCTCCTGGCAACACCGGAAAATCCATCGAGAAAAAAGCATGCGGCCAACTGAAAATTCATCCTTTGCTAAGAGCATCTCTAACAGAGCCCGTAAAACAAGCCCGTAAAACTCCGGCGAGTTCACAGGTCGAGGCCATTTTTTGGGCCGTAGCAGAGCCCGTAAAGCGAGAGCGGCCCGTAAACGCGATAAGGGGGCCCGTAGATGCGAACGGCCAGCTGGTATTTATTCCTGGCGAGGCACGATTCGAGGGCCGAAACCCTCATTCCCCTCCACTGCCGACGAGCAATCCGCCGCGCGCCACCACCGCCTCCGACGAGCGATTCCGCCGCCCCCACCGTAGATCCACCACCTCCGCCACGCTAGGATGGCCCCAAGCGAGAGAACTCGCCGCCGCTGCCGGGCGACGGGCTTTTCGGCGGCGACTACTCCGATGCGCGACGGGCGAAGCTGGTGCGCAGCGACGGCTCGCGGAAGCGCCTCGCGCACCAGTGGACGAACCGCCACATGTCGGTGCCGCCATGGGTGCGGTACCAGGCCGTCCTGATCTTCGACCGCATCCGCCGGGAGCGCGAGGAGGAGCTCCGCCGACGCGCGCGGCAGCGCAACGGCGGCGAGGGCTCCAGCCGCGGCGCGAGCAGCTCCACCGCGCCGCCCGCTCTTCCGCCGCCAGAGGGCTACGATGCCCAGCACTTCGGCATCTCGCTCGGGCCGGAGGACTTTGTCCCCGACGAGCAGATGGATGCCGTGATGGCGGCGGCGTTGCTCCGGTCGGAGGTAGATGCGCAGGAGAAGGCTGCCGCCGCCAAGCTCAACGCCGAGATCAACCAGCACCGCCTGGAGACGGCCCTCGTCATCAGCACCCTCCCGCCCACCATCGACCTCGTCACGGACTCCGACGAGGAGTGAAGCTCCACCGCCTCCGCCTCGACCTCGTCGCCGCCGCAACAGAGGCTCCGGTGAGCCGAATTTTGCTCAATAGGGTAGCGCGGCGACGATTATGAGTAGATTAGCTTTTGGATTAGTGTAGTATGTATGTAAGTTTTGGATGTATCGACGCTCAAGTCGAGTTTGCAAGGAATGAAGATGAACAAATGTTTTCCCGCCAAATTTCTAAAATTTGCAGTTCAGTTTAAGGGTTCTGCTATGGGTGGTGGTTGTATCGACGCAAAAGTGCAGAAAACGCGAACCTTAAAACGCGTTTGAGGTTTCGCGTTATAAGGGCTCTGTTAGAGATGCTCTAAGGCCCCGCTTGGGAGACCAGTTTTTGCTCCGTAACTCGCCCGGAAAAAGATACGGACCTCTTTAGGTGCGTAATTTACGGGAGACTTCTGTCGTTTTAATACGGGGGTAAAAGTTAACCCGGTTCCCAAGCGGGGCCTAAATCGTGGAAAAGGACCAGCAAAAAGGCTCTGCAATCACACGGGATTTTGACAAACCACGAACACATAACAAGATTCAGTTTCACTTAAGAACTAACTAGAACCACGCTGATATACGGCAGGAGCAGATGTTCGAACGGCACACAACTAGCAAGTGGCAGTAGCGACACACACGACTCAGACATGACCAAAATACGACTTCAACGGGCAGGTACTAGGGGCAGTAAACCACTCTTTCAAAGAAGATCACTGGCCACCACGGAGGCGGAGCACCAAGTGCAGGGTGGACTCCTTCTGGATGTTGTAATCCGCAAGGGTGCGGCCATCCTCTAGCTGCTTGCCGGCGAAGATCAAGCGCTGCTGGTCCGGCGGGATTCCTTCCTTGTCCTGGATCTTAGCCTTGACATTGTCGATGGTGTCAGAGGACTCAACCTCAAGGGTGATGGTCTTGCCGGTGAGGGTCTTCACGAAGATCTGCATCTGCGTAGTTTGAAAACCAAGGTGAGTGACCAAGTTAGCATGACCAGGCTTGCACAAAGGGTAGATGAAGCAAACAATGTAACGTAGCTAGCTATCATGAACTGCGTAGATCAATAAGAACATTCGAACTAGAACGTAAGCGTCTAACCAGAACCTTTCTAGTTTAAATTACATGATTAGGAAGATATATAATACTGACATGTTGATTGGCCAATTCAAGGCAATGTACAGAACTACACATGAGGCGAATCAGAGATGCGATGCATTAGCAGAAGAGCAGAAACGGGGTGAACTTCTAAAGTATGACTGACTATTGATCAGTACATAATAGTGAGACATGGGTGAAATCAGTACGCATATTAGATCGACATCACATATGTACACTGATGTACCTACGGTTCAGCACTGATAATAGATCAAAACTAGTGTTCGACTGAATCGACAACGAAAGTAGATCGCGAACATAACTCAATCTCGGCGATTGACACAAAACGTCAAACGGTGTCCAGAGAAATTGTAGAACATGCATACGGCGATCTATTTGCACCGACCTACGGAATCCAACACGATGCGAATCGAACAGAAAGCGGAGAAGATCGCGAGGATACGTACCTTGACGGAGGATTGCAAGGATTTTTCTTGATCGGGGTCAGGGGGGGACTGGTGGATTGAAGTGACGGGAGTCGATCGGTTGTAGGGATGAAAACGGAGCGGATACGGACGGAACTAAGTGGTGCCACATTTGTTTTCATATTATTTTGCGGAAGCGGAAACAAATACAGAAACCCCGGAAACAAATACGGAAACAAATATTGTCGGAAACAGATACAGACCGAATACGGTACGGAGACGGAACAGAAAACAGATATTTATCGGAACCGAGAGATGCCTTAATTAATTAAGTAAAAGCCAAGCAAATCAACAAATTTGTCAAGTTTCTAAGCTGAAATAAAATCATAAGGAAATATCCTGATTATATAATGTGGTGTGCAACATTAAAAATATCTACTATCATCCCTATCCCTAGTATAACACCGAAATGGAGAACTAAGAATGACCCGACAGAGAGATGATATGCGAATACATAGGTCATAAACATGGCAGCTTCACATTCTTTTCATTTTTATTCAGCTCTTAGGTTGTGCCTAATTTTTCTCATTAGAATTTCCGTGCCTATTGAATTTTGAAATCACTGTGTAACAAAAAACGGAAAGTTCCGTATTACCGGAAACGGATTTTCCGTTTCCGCAGTTGTTCCGCCGGAATACGCTGTTCCGTTTCCGTTTCCGCATAAAAGTTTCCGTTTCCGTTTCCGTTCCGCAAAATTCCGTTTCCGTTTCCGTATTTTCATTCCGTTTCTGTTTTTCCGCGGAAAAGTCGGAAAGATTCCGTACCGTTTTCATCCCTAATCGGTTGTCGTACTTATAGATGGGAGAGACAAAAGGTCGGTTATGCCAAGCGTGTGCCGGACACGAATAAAAACCTGAAGAAGAGGCGGCGGTCGGAAGCACACCTTTTTTTTTTGGATCTCCAGATTCGAGAAGCATGTAGACTGTTCGCTTGGCGGAAAGGTGCTCGGTGGTGATAATGCTATAGGTCATGTTCGGTTGTTCGTATAATTTTTAGCCCTTTTGCATCCGTGGTTCACTAAGAGTCTGATTCTAAAGTAAAGTGACCTGAATCATGTTGTGCATATAGTTTGGTTGGCAACAATGATCTAGCCAGTCCCGTTTGGCTGTGTGAAAGATTTTTGAGAAGGCGTTGGTGTTCATCGGTGTTTCGTGTACTCTTACCGCATATTAATGTGGTAGACTTACCTCACATTATCACACCACCATGAAGGACGGCGAGCGGGACAACGGCGTGGCGCAGCGGTGGTGCCGGGACGGCAACGCCGAGATGGTGGCGGTGCGTGGTCTAGTACACCTAGTAGCAGCAGAGGGTGGCTTAGTGGAAACGGTCAAATCGAGCGTTCCTATCGGATCTCCTTCAAGGTTCGTGCAGATTCGAAACTGAGAAATGGAACAGGAAACAAACGGTACGAAAAGAGGAAAAACGTCACGTTCCAGTGGGCTGTGGGCAACCATACACGCCCATAATATACCATTGCCTCGTCTCAATCCATTCAAACACTTTGCGCATGAGTTTTAAAAAATAGTTTTGTTAAATGTAAGTTACCTAAAGTTCATATCGACGCTCTGAGCCATTAGATGTTTCTCACCCCGAGGCTCTCAAACTATGTGTGTATCTTTGCGACTGAACAAGATAGCTAGCATTAGTACTCCATCCGTTTTCGGTATTCTGGGCTCTAGGTAGACGAACCCTAAAACGTTGCAAATAGCCAATATACTTGAATTTTGGACTTCAACGAGGAACCTTAACAAACCTTGTCACTGTGCTGTAAAGGTTGACGAGAGGGACTTACAAGTCAGATGTCCACCTCTCCCTTTCGACGCTGCTCAATCCTCCCCCTCAATGCCGGCAAGAGCAGCAATGTCGCGCCGTTCACTAGTTCATATTGATGCTAAGCACACCCCGATCAGGAAACGACAAGGAGAAAGCCTAAGGTTAAACGTAATTGCGTGTGGCCGACGAGGCATCCCATAACGGGCCAACCCGACAGAACTTGTTTGCCAATGGTCATTTCTGAATTGTTGTTGCCAATATATTGCAAACGGTCATTTATCTGATTTTGTTTTGGATGTATGTCTCTGTGCAAACATATTTTGCTAATTTTCCATGGCCTTTATATATAGTCATGTAACCCTCCGAGAAACCCAACCCCTCACTCTCTCTCCATATTTGTACGCGGCAGCGCTCGCGGTGACCTAATTCGCCCCGCACGTCCTATTGCATGATGCGACAACGCATCTTCCGCGTGAAGGCACGGTGTTTCACATGTTAGAGCATCTCCACCGGGGGCCTCCAAACGACCCCCCAAAGTCCCTTTGGGGGGCCGGACACCAAAAACCGCCACCAGCGGCACCCCCCAAAGCCTCGCCCGAGCAATTTTATGTCCGGCACCCCCAATCGGGCCTCCAAACTTGGAGGCCCTCCTGGGGGTGCCGGACATTGACCGGACATGGCCTCCAACAGGTGCGCCCCAGCCGTCATAGACACAGGGCGCGATGAGGTGCTGTAAATTGCGCCGTGCAGGAGGTCGTTCCGCCCGCGTTAATGGCGACGCGTTTCTGCAGGCGACGAAGCGATGGGACGGCGAGGCGTCTTCGGCACGCCTCGCAATTACGCCGGCGCCCAGGCTTTCCCGGCTTCCCAAGCGTCGGCGTGGCCGAATCACGTCGCCGCCACATAACTCCGACGCGACGCGTGCTCACCCACCCGCCGCTTCCCGCACATCGCCACCGTTTCCCACCCAGCGCCACCGCTTCCTCCCGCCTATATAAACACTCCTCCGACGTGCCGTGCAGCCTCACCAGACCACCACTCGCCGTAGTCCATCGCCACCGTAGTCCACACCATGCCTCGCCGCCTCCAGACCACCTGGCCCACCCTCACCCAGGCAGCTCGCCGCGCAAACCCTCTGGGGCAGGGGGAGCAGGCGCCGGAGCAGGCGCTGCAGCCTGTCGTCGACGAGCCGCCCTTCGATTGGGCGGACGTCGACGACGTCGACGTGGAGGAGCAGGAGGAGCAGGAGCCGGAGCAGGAGGTTCCTTACCCTGGGCGAGAGCCGCCTCCGGAGCAGGCGCCGGCGCCGGAGTAGGAGGTGCCGCCGCCGCTGTGGCCCGACCAGGTTGTCACCGTGAACTCGTTCGACACTTGGCGCAACGAGCAGGTGGCCCAGCAGCTCAGGCAGGGCTACGAGGCGGCTGGCGACGCCTTCGAGGCCGCCATCAAGCAGGCCTCCATCGCGACCGCGGAGTGGGACATTCGATGTCGCGCCTTCATGGCCGTTGAGCGCGCGACATACGTGGACCTCAACGCCATGGCCGCGCAGTGGGAGGATGCGGCCAGGATGGAGGCCACACAGCAGGCGTCTCACGCGAGGCTGAACCGGATGCGTGAGGCACGACAGGCAGCAACGAGGGAGGCAGCTGCGAGGGACGCCGAGCGCGAGAGGGCTGCCAGGGATGGCATGCGCCGGGCGGCGAGCGCGCTCCGGCAGGAGAACTGTGTCCGCTCGCGCTTAGGCCAGGCAGCCCTGGCAGGAGAGGCGCCCAGGCACGACGACAAGGCAGGCCATGGCGGAGTTTAGATTAGGGTTTAGAGTAGGGTTTAAATTTGTATCGTTTAGTTTATATTTGTATCGTTTAGTTTATATTTGTATCGTTTAGTTTAAATATGAATGAATATCGAAGTTTTAAATACGCTGCCTCGGTCGAAACGAGTTTAAATATGACTAGTACTGCTAATTACATATACATATATCTCGATCAAGTCGATACTCGATCGTCTACGCATCCTTCTTCTTCATCTTCTTGGAGGCCGAAGCTTCCGCGTGATCGCCGTCTTGGCGAGGACGCTTGGGGAGGGCCTTCGGCTTCTCGACGTCGTCGTCGTAGCCGTCCTCGTCCTTGGCATCGATGGCCACGTCCTTGGCGGCGGGCGCGACCTCACTCTCCTCCCCGCCGACTGGTGGGGCTGCCTCCTCCTCGGAGGGGGTCCCATACGGGTTCAACACCTCGTACGGAGATGCGGGGGCTGCCTCGTTCCCCTCGTTGGGAGCGACGGCATTGGGGCCGTCGTCGTCGTTGTCCTCCTCCTCGCCGTCGTCGTCTGACGAGGAACGCGGTGAAGGGGTGTCGTCGAGCCCGTAGAAGAGCTCGAGTTGCTCGACTTCTGACGGCGATGGCTCGGATTCTGTTGCAGAGAGGGAAGAAACAGAATCCGAGCCATTGCCGCTCGAGAAAGACGACACCGGTGCTTCGCCTTCGTCGCCGGACTCCTCGCTGGTGGCGCCCTCCTTCTGCCACATCTCCGGCTTACCCCACTCGGCCATGCCGTACCAAACGAAGAGAATGAGATCGACGTGTGGCCCGCGATGATGGTTATATTGCTGCCAAGAGGCGGCGGTTGCACGTCCACACAAACCGGCGGCGGTTGCCGTAATGCGGAGTGACGCGGCGGCGAACCGGCGGCGGTTCGTGCGCCCGCAAGGTGTTCAACAGTTCGCTCAAATTTTGGGCCGTTTGAGGGGTGGGCCTTTGGGGGGTGCCGCTGTGGAGGGCCTCCAAATTTTGCCCGGACATATGTCCGACACAGGCCCAATTGGGGGGTGCCGGACACGTATTTGGAGGCCCCCGGTGGAGACGCTCAGGGAGTAAAAGGAATTCGTAAACTCCTATCCAGTCTCTAGTCTTATATCTCGTTATTTAGTTCAATAGGTGGTGTTTGGCAAAACCTAGGACTGCAAATTGTACCTATATATTAAGGGGGAAGGGAATGGAGGCCTTTTCGCGCTCGAAAATTCGGTCGTTGGATCGAGATCCGACGGTCCAGATCGATCAATTTGCGCTGGTACTGTAGCATGAACAGGCACTCCACCCATCCGCTACTCCCCCACGGGATCCAAGCACACGGGGTGCTGCGCCGTCGCCGGCGCTCCCTCCTAGCCCAGCGCCACGTCCTGGGAGGCCGCGCGCACGCCGCAATCGCCGCCGTCGCATGCCTCCGCCGCGTTTGGGCGTCGCCGGCGACGCTCCGGCGACCCAAAATGGGCGGCGCCACCACCTACGGGCAGCCCGCGCCGGCGCGCGTCCGCCTCGCCCAGCCCTCTGTCCTAACTCGCAGCGGCGCCGCCTGCCCAACGTCGCCGTCCCCGCCGCATCTCCGGCCATTGCTGACGTCATCGTGGCATCGGCAGTGGGCTTGGGCTGGACAGATGGGCTCCGGCCTTTTATTTTTTCTATTTTTCCTTTTTTGCAGTGGGCTTGGGCTGGGCAAACAGGCTCCCAGTTTTTTCCTCTTCTTTTCCTTTTGCTTTTATATTTTTCAAAACTTTTGAAACTTCTGAAATTTTCGAAATCTGTTGAACCTTTATTATATAAATTTGCTAAAATCAAATTAGTCACTGTAAGCTAAAAAAATGTTCAGTTAGATGAACATTTCGAGGAAATGCAAACTTATTTCCTCTAATTATGACTTGCTTTTTAAATTTAATCTAATAGATGCTCAAACAATATATTTGAGAAAACTATTGAGCTAAGTTAAATATTTAACACAAAACACAAACATATCATACCAGTTCGAACAAGTTAAAATTTAGAAATGATATAACATTTCAAAGAATTTTGTTCGGCTACGTCAATACTTCGAGAAAATGAAAATCCATTTTCTCTAATTAAGGCTTGATTTCAAATTGAATTTAATAAATGCTCAAACAATTTATTTCTTCCTATTATTGAGCTAGATTAAATATTTAACAACAGACACGGACATATCATACCAATTCGAACAACTAATATTTACAAATAATATAACTAAACTTCCTTCAATTACGCAATTCAATTTAATAAATGGTCAACTTCAACTTAACTTCCTCTAATTATGTAGCCAAATTTGTATAATGCTTCATTCCATTCGCATCTCAAAAAATCAAAATTTTGTTTCCACTAAAGATGGATTCAATTTAATAGATGTTAACACAATATATTTGCTCTAACCACATATTTGCGGCGAGACAGACATATAAAATTTAGACATAACCATAAGATATTTCCTCTAATTATGGTGGTACACATGAAAATTATGGTAAAATGGAACTATATTTGACCATGCAAATTTACCTAACATATTTGCAAGTAATATAACTTAAATGTTAACTTACATTCAAAAAAGGTTGGTTAGATGAATTTTTCCGAAAAATGCAAGCACACTCGCTTTAACTATGGATTGCTTTCGAACTGAATTCCAGCTAAATACATTATACAAATTAGAACTACCACCTTCCCATACAATATATATAACGCAACTAAATAACCGACAAATTATCACAAAAAATTTATCAGCAAGGGCGCGGCGTATCGCCGCGCCGATTCAACTAGGAATCGTATAGAAACTGAATGAGTGAAACTCTTTTTGTGGAAGCGGTGGGTGTCTCGAGGAGGCCATGAGGTAGCACCGCCGATCGGTAAATTTTATAGGGCGCGTACCGCGTCGGTTGCAAACCGACGCGTACCCCCGGCTAGACATGGGCCTGGCCCAGTTATCTGTGTTCGCCTGCGTTCTCTTTCTTTTGTTTTAGTACGTTTTTTTCTGTTTCGGTACGTTCTCTTTTTTTTAAGGGAGTTCGTGATCCTCAGAGATACAACACACACGCACACACGAACAGAGGCGAGGAAGAACTCACACCCCAGCGACACCGGGAACCACCACACAGCAAACCTGATCCAAACACCAGCAGCACGCCGCCGGGGAGGAAGAAGGCAAGCACGCCGCGCTCCGAAGCCAGCAGCCCGAACAACCTTGTTGAGCAGCCGCATGATCCATCCGGTGCAGGCGCCGGAATCTTGACGATAAACGTGCCTCGGCTTCGGGCCACCGCCATCACGCCCTCGCCGTCTCCCGCCGGAGACGAGAACGAGGGCACCACCCTTCTTCCACAGGACCCACCCAGCTCGCCGACGGAGAAGAACCACCCGCCTGCAAACTCCCACGGAGTTGTCTTCGTCCTCGCCGGCCTGCAAAGAGGACAAAGGACCACAAAAAGCTGCGGGATCCTAAGATCCGCAGCGCCCAAAAGTCGCCCGCGCCGCGACGAAGCTCCGGAGAACGCCGCCGCAGGAGAGGAAGCGCGCCGACCCCCACCTAGCCACCGACACCATCGCCGCCTCCACGACGCCGCCGGCGGCTCTCTATCTCGACCTACACTAGGTACAGGCCGGGATCCGGGGATCCCCCACCCTCCCGCCGCCGGAGCGGCCGACGGAGGGGAGGAATCCCGCGGATCCGCGGCGAGCGAGGTGGCCGGACGGAGGAGCTCAAAAATCGCCTTTCCCGTTCACTGTAGAAGGGGAGAGGAGAGCGACCGACAGCTCTGTCCTGTTGTTTCGGTACGTTCTCCTTCACGTAAAAAAGAAGTACGCTCTTTTTTTTTCCTTTCCGTTATGTTTCTTTCCCTTCTTCCATTTCCATTTTCTCTATCTTATGGTTTTCACTTTATTCTCGATCTGAAAATTGTTCTTATCTTTGAATATGCGAAAATGGTTCCGATTATTGAAAATGGTTTTGATTTTTGAAAAATGTTCCATTTTTTTTTGAAAAGGTTCCCGACTATGGTTCTGATTTTAAAAATGGTACCCGACTTTTGAAAATGGTGAAAAATGGTTCCAACTTAAAAATGGTTCCGATTCAGAAATGGTTCCCAATTTTTTGAAAATGGTTATGAATTTGAAAAATGGTTCCCGATTTTTGAAATGTTTCCATTTTTTGAAAATGGTTCCGACTTAAAAATGGTTCCGAATTTTATAAAATGGTTCACAGTTTAAAAATGGTTCCGAGTTTAAAAAATTGGTCCGATTTTTGGAAAATGGTGAAAGATGGTTCCGTTTTTTGAAAATGGTTCCGATTTTTTAAAAAAAAATGGTTTTGGTTTTCAAGAAAAGGTTCCAGTTTTTGAAAATGGTTCCGATTTATTAATATGGTTCCGAAATAGTTTTGATTTTCAAAAAAAATGCTTCAAGTTTGTGAAAATGGTTCCGATTTAAAAATTGTTCGAGATTTTTGAAGATGGTTCTGAACATTTTTAAATTTTAAAATGGATCCAAAATAAAAATGGTTCCAAAATTAAAAATGGTTCAATATTTAAAATTTGTTCCAAGTTTTAAAATGGTTCAAAAATTAAAATGGTTCCAAATTTTAAAAAGGTTCCAAAATGAAAATGGTTCGGAATTTAAAAATGGTTCCAAAATAAAAAATTGTTCCAGATTTTAAAATGGTTCCAAAATAAAAAATGGTTCCACTTTGAAAACGGTTCCAAATTTTAAAATGGTTCCAAATTGAAAATGGTTACAAAATTAAAATTTGTTCCAAATCTAGAAATAGTTCAAAATTTAAAATTATTTTAAAATTTTAGAAATAGTTCTAAATATAAAATGGTTCCAAATTTAAAAATTATTCATTTCGAAGAATTTCAGTTTCAAATTTTTGGTTCACCTGCATTTTTTATTTCGTTGACCGACATTTTTTCGTTCACTATTATTTTCGGTTTACCGGCCTTTTTTTGGTTCACATTTTTTCGGTTAGCCGCATTTTGGTTCAATTTGTTTTTTCACTGACATTTTATCTTTTACCGACACTTTTTGGTTCGCTGTTATTTTTGGTTCACTGTATTTTTGTTTCACTATTTGTTTTGTTCGCCGACATTTTATGTTTCACAGACATTTTTGGTTCACTATTATTATTTTTGGTTCACCGTACTTTTTGAAAATGGTTCCAAATTTTAGAAATGGTTCTAAATATAAAATGGTTTCAAATTTAAAAAATTCATATTTGAAAATGGTTCCATATTTTAAAATACAAGTTTTAGGGTGGTTGACATTTTTAATAACTGTTCATCAACCACGATCTAACGCTGTTAAAAGTGTCGGAACCAGACTGACGGAACCGAACGGTTCCGCGGAACCGAAATTTACGTGGGACCGGAACCAAATTTTTGTGGGACCGGGTACAAAAACTGTGGGGCCGGTAACACATATATGTGGGACCTAATTTTATTTACTCGTTTACTCATTCTCTTTCTCTCATATCTCCTCCCAACCTCTCTCAACCACCGGCTCGGGCGCGGCCGCCGTCGCCGACCTCCTCCACCATACTCCAGCACGGGCGCGGGCGCTGTATGACGCGGATTCGGGCGCGGCTGCCCGTCGCCGGCCTCTACTTGTACAACAGCTTAAACGATTCACGTGCACTTCTGAATTTCTGTCCGATGCGGTTATTTCAGCTGGGATATTTTAAGGGCAGCCGCCCGCACGGGGGCCTCACAGGGCATGGTCGCATCGAGGACTACAGTATGCAGCGGGGCACCTAGGCGAGCTACGCCATGGGGAGGGACGAGTGCGCGACCACGATTGGTGAGCGCTGCTGGCATGCACGCCTGGGCGAGCCCGTGACCTGTGCATGACCATCGGCTGGTCACGTGCACATCGTCATTTAGACAGCTCCGCGCAGCGCTCCTTCTCGGCGGGGGAGACAAGAACCGGCCACGCCCGAAAGAGAAGAGGGCAAGTGCAACCGCCGTGGTGACCGCCACGCACGAGCACGTCGCTCGCGTTCCCGACGAACAAGTGCACCAGACATCCAGTCCTCTTGCCACTGTGTGTATATCACTACTATAAGCCTAGGATGCCCAGATACGGCGATACGGATACGGATACCGATACCCAGGGGCGGCGCCACTACCGGGGCGAGGAGGGGTGGTCGCCCCGGCTCCCCTGGGGCGGAGCAGGCACCCCCTCTTCAGCCCTCTAGCTGCTGCTGGCGGCGGCGGCGCCATTGACGTCCTGGAGAAGAGCTTCGCTCTGTTTTTCTGGTAGGTAGGTGGGCCGTTGGGCCAAAACAAGCGGACGACGGGACGAGGCCTGTTTAGCGACGCCAAATTCCCCATCGTGAGACCAGACCTAGCTCCAGCCTCCAGACTGCCTAGCTCGATTCGTCCCCAAATTCCCCATCGCGACGCCGCCCAGTCCGCCGCCGACCCGCCGCCCGCCCCTGGCCGGCGTGGCGCCGCCGACGCGCAGCACGTGGAGCTCGTCGGCGGCCTGCTTAAGGAGCTGGAGCTCGCGGAGCTGATGCGGCAGGAGGCACAAGCAGTTCAAATCGTCACATCAGGTCAGATAATTTTCATTATGCAGTTTTGTTTCGTGTTACAACTTGTGAAGTATAGGTATATTATGTCTGTAATGTAGATGAACAGCAGATCAGTCAGCTTGAAATTAGAACATGAGTTTGTTTAACTTAAAACATACGCTATGCCAACAAATTTCTACGGTATCTTTGTCCATAAGCATGATGTTTTTGTTCTTAAAACGAACTAGCGTAAAGCTTAAAACGAACCATTTGTAGGTAAGTAGTTACTTCTAAGGATTTCCTAATACGCCTACTGATAATGGACTGAAGTTTCATGTCAGAGTTATTGCTCAACGATTTCAGAATTGCTTTGTTATTTATATGTACATAGAAATACCTGCTGCTCATGTTTTGATATATTGCAACAGAGATTAAAAACTGTCCATATGATTGTAGGATTACATGTGTTGTCAAAAAAAAAATCGCCGGTGGCACAACCTTTGATAGTTCGCCCCCCCTCATCTCAATTCCTGGCTCCGCCACTGCCGATACCGCGATACGCCGATTTTTCAAAAATACGGATACAGGGATACGTTTGTATATATATAATAAAATTAATAATGTATATAAATTAGTGATTTTTTATACGAGAATGAGAATTACTAGTAGTATATAGGAGTCTTCGTGACTTTCTCTACATGCCTGCCACTTCCGATCATCATTTGGAGGAATACATGAGCAACATTCAACATCTGGACCGCATTTTATCGAGGTGGATAGCAATGCATCAAGTTCGATGGAGGCGTTCTGTATCCTCATGCATCCGATACGTATCCCCGTATCCGATACGTATCCAAGCCTGATACGCGACTTTTCTGCCGTATCCGCGTTTCCTAGCTATAAGCTAGATGGTCAAGTAGATCTAGGCCATTGGGTTACTCCGGCCACCGGAATCACTGAGAACGTGCTGTCAGGCCTCAAGCCCCGCCTGAGCCGTGGTGTGGAGCAAGGGAACAGTCACTGTCACCATCTCCTTGTAGCTGCTGCTCTCGATCGAGTCCGCCTCCCGCCGGCGGTCAAGCCCCATTGGATTTCAAAATGTGCATCTTGGATTGTTGGTCAACGGTGAGAGAGAACGACAGAGAACACCAGGGGTAATATTGTCTATTCACGTCACACTTAACACCGATAGGTGTCAAAATGGACGAAAGTGTGGAATCAAATAAGGAAGAAATTTTGTTTACGGCCAAATAGGGAATCAAATTTTTAGAAAGGACCAAATAAGGAGTTCTCTCATATATAAACTACAAAAAAAATCCTGAGGACAGCATCAGTTTTAATCAACGGCTAATAATAATCCTGTGTTAATCAATGGCTTAGAAAAATTCAGAGTCCATGGTTCCGATGGAACCACCGTTCCGTGCCAATCACCAGAAAATAGCTCATTTTAAAAACGTTTCATTTTTTGAAAATGGTTCCAACTTCAAATTTGTTCCATTTCGAATATCAAAATTTAAAAATGGTTCCAACTTCAAAATTGTTCCATTTCCAAAATCAAAATTTAAAAATGGTTCGAAATTTAAAAATGGTTCAAAATTAAAAAATGGTTCCATTTTAAAAATGGTTCCAAATTAAAAATTAGTTCCATTTTAAAAATGGTTCCAACTTCAAAATGGTTCCATTTTTTAAATTATAAGTTCCTTTCTTCATTTCTTTATTAATGATTTCGATTTTCCTGAAAATGGTAGCGTTCTGAAGAACCAGCGAAACAGTCCGAAAAGTTCCCACGTTTTTTTTATTTTTCAAAAACTACCGTTACAAATTAAAACGGTGCCATTTTAGAAAATGGTGCAAAAATGTGTGTAATACAGAGTACATTACAAACAGTCAAATTCTGATCGGAAAAAGAAACATGATTCGTCAAACCAGTACGCGAAAAAGGAGAACGAAATGAGGTCGTACGAAACAAGAAACAGAAAAAACACTACCTAGGAAGCAGGAAACAGGTACATGGGCCAAGCCCATTTTGCGCCAAGATCGTGGGTACGCGTCACGAAGCAAGCGTGCGCGTACCGCGCAATATAGCACCTCCCCCGGGGTTGCCCTGTATATCGACCCGTGCGACGTTAGTGTCGCATCGCACCCACGCATGGGCCTGGCCCACGACCTCCCTAATGCTTCTTCTTCGCCTCCGTCGACACCCCGCCGCCACGTATCGCCGGCCAGGCCGCCTGCTGCCGCCACCCGCGCCGCTGCCGCGCCGCCTTGGCGCCCCGCCCACCGCCGGTCCGCCGTCGCCCGGGCCTCCCCTCTAACCCCCCCCCCCCCCACTCCGGCGAGCTCCCCCACCGCACCTGCACCCCGCATCCCCCTCGTTAAGTTTCTTGCTCGCCTCCACCACCTCCGCCGCGGCCAGCCGCGTCTCCGGCGGTTCCGGGTCGCTCCATTCTCGTCGTCGCCGTCGGCCAGCCGCGTCGCCCGACCGCCGCCGACTCGTCCGTAGCTCTCCCCTGGCCTCCCCACGTCGCGCCGCGCGTGAGGGGGGGGGGGGGGGGGGGTGCGACGCTGCCCTATCGTCGACCTGGTCGGCATATAGGGTTTGCCCCTCCCCCGCCGATCGCGGGTAGCGGTTAGACAGCCGGCTCAGGCTGAAAGAAGAATATGACATTGTGCAGTTGTTGGGCCGGCCCACAATCGTCTGCAAGTGTGGGTGCCATACAGGACGCAGAAGGCACTGCATAGGAAGAGATCACTCGGCCAGCCGAGGGCGAGGGTGGTGTCCAAAATGCCTCGTAACGTAGTATCATCATGGGCCAAGTGGTAGACGCCGCATGCAAGGCTAGCCAGCTTCAACTGTGCAATGTCGACGGTAGAGACTGCAGACCGATGGATCCGTTCGTCCGTCCCGTCGTCTAGCGCGTTAGACTACAGACTACCAAGTGCAAGTGTGTACCCGTACCGTACACACGAGCGTACTGTCTCTTGGCCTGCAGTCTACACGGATGATCATCATGATCTATACGACAACGAGACATAACACTGTTCCGTCCCGCCAGCTCACACCATCTCAATTTCCCCGGGAACATAACACTGTTCGCCCGTAATGAAACGAGAGAGAAAAAGACTCGTCTCCTCTCGCTCGCGATCGCAAGCAAATAATCAAGTCCCTGTCTCCTGATCGATCGCTGCGTTCGAATCATCCACTGTAGTCCCGTCGACTGTCGTACGCGAGATCGATCGATCGATCGAGCTTCCTGTTGGAGGAATCGCATGTTATGGATCGAGCAACGGAGGTGACCAGGAGCTCCACTCAAGTTCTAATTCATTTGTTGGCTTGATCGACCTTAAGATAGATGATGCCTCTCTGATCAGCAAGTTTCAGAACCAGCTGGGAGGGAGGCTACTTGTTCGATCTGCACTGCAGCCATGGCCACTTGAATGCAGTTGCCGTAAAATCAAAACTGACCAATGTCTGATTCTCTATGCCAATTTTACCAGCGGTGTTTAGTGGGTATACTAATGTGATCGAGTAAATCGCCCGCTGCGTGCGCGATCGGAAGTTTCGTCGCGAGAAACCACAAGTGTGCGATGGAGCTAACTACACGTCGGGCAACGCGAACGGGAGGCTACTTCTTCCGATGAGGAGCATCTCGAAACCAGGCAACTTGGCTGTGCCGTGAAGTTCAATTGACAACGAGGAAGTCAGACCAGCTGTCGTATGTGCCTTCTATACACTTGGCCACAAAGGCCAGGGATGATGAATAAATAGTTAACGGCTCTGTGAACCCAGCACGTGGCTGAGATGGCTACAGGAGAGGATACCCTCAAGCTCAAGCTGATCTAACTTGCACAGCCAGCTAGGTGTATAGTATCATGTGGTAGTAGTATGCGAGCCTGTCAGAATCCAAATCGAGATGAAAATGAATACTCCTGTGCTTGGTTTGGATCCAGGTCAGTATAACTAGATCAAGCAGCTAACTGATTGATCAATGTATATACACTAGCACTAGCTAGCTAGTAGCCTAGCTTAGTATACATTAGTGACCTAGTGAGGCCATATGGGTCTTCGTCGTGTGTTTGCATCAGTCAAAAGGTTCTCGCTTCCATGTGGATCTCTTGTTTCTTAGCAATACAGTGTGGGTTCATGATTGCAGTGCTAATGCAGGGTCACAATGCATGGGGAGTTCATGTTATGCGCAATGTATTTCCGCTTCAGGGTTTTCTATGTGGCTTATTGCTTTTTGTCTGCCTTTTGGAAAGGTAGGCAGGAGCAAGAGAACATGAAAAGGACGAGATGGCCAAATAAACAAATTTTTCATGCCAACATTGGCGTCCTAGGCTTCAGTCTTTCAGATAAGGCGGCATGGAAATCAGGTATAAAGAGATTAGTGCATGATGCATCCATGTTCCTCAGCCTAAAACAATTGTTTTGGTTTCTCCCTTTTGAAAAGTTGTAGTGGGTCAAATCTAAAGAATCTCTTCCTCCTTTCTTCCACCACAAAGATCACATGGGCTAAAATATAGTATTGGCGTGTTGCGTAGGTGGCTAACTAGATGGTGGATGCAGCAGGTGCACAAGTGAGAGCGAGACATGCTGCAGCTTTGCTCATGCAGAAGAACTGAACAAGGCCGTGAGAAATATTTAAACATGCTGGTCGCCAAAAGTGCTGGTCATACACCTATATACTATGTAGTACTAATAGCTAGTTTTGGATACCATGTACAAGAGAACAAATGAGTCGGTATATTTTGGAATTTGGAGCTTAGTGCAGTGTTTATGATCTTGCAGATTCTGTCAACTGATTTTCTAGTTTGCACTGGAAAAGGTTGTGGTAATATGGCGAGAATTTCTGGTAAATATGCCCCATGTGATTGTGGAAGTAAAGATCCAAACTGATCTGCTCTAGCTGCCATTTTGTACACTCCAAAACCCCTGCAAATTATTAGTCGGTGAAAGGATGCGCTTGATGATGCAACATCTGGGAGAACAACAAAATGTACTTGCAGACATTATGGCTTGAACATTGATTCTTCTCAGTGCTCTTATTAAGGCCACAAGTAGCAAGCAAACCAATGATTAGATGGTCAAAATGCCAGATTGGCTTGACTAACACTGAACTTTCTTAAACTATGCATGAATGATCCATGTTTTTCGGACAATTGTTTTAGCGTGTAGTTAGGTTACTGCACCGAAGCTTCGAAGGAGCGGCAACATTTAGCTTAACTTCACCGTCGTCTCTTTCCTAATTAAGTGATCAAGGAACCCACTAAATGGTTGCTTCTGTTTATGTCTGTGTGCTCGTTTCGCTCTGAAATCAACCAGAAAAAATAGTAGTTAGAGCTCTTGAATCAGATTACGCAAATTTATACCCCTATATATCTGTGGTCATGTCTGGACGTGCCGTGGCATGGGCCTGGACAGCCCCCAGTTTTCCACTCACGCAACCACAATTCCTATTTCTAAATCCTCAAAAACTACACGTACAATTTAACATAAATGTACCACGAACTTGTCATAAATTTTTCAAAAAATTCGGGAATGACCCTTTTTGTTTAGCTATGGTGAACTCACCATGTCATTGTATTTGTTCTGCCCATTGTCATTTTTGGTGTGGGTTCACTATTGTCCAACAATGGGTCAGTCTAGATGTCATTCTCAGCTTCATTATACAAAATAGTCGAAGACTCCATCTAGCAAATAAAGGACAATATATAAACATGTACAATAATAATTGAAGGGAATAATATCAAACAATACATTTTGCACGACTTGTTTATGGAGCTTTACATGCATGCCCATCTACAGTGGAGAGATTGCTCGATGCGCGCGGTGGTAGGTGTATACGGATGTTCATTGTAATCTTAAATGATTCTCGCCAAAAAGCCAGCCGGTTGATTTATCAACGAAATCCTTGTGGCCAACCAAGACTTGAAGAACAGCTCATCCTTATGAAAGGAGCACAAATTTAGTCTCTACTGATTTGGCTTATGCATTGAACTAAGAAATATCACAATTAAACTATTGTCCTAAAGTTTTGACCCTAAAACGGTATAGTATATGCGAAGTATAAACATGTGGATGACCGGGCTGGCTCCAGCACCAGAGTTGCCTGACCCGTGGATGCATTCACCTTAAGAAGCCGCCTTCCCCGATTTCATGTTCTCCAGAGAGGCGGGCTTAGAAATAACTGAATGAATAGTATCACGTATCACGTGCTATTCACACTATATTTGCCTTTTTTGCAGAGAAATTTTATGGGTGCACAAGACCATGGTTTTGGTTACCGGTCGGGAAATCCGGTTACCGGTCGGTAACCGAACATCATCGGGAAATGGTCATGCCGGACAAAAATTCCGAAATTTTAAATTTTAATAAAAACTTATGGTTAATGGTTAAACTGAGAACTAAAAAAAATTGAAGTTTTGAATTTCGCATTTCACATTCGTCCGCGGCCACCCTCGGAATTTTTTTTTCTACCGGTAGCAAAACCTTGCACAAGACACAACATCCTCTATGTCCATATTTTATTTCATAATTTTTAGAAAACCCCGAATCGGGGTATCTGAAAGTGGGGTACAGTTGCAACTACTCCCTCCGTTCTAAAAAAGATGACTTCCATTTGTGTGCATGTAAACGTATCTATACATGTAACATGTCTAGATACGCCCGCATGTAGACAAATGGAAGTCATCCTTTTTGGAACGGAGGGAGTAGTTGCAAACGTAGTTTCTCTACCTAGAGTTCAATCGAACGAGAGAACATAGTTGGGGGTAGAGCCATAGGGCAGAGCGATGCCTCTCGTGTTCGTCGATGCCACGCCATGTACGCGCGGCAACCCACGACGCATGGCTCCGTCCCTGCGCGTGCACGCGCCGGTGCCGTTCTGGACCTGTCGTGCTCGTCGATGCCTCGAAGTGCACTTGTGCAGCAGGGGTAGCTCGCTCGCACGTACTCCCTCCGTTCATGCATGCTGATGCTTCGCGGCCACGAGTACTTCAGGACCACTTCTCCATTTTTGTATTCAGGGTTTTGGAATTGACGAACGCGCGCAGGACTCAGACCGATGAACAAAATAACGTGAAAACAACTTGTACCGTGCATGCATGCATATATTCAGCTTCGTCCTGATCATACAAATGTAAGAGTGAATTTCACCTCTATGCATTCTTGACACTAGTTACCGAAAAATCGTTTAGATTACTCATTTTTTTTAAAAACTGGATCATCCTTTCCTGATTGTTGAAATATAAAGACATTTCCGTCGGTTCAGACTTTTGAAATAGTTGACTAGTGTACTCCCTCTATTCCGGTTTATATGATGCAATTCCAAAATCAGGTTTTTCCAACAATAAGATGCAATTTAGACATTTAATGAGCAATTAGGAGAGGGGAAATGGAAAGCTATCAATGCATGCCCACCAATTAGTCAATTAATGAGTAACTAGGAGAGATAAGGGAAAGACAACCAATGCATGCCCAACAATACGCTACTCAATTCACCAATAGTTAGCCACCTAGGTTATAGAGATTTTTCCAAATGCATCCTATAAACCGGAATGGAGGGAGTATCATTCAATATGGTGTCACAAATAAATTGTTGCAAGTTCAACACCTGACTTACGCACTACTCTCTTTGTTCCTCGATGTAAGGTGCACACGCTTTCTGAGGTTTAACTTTGACCATGAATTTAACTAATGAAATGTGGGTTGGGTGTCTATATCATTTTTGTACACCCGACCCACATTTCGTTGGTTTAACTCATGGTCAAATAAACTTAGGGAGTATTTAATATAAAAATAGTTATGGACTTCTATGGATCCCACATTTAAAGTCTTTCCACGTGTCCAGTCTATATGTGAGTGTGATTGTTGAAATATAAAGCCTAGCCTTTCCATCAGTTCGGACTTTTGAAATAGTTAGCTATAACATAATTTCACTAGTGATTATTTTCCATTGGGAAAGGTGTGAGGTCATGATTGAGTCTAAAAATATCCGGACAACGACCATAAACTGAACATATGGTGAAGGGAAGGCTAGACACTATCGTCGATAGGGCTCTCTGATAATTACATATTTTTGATGCACCATATGGTTGTAACATGCTGGTCTATTCTAATAAAACATGCAGAATACAAGGATTGGTTATAAAATGTTATTTTTACATGGTATATTTCTAATTTGCACTAAGAGCCCGCAGTAGTCATAGTCAAAAAAAAATTTGTTTCACTAAATGGGGTAATAAGTGTCACGGATGCGCACGAAGGTGTAAAAGTGAAATTCACTCAAGATGTAATTGTATCAAGCAAAGTGTAATTGTAAACAATCCGGATTTCATGGTCTACCAGCACATACACATGTTAAATAATCAGGTATGTGGCGCATTAACTACCTAGTACGAACATTTTCTCATGAGACCTTAAACTGCTAACCTCATTTCCTCAAGAGTCACATAGGGCAGTGATGGGTTCAGACAGAAAAATAACATGCCAAGATATGTTATTTTTTCAGGGGACAGAACCTGAAGTAACTCGGTAATCTCCAAAATCAAGTTCCGTGCTCCCAAAATCTGACCTTGGAGCTACCCATGGAAATTCAGCAATTTTGTAGTTTAGCTCGCACCGTCGCCTCCAAAATAAGCTCTAGCCATACAATAAACGGGTCTCGTTTGTCCTTGCAGGAGTGAAGTGCGACACCGCACGCTGCGGCATTCAAATTGTCAGTGCAGCGGGTGGCGCCAAAGTTGCGCGGAATACAACGCTTCAGGCCAAAATTTCTGAATTGGATGGCCACCTGAGATGCGCTGTAGGACGTACTGCTAGCTTGGATTAGTACATTACATTTTACGTCGCAAAGTTCAACCAAAGTGAGTGGCATAACGAGACATGTCGACATATGGAGAAAAAAAAATCTTGTCCCAGACCATTCTTCTATCTTTTGTACTCCGTATCATTGTATATGCTCACGGATCTGTATACGTAGCGCTGGCTGCAGAGTTATTCCCACCGTGTTCTTGCTGAGACATTCGATTGCCCGTTCTAGCGGTGGAGTAAAAATTGCACACAATTTTTTGACACACCCTCATAGATCATATAAAAAACGGTGTAGGAAACAGATGGAGAGTATCTACAACCCAGTCGGCTTAAAAATGTTATTTCTCGGTCAATATTGATATTCGATCAAGATTTTCTTTATCACTTTCGAATCCACACAAGCACCATGTGTTTGATCAGATGGTGGTTTGGCAATGACTTTGAAATTACTACTTGCCGGTTACCTTAGATTCTTGATACGATGCCGATAAATAGCTTAGGAATCCAGGCTGGCTAATAACGCCCGCCGAAGTTACAGTAAAAACAAGTAGCTTAGGAATACATTAGTATTTCTAAGCATGGGAAAATCATCAAAATGACCAACGGATTTCTTGAATAAACGATTTTAAGAAGGGGCATGAGGATATAATGTCAACCAAAAAATTCCGGTCAAATTTGAATACATCCGAGACACTACACTTCAAACTGAAAATACCTTGTTCCCTTCGTAGTTGTTTGGTAGGTTTTCAGTCTGATTCCCATCACTAGTTTTAGTTTCAAGATTAATTTGAATGTGAGACTTGAAATCTAGCCGAAAGTTTTGAAAATTCTCAACAAGTTCATAATTGTCTCTGATTTCAAGAATCTATGTAATGTGGGAAAAATAAGACGAAAATAAAATCTTAAGGCATGCTTCCGAAGTGAGTGGCATAATGATATGTCGACATATGGAAACAAAAAAACCTGTCCCAGACCATTCTTCAATCTCTTGTATCATTGTATGCTCACGAATATGAGTACGTAGCTGGCTGCCTGGCTATAGAGTTAGATCACAACTCGATCTTGTGTCTACATCTATGCCATTTTTTTAATTAGAAAACACTTATGTCCCTAGTTCCCCACCGTGTTCTTGAACAGATATTCGATTGTCCGTTCTAGCGGTGGAGTAAAAATTGCACACATTTTTTTATCACAAACTCATAGATCACATAAAACGTCGTAGGAAATCTATGGGAGTATCTATAACCCAGCTGGCTTTAAAATGTCATTTCTTGGTCCATACTGATATTCGATCAAGAATTTCTTTATCACACTCTAATCCGCAAATATACTATGTTTAGATCAGATGGTGGATTGGCAATGACTTTGGCATTATCATTTCCCGGTTACCTTAGATTCTTGATATGATGCCTATCAGTAGCTTAGAAAGAATATGGTATTTCTAGGCGGGGGGAAAAAATCAACGAAATGACCAACAGGTTTATCGGATAAGCGATTTTTGGTAAGGGGTGCGAGAATATAATATCAACCAAAGTTCCAGCCAAATTTGCGAGACACTACACTTCAAACTGAAAAAATACCTTGTTCCCTAGGTAGTTGTTTGGTAGGTTTCGAGTTTGATTCCCATTACCAATTCTAGTTTCAAGATTAATTCGAACGTGACACTTGAAATCTAGTCGGAATTTTTGAAAAATCTCGACAACTTCATAATTGTCTCAGAATTCATGAATCTATGTACATCCACAGGTACCCAGATTAAGCTAGCACAGTCTGGTAATTGTCTCAGAATTCATGAAAATCCTCAACAACTTCATAATAATAAAGCTAGCGGCCGCAAACGTATCCAGATTTCGAAACCAGTGAACATCCACATGTTTGCCGCGCTCGGCCCCTCTGTCCCGTAGCTGTGCCGATCCGGCCGGTGCCGTTTTCACAAATTAAAACTCCTCGCACCCCGAGGACGAGCCCTGCCTGCATTTGCCTCTGCGCACACCCGGAGGGGCCAAAATCCACAAAAATTCGATTCGCTTCCACGAACCGGAGCCCGGTTCGCATTTTTCACCCACCCGCTTATATATATACGCGCCCTTTACCACCGTTACCCGGCTCACCCCACCATATTCGTACCGTCATCCCATCTGGCTCGAGCGCCACTGCGATCTGCTGACACTTGATCCCGCCCGTGGATGCGCCAACAACCTCGCCGCCGGCCATGACCTCCGCCGTCGCCAGCAACCACATCGTTCCTGCGGCCGCGCCATCCTCAACATACGGCTGCCGTGCCTCCTTCGGCCGCGATGCCGCCGACGAGGCCGCGTCTTCTTCGCCCGCGATCTCCAAGGACTTCATCGACTTCGAGTTCAGCTTCGGCGGCTGCACCACCAGCATGCTGCCCGCGGACGAGCTCTTCGCCGACGGCAAGCTGCTCCCGCTCCGGAAGGACGTGGCTCTAGCGACGGCGGCCGCGCCCGAGCAGGAGGCTGCGGCTGCCGCACCGCCGGCGGCGAGGTTGCCCGAGGCAATGCCGGCGCCTGCGGAGCCGATGAGGCCCATCCGGGGCGGCGCCGCGGCGGGCGCTGCCGACCAGTACGTGTTCTCGCCCAAGGCGCCCAGCTGCTCCAGCCGGTGGCGGGAGCTGCTCGGGCTCAAGAGGGCCGCCGCCTCCGCCCAGAGCCCCAAGGCGGCGTCGCCGCCCGCGGCATTGGCCAAGACTCCGGGGAGAACGACGGCGGCGACGGGCTCCTCGGCGGCGAGGTCGCTGAAGTTCCTCCTGCAGCGGAGCAACAATGGCGGGCGGTCGTCCACGTCGGACCTGTCCTGCGCGCCGCTCCTCCGCGACAGCTCTGACTCGGAGGCCTCGCTGTCCCTGGCATCCTCCCGCTTCTCCCACTCCTCCTCGTCCTCCAGCTCCGGCGGCGGCCACGACAACGACGACCTCGCCACCGCCGCCGTCCACCCGCGCTTCTCGCTCGACTCCGCCGCGCCCGACCACAACAGTAACCCGCCCCGCCTCCGCCTCGTCCCGCACCGCCACTCCACCTCCAGCCGCGGCCGCAATGGCGACCCGTCCCAGCCGCCCCCACCCCCGCCCCCGGCGTGCAACGTCACCGTGGACTCCCCGCGCATGAACTCCTCCGGCAAGATCGTGTTCCAGACCACGGGGCTGGAGCGCAGCTGCAGCTCCCCTGCAGCCTCCACGCTGCCGCCAAGTCGCGGTCCATGGCCCGCGCCGTCGACCGCTCCTACTCGTCCGGCGTCCGCGTCGCGCCCGTCGTGCTCAACGTGCCGGTCTGCTCGCGCCCCGTCTTCGGCGGGTTCTTCAAGGACAAGACCAAGGAGGCCGCGGCCAACAAGGACTCCGCGGCCGCGTCGGCCAGGTCCTCGTCGCGGTCGTCCACGCTGGGCCGCAAGGCGGTGGCGTCGCCGCAGCCGCAGCGGTGGAGCGGCGAGCTGCCCAAGCATCGTGGGTAATGAATCTACATGACATTGTCTTGTTTGCGAAAGAGATCGAAGAGAGTTCGTTGTGCATGGAAAGGGACTAGCTAGGCTAGGGATTGCAGCAATGATGATAGTACTCACTGATTCCGTTTGTTCTATGGGGTCTAATCACCTGACTGTTCTTCTATCTCTTTCTCTTGACTGTAAATTTGGAGTTTTGTTCTTCAAGGTTGTTCGCTGTAGGTAGCGCATCTGATCTGATTTGGTTGTTGTTGGTGATTTGCAAGAAAGAATGGATGGCAAATATTTTCCCCAAATTAATGTTATTAGTGGAAAGTTCAGACCCTTGTCTTGTCTGTCGTCACATTGTGCATGGAAAGGGACTAGCTAGGCTAGGGATCACAATGATGATGATAGTACTCACTGATTCGGTTTGTTCTTTGGGGTCTAATCACCTGACTGTTCTTCCCTCTCTTCCTCTTGACTGTAAATTTGGAGTTTTGTTCTTCAAGGTTGTTGTAGGTAGCGCACCGGATCTGATCTGATTTGGTTGTTGTTGGTGATTTGCAAGAAAGGATGGATGGCAAATATTTTCCCCAAATTAATGTTATTAGTGGAAAGTTCAGACCCTTGTCTTGTCTGTCGTCACATTGTTCAAATCAGCAAGCGCATCATATTGAGATTTTTTTTCCAATGCGGTTAGTGAAAAGCTCATACTCACTGACTCCTTTTCAGCTACCACATTGTTCAAATCAGCTAGCGTTGCTAGCCGAGCTGATGCACTGTTCCATTAGCAAACCGTAGGAGGCGTAGCTGCGGCAGCAGCAGCAATTTTAGGGCTGGTCAGAGCAACGGGAACTCGCAAGCCCCTCATTTTCCGTGCTTATCTGCTGCATCGAAGTCAGCAAAGCCGTGGCAGCATTACGTACAGTAGCCAGTACTCCTCCTACTGCTGCACCGGTTCAGAGCTCGTTTCGACGGGCACGAGAGTCTTAGTAAAACCGGCCGGTCCAGCTCGCACCCCTCTTCGTCCCCGGGCCGCTCGATCTGGTCTGGATCTGTATATCCGGGCACTGTGCCGCATGTGCTCACCCCTGCCTGAATATTCGCGCAGAGAAAGGAAAAAAAAACTCAGTTCCCGTTGCCCGTGCCACGGCATCATCACCCTCTCGCGCTGGATCGCCTGGCTCGCTGACAGCCAACGTGGTCGCCGTCCCGCGCCCATGTGGACGCCGAGGCCTTTCCCCGGCGACGCTCCCCTGCTGCTCTCGCGGCCTTTTCAGGTCGCGCCACCGCCTTTTCCCCGGCTTGCCGCTGCCAGCCGTGTCCTTTTCTCGACCGCCTTTCGCGCTTTGCGCCCTACCCACCCAAACTTAAGGCATGCTTCCGAAGTGAGTGGCATAATGATATGTCGACATATGGAAACAAAAAAACCTGTCCCAGACCATTCTTCAATCTCTTGTATCATTGTATGCTCACGAATATGAGTACGTAGCTGGCTGCCTGGCTATAGAGTTAGATCACAACTCGATCTTGTGTCTACATCTATGCCATTTTTTTAATTAGAAAACACTTATGTCCCTAGTTCCCCACCGTGTTCTTGAACAGATATTCGATTGTCCGTTCTAACGGTGGAGTAAAAATTGCACACATTTTTTTATCACAAACTCATAGATCACATAAAACGTCGTAGGAAATCTATGGGAGTATCTATAACCCAGCTGGCTTTAAAATGTCATTCCTTGGTCCATACTGATATTCGATCAAGAATTTCTTTATCACACTCTAATCCGCAAATATACTATGTTTAGATCAGATGGTGGATTGGCAATGACTTTGGCATTATCATTTCCCGATTACCTTAGATTCTTGATATGATGCCTATCAGTAGCTTAGAAAGAATATGGTATTTCTAGGCGGGGGGAAAAAATCAACGAAATGACCAACAGGTTTATCGGATAAGCGATTTTTGGTAAGAAGTGCGAGAATATAATATCAACCAAAGTTCCAGCCAAATTTGCGAGACACTACACTTCAAACTGAAAAAATACCTTGTTCCCTAGGTAGTTGTTTGGTAGGTTTCGAGTTTGATTCCCATTACCAATTCTAGTTTCAAGATGAATTCGAACGTGACACTTGAAATCTAGTCGGAATTTTTGAAAAATCTCGACAACTTCATAATTGTCTCAGAATTCATGAATCTACGTACATCCACAGGTACCCAGATTAAGCTAGCACACTCTGGTAATTGTCTCAGAATTCATGAAAATCCTCAACAACTTCATAATAATAGAATTTGGCCTTGATGAACGGACACGGCCAGAACACCAGCTCCCGAGCTCCACCCTTCTTCCCGCCGATGCAGCGCCGCCCAGGCCAACCATCCTCGCCACCCTGCCTTTTGCAGTCACCGCTCCCCCCGCCACCGAGGCCGGCCAGAGCAGAGACGCCAGAGACGACCACCACCAGCTCCACCAACAAAAGCGGATCACGCCCATCCACCAGCTTCTCCCCTCGCCTCCACGGCCGGCCGGAGAAGCGCAGACAGACGAGCGTGCCCGACGAAGAGCCTTCACGACCTCCCCAGCACGAAGGCCGGAACGGGGACCGGAGGGGAAGGACCACACCCCACTCACCAGCGCCATTGCCGCCGTCTCGATGACACCGAGAGGAACTCACGGGGCGATGGAGTCGTGGTGTTGGCGGTGGTCCTTCCCCTCCTTCTCCGTTCCGGCGGCCTCGTCGCCGGGGAGGCCGTGAAGGTTTCGTCAGGTGCGCTTCTTCTTCCCTGCTCCTCAGGCCGGCCGTGGTGGCGAGGTGAGGGCTTGGTGGTTGCTGGCGGCCTGCTTTTGTTGGTGCTGGTGGAGGTGGTCTACGTCGATGGCGCTGCTCTGGCCGGCCTTGGTGGCGAGGGGGTGGTGGCTGTCGGTGCCGGCGTGCTGGTGGTGGTGGTCCGTGGCGATGGCGGGACGGCTGGGTGTTGGGCGGAGGTGGAAGACGGCGCTGTGGCCGAGCTCTTTCAGCGAGTCTAGATCCCGGCGCTGGCGGCGGGTGGCTCTTGCGGCCGTTCTACAAAGCGTGGTGGTGCTGTCTTCTCGCCGGTGCGTGGTACGGCGTCGCTGCCGTCGCCTCGGAGCTTTGGGCGCGTTCAAGGATCTGATCGTGATCTCTCCTGGTAGCTTAGGGTGCTCTCTGCACTTTGCCTGGGTTCGTTTGTAATTTCGGTTTTTCTTTTGGACTGGTTTGTAAAGTGTACTGAGCTGCCTGTATTTGGATCGGATCCTTTCCTCAAAAAAAAAAAAGCTAGCGGCCGCAAACGTATCCAGATTTCGAAACCAGTGAACATCCACATGTTTGCCGCGCTCGGCCCCTCTGTCCCGTAGCTGTGCCGATCCGGCCGGTGCCGTTTTCACAAATTAAAACTCCTCGCACCCCGACGACGAGCCCTGCCTGCATTTGCCTCTGCGCACACCCGGAGGGGCCAAAATCCACAAAAGTTCGATTCGCCCCTGCCTTCCTTCCACGAACCGGAGCCCGGTTCGCATTTTTCACCCACCCGCTTATATACTTTACCACCGTTACCCGGCTCACCCCACCATATTCGTACCGTCATCCCATCTGGCTCGAGCGCCACTGCGATCTGCTGACACTTGATCCCGCCCGTGGATGCGCCAACAACCTCGCCGCCGGCCATGACCTCCGCCGTCGCCAGCAACCACATCGTTCCTGCAGCCGCGCCATCCTCAACATACGGCTGCCGTGCCTCCTTCGGCCGCGATGCCGCCGACGAGGCCGCGTCTTCTTCGCCCGCGATCTCCAAGGACTTCATCGACTTCGAGTTCAGCTTCGGCGGCTGCACCACCAGCATGCTGCCCGCGGACGAGCTCTTCGCCGACGGCAAGCTGCTCCCGCTCCGGAAGGACGTGGCTCTAGCGACGGCGGCCGCGCCCGAGCAGGAGGCTGCGGCTGCCGCACCGCCGGCGGCGAGGTTGCCCGAGGCAATGCCGGCGCCTGCGGAGCCGATGAGGCCCATCCGGGGCGGCGCCGCGGCGGGCGCTGCCGACCAGTACGTGTTCTCGCCCAAGGCGCCCAGCTGCTCCAACCGGTGGCGGGAGCTGCTCGGGCTCAAGAGGGCCGCCGCCTCCGCCCAGAGCCCCAAGGCGGCGTCGCCGCCCGCGGCATTGGCCAAGACTCCGGGGAGAACGACGGCGGCGACGGGCTCCTCGGCGGCGAGGTCGCTGAAGTTCCTCCTGCAGCGGAGCAACAACGGCGGGCGGGCGTCCACGTCGGACCTGTCCTGCGCGCCGCTCCTCCGCGACAGCTCTGACTCGGAGGCCTCGCTGTCCCTGGCATCCTCCCGCTTCTCCCACTCCTCCTCGTCCTCCAGCTCCGGCGGCGGCCACGACCACGACGACCTCGCCACCGCCGCCGTCCACCCGCGCTTCACGCTCGACTCCGCCGCGCCCGACCACAACAGCAACCCGCCCCGCCTCCGCCTCGTCCCGCACCGCCACTCCACCTCCAGCCGCGGCCGCAATGGCGGCCCGTCCCAGCCGCCCCCACCCCCGCCCCCGGCGTGCAACGTCACCGCGGACTCCCCGCGCATGAACTCCTCCGGCAAGATCGTGTTCCAGACCACGGGGCTGGAGCGCAGCTGCAGCTCCCCCTGCAGCCTCCACGCCGCCGCCAGGTCGCGGTCCATGGCCCGCGCCGTCGACCGCTCCTACTCGTCCGGCGTCCGCGTCGCGCCCGTGGTGCTCAACGTGCCGGTCTGCTCGCGCCCCGTCTTCGGCGGGTTCTTCAAGGACAAGACCAAGGAGGCCGCGGCCAACAAGGACTCCGCGGCCGCGTCGGCCAGGTCCTCGTCGCGGTCGTCCACGCTGGGCCGCAAGGCGGCGGTGGCTTCGCCGCAGCCGCAGCGGTGGAGCGGCGAGCTGCCCAAGCATCGTGGGTAAATCTGCATCTGAGACGACATTGTCTTGTTTCCGAAATAGATGGAGAAATGGATTGAGTTCGTTGTGCATGGAAAGGGACTAGCTAGGCTAGGGATTGCAGCAATGATGATAGTACTCACTGATTCCGTTTGTTCTATGGGGTCTAATCACCTGACTGTTCTTTCTATCTCTTTCTCTTGACTGTAAATTTGGAGTTTTGTTCTTCAAGGTTGTTCGCTGTAGGTAGCGCATCTGATCTGATTTGGTTGTTGTTGGTGATTTGCAAGAAAGAATGGATGGCAAATATTTTCCCCAAATTAATGTTATTAGTGGAAAGTTCAGACCCTTGTCTTGTCTGTCGTCACATTGTTCAAATCAGCAAGCGCATCATATTGACATTTTTTTCCGAGTGCGGTTAGTGAAAAGTTCATACTACTCGTGATCCCTTTTCAGCTGCCACATTGTTCAAATCAGCTAGCACAGCTAGCCGGGCTGGAGCACTGTTTCATTAGCGTAGGGACTGGCAGAGCAACGGGAACTCGCAAGCCCCTCATTTTCCGTGCTTATCTGCTGCATCGAAGTCAGCAAAGCCGTGGCAGCATTACGTACGCTAGCCAGTACTCCTCCTACTGCTGAACCGGTTCATAGCTCACTTCGACGGGCACGAGAGTTTTAGTAAAACCGGCCGGTCCAGCTCGCACTTCTCTTCTTCCCCGGCCGCTCGATCTGGTCTGGATCTGTATATCCGGGCACTGTGCCGCATGTGCTCACCCCTGCCTGCGCAGAGAAAGGAAAAAAATACTCAGTTCCCGTTGCCCGTGCCACGGCATCATCACCCTCTCGCGCTGGATCGCCTGGCTCGCTGACAGCCAACGTGGTCGCCGTCCCGCGCCCATGTGGACGCCGAGGCCTTTCCCCGGCGACGCTCCCCTGCTGCTCTCGCGGCCTTTTCAGGTCGCGCCACCGCCTTTTCCCCGGCTTGCCGCTGCCAGCCGTGTCCTTTTCTCGACCGCCTTTCGCGCTTTGCGCCCTACCCACCCACCGGCGCCTCTGCCTGCTCGTGCAAACGACGACGATGACACCATGGATCGATCACGCATCCGGCTACCATACGTACCGTTGGCCGGCTGCCTTCTTGCACCGTCTCGGCGTTCTGCAGCGGGAGGCCGATGCATGCATGCATGGGCGTGGTCGTTTTCGTCTCTGCCCGCCGCAGTGTGATGCAGACGCAGAGGTCGAGGCGTAGGGCAGCACTGGCAGGGGTTGATGAGTGTGCCATTGGCGCGTAGACAAGCTCGTGCTGAACCCGCCATTGATGGCCGGCCGGATCAGATCTCGTTTACAGGCCTAGTACTGTAGTATGGCTGTGTGCTACTCTGCTGCTGCTGAAGTGAAGGAGGAGTATGAGTAGGTGCTACGCTACGCTGCTGCGCTGCTGGAATACTGAATACGGGGTAGAACAGTTGGTTGGAACATGCATCCATCCCCTAGCTACGCTTTGCAGTCAATGGCGTTGTGGCCCGTGGTACTACATCACGACAGGGCAAGCAAGCGTACTCTGGATCGACTCGTCGAACTCAAAGACTAGCAGAGGCAACGTTGTCCCTGATGATGATCAATTGTAATTAGTGCTACGTAGTACTTTAATCGGTACGCCATGTGACCGGAAAGAGAGAACTGATGACCTCTTTGGTAAAGGATTTTTAAAGGGCTCGTTTGGTTTGCAGGATTTTAAAAATAGGAAAATCGAAGGAAAAAGATAGCAATGAAAGTGCAAAACAGAGGATCCAGAAACACATAAAGTTTTGTTAACTTGGTTGTTTGGTTAACAGGAATGGGAAAAACATAGGATTGCTAATAAAGATGGTCAAATCAAAGTCAAACCATTTGTATGAGAACTAAATGAACGAATGCTCCAAAATTCTTATGAAACGCTTTCCTACACTATAATCGCATTAAAAAAATATAGGCGACACGGGGGGAGCCCGCGCCGCCGCCTCCGGCCCTCTCCTCACCTCTCCCCGCTCCCCTCGCCGCCGCCAGGGATCACCGCCGGGCAAAGCCCGGGCGGTACGGCGGCGGCGGGGAGCTTCTCCCCGGGTGGCGGCCCTCCATCTCCACGGCTGTGGCGGCGAGTTCCGGTGGGCTTCGGCGGCGCGGTGCCGCGGAACTCCGTCGATGACCTGGGCGCGACGGCGATGGAGGTGAGGTCCCCTCCGCCCGGTGGTGTGGCCCCTGTAGCTGCTGCCGGCGGATCTGGGCCCGTCACGGGCCTCTGGGTCTGGGCGGGCCGACGGATTAGGGGCGGCGACTACAGGCGGCGTGGCGACGCCTGGCTGATGTGGCCGCCTGGCACCGCGGTGGTGCCGGCGTCAACGGGCTGGACGGCGGTGGCTGTGTGGCGGTTCAGCGGGATTGAGACCCGTGGGTTGTTGTGCGGTACTCTGCAAAGGCGGCGTTGTTGAGGTGCTGCGGCAGCGGCAGAAGGTGCCTAGGCTGGCAATGTGTTGCTTCAAGGTCCTATGGGCAGGGATCCCAGGTGCATAATTCTCGGATGAAAATCCGGATCCTTTTGGTGCCGGCGACGACGGCGCTTACGGGCGTCGTTCCCCTTCATGGAGGCGTCGTCGAGGAGTATCGACACCTCCCTCGCCCATTCGGCTTGACGTCTCCGGGTGAAAGCCAAGATTGGAGTCCGGATCGGCGATGGCGGCATCTTCGATGTCGTAACTCTGTTGAGTGCATCGCTTTTGGAGACTCAATTTGGAGAAGCACATTGGTTTGGGACGGTGTCTATCTGGTGTTTGTCGAGACGCGGCTTTGTTGTTTGGTTTGGGGCAAGGCCCTCTTTGCGTTGTGTTTGTAGTGTGTGGTGGCTAGTCTTTGGATTAGCGTTGTATGCCGAAAGGCACTGTATCGGCCGTCGGCCTCTTCTTCTATGAATCTGACACATCTCTCCAGGATGTATCCTTAAAAAAAAAAAAGAGGAAGATGTTGGATCTCACAGGAAAACCTATGAAGATGTTGAAACGAAAAGAAACCCAATCCATGACCCGTGCTGCTGTTCTGTTGTGACTTGTGAGGGTGCCCATCTTTTTCTGGGAGGTGCACGGCAGTCCGTGAGCTCGCCCGAGCCGCGCGCGTACACCTGCAGTAGCCAGGGCCCGTCTGAGCGTGACTTCCTGCCGCGGCACGGGGAGGCAGTCAGGCAGAGCACACAGCGCCCCGCGCCCTAGGCCACTAGGTTTTAGTTTAGTTCAGCGGTCTCGGTTTAGAGCGGGATTAATTATGTCTCTCGATCAGAGCTGAGACGAGTTTTTTTTTTGATTACACGCGAGCTTTATTAATCACTGAAGCACAGAGTCAATACAAATTGATTCCCGGATACTAACCGGAGGCACACCACGCCACACAGATTTACAAGCAAACTCTAAAGAACGAGCTAGATAATGTGCAGCAAAGTTTTGAAGACGACCAATAAAGCATATCGAGCAGTTGTTGAAACCACCCTCTAAGGCACGGATATCTTGAATTACCGGTCCCAAAGCAGAACGGTCCTTCTCAGCTGACTTGATACGTTGAACAGCTGATAAGCAATCCGATTGCACAATGAGATTGTCCATACCTTCTTCCATGGCCCAGGAGAGAGCAAACCTGATAGCACAAGCTTCAGCTAACTCTGGGATTACAACGTTGTTGAAACTCATACCCGCAGCAGCAACAAAATTCCCTTGATGGTCTCGAGCAACAACACCAGCAGCCATACTCCTGGACGATTCAAAGAGAGCCGCATCAACATTCAACTGGAGCAATCCTTCCGACGGCGGTGACCACGATGCTACAAATGGGGTCTCACGTCTGTGGTTGGAGCTCGAAGCTGAAAGATTCGTCAGAATGAAGTCAATATAAGCCTTGATCTTGACAGCAGTGCCAAATGGATTAGCATTCCCTCCCTCTTCACGAATCTTGTTGCGGACGTCCCACAAGTGCCAGCAAGTGACAGCTAGAACCTGTGCCTGAGTGTACTACACTTGGACATGAAATCCATCAGCCAAATTTTTGGAGTAATGAAGGACTTACGGTTCAGCTGAACATCATAATCTTTCTTCACCTCTGACCATACTTCTCTTGCAAAGGGGCAGAAAAGCAAAGCGTGCTCTACGCTTTCCTCCACTGAACAATGAATACACAAGGTAGAGGCTGGTATATTGTGACGGCGGAATTGTTGGCCAGAAGGGAGACAGTTGTGAGCAAACCTCCACAGGGTGATACACATCTTACCCGGAACCTTGATCGCCCACAGCGCTCTCCAGAAGCGCGTCTCAGCCTGGCTGTCCGAAACCATTCCTCGACCAGCGGCACTGCGATTCACCTGCGCTTGTTCCCCTCGCGCAAGCTGGTATCCAGTCCGGACGGTGTACACACCAAAACGACTGTGAGGCCATGACAGAAAATCTTCCCCGCCGAATCGGCTAATAGGCACTTGAAGAATTTGATCTGCAACATTCTCTGAAAAGATGGAGCGTACCCGAGCAGTGTTCCAAGACCGGGTATTCTCATCAAGCAGGAAATCAACTGTTTGACCTTCCGTCAGGGGTGTGAGAGTACGAAGCATCTCAGGTCTAGTTCCCGGAATCCAATAATCTTGCATGATTTTAATCCGTGAACCATCACCGACACACCATCGGACTCCTTGCATAACAAGCTTCCGCCCGTGCAGAATGCTTCTCCAAGTATAAGAAGCGGACCGTGGACAAGCAGCATCCCAAAACTCACAAAGCGGAAAGTAGCGGCCCTTCAAGACACGGGCACAGAGGGAATTGGAGTCGGTGAGTAAACGCCAGCTTTGCCGAGCTAACATAGCCTGGTTAAAGATCTCCATATCTCGGAACCCCAGGCCCCCCAACTCCTTCGGAGAAGACAACCAGTCCCACGACCTCCAGTGCATTTTCCGACGACCATTCTCTCTTCCCCACCATTGGTCGGCCACAATTCTACGCATCTGTTCACAAGTTGCCACTGGAAACTGAAAACAACTCATCACAAAGGTCGGAATCGCCTGAATCACCGCCTTCAACATGATCTCATTTCCTTTCCTAGAAAGAGGTCGGTCCGACAGTCCATTGATCCGCTGCCACATACGATCATAGATGTAGCGAAACGTCAAGGTAGACGAGCGGCCAACTTCGGTTGGCATGCCAAGGTAGGAGTCTTGTAGTGCTTCCGAATGAACCCCAAGTTTTTGTTTCACTTCCTGCTTGACATCCTCTCCACAGCCATTGCCAAAAAAGATATTTGATTTATCCAAGTTAATTTTCTGTCCCGAACCATCACAATAGAGGCTCAAAGTCCGCTTGAGAGCATCAACACTACGGCTATCACTTCTAGCAAAGAAGATACTGTCGTCTGCAAACAGTAAATGGGAGATAGCAGGACCAAGTCGACCATTTTTAATTCCTTGTAGCTCACCTTGGGCCTCCTGTTCATGCAGCAAACAAGATAATCCTTCCATGCATAGAAGAAATAGGTAGGGACTGATGGGATCCCCCTGACGGATACCTCTCGTCAGTACCACTGGCTCTGTAAATTCGCCGTTAACCCGAACAGCATAACGGACAGTAGTAACACATCGCATGACAGAGCTTATCCAGGCACTAGAAAAGCCCAGCCGAGTGAGACACCCATGTAAGTAACTCCACTCCACTCGGTCGTAGGCTTTCATCATATCCACTTTCAGAGCAAAGAAAGGCCTCTTTGCCCGTTGTTTCCGTATAGTATGAAGGCACTCGAAAGCAATCAGAGCATTGTCCGTGATAAGACGACCCGGAACAAAAGCACTCTGATTGTCAGACACAACGGAAGGCAAAATCAGCTTCAATCTGTTAGCCAACACTTTTGAGGCTATCTTATAAAGAACGTTGCATAAGCTGATAGGCCGAAAGTTCTTCAGGTGTTGTGGGCTAGCAATCTTTGGAATAAGCACAACAATTGAGTCACAAAAGCCCTCAGGAATAACACCCCTGCCAAGAAACTCCGGATCGCACAACAAATCTCATCTTTGAGAAACTCCCAATGGGTTTGATAAAACAATGCTGGAAAGCCGTCTGGCCCCGGCGATTTGGTTGGACCCATTTGGAACAGAGCACCTCTTATCTCCTCATCAGTATACTCCTTAGATAAAGACTCATTCATATCATCAGTAACTTTATGAGGAATAGAATCAAGGACATCATCATCGAGGGGCAAGTTTCTGAAGTAAAGAGGTGCTCATAAAAGTGTTGCACCATACCTTTCATCTCCTCAAAATCCTTGCACTTCGAACCATCCTCTCTTGCAAGGCTAGTGATTTTGTTTGCACGTTTCCTAGCTGTCGCCCTTGCATGGAAGAAAGCTGTGTTGCGGTCACCTTCCCGGAGCCACTCCACACGAGCTCTCTGTCGTGCCATGATCTCCTCCCTCTCAAAGAGCTCACAGAGATCCTTCTCCACTGATCTTATTTCAATTGCATCAGCGTTTGAGAGACGAAGGTCCTTTAGTTTATATTCCAGCTTACTAATCTTTTTCTTTATGGCACCAAAGGAATCACGGCTCCATTTTTTCAGAGAACCAGCAAGGCGATGAAGGTTCTGGACGGTGGACTGTAAAGATGTGTCCGCCCCCCTACCTTCAGCCCAAGCTTTCTCCATCACCTCACGATAGTCCGGAGCACGCAGCCAGGCAGCCTCAAACCGAAAAGGCTGCTGCACCGGTGTATGACCCCGTGGTTCATCCATAGTTGACAGGTTGATGGAGATTGCAAGATGATCCGACGAAGTGGTGATCACGTTCTCTACGTTGAACCAATTAAACAATTCTGTGAAGGCACCATTCGCCACCGCCCGGTCAAGCCGGACCAAGACCAGATCAGAACCACTCTGTCGGTTGCTCCAAGTAAATTTAGGACCCGAGAAGCCAAGATCAATCAACTCACGGTCCTGCATGCATTCTCTGAACAAAGACATCTGCGTTTCCGACCGATCACTTGAGCCCACATGCTCATCGCCACTGAGGACCTCATTAAAATCCCCACAGCATATCCACGGCCCCGTCCATTGCCCATGAAGCCGGCGTAACAAATTCCAGAATTCGTGGCGGAGTTCACGCCTCGGCTCCCCATAGACAAAAGTTGCTCTCCATTTTTGCTGGTTTTCATTTGCTACCACCACATCAATGTAATGGCTATTGAAACCCTTCAGCTCCACTTGGTACGGCTGCAACCAAAACAAAGCCAGGCCTCCACTAAGGCCCTCACTGCTGACAGCAAAACTGCCTGTGTAGCCTAACGACCACATGAAATTTTGTACCCTCGAATCCTTCATCTTCGTCTCACAGAGGAAGAGGAAGGTAGGCCGGAAGAACCTCACTAACCAGCGAAGTTCGCCAACTGTCGAAGCCGACCCTAAACCTCGACAGTTCCAACATAGCAGATTCATTGCGTGCGGCAGGGCTGCTCCGCAGCCGCTGCCTGATCCGCCGATCGAGATGAAGTAGACAAAGTCTTTTGATTCTTGTTTGAATCTGCCACAGGTACATTGCCCCCATCTTCTGTAGCTTCAAGGATGGAGGCCTCCAAGTTGTTCACTGCAATGGGAACAAGCGCCATCTCAAGAACAGAAGGTTCAACTAGTCTGCTATGCTTTGCCGCCAGCCCTCTGTTGCCCTCTAGCTCCCGAATGCGGAACTGATTGATCATACCTCTCCTGTTCTTGACAACCCTGTAAATATTTGCAGTAACCTGACAGAAATGCTGAGTCTCTGAATCAGACAGGGTATGCTTGTTGCTGTGCTCCGGGGAATCAGCTTCATGTTGTGACAGGGCCCAATATATGGTCCTTCCTCCAGGGTCAAGAATTCTCTGATTAACCATGAAGTCGCCCGTGAATGGTTCCAACTCATAGCAGACTTTGAAGGCCGGCGCAATCACCACCTTGGTCAGAGCAGAGGAATGAGTGGCATTGGCGACCTCCAACGGCTGGGCAAACTGGCCTGCGCGTTGACTCATCGAGGGAACCAATTTCACGGCAGCCTTTTCGCCATCTTCAGCACGCGGGTATGTAGGCATTGGGTGTGGCTGAGGAGCAAACTCACCAGAGGATTTGGCGATCGGGAGGCCGGCGGGGATCACCTGGACAACCTCGGTCGGGCGGGGCACACTGCAATCACCGCGAACAGAAAGCTTCTTCTTTCGGGCCACGATGGCATGGTCGTCAAAGTGGCTGCCCACTCGCAGGGAGGCAAAGCGGCAGGGAGCTAGCACGCTGATAGCACACAAGACAGGCTGCACCTCCCAATCTGGCTTCCGATCGAAGAGGGAGGAGCATTTCGACCGGAGGTAGTCGATACTCTTGCGGGGATTTGGCGAATTGCGGACACACTGTAGCAAACTATCCATGGTGGCGCGGGAGATAAAATCTTGGGCAGGGAAGGAGCGGGTCTGGGAGGATGTGGGGGGAAACACGGCATGGGCCGCGACCGGAGATGGCGCAGCTCCAAGCATCTCTCTCAGGGACGGCCTCCTCTCTTCTATCTCTCTCCCGCAGGGAACTCCACGGGCGGGATCGCCGGGAACGCCCCCGTCGTCGTCAGAGAGGTGAAAAGACAGAGTAAGGCTGGATCAGGAGAAGATTGGAGGAATGGAAGCTGGTTGAGAAGGAACCGGAGGAGATTTGACCGGCATCACGCCAATCGCCGGCAGCTCGCCGGAGTCGCCATAGAGGAGAAAACATCTTGGGTGTTCTGTTGACCTTTTGGAAAAGTGTTTAATTAGCTGAGACGAGTTGTTTGTCTAGTTGGGGTTTTGTATTACGGAACGGAAGGCTCGCTCTGAAAGTTTGGACTCTAGCGAGGAACAGCCTGTACTTTTGGGTACCTGCTGACTGACTGACTGACTGACCCATGTTGCCACCCCTGCTGTCTGTGCCAAGCTAATTTTAGTATTCTCTCTCTCTTTGTTTGTTTAGCGTGATGATAGCTGGAGATTTGGGAGGTTATTCGGTTTGGATTAGTTTAGTTTCAGTTAGGATGACTCCAACGGGGCGACGCATCGAGTCCGCGTCGGTCCGTTCCTGTCCGCGAGGGCCAAAAAGACGGCCCAACAGGGCGACGCAAACGGACCGCGCGTCGCATTTTGGGCCAGGGATACGTCGGGGCGGACGCGCGGCGGATCAAAAACGCGTCCGCGCGGTGACGCCTCGTGTCCGCCCCGTCCCCACCTGTGTAACAGCCCGGAATTTGAGAACCTAAAAACCCGAATAAAATTTCCACTTTTGTGTTGCATTGCATCATGGCATCCATATTAAAGTGCTAAACAAATAAAACAATTGATTTGGCACCTTTTAAAAACAAATGCCAAACTTAACTTAACGAAATTCAAAGCCCTGAAGGTGCTCAATTTTTTTGGCAAAACAGAAATACTTGACATCTTATATTTGTCAAGGGAGTTCCAAGAGTTCAAAATTAATAATTCGAGTTGCTTCAAATTTTCCAAATGACTATGAATTTGTATTTCTCAAAATGCTCTATTTAAACCTCTTCAACCAAAGGTGGTGCTTAACCTCTTATCTTGAACCCCAAAAATTTGTGGAGCCTCTACCTTACATGAGTAGCCCACATGAATAATTTCAGCATTTTTGGAATAAAATAAGAAGCTAAAGTAAATGATTTGAAAATGGGGCAGAAATGAAACTCCAACAAGTTTATTCTACAAACTTGTTCCAAATGAGCTCCAATTTTTACCAGAGGCTCTTGGTAACAAATAATATTTTCCCACAAAATTTCATTACTTTTGGAGTTGCTCTGGTACCTCAACTAATTCGGTACAGTTCAAAACAGAAGAAGAAAGGACCTATCTGTGATGTTTTCAAAACCTTCAGGGACTGCTTTGTAAAAACTGCTTCTTCCCTCCCCTTCCCTGTAGCGACCGAGGCGAGCTCGCCGTGCTCGCGCCGCACCTGCTCCTCGCGCGAGCCCGGCCCCCTGCCCTCACTTCAAGGAGGACGAGCTCCCCACCACGTGCTCTCCCCATCCCCACTTGCCCCTGCCCCGTGCTCCACCTCTTCTCTTCCCCACGTGCGTGCCATGGCCGCCATGGTCGCCGTCGCGTAGCCGCCGTTGGGGAGCTCCCGAAGCAGATCGACGGCTACCAGCAGCTTCACCTCGACGTCCGCCCCTTCCTCGTCCGAGGAATCGCGCTGAGCCGCGCCGAATCGACGCCGCCGTCCTCGACTTCCTCGCGGCCGCCCGAGCTCGCCGTCTCCGACGAATCGCCGACGATAGAGCGCTCCCCAAGCCGAGCCACGACCACCAACCGCTCCGCCGCGCCGTCTTAGTCCTCCCTGCCAAAGGAATCGAACTGGGAAGCACGGGCTTGACCGTGCCGCCCGCTTCCTTCGCTGCCCACCGCCGCGGCTCCGCCGCCCGCCTTCGTCGCCGTTGGGCCATCCCCTGCCTCGCCGTTGCCGTGCAAGTGTTCACGGTGAGATTCCAGTGCAGAAGCACTCCTTCCCCTCTTCCCTCTCCCTTTCCTCACCGCAACCACGCCGGAGTTGCGCACGCACGGCGTCGTCGCCATTTCCCTTTTTCCCGCGCACGGCCGGTCGAGAGAACGGCCTGGACCGGCCTCAGTGCCGATTCGCTCTGGCGCCCACCCGGCCTCTGGGCCGGCCCAACCGGCCTAAAGGCCGGAACTCTCTGTTTCCTGTCCGGTTTTTCAACCGGCCTTAGCCGGGCTGCTAACCGGACGCCTCTGGCCCATGGCCGGCCTGCCAACCGGTTCGACCGGGCTGAGAACCGGCCTGGCTACAGTGGGTTTCCTCCTTTTTGGAAATAAAACAAATTTAAATAATTCATAACTATTTAAATATTGATCCAAATTCCACAAGTGAGGTATCAAAATGATCAGCAGCTCAAGTGCTATCCAATCATGCTAATCTCACATCATGATCACAAATAATTATTTAATGTTATTCATAAATTGGTTAAAAGAATTAAATTCAAATAATTATTTAATTCACTATTTGTTCATCGGAACTCAGAAAATTACAAATAAGGTACCGAAACGATCAGAAGAGCAATACCTATCTAATCATGTCATGTTCATGCATAGTTGAGCCACTTCTTAGTAATGTGATAATTTATAAGCAAGTGGACATTAAGTTAAATATGGGGTTGCTCCCAAATAATTGCACTAATTATTTGGCCCTCCATTTAAATTGTTAGCTAACTTTTATGGTGTTACATTGCATAAACCTGTCATACCATCATGTGATTGTGCATTGCATTGTACCCATGTGTGGTGATTGATTGTTCTTCTGTTGTGCTCCGCTAGATCAAGCAGCCGGGGTTACTCCACAATACCCCGAGGATCCGTATTACTACCCGTACCCTGAACAAGGCAAGCGTAATCCCCCCTCTGAGCATGTCTTATCCTATTTTCCGCAAATATTTTCTCCACTATAATATTGCATGCGGTTCTAAATGTCTTTTGCTTGGATTAGAGTATCCTATAGAATGCATTAAGATTCCGATGCCAATGCCTGTTTTCCCCTCCTATTACCATAGGTTTGCATTGTTGGCCTGATATAATTACTATGCTATGCAAATGCTTAGCCATGCTTAGTTAGATGCCTAGTTGTACTAGGGATGGTGAATGCTGGAAACAGGTGTTAACTTGTGACAGTGATGTCGATGGTGGAGAATTGTGGAGATGGATAATAAAATGCTTAAAGGTGGGGACGAGAGGCCACATGGGATGTGGTGGGTTGTCTCGTTCTCGCCGCCTAAGTGCGAGTTCTCGACCTCTTGAACCAAGTTGAGCGTGCAACCATGCGTGGGCTATATGGAACCCCCATCGACCGACTAACTTGTGGCGGACTAGCCGAGGGTCCTCTAGTTCGGCTTTCCATTTGCGTGTGCGTTGGGATGGTGGCCGAGACTGTGATGAGGATAGTGTGGTTTAGGGAAATGAGTGGCCACGGGACAGGGGATTGGAGGAGTCACCAAACCTGTTCCGTCCCCACTGATGATCCTTGGATAGTCTTAAGCAAGGTAAAGGTTGTAGCCGTTTCACACTCAGCCGGCTTTCCCCGGAAGAGAGCTAATGTCTGGCAATGAGTCTGGCGGTACGCGTGGCGAAGGAGCTGGGGCCCCTCGGGACTCCGGGGACTTCCACTTTGTACACCCCTGCAGGGATAAATCTTTTCGAAAAGCCGTGTCCACGGTTATGGACGACTTGGGAATGGACGCTGATCATAGAATAACTTTAACGGAATGATTAAAAACTGAGTACTAGAGGTACTACTTCACGAATGCAAGGTTGACTTCCTCGAGGGTGATTCGGGGAGGTGCCTTTGATGAACAGGTACAATGATGATGGTGATGCTGAGAAAGGTGATACAAGAAAAGAGTTACTTCTTACCCCTCTTTTAAAAGTATTCTGAATAGACGATGCCATGGAGTCTTGTTTTATTAAATAAAATCAGCTTTATGCAAAAGAGCCATAAAACCTTTGAAAGCCAATCATGGAGCATATATTTAGCTCTTAATCTTGCGAGTTCGTCGAACTCAACGTCGTTTGCTTATTTTCAGGAGAGGACTTCACCGACCTCGAAGGTGGGTTCTTTGTGGACGTCGACGAGTAGTCTGGGGTTCCCAGGTGGCAGCTTGGGACATCCTGGAACAGCTGGCGCTGTGATGTTTATTTGTAGGCCTCTTAGGCCATATTTGGATCTTGTTGTTTAGAACAACGCCCTTCGCTTCCGCATGTTGTAATGTTGGGTCTGTGACCTCTGTTTGTCTTTTGCTATCTTTCTCTGTATAAGAGTTGAACTATATGATTTTTGTGTCGTAGAGTCTGTGATGTGCCAGTTGTTCCACAAGTCTTGATCTTACTATTATGCTTTGATAGTTGTGCCTGTGTTGAGGCATCAATCGGGGTGTTGCGTTGTCTGGAGTGAGGTGTACCCAGCAACGCCTGCCAAAGGTTTTGGCCGGGGATTGGTAAACCCGTAACCTCCGGTTGTACCGCTTAACCGGTGACACACAGCATCACTGTATAGCAGTCGGGTCAGGGCGCCACAAGTTGGTATCAGAGCAGGACTGCCTGTAGGAAACCCTTCTACTGGTCGACGTTGAGTCTAGTGTTTGTGAAAATATTTTTAACCTAAAAATGAGTTGTGAAAACCATCTTAAGATTCTTTTTACTCCTTACCTGGTTACATTCTAATCTCGGAGCAATCTTACCTCGATTTGAGTTAAAAGTTTTCTCCTCAACTGTTACTTCAAAATTATTAGGATCTCGGGGTTGGATTTCTCACCTGTTACTTGAGTGTTAGGTGTCCAGTTGCTTCCGCCGCGCTACAATCGGATAGCAGCTCAGATGTTTGAACCTTGTTATCCGTATCAAGTTTAATCTCTTAATCCTTTCTTTTGGGTTTTAACCCAAGGACTTGAACATAAGGTCCCGGATTGTGCCAACTAGAGTGTGTTAAGTGTGTTTCTTAACTCTCGCTAGTAGCACATGATGCTGATCTTCAACCCAAGTCTTTCCGTGGTCTGTGTGGTAAATGGTTGAACCTTAATGTACTACACCTCCTCTGGCTACGTAACTTCAGCTCTTCTTTATCCTTGCTTGAGGTTATGTCTTGGAACCATCTGGTTTACGACAAGGATTCTCGTAGCAAGTCTCCCAACTATGTTCGTGATTCCGCTACATCTCTCCTTTTCGGGCATGGTTATCACAATTGAGTAATAACCGGTGCATCTTCAACATCTTAGGATTTCTCCTGAGCAAGTTTCTTACTCTGATCTGCTTTCCGACCTTTGTCTGTCTTTTGGCAGTAACGTTCTCACCGTGCATTGGAGTGTTCCGATGCTAGTCACTCTCTTGATCCGGCAAAATTCTTTCCCCTTCGTCTTGTTAGAAGGAATGAGCTCCCGTATCCTATCCACCTCTCGGACCAGGTCAAAATAATGTAATCTGCAGAATAAGGGCTTTGTCTAGCTTTTGTGGTGCTCCACCTTAGAGTGTCACACTCTTTTATATCAAGGGGTCGTGCTGAGCCTTATGCTCTTCTTGATGAAGTGATGCTCTCACACTTTGTTACTCTTCGTTCTCCGAGTGACTTGTTACTCGAGAATGATAAGACGTGAGCAATGATGTGGATATCGGATATTCTCAGCAGTTCTTACTGCGCTGAAATCCAAGGACATTCCTTGTCCTCCTCAGCCTGATTGGTTAACCGATCAAGAAGTTGAGTTTGACAGTGCTACCAAGTCAGTTGGCTCTGATGCACTCCCTCGGTCAAAGATCTAGGTTCGTGTCGAAGCTCCCAAGACCACCTTGTTGTGCCTTGAAAGGCATGATTTCTCTCTCGAACTCAAGACAGATCGGTGGATCGTGGTATTCTGCAGGTCTTTCCAGAAGTATCGCCAGGTTGTCACCTGACCGTGAAGTTGAGCTTATGAGTAAGCTCGTTCTCTGAACAACTCCTTTCTCCAAGAAAATCGTGCTGGATGTCCTGAATTATTCGGTTGAGCTTAAACCACTTCGAGAGTTAAAAGACAAAAGCTCTATCTGATATAATTCATTTTCAATGGGATGTCTGGTTTGTCCGTATTGAAGCGAGGTGGTATCTCCTCTGTGGTGATGCTATCCTCCAACCTTTGATTTGAGTTGGGCTATCGTCAAATCAAACTCAGACCTACCTACCTGAATGTTTTCGTCTGACCAATACTCCTGCCCCGTTCTGGTGAAATATGAGTCTACCGTTTTGGAGTATCTGGATAAGTTGTTGTTGAGCCCATCAACTACCTTCTTATCTTCTCCATGTTTGAGGAGACTTATATTGGATAGTGGGCGTTAGCATTGGAAACTCGTTAGAACTAACCTTGTGTCGTCACAAGGCAGTGTTCTGAAGTTAGAAGTGACTTTCCCTGGTTCACGTGCAATTGCTGAAAGATGTCGCCGTGGACCTGAGTGAATTGTCTGGTTCCTCGAAATCATCTCAACTTGACCGTGCATGTGTAGAATATTCTCGGGATGGTATGTGGTTACCTCCATTCCTTGAGAATTTCATCGATGCATCCAAGCTACTGATTGAATTGTTCCAGGAAGAGAAGAAGGCTGAGAACTTCTTCGTCTTCTATGGTGTTTCCCATCAAGAACTCAATCGTGTCTCGCTGCAAGGTATCCAAATGAGGGCATCTGTCACCAGACAAGCTGTTAATACACGAGTTCCGCAATCTCGTTCTTCCTTTGGAGTTTGACCTTGTAGTCTAACTCCTGGGTTCCTAGCAATAGTAACCCGTTGGTATGCATTGCAAAGCTTCCTATTCCTACCGGTGCTGAGTCTGAAGTATCTCTACACCCGGTCAGATCTAAATCTCAAATAGAAACGACAGTTGGTGATCCTCAAGAAGCTTGACCCGATGTCCGGAGCATCAAGAAGTTTTCCCGATTGTAACGTTCCCGGAGTTTCTAAAGTTCTCTCGATTTAGCTCTCATGATCCTTTTCCAGTGACCCGAAATGCTCCTCCGTGAGGAAAGTTCTACTCAAGCCGACTAGTACAAGTTACCTCGTCATCTGTTGGAATTTTGTTTTGACAATCTCCCTCAGAAATTTTGGGCCTTGTGCAAGGTTCATATTCTGGATCCTTTGAGAAAACAGTTGTCTACCAACTGGAAACTCCTTGTCAATCTCCCTTCACCCGCTTGTGTCTCCTATCTGTCAATTCAGGGGATGCTTGAAGTCTCATCCTAAGTTCTACTAGGAGGTACTCGGTCGTTGTATCTTTACAAAGAACCATCCTTACGGTGAGGTTCCCTTCTTTACCTATGGTGTACGTTGATAGTGACCTCGAAGTGAAGCCGATGAAGATCTTCAGGATGCCCTCGATCAACCTCTTCAAGAAAGAAGCCACCCGAAGAGATAAGATTGTGTAGTACCGTTGTGACCCTTTTTCCCTCTTTCCTACTCTAAGAATCTCGGGACGAGATTCCTGTAAGGAGGGTAGAGTTGTAACAGCCCGGAATTTGAGAACCTAAAAACCCGAATAAAATTTCCACTTTTGTGTTGCATTGCATCATGGCATCCATATTAAAGTGCTAAACAAATAAAACAATTGATTTGGCACCTTTTAAAAACAAATGCCAAACTTAACTTAACGAAATTCAAAGCCCTGAAGGTGCTCAATTTTTTTGGCAAAACAGAAATACTTGACATCTTATATTTGTCAAGGGAGTTCCAAGAGTTCAAAATTAATAATTCGAGTTGCTTCAAATTTTCCAAATGACTATGAATTTGTATTTCTCAAAATGCTCTATTTAAACCTCTTCAACCAAAGGTGGTGCTTAACCTCTTATCTTGAACCCCAAAAATTTGTGGAGCCTCTACCTTACATGAGTAGCCCACATGAATAATTTCAGCATTTTTGGAATAAAATAAGAAGCTAAAGTAAATGATTTGAAAATGGGGCAGAAATGAAACTCCAACAAGTTTATTCTACAAACTTGTTCCAAATGAGCTCCAATTTTTACCAGAGGCTCTTGGTAACAAATAATATTTTCCCACAAAATTTCATTACTTTTGGAGTTGCTCTGGTACCTCAACTAATTCGGTACAGTTCAAAACAGAAGAAGAAAGGACCTATCTGTGATGTTTTCAAAACCTTCAGGGACTGCTTTGTAAAAACTGCTTCTTCCCTCCCCTTCCCTGTAGCGACCGAGGCGAGCTCGCCGTGCTCGCGCCGCACCTGCTCCTCGCGCGAGCCCGGCCCCCTGCCCTCACTTCAAGGAGGACGAGCTCCCCACCACGTGCTCTCCCCATCCCCACTTGCCCCTGCCCCCGTGCTCCACCTCTTCTCTTCCCCACGTGCGTGCCATGGCCGCCATGGTCGCCGTCGCGTAGCCGCCGTTGGGGAGCTCCCGAAGCAGATCGACGGCTACTAGCAGCTTCACCTCGACGTCCGCCCCTTCCTCGTCCGAGGAATCGCGCTGAGCCGCGCCGAATCGACGCCGCCGTCCTCGACTTCCTCGCGGCCGCCCGAGCTCGCCGTCTCCGACGAATCGCCGACGATAGAGCGCTCCCCAAGCCGAGCCACGACCACCAACCGCTCCGCCGCGCCGTCTTAGTCCTCCCTGCCAAAGGAATCGAACTGGGAAGCACGGGCTTGACCGTGCCGCCCGCTTCCTTCGCTGCCCACCGCCGCGGCTCCGCCGCCCGCCTTCGTCGCCGTTGGGCCATCCCCTGCCTCGCCGTTGCCGTGCAAGTGTTCACGGTGAGATTCCAGTGCAGAAGCACTCCTTCCCCTCTTCCCTCTCCCTTTCCTCACCGCAACCACGCCGGAGTTGCGCACGCACGGCGTCGTCGCCATTTCCCTTTTTCCCGCGCACGGCCGGTCGAGAGAACGGCCTGGACCGGCCTCAGTGCCGATTCGCTCTGGCGCCCACCCGGCCTCTGGGCCGGCCCAACCGGCCTAAAGGCCGGAACTCTCTGTTTCCTGTCCGGTTTTTCAACCGGCCTTAGCCGGGCTGCTAACCGGACGCCTCTGGCCCATGGCCGGCCTGCCAACCGGTTCGACCGGGCTGAGAACCGGCCTGGCTACAGTGGGTTTCCTCCTTTTGGAAATAAAACAAATTTAAATAATTCATAACTATTTAAATATTGATCCAAATTCCACAAGTGAGGTATCAAAATGATCAGCATCTCAAGTGCTATCCAATCATGCTAATCTCACATCATGATCACAAATAATTATTTAATGTTATTCATAAATTGGTTAAAAGAATTAAATTCAAATAATTATTTAATTCACTATTTGTTCATCGGAACTCAGAAAATTACAAATAAGGTACCGAAACGATCAGAAGAGCAATACCTATCTAATCATGTCATGTTCATGCATAGTTGAGCCACTTCTTAGTAATGTGATAATTTATAAGCAAGTGGACATTAAGTTAAATATGGGGTTGCTCCCAAATAATTGCACTAATTATTTGGCCCTCCATTTAAATTGTTAGCTAACTTTTATGGTGTTACATTGCATAAACCTGTCATACCATCATGTGATTGTGCATTGCATTGTACCCATGTGTGGTGATTGATTGTTCTTCTGTTGTGCTCCGCTAGATCAAGCAGCCGGGGTTACTCCACAATACCCCAAGGATCCGTATTACTACCCGTACCCTGAACAAGGCAAGCGTAATCCCCCCTCTGAGCATGTCTTATCCTATTTTCCGCAAATATTTTCTCCACTATAATATTGCATGCGGTTCTAAATGTCTTTTGCTTGGATTAGAGTATCCTATAGAATGCATTAAGATTCCGATGCCAATGCCTGTTTTCCCCTCCTATTACCATAGGTTTGCATTGTTGGCCTGATATAATTACTATGCTATGCAAATGCTTAGCCATGCTTAGTTAGATGCCTAGTTGTACTAGGGATGGTGAATGCTGGAAACAGGTGTTAACTTGTGACAGTGATGTCGATGGTGGAGAATTGTGGAGATGGATAATAAAATGCTTAAAGGTGGGGACGAGAGGCCACATGGGATGTGGTGGGTTGTCTCGTTCTCACCGCCTAAGTGCGAGTTCTCGACCTCTTGAACCAAGTTGAGCGTGCAACCATGCGTGGGCTATATGGAACCCCCATCGACCGACTAACTTGTGGCGGACTAGCCGAGGGTCCTCTAGTTCGGCTTTCCATTTGCGTGTGCGTTGGGATGGTGGCCGAGACTGTGATGAGGATAGTGTGGTTTAGGGAAATGAGTGGCCACGGGACAGGGGATTGGAGGAGTCACCAAACCTGTTCCGTCCCCACTGATGATCCTTGGATAGTCTTAAGCAAGGTAAAGGTTGTAGCCGTTTCACACTCAGCCGGCTTTCCCGGAAGAGAGCTAATGTCTGGCAATGAGTCTGGCGGTACGCGTGGCGAAGGAGCTGGGGCCCCTCGGGACTCCGGGGACTTCCACTTTGTACACCCTGCAGGGATAAATCTTTTCGAAAAGCCGTGTCCACGGTTATGGACGACTTGGGAATGGACGCTGATCATAGAATAACTTTAACGGAATGATTAAAAACTGAGTACTAGAGGTACTACTTCACGAATGCAAGGTTGACTTCCTCGAGGGTGATTCGGGGAGGTGCCTTTGATGAACAGGTACAATGATGATGGTGATGCTGAGAAAGGTGATACAAGAAAAGAGTTACTTCTTACCCCTCTTTTAAAAGTATTCTGAATAGACGATGCCATGGAGTCTTGTTTTATTAAATAAAATCAGCTTTATGCAAAAGAGCCATAAAACCTTTGAAAGCCAATCATGGAGCATATATTTAGCTCTTAATCTTGCGAGTTCGTCGAACTCAACGTCGTTTGCTTATTTTCAGGAGAGGACTTCACCGACCTCGAAGGTGGGTTCTTTGTGGACGTCGACGAGTAGTCTGGGGTTCCCAGGTGGCAGCTTGGGACATCCTGGAACAGCTGGCGCTGTGATGTTTATTTGTAGGCCTCTTAGGCCATATTTGGATCTTGTTGTTTAGAACAACGCCCTTCGCTTCCGCATGTTGTAATGTTGGGTCTGTGACCTCTGTTTGTCTTTTGCTATCTTTCTCTGTATAAGAGTTGAACTATATGATTTTTGTGTCGTAGAGTCTGTGATGTGCCAGTTGTTCCACAAGTCTTGATCTTACTATTATGCTTTGATAGTTGTGCCTGTGTTGAGGCATCAATCGGGGTGTTGCGTTGTCTGGAGTGAGGTGTACCCAGCAACGCCTGCCAAAGGTTTTGGCCGGGGATTGGTAAACCCGTAACCTCCGGTTGTACCGCTTAACCGGTGACACACAGCATCACTGTATAGCAGTCGGGTCAGGGCGCCACAACCTGGCAGCGACCCCGCGCCGGTCAGCCTCCCCTGGCCCAGTCCTTTTTAATGGCAGGGGATAGGGACGGGCAGCCCCCACCTACCCCCACCCACTCACTTCACTCCACCACCGCTCCCTCTCCGGCGACCAAACCCCTCCCAAACCCTAGCCCTCCCGCCGCCCAGCTCGCCGCGATGCCGCGCCGGTGGTGGGGCAAGACCAAGAACGACCACGAGGCCTCATCGTCATCAGGCCGCCGCCGTCGCCGCATGCGCACGCCCACCCCGACGCCATCCCTGAGCGTGCGCCCTTCCCCGCCGTGTTCCAGCTCGCGCCGCCGGGCGCGGCGGTGCGCGACCGCGTCTACGTGCCCAAGGAGGACTGCCAGTGGTACTGGGACCACGCAGTCCCGTTGCCGTGGCCAGATGCTAAGCTCCCAGAGCATTGGCATCTGAACCCGCAGCGCATCCCGGTGCCCCCGATACCGATGAGCGACCGGGCACGGGAAGAGGAGATCGAGCGCCGCCACCGCCGCCTCCCCCCGAACTCCGGAACGACCCCGCGTTCGCGGCCACGTCCCGCAACTGGACGGAGTGGTTCCGCGACGAGCACAACCTGCGGCGGCAGGCGCTGTACACGAGGGCGCCGACGCCGCCATCTGGGCGATGGTCTCCGCCACCGCACACACTGCGCCGCGACGCGCCGCCGGTGCCGAGCCGCCAGATGCGGATCGGGTCTCCGCCACCGCCCCCTGCGCCCGTGAAGACGGAGCCGGAGCTCACGGAGGAGGAGCAGTTGGAGGCCATCAGGCTGGACTCCCTCAGGACAATGGCGGAGGACGAGGAGCGGCGCTGGGCGCTGGTCCTCGCCCAAGTCGCCGAAGAGCAGCAGGCGGCGGCGGAGGCGCAGCAGGCGGCTGTCCTCGAGCCCCAGGAGCAGTGGTACGAGGACATGGAGGTGGAACTGCCGCCTCCGCCTCCGCTGCCGCAGGGGATGATCCCGCAGCGGTGGGTCTTCAACGGCCACGACTGGGAGGTCGCACAGGAGGCGCAGGAGCCGCCGGCCGCCGTCCCGCAGCGAGGAGGGCCGCCGGCGCACCTGTGGCAGGAGCCGCCGTACATCATCCTCGATGATGATGATGATGATGAGGAGGACAAGAAGAAGAAGTAGAAGCCCGCGAAGGGCAAAAAATTTAGGCTAATATTTTTATTTTGAAAATATTATGTAAACAGGCCGTTTGTGGCCTATCTCCCCTAACTATCAATGAAAAAGGCCCATATAGGGCCTGCTTAGTTGCAAAAAATACTACAGGGCGGACTTGATGCGTCGCCCCGTTGGGGGCACTGGCACCCAGGGCGGACAGGGCCGGACTGGGCCTGTCTTTTTGGCGACGCAAACGGACCAAACGCGGACCAAACGCGCGTCCGTTTGCGTCGCCCCGTTGGAGTCATCCTTAGTGCGTTTGTGTTGATTACCGTGGTGTGTGTGGTGGAGTAATCAGGTTTCCGTTGTGATGTGGGCAGTGCCAGTGAGTCAGTCGGTCGGGTCGGCGCTCCTGTGATCTCTGCGCTTTGCGCGTAACCATGTGCGTGGACTAGATTATAATCAATTCTCTTCTGGTAACACGGACAGTAATACAACCAATACGTACGGTAGATGGCCGCCAGCAAAGAATAGAGCAAATCAGCTGGTAATCCACTTCGGCTCATACAAGCATATGGTCACATTGGTATAAACAAATCTGTGTCGAAAAAAAGGTGGAATAAAATCCCGGGAGTATATCCAGACATGACATTCCATGTTAGCACATAAAATTTCACAAAAATAAGAAAAATAGTTGTGACATGTGCAAGAATGGGATAATAATGTCTCACAAAAATCGTTTTGTAGCACGACAATTAGTCTTTTTTTTTAGTCAAGCCACATAAAAATGTCATTTTTCTTTTGAAATTGGTGCCTGAACATAAAACAATAGGATGTTTACACCTGACTTTTTTTCTTCTTCAGATTTTTGGAATTTTTAACATATTTGTTTTTGAGTTCTACTCCTATGCGCCAAAACACCACCTCCGACATCAACCCTCTTGTTTTATCGCAACAAGATGGCCACATTTTAGGCGTCAAAAACAGACTGTACGAACAAGCATTCTCTGTGAAAAAAGGGCATGCCTGTATGATTCTGTAACCCATGAATGTACCACACACACAGCACGACTACGTACATCCAGGTCCACGTATTCAGTCGCCTCTGCTCCCGTGCTGCGAGTACTGGACGTACTCCGTCCGCAGCATGTCGAGCAGCTCGTCGTCGAGCCGCTCCAGCTGCCCGGAGTCCCGCAGCCTGGGGTACAGTGCGCCACGCTCCTCACCCCAGCCTCCACCATCTCCCACTGGCCCAGGCCGGCCGCGAAGGCCACGAACTCAACAACAGCGGCGGCGTCCGTGCTGGAGCAGCTCAGGCAGGACGCGACCGCCTCCAGACTCTCCTCCTTCACCCCCTCCATGAACCAGAATTCGGCCAGGGAGGACAGCTCCGCGTAAGCGTTCAGGTGGGAGAGCTGCTCTTCGCTGCCCATGTTCTTCCACCGACAGTCTGGGGTGATTTTGGGCAGCTCACCTGAGTAGAACCATTGGACCAGTTTGTCCAGGGCTTGACGTCCCAGCGGAACCTTGATTACATCGGAGAAGCTGCATGAAATAGTTCTCATCAACCACATGAAAAATGTTGGCCTAAACTGTGGTATTTTTAAGATACTATAGGAATGAAAAGGCTCACCTCTCATGCATCCCAGAGTGAAATAATGCCCGGAGATAACCACAGCTCATGCTCAACACGATTTTATGGCTATGAACATGCGGAGTCGATAATTGGCATGACCCATGGTGGCACTTCATTTCCTCATTTGACTGAGCCTCCAAGATTATGTCCCTGAACAATGAACATAAGAATGCACTTCAGGACAAGGTAACAAAAGTTAGACAAAGAGCAAAATTAATATAGAAGATAGCTATGATCTGCTCCGAGGCTCTAGTCAATGAAAGAGAACTCTCCAATGACAGCCACCAAACCTTATAAGATTAGATACTATTTGGGACAACTACTAAAAAGAACATAGTTTGCTCAAAGGTTGGAACCAATGAACTGTGCAAGTTAAGGCCAAACTTACGAGAATGAATGCTCAACTGGCCCAAGTGCTACAGAAAGATCATAACTGGTATAATCGGAGTACCATCTGGGTTGCTCTTTCTGAAGCATTCCTTCCAACGGTTTCAAGTGACAATACTTCGCAAGTGTTCTTACTGGTTTAACAATATCATCATCTGCCATCACAAAACCAGTATATGTGTACTCCAAAATCTTCTTCAAGGCGCGACTATCTACACGGTCAGACATTTGAACTCGATACACTGATTTGCCCCATTCATCTGTAACTTTTCCATTGCTGCCAGAAAGAGATTTTACAGATGGTAACAGCTTAGGGCACCTTACTGATATGATGGCGGTATGAGCATGTAGAGATTCACCATCTGAAAGCAACAGTTCCAGATCAGCTAACTCGTTATCATCTAATGCACTTCTCATTTTTTCGCCCAACTTGCTTGGAGAACCACAGAGGCCAAATAAACTCAGGATGTGTGCAATATAGAGCTTCGGCCCCGAACTCAAGCTTTGACATAGAGCACGTTGAAGAACTTTAAGAAAACCTTCAGTATACTGATCTCTGCAATTATGGCACAGAATCCCAACATCCAACTTCCTTTTACAGTGAACACAAACTGAAGTGGTGCTCTTCAGAAGATTAAATAGCACTACGAGACCGTAGAATAAAACAATGTTCTCACCATCCCACTCTTCAACGGGACAACAACAACATGAACTTCCATCAAAACAAAAATGAAGATGGGAAGTGACTTTGGACCTCGTAATATGTATATGATTGTGCAGACATTCCTTGATAATGGAGGACAATACATTTACAGGATTGCTCTTGCTAAGGAGATTATGGTAAGGTTGTGACAGCACCAAGCACGCTAGGTTCATGAGGTTGGTCATAATTTTGAAACTGTCAAAAGATGCGGCAACACTTCTGGTAGTATTTGATTCTAATGAGGACAATAGAATACTCAAATAGCCATCACCTAAACATGGAACAACTTCTGATAGTTTAAAACTTGCCTCTGACCGAATATATCCATTGGGAGAGAGCAGCATCATCAGAACTGCCCTTAGCGCCGGCTCCTGCACATCTTTGGACAATTTCATGGGGCTGCTTTTGTAGATAACATCTGCTGCCAGCAAGCTGCACAATAACAGCAGGATTAAAATGTGAAATGGTGCACAAAATTTAGATTTAAGTTCATAACGGTACTGAAAGAAAACTATACTAAAGCAAATTAACACTCAGGTGGGACAGTACCTAGTACCTACCAAGCACAAGATATCAGTGCATGCATATGACCTTTTCCTTTCCTTACAGAAAGATACTCGTCACTGCAATGCACCACTAGATAACCGAGGATATCCCAGACGTATGGATGTATATCCATGAAGTTTTTGGAAACCATATTGAATAGCTCATCATGGCTCAAAATTTGATAGGTTTGAGTTGAAGAGATGCCGCAGCCGGTAAGAATGCTATATAATACTTTATCAATAGCATTAGACCAAAAGCATTGATGATGATTCCCAGCATAACGGAGGACCAGCAGTGCAGTACGACACCCCTCTGTTACTAACAATTTTTCATCCTTTTTAGACATTGCATTGATTATGCCTTCAACAATAGTCTGGCAATGTGAAGTCATTAACTGATTACAGCCCTTCGAAGATCTCTGCAGATGATAAGACAATGTTGATGTTTGTTAAAAAAGACAATACAAGTACAATTCATATGTTATAATAGTTTTATCATCGAATTGAAATGAATGCAACTCTCACCAAAAGAATCTGGCAGAATTTCAACGCTTCAATTCTAGTACTGCTGGATGGGCCGTTCCCACAAGCTCGGAAATCTTAGTCATTAACACTTCATTATTGAGAAGGATCATTGCTCCATGGCCACATAAAGCTGAGTTACAGTACAAATATTCAGGAACACATTAAGAAGCGAAGCAGAAGAACAAACTTATTTGCAAACATTAATACTGAAGTCAATGAGGAGAATTACCAAACAGATGTACCTAAAGCAGCATACAGTCTAATCACTTTAGCAGCAACTGTTGTTTCAGTGGCAACACAGTAATGCGCTAACTTTGCCATCAAGTTGCAGTTACTCCATACATGGTATCTTGAAGAAGGCCAAATCCATAGTATGGTTCTTAGCAGCGATATCATTTCTGTCAGATAATTTAGTGGATGTACATCAAAAGTGTAGCTCTGTAGAGCAGAAACAATACTTGCAACTGCATTGGTTCTGTCCAAGGCTTCCCAAATTTCTCTATGTGTTGACCCTCTAGCTGTCACTAGGCTGTTCAATATACAATTCATTGCGCTTGCGCACGAGATAGCTGTAGGCAACTGGTCAGCCGATAATTGGCATGAAAGGGGCCTAACAATCTCCAGGATTGGGTATTGGCGAATTGAATTTCCTATGCTGGAAACTAATTTTAAGGTCACATCTGCCGCTTGGATCAGAATCGAAACGTTCTCTGTTTGAAGAGCAACCTCCAAGAGTACGAGAATATCTGAAACTGATTCCTGGTTAAAAAATAAATAAGGTGGTTAGAACCAAGACCGTGTGATTTTCATGACTTTCCCTCGATGTCCAAGATCGAGTCCTGGTTTACCTTTATAGGAGGAAGACGCAACATTTCATTCGACAAAGAACTGAGAAAAGGAGCCACTGCTTTGAGCGCGTGAGACTGAATGCCAGCATCAGTAGACTGCCATTTCTTCGCCCTGTGGCCATCAGACCTATCATGACGGTAAGTACAAGAGCTAAGAACATGCATACATTTCAAAAGGGTGGGCCCTTCTGTTCAATGAAAATCCTACGGCGGGCAGCTGGTGCAGCGACAACTTGACCGTTGCTGCTATTTTGCTCCTAATTACTAATCCCTCCTCATATTGACACGAAAAGAGCGCCACTTAATTTGGAACGGGGGGAGGTAAATGTGTTTGCCAATTGGTGGATCTTTCATCTAACAGTACTTTGTGATGTGACCCTCGTGTCCTATCTGTGCCATGACTGAATCCGGCAGGACCGGGGCTGCTGCAATTTGTGCTAGGCCTTCTATTGACACTCGTACAATCGTTACGCTGTCGATATTTGTAAACTGGCCACAAAACTATAGGTTCTCGGCTTCTAGCGTGTTCCAATCTAAGCCGAGGAACACGCCTTCCCTATAGAACGCACATGTTTGCAAAATTGCAGGTGTACAACCATAATTTAGTCCTCCAATTTTGACTAAAAACAAAAAATTGCTACCAAGCTAGAATTATCTAGGCTGAAATCCACCTTCCCCTACTCGCGGATATGGATCGGGAACTGGGAGCGGGGGCCCGGAGGCTGCAGATTACCTCGTGAGGCCGAGGGAGAGGGCGTCGTGGAGGCGCGCGCGGAGGGAGAGCACGCGGTCCGTGAGAAGATGGTCTCCGGCGCCTCCGCCCTTGCTCCTGCTCTTCTCCTTCCCCGCGGCGGCGGGCTTGGACGCCGCTGGGCGCATCGTGTCGGGAGAGGACGCCGGCGGAACACGACGGAGGAGAGAGAGGAGAAAGGCAAGTCTTCGACTGTAACTTGTGAGCGGGCCGGACCCGTCTCAACGGAGGTGGTTAGTGGGCTGGGCAAAGCCGATGTACAACTCCCTATGATCCTAAACCGTGTCAGAAGTTGCGGAAAGTGTTTCTTTCTTCTTGTGAACAGGCAATTATTTTTATATAATTAAACTTTAGTAAAACATGTATGTATAAAAAAAAATCCCAGTGCCAGTTAACTCTAGAAAAACCGAAGCATGCGAACTTATGTGTCTTTTGTATAACACAATTACGAGTGTTCTTTCTAAGGCTACTAGTACACGTGCACGTGCAACGCACGTATCTAAACTATTTATTAAAGAATAATATGTTTTATCTTTTTTATTAGAGAAGCAAGATTAATGTATGAGAGATCTTTTGAAACCTCCGTCTCAACCATAGTCGGTTACTCCTCCTTCGGCAAGCCTCCCTAGCGTTGGGAGGGGTGGAGAATCTCTCCTATCTAAAAGATATGATTCGTTCCACATTCTGCCCATACCTTTCGTCCAACCTTCTCGCTATTTTTTTCTGGATAATCAATTCTGAATGGTTTAATTTTGACAGTCAACGAATCAACAATAAATTACTAGTCACAATCAGCATTAATATCTCTTCTCTCCTATCTACTCCCTCCATTTTTGTTTGTTGGGCGCAGCTCCAAAACCAGCTTTTTTCATAATCACACCGAAATTAGGCGCCTCTCATTAACTGCCCTATTAACTTGGGCGCAAGTGGCCTGCTTCGGTTACTCTTCATCAACGCATGAGCTCCCGCATGCAATGTGAACATCAGTGTGCATGCAGTGTGAACATGCGATGGTTATGCGATGTTACTGGACGCGGTGGTTACCAAGCGTTGTTTTAGGAAATAATTAGGCGCAACTTGATCTCCAGCGACGGTTTAATTCCTGCCAATGGTACGTAACCTTGGGCCCAACAATTCTGGAGATACGCCCTTTAGGGCCTGTTTGATTCAAAGGATAGGAAAATTAGAGGAATAGGAAAAATGGAGGATTGGGATGGCATGTACATTAGAATCCTACAGGAAAGAAAACAATAGGAATGGACACAAGTGCTTGTTTGATGGCAGCGTAGGAATTTTTTAAAGAGCTGAGAGCTAATGGAAATTTTCCTGTGGAAGACACTAGGGAAACCTGCGTAGGAAAAAATCCTATAGGTTCTATTCCTGCATATCAAACAACGTTCGAAGGAAAAATTCCTATAGGTTCTGTTCCCGTGAAAATCCTGTGCCTATCCTTCAATTCAAACGGGCCCTTAAACTGTGATGGAGGGAGTAAAAGATACGATTCGTTCCACATTCTGCCCATACCTTTCGTCCAACCTTCTCGCTATTTTTTTCTGGATAATCAATTCTGAATGGTTTAATTTTGACAGTCAACCAATCAACAATAAATTACTGGTCACAATCAGCATTAATATCTCTTCTCTCCTATCTAAAAGATACGATTCGTTCCACATTCTGCCCATACCTTTCGTCCAACCTTCTCGCTATTTTTTTCTGGATAATCAATTCTGAATGGTTTAATTTTGACAGTCAACCAATCAACAATAAATTACTGGTCACAATCAGCATTAATACTCCCTCCATTTAGTATTACCATGCGTTCTAGCTTTTTTCTAAAATAATTCCCTTTTACTTTACGTTCTGAATTTTTTGCCACTTGATTCCCTAATGTGCCCTCACAATTAGTCTTAAGAAGCATTAAATATTTCCATAAATCACTCTCTCTCCGGCCGTTTCCTCTCGTGGAGAGTAGCGCACGCAGAGATGAAATTTAAAAGAGGTGGAGGTGAGCCGACGTAGGCCAATGCATGCAAGTCTTTGACGACAAACGGCTGCCTTTATTTCTGACCAGCGTGCTCACACCAGGTATAATTTAGTCCATCAATCAACTCTCTAATTTAGCAGCTCCTAAGCCTTACTTGGTATCCGTGTTTAGCCCAGAACGCATAGTAAAAATAAACGGAGGGAATACAATAGGAAGCTCCTCTGCAGCATGAAGATCAAATCAGCAAATTACACGTAGACGGGCAAATCTCTTCCTCCCCATGCACTGGTTGAAATCACGGAAGCGCGTACATAATTTGCGTCCAAAATTTTCACTCAAAGCACAATTACTGACAATGGCGTAATGTATCGACTCATCTTCTCTCATTTCCATCTATCTCAAACAATGGCGCAAAACCAAAACGTGAAGATGATGGCCTGCACCCCGAGGGTCGCCGACCGGCGTCACTCGATCTGGTCTCCCGACCCCGAGTCGGTTTTTTCGGAGTACAAGAGATCTTCGCTTTCGTCTCTCCTCTCTGTACATATCTCTCCCTCCGATTGGCCATCTAATTTTGACCTACTCCACCTGTAAGTTGAGGTCGTGATATGGGGAGCGACATATCATGTGTAGATCCATTCTTGTTTCCATCTCCATATTCATATACGGAGTAATCACTTTGCCCGTATGCGCCTTTTCTCTTTCAAGTTTGGAGTAACACAACATGTCCAAATCTGATTTTTTTGTGTTCATGTCGATTTGACTGTTTATTCACATGTCCAAACATGATCTGTGTTTGGCTATGTTCACCCATCGGAGTTATTACCTGTGTTTTATCCCAACCTTCGGTTGCAACTTGCAACACCATGATCACAATATGTTTTTCGTATCAGGTATCTGGCTAGAAACCCTTTTACCTCCATGGACAACAATTATGATCGCATCCGGTTCTACACATCACTATACTGCCTTCTCGAGGGTACCCGTTGGGTCACGCACATTGTGAGTTCAATTTATATCACGCATATTGAGTCCCATTTAGTTCACGCATTTTGCAGTTCAAAAATTAGCATGTGTTATAAGATTCTTCCGTTGAATTTAATGAAATTTTCTAAGATAATATGTTCACGCCCCTTCGGTGGAATCAAGTGAAATTTCCTCTTTATGTAATTCAGTGAAATTTTCTCTCTCGCTTTTCAAAAGTATATCTCCTCTTAGTGCTTCATTCTTATATATCTTTATTTGTCAAGGGTATATCTCCTCTTATACTGCTTCAGTCTTTATAGCTTCACGAAATAACTCATCTAGATGTCACACAAAAATACCTTTTTATGGTCAATTTAATGATATTCCTAGATACGGGCTAACAATTGTTATTTCAAAAAAAAAAGACCAGGTTATATTAGTTTGCAAGGAAAATAGGTAATTTTCTCTCCTCGTGAAAAAAATGGGACATGGTAGGTGGGATCTTCTAGCTTCTGTACAGACTGCATGCCTTTTGATTAAGCAGCCGACACATTAAACATGCCAATGGTAGTGCTGGGATCTAGACAACTGGCATATGATCCGGTGAAGCTTTTCATATGGTGGAGTGCTGGTGAAGCTACAGTGAGATTTTTCAAGCACTTCTGAAACTGAGCCGCGGAGAAGTAAGAAGTGAAGACCTTTCCCGGGCGATGAGCCACCGAATTGTGTGTATCTTGGAATCATTGTTGAAGTTTATTTTGCAAAAAAATAAAATACACCATTTATTTTATTAAACAAAAGCATGTTGAAAAACATTATTCTATCTAAAATATATTGTTTTTTTGGCTCGATAAAGATAAGTTTGTTTTTAATATGTAATAGTCTAAATATAGAATATAACAAAAATAATTTTATCGAAGGGTTGATATTCTTCGAAATGTAACATTTAATAAGGTTCAACCCGTAGCAACGCACGGGCATTTAGCTAGTCTGATATATAAGTGAAGTTTTCAACAAAATGACTATTTCCAATAGATTGGAATAGGGTTTTACTAGTCGTCTTCTTCTACAACGGAGATGGGTTGGTCTACAATAAGTAATCCTTCGGCGACAATGAGATCACTGTATTAACTCAATGGTGGTGTTGTTCAAATATTATATTTTTCTAGGTATGGTTCTTCAGATCTTGATTCGCCATATCGATTTGGGATTTTTTTTCTCTTGATTGCCGCGAGGAGGATTGTGCTTGCAATATTTGTCCCGGCTAATACGTCCCGACAATGGTGATTTGTGTTCTCGACTTCCAACGATGTCGACTAAGTTGTTCGGTAGCCTTTTCCTGAAATATCTTTGTTGGTACTCTTTTCGATTTTGGTTGATTCCTTTAATGGTTGCGCACGTGCGGTCATGAAGCGTTGGCATTGTGGTTCAAAATTAAAATTATGGTAGAATCTTTGCTGGTATCCATAGTTCTATGGTTTAGTATCTTTGTCATTGTTTTACGGCCGCCTTCACATAAGTAGAAGACTGCGTCATGCAAGTATAAATGGATTGAAGATCTCGACAATTTGTTCTTCTCTTTTAGTGTTTTGTTGTAATCGGTGTAGTCAGCTCATATATCTCTACCGTGTACATTTTGCTCCTACAGTATATCATCATTGTGTAGATGGTAAAAAAACGAGATTAATTATCGCGTCACAAAGAAAATCACGGAACCGTGGAGAAGCTTCTGGAAATAAGAAACCCAAAAGGGAAATTATGCTAACGGAGACTGCGTGGTGGGGCCGAACTCCGCACCGCCTTTAGGTATCTGTCGCATCCGGACACTCCGTCGGTTCGGCGCACGCGTCGTAACCGAGTCGAGTCTCTTCCCTGATCTATAAATACTGCGCCTGATCGACTCCTCTTGAACCGACCCAGCCCCTAGATCGATCCAGATCAAGAAAAATCTCCGCAACACTCCGCCAAGGTATGCGTCCTTCTTCGCGATCTTCTCGCATAGTATATCTGTTCGATATTTTGATTTGCATCACGTTGAATTTCCGTCGATATATTACATCTTCAACTTGTTTTCCGTGCTTTCGTGTTGTGATCTAGTTTAGTGGCTATATGTAAGATATGTTATTTAGATCAACACTGATCTACTATCGGCGTAGATTAAATTCACTTGCCGAGTTGGTTCACCTAGCTAGATCGAGTTCTTCTGTTGTAAACTTGTAGGTCGATATATATGCAGTCTCCATCTATTATTAGCTGATCTTACATCCGTGTAGATTTACTTTGAACGCCATATTGTAGATTTGTAGTTGTACCTCATGGACTCTCTGCAACTTGTTAGCTAGTTTGATGTATTTTATTATGAACCATCTACCCTAAACACATGGTAGTCTGTAGATTCTACTCAAGTCTCACTGTAGTCTCATTGCTCTACGACACATACTCTGCATGCCTCTTAAGGACAGCAGTTTTACTCTTACATAGTCTTCTGAGTCGTATTTCTGATTAACTTGTACCTGTATTATCCTTACCGTCAATTCGATGTGTTAGCAGGATCTTTTGATCTAAAAAAAAGCAGGACCTCTGAATTTTGTACTATTATAAGTCATGTTGTGGTTGCTACTTATTGAGTTAAGATGAACTTGAGATGAATTCAAATATTTGAATTGTCGTCTTATTTGCTTTGAGTTGATTGATCTACTTTTATGCGGTCTCTTGATTTTTCCACATGAACTTGGTGTCTAGTGGCTAATCTTACTTCGTTTGCATTTTTTCCTCCACTATGCAGATGCAGATCTTCGTGAAAACCCTTACCGGCAAGACCATCACCCTCGAGGTTGAGTCGTCTGACACCATCGACAATGTCAAGGCGAAGATCCAGGACAAGGAGGGCATCCCACCGGACCAGCAGCGTCTGATCTTTGCCGGCAAGCAGCTTGAGGACGGCCGCACCCTTGCAGATTACAACATCCAGAAGGAGTCTACCCTGCACCTGGTGCTCCGCCTCCGTGGTGGACAGTGAGCTCTTTGGAATATAGTTTCATAAGTATGCTGTGCCTGGTGGATGTCCGTTGAAGTTGTCGTCTATTAGATTTGGTTCTATGCAATGTAGTAGCTTGGTCTCTGTGGTTCTTAAACTGAATCTTTTATTACTCCTTACGATCTGGTTTCTCAAATTTCTCTCATTGAGGCTGCTTTATGCTTCTTTCTACAATGTCTCTAAGTGAAAGTTACATGATTTTGAATGCAAGCTTTCTTTATTAACAAGCGGATCTACTATTATATATCCCGGACGAGCTATTCTACTACGAAATAGTTAAGCGTTGTATTACTCGCGACTTTGGCGCCACCTGCTGCACCGACAGTTTGAATGCTGCAGCGTGTTAGTGTTTTCACTTCACTCCTGCAAGGATAAGAGGTCCGTTTGTTGTATGGGTTATTAGGAGGTGACTATGCGAGCTAAACAACAAAAATGTTAAATTTATATGTGTAGCTCCAAGGTAAGATTTTGGGAGCACGGAAGTTTTGTAGCTTACCGAGTTACTTCAGGTTCTGTCACCTGATAACTAACGTATCTTGGCATGTGCAAGCTCCAACGGAGATTTCATACAGTTTTCTAGCCATGGTGCACTGTTGATTTTCTGTGTGAACCACAGCCATGTGTAACTCCGAGGATTATGCAGGTTAGCAGTTGAGGTCTCACTGCCAAATGTCGTACAGGTAGAACTTAATAGGCCACATACCTGATTATTCAACACATTGCGACGCCATTGGGTGCCGTTCTACCTCTTTGGAGGCGTGGCTGCGGTCCCTCCTCTCCACCCCGACCCGGCTCCCGACGAAAGTCCAAAATCCTCGATTGGGCGGCGTCGACGCCTTGAGCATCGTGTCCTCCTTGGAGGCGCCGTCTGGGGAGTCCTTGGACTCGGGTGAGATGAACAGAAGGTGGAGCTTTGGGTGGCTCCCCTGCTACCCCTTTCCTCTGCAGTTGCGCTCGGCGCTTTCCTGTTGCTCTTTGGTTGCTAAGGGCAGCGATGTCGAAGACGGCGTGGTGCTCAGTGTCAAGGTATGGCGTGTTCTGGGGCTCCTTCGGATTTCAAGTCCAGCATCTCTCCGCTCTCGGGGGAGCGTCTCTCATGTCCGACGGCGCCTTCGTCAAGGCGAGAGGGTTGGGGCCCTCTTCGGCGCCTTCGTCAGGAAGATGTTCTGCTCCAGCTCTTGGTGCTTCTCGCTCACGACATGACCAAGGCAGTGCCCTAATGCCTCTTCTACGTGGTGTTATTTCCCTGGAGTTGCTGCAGTCTTCACTTCGGCAAGCGGTGCTTCATGTTCTTCGTTTTTGTGCTTGCTGTTTAGTGTAGGGTTGTAAGTTGTCCAGTGTGCACCCTTGTATCGTTCGGTCACGGTGGTGATCGGTTCTATTAGTTGTAATGGTAGCCTAATGGTAGCCTTGTGTAATTCCTAGCCAGTTGATGGCTTCGTTAATTCAAAGCCGGCTCGTCTCGAGCCTACGTTCTAAATCTTCTTCTTTGTTGTATACGTCGGTGGCTGCTAGCGCAGATCCGTTTTGGATCTTTACTTCCACCGTGAGGCATATTTACCAGAAATTCTCACCATTTTACCACAACTTTTTTCAGCGAACCATAAAATCAGTTGACAGAATCTGCAAGCTCCAAACTCCAAAATATACCGACACATTTATTCTCTTGTACTAGATCAGCAAAGTTGTGTGGAGGTATCCAAAACTAGCTATTAGCACTAGATAGGTTTATGACCAGCACTTTTGGCGACCAGCATGTTTAATATTTCTCTCGACCTTGTTCCGTTGTTTTGCATGAGCAAAGCTGCATGTCTCGCTCTCACTTGTGCACCTGCCGCAACCAGGATCTAGTTATCCACCTACGCAACACACCAATATATTAGCCCTCACAATCATGTGATCTTTGTGCTGAAACCAAGGGAGGAAGAGATTCTTTAGATTTGACCTACTGGCCACTACAGCTAGCCTTCTCGAAAGGGAGCGACTGAAACGGTTCTTTTATGCTGAGGAACATGGATGCATCATGCACTAATCTTTTTACCTGATTTGCATGCCCAGACTAAAGCCCGGAACACCAAAGTTGCCATAACAAATTTGTTTATTTGGCCTTCTCGTCGCGTTCATGTTCTCCTGCTCCTGCCTACCTTTCAAAAAGGCCAGACAGAAAGCACAAAGCCACATAGAAAACCCTGAAGCAGAAATGTTACATTGCGCATAACATGAACTCCCCATTGTGACCCTACTGGCGTCGAGCGTCCTCATGCTCCAACAGCTAAGTGTCAATTGCGTTCTGCTCCCGATGGCTCGACAGCGTCGTCCGATGTGGTGTCGCAGTCCTCTCCGGCAGGCCTGGCCGAGCAGCTGCGGGTGTGCCTGTCACGGGTTGAGAGTTTTCTGGAGCGGGCGGAGATTGCTTTGTGCAAGCTCTCTCTTGTGCCGGTTATGTTGAAGGCCATTCCTTCATCGTGTCCTCTTGGTGACTTTGGTGCTGGCTCCGCGGAGGATATGGGAGGGGAGCTCTATGGTTGTTACTCTCCTCGTGTTGGGGGTTCATCGTTGTCCGCCTTGCCCTCTATTCCATCTGCCGTTGAGGGTGAGAGTGTGGCCATTGCCGTGACCGTGGCTCCGATACTGCAGAGTACGCCCGAGCTTCAGGAGCATTGTGTGAGCCATGTTGTGTCTCTGTCGGTGGAGCAGATGAATGTGGACTCGTTGGCGACTTTGAGCTCGCCTGAACGATCGGAGGTAGTTTTCACACCCACTCCACCTCCATTGACACATGATGCCGATGTTCTCTTTGCAAAAGAGCTTTGCAGCCTGCTTAGCAGTGTGGAGGCTGCCATGCCTGGATCTGGAAGAGCCATTGCTTGCCTTCTAACAGGATCAACAATCAAGGGAAAAAATAAGAAGGCAAGCAAATGCAAGAAGGGTGGCGCCATTAGAAACAAGCTCGCGGTTGCTTGATGGATGATCTTCTGAGAAACTCGTTCTATAACTTTGGAGGTGTGCAGCGGTGTTCCAGCAGTGGCTCTATTTTGTTGTTTTAAGGGTCAGGGGTTGTGTTTATTGTGTGTTCGTGGAGTGTCTCGTATCTGCTCCTCACATAGCAGTTACGGCTTCTTCTCTCCGACATGGGTGGAGGGCTGGCCGGTCGTCTACGGAGTGTTGGGTTGAGCTTGGCTCCATGTTTTGTTGAGGTTGTGTGGGCTTTGCCCCGTGGTGTTCGTTGTATGGTTTTCGCCCGGTTTCTTCCGCTAATAAACCGGGCACCTTCTTCTTAATTAATGAATAAGGCAAAGTTTTTTGCCTTCGTTTCAAAAAAAAAAAAAAAACCAAGCACAGGACTATTCATTTTTATCCAATTTGGATTCTGACAGGCTACTACCACATGATATGCACCGAGCGAGCTAGTTGTGCGGGTTGGATCAGCTTGAGGGCATCCTCTCCTGTAGCCATCTCAGCCATGTGCTGCATTCACAAAGCCGTTAACTATTTATTCATCATCCCTGACCTTTGAGGCCAAGTGTATACAAGGCAAACACGACAGCTGGTCTGACTTCCTCGGTGTCAACTCAGCTTGAAGGCACAACCACGCTGCGCATCATCGGAACAAGTAGCCTCCCCCGCTCGCCATGTCCGACGTGGGGTTAGCTCCATCGCGCGCTTGATTTCTGGTGACGAAACTTCCGATCGCGCGCGCACGAAGCGGGCGATGTACTCCAGCTGTACAGCACATTAGTTAGTATACCCATGAGCACCGCTGGCATAGAGATCAGACACTGGTCAATTCGATCTTACGGCAACTGCACCCAAGTGGCCATGGCTGCAGATCGAGCAAGTAGTATACTCTGACGAAATCGCATCGGAACAAGTAGCCTCCCTCCGAAGTGTTGGCCGTTCTGAACCTTCCTGACGAAATCGCATCGGAACAAGTAGCCTCCCTCCGAAGTGTTGCCCGTTCGGAACCTTCCTGATCAAATAGGCATGATCCATCTTAAGCTTGAATTAGAACCGAGTTCTTCGTGATCTCCGTGGATCGTTCGCTCCATAGCACGTGATTCCTCCAACAGGAAACTCGAGCGACGCCAGATCTACGGACACCATGCGCACAGTGGATCACTGATGAATGCAGATTCGAGCGCAGCGATCGATCAGGTGTCAGCGACTTGATTATTTGCTTGTGATCGCGAGCGAGAAGAGACGACTCCCGGCCGGCCTTTTTTCATTACGGGCGAACAGTGTTATGTCTCCGGGGTAAACGAGACCATCGACCAAAACAGTGTTATGTCTCGTTGTCGTCTGGATCGCTGCAGGAGAAGAGTACAGTACGCTCGTGTGTACGTCTGCGCATTGCTGCTGCTACAAATCCGTATCCGTATGCCGTACAGGTACAGCAATTACCCTGGGCGTATATACATACTCCTTCCTTGTGTGCAGCCTACGAGCTGCACGAACGACTCCAAGTGAGGAATGCTACTGTTGCTCGAGCGAGCCTTTGCGCGGTTGCGCGCAGCGCAGAGGAGACGCACGACACGCACCACGTGGTGGGTCCCACCCACCCTCCCCATCTTCTTCCTCTCCTTTTCCCATCCTCTTCCTCCCGCACGCCGCGCAACACCAGCGGCCAGGCTGAGCCGGCGCCGGCGAGGAAGGAGTCCCAGGCCAAGAGCGTCGCCGGCGACGCCGGCGCGGACGCGCGGCGGAGAAGGCGACCTCGAGGAGCAAATCTCAAGCCGAGCCGAAGCCGGCGAGACGAAACTTAACGGGGGGGGGGGGGGGGGTGGGGGTGCTCGCCGGCGACAAGTTTTCTGGTGGTGGGGGGAGGGGTTTAGATGGATGGCCGGGGGCGGCGGCGGACCGGCGAAGGTGGAGATTGGGGCAGGGCGGCGAGGCGGCCACGGTAGCGCCGCTGGCCGCGGGCGGCGGAGGCAAGCGGTTCGGCCGGCGTCGACGGTGGGGGCGCACGGTTCCTTTTCTTCCTCGATTTTTTGTCGTTTTGCTGTCCGAAACAGCGCGACAGGAGTCTACCTTGCGCGCGCAAGCTAGCCTTGCCCGTCTTTTTTTTTTGAAGCGTGGGCAAAAGCTTTGCCCTTTTCGATTAATTAAGATAGAAAGTTTTTACAAACCTGGATCAAGACGAAACAAGAAAGCTCGCTTGGCCCAAACATGAAAATTAACGGGATTACTCTCCCGGCATTATTTCTCCAAGACGTTTCGCACCCGCGATGACCCAAAGCCTAGCCTCGGCTTTGATCTTATTGAAAACAACCGTCGGTGGCGCAAACTTATTCCGGAACACACGAGCGTTTCCCTCGTTCCAAATCTCCCAAGATGCGAGCAAGGTGATGGAGGCCAAGGCCTTGCGGCTTGGAGACGTCATCTTGAGCCACCAACTAGAGAGCGAGAGGTCCGACCATTGGTTTGGATCCAAAGCATGGATGCCAAGCCAATCCTTGATGAGGCCACGAGTAGTGTACCGGGGCTCACGCGTCCTGTCCTGCTCTGTTCGTAGACTAGAAGCTGGCCAGGCTGGATGAGAATCACTGATCTCTCCGGCCGTTCGTTCGTTCGTCCTGTGCGCGTGGCCTACTCTCTGCGGCCTACGCCCGGCTGGTGCTAACTCACTCTCACGATCATAATTCACAGCGCCCTAAGTTGCTGCTGTTGTGCCGGTCGGCCTTCGCAAAGTTAACGGAAAGGCCCAGCAGTTGTAAAGAATACCATGTTAAAGATAAGTCCTAGCCGGCCTAGCAAGGCCTATAATGCCTAAAAGGCTGACATTTCAGTACCAAATTCACAACATGGGCTGGCTAGAGCCCACTACCCATAGCTTCACACTAGATGCTCAAAACCATCTAAAAAATAGATGCTAAAAAAATGGCTTCACACACTAGTTTATTTCAACACGTGGCACACATTGTGGGCAGGAAGCTGAAGACCATGTCGGGAAACATTCCCGCTGACAACGTCCACTTCGATCTTACCTAGTAATTGTGTGGCATAAATGGTGCTAGTGGCGTGGAGGCGTCACAACACTAGTACTGTGTCACTGATATTTGTTACTAATGGCGCTAAAGTCCCACACCACTACAACAGAAGTATGCAGACCTTGGACATTTTTCAGGGTCTTTAGTTAAGGTAAGAGATGTGTACTTAGCATGAGGTTTTATTACATTCCTTTGCCACTTGGCCAAAAAAAAATCCCTTTTTTTTGCTTTGAATTACTAGTGAATTATAATTTATTTACTAATAAGCGACGTGCATATGCATTAAATGACATGATGTTTATAAAGAGTAACTTTTATCACATCCTTTAAGTAATCAAAGTTCCAAATGAAACAGTACCTGCAATATGAAAAATCATTTTTGTGTTAGGACTTGCATTATAAAGCAATAAAATTCATTTATTTGTGGGGCACAAGGGTGTATGCGAATTTGCATGCTCTGTTTTTGGGGTGCAAAAAAACATGTTAGATATTAGCTCCCTCTCTTATTTCATAATTAATAGGAATTGACATGTGTTACCACCATCCTTGATCTTTTAATCTTCGCATTCAGTTCGTATTCAAGTCCGAACTCCCTGAACTTCCGACATATAGCTTTTACATATGTAATTTACCCAGCTTTGATATTGTCATATACGGGACATGCTGCATATATTTCAAGACAACACATATTTTAGAATATTAATCATATTGGATTCTATACGCTATTTGTGCCAGCCTCCCAAGTAGTCTTGATATTTTCATTTTCACCCTCACGGGTAACCACTTCAGGAGTATCACTGTATATAGCAAGTCCCTCCTTTTAATATCTACTTATGCAATAATATCTTTCTAGAAAAATACACCAAATGCACTTTCTTGAACGGATCCATATTCCACCGGAACATTATCCATTAGTATCCTTCCTGAAACAAGTGCAGTTTGTTGTTCCTAAATAATCTCATGTAGTATTCCCTTCGTGTAATTCACAGATCGCAATTTATAGATTAGTCTTAGGTATCAACAAAATAACCTCAAATCTTTAAAAGTAGGAAAGATTGTTTTACACTTTTTCCCCTTAGATGTGACTTCTTGTAATGCAAGCGATCAATTTGATTCTTATGTTGGAGTACCCTTGTGTGAGACTATGACCTCTCACATGCTTGCCCATCCAACAGACTGTCAACTTATCTACGAGAGTCTACCACTAAAAAATGCATCTCCAAAAAACTCCTAATTTAGTGTAGGTCCACTTGAAAAAAAGGGCACATGGTTTCAATTAAATACGAACAATGCTACTGTCCCATTCTTTTTTTTGTAAACAATGCTTTCTGAAAGAAGGAGAACGAATTAACAACACACACTTTAGTCTTTGGAACACCAAAGTTTGGTCAAGATCCCATCTAGACTATTCCCAAGTACTTTGAAGCTTAAATACACAAGGGGCATGGACATATCGAAGCCCTTGCGGTGGTCTTTTGTGTCTTAACTGGTGAGCTGGTGTAGTGGTGTCGTGGTGGTGAAGACACGAGTAAAGCAGGTGAGTAGAGCACTAGAGCAAAATTTCTGTGTCGACCCCATAAAAGAAGCTATCACATGGGTGTCTACCCTCTCCACTGCATCACTAGTGCCCTAGAGATCAGAAAAGAGAAAGAAAAAGATTGAAAGGAAGAAAATTAAAGGGGTGCCGGTTCATGGAGATACACATAGTGCGAGTGGATCTTGTGAGGTTTGCCGTCGTGTCAAGCTACTGGCACTCTCACACTCGTACTCTCTTTGCGCTACTCATGTACATTTGTACATTACTGGCTGGATGTACGCTACGATCATGCATACATAGGACACCGAACGGCCAGCTAAATGCCCCGCAAAAAAAAAAGAACGGCCAACTAAATGTATGTGTCACGTACGTAAATGTGTCTTGATAACATCGAACAGACGTCAAACAAGAGCTTTATTGTAGCTTCGCTACTGGAAACAGCCTCATTGCCGAGTGCCACAAAGGTTATCGACTGACATTGTTACACAGTCAACAAGAAAGTAACTAGGTCGAATGTAGCCCCGATACACTCGACATAGCAAGTCACCCGATAATTGGGGCTCTTTGTCGAGTATTGCTTCGCTCGCACCTGGCAAAGACTACATGTACACTGTGCCACCACGACACTCTGCCATTAGGTTCGACACTTGGCGACATAATAGACTTTTGTCACGCACGGCCGCACCTGACAGTGGTTGTCGTATGTTGTGCCATTTTTAACGTAGATTTGGCCATATATACGAGAAGGGGTCAAAATATTATTGAGAGGATCTACTAGAGTCGCAGCTAGAAGGTTGGCCCTAATAGACAGGCAACTGCGATCGTGTTGTAGTTCCCGATACAGATCATCTAGTATAATTATCGGACCGGCTATTCGGAGCAACGACTTCAGGGTAATTAAGAGAATTCTCGAGACCATCAAACATGGCTCGCTTGGCACACATAATTTTAAGACGAGATCATGGATTCATTGGTGATTCCATATCCAATCTGTTTGACTGTCATGTAACTGGACATGTCATTTTATTTAGAATTCCAACAAAGAGATATTGCATGTTCTTCCAATTCCTATCCAATCTTGCTATTTCACTTTCCAAATGAAATGAAACGACATCATTTTTTTCTTTCAAATGAAATGAAATTATGAGTGTCTAGGAGACGAGAGTGAACCTGAAAATAAAAACGAACAAACAGAAAATGCTGCGGAGCGAAAGGGGGCAAGAGAGATACAGTGCTGTAGCAACAGCAGCGACCGGCATCAGTACCACGGCACGCACCATCTCTTGGCTTTTCTTGGCGGAGAGCGAGCACTCCACGGGCCCCAAAAGAGGCGTCTTTGGTGTTTTCTGAACCTTCTTTCCCTTGTCCTCAAATGGCGGCCACCACCTCCTCCCCACCACTCCTGCCCTAGGACCAGGACCAGCAGCAAGCAAGCTCGGTCGGTCCCCCTCTCTCTCTCCCTGCTCCCCTGCTCCGCGGCACGTGATCGATGGACGCCCGCAAGGCGCCGGCGCCGGCGCTCCTTTTGGCCGCCGTCCTCCTGCTCGCCGCCTCCGGCCCCGCCGCCGCGTCCTCCTCCTCCTACCACCCCGCAAGTGAGCCAGCCACCTCGGTTCTTGCTTATTTTTTCTCTTTGTTTCTTATCGTTTGGTTTCTTGGGCTGACTGGTACCGATTGTGCTGGGCAGAGCTCGTCGGCGGGCTCCTGACTAACACGGCGACGGCGGTGGTGAGGTGGCTCTGGTCCCTCAAGTCGACCGCCAGGACTGGTAATCCTTGAGCCGCCGCCGCCGCCGCCAATGGCGTTCCTCTCCACTCTCTGCTTTCGTTCCTGAATGTTTTTTTTTTTCCTTTTCGGGTGGCGATTTTCTGTGTCTGCACTCGGCAGCGACGGTCAAGACGGCGGCGGCGGCGGCGGCGGGGAGGTCCATGGTGAGGTACGAGGGCGGGTACGCGGTGCAGACGGTGTTCGACGGCAGCAATCTGGGGATCGAGCCGTACGCCGTCGAGGTCACCCCCGCCGGCGAACTGCTCGTCCTCGACTCCATGAACAGCAACGTCTACAGGGTCCACCTGCCGCTCTCTCCATGTGAGCATGCTTCCCGCTGCTTCTTCATGCCCTGAGTTACTCGTTTTATTGGGACTACTTACTTGGTCATCGTGGGATTTTGCTAAATATGGGTTCTTTATCCGTGCTAAATATGGCTGCTGAGTGCAGATGATGATGGTGTGGGGCATTTGGGTGATGTTGATGGTCTTTCTTGATTGCGAGATGTTTGATACTTTATAATTTTGCAGTTCACATCGTCACTTTCACTTCCCCTGTTTTAGTGGTTGAACAAACAGAGCAGATATTCACCTCGACATTTAGAGAAAAAAAATTACCTGCACATTTTGTAGCAGAATATATGGGATTATTAACTTTTCGCTAGATTTATTAGCCAAATCTCACAAGTCTGATGTGAAGATCTGTCATCAAAGTTTGTTGTGAGCAAATGCCATCAAACCATCTGCAGATAGCAGACCAAAGATCGTCGCTGGTTCGGCCGAAGGATTATCTGGCCATGTCGACGGGAGGCTCCGAGAGGCGAGGTTGAACCACCCTAAGGGATTTACAGTTGATGACAGGGGTAATATTTATGTTGCAGACGCTATGAACATGGCAATAAGAAAAATCAGCGATACAGGTACGCCAAAATGTCTCACGGTAGGGTCTGTGCACATGTTGTTGTAATGTATGGTCCCCCAAGCATCCTACTTTTACTTTTTGTACTAATTGAGTTTGTCTTTAGATGACTTTATTTTTGGATCTTCTGGAAGCATCTAGCATAAATGTCATTGTGGATTTGTAGCTTGTAATGAAGAGATTCATGACAAGTTGACTAATACAATATGCAGGGGTCACAACCATTGCTGGGGGGAAATCAGTGAGAGGTGGACACATGGATGGTCCAAGTGATGATGCAAAATTTTCTACTGACTTTGAAATCCGCTATATAAGCAGTAGCTGCTCCCTCTTGGTCATAGATAGAGGAAACCAAGCGATTAGGGAGATTCCACTCCAGCCCGATGATTGTGAATATCAGGATCAAGCTGGTTTTCCTCTAGGTAAATTCCATCTAATCTCTGCAGTAAAACTTTTCACGATAGAAATATGTTTTGATTTGAAAAAGACCCCTCATAAATTCAATGAGGAGGAATTGTTCCACTAAAACTACCAGTACTAATTACTTCAGGTTGAATGCTTACAGGTGTTGCCTTGCTTTTCGCTGCTGGTTTCTTTGGTTACATGATTGCGTTGCTTCAGCGCCGGGTTTTGGGAATGGTATCAACAACAGAGGTAGGCGCTCCATAGTCCATAGCTTATCTGTTATTCTGAGGAAACATCATGCACATTACTGGAAGCATAGATTGGTAACTTGGGCTGTGCTTATACTTGAGCATGGCTCTAAGGCCTGCTGTAAATCAGCAGAACATCACATGAGTATATTTCTGTCAGCCTTTGGTTCGGCAGTGTTGTCCAGCATCCTTTTGCCCCAACTTGTTAACCCATCATCACAGCTACTAGAACTATGGTATGTTGGTAACTTTAGAGTTTGTAATATAGTAACTTAAAATGGAGGCATATTTGTGCATCTAAACAGGTGGTCGAAAAGCTAAAGAAACTCACTGTTATGTCCCTGTAGGGTCAAGATCATAATTAATATAAAGATGAACACCTAATATATCGTTTGGAGCTACCCTCTTTTTATGCAGTAAATTATTACTAATACTTTTTGGGCAACTGAAATTTTATGATACAGGTACCTCAAACTCCTCAGAGACCCAGGAATGCAAGCATCCCTCCATATCAACCATACCAACCATACCAGCATCCGTTCCAGCCTTCTGTTCGCCCGCCACTTATCCCAAATGAAGATGTAGCTGGAAAACAGGATGCCGAAGAGGATTCTTCACCTCCATTGGCAAGTTCATGGGAGGAGCGAAATCATCTGTGTCAGAGATATTTTCCAGGAAGAGGCGTCCAACAAGACAGCACCATCCTCAGCAGCAGCGAAGAGCAAACCCTTGGCCAGTGCAAGAAAGCTATGCCATCCCACATGACGAGACGCCTCCACCTTTGGACACAAGAGCACCGACACCTCAGAAGAACTACGCCTTCATGACAACCGAGCCTGAAAGGGTTCAGCATGTCCGGCACGGTCAGCCTTATGTGAGTGGTTGGGATGCACGCGGCCCTCAGCAGCAGCCAGAGCACCATGTGTATCAGCAGCAGCACAGACAGCAGCTGGAGCAGCAGGTCTATCACCATCAGCAGCAGAACAGGCAGCGCCGGAGCAGCAGGCATACAGCCATCACCAGCTGCAGCAGCACCACAGGCGGCAGCAGCCAGAGCAGCAGATGTACCACCTGCAGCAGCACAGGCAGTACTCCGCCGGGCCGCAGACCTTCTACGAGCAGAGCTGCGAGACGACGAACGAGGTCGTGTTCGGCGCGGTCCAGGAGGTGGACAGCAAACGACGCATGGTGGAGATCAAGGCCGTGAACTACGGGGACACCTTCTACGAGCAGTACGGGATGCGATATCGCAACAACTACATCGGCTACAACGGGAGCAACAACAACTATTGACATCGACCACTTGCTGATTTTCTTTTCTTCTTGCCTCTTATGCTAATATGATTAGATCTACTGCCTGTTCATGTCATCCATGTCCTCTTCGCTCCTCGAGGCATGTACTAGAAGGAAGGCAAAATGGACAGCGTAGAATTAGTTACTAGTCCCCTGTCTTGGATCCATGGAATCGAAAAGCCAGGTTTTTTGTAGTGCGGCCCGATGAATGATGACAACAGGTTTATAGGCCTTTATTCTGTATGTATTTCACTCAAGGCTCAACTGCTTCGATGAAAATCGGAATCGACGGTTATCTATTACATTCCTAGCATCCATGGGTGGCCACTAGTTTCAACTTTCAAGGTGAATTTGCCTTTCTTGGACAATCACAGCAGTTAGACACCATGGCAGTAAAGGGTGATACTGATGGCCAGAAGTATGTGACTAATTTTATGGTGAGCCTTCCTGACTGGTGGCCTGGGATTGCTGGTTGTCGCTATAAATGCATCTCGTGGCAATGTTATTGAATATTTGTAGAGTTCTTCTGTGACGTCTTCGTGGTACCAATGAGAGTGATCACGCAGCATATGTTGCCATGGATGTAATGGAATGAAGATATGCATGATATAGACACATTCAAGGACTAAGTTATGGGCTACACAAGTCCGGTCCAGTGTGGTGACAATGAACAATAGCATGTTCCTGGCGTTACTAGGCAAAGTTTGACGCACAATAAGCGAAAAGAAACATGTTGCACCTTATTAACATGCGGAATGATTTACACTGAGAAACATTGGATTTAGAACAGACCAGTCTAATCTAATTGTTTGCTCAACTGATTTATACAACCATTTTGTAGAGCCCCAGTTTGTGGACCATGCCGCACGGTCTCAAGCCACCATTTTGTGAGCTTCCATCACTTTTGCTACCATCCGTACCTGTAGTTAGATCTCGTTGAACTATCACGCTAGCTATTCCGCGAATTACATCGCTGCAGTGATCATATGATTGCATACAAAAAAAACTCATCATATGAAAAATAGCTCTGGCGTCACTTATTCGTGAAGAAAGGCCCTCTTCTTATCCTGCCATTTCCGTATTAGCTGTCCATCTGGTAACTGTCCTCTGTTGATACATCAAGAAATGACCCCAGTATCTGAACCATCAAGCTACCAGCTGGGGAAAAACGGACAAAATAAGAATCATCTTCTCGTTTTCAGAACTACTCAGTACTTACTACCGTAAACGAAAGGCCTAGATAACTATCCAACTTTGCACTTTGACTTCTTTTGCACCATGTCTTTACAATAGTTACAAAATCTCATGCGAAAATGCTTTCGTATAGGAACCCAAATGGCATTTGATGCAACCTAACCCATATATGATTGAACTAATTGTTGGTTCGCCTGGACTTGGACAGTTGGTTGGAGAGCCAAATTATGCCTATGGTTCCAAGTACTACAGTGAGTATCCTTGATGTCTCGCACTATAACTAATCATGAATATTCATAACTGATTTTTTTAATGCTAAATATCGATAAGAACACGGTGACTGGTTTGTAAGTACCTATGATGAAGATAGCTCCTACAAGCCCTGTAATGCCCCATCTCTCACCGTGAATTACCCATGCAAAAGCAGCACCCCATACTGGTTCCAGGCCATAAATTATTGCAGTTTCTGTAGCTGATACATCACGCATAGCAACAACCTGAAGACAAAAGAGAAGTCTGAGAAAGAAGTATTCCTCAGAAAATTTAAACCTGACATCAAGACTAGCGCTTACCTCTGCCCATAAACAAAAGGTAGTTGAGAGTATGCCTGTGTATAGTATTGCTAGCCAAGGAAATGATGCCATAACAGTGAATAATTCTGTAGGTGTCTGTAATTTCAAATTCCAGTGTACAATGCTCCGAAAGAAGCATTTAACAACGAACGAGGCTGCCGCCACAAGAGCAACAACAACCACCTGATTTAAAACAATTGTTAAGAGTACTTACATACGAGATTAAAAGAGAGCATGAGATAAATACAAGACAAGGTGACATTTAGTCGGAAAACCAACCTGGCATCCGACAAGGGCTACAAAATTTTCTTTCTTCATATTTCTGACAATATGCTCGGTTCTGAGCATATGAATTGCGAAACAAAAGGCACTAAGGAGGGTCAGAAGATCACCAACCTAATGACAGTGTGGAGAGGCATGATCAACTAACATATTATGTGCAAGTTGTGCATCTATTGCCAACAAAATGAATCAAGGATCTGAAGCTCAAATTGTAAACAGTGACATACTAATCTTGACACGGAAAAATAAGACAGGCCATAAGACGAATAAGAACATTCAGAAAAACTTGTGGACCTGTTCATGTAGATTAGTCGACTTACACAGGGTGGAGAACCACTTAGCTCCAGAATACCGACCCCAACAATTGATAGAAATGCGCCAAGCCATGTATATGCGGGTATTTCTGCTCCAAGAATACCATCCAAGAAAGGGACAATGATAACCTGAACATGTTTGAGTAAAGAACATACAACATATATTACACAGAATAGTTTATTGGACTAAGCTCAAGAACAGATCTTACAGTGAGGGCAGAGATGAAAGACGCGCGACCAGCATCAGCTGTAACTAACCCAGTAGACTGAGCTACATAGGCAAAGGTTACCCAAATGCCCAGCTCTACTCCTCTAGTAAATACTTGCATGTCTCTGAGGGACTTTAGCAAGAACGGCACAAAAGGAATGGCCGCGATAGTGAAGCGTAGCATATTGAAAAGGTCGGGATCCAACATGGTTTGCGCGTCTTTAACAACAGAAATGTTGCTTGCTGGAAGAAAGAAAGACATAGTCAGTTAGCTGATTATTAAGGGGGAAAATCCAGTAAGTGGAAAATAAGAGCACTCATCAAATTCAAAATCGGCCAGCGAGACACTCGTATTGTTATCATTCCCATTTTCCACATCATTACATCACACTACAAAATCTTCTTGATTGATTTAGTTTATGCACCAAAAATGAGGAACACAAGTGTACAACAAGGGATGTAGCAGCATGGGCTGAGATACAAGAATAACACTCCATATTAGGGGATTTTTTGTTGGTCATGCTATATGGTTTCAAATTGAATACAAACCATTCGTTATGTGAGATTAGAAATCACAGAAGTTGTGCCTGAGATGTCCGTTTTTTTTATGTTTATGCTGCAACACATCAAATACGATTTAACACTAGTATAAAGTTATACATTTATGAATAATAAATATACGACGAGAGGCTATGTACGGTATGCACACACCTACATAATTCTGATGTATTTGAGATTACATAAACACTTGAAGCAGATAGTTGTTCGTGTCTGAGAAGAAGTTGCCATCTCTGTCAGAGATAACATCGAGCAGATGGTGTGCAGCACAGCATGTAGCGAGAAATCAGAGGTGCAGGGCGGTGCTCTGAGGGAGGCCGAATTGACCCGTACCAAATATGAGGGCGACCAGATTGAGCAGGATGACGCTCCTGGCCTTCCTGGGCACCAAGGACGCCGCCTTCCGCCACGCGGCGCGCGCCGGCCACCGGGGCGGCGGGAATGGCTCGCGCGTTCCTGGTGGCACCGCTCTCCGCCCCCAGCTATCGCCCAACGCCCTCCTCGAGCAGTAATACCGTTTCGGCGGAGGAAGCGCGGGATCCTCGGACGGGGAGGCGGAGGCCGCGGCGGAAGGCGGTGGCAGGAGGAGGTGGCGTCTGCTGGGTGACGGCGTGGTGGGTGGTATGCGGGGCAGAGGGAGGTGGCGGGGCGAGCGGGGTGGGAGTTTCGGATGCAGGGGCGCCATGGGCGCGGCGGGTTTGGAAGCTCCGAGAGGAGCATCTCGCCGGAGGAGGAGGGGGGCACGGCGGCGCGGCCAGGCGAGGAGAGTCGTGCACGGCGGAGCAGGCCCACGCGCACACCTCGCTCTGCTCCACACACCAACACGTGTGCGAGGATGCGCCTTCCAGTAACAACCCAACAAATTGATAAGCAACCACAGAACCATGCCTCAAAACCAAAAGGCTAGCTCTGAGAAATTAAAAATTTGTAGAGAGCCTTCACAAGTTCAATACTATAATACTTTTTGGGATGAACGTTAGGAATTTAACGTGTGAATGAAATTTGAAGTTTTCTAGTAGATTACAATCTCCACTACATCAAATCCACCTGACAAAAAAATACGATTCACTCATTTCAGTGGCCCTGAAGGCCTGAACACGTCGGATTTTTCATACATGTCGGATTAGTACGATGTAGATTTCGAATGTCGAAACAATGAATCACTTGTTTCAACCACCAATATAAATATCCCAGCTACGGAAATTCAATTTGGCACATGGTAGCATATGCTCGTGCCACTGAAAAATAACATTTTGAGATGCCAAAATATTCCGATTCTTTTTTGACATGTACATCTTGACATTTCATGTGCCCAAAATTAGTTTCGCGGAAAACCAACATTTTTATGGTCTGTGAAAAAACACAAAAAAGGTCTTGTGAAAAGTCTTTTTAGCACCAAAATTTTGCCTTTCTTACACAAGGAACAAAAAAATGTCGGTTTTCCATGAAACAAAACTTCGTGAGCACATAAAACATCCACATGTATACGTTAACTTTTTGGTACAGATCATTTGTTGGAATCTCGAATGTGTATAAAAAAGCATTTTAAAAACGCCATCCCTAGCGACTATCCACAATAAAACAAGTAGCCATTTATCATCACCTGTTCTTCCTCAAATGTTTATGCTTTGTTGATTTGGTTTTTATATACAATGCATTTGCAGGTAGATATCTATTATAACTAATTTAGTATATGATCTAATTTTTCTAATTTTATTGCTTGATTTATTAGCAGATGTAATTAAATCCGTGTTCTTGAGGCTAATTGTGACCATACATCAATAATGCAAATTTAAAAGTTATATGCATCAGTCGATACAGAAGTGGGGGTGTTCCCTTTTCGAAAAATTATTATGTCCAAAGGACATCACAATAAACACCATGCATTAGTTGGGGTGCATTGATGATGTGAATATCCGTGTAACATAGAGAGGGTTGGCAGGAGTCCGTGTGAGAAGACACAATATCCAGAGCACCACACCAAGGGATGTGTAATCATGCCTTCTAGGGAGTCGAAGCTGGGTGCTAGTTTGTCCAGCATAGCAGGTGGCCGAGGTTGCTGGGATCAGGGAGACACATGTTCGTCCCTTATATCTGTTTTCTTCTTCTTATGTAGCTTTTCTTTGTTGTTTATGCTGTTAGTCTGTATTTTTGGGAATGTGTTGCCCGTCTGTGCCTTCTTTTGGGTTAGTAAGTTCATGGGTGTGGCTTTATGGTGTTTGCCGATTTGGTGATTTTGTACGGTTTGGGTATTGCCTTTTTTGCATCTGGTTAGGTGGTTTGCTTTCGTAGTCTGATAGGATATTTGGTTTTGCTGATTATTGGGTGGCTGGTGTGCTTTAGTTGCATAAATGTTATATTTGCATTATAGTTTCTGTGAACTTCGCATGGTAACCCCCTTTAGGTTAGGAAAAACCAACACTGTTATTGTTGGGGAAAAGTGGGCAAAAATACCTCCCAACAGAAGGGATGAGAAAGAAGAAAAAACCAGAAAAAACATTTATGATAAGGGCTATAGGTCCGTAGAAAGTGTTCATGTGAGCAGTACCACCCCTAAAACAAGCAATAAGGTATTAAAAATGATTTAATTTTTATATTAAAAAATCAAAACCAATGCTTTATACCTCCATGAATTGTGTAAAAAAGATAAAATATATTCTCCATCTCTATCCTCTGCGAGCGACCAATAGTGCCAAATTCCATTTTACATATCTCTAATGAGATTTTTGTTTCACACTAATATCCTCACGCACACGTATATCCATGATCGATCATGGATATGGTGTAAGTCGCTTCGATGTTATTGCGTTTACTGAAATAATCCAATTTAGACGGCAACAATTTAAAAATATCACAGAAAGATATTTATGGCTCAAAGAAACAAAAAACAATTCGATCACAACATAATATATATAGTTCAATAATTTGTTTTACAAATTTCAGAAGAAATCATGCTTAGCAGAATAGGTATAATGATAACACAGTCATGTGGACAACATAGCCTGCTTATTAACAACACATATAGTTCGCATGCATACAAAGGAACCTGCTATAGTGCAGGTCTATTCAACTTATTGTGTCCATTTAGGTGGATGTTACCCAAGATCTCATGGGTAGATCTCAATTACTGAATAGGGACCCAGTATCGGCATGATTTTGCAATCGTCACCGAATCCGGCATCGGAAAATATCCTTTTCCAGTCACTTTCGTTTCGCTCCACCCCGTTGATGTACATCATGAATAAGTTTTGTATGGCTTCCATCTCAGTTATTTTCTTCTCGTTGTGATGTAATCCTCTTACCATATCGATGATTATGACTTTTCCTCCAGCATTCCTAGCTGGGATGGCTTCCTTGCAACGCTGAAGTATCTTGACACAGTCGTCATGATCCCAGTCATGTAAAATGTTCTAGAACAAATATGCACAAACAAATTGAAGTAAAAAAGTGAGAACTATAGTTAAAATGAAAGTTCGAAATATAATACTATTAGCTGTTGATGTGTATTAGAAATATAACTCATAATCTACGAGCAAATAAATATGTGAATGATACAGTTAGTGAGTGTATTAGAATAATTCACGAGTAAAAGAGAAATAAAATAGTAGTTATCGATGAGAACTCATCGTTGGTAGGTGTAGTAAAAAAAACATTCAGGTAAGAGTTTTGTATGTCCATTAGTTTTGTAGTAAACATTAATAGGCTAAAATCTAAGACCATACATATCAAGCAAGATACATGTAAGATACATATACATTTCGTGGGGGCAATTATGTATCTAAATATCCACCTTCCCATGAGAGTACACCCCGTTCACGGCAATATAAAATTTCGAGACATGAAAATTAAGAATTATTAGTTGTGCATGGAACGGCAACACAATATATCTTTTCCACAGAGATAGGAAGACATTTATATTAAAGTCGATTTTCCAAAGTTGATTTATTGTATAGCTTAACAAAAATGTCAATTTATAATATATTTTAGTGAAGGCTTCACTTTTACGAGGGTTTCAAACTAGATCCCACTTTAATATGTTTGGACAAATGAGTTTTGGGTTATTTTTCGCTTTTTCCTGTTCGGCTTCGTTTAGGAGACGTACGCCTGTTTTCGAGCGAGTACGTACGTGTGCAATCATTAATATTGACGAGTAGAGTATTCGTAAGAACCGTGCGTGCGTGCCTGCATGTGTGTGTCAACTGTCAACTGTGAAACGGATACCTTGAGCACGACAGCATCCGCGGATGGAATGGATTGGAACATGTCGCCGGCTACGAATTGCAGATTTTCATGACCGGCGGCGTCGGCTGCGTCACCGATAACGTGAGGAAGGTCCATGACGGTGCACTTCATACGCGGGAAAGCGCTTGCGATGACCTTGGTGCCTGCGCCCTTGCCACCGCCGACGTCGACGAGGGAGCCGAGGCCATGGAAGATGCGGCCCTTGTCAGCAATGGTGACCTCGAGGAAGACCTGGCTGTCGGCGGCCATGGAGCCGTTGATGATGGCGTTGAAGTCGGCGTCCTTGCTGGCCATCTCCCACTGGGAGCAGCCGTGTGCCAGCTCGAAGAGAGACCCGGCTGGTGAAGAAGGAGGAGACGACGAGAGGGTTCAGCAGGAAGGGCACCATGGGGGTCAGGTTGTGCCAGCCGACGAGGAAGCGGCCCGTCGTGGTCAGCCCGTACTGCAGGGTAGCTTCCCCGGCGGCGGTGGTGGTGAAGATGCCGGAAGCGGCGAGCAGTTCGAGCACGCGCTGGAGGTCCGCGACTTTGGCCGGATGTACTTTGGCGTCGGTGGCGATGTCGGCGAGGGTGGCGGTGCCGCCGCGGCGGTGGATGGCTTCCGGGATGCCCAGATCCACGGCGCACTTGAGCGACAGTGACTTGACGTAGCCGAGAAGGTGGTTCTGGAGCTCGGCAAGAGCTACCAGAAACTCCTGTGGGCTTCCGTCAATAGTTTGAGCGTCATGTTTCTAGTTTAGCTTAATTCACTGCAAATGTAAGGGTAGATGCTCGTGTGCTTCTTGGCCATGCCTAGAGCATTGCTACCCAGTCTATTTATAGAGGACCAGCGGAGAGTACTACTAGTGGCATCGTCCCCCGATACAAAGATTACAAGAAATATGAGGGAAAACAAAATGCAATTATCAAAATGCCATTATAGTGTTATTATGTTAAAGAAAATAGGACGTGAAAATAAATAGTACACCTAATCCATATTAGAAAATAAGAGAAAAAATACCGCTTATGTTTTATCCTGTCCAAATATTTAGTTATCTTAGAAGAAACATAAGTTCTTCCTGTTTTCCACTTAAGATTTTAAGCTAGAGCTTGTAAATAATGATCTTACGCAGTATTAATTCCCCAACCATAATATTAGATGTTGACTTGTTTAAAGGTTCAACAGGAATGTCAAGTTCCATTTAATATGATTGAACAAGCATTAAGTTCCAGGTCTGATGAAGCGAGATTTGATAGTCCAGGTCTTTCAGATCTGATATCCAAATAGTAGACACGATGAGAAAAGGACAATAGATAAATATAAAACATATTTTCAAAATAATCAGGAGAACATAACTAACATACGGCTGCTAAGGACCCATCACTATGCTTTTTCATAAGCATAATTATTAAGCTTAATCTGGCCATTACTTGCTACCTGTCCATTAAAACCTTCGAACCAAAGTTCCATCAACTTTGCATGTACTAGTAGTATACTATATTATATGTCCAAAACTCCAAATAAGTGACAGCACAATTGCACGACGACTGCAATAATTTGCTTCTTCTGTTCATGTAATAAATTTGCACAACTAAGTACAACTTGTGGGGCTGTCGGAAGGATGTAGGGGTTTCACCTGGTAACCTTATACTGATCCAATGAAGTGGGAGATCAGAGTAGGGGAAGCAGTCTTCAGATCTGATATCCAATATGATACATTGATACTAGATTGTACAATTAATCAAGATAACACAACGGCTGCAGAGGTCCCATCGCTTTCTTTTTTTGCGGGCCATAGCTATAGCTTCTCCATTAAACCTGACCATTACTTGCTACCTGTCCATTAAACCGTTGGGAAAAGTAGACGACGATTGCATCAACTTTGCATGTGCTAGTACTATTGTGTTCAATCAGGCGAGAACACGATTCCACGAAGCAACGTACGGCCGCAATAATTTGCTTCTTTTGTTCATGTGCAACCGCACAAGGAGAAGCATATGAAGCATCTAATAACTTCGTACAACTAGGACATGTAAGTATAATGTACTGGATCGACAAATTAAGCTGGGGGCCGTATCTCCGTAAGATGTGTGGAGAAAAACTTGCATGGCATGTAGGCTACATGTACTAATCGAATCTAAACATAACCGTACCTGGTTAGATCATGTAATATACATAGACAAATGTGAAATGACTCCAGCGTTTTGATTTTAACACGCTTCCTCTGAATGTTAACCGTTGGCCAGTGTTGAGACCGTGTGAGGTGTAACATGCATATGGCTAAGAGGATGCTTCGTCGATCTGATTTTTTTCCAACACAATATTCGTTGTTTGGTCCTAGAAGAAGGAGAGATGAACTGGACGGCCCTCGTAGCCAAGCCCCGCCCAAACCTCATATTGCCGCCCGTGCAGGTTCTCCAGGTGAGGGACGACTCGATCCCGCCGCTGCCGACGCGGTCAAGCTTTGCCCGGCCACGCCCTTTTGGTGGCGGCGAGTGTGTAGTTGTGTCTGTGCATTGATGATTGTTAGCTCCTTATATTGGAACCAGCCCACCCGGATTTAAGGCCTGGACTTCGCATGGATGCTCGTGTTTAACTGGATTTGAACCTAAAGTTAATCGGCGCTATTGTTTTGTAGCAGACATGTTTGTTAACAGCGAGAGACTGGTGATGACTTCCTTAACCTCAAATCAAACCTATGAAATGTGGCCCTGCCAGATAACATGAGCTCGTTTAATTCCTGGTCTTCAAAATGCCATTCTGTTTTTATCTTGACACATTACTTGCTCATTCATGTAGCGTTGAGTGGATATAGTGTTCTGACCACTTAGGTGCATGAACATACATAGTCGCATGAAGGACAATTTTTTTGCATCTGTCGTTCGTTGGGCGTGATGGCTGAGGAGAAGCCTTAATGATGATTGTGATCCATCTGTATATGGACATACTCCCTCCGTATCTAAATATAAGATTTTCTAATTACTTTCTGCACACATGTATCTATATATATTTTAATGCAAAGATTAATGTGAATCTTGCACCAAAACATGTCTAGATACATTTACAAGTACGAGATCATTTACAAGTTGTGTACAAACCAAGATTACATTTTGAAATTTGAACTAGTTCGAACTTGAGCTGGGTCATCAACATTCCCAAATTTGTTTACACCGAAATGTGCAAACCCAAAGTTGAAACATCTACGATATCCACGTCTAGCCAACGACACAATGCTGACCATGCCACTTGAGTAGAAATTGGAAGCCGATGACTTCCCATACCGCCAGGACTCCAGCCACTGTCGCGCACCACCTTTAATCAAGCAGCAGCAGACATGACGTGACATCGGGGGCGAGATTTAGTGTGTAGCAACTAACTTGACGACTCTGCATGAGGCACCACACCGGTACTGCCGATTAGGCATTACTTGACAACAATTTACTGGCTAATAACACGTCGCTAGCCAGATATCGCTAGAGGGGGGTCATACCACCTCAATTGGTTTCTCTATCGCACCACCTTCGCTCTAGTAGAAACATGCATGACTTGACAAGTTCGCAGCACCTGCCGGCGACATTCAGGACATGACGACTCTGCCTGAGATGTTGCCCGTAGCACCTATCGGTAACAGGCATAACTTGACGTTTCCGCAGGAGATGCATTCGTAGAACTCGTCAGCTGAACTGAACTCGATCTGGAGGTGGATCAAGGCTCCCATAGTACTGCCGCTGGAATTCACTGGAACTTTACAAATTTGTTGCCCATAACAGGATAAAGAAATACATAAAGAGATGGCTAAAATTTGCCGGGTGGTGTTTCTTTATCCACAGCCACACGTCGCATCATATTATAAGGAGATAACGTGATATGGGTGACTAACTGTCATGCCGTATGCCTGATATATAGCAAGCAGGGAAGAAGAAATTTCTTTGTGATTATTAGTCGTCCATCTATGGACGATGATGTTGAAGGATGAGGCAGATCTACACCTGTATTGAAAACATGTCGTAACTAATCAGCAGACTGCATCTGTTTTAGTTTGGTCGAGCATTACCTGTGTTCGCATGTTGAAGTAGTCTTGTAAATATTGTAATCGCTAGTATCTGATATTGACGCTATTTCCAAACTAACCCGCGGCCTACGGCTGCTAAGAACATCAATTGCTATTTATTCAGCACACTGCATCTGTTTTCGTTTGGTTGTACTATATCTATATTTATGCTCTCAAAAATCCTTTCGAGTTTTGTACTTCAAGCTAGGACACCATTCTCCGGCCGTTTAAAAATAGAAATATTAGTTCTATTATATTTCAAAATACCAAACGTCAGAATGCTTGTCGAACTATTTGTAGGACTAAATTTGTATTTGTTTTTCATGTCCCTTGCATCCCAGGTGCTCCCTTGTGGCCTTGTCTCTAAAACTGGCAGATTTAGTTTCTAGGTAATCGCTGGATTTGTCTTCTCTACTACTCCTCTTGGGTCAGTTTATAGATTTACTTCATCGTCATCTAGTGATTTACGTCAAATTTTATTGGATTTTTACTTATTTTTGTTTTACGATTTTTTATAAGTAAACATAGTTTCATTTTTTATAACTTAGATTCACCAGGTCTTGAGCTCACAGTATCCTACCCACCCAAGCTTAACATAGCACTATATGACTATGCGAAGAATTAGACTTTTCCTCCTTGGGTTTAATTTATAGGTAAACGTTAGGATCAGCCTCATCACATGGCTCTGCCTCTCACCAATAAAAAAAGTGACTTTGGGTGCCATCAGGTGTAGATCACCTATCAAAATGTCACTCCACAAGTCTATACTGATTAATCTCCATCGTAATACAAAGCCTGATTAAGGAGTCTTCTAGGAGTCCCACTGAGCCCACAGATGAGTAGTGGAAAAAGAATGATGTGGCTTCCATACCAAATACCGTATACGATGATTTTTATTTGGATCAACGGGGAGGACTGCCCCCGGTTAATATTAAAATAAAACCACCAAACCAAGTTTACAACTTACAACAGTTCAAAGTGAAAACAAGGGAAGGGTTCCTCATTCTGTTGGAAGATCTAAATAAAACGTATTGACACCCCCGTCCTCCTCTCGCGACCTGGTCGCCCCCGCGCGGGCGACTGGGCCACGCCGCCGGCCTCCCGCCTCTAGGCCCTCCCTCTGCTCCTCCTACTCCGCCGTCGCCGGCGTTCTTCGCCGGGCCTAGCCCGTGCGGCGCCGCCGGCGGCGGCCCCTGCCTCTTCCCTCGCGGTGGCGGCCGCGCGCCGGGCGGCGCGGCACCGGGTGGTGCTCCCAGGCGGCGGCGGTCTGTGCAGCGGTGGGGTAGCCTGCAGCAGCGTGGGTGGTGCTTGTTAGAATCCTAGAATCTTCAATTTCGGTAGAAGGATAGGAGGAGGGGAAAACCTGTACCTCCTCCATGGTTTGGGGCACTCGAGATGCCGTCCATGGTGGACGGCGGCGGTGATTGCAGAGTGTAGGTGGCGGCGGTGGTGGAGCTTCCCGTGGGCACTGCGCAAACCCTAGATCGGATGGGTGCATCGGTGGGGCGGTGGAGCACGACTAACCTCGTCAAATGTGCCTCCGGCCCCCCACCTGTCTTTATAGCGCAGGCCACAGGGGCCCACCAACCATAAGAGGGTTGGATGCCCCCGATCAGGGCACGAGTCAAAGGGCCCGTCGAGCCGTTGGGCTCGATCGGGTGGAGATCAATCTAACATTCTCCCCCTTGATCTCAACTTTTACTTTTAACTTTATACTTTATACTCTACTCGTTTCATCGCAGATCAGTACATAGAGCATGTTTCATCGTCACAGCTCAATTGCCGATAGAATCAGACAGCTACAATATACCTATCTGTTTTGAAACAATTTATGTTCCTTTTGGGCCTCTCATGATCCCGGAATCATAGGCTTTCCATTAAACCCATGTCGACTGCGTGTTCCATGAACACGCTGGGTGGTAAGCCTTTCGTAAGCGGATCCGCAAGCATAACCTTTGTCCTTATATGCTCGAGACTTATAGTTTGATTCTGGATTTTACCTTTCACAACATAATACTTTATCTCTATTGGTTTGATAGCTTTACTCGACTTGTTGTTGTGAGTATAGAATACTGCGGGCTGGTTGTCACAGTACATCTTTAGTGGTTTGTCAATACAATCTACCACTTTCAAGTCGGGTATCACTTTTTTTTTGACCATATCACCTGCCTTGTGGCCTCATAAGCTGCTATAAATTCTGCATACATGATGCAACTATTGTCTGTTTTGGAGCTCCAGCGAGAGTGAACACGTATCCTGACGTGGATTTTCTATCATCTCTATCTCCCACAAAATCTGCGTCTGAATACCCTCTTATCTCTAGGGAATCAGATCTTCTGTATGTTAGCATGAGGTCTTTTGTGCCTTGCGCAGAACGCAATGCTTTCTTTGCCATATTCCAGTGCTCTAGGCCTGGATTTTCTTGATATCTACCGAGTACTCTGGTGATAAAAGTTAAGATAGGGCGAGTGCACACTTGTGCATACTGTAACTTCCAACAGCCGAAGCATATGGAATTCCTTTCATTCGATCGATCTCATATTGGTTCTTGGGACATTGAAATTTCCCAAAACTATCGCCCTTGACTATAGGAGCAGGTGATGCACTACTTTTATGCATATTATATTTCTTTAGAACCTTTTCTAAATATGCCTTTTGTGATAGTCCTAGCACTCCATTCTTTCTATCCCGGTGAATTTCTATGCCCAAAACATATGAAGCTTCACCAAGATCTTTCATATCAAAATTTGAGGACAAGAATTTCTTTGTTTCTAGTAGTAGACTGACATCATTGCTCGCAAGCAGAATATCATCCACATACAGAATTAGGAAAATATATTTCCCACTTTTAAACTTTGCATAAATGCAGTTGTCCTCAACATTCTCTTTAAATCCAAAACTTTTAATTGTATTATTGAACTTTAAATACCACTGTCTAGAGGCTTGCTTTAACCCATAAATGGATTTCTTTAAGCGGCATCCCATATGTTCCTTCCCCTCCATGAAAAAACCCGTGGGTTGTTTCATGTAAACATTCTCTTCTAAATCTCCATTTAGAAATGCCGTCTTTACATCCATTTGATGCAACTCTAAATCAAAATGCGCAACTAGTGCCATGATGATTCTGAAGGAATCCTTACATGAGACCGGAGAAAATGTCTCATTGTAATCTACCCCTTCTCTTTGCGTAAAGCCTTTTGGCACAAGTCGCGCTTTATACTTTTCAACGTTTCCATTGGAGTCATACTTAGTTTTGTAGACCCATTTGCAGCCTACTGTTTTGGCTCCTTTAGGAATTTCCTCTAAGTCCCAAACATTGTTAGAACTCATCGATTTCATCTCGTCTTCCATGGCTTCCAGCCACTTCGAAGAGTGAACGCTTCTCATGGCTTCTTCATATGAAGTGGGATCTTCTTCCATATGAACTGTTTCTGTATTATAAACTGTATAATCACTAGAAATAGCTGATTTCCTAGCTCTTTTAGACCTTCTGAGAGTCTCATTCTCTGGCACATCATGTGTCTCAACGTGCGACTCTTCTTCTAAATGTGGCTGTCGTCTCTCCCTTTCATGCTCAACAACGGGTTGAGTCGGCTCCTGACGGACAGGTTCCGAATCTTGCCTCGTTGTGGTCACGGGTGGAGTTACAACAGGTGCTTGCACCACAACCTCTGGGATTATCGGTGCAGGTACAACAGGTAGGGCGAAAAATGGCTCGTGGATCATCGGAAAAGGTGCACACACCCTCTTCTCCTCAAGATCAATTTTCCGGCCTACCATGCTGCCCCTCATCATTTCGTCCTCCAAGAAGACCGCGTGTCTCGTTTCTACAAACTTTGTGTATCTGTCTGCACAGTAGAAACGATAACCTTTTGATCTATCAGGATAGCCAATGAAATGGCAAGTTATAGTTTTGGGGTCTAACTTTGCAATGTGTGGATTAAACACTTTTGCCTCAGCTGGGCTCCCCCAGACTTTCAAGTGGCTTAGAGAAGGAACTCTCCCTGTCCACAACTCGTACGGTGTTTTGGGCACCGACTTACTTGGTACTCTTTTGAGAATGTGAATGGCGGTTTTTAACGCCTCCATCCATAATCCCAATTGCAGTGTGGAATAACTCATCATACTGCGCACCATATCCATAAGAGTACGGTTACGCCTTTCAGCTACTCCATTTTGCTGGTCCAGGTACTTGACCATATGGAGTGTGCCGACCGTAGTACTCCCCCCCACGGTCGGACCTGACTATTTTAATTCTTTTATCATGTTGATTTTCAACTTCAGCTTTGAATATTTTAAATTTATCCAGTGCTTCAGATCTTTCTTTAATTGGATAAATATAACCATATCGGGAGTAATCATCAGTGAATGTTATGAACGAGTCATAGCCATCCACACTTTTCACCGGAAATGGTCCACATATATCAGTGTGAATAATTTCTAGTGTCGCTGTGCTTCGGTTTGCACCCTTTTTAATTTGTTTTACGTATTTTCCTTTTATGCAATCTATGCATTGTTCGATATCTGAGAACTCTAACGGAGGAAGAATATCATTTTTAACGAGGCTTTCTATTCTTCCCCTCGAAATATGGCCTAATCGACAGTGCCATAACTTCGACGAGTCATGAGTTCGCTTTCTTTTCTTTTGTTCGTTATCCGACCGGAAACATGCTTATTCACTTTGCACACTGAAATGCACTTTTCACATGAAAATAATAAATAAAGCTCATTGTGGAGTAATGCAACACCCACATGATCATTATTACACCATATGGCACACTTGCCATGTCCAAAAAATAACAGTGTACTTTTCTGTCACCAGCTGCTGAAGCAGCTGGGTAGTATATATCTTTGAAGAACCAGTGAACTGGCCCTTTATCTTTTCAAGGAACTCATTTCAATGCACACTCTACAATTGAGCAGACAATAGCTTGCTCAATTGTTTCTTTATAAATGCCATGCACTTTTTATTGGCGGTTAGCCACTTTATGTTTTCGAGGGTGTAAGACATCTCCAGCGGAGCATAGTCCCTCTTCTTTATTTTCCAAATACTATCATCATCCTTTTCGTCTCTGATTGGCTCTGTAGGCTTAAATGGCTGTGGAGTTACCACAACCCAGTCGACCTCAACACAAACAAAAAACCAAATCCACTTTCTTTCTCCATTCAGAGTAGGTATGGACATCCTTGATGCAGCTCATCAAGTAGTACCCCTTTTAACACCACAATTAAGTGAGACAACAATTGCAAATAAAAATCCAACGTTGGTCGAAATTAAAATATGCAACTGTTTGCGCAATTTAAAACTACATCACCGTTGGGCAGAAAATAGCAATAAAAGCACATAAAACAATAACAAATCATGATTATGTTATTAACGACGTTGGTCATAATAATAACAAAACCATAATTGTTTCAATAATTCCTTTTAACATGCTCTTGTAATTTAATTCTTTCTTTATTTCTATTTACACTTTAAGAGCACTTTTATATATTTGCAGCGGAAAAACATGAATAAAATTCATGAACTTTATACTTTTCATAACTATTTCTGTCACTGTTTGTGCAATTAAAACTATATCACCGTTGGGCAATAAAAGAAATAAATGCACCTTTTAACACATAATAAACAAATCATGATCATGCTATTAACAACGTTGGTCATTTAATAACAGAATCATAATCATCTTTAATATCACTTAATCATGCTTTCAATTCTCACTTTAAATCATGATAATGCTATTAATAACGTTGGTCAATCAATAACAGAATCATAATCAGCATTAATATCACTTTAATCATGCTTTTAATTTTCACTTTATTGCTTTTATGCAATTTCTTTTAACTATTTGCAGCGGAAACTTTAAATAAATGAATAAAAATTCATAAACTTTTATACTTTTAACAAGTATTCACTTTTCTTTCTTCTGTTTTCCTAAACAAAAATTTTGTTGGAAAAATTGAATAGAAAAAACAGAATGAAATTTGCCCCAAAAATGGACAAAAACAGAAAAAACATGCTTCTATAAAAACAAATAACAGAAAAACTGTTCTTTTCTTTTCTGCAGGAAAAACGCGCGGCCCACGGCCCATGAACTATCTGTCGCCCACGGCGACGCCGGGAACGGCCCACGGCCGCGGTCTGAAGCAGCTTTCGGCCCATCGGCCCATCTGCGCGCTAGGGTTCGTTTCCTGGCCGTCGGATTGAATCCGACGGTCCAGCGGGATTCTCGCCGGATCAAAACCGTCGACGCGGCCGTCCCGAGCTGAACCCTAGCCGCAAAAAAATTCTTTCTCTCGCTTTCTTCCGTTTCCCGTGCTCCCACGGCGGCGGCTCCGCGATTCCGGCCGCCGGCCACCGGCGACCACGCCGGAGACGGCGCCGTCAGCCACCGCTCCGTGCGAGCAGCTCTCTCCCTCTCCCTTTTCTTCCCCAAAACCAGAAGCCCGAAGGTCAAATTTGTGAAGAAACCGCGGTGCCTCCCCTGCCCCCTTGCCGGCGTGTGCGTGCACCCGAGGGTGAGCGCATCACCGTCAAGTGGCGCAGGCGGCGGTGCCCTTTTCCGGCGACGCGCCGGTGAGATTCTTTCTTTTCCCCTCTTTTACAGTTTTAGGGTTAGGGTTTTCTTTTGCGGGATTTCTCTCGGCAGTGGTGGAGGCGCAGTCCCCTCTCCACTGCCCGTGCTCTTCTTCCAGTCCCTCGGCTTGCCAATGCGGACATGGATCGAGAGGAGCGGCGCGGCCAAGCGGCAGCGCACTTTGCCGGTGATTAACCGGTGTGTTTTCTTTTTCTTTTCCATTGCTACCGAAACAAAAATAGGATCTCTTGTGCTCTGATACCATTGTTAGAATCCTAGAATCTTCAATTTCGGTAGAAGGATAGGAGGAGGGGAAAACCTGTACCTCCTCCATGGTTTGGGGCACTCGAGATGCCGTCCATGGTGGACGGCGGCGGTGATTGCAGAGTGTAGGTGGCGGCGGTGGTGGAGCTTCCCGTGGGCACTGCGCAAACCCTAGATCGGATGGGTGCATCGGTGGGGCGGTGGAGCACGACTAACCTCGTCAAATGTGCCTCCGGCCCCCCACCTGTCTTTATAGCGCAGGCCACAGGGGCCCACCAACCATAAGAGGGTTGGATGCCCCCGATCAGGGCACGAGTCAAAGGGCCCGTCGAGCCGTTGGGCTCGATCGGGTGGAGATCAATCTAACAGTGCTCACAGCGGTGGTGCCACCATTGGTGGCGATGGTGGCCATGGAAAGCTCGGCCAGGGCCCTGGAGGCCCAGATCCTGGGTCAGGGCAGGTCGTGCGTGACCTTGCTGCCTCCGGTTTGACTTGAAGCAGCAGTGCATGACATGGGTGGCGGCGATGACACTGCCCTTGCTGCAGCATGATGGCAGGAGCTTCGCGGCCCCATCCGGGTCCGGCCGGACCTATGGTGTCGAACACGAGGGTAGCGGCGGCGTCGCCTACGTGCAGCAGCGTGGCGGCGGGGACTTTACGGGCCCTCTCGGGCCTGGCCGGGCCTGTTCGGCCTGGTGTGTCCTTGCTATCGCGTCCGGCCGGCACCCGCAGGTGGTGGTGGAGGACGTCCTCCAGGTGGCCATGCTGTTGCCGCCCTCCGACTCCAATGGTTTGGTGTGCTCTTGTCGCTGTGTCCGGTCGGCTACCGCTTATGGCGGTGAAGGTTGTTCCCTCCCGCGTGGTTGTGGTACCGCCGCCTGTTGTCTTTAGCTGTTTCCCAGTCCAGTCCGGCCTCGTAGTGTTTGCCATGGAGAGACGACGATGATGACTTCAAGACCGAGGTGGCGCATGTTGGTGGGCGGCAAGATTGGTGTAGCGCTACGGATTGTCCGGAGATGTGGTTTTTTGGGGGGCGGGAGAAATCCCTGTCATCTTGGCACTGACGCGGTGACGCTTGCGAGTGTCACCGTTCCTTCTTGAAGGGCGTCGGGTGTACCCCTTCCCCACTCCCCATAGCGTGCCGGGGGAAACCCTAGGACCAGTCCGGGCAGCAGCGGCGTCGTCGTCGTTTTCCTTCTTGGAGGTATTGCTTGGTACGCGGCGATTCGGAGTGCTAGGATCGTGGTGGGAATTCTCGGCGAGGGTGCATCGGTTGCGAGTCTTCTTCGTTTTCGTCGATCCGCCAATGTTGGCTTTGTTTTCTTTTATCTTCTCTTTTCTTTCTTTTGGGCTTGACATGTGCTGTTTGCTCCAGCAGTGGTCTCATGTTGTATCGGGTGGTTGCTATATTAATATAGCGGGGCGCAAGCCTATTTCGTCAAAGTGAAAATAAACTATTTCTAAGGAAACAGATATACCATTTAAAACATATTTTTCGATATTTTTATTTGGATCAACAGGGAGGACTCGCCCCCTAGGCAAAGTAACAATATAGAAGTAACATCATCTGCTTACTGTATACGATATTTTTTTCTTTCGAATTAAGTAGCATCGCTCCCGATTTCATTTCAAGAAACTGATAAGAAAACATAGTGTTTTCCGTGAGTCTCAGTATTCCCCAATACTTACTACAAAACCGTCAGGTTGAACTCGAACTGAAACGAACAGACCTCCCAGGTCAATACCACAAAATTATCTGACAACTGGAACACGCTGAATACGATATTAACTACTGACATCAACATAACCACCGTCAAACACTTTGTCCATCACCTCAAAATACTCCAAACATCCTTTTTTTCACCCCTCTATGTGAAGCACCATTGGCGCCCAGCCACTTCGCTTACTGAAAATCTCAGCCGCAGTATCACTGTTGCTCCTTTGTGTTGTAACGTGAATCTGAAGATAAGCCCATAAACTTAACCAATGTGCAGTTTGAGAAATTATACTAGTAGGATCACTCCTAAACTTTATTAAATCAAGCAGCAATACGTGTCACGCACCTTGGAGCGTTCCTCTCCCCGTCTACAGTACTGAGAGGGCGACTTTTGGACCTCCGGCTCGCAGCAGCACAGCGCCGTCGATCCGCGCGATTCCCCGCCCTCCGGCGGCCGCTCCGGCGGCGGGAGGACGGGGAATCGCCGGATCTGTGCATATGTGTATTAGGTGTGAGTTGGGTTGTAGCCGGCGGCGCCATGGCGGAGGAGGCGAAGCTGGTGTTTGTTTTGCAGGCGGTGGTCCTCTCCCTCGACGGTGGCGCTCCGTGGAGCTCCGGCGTCGACCTGCCGCCTACAGCGAGTCCGCGGCTCTGCGGAGCCGTTCGGCTCGTCTCCCCCTTCGCCGGAGTCCGCGAGGCGGCGGATCTGGCGCAAGAACATCAGATCGACACAGAGGTGCAGCGGCGTGACGACGACGGCGTCTTCAGGCGTAGATCCTTCGGGATCGGTGCTCGGCGACTTCCCGCCTGCTTAGGGGGCTCCGGTTCCAAGGCGTCAAGCGGAGCTTGAGCAGCGGCGCGCCACCGACAGCGTTCGTCGTCTCCGGCGTCGTCGAGTTGCAGAAGGGCTGGGTTGTATTTCCGTTTCTTTCGAGGACCTTTCTGTAATTTGTCGCTGTATTCCTGTGTTTGTCTTCGCAAAAAAAAAAAAAAGCAGCAATACGTGTCTTCCATAGAGACCAAACACCAACAGCTACTCCTACCACGCAATAACTCCCCTCATGTTAACTGGATTTTTTTTTGAAAGTCCAACTAAAAATATCTAAACTGACGAGCAATCTGTACGAATATCGAAAGAACATTTCACAACTCCACAGACATATCAAGCCAATTGACATTGAATAAACAATTGGTCTACGCTTTCATACTACAAAACAAGAATATGGTATTTCCCTCCCACCATCTCTGTTTAAGCACATATCTCGTAAGAGTACTCGTCGTAAACGCTAACCAGAGAAAAACCTTTATTTTCAATGGAATTTTCATAAACCACATCTTCTTGAAGGGGCTAATTATCTTTTTTTTTTTTTTTTGAGATTAAGGGGCTAATTATCTGATTGATTTTCATAGCACAATATAGAGACTTAACAGAGAAATTAACTATTATCTATAGACCATCTATATCTCTATCTCAGTTTAGACAAAGTAACATCCCTGCACAACATCTAAAGATCTTCTCAAAGAATTGTCGTCTCTCCCACAAAGTTCACCTAAACCTTATACTATTCCAGATTTCTGTAAAACCTTCGTAAGGAAGCTATTTGAGAGTTAAGTTATAGTCTCATAGGCACTGACTGTTTTGATTAGGTTTTCAACTCGGCTAGGAAAATCTAAGGGAGTGAATCTTAATGGATCGCCCTCAATTTTTATGTGTGACCATTTACAACGGTCCCTTGTTGTTGTTCTCTTGACTTGATCCAGTTGCAATACTTAGGTAGGGTGAACAAGTATAAAACTTACAAACTTAAATGTTTTGTAACCCACAAAGCACGAGCCTCCGAGCAAGCGGCTGACCACTGGATGTTTAGCTATCAAGTAGAAGGAAACTTTTTAAGTACTCAAAATATTTTGGACGCGGGCAGCTATGGAACAACTGCTAGAAGATTGTAAAAAAAAAATGATGAAATGCAAAACATGTTACAAGATTGTAACACAGGATTTGATGGCGCGTTAGGTACGTGTTGCAATATTTGTCACACATATATGATGGTACGCAAAAGGTGTTATAAGTAAGTAACACGAGTTTTGGAGGGGTAGAAGTGTTATAATGTGTGGGGTTTACAAGTATTAAAAAACTATAAAACACGAAAGCTCTGAGAAAAAGCATGATATCCTATATAACTAAATAGTTCATCCCCACTAACTCATTTCTCTAAACATGCAGCCTATCCACCTCAGCAAGTTTCTAATTGGTCCATGTCATCGAATTTACCATCTCAGCAAAAGGTTTCGCCCGCAGTCGCACACAACAATGATCCTGCGCGATCGCGTCGTTTGACGTTCGAAGTCAATTCTGTCCCGTCCACCTTCAGGTTTCTTTCCGCCCGCTCCTTCCTCTTCCGATCGTTTCACGTCATGCTCTGGCGTACATTGTAAAAGTAGAAACGGCCCAGCCCATTGATTGCAGCAAGTGAATAATAGCCATGTCCTTTCCCATGCCCCATGCCGCCCTAATCTCTTGCTCTTCCAATTCTTCTGCCCCTCGATCTCATACTATATAAACTAGACGTCTTCTCGGTCTTGCTCAACCAAGGTGCCACCACTTGCACCAAGACCACCACGATGCCTATCCAGGATCCAGCCATGATCAACACCACTATGACTAGATCGATTGATGGCCTTGATGTGTCGTTTTCCTGGCGGCCTAGGAAGTTTAAGAGAACGGTTCACCTTTGATGATTATTCAGTTAGTTGGTAAGATTCAGCGCAAAATTATGAGGCGTCACTTTGATTATGCAAATGGCTCTCGATCTAATTGGTAGCCTCGACAATCTCACTTGGTAAACAGAAGCCTCCGCAACTTCATATATTAGTTTATTCCCGCATGCAAATGCCAAAATTTGTAGGATGGATAGCTGTTGGTTGGTGGATTGCAGCTTTATTTCATAATTACTTGATTTTCTTCATGGATGCGTCTTTATTTTGCTGGAGTTTTGTTTTTATTTTGATTCATTTGCAGAAGAGGGCAAAGTAGATGTGCATCAATGGATACCGCTGCTTATTTTCTTCGGACGTGGACGAAGCATGTGTTCAGATTCAACTCACAGTATGAAGTAATGTATTCGGTATTCGCAGAAAAGCATACAGTGCAATCGTGTACAGCAGATATATATGTGTGTGTGTTGTGCACAAGGGGGCGTGGCTACCTATTGGTTGATAGCTTTTTTGGTGTTCACATTCATAAATTGAGTTAGTTTGTCTTATATATTATGCCTTCTAAATTTGTTTATATCTGTAATTACACTCACTTCTACTACATGTCATGGTTTACAAGAGAAAAAAAGTTTAAACACAATGGGCACGATTATTTTGTTGTGTACTAATAAAGCATGGTGCAACAGGGCAAAGCATCTAACTGCAATTATCAGGTGTTATTGCATTTCACTGATAGTAAATTAGTCTTATCACATGGGGCGAACTAAAAACTATTAGCTTCATCTTCATACGTGTAGTTCAAATATAACTCCTTCAAAGTAGTGCTTAATTTTCGCAGCAACGCGTGGGGTACCATCTAGTTAGTTTAAGTTACTGACTGAAAATACTTGTACCAGCTCTTATGAGTACAACATGACGTCACCAGTCACATTTATAAATTTGGCCCACTTTTATATAATGCAAAATTTAATTAATAGGGCATATCGTAACACAAGTATATATATTGCTATTGCATTATTTTAACACATGTTTTATTAAATATAGGATATGTGTTAATGACCAATGTACTTGCAACATGCTACAGGAACACGTGCAGATTTTTGGGTCATTGTGTATGTTTGTAACACCTTTTTGACATATGGTAGCTCGTACATCATATGTTTTGTGATCTAAAAATCATGAAATGTTGGAATCAAATTATGAATAATTATAGAAGATACTTCGACCGTTCAACAAAGCTTCGACTCACTACAGGAAATCCGGTCTATTGCCACAAAATCTATCGCTACGGCTATTTTTCGTTGCGGTATAATCAAAAATTACCACAAACTCTCCGGTTGTGGTGATAGGACGCTCATATTTCCACGACTCTTTTTGGTCGCGATAAATTATCATTTTGTTGCGGTAGAGGCCGCCTATTGCAATGATCTGCATCGCGGTTGGAATACAATCGCGTTTTTGCGACAAAGAAGCTCCGTTGCGCGAGGCAGCAATTTTGTTGCCTTAGAGGCTAGATCTTCCAACGTAATAAATGGTTGCAAAAGACCAAATTTGTAGCCACGAAACTCATTCCGCGGAGACAGCCTAGTACCACGCGTATAGTCGCAACGACGCCCAACGAACGACGTTTGGATGCAACAGGTACCAATTGCGACGATTTGGCACTTGTTCCAACGATTTTGTTCGTGGCAATAGATCGCTTTTCCTGTAGTGACTCTACCAAAGGTAAGAAAAGGAAATTCCTCTAAGTATGTAGGGAATAAAACCAGACTGGCACAACTCATAATCTAGGAATCCAAAAACAATCTAGGGTCCCATCCCTCTCGCCGGCAAAGTTGCTAGTCCTCCCACCTCCGGCGCTCCCTGGGAGCTTGGAAGTGCGGCGGACCACAGACCCTTGCCAGCGGAAGGTTTTCGTCCTTTCTTTTAGATGATATTTAAGTTTTTTTCTAGGAAAGGAGTGGCAGCGACGACATGTAAAACTTGAAATAAAGTTCTCCCCGTCCTATCCTTGCCATCGGAGGGTACGTGGAGTGTGTTTCTGGTGGATGTCCTAAGATCCTGTCTATTTTCATATTTGCTCGTGTGATTGTAGGTCTCTCTTTTTCGATCTACGGTTGTCATCCTTACCGCTGGTTTAATTTTCAGGTGCTTAGCACGATTAATTTTCAGTTGTCTATTACAACAAGATGTACTACGACAAAATTTACCCGGCTTCGGTGAAAGAGGGGGTGGGAATAGCAACGCAGCTTCGGCTCGATGCAGTGTTTATAGTCATCGCTAAGTGGTCTGAAAGACTTACTTGTAATTATTATTATTTGTGAAATTCTGTATACCGTTGTTGATGATTAGTAGATCAGTTGAGATTTTTGCAAAAGAAAAACCTAAATATATAGTGCCAAGAATCATTTTGTTTGCTTATATCCGGTACGGTGACGTGTGCGTCATATACACTTTGAAGAGATAGAGATTAGTTACTGGACATAATTTATACGGGTCGTCGTTGTTAGCTTGGCCATGGAACTATAAAGCCTGAGCCCAGCAGAGCTTGTCAGACCCACAAGCACTGCGCTGCCTTTGAACATCTCCAAAGTCACACAGAAGTATACGTAGATACACTCTCCGATTAATTCAGTCGGCAAGATGGGACAAAACAACGGCAATGGTGCGGTGCGTAGCATGCAGCAGCACGGGGAAGGCCCTGCGGCCATGCTCGCCATCGGCACTGCCAACCCGTCTGGCCTCGTGCTCCCCCAGAACGAGTTCGTTGACACCCTCTTCCGCTTGACCAAGAGCGACCACCTTACTGAACTCAAAGAAAAGCTTAAGAGAATCTGTAAGCATATACTCCCTCGAGTTTTTAGATATGTTTTTTTAGCATTCTCCAGATTCACATGTAACTAGATATATTTTAAAATATTTAAAGTGTGTGTTCACTCATTTCACTTCGTATATAGTCCACATAAAGAATAGCTAAAACATCTTATAATTAGTAACGGAGAGAGTATATGCATTCCCCTACATTCTTGCATTGTTGCTTCTGTGGGAAATAATATTATTCCTTTCGTTATGCTGACCCTAAAAACTGAATTAAATTTTTGTACTTCTCACTAATTTCAAATATCAAAATTTGTCATTTTTGTTCAGCCCAAAATAGAAGATATTTCTAGTTGAGATTTACACCTTGGTAGAATACAAGTGTGTATACATTCAGGATTTTTCTTAACCCTTTTTGAAACTTCAAAATATAATTTTAGACCTTTTCTCTTCTAAATAGATAGCTCAATGGAGCTCGGGCCTCCATTTGTTCAGTCTCACTAAAAAAACTACGATTATATTATAGAGTCGAGGGATGCATGGTAGAGTAACAGTTGGCATCGTCACGTCCATTTCAAGTGAGATTGTTTGAAGCAAAACATGAGGAGTTTCTTTTCCTTGCAGGCCAGAAAACCGGCATCGAGAAGCGTCACCTACACATAACTGCGGAATCAATCCTTGCACATCCGGAGTTCTTCGACAGAGAGCTGCCATCCCTCGACGCTCGCATAGACATGGTTTCCACCGCCGTCCCAGAGCTCGCACGCTCCGCCGCCGCCAAGGCCATCGCCGAGTGGGGCCGCCCGGCCACCGACATCACCCACCTCGTGTTCAGCACCTACTCCGCGTGCCAGGCCCCGAGCGCCGACCTCAAGCTGGCCTCGCTCCTTGGCCTCCGTCCCACGGTCTGCCGCACCATACTCAGCCTGCACGGCTGCTACGGCGGTGGCAGGGCTCTCCACCTGGCCAAGCAGCTCGCCGAGAACAACCGCGGAGCGCGCGTCCTCGTGGCTTGCTCCGAGATAACCCTTATCTGTTTTGGCGCCCCTGATGGGAGCAACCTGGTCGGCCACGCCTTGTTCGGCGATGGCGCCGGCGCGGTCATCGTCGGCGCCGGGCCCTTCAGTGAGAGCGAACGCCCTCTGTTCGAGATGGTCTCTGCCACGCAGATGACGATACCGAGGACCGAGCATGTGCTCGGCATGCAGGTGTCCGGAGCCGGTGTGGACTTCCACCTCGGTATCCAGGTGCCGACGCTGATAGCACAGAACGTCGAGAAATGCCTCGTAGACGCGTTCGCCGATGCTCCTCCGTGCTCTTGGAACGACCTCTTCTGGGCGGTGCACCCGGGTGGCCGCTCAATCTTGGATAACATAGACGTTGTTCTCAAGCTGGGGCCAGGGAAGCTGGCGGCCAGCCGACATGTGCTTCGCGAGTACGGCAACATGAGCGGCGCAACCATCGTCTTCGTGCTTGACGAGCTGCGCCGGCGTGGCAAGGAGGCTCCGCTGCCGGAGTGGGGTGCGATGCTGGCATTCGGACCAGGAATCACAATGGAGGCCATGGTGCTGCGCGCACCCTCTCCCAAGAAGACTTAATCACACCAGTACCACTCATGCATACACACTGTGTGTATGAAGTATGAACTATGAAGTGTGGGCGTGTGTCAAAACGCACACGTTATTAGTCACCTCAAACAACGCAACCCACGTCCAGCACCTCCATCACCTTTACTACTCTGCAATATACTCCTACTATAACGAATAATATGTGTTTACCTGGGCAAAAAATCCAGGGTACGTATGTAAGTGAAACATTGCGTATGCATGTGTGTGTTGTCAACTCTATATTGTTCGTTATAGTGTTATTAAATACTCCCTCCGTTTTTTAATATAAGATGTTTTAGCTTTTGTTCACATGCACATGCACACAAATGTATGTAGACACATTTTTATGTGCATGTTCACTCATTTCAGTGTGCATATAGACAACATGTGCACCACCTAAAACATCTTATATTAAAAAACGGAGAGAGTATATCACTCTTGCGAGCGGCGATTTTGGTTCTTCGATGCCCTGCGAGAGCAAGACGGACATAGACAGTACCGGCTGCGCGGACATTTTCCGCTAGGCCCGCCCAATTACGCGGCTCATCCGCTTGTCCGCTTTGGGCTCTGCAACGGCACGGACATAGCAGAAACGCGGACGTCCGTTCCGCTTGCATCCTGACAACAAACTCTTTCCCATTGCTTTTTTTTTTATAGAAATGGGGATGTCCCGGCCTCTGCATCGGATGCATACAGCCATTTATTGATATTATTGGAGTATCATCTTATTACAACTCAAATGCCGCATAAAGTTGAGACATGTATCAACCAACGAAATAACAACATAGTATTAACTACCGAAGTCGTCTAATATGCTGCCACGTACGTCGGGACAAAACTCCTGTGTGCCACCAACAGGAGTCGCGCGCATCCAGTAACCATAAGCTCCTGCTGGTCCGAAGGAAGCAGCGTAGCCCATAGCTGGATCCAGTATGTAGCCATATTGATAACCTGTAAGACATGAAAATTGGTTTTCTGTTAAAAACGATATCATTCCTACAATTCCATATAGACCAACATATAGCCGAAACGCCGATACGAATTCTAGCTTTGGTCTTTTTATCTACCCCGTTCAACCAATTCCCACACATATTAGAAACATTGGAAGAAGGAGGAGGTATATTGTAGGTGCAGAAAATCACCCGCCATATTAGTCTAGCAAAAGGACATGTAATGAACAAATGATCAACAGACTACTCACATCCGCAAAACGAACATTTTGTACACCCATGCCAATTCATTTTGACTAAATTATCTTTAGTGAGCAAGACTTTTCTATTTAGGAACCACATATTTTTTTTGATTTTTAGGAGGATCTTTAACTTCCACAAGTACTTACGGAAAAAAGGAGCATGGCCATTCATCAGGTCCTCATACATCGATTTCACCGTAAATACCCATTAGTGGTAAGTTTCCACACAAAAATATCTGTACCCTCAGTCAGGTTAATATCCATTAATCTCAGGCATAGGTGAGTCCACGCTTCCCACCTATCTCCAATAAGAGCCCTCCTAAAATAGATGTTAATAGGAGGCGCCCCCCTAAACACATCATGGACCAGCACATTCTTTTGTTGTGCAATGTTGTATAGAGATGGATATTGTTGCTGTAATGGTGTATCCCCTAGCCAGGTGTCCTCCCAAAACCTAGTATTCTTACCATTGTTAACTTTGAAAACGCCTCGACTAAAGAACTCCTCTTTAATTCGCATGAGACCTTTCCAAAAGGGTGAGTCGGTTGGGCAGGCCTCCACTTGCGCCAGCGTCTTATTCGAAAAGTATTTGTTTCGTAACAGTTCTTACCAAACCCCCTTTTCATTTAAGAGCTTAAAAAGCCATTTGCTAAGTAAGCACTTGTTTTTGATGTCTAATACCTCAATACGTTAATTGCTAAGTATTTCACTCTTTCCCATTGCTAATACGTTAATTGCGTATTGGTCCGGCCCGTCGTCCACCTGCTAAAGCGGTGAACAAAAGCTCCCGGTGTGGGGCGTCACTCCTTACCGACATAGCAAACGTCAGTTTTTTCTTTTTTTTAGAACAAGCAAACGTCAGCTGAGGACTGGCAGAGCGAAACCGTGTTGGATTGGGCCACCGTGCGACAGTGTGTGAGCATTTCTCTCTTGACGGACGCACCAGGCGTTACCGGCAAAGCCAAACGTTGAGGGGCTGGCACGGTGCTATTGGGCTTAAGCTTCCTAGATTGGGCAGGCAGGATGCTATGCCTATGATTGCTATATATTCTGGACCCGGCACATCTTCATTCGTTCCTCACAAAAACAAAGAAGAACTTCGGTTAAGTTAGAAAAAAACTTTGGTTTTTTCAGTCTTCTCCATTATCGAAGTCATAAAACTGAATTGGCCGAAAGAAAAGTTCATATGGCAAGGAATGAACGCCCAAGTATTCAACAATGAGCCAAAACAAATTAACGCACTAATCAACCAGATCAAGGAGGAAGCAAAACAATGGTCGACTACGAGCGCCAGTCGTTCGCTCTCACTCTGGTTTAATTCGTGTTATTGTTCACTCTGGTTTAATTCGTGTTATTGTTGTCAGTTGTTCAGCTAGTTTAGTAGTCCTAACTGTCCGGGTCGCCGTATGTGTTCGTTTGTCTTTTCTTGTAAGAGTCTCGCCACCGTGGTTGCTTTTCCCTCTTTTAATATAATACGTGCAATGCTCTTGCATGGTTCAGAAAAAAAGTAGCTGAATCGTAAAGTTCAGGTTGTTACCGATGCGGTGTTACTAAAATATCTGCAAAATCATCACCCACATTTTTATAGACCCCAAAATGTAAAACTCTTCACAGCTTAAGAACGCAAATAATCCCACGGCAGTTGTATGTCAATTTCATGGAAGAACTAGTAATGTCACCATCTATCTATGTCATCTCATGGACAGCATGCAATAGGACCCCTTCATACTGTTTTCCAAGAGAAAAACTTAGCAGAAAGATCCCTTTTTTCCAACGAAAAATCCAACTAGCTAGCCTTTCTGTTTGATTATATTCAACTCAAGGAGCTGGTGAGAGCATATATACTATACACAGGCATATAACAGAATTTTTTCTCCACTCAATTATTTCGAGCGATGTGACTTCTACGATGGCTACCAGGCAGACTGCTTGCAACGCGGTATTGAGCGACCTCTCCGGTGTATACACACGCCGACGTGGACAATTTGATGATCTCCGTGTCTCAAGCGTCCACTATGAGAGCGAGAGAGCTTGCAAGAACTTCTGTGTTAGCTACTAGTAGTACCAACTACACTTGTCGCCTTCTGTGCATACGCAATCCGAACCATGTATGATTTGTAGTATGTTGGCTGTCTTCCTTATCTGCTGAAGTTATAGTTGTGTCCCTTGCACCTGCTCTACTAGGATACAACCACAGGGCAATGTCCTATACGTACTCTAGTCTTCTTCTACCTAAGTCCTATCTGAAAACTCCACAAATTGAGCAACAGCTCTTAAGTCTTTCTGCCTCAGGCTAAGCAGTCCCATGAATGATTAATTGCCTACAATAGTGTTTTTCTACAGGTGGCATAGAGTAGAACACTAGTTGCCTGCTGGTGTTGAGCTCATAATCATCTGACAAGTAGACACTAGTTGCCACCCATGACCATGGATGGTTTATACGATCTCTTCTTACAGAGTTTTGAGTGTAGCATATTGTTTTTTTGTGAAATAAAGAAAGAGAAGATTCAACTGCGACGAACAAGTTCGATAAGAGGCTGTGAACCATAGGTCATTCAGGTAAGAACATAGGTCTGTCTGGGACCGGTAACCAAAAGGAATATAGGCTGTGAACTTAATTGTCCTGATCCAGGTAAGAACATAGGTATTGTCTGGGAACGGTAACCAAAAGGAACATGACCTGGTGCTAACTAAATCATCACCGATGTCTATTCATCGTGAAGAGGCTGCCACTTATGCCTAGTATATACAACAAGCTAGACAACTTGCAATTAGATGCTGATATGACTTGTCGCAGGTGTTATCTACCACTAGTACTTACCTGGTTGCGGCCGGCCGCCCTCCCCACAAGCGAGCTGAAAGGTGACGAATGAGCCGAATCCGAATCTTCATCAGATGATTGAACTAGTATGTGTTTCGAAATATTGTAAACAAAGATTTTTCTGCATAAAAACGCTTTTTTTAAGCCAGAAGAAACCACCGTAATTATCCTCACCAAACGGATCCTCAAAAAGGAAAGCAGGTATAGAAAGATGAAAACGGACCGCACACCGGCGGGTTGAAAAGAGGCCAACGGAGTCTGACCGCGCACCAAGCCTGAACAGAACACCTACTGTCTGGTGCTGTTGCAGGACCGGCCGGCCGTTCGCTGTTCAGCAGCTAGCGCAGCAGCATATGCTTGTCAGCTGACTCGACCGATCAACCGGCTTCTGATTTCGTTCTCTGTCCGACGTATCGTCGTCCTTGTCGTCGTCGGTCAGTCTTTTTTTTTTTTAGAACCGTGGGGCAAAAGCTTTGCCCCTTATATTAATTAAGAGAGAGCAATACAAGAAAGTAAGAGTTTAAGTTTAAGTTACAAGACAACTACTCTCGCGGCATCAAAATGCCCAAATGTTTGGCACCCGCAATGACCCACAACCGGGCCTCCCGCTTAATTTTTTCGAGGATGACTAGGGGAGGAGCAAACTTGTTTTGGAAAACTCTTGCATTGCGCTCATTCCAAATTTCCCAAGTGGTGAGCAAAGTGAGGGAGGCGACGGCTTTACGATTCGGGGTCGCTCCATTTGTCATCAACAACCACCATTCCTCCATTGTGAGGTCATTCCAAGTGTAGGGTTGAATTGCTTGCATCCCGATCCAATTCTTGAGAAGCTCCCACAAACGTCGCGTGAGGCGACATTCCACAAAGAGGTGGGCAACCGTTTCCATTGTTTGCTTGCAAAGGGGGCATAACCCACAATTTGGCCACCCTCTTTTGGCCAAACGATCCGCCGTCCAAACTCGGTTTTGTGTAGCGAGCCATGCAAAGAATTTAGTTTTTGGAGGAGCCCAAGGCTTCCAAATTGTCTTGTCCATGTGAGAGTAAACGGTCCCCATAAATTGCATTTTGTACGCCGAGGATGCCGTGTATTGCCCATCAACCGTTAGCTTCCAAGAGATATCATCTTCTATGTTGGCGTTGAGGTTCACATTTCTTAGAAGGACCCAAATCTCCGCAAATTGGGCAAAATGCGCCGTGGTAAAATTCTCATGAAACCGCACCTTTCTAATCCAAGCATTTCCATCCACGGCCTTCCCAACCGTCCACTTCTTCATGCTAGAGCACTCAAAAATGAGAGGAGCAATATCTTTGGGCTTGCGTCCTTGAAGCCAAGGTGCGTGCCAAAAAGGAGTCTTTTGCCCATTGCCGAGTGTGATGGTAGTTGCGGTGTAGAAGAGGTCCAAATCCGCTTGGGAGCATGGGTTGCCGGAGCCTACCCAAATCTTAGCGGGGTCTTTCCACTCCAACCAAGGCCACCTTAACCGCAACGCCGTAGCAAACTTTTCAAGGTGAAGAATGCCAAGGCCCCCATGCTCCTTGGGCCGGCACACAAGCTCCCAATTCACCTTGCATTTGGCTCCCGTGGTTGTATCCTTCGCCGACCAAAGAAAAGCCCGTTGAATTTTGTTCAAGAAAAGCATCGTGCCCGGAGGTATGATGAGGGGCGTCAAATAGTATATGGCTTGAGAGGCAATAACCGATTTAACAAAAGTTGCCCGACCGGCCGTGGTGATAAACTTGCCATTCAAAGTTGGGAGCTTGCCGGCGCACTTGTCTTCGAGATGTTGAAAATCCACTCTTTTGAGGCGCCAAACCGAGAGCGGGAGGCCAAGATAGCGCAACGGGAAGGTTGTTCTAGTAGCCGGTATGCCCTCAAGAATGACATCAAGGTCCAAGTTGGCACACCGAATGGGAACCACGGAGCTCTTGTCAAAATTTGTGCAAAGACCGGTGACCTCTCCAAAAGCCTCAAGAATGGAGGCTAGATTTGCAATGTCTTCTTTAATGGGAGCCACAAACACCGCCGCATCATCCGCATAAAGGGAGGTCCGCAAGATGGTGCCTCTACCGCGAAGCTTATGTAGGAAACCACTCCTAGTTGCGCCCTCCAAGATTTGAGTGAGAGGGTCAATGGCAATGACGAAGAGAAGGGGCGATAAAGGATCGCCTTGCCGGAGGCCCCGCCCATGCACAATTGGGGTGCCGGCTATGCCATTGAGGAGCACCCGGGATGTTGCGGAGGAGAGCAATGCGGCAATCCAATTTCTAAAACGGCTAGGGAAACCCGACGCTCCAAGAGATCAAGAAGGTATTCCCAACGTATCGAATCGAAGGCTTTGCGAATGTCAAGCTTGAAGAGTAGAGCCGGAGTTTTTCCCTTGTGGAATCGCTTGGCAAGGTTTTTGACATAGAGGAAGTTGTCATGGATACTTCTTTTCTTGATAAAAGCACTTTGCGCGTTGGAGACGAGCTCATTCATGAGAGGGGCAAGCCGTAGAGCAAGCATCTTTGCAATTATTTTGGCGATTGCATGGATGAGACTAATAGGCCTATAGTCGGAAACCTCCTCCGCTCCTTCTTTCTTGGGCAAGAGGGCAATGTTGGCGGAGTTTAACCAATGGAAATTCTCGGTATGGAGATTGCCAAAGAGATTCACCACCCTCATGAGGTCCACCTTAATTGTTTCCCAACATCTCTTGAAGAAAGCACCCGTGAAGCCATCGGGGCCGGGGGCTTTGTCACTAGGCATTTGCATTATAGCATTCTTCACTTCCTCTTCGGTAAAAGGGTCACCTAGGCTCTCAAGATTCGGTTCTCCGAAGTGTAGGTTGTCCCAATTGAAATCTCTCCCTCTAGGCTCCCCTCTACCTAGGACCGAATTGAAATGGTTGTAGATGATCTCCTCTTTTGCCCCATGATCCGTTATCCACCCTTGGTCTTGCTTGAGGCGGAGGATGTGATTTTTCCTCCTACGGGAGTTCACCCGCATATGGAAAAACTTTGTGTTTGCATCCCCCTCCTTTATGTTGGCAATCCGAGCACTTTGCTTTTTCCTTGCCCTTTCTACCACGGATAAAGCCAAAACTTTCCTTTTTAGCCTAGCCCGAAGGTCTCTCTCATCGGCCGATAGCGTCCTATTTTCTTGAGCCATGTCAAAATGCAAGATGACAAGGAGAGCGGCGTGTATCATCACTTTGGTGTTGGAGAAGAGACCCCGACTCCACCTTGACAACTTCTTGGCCGTGTGCGAGAGCTTGTGGAAGAGGATGTGGCAAGGCTCCACATGACTAGAGGGCTCGTTCCAAGCATTGGTAACAATGTCATTGAACCCGGGGACACGAAGCCAAAAATTCTCAAACTTGAAAGTGCGAGGCCTACGAGGCCCACTATCATCGGTAAGCATAAGAGGGCAATGATCGGATAAGGAGGATGATAGGGCATGAAGGACGTGCGAGTCGTAGTGGATGTCCCATTCGGAGTTGCAATAGAAGGCGTCAAGCTTGCACATGGTAGGGGAGCTTCTTCCATTGCTCCAAGTGAAGCGGCGGTTTTGAAGGTGGATTTCTTTGAGCTCACAAGCTTGAAGGGTTGCACGGAAGCGGTTGATTCGACTACGGTTGACATTGCGGTTGTTCTTGTCTTGCGCCCTTCTAATTTGGTTGAAGTCGCCAAGGACCAACCAACGGTCCCCGGTAGGAGGCTTGTGTGTGAGAATCTCCGCAAAGAAGTCGTTTTTGCGGTTTCCCCTTGTTGGGCCGTATACCGTGGTAATCTTGAAGTCACCCTCTCCATCGGAATTGATGACATGCACGTTGGCGGAGAGGCAAAATTCGGTGCATTGGATGTTTGTTAGTTGAACCACCGACTCATCCCAAAGCAAAAGGATCCCACCCTTAGTACCCGTTGCCGGCCTCTCGGCAAAGCTTTTTAGACGATGCCCGCCGATATAGGAGGCCTCGAATTGCGTCACTGATTGTAGTTTTGTTTCTTGAAGGCAAACAATATGACACGTTGAACTCGCAATGGTCTCGTGGACGGTGTCGCGACGGTCGGGATCGTTAAGGCCTCGCACATTCCAGTCAAGGATGTTGAAAAGTTGTACTGTCATTGGAAACATAATAACTCGTAGCTTCTAAGCATCTGGAACCTCCACAACATGAGGGAGCAATTTAGTGTGATCTGGTACATGCACCGGCTCACAGCAGCAGTGGCAAAGCAAAACACAACCCAGCCGTGGCTAACAGATCTTTGGGACTGGTACAGAAACCAGCAGCCGAAGAAATCACCAGCAAGCTGACCCAGAACTAACATGCAGACAACAACTAACATGATCAAACTAGGAGTACCCCATCTACCGCAGCTTCCGATCGAAGGCTGCCTAAACATCTGCAGTATTGTCTCCCTCTCCAGCAGCATCGAGGTCCAAGCCAGCAGCGCCACCATGCGCCAGCAGTGCGTCCTCCAGCTCGTCGTCTTCGCCAGGTGAGCCTAGCTGAAACAGGGCACGAAATTCCCCCATCACAGCTTCGGGCACCTGGCCGTGGAACCTCCTCCCGAACTCTTCCATGGCGTGCTCGGTGACGTCTTCGCCGTCCTTGATGATTCCCAGTCCGCGGCACATCATCTTCTCTGCCTCCTTGGCCACGGGCTTGGCCTTGCGCCTTTGCTTGCCACGATCAGTTGCCCGGCGAAGAGAGAAGCCATCAGTGTGCGAGTGATGTCTTTCCCCGCCATGGTCTTCCTCCTGTTCCTTGGTTGCCGCGCTGCCGAGAGCAAAGGCAGCGGCAGCAGCGGCTCCTGGCCTGAAGTGAACAAAGGTGCGAGGGGGTCGCTGGTCACTGAGTCGAGGCCGCACTGCTCCGGGGAGGCCGTGACGAATGGCGGCGTCTGCAGCTCCGGGGAGTAGAAGCCTGGCGGACGCAGAGGCGTGCTCATCGTCGACGGCGCGAGGAGGTCGAGTGCGTGGCGGACATCGTCCCTGGTGACTGAGCGCGGCGTGAGCGTGAGCGTGAGCGTGGCCGACGCGCCGGTGCTGTCGCGCGCGAGCAGCATCAAAGGAGGCTCCTCCTCCCTTGGAAAAGCCACCTCCGGAAAAGCATCCGGGATGACAGAGGACGGCGAAGCTGGGTCCGGAGTTGGCGGCGGTGTCATTGCTGCGCGGGAGAGCCTCCTGTTCCGCCCTGGCGAGGCGGACCTAGCCCATGGCCGGCCGCGCGGGCGCGACACGGCCAAGCCTTGGAGCAGCTCGGCGCCAAGCACGACGGCGCGCCACTGCTGCGAGACGGCCCTTGCCCTGTACCTGTTCCCGGAGCGGTCGCGGTCGCGCTCCTGCTCATGGCGCCTGTCGTCGTCGCGGCCGCGGTTGCGAGAGGAGCGGGAGAGGCTCCGGCGAATAGCATCGCCCAACCTCTGCCCCGCGTTCCGGCCGCGCCTGTCGCGGTCATCATCTCCGTCCCTGTCGCGCTCCCTGTCGTCGCGGTGCGCGTGGCGATCCTCCTGGACGCGGACCGGTCTCTGCGCGACGCGGTCACCGTCGACTTGGCCGTACTGCCAGGTGAATGTTGATGGCGGTGGCGGCGGGTCGTCCACTGGCCCTGACTGGTCTTCATCGATGTCCAGATGGACAATGCATCGCCTCTTCAGACCACGCCATCCACGCTCACGAACGCCAGGAACGGCATTCGGCCCTGGGAGCGTGACCGAGCGCACGCGCGGCACCAAGCGGGGGTGTTCGACCCACGCCCAGAGGCATAGCGCCTTGGTGTACTCCCTGGACACGCAGCGAGGCTCGATGTAGTCGAGGGAGCACGCCTTCCCAATGGCCTGCTGAGCAGAGATGTCGTTCCAGGCGTAGAGCGGCAGCTTCTCGACGCAAAGCCGGACATGGTGCTGCAGGTTGACTTGCTCAGCGTGGTCTTCGAGCCTCCAAGGACGAACCTGCACACGGAGCATGCCGAAGGGGAAGTCGTGGCTTGCGACGGCGGCGTCGCGGTGGTGAGGATGGGAGAACCGCACCATGTAGGGCTCGGGGTAGTGGTCGGTGATGGTGATGTCGTCGGAGACCGCGGCCGTGATGGAGCAGAGCGCGCGCATCATGGCCCCCATGCTGTCCCTCGACGGCGGCCGGTCGAACCAGGCGTAGGCGGCGCAGGTGAGCAGCGAGGCGGCCTCCGCGTTCATCGCGGGTGAGGCGTGGATGACGACGGAGTCTTCATCATCCCCATCACGGCGGGCCATGGCGGTTGCCGTGGCGGTTCTTGGAGGCAGCACTTCGGCGGTGCTGGAGGCGGGCTTGGCGGCCTGCTTGTACGCGCGGGGACACGGAGAGGCTGTGCTTGGACTTGGCGGCGGCTCCGGCGGGTGGACGTAGGTTCGGGCGCGATGGCCACAGCGAAAACAGCGCCGGCACTTCACTGGGTCTCTGCACTCACTTGCCCTGTGCGCGAATCGCCCTCTTCCTTTGTATAGGCAGTGGAAGCAGCGGCCTGCAAGCCAGGCAGGGGGAGGTGGGCGGGGCACATTTAGGGCGGCCGGCCGAGTTGAAGGCAAAGCCGCACGATGCGGAGGCGGATGTGACGGCGGCGCATCCCGTCGTCCTTGCACTGCAGCCTCGAGCCCTTCCCTCTGCTGCAGCATTGAAGAAGAAGGCATGGGAGCAGCTGGCCGGCCAGCATTGAAGGCGCCACGCCAGCCCCCCAACCACCCCGCGCATTGAAGCTGACTGCAGCACGCCCAGGTGGCGTCTGCGGCCTTGAAGGACGGAGAAGCTCCGGAGGAGTGTCAGGCACCTCCTCGCTGCCCGCCGGCGTCGCACGCGGAGTAGGGGATGGGAGATCCGGATCTGCATCTGCAGGGGCATTGATTACCTGGGGCACGAATCCCTCCGGGATTCTGTCTGGAGGAGGAGGCAGCGGGCGGCTGGGGGCCACGTCCCTGGCCGCGGCGTTGGTCAACGAGGCCGGAGCGGCCGGCGCCGGGGCGGGGAGGAGGGGCGGCGGCGCGGGGGTGCGGGAGCACCAGTCCTGCATCGCCATTTCCTGTGTTGGCCATTTGGTCTCCCCTCTTAGGCTTGTCCATATACTGCTACTTACTATATGCAAATGCATTGCACACTTCTACTCGTCGTCGGTCAGTCTCGCCATGCAGCAACTGCATTTGTCGTTGCCGTCGTACCGGCGCGACCGGAGCCGGGCAACCGGACAAATGGCCGCGAGGATGCATGGATGATGCATGAGTTTCTTCCTCCTCTATATATGATGACTGGACTTTGGTCTTACACTCTCACTACGTACGTACTGTATATACCTGGAGATCTTGTTCGATGCTCTCTGGCTGCATCTGCATATGTGTAATTTCTACCACCCTTGGTCCATGAGTCGTTTGTTATAACAGCCGACAAGTTCCAATGCAAGCATGATCGACCAACTTGGACAGAACAAAAACCAAAAAGGAGGAGGAAAAAGATAGACACCGCCGGGCTGAAGCCGACTTCACAACGGACCTTGTCGTCGTCGGCAGTCTTGCTTTTATTTTGGAAAATCTTTAGTTCCGAAACCACATGAATAGAAAATACGTAGGATCGAAATATGACGCCTTGGAAAATCTTAAAGGCAAGCGAGGCACGACAAATGTAGAAGCATATTGTCCTTTGGATGCGACAAAGAATGGAAACAAATACTCTCTCACATATGCATATGAAGTCTATACTTTGGATGAGGAGGAGATCATGTAGGAAATTGTGTCTTGCAACATTTTATATATTTACTACATTGTCCAGAATTAAACTTCAGTGCGGAAGCATCACGGAAATAACAGGGAATTAATGATGTGGCATTATACTTAAGGAAATATACTTAAGGAAGCCGGTACAGCTATACTGGAACACAGTGTATATTAATATGCTGAAATTATACCCGGAAACAGTATAGAGCGGAATGTCAGGTTGTTCATAGGATTGGCTCTATGGATTGTTAAAGCCTGCGAGTTTGATTGTGTATTCGAACTCGGCGCATGACTCACACATGCGTGCTGGGACCTAATTGTTTAACAGTAATAGGCTCGGTTAATGGCTGTTAATGATAGTGGTTGGTTTAACAAGTCACGAGTCCTATGTGGAAACAGATTCAAATATCTGGAATTTGGAGTCAATATAAAGGTCCCACCCTCTATCCTCAATATGCATTGTGAGCGGCACCACCGATAAGGCAGAGCAATAGAGGGTAGGCCGAAATTGCTCCAACCCTAGTTTTTCTACATTGGTATCAGAGCCGTTCTGGCGAAGTCGTCACCGGCGATCTGCTGCCGCCCGTCGCTTAATCCGCTGCGTACTCTGTTGGAACCAATCTTGTTAAGTTTAGAGTTTTTATGTGTTAGTCACAGCTGCGGTAGTGTGTGCACCGAGTTGTGTTCAGGTGCATACTACAAAGCTAAATATGTTGCGTTAATTAGCTGCATACGTTATGCTCCGAGGAGTCCGAGTGGCCAAGTTGCGTAGCAGATAAGAGTTGGAGAAAGAAGTGGGCGCAGTGAGTTGTGGCCTGCGTCAGCAAGCTCCTAGCAGTGATCTGTAGAAAACTTGGAAGTGACTTAAGTTGTACGTGTGTGTGCTGTTAGTGGAGTAATTAGTGGATCAAGCCGTTAGCTAGTGGCTTGACCGTCTGTTGCATGCACAGGTGCGTGCGTGCTAGGTGGAGTAGTGGTTAGTGGGTGCGTGTTAGCTTTGTGAGTTCGGCTATTTAAGCCTATGTAATCTGTTGAGTTATTTGAGAAGTTAGAACAAGAGAAAAGGCAGAAGTGCGTTGCCGCAATGAGTCTCTGTGTGTTCTGCCTCTTCCCCATAATATTCATGTGTGTATATCTTGGGCAATTCTGTCATACTCTTCTTGTCGGATGGGTCGGTCGCGACTCGCGTGCATGGGTGCTAATCCGCCTCGAGCCTCGGCCAGGTTTGTGCGGTCGCCGGAAACCTAATCCGCTGCAAAGTTCACGTCGCCGCCGATCAACGCCGCTCCAAAACTCTGCCGTGAAGATCTGCCACTGCCCGCATGTGCTGCGCATCAGCTCACCCCTGGAAATCAGCCGACATCGTATAGTCGCCAAAACTCAAACCGTGAGGAATCGATTTGATTTCTGGGGAAACCAACTCGATCCAATCGAGGAAGGAATTCACGCAAGCGATCACGGATTAATTGTTGCAAAGCTACGAGGGCTTCCACGTCATGATTCTGGCGCATGTGGTTTGAAGAAATCAGGAAATTCGTTAGAATCCATGGGACGCTACTTTCGTTGATCGCTGCACACTCTCCGTCTTGCTCGTGTATCGAGCAGAGGCTAGAGGCAGACCGACGGTAAGATTTCATTGACACTCGGCTACGAAGAAAAATTGTTTGCTGCCCTTGTTGGATATTGCTTGTACACATCGATCGAGCAATTGGAAAGTGTCATGTCCTGGCGCAACTCAAAACAGCAGACTGTGACTTGATTGACAAAGGATTAGTGCTCCCGCATGTACACTTGATCTGGAAAGCAAATACAGTATGATTTAAACACGCACAGATCAAGGAAACACTAGTAGTACTAGTTCCTTGGTGGATCGGTTGCTGGGATTTCTACCATGCCTGATCTGGAAAGCAATTAACACGGATCAGGGAAATTAAGGAGAAGCCACTACGTGCGGGATCAAGGATACGAGGAAATTACCAAGAATCAAACAGCACGGCTCCCTAAAATTGTTTCTCTCACACGTGAACGTGGAAAACTTTCTGTAGTTTTTTCTTGACCATCCATGCGCGGTAACACTTTCTCTGAACAGATTTTTCTTTCAGTTGTTATTTTCTGTCGAGTACATTCATTGCAGATTAGATGGCCCTAATTGTAGTATTGTACGGCTGAGAAAGGAAATTTTGTATTTATTTTCTGTCGAGTACATTCATTGCCGTAGACATCTCTAGCCGGAAAATCAGGAAAGGAAAGTATGCGTAGGAATTATGAAAATTTGGGCTGCGGACTACTGTATTTGCTGGACATATATGGTAAGCATGCAAGATGAGGCAACGATTCACATAATTGGATCGGAATTTTTTATTGATGTTACTGTCAACGGTAGTCCGGAACTTGGTACTTCTAGTTATTTTTGCTCCATTGGAATCTACTATGGTCACCAGATTATGCGGAAATTATGCATGGTCTGGAAAGAGGAATTTTGGACTTATTTTTATTGAAGATCACTCGGGTTTAGAGGAAATTGTACTACACTCCGAGGGAAATTATTAAACTTTTTGTCATATTACTTTTCTTTTATCACTGTTGTTTATAATTGGTACGGTATGCCGTTGTCACCGGAATATATATTGGTCTTGTCGGCATACTCTGGAATATGTTGGAGTACTTAATTATACTGGCGTTCAAGCTTATTTATATTGAATTTGTCATCACTTATATTTGGAGGAAGATGAAAACGCTCCAAGGGCGGAAAACTTGATCTTCACTTAAGGAAGATGGACAACGCTCTGAGGGTGGAAATTTGATCTTCGCTTAAGGTACGTACAATTTATAGTTTTGTACAAATATTTGTTCATGACCACTTTTTCATATAGTTGGATTCTAGACTTTGCATCTACATCATAATTTGATGGAATACAGTAGCATTTTTATTGACATGTGAACAATTCCAAAGGAAAAACTGTGCATAATTAGTCAGTAATGATAAGTTATATATGTTAGAGAGATATTTGTATATTATAGTTTCCCTATTATATAGGGGGCTCCCTGCATATTTACACACATGTACATGTACTATATATTGTGGCCTTTGGCCCCCATGGAATACAAGTTGCATATTCCTAACATGGTATCAGAACCCAGATTTAGGGTTCTCTTTTTCTCTCGCACGCACAACTCGTGCTACGGATCCAATCTCGATCGATTTTTTTTTTCGGTCTCCGATCTGTTCGTTGTCTCCTCTGATTCTGATTGAGTTTTAGGTCTCTCGTACTCGTACAGATCGCTTTGATCTCTTCTTGGCTAGAAGCTGTCTCTCCAGCCGCCGCACGTCCCTCCGCGCGTCCGGCGGCCTCCAGCCGCCCGCCGCCGTCCCTCCGCCGCCCTCCGGCAACCGTGGTCTTCTGCCCGTGGCTGCTCGTCTGGTCGCCGTCGTCCGTTTTCCTCTGGTTCTCGTCCGCGTCCAGAGCAAGGTGCCTCTATGTGGACCTCTGTTTCGATCTGATCTACTCCAGCAGTAGTTGCGTTGTAGACTGGCAGTAGTTGATCTACTCCAGCAGTAATGTTTCGATCTAGAGTAGTTGCGTTGACTCTAGCAGTTTCAAAAAAAAAAAAAAACAGAAAAAGAAAAAGAAAAAATGTCGGTGTCTTCTGGTGATCGCTGTTCCGTGCTTCCGTCTCTGCCGGTGCTCCTCCTTCGATAGCGGTCGCATGTCGCTCTACGTCGACTCTCGCGGCCTCTGCGCGTGTTTGTGGCCGCTCTACGTCGACTTCATCTCCATTTCCTCGTGGATGTACGTCGTCGTCTATGTCGACTCACTGCTCTACGTCGACTCTCGCGGCTTCTGCCCGTGGTTGTGGCCGCTCTACGTCGATTTGTCTATGTCGACTCGCCGCTCTACGTCGACTATCGCGGCTTCTGCCCGCTGTTGTGGCCGCTCTACGTCGACTCCATCTATGTCGACTCGCCGCTCTACGTCGACTCTCGCGGCTTCTGCACATGGTTCTGGCCGCTTTTCTTCGACTCCTCGTGTGGCTTGTACACGCACTTGTGACCGCTCTCCTTCGACTCCCCATGTGGCTACCACGCGTGCCGGTGATTGGTCCTCCTTGGCTGACATCTACCTCGACCTCTTCAGTGGCGTCTTTCACTGCGCGTGAGATCGCGCAACTCGATGCCTGCTTGCTACTTGGGACTCTTCACCGACAGGTTCTGCTGGTTCTGCGACTGACTTTTCTGGCACGAGAGACCACCTTCTTCTCATTCAGGTACATCCCCTTGGATTCTTGATACTGGAGCATCTTTTCATATGACTTACGATTCTTCCGCCTTGAGCTCTATTCGACCTGTCGAGTCTCCTGTCTCTGTTCGTACTGCCGATGGTACTCCCATCCCCGTTGCTAGTCGAGGCACTCTTAGCAGTCCCGCGTTTCATGTTCCTTCTGTCGCTCATATTCCTCGACTCACCATGCAGCTTTTCTCTGGTAGTCAGATTGTCGATTCTCGTTGTAGGGTCACTCTAGACTTTGATTCCTGTTCTGTTCAGGATCGTTGTACGGGCGCTTTGCTTGGTGCTGGCCCCCGACGCCATGATGGTCTATGGGAGCTTGACTGGCTTCGTCTTCCTTCCGCTGCCACCGCCCAGTCTCTCGACCCAGGTTGCCGCAGCCACCAGCTCTTTTCAGCAGTGGCATCATCGTCTTGGCCATTTATGTGGTTCTCGTCTCTCGTCTCTAGTTCATCGTGGTGTTTTGGGGTCTGTCTCCGGAAACGCTTCTTTGGATTGTCTGGGTTGTAGGCTTGGTAAGCAGATTCAGCTACCATATCCTCATAGTGACTCTGTGTCCGAGCGTCCTTTTGATCTCGTTCATTCAGATGTTTGGGGTCCGGCTCCCTTCGCTTCGAAAGGGGGTCATCGCTACTATATTATTTTATAGATGATTACTCACGATACACTTGGATTTACTTTATGTCCTCTCGTAGTGAGGTTCTCTCTATCTATAAGCGTTTTGCTGCCATGGTTCACACTCAGTTCTCTACACCTATTCGTGTGTTCCGTGCTGATTCTGCTGGTGAGTATATCTCCAAGCATTTGCGTGGTGTTCTTGCTGAGCAGGGCACTCTCGCTCAGTTCTCTTGTCCCGGTGCACATGCTCAGAATGGCGTTGCTGAGCGTAAGCATCGTCATCTTCTAGAGACTGCTCGTGCGATGATGATCGCTTCTTCTCTCCCGCCACATTTCTGGGCTGAGGCTGTCTCTACCTCGGTCTATCTCATTAACATTCAGCCTTCTGCCGCCCTTCAGGGTGGTATTCCTCTCGAGCGACTATGTGATCGCTCTCCTGACTATTCCATGTTGCGTCTGTTTGGTTGTGTTTGCTATGTTCTCCTCGCTCCTCGTGAACGCACCAAACTAACCGCTCAGTCTGTTGAGTGTGTTTTTCTCGGATATAGTGATGAGCATAAGGGCTATCGATGTTGGGATCCCGTGGCTCGTCGGATGCGTATTTCCCGGGACGTGACGTTTGACGAGTCTCGTCCTTTCTTTCCACGCTCGACCTCCTCGACCTCTACTGTGGAGGATCTCTCTTTTCTTACTTTTCCTGATTCTCCTCCCGATGTCCCTCATATTCTCCTCCTCCCCCTGATCCGGTGCCTTCTTCTCCTCCTTCGTCGACGCCTTCTTCTCCTCCTTCGTCGCCGCCTTCTTCACCCTCCCCTCCGTCTTCTCCTGTTGCTCCTTCTCATCCTACTTTTCCTTTCTATTATACTCGTCGTCCACGTGTTGTGACCGAGTCATCTGATGCACCCTCTACTTCTGGTGCACCGTCTCAGCCGACTTACTCTCTTCGTACTCGGCCTTGTCCTTCACCTGATTTCTATATCCCGCTACCTACAGTGTTTCGGCTGTCCCAGAGCCGACTACGTATCGTGAGGCTGTTGTTCATCCTGAATGGCAGCTTGCCATGGCTGAGGAGATTGCTGCGCTTGAGCGCACTGGTACGTGGGAGATCGTCCTCTTCCTCCTCGTGTTCGTCCTATCACCTGTAAGTGGGTCTATAAGGTTAAGACCCGCTCTGATGGGACTCTTGAGCGTTACAAAGCTCGTCTGGTCGCTCGTGGTTTCAGCAGGAGCATGGCCGTGATTATGATGAGACTTTTGCTCCAGTGGCTCACATGACCACTGTTCGGACTCTTCTTGCCGTGGCATCTGTTCGCCATTGGTCTGTGTCTCAGCTTGATGTTAAGAATGCCTTTCTTAATGGTGAGTTGCGTGAGGAGGTTTATATGCAACCACCACCTGGGTATTCTGTTACAGATGGCATGGTCTGCCGTCTTCGTCGCTCTCTCTATGGCCTTAAGCAAGCCCCTCGTGCATGGTTTGAGCGCTTTGCTTCTGTGGTCACAGCTGCTGGTTTCTCTCCAGTGCTCATGACCCTGCGTTGTTTGTTCACTCTTCTCCTCGTGGTCGCACTCTTCTTCTTCTGTATGTTGATGACATGATCATCACTGGTGACGACCCGAGTATATTGCCTTTGTCAAGGCACGTCTGAGTGAGCAGTTTCTTATGTCGGATCTTGGTCCGCTTCGTTACTTTCTTGGGATTGAGGTTTCGTCCACCTCTGATGGTTTCTTTATATCCCAAGAACGGTATATTCATGATCTTCTTTCTCGTGCCGCTCTTACTGATGACCGTACTGCTGAGACTCCCATGGAGCTCAATATTTCTCTTCGTGCTTCTGATGGCGATCCTCTCTCTGATCCGACTCGTTATCGACATCTTGTCGGGAGTCTCGTCTATCTGGCTGTTACTCGCCCTGATATTTCTTATCCTGTCCATATTCTGAGTCAGTTTGTTTCTGCTCCCACTTCGGTTCACTATAGTCACCTTCTTCGTGTTCTACGCTATCTTCGTGGAACGATCTCTCTTTGTCTCTTCTTTCCTCGTTCCAGCTCGTTACAGCTTCAGTCCTACTCCGATGCACTTGGGCTAGTGATCCTTTGGATCGCCGTTCACTTTCTGCTTACTGTGTTTTCTTGGTGGTTCTCTCATTGCCTGGAAGACGAAGAAACAGACCGCAGTTTCTCGTTCGAGTGCAGAAGCTGAGTTGCGAGCTATGGCTCTTTTGACTGCTGAGGTGACTTGGTTACGGTGGTTACTTGCAGATTTTGGTGTCTCTGTTACGACACCCACGACTCTATTGTCAGACAGTACAGGTGCTATTAGCATTGCACGTGACCCGTGAAGCATGAGCTTACTAAGCATATTGGCGTTGATGCTTCTTTTGTCCGTGCTAGTGTGCAGGATCAGATTATTGCGCTCCAGTATGTGCCTTCAGAGTTACAGTTGGCGGATTTTTCACGAAGGCCCAGACTAGAGCACATCATAGCTTTTTCCTCTCCAAACTCAGTGTTGTGGATCCACCATGAGTTTGAGGGGGGGTGTTAGAGAGATATTTGTATATTGTAGTTTCCCTATTATATAGGGGGCTCCCTGCATATTTACACACCTGTACATGTACTATATATTGTGGCCTTTGACCCCATGGAATACAAGTTGCATATTCCTAACAATATATACTTTGGAATTGGAAATTATGGAATTGTAGAATTGGAAATTACGTCATTAAACTATGTTTATTGAGGAAAATTATTATTGTTTTATATTCACCTGCGATGAGAAGGAATTCAATCTATACTTCTCTATCGGAATTTGTTTGTTATGTATGCTATTTGGAAAAGGAAGAGTGGAATTATTGCTCAAATAAAATTAGTGCGTTATGAAATTTAACACAATGGTCTCATTCCTTTTGACAAACCATTGGAAGTTGGTGGACAAGTTGTTTATTTCATGAAGATAACTCCATATGGAGGAATACTTGTAATAGGAACACATGCTCGGAATTTTATTGTTGATTGTATTTATGACTTGGTCACATATGGATTTTTCAATTATTATTTCTGGAATTCTAAACTTAAGTGGGAGGATTATGATACTTCGTCGGCATATATTTACGGCATTTTTTTTGGACACTCCTACTTGAGGTGAATATATTTATTCTATTTCATGATTGCACTTGATATGGTTATTTATATCTTTTACAATACAAGTCGGAAGGTCTTTGTTGTATTGACATCTCATACTGAAGTGGAAAATCAGTTCATCAAAGGAGTACAAGGTTTGAAACTGATTGGTGTGGGAAATACACTTCAGGAATATTAATTGAAACTAATGTGATGAGCATGGAATTATTCACCACTGTCTTATGTCATATACTCCATAGTTGAATGGAGGAATACAAGTCTTGATTATTCACTTGATTATGTGGAAAACATTATGTACTACTATTTGTTTGGTAAGTCATCATTTATCACAGTCACTATTTATATTTTGTGAACTGGAAGGAAGTATTCTATTAATATTTTGGTAGTATGGAAATAATGCATTGATTACTACATAGCACACCAAGATTTTATTTTTAATGTTTATACTCTAGTGGATCGAATGGTATTTTGTTTTTGATCCGGAAAAGGTAAATTGGTGGAAAGTAGGAATTTATATTTGGGAAACTCGAAGGAAAACACCAAGTTACACTCTTAACACTACCATGCTTAGGAAAAGCGGGAGGAATTAAATTGGGCCATCATAACTTGGCTACTATTGTGTGTTATTTGAGGAAGTTACTCTATATTTTAGAGGAAAAAAATACTAAACTTGTTGCTAATGTTAACTATGGGTGGAAACATTGCGGGAAGGAATAAACTCCATGATGAATAATAAAAGTTTGGGAACTTGTTATTTTACCAAACAACCGCATGCCTATAGGTTGTTATTGAATTTATTTACAAGGAAGTTTAATGCAACATTCTTAGTGGAATTACAGTTCTTAGTTTGTTGTTTAATTCTTCACACAAAGGAAATACTTATACTTTGTGGAAACTCTGGAATTTAGAGGAGGTGTTGTTTAATTATTCACACAAAGGAAGTGTTATACTTTGTGGAAACTCTGTAATTTAGAGGAGGTGGGAACAATGACAGTGTTTGCTAATTGAATTGATCAATTGATGTTTTTGGAACAAGCTTCACATCGATGGAATATCAGGTCATACGGTTTTGTTACTGATGGAAGATATTCATATACAAAGGTTAGTGTGAATTGCTCGTGTTATCATTATATGTGCTAACTATGTTTTTTTATTGGTTTTAAAATATCACATTGATGGAAGTGAAAACTTGGTTTAGTTTTAACTTTCATATGAAAGGTATGTCTAAAGCTTCCTGCATTTTGGGAGTGGAATTACATCGATAATATTTTGATATATTTTTCTATGGGAAAGTGCAAAGCTGTCATGTACCTTATAATTAAGGGAATGATACTCTACAAGGAATTATATTTGAACTCGTGAGGAAAAAGGAAGGGTAATTGTCATACCACGGTTATTGTGGGACATTACTCGTGCGACCTGAACTTAGCCATGCCACTGAAATTGTTGCTATTTTGATTAGCACGGAAACGATTTGCTGGAATTATTAGCGAACGGAATATGAATCTTATTGAAATTTTTGGAATCACATAATGGACTTGTCGCGCAATGTCAAGGAAATATGGATTACTCATTATTCATTGATGATCTCAACCCAACTACATGGATATATTGACGCTATATGTGATCTTGGTGAAAGGTAATCTATTTTACGTTATGTGTTAACATTTACTTTTGTAGGTCTTTACGGTGTACAAAGGAAACATGATTTAGTACTTGTTATTTATGAAATATGAATACTTTGATGCATCAAGCATTGGAGGAAGGTCTATGGCTAAGGAATTTTCTTTCCGAACTTAAGGTCGTGGAAAGGTGCATCATAACTTGTTACTTTGTGATAATTTGACTCCAAAAGTCACAAAGGTTTATATACAACGTCAGTGCACTGAAGGAATGAATTAACGCCTAACCATGTAATGGCGTGGGAATTCACTTAGCTGAAATAAAATGTTTTCAGTCAAGTGGGAGATGTAGGAAATTGTGTCTTAGAACATTTTATATATTTACTACATTGTACAGAATTAAACTTCAGTGCGGAAGCATCACGGAAATAACAGGGAATTAATGATGTGGCATTATACTTAAGGAAGCCGGTATGGCTATACTAGAACACAGTGTATATTAATATGCTGGAATTATACCCGGGAACAGTATAGAGCGGAATGCTAGGTTGTTCATAGGATTGGCTCTATGGATTGTTAAAGCCTGCGAGTTTGATTGTGTATTCGAACTCGGCGCATGACTCACACATGCGTGCTGGAATCTAATTGTTTAACAGTAATAGGCTCGGTTAATGGCTGTTAATGATAGTGGTTGGTTTAACAAGTCACGAGTCCTATCTGGAAACATATTCAAATATCTGGAATTTGGAGTCAAAAGGTCTCACCCTCTAATCTCAATATGCATTGTGAGCGGCACCACCGATAAGACAGAGGAATAGAGGGTAGGCCAAAATTGCTCCAACCCTAGTTTTTCTACCGATCATACAGGATCGAGGTTTATATATGCATAGAAAAGGCAGGAATCAAAAAGAAATTTGGTGCGCTCGATTTTGTTTTCGCACATAAAAGTTTGCATGAATGAAAAATCCTAAAGCAGGATGATAGCTTTGGCCGACGCCGACTCGCTAGGCACGAGGCGCGCGCGGCTGCCGTGTTTAGTTGGTGAGAGGGTTAAGCGTCAGCGTTCATGGAAATCAGGATGAATAAATCCGTGTGCACTTTATGCTGCTGCTGATCGATGCTGTTGTGTGCACTCTTTGGATCCATGCGAGTTGATTCCGCGGCACTCAAAGGTGCTCCCTGAAACTGACCTTGCAGCCGCTATATATGTGTGCGACCTAGGCGGACTACAATTTAGAAAAAATAATCCAACAGTGTAATCATAAAACCCTAATCAAACAACTTATACTATACGATAATCAAAACAAACGAATTTAAGAAAAAATTGAGAAAAAACATAAATTGAGGAGATGAGAAAAATCTTAAATATTATGAGAGCTTCCTCAAGAACACATGTCGTTTTTCAAAATATAGAAAATTCAGATTATTGTGAATCATTCCAGAAATAAAAAAGAAATTAGAAGGAACTATGTTCCCCCCATTTACGTAGTTGTACTTTTATTTCCCCTGTCTTTCAATCAGCTTTTTATATTGCACTTATTTAGTAAGTCCTATTGTTATTTTCTGTCGCAAGTCTAGAAGGAGAGAACCGTACATCGCAAGATATCAAGTCTACCGACAATTAGGTTAGTACAATTATACAATGAATATATTGCTTTACTATATAGCTTTAAATCGAATCTTGAAAATTCCTATGAGAATTCTTTAATTATGTCGAACACATATACCATTGGTTTTTTAAGAAAAAATGGGCTTAATTATTTTGGATATATAAAGTTAACATTCAAATTACAACACGGTGCTATAACTCAAAACCAACAATATAAATAAAATAAAGAAATTGAATCACAAATAGAAACGAAATAGAGAAAAAATAATAATTATGCGAGATCATTCGAGAAATTTTGTGATTTCTTAATAAATTGAGAATATTCATAATATGAAATGAATTAGAGCAAATTTACTCTCCAAATGATATTTATTTGCATTTCTTCAAATAATATGATTTACGATCTCACAATATAGAATGAATTGAGAATATTCCACTTATTTTAAAAATTATTTTCCTAAAGAATCCAGAATTTACGATCTCACAAAGGTAAAAGTACACTCCCATTTTTTCCCACAGATTCTATGACTCCTTTTGTGTTGACTTGACTAACATGTGAGCGAATCAACCGTCATCCTGAAACCGTCTTACAATGGAAGAAGAGGCAAAATTTTGTTGACAACTAGGTCAACCAAAATGATTTTAGAGTTCACGCACCAAGACTAAACTTGAAAAATAGTGTGATGCACAAAATGTTTTTCCTTCTCTATGCTTGGCCTAGCCAGTAGGTGTGAACTACTGTGATATAAGTTTTTGTGTGTTAACCTACTGTCGGGCGTGTTCTTAGTTGTAGTTTTATTAATTATAGGAAACGTGCCCGTGCGTTGCTACGGGTTGGTTTTATTAAGTACTCCTATAATTATTTGGAAGCCACACGAATATCGAACAATCACGTTTTGATTGAACCGAATCTCCGATAAAATTTGCATATCGCGACGCTTTCTACTTGCAGGCCACCTTCCCACCCTCCATCTTTCATCATCACACTTTTTTTTTCTAATTTATGTTATCTGATCGTTGGCTCCACCTCGCTGCTTGCTCGTTGCAGCCGCCTCTCCTCCCACTCCACCTCCCTCCCCCTCCCTCGACCTACGCTGCCCAGCTTGGGCACGACCCATCAACATGCGTTGCGTTGCCTTAGGGTATCAACGGCCTTCAACTCGCTCGTCCAGCTTGGGACCCTGATGCACGGTACCAATGCCACACTCGGTGAATCAGCGGGCTTCGCTCCCGCAGCAGCCTGGCTCAGTTTTTCGAAGACCTCTGCATGCGCACCGTCCGACTCTTCACATCCTAAGGTCGTCTCTAGCCCGCCGCCTAGAAATATAATCATACTTTTAATATTGTAAGTATATGTTTAGAAGGATGGCACCGTGTTAGGTAAATCAATTTTCACTTTTCACTACAAATATATAGATACTAATACTTTTTTTTTTGCAAAAAGGACCCTGGCATTAAAAGAAACAACGATCCGTACAAAACACCTCAACAAAAACGAAAATTACAACGAGATTCTTGAGATGCCCTTCATCTTCAACCTCCAAACCGTGTCGACGGCGCGCCGCCGCTGCTCCTCCCTGAGTCGGCCTGACGTTGTTGGTTGCGGACGGGAAGTCGCCGAACAGGTCAAGAAGACCACATCCGTCCCGGTGCCGAAGAAGATGGATGAATCGTCGATGAAGCTCCACGACGATCCGGAGATCGTCACCGCCAGAAGAAGCCCTTGAGAAACACACCACTCCCACAAGCTTCTCGACGTCGCCGCCGAGATGAGCTGAAGCTGGGGAGACTTTATTGGAAAAGACGCCGCCGCCGCCATCTGAGCGCCGCCCCACCAAACCTTGACCCAAAAATCAGGGGAACGGAGCCCTCCCGTCGACGGGGACCGAGATCCAATACATATGTTTTGTTTTTAAGAGTACGCCACTGTTGTATGAATTGTTCAATGCGGATATATGCAAAGCAAGAACTCAATTTGGTTGCTCGATGATCGATGATGTCAGGTACTGAGTGACATCATCACGTAATCACGTGCATATAAACTGATCACTGCGTGTGGTACGGTCCAGATCGCGCGGCCGGCGGTACGTACCATCGGAAGAGCTGATTTGTTTTTAGAGTATACAGTCAATTTTAATTCGTTGGGCTGATGGGCCGTGCAACATCATAGGCGGACGACAGGGCTGGATCGACCGGGCTCCGATCCGGTCTTTCAGGTAGGTGACAGGATAGGATACGATCCGTATTCCTCCCGGACAAAACGAAAAATTACTTACGCGACGTGCCAATGCGACGTACCAAAAAACGGACGAAATTTTGGAGGAAGAAACACTACTCGTATTATATAGTAGAGATTACATAGTATAGTGCCGTTCTTATAAAAATAGAAACCGCACCTAGCTAACATCTCTATAGATAAAGTAAGGTCGATCGCTGCTAACAAAGTAACAATGATGGGTTAACTGATGCTACGTTGCTTAGGACGCAAACCTTAAGCAATCAGTCAAGCAAGCTAGCACCCTCAACAAACCTAATGTACTTTCCCGTAGCTAAATAATTTAATCTACCACAACGCCTCCTCGTCGACCCAACCAAATGTGTGCAAGAAAGTCCAAGCCCATGTTATCCATGGAAGTTGTTGGCTTGCACATACATGCGCCCCCTTGACGTGACTACTACTTACAAGACGCATTGATCACCACAAAGGGATGCTGCCAAGTGCTTGCCAAGTTGCCAAGAAACTTATTTTTGGCCCTGGAATTGACAGCCGAAACTCCAAACCCGGCGTGCATGGGAGTCCACGAGCCCATGATTTCCCGGGAAATCTATCGGACAACATTGTCAAAACCCTGTCGCTGTGCCACCAACTTCGTCGCACGACCCATGGGATGTATGGACATGGCCGAGGTACAAGCCGCCACGAAGAAAGAAACCAATGATGTGGACAGGCCAAGAGCAACGTACATATACGTACGAGAACGACCAAGCATATCAACAGCAGCTTCCCTCTCGATCGTGTACAGTAACGTGATGTGCCCTAATCATAGGACACAAAAAAATTAGTTAAAAGTTTGTTAAAAAGGAGTTCTAACAAAAGAAAGGTGAATTCAAGAATAAATTAAGCAACGCCGGATAGTTAGACGGGTGAGTGTACTTTCAACAAACCAGGAAGCAAAACCACATTTATCTTGTACTCGCTCTATTTTTATTTACCGTGAGTTCAGAGTTTTTATATACGGAAAACTAATATTAAAAGCATATAAAATGGAATACTACTTTATGATGATTCTAATAATATTAATTTTGTATTATAAGCGTTAGGGAACCCAGCAAATAATCGAGACAACACAAAACACAACAAAACGACCCTGAGGCCTTGCCCCACTTGAGAGTCGAAGACCAAATCCCCTGTGCAATTAAAGCAGACACCAGAACATGTCAACGCAACACGACGAAGGCGAGAACCCATAGCCAACGTTCCGACATCCACGCCAACTACATGGTCGCGCACCCTTTAGTTGATGACAAAAAACAAGGCAACAAACAACTACAATAACAGACAAAACTAACAAGGGTGGTGAAGGGCTCCTCAAAGATGCGTCCAGTGAGGGGAGCGACGTCCGAGAGTGCCGCCATCGCTGGCATCAAACGTGGTCGTTGCGGATTATTCACCAAGAACTCACCGAACCCGAAGTTGTGCCGGCATGTCCGGCATAGCAAAGGTTGCCATGCAACCGCCGCCACAACCACCATGGACCAAGGATACATCTGGTCGGCAAAACATTCAAGACGCCACTACCAATCACCACGCCACCGGGGAGGAAGGACATCGACAAGACCATATGCACTGAGATTTTTTCTTCTCAAAATGCTTCGTACTTCCCAACCAGGGCACCCTCAATACCCAGCAAGAGCTTTGCCTCGACAAACTCAAGTCCCAAACACGCTAACCAGTTTTCCGGTACACGACCACAAATAGGACCAACTCGGACAAGTGGAGAGAGGAGGAGAGGGGTTAGAAAAGGTTGATTTTTTTGCGACCCGGTGACTCAAACTAAAGTTTGTTTTTTTATATTGGCATTATCTTAAACCGGTCAAAATTGAAGTCACTTAGATCCAATTAATCCAGTTATATATTCTTTCTGTGTGAAAAAGAAACCTATTATATATGTATTCTGACCCTATTTATAAAGCTGTGTGAAAACCTGTTTTGTCATGTGTTTATGTGACGCAATCATCAAAAGCGAGGTTGGTGGGTATGGTGATGTATGTTTGTGGTGGTGCGCATATATTTAGCGTGTTGAATTCACTATTTCGAGTGGTGTACACTTGTAGCTTTGTTACTACTACAGTAGTAAAAAAGACAATTTGTGATGTATGGAAAAGAGAGGACACTTGGCCGGACGTGCAAGTAGATCTTTGTTCCAAGCGAAAACCACCCGGACACACACCTGTATCGCATTCCGGCTGTCCGCCACCGCCGGCGCGCCACGCTACGACGGGCCGGAGTGCGGCCGCCGGGATCACACGCACACACAACACAAGCGACCAACGGCCATGGACGATAAGGACAGCCACCACCTTCCGATTCTGCCCTCCCTCCCGCTTACGTTTATAGTCAACCGGACACTGCCGGGAATCCAAAACCCGCGGCGAGCGATCACCGATCAGTATTATACCAAAGCCAGACCAAGCCAACAACAGCCTCGGCATATCCCGCGTTGCCTTCGCGCCCACGAGACCACGACCGCCTCCTCCTACCTCCGTCGTCTCTCCGTCGCTCGCCACAGCTACGAGGATTGGTTGATCAGCTCGCCGTCGCCGGTGGAGATGGCGGACTCGGCGCCGTTGCTGTCGTCGGCAGAGGAGGAGACGGCGCGGTTGCATGGCCACGGCGCTGTCTTCGTGATCGCCCTCCCGGACCACCACCACGACGACGACGTCGCCGCGCCGGTGGCGTGCGCCGAGCGACAGGGATGGTGGACGCTGCGGCGGGCGGCCGTGGCGCTCATGGTGCTCGCAACGTTCGCGGTGGCCGGGCACTACTGCTACGGCATGTACTCCTTTTCCACGGAGGTCCTCGGGACGGCGTGGTGGAGATGGAGCGACGACGGGGGCGCCTCATCCTCGTCCTTCCTGCTGCCGCTCTATCCCAAGGCGGCCGGCGCCGGCGTCGTGCTCCCGGAGAGGTGTGTGCCACTCTGTTCTTTGCAAAACAGCACAATTCTGCTCCCCCTTTTGGAGTTGTTTGCTCTTCAGTTTCTGAATAGCATTTGGGATGATCGATAAGCTTCAGTTGGCTAACATTTTGGCCTGTTCTATTAACCTGATTTTTCCCATTGATGCCAGAAATAATAGTGTATTCTTCTCTAATAATTTCACATGATTTTAATTTTGCGGGTAATAATTTCACATGGTCGAGTTGGACTATATCCTCATAGGAATTTGGACCACCTGCGCACCAAGGGATCACGTTTTCTTTTTGAAAGTTACAGTTTTGTCCTGTCGGGCTGGGTAATACGTTTGACCGTCGAACTATTCAAATACAAAGGACCCTTTAAGTTCCCAACTGCTGAAACAGTCTGTATTTCGATGCACATGTCAACTGGGATCATATCATAATCCATAAATCAATTTTACAAGGCTTATATACTCTGCACCTCCCAAAGTCAACATCTTCGTGTGCAGAATACCATCTCTGTTTTTCATGGTTAAATCTTTGGGTTGTCTCCGGCTTCTACCTGTCAGAATTCTACATACTAACATCACATTCTTTGTTCTTCTCGTTGTTCCATTTCGCTCTTCTTTGCTGGTAGGACTTGGCGTTAGCTCTGTTTATCTGAATTGTGTTTAAGATGTCTGTCGGTTCACCCGGCATTTTTTTTTTCATTCCCGAATTCGTCGTTTCCCGAGAGTTGCTGGTCTTTTCAAATGCTTCTGCGTTTGGAAATTGAATTGCAGGAGTATCTCATTTTTTCGAAATTAAAAGGGTAATATTTTTTCCAATAATTTCACAAGGATGAGTCAGAGTTGAGTCCTTGCAAAACTTTGGAAAACTAGCCACAGGCCTGACAGGGATTTTGTTTTGGAATGTTGCATATCAGTCCTGTCAGGCTGGTTTATATGCTTGATCGTCGACATGTTAAACTGCAAGCCATTTGATGCCCAACTGCAGAAACTCTGTATTTGGACAGACATGTCAGCTAGTGGTATGAATCATATTAATAAGCACGACTTACAATTGTCCAAGTCCCAAAGTCAACATTTTGGTGTTCAGATTACTATTTCTATTTTGCATGGATAATCGCTGAGCAAGTCCTGTTATCTGCACTTGTTCAGCTATCAGAATTCAAAATGCGGTGATAAAAAATCAGAACGCTGTAAACTCTACTACATACTAACATGACACTTCTGTTCTTCCACCCTTGATATGCAGGCAGTACTACACTTCCATAAATATTGGAAATCCTGCAAGGCCCTACTTACTTGACATCGATACGGGGACCGACCTGACATGGATCCAGTGTGATGCGCCCTGCACCAACTGCACAAAGGTGCGCGGCATTTCTAATCACACGAAAACAGAATTCAGCTCCGTAGCAGCGCAAAATACTGTAGACATCCAAATTTTCAGTGTTTCATCACTAGCCTGATTTCTCCAAACTTCATTTGTACTCATGCAACCACCGTATTATCTTGCTACAGGGACCCCATTCTCTGTATAAGCCTGCAAAACAGAACATAGTTCATCCCAGGGACACACTCTGCCAGGAACTGCAAGGCAACCAGAACTACTGCGACACCTGCAAACAATGCGACTACGAGATCGCGTGCGCCGACCGGAGCTCCTCCGCCGGTGCGCTCGCACGGGATACAATGCAGCTGATCACCGCCGACGACGAAACGGAAAACTTAGACCTCGTATTCGGGTAAGCTGTCGGGTAGCTAACTGTCTCACATGTTCAGACTTGGACGATGTTCTCTGTATAGTAAGTTAGTAACAAACTTCCATTTCTGGTACCGTCTGTTAGGTGTGCATATGATCAGCAAGGAAAGCTTTCGGACTCGCCGGCGAGAACTGATGGGGTTCTTGGCCTCAGCAATGGGGCTATAAGCCTTCCTTCCCAGCTGGCCAGCCAAGGGATCATTGCCAATGTTTTTGGCCACTGTATCCCCACGGATTCTGGCACTGGCAGTAGCGGCTACATGTTCCTTGGTGATGATTACGTTCCCAGATGGGGAATGACATGGGTTCCCATCCGGAACGGTCCTGAGTACGTCCCCTGCTTTTGTTTCAAGATTAGTTTCATATGTGTCCATCGTTTCTTCTTCGGATACCGATACGCTGCATCATCTTCACAAGATATGACATGCTTGTTCACGGCAAATCTTAACCGATTCCAGTCACTCTCAACACTCAAACTGCAAATGAAAAAAATTCCCATACTGCTCTGCAATGTTGCTTTACTATTTCTAGTATTTGGATTGTTGCTCCCCATTTTCTCCAGTCACCGTAGCTATAAATAGGATAACACACAATGACACTACAGTAAAATCTGACAATGCTCTGTTTTTGCTTTACCATGCAAATATTGTTCTTAGGATCCATCATATGAACTTCCACTTAAAGCTAGAATGCATATATGACTGAATTTTTACCTTTTATGTACTGTCAGGAACGTATACAGCACACAACTCCAGAAAGTAAACTATGGGGGTCAGGAGCTTAATGTGCGAAGGCAGGCAGGAAAACTGACTCAAGTGATCTTTGACAGTGGGAGCTCCTACACGTATTTCCCACGTGAGATATACAGAAAGCTGATTTCCTCGGTGAGTTCATGTATCAAGTATCCATCAGATTAAACAAGTTCAGCCCCATGTTACTTATACCTGGTTACTCTCTTGTGATCTGACAGCTTGAAGACGCCTCCCAAGGCTTTGTACACGATGAGTCAGATCATACACTACCTTTCTGCATGAAACCTAATTTCCCAGTGAGGTAATGTGATAGAATATGTTGATACTTCATACATCATCCGCTTCTCGATCACTTTGGATGCGGGTTAACAACTCAGCATTGCAAAATCTTCAGGTCTGTTGGTGATGTGAAGGAACTGTTCAAGCCCTTGCAACTGCAATTCAAGAAAAGATGGTTCGTGATCCCGAGAACATTCACAATCTCTCCTGAGAACTACTTGGTCATCAGCGTAAGTGCACTCACAAGCGACCCTAGTAACATCTTCAGCACCCATTTCCTCTTAATTTAGGGTTGATCGCCGAGTAAAAAGCTTTTCCTTGGACTTTTACAGGACAAGGGCAATGTCTGCCTAGGGGTGCTTGACGGAACAGAGATTGGCCACAGAACAACCATAATAATCGGAGGTACGTACCAACTGGTCATTTTCCTGGCATATCTCCATCATTTCACCAAATATCTCTGTCAAGCTTACCTTTCGCTCTTTGCTTGTTGCAGATGTTTCGCTCCGTGGGAAGTTGGTTGTGTATGACAACGACGAGGATCAGATCGGATGGGTTCAGTCGGACTGCACGAGGCCACAGAAAGAAAGCAGAGTTCCTCCCTTCCTTTCCAGAGCTGTGCGCAGTCAACTTCTTTAAATGTCACAACAGATCACAAGCGAAATCGCCTGCCCATGCGCTCGTCTTCTCGACGTGACGCAAAATTCTGCATCTTAAGCTGCCATAATCTTATAATGGATATAGTTAAACAGGGGGATAGGAAAACAGAAAGGAAAGAAAGGTGAATATATATAGCCTGTAGCTTAGTACCTGTATTTTTCTCTGCTGTATGCCTGTATATATACAAGAGAAGCAGAATTCTGTGTACCTATATGTTGTAGAGCATATCTCAACCACTTGTAAGACTAAGTGGTGAAGCATATCAATGAAAATTTGAGTAGAAACTATGTTATCTACTACTCTTTGTAGTTTCGTTTCAAAATTCAGTAAGTCGATCACACAAGTGTCATGTCCAGAAAAAGGAGAGTTTGCCACACCAACACATGGAAAGCAATACCACAACTTTGAGCAGTGTGCAACAAAAGACAGCAATGCATTGACAGCAAAATCCCAACAAAAGCACTATGATGACTTAAGAGCAAACTACAACACAGCTACTTCTCCATCACGTAGGTCAAGAAACAGTGGCGGAGCCAGGAATTGAGATGAGGGGGGGGGGGGGGGGGGGGGGGGGGGGGGGGGGGGGGCGAACTATGAAAGGTTGTGCCACCGGTGATTTTTTTTTTTGACAACACATGTAATCCTACAATTGTACGGAAAGAACTATATAAATAAGTTGAAGTCTCATAATATTATACCTCACTAAATATGTTTGAAGGTAACAAAAGTAGTCATACAAATAAGTTGATAATATTAAATAGTTGGGAAATTGAGCAGGGAGGACAATTGGCAGCCAACATATGATATCCCAATATGTAAGAGACACCTACAACATATGACAAATTTGTGAGCACATGTATGATGTATCATACAATTATTAGCTTTTCATAGGATAGTGTCATACCATTAAGTTGTAGTTGTGCTAGCAAGATGGAACTTCCGAGGTAGATGACCTCGACGATTCCCTAAGGCATGAAAACGTAGCATAATCTTCTTGTCATCAATTTTTTGAAATATTTCTTTCTCAGAATAGCAAATCATCAAATCACTGAACCAATCATCACCAATCTTGTTTCGAAGATCTGTCTTTACAATCTTCATGGAAGAGAAAAAACCTCTCAACTGATGCCGTTGCAACCGGCAATGTCAAAGCAAGTGTGATGAGCCGGTAGACCAATGGAAAGATCAAATGTTGTCTAGTTTGAACCAACTTGAGAGCAAGATCACCCAGAGTATCACATGATAAGAAATCAGGACTACTCTTCATCATATCAATATATATGTTGAGTTGGTCAACCAAGACATAGCAATCATGTGAAGAGAAATCCACGGAGTAAATATTGGCAAGTTCAATTAGCTTCTCGTGATCAAAGTTGCTAAATGAGTCTCTAGGATCAAGGCATGTGGTGCAGATCAATAGGCGTGTAGATGTTTCAGAAAACCTATTATTCATCTCAACCATGCTTCTATCAAGCACCTCGTTAAAGATTTCTATTTTGTAATAATGGAGGCAAGTAACCACCTTGCGTGAGATCCTTGGATAACCCCTAGCTGGAATGTTGTCCGTCATGTTGGGCACTATAATATTTCTTCCATCACAAAACTTAGTAGCAGCCAACAAGAGAGGCTCCCATCCATGATCTCTCAGATTTTGCAATAACCTTTTCACTGATACAATCATATGCATAGCACAAACTATGTTTTGATCTTTCGCTTGCAATGCGTGTGACAACTCATTTGTTATACCAAGCACTCGAACCATCAAATGCAAGATTATAACATATTGAAAAGTTTCCATGTAGGACATATAACCAGAAGCCAAACCTCTTTCTTCGGGATCTCCTCCATCAAGAGAAATACCATGTAGCACTTCAATCACAGAATCCCACATATGATGCATCCGGATTAGTGTTCTGTGGTGTGACCCCCAACGGGTATCACCGGTCTTGCTAAACTTGTCTCTTGATGTTGGCCTCTTCCGACGAGATTTCCCCACTCTCTAGTTGTGCTACCATATAGTCATGACGGCGGCGTTGTTCATAATTGAAAACATAAACGACCAAATTAGCATTTTGAATAAGTAGATCCCAGCTTTACAATCCACATTACTGAATTTTAAACCTCTTGGACAATCAAAACACAGCAACCTAGCAATTAGTAACTGTTTCGACCTCTTGCGTTCAGTTTTTTTCAGAGAAAAGACAGTAAGACAAAACTAGCGATGCAACCAAAATCAGCACCAGTGGCGGGAGGATGCATAATAGGGCAGGGAAGACGAACCTGTGAACAGGGGCTCCAGGGGCTTCCCAATCCGGCTCCACCTCTCCGTCCATCGCCGGCGCCCGGCGGCATCGCAGCTCGCGCGAGTCAGGGGCGGTTGGGGAACGACATGGACAGGGGATTGGGGAATTAATCAGGGAGGAGAGAACGACTGGGGCACTAGGCAGGGGATTGGTGAATCCAGCGGAGAGGAGCGACGGGGGCAAGCGGGCAGCGCCGCGTCGCGCCGGCGGCGGACCGAGCAGGGCTCAGGGGTCAGGGCGGAGGCATGGAGCGAGCTGGGCTGGGGAATCACGACCTAGCGAGGGGTCCGAGCAAGCGAGGGACTCCTGGACCCTGGTCGAGACGCACCACGCACATGCTGCTCCGTCTGCCAGCTTTTTTCTTTTTTTTATCCCTCCCTTCACGTATACTGAGCGTATAATACGTATAGTCAAAAAAATTGGCCGTGGTGAGGGGGCGGCCGCCCCACCTCGCCCCCCTGGTGGCGCCGCCCCTGTCAAGAAATATCTACTCAAAGTGTGCATGAACTGGCTAAATCTACACGCATGTGACGGCATTGGTGAGAGTGTAGGGGAGCACGATAACTTTGAAATGAAAGAGCCGTTGGAGGCGATCGTGGAGGCGACCGCGGCTGCGGCCGCGGTGCCGCCGTCTGCCGGCACTCACGAGAGCTCCGCTACGACGCTGTTCGCGGTGTGGAACGCCGGGGATGCGGTGGCAGCAGTGGAGGAGCCGTTTGGAGGGGGCGAGCGCGGAGGCGACCGTGGCTGTGGCCGCGATGCCGCTGTCTGCCGGCACCCACGAGCGATCCGCCAAGACGCCGATCGCGGTGTGGGCTTGCATATGGCGGCAGTAGTGGAGGAGCCAGCGGCGTCGGTCCAGCAGGCAAGCCCTTGCCCGCGGCCATGCCTGGCGGCCATGCAAGAAGACGAAGGGGATGGGCTCCGATCTCGGATCGGTGGCCGTTTTTGGGTGCTCGCCGGAAATGAGGATGACGAGGGATCGGACGATGGCGTGTGTGATCCAGCTAGTACACGCTACTTTCGGGATTGCGCGACGCCAGAGCCCATCTCTGGCCGGTCCTCTTCATCGAGTACATCAAGGGCGGAGAAACGAATAGCTCGGCGGCAAGGACAGAGGTCTGCAACTTTTTTCTTAATTCGATCTCCTCGATGGATGCAGGTACTTCACCGGCGCCAATCACAACGTGCAAACACTTTCGGGTCCCCAAGTTACCAGTGATGCCACCATCGACGACACGGGAAGAATAGCTCGACTGGGGGGAGTGGATTTTGGTCACTGGACGGCGGCGACGGCCTTCTTCTCCGACGAAGGTGAGTCCCCGCAAACGAGGATCTCGGATTCAAAATTCAAAAAAACAGGCTCTGGGGGGCATCGGCCCAGCCAACCCGGCCTGCATGCGAGCCCGGATAGCCACTCGGGCTTGGGCAAAGCTGAGGAGAAAAAATACGTGTGGTTGACTTAGGTTTTCAAGGGGTGGTGTTTTCCCCGCTGGTCCGTAGTTCGATCAAGAGAGCTAAGGACGAGATAGCTCTCATAAATATGAAGAAGACGTTTGAAAAATTCTCTAACCTAACGCAGGGAGATGAATACACTAAACAGCCCCAAACTAGCGACGTCGGTTCGCAAGTGATGGCTATGGAGTGTGATAGCAAGAGGGATGCAGGTTCTCTCTCTCTTTCGGAGGCTGTCACGATGGTGACAGCGGCTGCTGGAGACGTGGTGCGTCGATCACCACGGCGCGAGGTCAAAGCCGATGCGACGGTGGCAATGATGGAGGTGGAGGCCGGTAACTCCGTTGGCCTCTCTCCCTCTTCTTCAACCGGTGCTGGTTCGGTCCCACCCTCGTTTGACACCTTGTGTGGTGCGTCGAGCGGAGGATCACCGGTGGCGGCTGCCCTCTCTCCTTATACCTCGGGTGGGGGTATAGGATCGAGAGGGGAGCTGGCGACGCCGGTTTCGTCGGCCCCAATGGGTGCCCCAGGTGGGGTACTAGGGAGGCCGACCTACTGCTACCTCCCCTCTCGCCGGGGAGGATGGCGGCTGCACCTGTGGCGGCCTACTACACAGGTGGCATGGACGATGCCGCCATTAGGCGCAAGGTGGAGGAGTTCGGAGGTGTTCGAGACGGTGGGGTGCGAGGGGTGCGGTCTAGCGGACGCATACAAGCACAGCACAATGCCGATGGCACTCAGATGGAGCGGGCAACGGCGTTGGCGCAGCGTCGGAACCTCACGGAAGGTACAAATTTAAATCCTTTGTTTACAATTTTATCTTTCTCCGATGATCAGATTATTGCTAGAGCTGCTAATTTAGGAGTGTCGTTGGGGTCATCTCATATGGAAAAAAATTAATTCGGCTAAAACAATAAAGGATAATGAACTTGATAGGACAATTCATTTGCTGAATAAGAAGAGGATCCGCAAAATCTGATTCTTAATAGAGCTGCTAGTCTTTTGGAAGACTTAGTGGAGGATGAGTTAACCAGAGACTTAGAGGATCAGTTGGATCCAATAGTTCCTTTTGAGAGGACTAAGAAATCAAGACCTATAAAATATTACTCAACTTCGACTCGACGTCGAAGCGTTAGACTTAAAAATCAAAATAAAAGATCAAGATGAGTGGTTTAAGAGGTCTATTTTGGAACAGCGAGGGCTTTCGAAACCCCGGAAAACATCTTTTTATTCAGGAAACAATTAGGGAAAAGAGATTAGATTTCCTTGCTCTCTCGGATACAGGTAGGTCGAATTTTTCTACCCCTTTCTTGACTCATCTAGCCGTCGGGTTAGATTTTTCTTGGTTCTGTCTCCCGCCGCAAGGGCGATCGGGAGGGATGTTAATTGGTATAAACATCTTTTTATTCAGGAAACAATTAGCCGCCGAGATGAAGAAACAAAATGGGCACAACGTGCTAAGGTGAAACATGTGCGAGAGGGTGGAAATAATACGAAGTATTTTCATCTTATTGCTAATGGTAAACACAGGAAAAAGAAAATATTTCAATTAGAGCAAGACGAGGGAACCATTATGGGAGATGAAAATCTGAAGGTTTACATTACAGCATATTATAAGAAGCTATTTGGTGCATCGGCACCAAGTAAGATCTTGCTTGATGAAAACATAACAAATGATATACCGCAACTTTCTGTCGAGGAAAATGAAATCCTAACCGCTAACTTCACTGAGAGGGAAGTATTAGAGGCAATTTCGCAAATGGAAACGAACAAGGCGTCGGGCCCTGACGGTTTTCCAGCTGAATTTTATAAAAATTTATGGGGCATAATTAAGGATGATTTGATGGCTATGTTTGTTCAGTTCCAAGAGGGGATTCTGGCTCTGTATAAACTGAACTTTGGCGTGATTACCTTGCTGCCTAAGAAAGAAAATGCGGTGCAGATTCAACAATACAGACCGATATGTCTTCTCAATGTCAGTTTCAAAATCTTTATTAAAGTGAGTACCAATCGCATTATTGGGATCGCCCATAAAGTTATTAGACCCACGCAGTCGGCTTTCATGCCTGGACGACATATTATAGAGGGGGTGGTGGTCTTCCATGAAACCATTCATGAACTTCAGAGGAAGAAAATGGATGGGGTGTTGTTTAAAATTGATTTTGAGAAGGCATACGATAAAGTTAAGTGGCATTTCCTTTTACAGGCGTTACGCATGAAAGGCTTTTCACACAAATGGTGTGAATGGATCATGCAGTTTGTTAAAGGAGGTAGTGTCGGGATTCGTGTAAATGATGACATTGGTCATTATTTCCAGACAAAGAAGGGTCTCAGACAAGGAGATCCGTTGTCCCCGATGCTTTTTAATATTGTAGCAGACATGTTGGCTGTACTGATTGCACGGGCAAAGGCAGATGGTCAAGTAGGAGGCCTCATTCCTCATCTGGTTGAGGGTGGAGTATCCATACTTCAGTACGCTGATGACACTATCTTGTTCATGGAACATGATTTAGATAAGGCCATAAATATGAAGTTAATTTTGTGTATTTTTGAGCAACTTTCCGGGCTAAAGATTAACTTCCACAAGAGCGAAATTTTCTGTTTTGGTAAAGCAAAGGAGGTAGAAGAGCAGTACAAGCATATCTTTGGATGTGAGTCTGGCTGTCTACCTTTCAAATATATAGGTGTGCCTATCCACTATAGACGACTACGTAATGCAGAATGCAATCCAGTAGAGGGCCGGTTTGAAAGCAAATTGGGATGCTGGAAGGGCAAGTTACTCTCATATGGAGATAGGCTTGTTCTTATCAATTCTATTTTGACGAGTATACCGATGTTCATGTTGTCTTTCCTAGAAATACCTAAAGGGGTACGGAAGAGATTAGACTTTTATCGCTCACGTTTCTTTTGGCAGAGCGATGAGCATAAAAAGAAATATCGGTTAACCAAATGGAACATAGTGTGTCGACCAAAAGACCAAGGTGGTCTAGGTATTGAGGTGTTAGAACTTAAAAATAAGTGTTTGCTCAGCAAGTGGTTGTTTAAGTTGTTAAATGAAGATGGGGTTTGGCAAGAATTACTTCGAAACAAATATTTAAGTTCTAAGCCATTAGCACAAGTGGAAGTTAGTCCAATCGACTCACCGTTTTGGAAGGATCTCATGAGAGTTAAAGAGGAGTTCTTTAATAGAGGCTTTTTCAGAATAGGAAACGGAAAGATTACAAGGTTTTGGGAAGATACGTGGTTAGGGGACACTCCACTCCAACAACAATATCCATCTCTATATAATATTGTGCAGCAAAAAAATGTTATGGTGCATGATGTTTTTAACGGGGCACCTCCTTTAAATATAAGTTTTAGGAGGGTTTTAATTGAAGATAAGTGGGATGCATGGTCTCACTTATGTCTGCGGTTGATGGATATTAATTTGACAAATGATGCGGATATTTTTGTGTGGAAACTTACAACCAATGGAATATTCATGGTTAAATCTATGTATGAGGATTTGATGATTGGACATACCAGATTTTTGCGTAGATATTTGTGGAAGTTGAAGATTCCTCTCAAAATAAAAAAATTCATGTGGTTCCTAAACAGGAAAGTCTTGCTCACAAAAGATAATTTACTTAAATGAAATTGGAACGGATGCTCTAAATGCTCTTTTTGTGGATGTGAGGAGTCTATAGATCATTTATTCATCTCGTGTCCTTTTGCTCGGTTAATATGGCGTGTAGTGTTTTGCACTTATAATACCCCTCCACCCACAAATGTTTCCAATATGTTTGGAAATTGGTTGAATGGGATTGACAAAAAGACCACAGCTAGGATTCGTATTGGCGTTTCAGCAATCTGTTGGTCTATTTGGAACTGCAGGAATAATATTGTTTTTAACAGGAAAACAAATTTTCATGTGTTACAGGTTATCAATATGGCGGCCTACTGGATCCAGTTATGGGCTACCCTGCTTCCTTCGGACCAGCAGGAACTTATGGTTACTGGATGCGCTCGACTTCTGTTGGTGGCACAGGAGTTTTTCTACCGACATACGTGGCAACATATTAGGAGACTTTTGTAGTTGAAACTATGTTGCTATTTCGATGGTTGATACATGTCTCAACCTTATGTGATCGTTGAGTTGTAATAAGTTGATACTTGAATGATTTTTAATAAATGGCTGTGTGCATCACTCGATGCAGAGGCCGAGACTGCCCCATTTCTATAAAAAAAAGTGTGCATGAACTTCCCATGCTTAACAATTATATGGATCAACGGTTTACAGGGTACTTCTTGCCTAGACAGAAGTAACAAATTATTTACAGGGCACTTAAACACACTAAGGAAATACATGGATCGACAGTTTTACTATGGCTGGTGTTTTTTTGTGACAGCAAACAGGAGTTCCATAAGCAATACATACATCAATCTTCTTGTTGCATATATACTAGTTTGGTATTATACACACATAGTTGTCCAAATTATTCAACAAAACTGGATGTTGAAGGCAAATGGCAAGGTTTCGGATGGAGTAACCTTGCCGGATCATCGTCGATGTCAACTCTATAGTCCAAGAGATTTGCATACTTTATCGGGGAACCCACCATCACCCTTGCTAACGGCAACCGGCTCTTTAACAGCCTCCTTGAAATTAGCCTTCTCACTCAGCTCGTCAAATGCATTAACAACATTCTGTAGCCGGGCAACAAACTCGATTAGAAGTGAGACAAATGTGGCTAGGGATAAGGCACTTGCACTTTCATATGTTTTTGACTCTTCGTCTTCAAGTGGGAAGTTTGGATGGAATGATCTTCGAGCAGGCCAAGATAACAGGGTCCTGTCAACGTCAATAGTTGATGAATCATATCTGCTAAGAAATGAACTCTTATAATGGTTCGCAGAAGTTTGATCTGCAACTGTAGGCTCTGTAACTTCATTGTTATTTTCTTTTGAGATGACACTTGTGCCATTCATGGCATCTTTTATTCCTTCCGCTCGTTTTCTAATATCCCATCTTTCATTATTCACCAGAAGATATGACTTCTCATCAATCTTTTTTTGCAACTCCTCAGCTGCCATGTGGACTTCAAGTAGAATATCCGAGAACTCAACTTGGTCATTGTCTTAACATTGTTTCCAAGCTCACACAACACTTTAGCACCTTCTCTGCCCACTCTATAAATTTCTGAAACAAACAATCTTCTGAATTCTGGCGGTGCCTAGAAATGAAATTAAATATATTTTTATATAGGAAACAAATGCATCACTTGAACATGTTGTTGAGAAACTATATAAGCAAACCTGAATTTCAGAAAGAATGCAACCATGCAGTGCCATGACTGCAAAGGACCAATGCCTCAGTGCTCCACCAACTTTAGTGAAGCTCTTCCAAGGATAATTCATCATTTTGTAAGGTCCATGGGGTGGTTCCCATATAGCAAAACCTAAATATGAGGAAATACAAAATAACATAGTCAAAATTATCAGAAAAGGTGATATATTCTAAAATGGAAGTGTTAGCTTTAGAGCAACAACAGACCATAGTTTCCTCTTGTTCTGATGCCTCGACGGATGCCCTGTACCCACTATATAGAGGATCATCAGAAGCTTGATATGTAAGTATTTTTGAAGGAACCCTTTCATACTCCATGCATTTCAGATATTCATTGACACAACCTACAGCGAACAGCCAAATCGGCAATAAAGGCGCAGAAACCATATGTATCTATAATCGATGGTGATGCAACGATACCACAACTAATATTTTCTACATTTTCTAACAATAAAAATTAAATAGTACAACATGACAAGTACTCCCTCCATCCAAAAATTTAAGGCGTGCATGTTTCTGCGCGTTCTTTGTTTCACGACTTTGACCAATAATATACTATAAATTAAATGGATCGTGAATGTATAAATGGAATCGTTGCATTGTCTTGTATAAATTATTTCATTATATTTATATTTTAAAATACAAATTTTGTGGACTATTAGTACAGATCATAGTTAGAGTTGAAAGTTGTTGATCAGCGAAAGTCAAGGACTCTTATATTTTGGGATGTAGCGAGTACTATCATTGTACGCATGACTTTACAACACCAGCAAACTTCTAAGGAGGGAGTTGCGGTGGAACAGGTTATACCATCTAAGGATTTTGCAACACCAGCAAAATTATTTGCAATCAAATTGTGCAAATCCTCTCCAGACCAGATTGGGTAAATACCGATGTTGATCAACCAGTATACTTCTATTTACAGCCGTGTCAATGAACATCCCTGTGTTGTACCCAGTGACCATGACAATATAAAAGGTCAACAAGAATACGCGAAATCCATAGTCATAAGGCTTCATCGTTGGGTGTAGCCTTGCCAAGTTTGTGCTAAAACCTAGTGGTGGAAAACATAAAAGCGTTAGCTACATGTTAGATACACTTGTACTAACATAAAATGAAATGCCTCAAACGCTTACCAGTAGCAAAGGTGCTAATAATAAGAATCACTTCTTTCATTTGCCCCAAGTTCTTGGATAATTCAGCGATTGCTAGAGCAAGCAATACAGCAGTAAGTGTTCCTAACCTTATGTGATCGTTGAGTTGTAATAAGTTGATACTTGAATGATTTTTAATAAATGGCTGTGTGCATCACTCGATGCAGAGGCCGGGACTGCCCCATTTCTAAAAAAAAGTGTGCATGAACTTCCCATGCTTAACAATTATATGGATCAACAGTTTACAGGGTACTTCTTGCCGAGATAGAAGTAACAAATTATTTACAGGGCACTTAAACACACTAAGGAAATACATGGATCGACAGTTTTACTATGGCTGGTGTTTTTTTGTGACAGCAAACAGGAGTTCCATAAGCAATACAGACATCAATCTTCTTGTTGCATATATACTAGTTTGGTATTATACACACGTAGTTGTCCAAATTATTCAACAAAACTGGATGTTGAAGGCAAATGGCAAGGTTTCGGATGGAGTAACCTTGCCGGATCATCGTCGATGTCAACTCTATAGTCCAAGAGATTTGCATACTTTATCGGGGAACCCACCATCACCCTTGCTAACGGCAACCGGCTCTTTAACAGCCTCCTTGAAATTAGCCTTCTCACTCAGCTCGTCAAATGCATTAACAACATTCTGTAGTCGGGCAACAAACTCGATTAGAAGTGAGGCAAATGTGGCTAGGGATAAGGCACTTGCACTTTCATATGTTTTTGACTCTTCGTCTTCAAGTGGGAAGTTTGGATGGAATGATCTTCGAGCAGGCCAAGATAACAGGGTCCTATCAACGTCAATAGTTGATGAATCATATCTGCTAAGCAATGAACTCTTATAATGGTTCGCAGAAGTTTGATCTGCAATTGTAGGCTCTGTAACTTCATTGTTATTTTCTTTTGAAATGACACTTGTGCCATTCATGGCATCTTTTATTCCTTCCACTCGTTTTTTAATCCCATCTTTCGTTATTCACCAGAAGATATGACTTCTCATCAATCTTTTTTTGCAACTCCTCAGCTGCCATGTGGACTTCAAGTAGAATATCCGGAGAACTCAACTTGGTCATTGTCTTAACATTGTTTCCAAGCTCACACAACACTTTAGCACCTTCTCTGCCCACTCTATAAATTTCTGAAACAAACAATCTTCTGAATTCTGGCGGTGCCTAGAAATGAAATTAAATATATTTTTATATAGGAAACAAATGCATCACTTGAACATGTTGTTGAGAAACTATAAAAGCAAACCTGAATTTCAGAAAGAATGCAACCATGCAGTGCCATGACTGCAAAGGAACAATGCCTCAGTGCTCCACCAACTTTAGTGAAGCTCTTCCAAGGATAATTCATCATTTTGTATGGTCCATGGGGTGGTTCCCATATAGCAAAACCTAACTATGAGGAAATACCAAATAACAGAGTCAAAATTATCAGAAAAGGTGATATATTCTAAAATGGAAGTGTTAGCTTTAGAGCAACAACAGACCAGAGTTTCCTCTTGTTCTGATGCCTCGACGGATGCCCTGTACCCACTATATAGAGGATCATCAGAAGCTTGATATGTAAGTATTTTTGAAGGAACCCTTTCATACTCCATGCATTTCAGATATCCATTGACACAACCTACAGCGAACAGCCAAATCGGCAATAAAGGCGTAGAAACCATATGTATCTATAATCGATGGTGATGCAACGATACCACAACTAATATTTTCTACATTTTCTAACAATAAAAAATTAAATAGTACAACATGACAAGTACTCCCTCCATCCAAAAATTTAAGGCGTGCATGTTTTTGCGCGTTCTTTGTTTCACGACTTTGACCAATAATATACTATAAATTAAATGGATCGTGAATGTATAAATGGAATCGTTGCATTGTCTTGTATAAGTTATTTCATTATATTTATATTTTAAAATACAAATTTTGTGGACTATTAGTACAGATCATAGTTAGAGTTGAAAGTTGTTGATCAGCGAAAGTCAAGAACTCTTATATTTTGGGATGTAGCGAGTACTATCATTGTACGCATGACTTTACAACACCAGCAAACTTCTAAGGAGGGAGTTGCGGTGGAACAGGTTATACCTTCTAAGGATTTTGCAACACCAGCAAAATTCTTTACAATCAAATTGTGCAAATCCTCTCCAGACCAGATTGGGTAAATACCGATGTTGATCACAAGAGTGACAGCAGCACCAATAGCAACCAGTATACTTCTATTTACAGCCGTGTCAATGAACATCCCTGTGTTGTACCCAGTGACCATGACAATATAGAAGGTCAACAAGAATACGCGAAATCCATAGTCATAAGGCTTCATCGTTGGGTGTAGCGTTGCCAAGTTTGTGCTAAAACCTAGTGGTGGAAAACATAAAAGCGTTAGCTACATGTTAGATACACTTGTACTAACATAAAATGAAATGCCTCAAACGCTTACCAGTAGCAAAGGTGCTAATAATAAGAATCACTTCTTTCATTTGCCCCAAGTTCTTGGATAATTCAGTGATTGCTAGAGCAAGCAATACAGCAGTAAGTGTTCCTAACCCCTGTTGAAACCTTTGCTTAATGTTGCGCCTGCATAATAGTAGAGCAAGTTTACGAAAGGCGATACAACAGCGTAAACTTAGCATAAGATAGCAGGGCTTCATTGTGAGAGCTAGGTAAGACAATGACATCATAAGAAAATGATACCCATTATATTGACACTAGCACCCAGGGCATCTTGTTATAGAAGAAACGGTCCTTTGCGAGAATTACAGAAAATTTGTCCCCGACGGGGATCGAACTCAGTTTGTTTGGTCGACCACTGGGACTCTGCCCCGTTCTCAAAAAATGAGACCAATCAGGACTAGCCCTTTATGGCTTAATTTTATGGAAGAATTGTTCCTTTATGAGAAATTTAACAATTCACTCCCGGTGAGATTCGAACTCTGTTTGCCAGGTTTAGCCACAACTATCTTTGTCATTGGGCCTCTGTCCCGTTGTAATCGATAACTTTGTATCATTTTTCTTTCGAAAACCAACAACATCCATTTAGTTGTTCATATATGCGTGTCTGTCCATTTGATTAAGTACAACTGGCCCAAGATCAACGTGGTCCCGCCCGGACAACAATAAAATTTGGTCGCGCTGTCCCATGTGAGATGCATGCTCAATTTAATAAAATTTACTTAGGCACACGTACTTCTAAGTGGTGGTCATGCAGTCTGCAAGAGAACCGATACAGATTATCGAAACGCCGCTATCTTACTGATCTCTAGTTTGGATGACAGCGTGCACGTTTCTTGCAATTGCATCAACACAAATAATGGACAGATGGACAGATATGGAAGACGTTGACAATGATTTGTGACTTATGAAAGAGAGACGGGGAGGCGGTGGCACTGGCTGGCACTCTTGGATCTGAATCACAACTATTGCAGATTCGCTGCGGGTTCGTGGGCTGGCAGATAAGCAAATTCAGATCAGGATCGCATGGGAATTGTTGAACCAGAAATAATTTTGAGCCTGAGCGTGCCACAAACTAGAGTTTTGAACTACAGCCGAATATTCTGATTAAATATTGTATATACAAATACCAAAATTATGAATCCCAAATCATTAATTTCATTTTCTTTTGTTTCTCCCACATGCTACAAAAATGCATTCAAAATTTGCATAGTTTCATCATGAATTTGACGGGACCATCTATATGGTCGCTGAAACTTTATGACTTCTAATTCTAAACATTGATCCTTAATCTATTGGCTGGAGAAGAAAAAAGGATAAATTGTCAAACGAAAAGCTTTTTTTTACTAAGGTCGAAGGAACAGATGGGTCTTGATCAAGTGAAAGAAAATTATGCCTTGGTTTAAAATGGAAACTAAATCTCATGACACCTACACCCCCACACTTTCAAGTTTTAATTTTTTTTATCTTTCAAACATTACAGCATATGGATTTGAAACTTTGCATATTACTGAAACATTAGAACTAAAATGTGAGGAAGTAGTTCGGAATTTCTTTTGCGGTTTAAAATGAAAATAATATGTATATTTAAATTCAGAAAATTTCCAACCTTTTTCCCCGCATTGGATCTCAAATATGTTAGTAAATTTAAAGTTTAAATCCATAATTTGTATGTTTGAGAGATTAAAAAAAGTGTTTGTGAGGGAAACAAGGAGTTAGCCATTAGCCAAGACAAGGGTGATGGGGTGTAAGTGTAACTGAGTCCATGTTTGGAAAATCTACTCTCGATAAGATAATTGAACAATTTGGAATTGCCTGGAAGTTTTTTGGTTTAGAAATGCGTAACCTGGTATGCTTAGAAATAAGCAAGTAGACACACTTACACCTTTCTAGTCTTGTAGATTTATAAACACAAATATTGTGTACAATAGTAAGTCTGATTTTGTGCAACATAGTTATAGAAAAAACTACTCTATAATGTCTCAACTTATTGCAAATATGCATGTATCTAGACATGATTTAGTGTGTAGAACTGTATATACATATAAATTTGATCTAGTTTGAGACATCCTTTTAAGAATGGAGTGAGTATTTACACAGAACTAGCAAATCAAAAGTTTAGGTACTTAGAGGAATTTGAAATCGACGTGAACTGACATTATGTATTAGCTCGATTATTTGCTATATTTATATAGCGGGACGCAAGCCTATTTCGTCTCTAAGCACGAGTTCGACCCATCTCCCCATGCATCTCATGCAACCGTTCGATGACGCCACAGTTAAACCTGCGGAGTGAAGTTCAACGAGCGGGGCAAAGAGTGTTCGATCCACAGCCCACACGTACGTCCATCAGTCGGCTTACGATGGCATGGCAGCTAACCTGGGACTGGGAGCCCAGGCTCGCCGGGCCTGGCTCCTCCGACGACGAAACCCGACGTAACGAAAACTACGTACCGACGCTGAACTCGAAGATGAAGAGGACGGTGAAGACGGCCCAGAGGGAGTGCGCGGCGATGTCGCGCGGCTCGCGGAGGAAGACGAGCAGCGTGACGACGGACAGCGCGAGGCCGAACTTGGCCGCGTACACGGGCTTCCGGCGGTCGGAGCGCGCGGACGCCCATATCTCCGCCGCCCCGGCGGCCACCGCGCCCCAAGCCCGCCGGAGCGGTCCCGGAAGCTTCTTGGCCCCATCGCCGCCCGGCAGGCTCCAGGCCGACGACAGCAACGGAACGTCACCGTCCTCCAGCGTCGACCACGCCATGGCTTCGCTGCCGCCCGCCGGGAAACTAAAACGGGCGGGCTTTTGGTCGTCCGTCGTTCCGGTGCGCATTTGCGTGTGAGCTGCCGAGATGCGATCCACGGGTTTAAAAGGGCGCGAACCGGAAGTACAACAACATAAACGGGTTTACGAACAGTATGTGATCGACGTTACATGGCCGTCGGATCCTCCTCGTGCGGCCTGGATTTTGGATGAACGATCCGCAGCGTCACCACCCCCGACAGCTCCCCAAGGGTCGTCGTCACCATGAACACACGTGGTCCTCTATGATGCCACTCATCAACCATGGCGTCTCCTAATTACATATTCTCTAAGCAATAATTCGCAGTGGAACATCCGAGGACCATTCATGCATGGCCCCATCACCAAGAACACACATACCCCTCGATGGTGAACACCCATCACCCACGCGACTGCCCAAGGAACTGATCATTCTGTGTAAGTGTTGGGCTAGTTACATTAATTTTTAATATATAAGTGTTAACCGCAAAGATCTTATTAGAGTATCTACTATTTATACTTATTTTATAGAGAACAGCGCAGGTTAATAGTATATGAACTTGCTGAGAATGGGCAGTTTGGTCACGAAGTTGCAGAATATGGAAAGCGGGTCAGGAGGTTGTCACGCAGGAGCGTTTTGGTCACTTCCTACATGTGGTTGCTAGTTTGCCTACGAGCAGACTATTTTGACAACTTACTTTTAAGTTTATATTCGCCACGTCAACAGGGCCGGGCCGGTAAAATCCGAGGCCCTGTGCCAAACTATGAAATGGGGTCCTATTCCCTCTTTCTCGAAATTCGGTGACCAATCCCTACCGAAGTGTCGATCAGGATTGGGGGTGGGTGATCGGCTGATCGCAAGCACGGAGTAAGTCGAGAAGGAACAAATACGAACTAGAGCTTGATGCTTCTTGTCAATTTTCTCAAGTCGCTAGCTTGAATCGATCAACAAGTTGGCATCTCGTATGACTCCAGTACATCATGTCCACGTGCCTAGATGAGAGCCTACAGATTTTCCGAACCGGTCTTAACTATTAATTTTGTTCATCTTTGAAAAATATCAATACTATTTGTAAAGCTGGATAAATTTTAGTTTAAATAAATAGATAATATGTACGCTTGTTTTCACACTGTGGTATAGCTCCAAGGCATCATTCGTTAGCCAGCAAGGTAAGTGCGTCGATTTCCCCCTTAGAGAAAAAGACTACGCGTGGCTAAACTATATTTTTCGTGGTTAAAACAATGGATAAAAATAATATGTGGCAAGAAGGATTCAACCATTTACCCAAGTCTGTACGTAAGGCTAAACTCATTTTTTATTCGCGGTTAAAACAATGGACAAAAATAATATGCGGCAAAGAGGATTCAAAAAGTCTGTAGTTTTGGCCAAACTCGACAAAAATATAATGATGGACAAAAATGAGAGTAACGAGGATTCGAACCATGTACCTCATGGAGTAGGTAAATCATCCTGACCACTACATCCCATGTTTCCTTTTGCTTTCATTCACAGTTTTGTCTAATTATATGATTACTTAGAATTTAAATTTTGGGCCCCCAAAATTTTGGGGCCCTGTGCGGCCGGCACAGTCCGCACCACAATGGGCCCGGGCCTGCACGTCAATAAACTTACTGATGTCGTCACTAAATGCTCGTGCATGGCCATTTCATGACCCGCTTTTAACGAACCTTCGTTTTACATTTTGTTCATGTGCAAAACCTATGTTTTACTCTATTTTTATAATAAAAGCAATACACATAGTTTCTAGCCGAAACACTAGGTTAGTTGCATCATCCGAAGTATTGAGACAGTTAGATCTATATTTTGTTGTTGACATTTAATGAAGGACGGGCGACTCTACACAAACCAGATCTGATAAAGTTTTGTGTCTAACACGCTTGGCACAAGTAAAACAAAAATTTCTATATACGGCCGTGATTTGATTATAAATCATGGGCCATATTATCATGTAACACGTTTTTTTGTTGTTGCAATTTTATCATGTAACACGTTGTATGTGCAAGTCATGTAAATTGTAAACCCTGTAATTCACGGAGCCTCTGTGCCGGACTCCTAGCCGTGTAAGTCACGGAGGCGCCTTGTAAGTATCCAAATCCAAACTGATAAAAACGGAAAAATGCATTGATTGCAGCCATCGAACGGATCAATCAAGTGATATCGCATATCTACCTTGCTTCGTATCGGTTCTCTCTTCCCGTTTATGAGCTACCAGCGGAACCAGATCGCAGGTGAAGCCGTCTCTGCACCTGACTCCAGGTAATTAATTAAGCCGTGTAAGCCACGAAGGCGTCTGTACGTACCAAAATCAAATCAAAACTGATTAGAAACGGGAAAAGGCATGGCCGTGCTGCCATCAAAAGGATTGATCAAGTGATAGCCACTGGGATCCGTCGATAGAAATATCTCAAGCCTCCCATGAATAACACCAACAAAAATATTTGCCGACGATTCGTGCAAATTCTCTCCAAGCCAGATTGAGCATATACCTATCTTTTTTAGTTTAAAAGCGGTCGTATCCGCCATCCGATTAGATAGAATAGATGTTTATTTACAGAATTTTGAAAAAGGAAAAAATCCCTTACAAACTACTCCCTCCGTTCGGAAAAGGATGTCACAAAAATGGTCTATCTATAATTCATTTTTGTGACATCTTTTTGCGAACGGAGGGAGTAAAAAAGCTAGTCTCCAGGGTCTTGCGTGTGAGCAAAAGCTCGCAGCGCCAACTCCTCCCACATCAAAGCCGCCACCTCCGTAGGTGAGATCACCGCACTGTGGAAGGTCTTTTGGTTCCTCTCCTTCCCCCATGTCGAGGAGTGCACATGCATCAGAGAATTCTACATCTAGGCCACCTCCGGTGGCATCTGCCGCTCCGCGGTTCCTGCGGTCTTCTTCTTCTTGGGCTTCTTCATGGAAAGGACAAGGTCGTCGATGGCTGCCGCTGCATGGTCCGAGATTGGACCATCTAAGAGGGTGAAAAACTCCTGTCGGCGGCGCTCCGAAAAGGTGGCCACCTCAGGCAGCGAGCCGAGACGGCGCGCCACGGCCTCCTTGGCTAGCTGCTCCATGTTGGCACCCTGATGCTCCTCCGAACCTGATGCTCCTCCGCGCCGACGGCGCCTCTACCTCCTTCTCATGGACCAGGGACGGAGACAAGGGGGACGAGCTAGGGCTGCGCCCCCCCCCCCCCCCCCCCCCTATGATCAGGATTTTCTTAATGCTAATAGCCATGGCAGCTCCTAAATTAATGGATTTGGTCTAGTTTAGCCCCCCTCATACAAATTACAGCACAAGTCAGTCTAGCTTTGCCCCCCTTAAGATCAATCCCTGGCTCGGTCCCTGTCGTGGACCAACGCCGAGTCCGGCGTGCCCAAAACAGAGGTCCTGATCGGCGTCGAGATCCAGGCGATGAAGCCCGACAAGTCCAGCTGCCCAGAGCCTGTCTGAACACACTGATAGCGGCACCAATGGCAATCAATATAAATCTACTAAAAGCCTGGTAGTGAACTTTCCTGTGTTGTACCCAAAGACCATCGCAAGCAACTTTGTCTAACCATGCGCTCATCTTCTCAATGCGCAAATATGCATCTGAAACTGCCATAATCAAATAGTGGATATAGTTAAACAGGGGATATGAAAACAATATGGAAAGGAAGGTGAATACATGTGTAGCCTCGTAGTATTTCTCTGTTGTACACGTATATGTCGGTAGAGTATAACTCATCCACTTGTATCACTAGTTGGGGAAGCATATCAATGAAAATGATAATGTATCTAGTTTTTCTTTTCTGTACAGGTAGATGTTGTAGAGTATATCTCATCCACTTGAATGACTAGGCGGGGAAGCATATCAATGAAAATCAGTATGTAGAATTCTTGCATTTTATCCCCATAGTTTAGGAGTTTTTGGCTGATGTAATATCCTGAGAAGACTAGACGTAAAGGTGAACTCGATCGACACTGGTCTCATGTCCAAAGAAAACCACAATAACAGATGGAAAGCAACTCCACATCTTTGAGCACAGTGCAACAAAGCACAACAATACATTGAAAGCAAGATTCACAACAAAAGCATTGTGATGACTTACAAGCAAACTACAAAACAGCTACCTTTACGTCAAGTAGGTCAAGAAACATCCCTTCTGCACACATATACATGAGCTTCACATGCAAATACCAATTAGCTGCCTAGCTAGAAGTAAACACACAATTTACAGGGTGCTTAAACACACCAAATAAATACATGGAACAGCAGTTTTACCATTGTTGATCACATTAGTGTCAGCAAACAGGAGCTCCATTAGCACAGCCAGCAATCTTCACATTGCGTATACATAAGTTCAGCATTATACACATGTCTTGGTCCAAAATTATTGAACAAAACTGGATGACAAAGGCAAGTGGCAAGGCTTCAGAATGAGGGACCTTGCGGGTCATCGTCAATGTCAACTCTTCAGTCCTAGAGATTTGCTTATTTTATCGAGGAATCCACCATCACCCGTGCTAACTGCAACAGGCTCTTCCACGGGATCCTTGAAGTTAGCCTTCTCACTCAGCTCTTCAAATGCGTTTACAACATTCTGTAGCCGGGCAACAAACTCGATTAGAAGCGAGGCAAATGTGGCCAAGGATAAGGCACTTGCACTTTCGTATGTTTTTGACTCCTCGTCTTCAAGTGGCAAGTTGGGATGGAATGATTTTCGAGCAGGCCAAGATAGTAGTGTCCTGTAACCATCAATAGTTGCTGATGAATCATATCTGGTAAGAAATGAACTAGCAGCAAAACTCTTATAATGGTTCGCCGAAATTTGATCAGCAATTGTAGGTTCGGTGACTTCATTTTTATTTTCTTTTGACGCGACACTTGTGCCATTCATGGCATCTTTTATTCCTTCAGCTTGCTTGCTAGTATCCCATCTTTCAGTATTCACCAGAAGATATGACTTCTCATCAATCTTTTTTTGCAGCTCCTCAGCTGCCAAGTGGACTTGAAACAGAATATCTGGAGAACTCAACTTGGTCATTGTCTTAACATTGTTTCCCAGGTCGCGCAACACTTTAGCACCTTCTCTCCCTACTCTATGAAGTTCCGCGATAAAAATCCTTCTGTATTCTGGTGGTGCCTAAACACAGAATCAAATATATTTGTTTAGGAAATATACAAATGAAGAACTTCCATAGGTTGTCGTGGAAACTATATTAGCACACCTGAATTTCTGAAAGAATGCAACCATGCAATGCCATGACTGCGAAGGAACAATGCCTCAATGCTCCACCAACTTTAGTGAAGCTCTTCCAAGGATAATTCATCATTTTGTAAGGGCCGTGGGGTGGTTCCCATATAGCAAAACCTAACTGGGAGCAAATACAAGAGAACCGAGTCAAAATTGACAAAAAGGTGAGATAATCTTAAATAGAAGTGTCAGCTTTAGAGCAAAAACAAACCAGAGTTTCCTCTTGTGCTGATGCCTCGACAGCTGCCCTGTACCCACTATATAGAGGATCATCAGAAGCTTGATATGTAAGTATTTTTGAAGGAATCCTTTCATACTCCATGCATTTCAAGTATCCATCGACACATCCTACAGTGAACAGCCAGATCAGAATAAAGGCATAAAAATCAAATGTATCTACACTCTATGGCGTTGCAATCATACCACAAATAAGATTTCATACGTTTGTAATAAATATACCTTCTAATGATTTTGCAACACCAGCAAAGTTCTTTGCAATCAAATTGTGCAAATCCTCTCCAGACCAGATTGGGTAAATACCTACATTGATTCCAAGACTGACAGCAGCACCAAGAGCAATCAGGATAAATCTACTAACAGCTGTATCAGTGAACTTCCCGGTGTTGTACCCAGAGACCATGACATACACGAATGTCAACAAGAATACACGAAATCCATATTCATAAGGCTTCATCTTTGGGTGTAGCTTTGCCAAGTTTGTGCAAAAGCCTAGCAGTAAAAGACATAAAAGCTTTAGACTACAAATTACACAGAACGCACCACAAAATAATTACGCTGTGCCCCCAACACTTACCAACAGTAAAGGTGCTAATAATAAGAATCACTTCTTCAAATGCCCCCAGATTTTTGGATAATTCGGCAACTGCTAGAGCAAGCCCTCCAGCAGTAAGTGTTCCTAAGCCCCTGTTGAAACCTTTGCTTAATGTTGCACCTGCATAATAGTGGACCAAATTAACGAATAGCAATGCACATTTTTTGCACGTATATACACTATAAAAACTTGGCATTAAAAAAGGATAGCTCCATAATGAGATCCAGGTAAGACAAAGACATCATAAATGAATGATAGTTTCTTTATCGAAATGATGTTAGGCAGACCAGTGAAATTACATGAGAAAGAAACAGCCTTCACCAGTTGCTAAGTAACAACTGCACGTCAGCAAGAGCACTTTCGGTCCATGTTAAGAACTGCATAATGCATAGTCTGTATCCGTGTGAGTTCTATACTTAGTACTTCAGCGGAGGGTTCTAATCTCTCAACTAGAATCTCGAGTGAGAGAATATAGCTGAAGTTTCCAACCCTGTGCGGCGAGTTTCGAAAAATGCAACCAGGTAAGATGAATAAGATGTGCTGGTCAGTAACCGCTTCAAACACGGAGCTAAACCTGATATTGAACAGTCTAGAAGATATACTTGCAGGCCAAGAATATACTCCCTCCGTTCGGAAAAGGATGTAACGGAGGGAGTAGATTTTAGTAAAACCACTTCCATTATGGTTGGTTTCAACACCACATCACAATGATATTACAAAAGACCAGCGAGCAACATCAAAGAAAACAGTTGCCTTCCTCAGTTCGCAGTTAAGAATTTTTATCAAAAAAAAGTTGGCAGTTAAGAACTGCAGGTACCTTTGCTCAATACTAGTACTACCTCCGATCCATATTAATGGACTCAACTTTATCTAGATACGGATGTATCTAGTTAAGTGTTTAGACTAGATGCATCCGTATCTAGACAATGTTGAGACCATTAATATGGATCGGAGGGAGTACTAGTTTCTTTTCCAAACAACATTCATTTCTTTATTCATGTGTGTGTCTACCATACCATATAGTATGTTCTACAACTGGCCCAAGAATAATGTGGTCCCAGCTAACATCCCTAAGAATTAAAATTTGGTGGCCCTTTCAATCACCCGTAGGTAAAATTAATGATTTTTTTTCAAAGAAAAGGCAAACAGGCTAAATTTCGAAGAGTTGGGTATCTTAAGCTATCTATCACCGGGTCGTGTTCAGTTCACATAGTAGCGCGCACGTTTCTTGCGTCACTCAACAACAATAATGCAAGGTCAAACAGATGGACCTGGATGGAATACACAACTTCTCTCTTTCGCTTAAGAACAGTGCAATATCTGGCTCTAAATGCTTTCTTTTTCCACGCTGCTGTTGGACCTTTTTTTAGAGAGGGATGGAGGCGTTGACATAGACTGATACTCCTGGAATCTCAAGGGCCAAGATCCACGTGTTCTTCACTGCAGCAGGTGCTTCTGATCCGCGAAATTAGATCAGAGTTGCACGCGAAAATGCTTAATCCCCATTTGCTAAAATGACCATGATCCACACAAACACACTGACGGGAGCTTCAAGCCCGGAACCCAATGAACGAAACGAAACGGAACGGAAGGGGAGAATGGCGGAGAGACGCGTGCGTACCGATGCTGAACTCGAAGACGACGACGACGGTGAGGATGGCCCAGACGGAGTGGCTGACGATGTCGTGCGGCTCGCGGAGGAAGACGAGCAGGGAGATGAGCGCGAGCGCGAGGCCGACCTTGGCGGCGAAGATGGGCTTCCGGCGGTCGGCGCGCGCGAACGCCCACATCTCCGCCGCCGCCGCGGCCACCGCGTCCCACGCCCCCACCACCGCGGCGCCGGCGCGCTGGAAAATCCCCTCCTTGGCCCGCTCCTCCGCCTCGCCCGGCAGGCTCCAGGCCGATGAGAGCAGCGGCACGTCCCCCGCCCGCCCCGCTGGTCCTCCAGCGTCGACCACAGCGAGCCCAGGTGCGCCGGCGGCACGCCCGCCATGGGCCCCGTTGCCGTGGCCATGGGGGAAGCTTCCGGGTTCGCGCTCGCTGTCGCGCTCGCAGTGGACTCCTCTGCTACTGGTGGACGACGCTGGCTGGATTGCTTGGCTGCCGTGCGCCGCGCCGCGCCGGGAGGAAGCTGCGACGAAAAAAGGTGGGGCTTTTGGCTGTCAGACACGACGGAGACAATCACGGTGGCGATTCAGCGGCGTGCGTCAGATCCGCCGGGCTGCTTGCGATTCTGCGAAAGATCTTGTTTTTGGGTTAAAATGGGAGCCGAGATGGGGTGCAGAAGCGAAAGAGGAACCGGCCTCGGGAGATTCCAAGAGCCCACGACACGAACCAAAAGGGGCAGCAAGAACCAGTTCAACTGGGTGGCGACCTCATGCAGTCATGCGAATGTTTCTTTTTTTTTTTTTTTGAGAATCGAATGTTTCTTTTTTTGAAACTGTGGGGTTGCCCCATATATTAATTAAGCAGAATGTGCCCGGTTTATTATGGAAGAAACCGGGCGAAAACCATACAACAACACAACACAACCCACGGGGCGAAGCCCCACAACCACGAGAAACCACGACGCCGCACGACGCGGTCACCCACAGCCCAATCTGCACCAGGTAAGCCGCTCGCAGACCACGGCCGCAGAACCAACATCCGGGGCCGCTGCCCAAGCAGCCCCGACAGTCTCGCCGCCAGCACCCCCTTCCGGGACCGCCGTCCCGACATAGCACCGCTCGCAACCGAGCCCCGACGCCGCACGAACCAGCCACCCGCAGCCCAAGCTGCTCAGGGAGAGCTGCTCGCAGACCACGGACGTCGAACCAACATCCGGGGCCGCCGCCCCGGCCTAAAATCGGTCATGCGAATGTTTCTTGTTAATGAATGAATGCCCTTTCGACCATACAAAATCGGTTGCACACATTCCTTCAGTTTTCCTCCTACATCAAGATTGTCAACTTCACAGTCTGTCAACTATGTATAAGGTTTATAACACAAAGTAATTGTTTGTAAGACTCGGTGGTCATAGGAGCCTGAACGTGCGTAAAAAAAATTCGAATGCGCCAAACTTTTGTTGTGCCTGACAACCGTTAAAAATGAGCTGTTCTTTCTTTTGTATCAAAAGGGAGTGCAACATATCTTGTTTTTCTCATTCGATTGTTTAGTGCTCAGACCTATTCTTTCTTCCAGCCCATTTGCTTACCAAGAATGTCAACCTCACACTGTCAACATATGTATTATAAGAGATGCACAAGTCAAAGCCAATGCAGGCTATGTTTCTTTATGAAAAAGTTGTTCATGTCCCTTGCAAATGTTAAGAGAATGACCACTAGTTTTGAGATGTTTTCCTAAGGTGATACAGTAGAGCGGAAAGGCAGTTTGGCTGACTTGATTTTCTTCCGAATGTTCTTTTCACCGGGGCTCGTGTCTCTTTTTTTGAGAACCATGGCGGGGAGTTCCGCATTGCATTATAGAATAATAGAATTGATCCAGTTAATTAGGGAAATCGGATCCAAAAACCATACAAAACGCGGTTACAAAACCGCACAATCTAACTCATGTAACATCATTTGTGCCTGAAACCAGGGAACCTAAAACCAAGCTAACAGCCACCTCTCGTACCCAACTAAAAGGACCTCTCCAAGCACATACGAGCTATCTCCACTAGTGATGCACCGATGTGCATCCTCCACACAGAAGAGCTCAAGCATTGGTCACAATTAAAGCTCGCACAGCCTCCCTCACCTGTGGTGTGTGCTGCTCCTTGTACATCTGCAAAAAAAAATTGCATCTTCTCCTCTATGGCCTCCTTGGTGTCTTTCCCTTTGCTCTTGAGCTTTGGGTCTCTCGAAACGCCTCCGCCCGCCTAAACTCGCGCGCTTGGTTACTGGAATGACACAATCTTTGTTCTTCTTGTCCAGCCGAATGCTTCGTAGCTCGTGTCTTTTTCGTGGCTGGTTTTCTTCTAAACGCTGCTCGACTTGGCTCTGTGGCCTAGTGATCTCCCAAGACAGAGTGTGCTTGTGTGTTCCACCAGGAAGCAAACATGTTGTTAGCGTGGAAGTTGTCACTGCTATGAACAATACGTTGTGTTTGTCAAAAGCAATGAGCAATCATGTAGTTTCATTGTCTTTATTGTAAACTTTCGTGACTTGTATGGTTGAGAAATCCAGCTTCCATGGGACCCACACACAGTACTTGGTCCTCAAATCTTGAATCTCTGATACCAATGTATTGAATGTAACCGTAGAATGTACTCAGAATATTTTTTATCAATTATTGACATTCTACGGTTCTAATGGACGAACGCGGCAATGCGCTCCTACATGATCTAGTATTTGGTGAGCCCTAGACAAAATCAAACCATATACTCGACTCCATCCACAAATGAGTAACTGCAAAATATCAATAATTGACAATACGAGAAAAAAAATGTATACTACTGTACTACCTAAAGAGCAGTAGTGTAAATAACTGTCTATTACTAATTACAATGTGATTGGGGGTCTCCCCCACAGTAGAAAAGTTTCAAAAAGAAAAGTGATTGGAGCCATTATGATGCCACGATTACAGTATAGTATTCTCACATGGGTAGTAACATATTTGATTTGCTTCTATCCATGAGAATGGTAGAAACACATATGTAAAATTATATAGGCTGAAACACACCACGTAACAAATTAAATGCCATTTCTTTTGGACTTATGCTAATGTTTTCACACGTGCCTAAATTTGTGGTTTAATGCTCCCTTCTGAATTTGACGATGATAGGCCTTTTCCCGGCAAAACTATTCGAAGTCATTTCTTAATTGAAAATAAATAATAGCACAATATGGATTTAGTGATGCAAAGTTAGAAATGGCGTGTCAGTTTGATTATAAAAATGCATAACAACTAAAGAAACAGAGAGCGCAGGATGCTATGTACAAACTTGTTAATTTGACAAAGATTACGAAGCAAACCTGTCACAAACTAAAAGTTGAGACACAACTTACCTGGTTTTCAAAGTTCAAGGATCAAAACTAAGCTACTGAATAGTTGAGGTGTCAACGTGTTTTCTTTCCAAAATAATATTCCTTGTTACAAGACTCGATCTGGCAATGTGAAGTATACTTTTTGTATCTTAAGTTTGAAGACGAATATGAGGTTGAAAATTCCAATGTTTATAATTATTTGGTTTTGTTTTATGTATGCTCATATTATTTGACTTCGCTTCAGAGTGAAAATGTCAAGACGATATTAACGACAAATCTCACATGAACAAAATTGACATGTCATCTGATCGGCAAGGGAGCACCTCAAATTTATCTTTCACTCGCTCACTAGATCACACCTCTTTTCTTTTAGCTAATCCTTCATGTACATCAAGTCCCTTCAAATTTATTCATGTGAACCCTTTTAACATATTTGAATAGTGTTACAAAATACCATGGGAACATGGACACGCCACATACTCTTGTAGTCTTTTCACAGAAGGCTTATACCAATCTTGCCAGATCTACCAAAGCAAGAGGAGGAGTCTTTCCGTGTGGAATTTGCTCCCTTGTCTTTCTATATGTTGACTGCGAAGTTCACTTTTCTTTGATTTCCAAGACAATTCAACCAAGTGCTCAGCCCCACACTACGAGAACACCCCAGACTTCGGGTCAAAGTCTAGCCGAACTGCAGACAGCAAAGCAGAGTGCGGCTTCTGTTCACCCTATTTCGGCCATCCTCATGGGCGCTGTGGCAGGGAAGGCCGTCGCGGACTTGGAATCATCTGCTGGGACAACACGGGCAGAGGACCGGCTCGCCGTGGCTGAGCATGTCATAGGCGAGTTCGAGCATCACAGGCTGAGCGACGATGGCACCAGCGTTAGTATATGGGGGGCACGGGCGAACTGCACCAACGGAAGCCTCCTCGCCGCGGTCGACGAGATCATCCTCCTCAAGGAGACGCACGCGTTCCCCATGGCGTCCACCACTGGCCCCCGCATGAACAGCATCCTCCGCGCTGCTATGTTGCGCCTCATGGAGGAGCTCCTCAGCCTCAGGGTCTTGGACGGATCCCAGCTGGAAGGCAGGAGCGGCCTTCGCTTCGCCATCGAGAAGCTCTCCATCTCCATGATGACAGCTCATGGCGTGTCGTCGCCAGCGCTCGCCTTCCTGACCGATAGCAGCACGGCCAGCACGGTGAGAACCAGCACAGGGGAGGTGAGCTTCAGCACCGTCGATGAGCTCTACGCATCCAATGGGAGCCAGCCGGCCGGGGCTGATGTCTTCTTGGAATGGAAGTTCCCAGACGAGCTCGATTTGATCTGCCCGAGAAGCTTGTTCGTTCTCCATGAGATCTCGCTGCTGGTCATCCGTGTCGGTTACACGGAAGAGCTGCTCCAGACGTTCACCAACGCTCCCTGCGACGTTTTAGACAGGTGCTAGTAAGCTTCTTATACAGATAAAATCCTCTTTAATCAATTCTATAAATGGAAGATAACAAACCATCTTCACCTGAGATGCAGTTTAATCCTCCATACATTTTCTTTCCTCCATTGGATATGACTTGCCTTAATTTTGGCTTCCTTTAATTCTTGGAGTTAATCAACTGAAGTCCGTAATCATGGAACAGGTTCTTGTCAGTTCTCCAAGTGGGATGCTCACTGGAGGCCGATGAGGTAATCATCTACGAGAACGCCGAGTGGTGGACAGCCGAGGACATGATCAGGCGGTGGATCTTGGCGACTAAACTGGTCGAAAAGGCCCTTGTCACCATGCAAACGCAGCTCCATGCGCAGAGCAACGGTGCATGCGACAGGTTCAAGGACGAATACCTAATGGCCATTGCGAAGCGGAGTACTTCCATCCTGCTCAGATTCGCAGATGGGTTCATCGGAACAAACTCACCAGAGAAGCTCATATATGTCCTGCAAATGTAAGAGGTTCTTGGCAGCGCTGTCCCGGGTCTCATGCTGGTATTTACCAGGCAACACAAGGAGCTCGTCTCCCGTCAGATCGAGGCGGTTCTCACCAAGCTGGCACAGGCACTGAGGATCATGATTGGCGGTCTCGTCACCAAGATCCGGTCGTCACAGAGCACAATTGTCAGTATCGGCGCCGGTGTCCATCCACTGACACGGTACACCATGGCCTGCATCAACTGGCTGGAACCACACCACGGCGCACTGGATATGGTCCTTGCAAGCACGGCGGAAGGAACTGAAGGGTTAAACTCATTCGACAATCTGGTCACCGAGCTGATCATGTCCTTGGAACCAAAACTCGAGGCCGCCTTCGACGGACCACAAGGAGGAGGCATGTGCCAACTCTTCCTGACCAACAATGCCAGCTTCATGAAACATGCCACCAGCTTGCTCATGGGAGACGAGTGGGCCGTGCAGTGCCAGGACCGAGTCGCGCAGCACATGGCAGGCTACATCGAGGCTTCCTGGGCACCAGTGGTGGTTTGCCTCGAGGCCACACACGCTGGCAAGCCCACTGTGAAGATCCTGGCCAAGTTCAACTCCACACTCAAAAAAGTGTACAGAAGCCACGCACGGTGCAAAGTCCCAGACCCCGCGCTTCGGGAGGCGCTGCGGAAGGCCGTGTCGGATAAGGTCGTCGCTGTTTATGACGCATATCTGCTCAAGCACCCCAAGCTTCAGAAGTTTGCAAGGTACACGGCAGATAGCCTGGCTGGGTTGTTGTCAGAGTTGTTCGAAGGAGAAACCAAAGAGGGCAGATATTCATATTCCTAGCACTGATGTTCACGGATCATGGCCCCAGTAATAGCAAGTTAGAAGCAATACATATTTTGGTTCTTCCTTACAATATAAACCAAATTCATGTCACAGGCTGATAAGATTGGTTAACCATGACATGTGCTAGTCATACTGCATAAGAATGGCATCATATTGTTAATAAGATCAAGATCAGGAAAATAAAAAGTGAAATAATCGTGTAGTCATGTTTTTTTTTTTGAGATGGGATTACAGATCAAATAAAACCGAACTAGCAGTACAACCTAAGGAAACAAGGAAATTACAAACCCGTCCTTGAGGATCCAGCCCACCAACGCCGCCGCACCACGGTGACCGCCAACCGCGCGCTGCCGCCGAGCTCCACCCGAGCCGGCAAACCGCAGCGAACCGCGGCCAGGAAGCCGCCGACAAAGCCGCCGTCTTCAGTCAACCGCCTGGTCTTGGCGGAGAAGAGGAAGCTGGAAGACCACCAGAGCGAAGCCATCGCCTTGACCCGCGCCGCCGCACGACGCCGAAGACGACCAAGATGATCTGGAACCCCGGTCTCCTGCACCCCCCACAAGCTCCGATCGGCGCCGGAGAGAGCACCGGTAGAGCAGGGATGCACCTGCAGCCCGCCGGCACCGTCGAAGACGAGCCGAGGAGGGGAGCCGCAGAGCACCAGATCGCGACGGCGCCGCCCTTCCCGCCACGGCAAGCCGCCCGCAGCCCCCGAGCCACTCACCGGAGCGCAGATCTGGGGATTCCCCATCCTCCCGTCGCCGGAGCGACCGCCGGAGGGTGAGAAATCCCCAGATACGCCGGCGACTACTGGCCGATGCGGAGTCGCCTCCCCGTCGCCTCTGAGCACTGTAGCAAGGGGGTTTCCAGAAATAAGGCAAGCACAAAACAATCATAATTGATAACCAAAAAATATGTCTATTATCCAATATCACCTACATCGAGCTGATACAAAAAACACCAAGGTAAACTATGTAAAAGACCTAGCAAGTGGAAATGACAAATAATGGTACAAAATATTGTACAAAAAGGTACACGTTAATGGTAACCATAAGTAGACATTCATGTATGTAATATGTATCCGCTCTCTCACTTTCTCCAAATTATGCAGCTAAATCAAACTCATCCCGCCCGATAGATATACCAAACAAATTGTTAACTATATACTCAATTCGCTATTCGGGTAATCTATCAGCATGTGTGTACACACATGTTCTTGCTATCTAGTGCAATTATATCAATGGATTTTTTTTAGTTCCACATCAGACGTAAATCTCACCTCAACCTTGCTAAGGTGGCAGGCTTTATATTTAGTCAGCCAAACAGGAAAAAATAAATGCACCTAAAATTAGCTACCATTTTTTAGCTAACAAGATAAGTACTACCTAAAGTTACTTTAGCAAATTTTGGATTTTTTTAACAAAAAAATTGCTACACTTTTTTAATGGTATCTTCATAAAGTAATTCTTCGCGGCTTCGCGCTGAACCAAATAAGGCAAATTATACATGCATTGCTAAAATGTGGTAAAGCTTTCTTATGTATCAAAACCAAAGAGCATGTACTTCATGTATCCACTAAGAATAAAGAAGACAAGTTTATAAGACGGTATACAGGGTAGTAAGCAACACTACTCCCAGAAGAAGTGATGGTGTTAAACATGATTTGCAGAAAACAAAGTGAGTAGCTTTAGTGTTGAATGCCTCCTGAAACTTATTTAAAGGTCATTGAGAAGGATAAACCAAACAGTGAGATAAAAGAAGTTGAAAAGGGGACATCTGCTATCAATAATAATATGCATTGTGTATGCAGTTAATACTTCATATAAGTTTTTAAAAAAAAATACTAGTCAAGAGAAAGAACCTGACTAAAATTCCTATATTACATCATAGTTCCGGCAAACAGAGGCAGCAAGCTTGAGACAGCAACTGCACAACTTGCATGGAAGTCACGAGTGATCCATTGATTCTGCAAAGAGTTAAATGGCATATTAATGCGGAGCTATAGCTTTTGAAGTTGTTTAAATTTGTTTAGGTAACACAATAAAATCACATAAGAACTATCTCAATAAAACTGCAGAAAAATAGGGGGAAACGTTTTCATTTTGAATCCAACATATTCAGAAACTGAAAGCAAAGCCATAATCAGTCAGAGGTCTCCAACACACATATAGGATAGGATGGTGTGATATTTTCCTTTAGTTAGCTTAGAATGTTTTGTCAACTAAATCTCAAAGAATATCTCTGATATAGTAAGAGATGTCCAGAAGTTAGATTAACTTTACGCCCTAGTAAGGAACAACATATAGTCATATATCCTAAAAGGACGTTGAAGCATATTACTCTTATGCAAATCCAAAAATATGCAGACTCAATCATAGCTACATCAGCACATAAAAAACTTTAAAATATTCAACATGATAACTTATACGAATTTGATCATTTATTTGTAGGGGCAAATGCCTGTACAGAACCCCTATGTTACAAAACAGAACCGAGTATATACAGTTCCCATTTCGACACTAGGTTTTCATTGACTAATCTTGCGAAAAAGGACAATACATTACACTATTAGTTCTTCAACAAAAACTGGGTGCATGGTTCGTACACAAAATTGTGCTTATGCATCTAGGATTTTAGGTCTCTTTTTTATCCCTTTCTTGAAACAGATGGCAGGAGATCTGCCAATTTATAGATGAGGGATGGAGTTCAAGTTTCAGCTTTGTTGGAGCCAAACATTGCCACAGTTTGCCACACTTCTCTTGGCAAAGTGTTTGGTTCATAGCCAAACCTGATGCACTCCCTAGTGCAGTAAAGTTTTGGTATCCAACCAAAGACTTCCTAGTTCCTAGGCTAAGCTAAGTTGTGGTGCCCTTATTCTTGGCCACGAGTTAGCAAAAATGTTAGGATTCTTAGGTAATTTTGCACTTCAATCAAACAGGCCCTAAAAGTCACATTATACGTCCAGCAAGACATACTGACCATACAAAGTGCAGACACCTCTAGAAAAATGTGTGCAAAGTGCAAAAACAGCCAGGATGCTACAATTTAATATGGAACAAACTTCTAATAAATGCAGCGTGCATGCAAACAGGGATACATAAATCCAGTGGCACCACTACACACATTTTTGTGATGTCATCTACATCACAAAGTGGCCAAACCGTCTTACTTTTTTTATATCCATCACCAACTTCATACAATTATCAGGAGTTCAGATAAAGTGACAGTGGGCCAACCAGTATTGTTGTAACTCTAGCAGAGGGACTGCATAAAATCATGGTCTTCTAAAGGAACATCTATCCATCAAACAAATCAATTTCTCAAAATAAAATAGACTCAACCTGACACACATAATTACTAAACGTAGTTCTTTACAGAGAAAGATTACATCCACAGCCCCACAATACACATAAGACGCAACAATGTCTGATAAATTGATTGATTATTCCACCATGTCAAGGAAGGTGACACATTGAAAGGACAATGATGTCACCTAGAGGGGGGTGAATAGGCGATTAAAACTTTTCCGGTTTAGTCTTGCTAATTGCGGAATAAAACTAGGTGTTTAAATTAACAAGCCGACAACTTAAATAAACTAGGCTCACCTATGTGCACCAACAACTAATGCTAAGCAAGACAAGCAACAAGGTGATAGCTATAGAATACTTCAAGCACGAAGTCTATCACAATGTAAATTGCATAAGTAAAAGGCTCGGGTATAGAAATAACCGAGGCACGCGGAGACGAGGATATATTCCCGAGTTCCTCCTTGTTAAGGGAGTACGTCTCGTTGGAGAGGTGTGAACCGACACAACGGTTCAACAACCACAAAGGTTTCACCTTCTTCTCCGATGAACCACACCACAAAGGCTTGGTTCACCTTCACTATTGGAATTCCTTCGAGGCGGAATCGGAGCCTTTCAACAACAATCCGGGGCACAACCCACAACGGGATTGGGGCTCCCGAACGGCTTTCAACAACAATCCGGGGCACAACCCACAACAGGATTGGGGGCTCCCGAACGGCTACAAGTGACCACTGTTAGATTTTGGGCCCATTTTGGGCAGCCCAATAAAATTCCTGAAAATCTCAAATTGGCCCATGTGCATGGCAGAATTTTGGAGGTGCAAAGTGGTGCTAAAGTTTAGTCCCACATTGCTAGTTGGAGGAGACAAACACCACCTTATAAGGTGGAGTGTTGTACCACTTCGTAAGCTTGTGAGAACAAGAGGCTCTCTCGTGCGCACTCCTCCTCCTCCTCCGCCGCCGCTCGCACGCACGCACCGCACCGCCCGCCCGTCTCGTCACGACGCGCCGCGCCGCGCCGCGGGTTGCGGGAATCTCGCCGAGCCGAGCTTTATTTTTGCAGTCCGGGAAAACGGTTTGGACGGACGCGTCACAGTTAGTCGGTTCGGGTCGCTCCCGGATCGTGGGCTACTGTAACCGACCTAAAACGTGCGCGACGTGGACTTGGCCCACGTTGTACCCGTTAGGGTTTTCCCGAGCCGCACTATATAAAGTCGTGCACTGCGTGCGCTGCAAACCAACCGAACCAATCTAGGTTTTGCCAATCTCGTGCCTTGCGCCGCCACCGTAGTCTACTCCATCCCGTGCACCGGCGAACGGGACAGCAGGTCTCCGGAACCGCTCGTCCTTGTGATCCTGTACGGAGAGGACGAATAAGGTTTTTGGGAAGCGCTCCGCGCGACTGCTTTCAAGCTCTTCATCACGGCTCGACTTCCTGGACGATCTCCGGGTCCGCGGGCGACTCGTCTCCAACGTCGTCTTCTTCGAGTTGCTACTGTCGCCGCTCAAGCTGCTGCCGTCGCTGCTCCAACGACTACTTCATCTACAATCGTTCGGTACGTTCGTCATGTTCCGATGGCTGTGTTTGTAGATGTCTGGCTGCTGTTCATGTTAATTAATATGTCTAGTATTTTCGAGTTTAACATGTTAGTAGCTGCTGCGATCATGTTTATTATTCTGGAATTAATCATGGAAATTATGCCTAATAATCCAACAACCACCAAGGGTCTGAACCATCACGTGGGCGTCTAGGGTCCAAAGACCCAAGAGAACAAGTTCACAAGCTTTCAACTTCCACGAATCCTCGTGGAAAGCACACCGATGCACCAACTGCAAAAGGCAAGAACACAAGTGCTCAAATCCTTCACTCTCAAATCCCACCAAAAACAACTAATGCTTATGGGGGAGAAGAGAGGAAGAACAAAGAAGAACTCAACAAATGGAACTCCAAGATCTAGATCCAAAGGGTTCTCCTCACTTAGAGGAGAGATGGATTGGTGGAAATGTAGATCTAGATCTCCTCTCACCTTTCCCTCAAAGATATGCAAGAATCATGGGAGGGATTGAGAGGGGACAAGCTTTTACAAGGTCAAACAATGGAGGAGAGAGAGAGAAAAACGAGCTGCCCAAGGTTGAAGAAGGGGAGGGGTATTTATAGCCCCTCCCACCGAAATAGCCGTTGCAGGCTCACTTAGGCCGGAACTTCTGGTCCCAGGGCCGGAACTTCCGGACCCCAGAAAAGCGACTAAAAAACGGTTCTGTACTCGGCTGGAACTTTGGCCGGAAGTTTGGCCGGAACTTCCGGATGGCCGGAATTTCCGGCCAAAATCCGGAACTTCTGCCCTCAGAAAACTGCAGAAACACTCAACACGAAAACGAATATATCTTGATCATCCGGACTCCATTTTCGATGTTCTCGGGCTCGTTGGAATCGGAACGAAGAGCTTTACAAGATCATGCAGAGAAAAATCATAGTCCAACAATGGAAGATAAACCAAATGGAGAAAGGTAAAACCTCTCTAAAAGGAATAACCGGCAAACCTCCAAAACCGAAAACGCAACAAGTTTTCCATACGAAATTCGTTTTCGGTGAACTTGAGCTTGTCGTGAAGATCACAACAAGCACCAAAACCCAACAAGGAGAAAAGCCAAGTACGAACCAAGAAAGATGAAATGCTAAGTATGCAAAGGTTTGAGCTCTCCACAAAGATGCGATCAAGTTAGTCACTTGAGAGCCCCTCTTGATAGTACGCCGTCTATCCTATAACCCAGTCTCCCACTAATACCATGAGACCGGTAAAATAGAAAATCTATCAAGATCATACCTTTGCCTTGCGCATTCCACTTGAGCTCGATGATGACGATCTTGACTCTCTCAAGTTGAAACACATTTCTTGATTGTGCTTGCTAGCACATGCTTGATGAAGACTTCTCCAAATGCTCCCCCATACTCCATTATGGGAGGGCCTCGCTAAGCTCCGTCTTCATGTCTCCTTTGCAATCTTAAATCAAATAATATCTTCCGAGATGCATCATATTGAGCTTGCACTTCATCTTCTTCTCTTGATATGTATGATGGCTTGGAGGTAAACATGATTGTTCACTCAATCTTCTTTTCCAAGCCACACTTGCAATATGCTTCACTCAACACATGGACCATTCTTCATTATGTTCCACTCTACACATGGACCATTCTTCATATAAACCCTTGAATAGAGCAATGGTCATCATGTCATCTTCAAGAGTCCAACACATGAATTCTAATCTTTTCCCATGGACAAGATCTATAGGAATATCTCAATGTAAACATTAGTCCATAAGGATTGTCATTAATTACCAAAACTACGCATGGGGGCAACATGCACTTTCACACATACTTTATCCTATTATGAAAAGTCAAGAGGTACCATACAACCATTTTAGGTGTTGTCATGTCACCCAGGAAAACTCAAGGAGTCCTGTTATCACTGGAAGGAAGGCTGGAGCAATTAGGGCATTCGAGGGAGTTATAGATTATGGTACTCATGATAATTGAGTCGCGAGTCGCAAGTGAGTCGCCAACCCTGAGACTCGCTGTATAGTCGAGCAAAGTCGCTGTATAGTCGCGGCAAGTCGCTGTATAGTCGCGAGTCGCCGTGATTTTTGAGAAACGACTCGATGTATAGTCGGCGACTATTCGGCGACTCAAATACCATGATGGTGCTATTTGGCCTTAGATTCTTGTATACGTCAAGGATTCAGGGGTCCTTAGAAATTCCAGAGGGTTGAGAGACTGTCAATCTAGTGAACTCTTTACTTATTGTGCCAAAGAAATACACGTTCAGACACCCCAAATTATTTCATTCTAGTGAATTTGCATAGTCTTTGATAGTACTTTGATCTTCATACAGTTCAAGCTTGAGTTATCTCGCGATATTTGACACAGACAATAGATGACCAAAGTCAACTACCTATATTGAAGAAACTCACTCTCCATTAGTTAACATTTTGGAATTCAGGAGTTAATGATTTAATTGTCCAGAAAATCTCACGGAATACATAAACATGAACTAGCATAATCAACATTCTCGTGTCCAATATAGCAGCAAGTAATTCTTACTTGTGACTTCCTCGCAAGTAATGCAATTGCAGCCTCACGCTTGGTGCCACCACATGCAATATCTGCGTAAAAACATCATGATGATCAAAACACGCAAAGCAAAAAAGTACAAAATGAGGCATCTCAATCCCGTAATGACCCATGTTTTGGTGCTTGGTTGTTTCTTAAAGAGGACTCGCAAATAAAAAAAAACATCTCACGGGTCGATAGCAGACCTTCTGACCTCTGTCTCTTGGCAATACCGGTGAGGCGGTGACTAAGGCTCACATTAACGGATCCAAGAATGTCCGGTAATTATTGTTACACGAGTAAGCAATGTTTATTACAAGCAAGGTTCTAGTGCACGCTTTCGTGCAGTGTTCCAACTAAATTCGTAGGTTTCCAAATGTAAGGGCATCTCCAGCCGTTCGGCCCCCCAGGCCGAAAAACGGCACCTTTTTGGCTTTGCGCCGGCGCTAACTTTGGCCTGGGGGGTTGGATTTTCCACTCGTTCGGCCACCCAAGGCGAACACGAATCAACATAATTTAAAAGTTCATATTCCCGCCCCAAATCAGCCCGAGTACGGCGATCCAAAGAAAGCCACAGTTTGGCGACATATAGGCGATCATACAAAAAGAAGCCACATTCGGCACGCTGATGGCGCAGATCAATGGTCACCGGCGACACCTCGGCGTCGTCGTCCAGGTCGATGCGTGCAGTCGTCGGAGTAGGGGCGGAGCTCGGAGTGGCGATCGGCGCAGTGCTCGGCGGCGGCGTGGCTGTGTCGGCGGTACCCGAGGCCGAGCTTGTGTCGGCTGCAGTGGCGGGACTCGGATCGACCGAAGCGTCTGTGGTGCTCGGCGGAGGTGTCGATGTCGTCGGGGTGAAGAGGATGGCCGCGCGATGCGCCATGAACCACTCCCGAACCTGGGGTCCATCGCCGCAGGGTCGCCGCCCATGAGGAAGGCAAGGTCATTGTTCCTCTTCTTCGCCGCGGTGGTGGTCTTGAGCAGGTCCAGCTTGGTGCCTTTGTTGGCCATGAGCGCCGTCCACCTCGCCTCCGTCTTCTCGTCTCTCTTGGCGGCCTTGGTAGCGACATCGGCGATGCACGTCTCGATCGACGCCTGGAGCTTCGCCGCTGCTGGTGCCCCATCCCTCGCCGCCTTGGCTTTCTTGTGGCCGTCCGGGCGCCCTTCAGACGCTCCAGCTGCCGCCGCGTCGGGGACGTACTCCTTGGCCTTGCAAAGTTGGTCACGGAGCTGCTTCCATTTCTCGCACCCCTCGATCCTTGTGAAGACGTGGAGGAACTTGAATTCGACCTTCTCGTCGGCGCGGTACATGTCAAACATGCGGACATACTACAAGGCAGAACAAGCCGCGCATGAGCAAACACGGCATAGCTGGGGGAACCATGGCGAAAAGAAGCTCACCTCCGTCTCGGCGTTGCCGCCGCTCTTCGGGCGATGCAGACATTCCTCTTGTATGCCGTGCCATTTGTTGCAAGCATGCTAGATCACCGCCCAGTGGTTCGCCATGGCCTTCTCGCCGCGATCAAGGCAGCAGGCGTACTCGGGATCGACGATCCGGCGCTCATCGTACGACGTCTTGACCCGCTTCCAGTAGTTATCCATGTTCTGGTTTGCGCCGATGATCGGGTCCTGGCTCACATTCATCCATGCTTGGGCGAGGAGCACATCTTCCTTGTAGCTCCACTTGACCCGAGGCTCGGCCGGCTTCGGCACCTTGGGGACCTTCTTCTTTGCCTTCCCTTTGGCAGCGGCTGGGGCTGCTTCTTCTTCGCCGGGGACCTCGTCCACCGGCTCGCCATCTTCTTCGGCGGTCTCCTGCGTCTCCGGCTCGACGAAGGCCTGTGATGGCTCCACGGCCTGCAACAAGAACCCAGGAGCTGCGGCCGCAGCATTGGATCCGGCGGCGATGAGGTCGCCCATGAAGGTGTCCCCTTGCATTCCGCCGAACAGGATGGGGTTGAGGTTGCGGCGAAGCGACGGCGAGCTCGAGTATCCAGGCGATCCTGCATAGGGGGGAGGAGGGGGTGGAGGTTGAGGCGCACCGTGCGGGAAGGCGATGTTGGGGTTGAATCCGCCGAGTGGGTCGTCGTCGGCGTACACGGGGACGTAGTGGGGGGACACGTTCCAGCGAGGCGACGGGGACGGCGAGTACCCCAAGGAGAGTAGCCCGACGACGAGGCGACGCTGGATTGGCTGGCCCATCCGGCGAACTGCGGATGAGGTGGGAGGCCGATCCTCACCTTGGGCGGTGGAATCGGCGCATCCACCTCCCTCACCTCCTCCTCCTCTTCTCCTTCTTCATCTTCTTCCTCCTCTTCTTGGGCGGTGGAATCGCCGCCGCCTTCGGCCAGCTGCCTGGCGCGCTGCGCCTGCTCCCTCTTCCGGCGGCCGGTGGTCTCGACCTTGCAGCGCGCCAATTCCGCGATCACTCGGCGTTGCTCATGCCTTCCGGCTTCTTCCTCGGCTGCCTGGGCTTCCTCTTCTTCACGGCGACGGAGGTGGAGGAGGATGCGGCGACGGTGGCGGCGGAGGTGCGTGGCCCGTTGAACTTCCTTGGCGGCATGACGGCGAGATCTGGGGCGAATGGGGAAAAATGGCGGGAGCTGCAGGATGGGAGGGGATATGTGGAAGAAGATGGCGGGAGAATTGGCGCGCAAAGGGAAAAAGGGGGGGGAAAACGCCTCATCTCGCCGACAAGGCTGGCCCACGTCGCCTTTTGCCCCCCCCCCCCCCCCCATGCCGAACCCGGCCAGTTGGGTTTGGTCTGGGAACGCCGGCGCTAAAAACGGCGCTAAACGGCGGAAATCGGCCTCCTGGGGGCGCGACTGGAAATTTTTTCCTTCCGCCGGCGCTAAAAAAGCCGCCTGGGGGGGGGGGGGGGGGGGGGGGCGGGGCGCTGGGGGGCGGCTGGAGATGCGCTAAAGCAATACTAAAGTTGAGTACGATCAACAAAGTTTGAGAGTCATACGCCATCACATCTTTTTGTTACCGTGTGATATTTTCTGGTAATGGACGGAACTGCATCTATGTAAGTGTACCAGGGCATTGTGTTAGGGTGTATATATACATGTTTGTACCAAATCATATCAACCTAGCAAACACGGATCCATGTTGGATGTAAGGCTGTCCCACGGCGATACAATCTCAACATCTAGAAGCTAGATCCTACAAGCCCATCCAACGACTACATTCAAATCCGCTCCATCTGCCTACACCTACACGATCGTGAAGACAACTAGCGAGATCTGGTAGATGAGATACCGGAAATTCCATTAGGTTCCACAGCTTGCACAGTTCCACTCACCTCAAGCCCTCGGCGCCGGCGGCCTGCAGGTGCGGCCTCATGACCTAGCACTCCCGGCCGCGGGAAGCGGCCAGAGAAGGAGCTACAGGAGTGCGCAGATTCCATGGCAGGAGCAGTATGTATTTGGCTTTCCGGCGATGGGAGAGAGAGGAGATCAGGGCGAAGGCGAAAGGGGAGCGGAAGAAAGATTAGTGGTTGTTTAATCCGTGGCTGTCAAGGCGGCACGTCGCGCTCTAGCTTATTTCAAATGGAACAGATGTCGACAGGAACAAGGGATAGGCCGATTTGGCCTCTCAAGAAACAACAAAGCTGATTTGGGATCGAGTTACAGTAAATATTGTATTCCAACTTGCGTGATTACTCTCATCGACCAGTTTTTTTTTTTTTTGAATCTTTTTCACTTTATTTATCGTGAAACACACTTACATCGTTTATCAAATTTGGCAAAATAAAGCTAGGGGATCATCGTCCCAAAAACAATCTAACTGTTTGATATAACTATGCCTAGCTAAAGAATACGCTACCTCATTAGCCTCTCTGTTACAATGTTGAAAAGACATACTCCTGTAACCACATGCTAGGATTCTACAATCGTCGAAAATCGCCGTTGAAGTTGTTGATGAGAATCCACCCTCCTTCATAGTCTCAATCACCTACATGTTGTCTGATTGGATGATAAAATTATTTGACCCAAGATATTGAGCCAAACTCAATCCCTCTCTCAACGCATAGGCCTTTGCCATGAATGAATCAGTTACAAAATGAATTTCCTTGTAGCTTGCAATCGGAAACTTCCCTCTATTATCTCTTGCTACAGCTCCCGTTCCTCCTTTTCCTTCCTCAATATTATAGGCTGCATCCACGTTGATTTTAATTGTATTTTGTATCATCACGTAATGTGACTTCATTGTTAAATTGCACCCGTAACGCTCTGTGAGCGGCAACTCGGGGGGGGGGGGGGGGGGGGAAACCCTACATCGCTATGAACCTCCCCTCCCAAACTCCTCCTCGCCGCAGGCCCAAACCCATGTGGCAGTTGTGGCGGGGCCTTTATTAGGCAGTGGTAGCACGGCGCCCTCGTCCCCTGCTACCAGTTGTCCGGACAGATCCCGACAGGTCTAGCTACACGGTGATACGTTTAAAATGTATATGTAATTTGTGATTGATGCACGATATAATATATCAGTGTTACATCCTTTTCACAAGATTTTATACCAATTTACAATGTTCTCATTGAATTAACCTATTAACACAGTGCCAAGTGTGTGTGGATGTTCTCTTCTTGTTTATGCATAACATTTATCTTCCAGAAAATATGAGGAATAAATGGGAACTTCGGAAAACGTGCTAGCTTTCTAAGACTAGCCACAATGGGGGTATCATAGGTGGTATCATGCATGCCATGTTGGCAAAAAGCTGACGTGTCACTGCAATTAATGATGAGAGAGGTGATAGTGGTATCATAGGTAGATACCGTAACATAACGGATTCCAATGCAAGATGAGTCTACAACCTAATAAATGCAGTAGTATATGATACCACACATATGTTACTACCCATTGTGTCACTAGTAACATAAACTAGTATCATATGCATGATACTACTATATGATACTCCCCATTGTGACTAGTCTAAGTGAAGACTTAGACCGGTCTTTCTGTAGTGTCCTTGGTGCGCGGTGGCTAGCTTGCACGATCAAGCGCGGTGGTCAATGTTTGGTGCTCAGCGGGAGGCAGATGACATTTGGCATGATGGTGCGGCGACCAGTGGCGTAGCGTTGTGGGGTGAACCGGAGGCCGTCACCCTAGACCACGTAGAAATAGCCTATTATGGCCCATTTGTTCATGAAAGATAGCCCCGTCTAATATTTTAACCCGCCAAGCCCATTTATCTATCTCTCCAGGAATTCCTTCCAAGCTCCGCCACTCGCAACTGGTACACAGATAGCGCCATGGGGTTGTATCTCACATCTCATTGGCTCTAGCTTGGAGTTGTCGATGTCTGATTTGACGCCATGCCACACATCGGGGACTTGGAAGAGGGGATCTATATCTACTAGAAGAGAATCTGACGTGTTGGTCCCACGTCTAGTGGCCCTATGCCTGTTTAACTGTTTTATCGCCGCGTTAGTTTTTTTGCATTTGCTCCGTCTATTTATTTTTTTGCCACATGGACGTGATAGGTGGTCACGAACAAGAAAACGGTTTGATCCGAGCAGATAACAAAATCAGTACAATGTGTCAATAATTTTCCCTCAATGTGCATTTGTTTCCGGCATTTTTCCGGGGCTATTTCTTCAACAAGAAAAAAAAACTCACTGCTCATTTTTTTTTTAAGATAAAGAGTGTTTATTAATATCGAGAAGATACAACATGCACCCAGCCTCTGCAACAACGCAATAACCGAAGCCATTACGGATGCACACAGCCAAAAGACAAAAAGAAGAAGAAATAAAGAGAAAAGTCCCGCTAAAGAGTTACAGTCTTTGCAGCAGCCGCGCAACCACCACCAAAACAACACCTGATGTCCAAATCTTCAAAAGCAACGCCTTCAAGAAGAACAGTGCCAGGCACAACCAATTAAGGCCAGGCCTTGGGTTTTGACCCTGAAGATAATCCTCACTCTCAAAACAATGTCTTCAGCAAGACCACTGTCAGGCACAACCAATTAAGGCCAGACCTTGGATTTTCACCCTGAAAGGTAGGACGTTGGCTTCACGTATGTTGTCGCCCCCACTTACATGCCACTGCTCCAAGTCATGAAACACCAAGCCAATTCCTCATCAGCACAAAGAATCAAACCACCATTGCCAGACCTCAGAACTCGCCTTCCATGTCATTCTCCGCCAGCACCATGGAACGAGAAAGCGTGCTCCATGATATTAACAGCCAGCAAAGCTTCAAAGCGCTCCCTCTGAAACCAAACGGTCAGATAAAACATGGGTGCGTCCGACCGAATACCACCCGATCCAGCAATCTCCAGGCATGAAACGCCCAATGGAGTTCGCCGGCGGAGCCTTCCGGAACACGACCGTCCAGTAAGTTCGGTGGGGACCAACATCCGGTAGATCTTCATCTTGGCGCGAAAAAGAACCAAGGACCACCGCCATTATTGAGCACACGGGCAGGCCCCCACGCCGCCGGTCGGAGCAGCAAAGGAAACGCCGCCCCGGCTAAGAACTCCAGCGGGATAGCATCGGAGGGGACAAGCACTGCCCTCGCCGGCGACACTCCGCCGTCTCCTCACCGCCTTCCCGCCTCCCTGCCGCAAGCAGACAGCCTGGTCGACCGCCTTCGGAGGAGAAGGCAGCCACCACCACCATGCCCGGGCCAAAGACCCCGACGTCCTCATGCCGCGAAGAAGACCCAGGGTGGTCTCTTCTTGCCGTTGTCGAGACGAGGCGCAGCCGCTGTGGATCTTGATCTGAACCCCTCGGACCCAGATCGGATCGCACCACAGCCAAGATCTCATCCGCCGCCGGCCGCCGGAGATCCCCTGGCCACCGCCACCCCGCTGCGCACTGCCTTTGGAGGAGGAGGGAGTAGACGCCGCCGCCCCCACACGTTCCCGCAGGCGGAGGACTGCGCCGCCGCCGCCGCATCACCACAGGGGCTTTACCCCGCGGCGTCCTCGCGACGGCGGCGGTAAGAGGGGGCGCTGTAGGGGAGGGGAGGAGGGCGGTGTGGAGGGGAGCTCCCCGGGGGCGGCGCGGCGCCGCCGCCTCGGGGGAGAGAGGAGGGGTGTGGAGGACTCACTGCTCATCTGGAAAAAGAAGTTAATGGTCGATCTCGCGGATGGGCAAGGCCCAACAGATCATGTGGGAGTGGCCCCATTGTTTCTACGCCTAGCTAATTGAACAACAATGCTGAAAATAACAAAATCAGAACTCTCTCTTAGCCCAGTGGTAGCAGCCGTGTGTAGAGGTCACATGGGCACCGAGGGGCGCGGGTTCGAGGACTCATCTTCTATAAGAATAAGATAGCCGGGAGTCCCCTGGTTGTTCTCATTCTTTTTTACAATGCTGAAAAAAGGTACTGTAATCCAACAACAGATTACACTGGTATAGTACTACCCCACGGACAAATCAATCGGAGGGGAATTCATGTGTCAGTCTCAGTGAATCCTCGCAACGATTTGAGTAACAAGCAGCTACAGGTGATGGATGTAGTAGTATCGATCGAGCAGAGAAGGGGAAAATGGGGAATGAATCTAGGGGCACTTGGGTCCTCCCTCCTTGGTCCTCCAGTTGTTGTAGCATGGGCAGGCCCCCTTGTTGCCGTAGAGCCCCGGCGGCACGCAGAGGCACTTGGCGCAGCACTTGTTGCAGTATGTGAGGCACGCCTTCTTGTACTGCGTCCCCGAGCAGCGCGACGAGCACTTGGACGAGCACTCTGCATGATGCAGCAACATCAGTTAAAGAAAGACCAGAGCTGGGCTCTCAGATGCAAGTAGCAATTAAGAATGCGGGGGAGTATTAGTTAGTTTACCCCATGGCTTGAGGTTGCCGCCGCCACCACCACCTCCCATCACCTCCTGCAAGATTGTGCCGGTCAGTGAGCATGGGCATGGTTGGAGACTGAAGGTGAGAAGTGAAGAAGAGAGCTTACCACGGGGAAGGCGACGGCGAGGACGAGGAGCGCCACGAGGAGGAAGGATACCTTGGCCATGGCTTCTTGCTGCTACCGGTTGCTCCTCCTCTCGGATCTCTCCGTGGCTGGGTTTGTAGCAATGTGAACTGTGGACTTGTTGAGCGAGATCTTTTGGTTGGATCGGCTGCGTTATATGTAGGGCAGGGCAGGGCAGGCTACGAGCAGGAAGGCCGGCAGTGAGGCAGTGAGTGAGAGAGGTGGTGGTGGACGGTGGGGGAAGGTGGGCAGTAATGGAAGCATTACTGCTGCCTGCTGTCAGTCAGTCATCGGCATGTGGTGCGCCGGTGGGTGCTCGACAACGGTGATGACTGACGATGAGCCATACATGCATGCAATCATGCATGCGTTGCCGACTTGTTGCGGACTTGCGGTGCAACCTCTTCTTGCCGACGGAACTCTGCGGGAAGCGTGAGCCAGCTCGTCGCAACCATGGTCCATGGACGTCGTGCAGCCGAAAGGATAGACTGAACTGTACATGCATAAATATATACTCCTGAATTCAGAGCTGCGTCTGAAGCAAAAAAGATCACTGCATGCATATGAGTGAACTTCATCGAGCACTCTGCAGCAAAATTCAGATCGAACCCATTGTAGTTCGATTCTTCCTGTTAAGTGTACATATCCTGATTCGTTTGCCTAGATCGCGCGGCACATGGAACTGGCTGCTGCGGTCTTCACATCTCACATGGTAGAGCCCCCACACCACACGGTGAGACGATCTGCGTTACTCACTCCATGTGCGCGGTTGTCGATCGAATGCAGCAAGTAATATGCGAATGGGGACGGCATGCAGCAAGGAGGATTTTTTTGGTAATTTAGACTACGTGTGAAATGTCAGTTAGAGCATCTACAAGCGTAATCCCCAAATCTGTCCCCCATAGTTTCCGTGGACGCGTCCGCGGACACCGACCGGACGACCCCCAAAAGTAGTGTCCTACAACCACAACGCTCAAATATTGACACCCAAATACATGCAAGTCATGCACGTCCATCATAGAGGTAGTTTTGATGTTGAAATAAATTGTTCACGTCACGTTATTACAATTAATAATTGTACAGTAGCAGGACATAAAAGTTCACATTATTCGGACACAGCTCATTGCAAATTAAAAGTCAGTCCCTCCCCATGAAGACATACATATGTTCCACCAGATCTGTGAGTAGTTGGGTGTGCGCTATTTCATCTCAAAGTTGTCGATGCATCGCAAGGAATTGCATGACATACTCTGCTTCTTGTTCAGGTAGGTGGACAAGTTCTCCAGGCTGTTCAAAGTCAGTGCGAGCAACCCCTTCTCCCTCATCCTCCACAATCATGTTGTGCAAAATTATACAACAAGTCATGACCTGCCATAGAACCTCCGGATCACACATCATAGCCGCTCCACGAACTATGCCCCAACGAGCTTGCAACACACCAAATGCCCTCTCCACACCTTTCCTAACCGATTCTTACGCAGCTGCAAATGCCCGTCTTTTGGGAGTAGTGGGATTACTGATAGTTTTCACAAAAGCCGCCCACTGAGGATATATACCATCCGCAAGATAGTATCCCATGGTGTAGTCGTGTCCGTTGACGGTGTAGTTGCATGGTGGAGCTTCCCATCACATAGCCTCTTGAACAAGGGAGAGCGCTGAACCACATTGATGTCGTTGTGAGAACCGGGCATGCCAAAAAAAGCATGCCAAATCCACAAGTCTTGAGATGCCACAACTTCAAGTACAATTGTGGCCTCCTTGTTGTGCCCTTGGTACTGCTCACGCAATCTCGTTGGACAGTTTTTCCATTGCCAATGCATGCAATCCACTGAACCTAGCATACCAGGAAATCCTCTTGCTTCTCATAGGGCAAGTAGCCTTGCGGTATCCTCGGCATTAGGTTCTCGAACATATTTTGGCCCAAAAACCTTCACGACAGCGTATGCAAAGTGCTCCATAGGCTCGATGCATGTACTCTCTCCCATCCGGACATACTCGTCTATGGCATCAGCGGTTTTCCCATAGGCAAGCATTCTCAAAGCAGTGGTGCATTTCTACGTAGGGGAGAAGGATAGTTTTCGGCAGCAATCATACCTCAACTTGAAATAATCATCATACTTTGTGACTTCCTCATGTATGTGCTCAAATAGCCTTGAGCTCATCCGGAACCGATGTCAGAAAACCCCGCATGAAACACCGGTTTCGGACGCTTGAAGTAATCGTCATAGAGATCTCGAGCGCCTTTAAGCCTGTCACGGCCACGGTTATCCGCCCCATAATTGATCCCTTGAAGTTAAGAACATGCTCCTCCTTCTTCTCCATTTCCTCTTGCATGCTCATCATCGACATGACGTCCTTTTCGTCTCCGTCGTCAAGCTAGTCTTCATTACTAGATCCGTCGACGAACTCCTTGAAAATAAACTCATCGACGGCCGAGTACTCACACTCCTCATCGGACGAAGAATTCATGCCTACATAAATGGACACTTACTAAAAAATCAGGCTCCGACGTTTCAACAAACACTTTGAGAGCGAGGTGGATGTCGGCCGATGCAAAACGTACCGGAAACGAAGCGGCAACGGTGAATTCATCCGCCAACGGGCTCCGGCGGCCGCAGAGGACTTGGCCGCAGACTGTGACTTCGGGGGCGGAGGCGCAGTCGAAGGGGGGCGGCGACGGAGAACAGTGGTGCGGGCAAACTGGACGGAGCGAAGGTGGAAGAGGAAGAAGCAATGGTTTCCGTCCGATTTGAGGGGAAAATTGGGTAGGCCCGCCTTGACAGATCCGACGTGGCGGACGCGTCCTAACGCGTCCGGGCGGCCCCAAACCCGCCCTACATATGGGCTGCCTTTGGGGTGTGCCGGACCGCCCAGACGTTTGGGCTGACAATAGGGGAGTCGGTTGGGTGGCGGCTTTTGGGCCAAATGCCATCCGGACTATGAGGGCCATGACTGGGGATGCTCTTAAGACCACTTAGAGCATCTCCAGTCGGGACGCCCAAATGGCCGCCCAAAGGCCTTCCGGACAGGCCCATTGGGCGCTGTCCGGAAGGCCTGGCGCATTTGGGCGCCGTCGATCCCCACTCGCGCGGCCCAAACCAAATTCAAATATGATTTTTCATACGAAAGATCTAACAATTCATTGAAATTCGTTAAAAACAAACATAATTCATTTAAACTAAAAACTAAACCTAATCTAGGTCGTCGGGTAGCACGCAGGGCACCTGCAGTTGGGGCAGTCGCCGGCCCTTGCGGCGGCGAGCACAGGACCCCGGCGGCAGCCGGAGCAGAGGCAGTAGAGGTAGCCGGAGGTCGGGGCTAGAGGCTAGGCGGTGGCGCTGGAGGTGGCAGTGGCGGCGGACGCTATGTCAGCCTCGATGGCGAGATGCATGTGGCCGGGATCCCACTCCGGCGTCGGCGGCCAGCTGAAGTCGTCGGAGTCGCCATCGTCACTATCAACCTTCTCCACCGCTTGTTCGTCGGGTTGCGGCGGCGGAGGTTGCACACGGCGTTGTTCTGCTCTTGCGCGTCGAGCCTGCTCCACCTCCTCGTAGCGAGCTCTCTCCCTTTCCATGCTCGCCGTGAAGCTCTCGTCGGAGGTGTTGGTGAGGACGTCGTCGTCGGAGTCGAACCAGTCCGCACGTGGCTCGTTGGCGAAGGAGTTTCGGCGGTACTGGTACTCGAGCTCGATCTGCTCGTTCCAGTACGCCGAGTTTGGCTCGTACCTGGCGTCGTCGTACAGCTCCGGCTGCATGGTCTGCTCGCACATGGCGATGTAGTCGAGGCGCGCCTGGCCGGTCAGCCTCGGTGCAACCGGGACGTGGACAGGGTTCGTCTCCCAGCCCTCGGGAGGCGGCTGTTCGCCAACACCGGCGTGTTGGTGCGGATGAGCTCGCGCGCCTCGACTTCGTTGAGCAAGTTCGCCGCCGGTGGAGGTGGAGGTGGTGGCGGAGGCGGAGCAGACGACCCCGCCTCGTGGTCGTTCCAGCGCCTCGTCGGGGGCGTTATTTTCGTAGTGTCCGGGGCCGCCCCAAGCCTCCCCAAGTTAAGGGCGTGGGCTGGGCGTGCCGGACACAAATTTGGGCCGCGCCAGACCGAAAACTGATTTGGGCGGCGCGAGTGGGGGCAAAAATGTGTCCGGCACGCTCCAAAGTCCAAATGACGGCCATTTGGGAGCCCGACCGGAGATGCTCTTACAAGTGAAATTGTCAAAACTACATTGTATCAAGAGTAAGTACTTACAGGTTTTAAGTGACTGGATTTATTCTTTCCTTTATTCTAGTATAGTTTAATTTGATCACTATGTTAGAGAGAACTTGTGTTGGTTAGGTCTGTGTGGACCTTTATATTATGTACATATATAAATTGAGAAAATGGTTAATACTGTACCTTCAATAGTATTTTTGTCAGAACTATTAGGCCGAAACTGGAACAGCAAATGAAGGTGGTGGTGCCGCCTCCACCTATGCCGGCATGTCCGTTTCTACTACTTACGCTCCAAATTTCGTTGTCAAACATTGTCGATGACAAGAACTCGATCGATCGACCTAGCTATCCTCTCCGGTAGCCGCGTCTAAGGATGCGAAAAAGGGCCCACTTGTTCTTCACTTCGTGCATGCACATATTTTTTGAAGCGCCGTGCGCATAAATTCTGTACTATTCATGTATAAAATTAAAATGAAGTGGGACAACAGGGGTCCCTTTTTGCATCCTGCATCGTTGGCAATTTGCACTACCGAGATCAGCGAGACCGAGCCCACCGACCCCAACGCCATCTTCTCCCGATTGGCGTCTTGTTCATTTGGTAGCCAATGCCTCAACCTCAACGGAACCACCTACAACTACGATGACACCCACATTGATCGGTGTCGCCGCAAATTTTTCAGTGATTTCTGCGCCGACATTGAGGACGGGCACAACTTGTCCTACGAAATGCTTCACGCAATGTCGTCAATGACGAGGTGCGCTCGAGAGTACTCCAACGGACCGACGTAAACGGACGCGCCTTTGGTCCGCGTTTGGTCCGTTTGCGTCGGCCAAAGGACATGCCCAGTCCGCCCTTGGTGCGAGTGCGCCCAACGGCACCACGCATCGAGTCCGCCTGACCTTTTTTCCAACTAACCAGGCCCTATATGGGCCTTTTTCATTGATTGATAGGGGAGGTGGGCCACAAACGGCCTGTTTACATAATATTTTTCAAAACAAAAATATTTTAAAAGACTAAATATTTTGCCCTTCGCGGGCTTCTACTTGTTCTTCTTGTCGTCCTCATCATGGATGATGTAGAGCGGCTGCTGCCAGAGGTGCGCCTGTGGTCCGCCACGCGGTGGGACGACGGCCGGCGGCGTGGGCGGCTGCTCCTGCGCCTCTTCCGCCTCCATTGGGAGGGGCGGTGCCTTCGGGACCTCCCAGACGCCGCCTTGGAAGACCCAGCGCTGCCCTAGCAGGCCACCTGGTAGCGGAGGCGCCGGTGGCAGGTCCACGTCCATGGCCTCCCACCATGACTGCTGCGGCTCTTACAGGACCGCCGCCTGCTGCGCCGCCGCCTGCTCCCGGGCGACGTCGGCGAGGATGATAGCCCAGCGCTTGGCCTCGTCGTCGGCCATCTGCCTGAGTGAGGCCTCCTTCACGGCCTAGAGCTCGGGGTCATCCTCCTCCTCCGTCTTCACGCGCTGCGGTGGCGGTGGTGGAGACCCAATCCGCAGGGCGCGCGGCACTGGCGGCGCGTCCCGACGCCGTGTATGCGGTAGCGGTGACCACCGCCTAGATGGCGGCGTCGGAGCCCTCGTGTAGAGGGCCTGCCGCCGCAGGTCGTGCTCGTCCTCAAACCACTGCCCCCAGTTGGAGGACGTGGCCGCGCAGTGTGGGTCGTTGCGGGCTTCCGGCGGAAGGCGGCGGCGCCGCCGCACGATCTTCGCATCCCGTGCCCGGTCGCTCGCCGGCATCGGGGGCACGGGGATCCGCTGCGGGTTCAGATGCCAATGCTCGGGGAGCTTGACATCTGGCCACGGCAGCGGCGTCGCGTGGTTCCAGTACCACTCGTAGTCTTCCTTGCGCACGTACACGCACTCGCGCAACGCCGCCCAGCGGCGCGAGCTGGAAGACGGCGGGGAGCGACGCCGGCGCACGCTCAGGGGATGGGAAAGGGGATGGCGCCGGGGTAGGCGTGCGCATGCGGCGATGGCGTCGGGAAGAAGCACCCGAGGACCCCGCCTCGTGGTCGTTCTTGCCCTTCCCGAAACCATGCCACCGGAGCGGCATCGCGGCGAGCTGGGCGGCGGGAGGGCTAGGGTTTGGGTGGGGTTTGGTCGCCGGAGAGGGAGCGGCGTGGGGAAGTGAAGTGGGTGGGTGGGGGTTGCCCGTCCCTATCCCCTGACATTAAAAAGGACTGGGCCAGGGGAGGCTGACCGGCGACGGGTGGCTGCTAGGTGGGGTCGGGGCGGACACCACGCGTGGGCGCGCACACGCGTTTTCTCTCCATCGCGCGTCCGCCACGACGCATCTCTGACCCAAAAAGCGCAGCGTGGTCCGTTTGCGTCACCCCGTTGGGCCTTGTTTTTGGCCCTCGCGGACAGGAACGGACCGGCGGACTCGACGCGTCGGCCCGTTGGATTCATCCTTATTTTTTTTTAGAACTTGTCGTCAGGTATCTGGGAATGTCATAAGTCCATTAACACATGAAGGCCTCTCGAGAGCACAACCGTGGGCCGCAGTACCGAGCTAGCCCATTTGCATTGTCCTCTTCTCGTCAATGGCCTATCCAGGTGTACCGAACTCAGACGACACTCCCATAGTCCTATGGACCGACGACCGGGTCAACGCCCGACAGCAACAGCCGCTCAGGTGGACCCAGGCGGAAGGAATCCCCTTCTCCGTGGCCTAGACCACGCACCAGTAGCCATCACGACCGTCCACCTGTCCATCGGACGGACACACGTCACCCGTCCACGCGTCCGTCCACCGCGTCATGCCAGCGTGGCGGAGTATACAGCGTGCAGCCGCCTGGTCAACTCCGATTCAAAAAAAAACATAATCCCACCACTCTCCGCTCAGTTCCGCCGCCGGAACCCTAGGAGCACGTCGCCGGCCGCCGCCATGACCGGGTGCGTGCTGCCTCTCCTCGATTCGAACTTGTAGCCACTCGCCCGCGCTGCGTTCGTCGGATGGCCCGGCTCGCCGGGAGCGAATGCGATCTGCCTAGGTCGGGAAAGGAGGAATTTTCCCCCTTCTCCCCTGTTCCGGGGCTGAGCTCGGGCGGGGTTCAGGGGAGGCGTGCCTCCGGGGTTGGGGAGCTTGCGTGATCGATACGCACTTATCGCCGCTAGTTTTCGCGGTTTGATAGATCGATGCACGATTTGGGCGTCGGGGTTGGGGGATTTCGTACGGTGTGAGAAAAGAAAGCAAATCGCATTGCTCGATCCTTTTCGTTAGTTGTTTGGATCGAAAGACGCCGTCTTTTCTTGCTAAACCATAGCATCGTGGCTCGATTTTGTGAGTGTAGGGCGTTCTTGCTTCGGATTTGCGTGGAAGGCGTAGTCTGTTTGGATGCCGCAAGCGTCGATGCTTGGACTGCGTCAGTATTGCGGTCGGTTGGGAGAAAGATGATGTTTCTGCATCGGTTTTTAGTTGAAACGAGACGTTTTTACTGTTTCGGGCCAGCACTAGGTGTGCACTTTGTTCTATAGCATTTAGAGAACGTCTGCTTCTGGTAGGAAGTGTGGGAGTGTAACTTCAGTGTAATGATTCATTGTGTCACCCTGCATTTTTAAGTTCAGGGAGACCTTGATGAATGTGCTATCAGTAGATCACTGCATAATTTTTTTTGTTGCTTTTAATACGTTAGCGTTGTGTGTAAACTTGACTTCAGCAACTGTTTTGCTCGCTTCTTTACTGGTTTCATTGTTCCTGAGTTAAAAAAAACTGGAGATTTCTAGCTGTCTTCAGGATAGCAATGTTTTGACTTGAATTTGCTCTGAAGGCACTAGCCACAAGCCCATAGTGGAGTGGAATTTAATTTCCTCCTGAACTTCGCGAACGGGTTGCTTGGTGCATATTAGCATGGTAGAATCTTTTAGGAGCTTTGTGTTATTGTTTAGTACATATATTGAATGTAACTATGTATGCTTGCAAGGTTGCACTTAAATTGAGCTTGTTCCTGTACAAGATTGATAGGATCTCCATATGAAGTTATCCACTTCTTGTACCCCGCCTTTTGTTCTTTTTTTGGTTAATGCTGGTGATAGGTGAATTAAGATGGATTGAAGTTCAGATGGTGTTGTTAGAGTTGTAGAGCAACTTTTCTGTTTTCACCTCTCTTAATGTCTGCAAATAATCCCTGCAGGACATCCTGGATAATTGATAGCCAAAGAATTGCTTCAAAAATAAAAAACGTTTCTGGTTCACTGGATCTCAGTAAACAAAAATGGATGAGCAACCCAAGTAAGGAGTGCCCAAGCTGCAGCCACATCATTGATAACAGTAATGTAAGAGTTGTGCATTTGCATTTCTATTATGCAAAGTTGAACTAGCTGCAGTGTATGTGTATATCGTTTGAATTTTTCTGTTAGTATGGCTTGTTTCTACTTATATTAATAGATAAAGACATAGTTAACACTTGCCGTTGTCATCCAGCTTTTTGTTCATATATTTGTCCATCTTAGTAGGCATTCACTTCTTCCTAAAGATGGAATAGATTGTATTGATACACTTTACTATTTTGTGACTTTTTGTGATTCTTGTGTGAATGTATTATTTCCTAAGTTATTTGTAGACACTCCAGAATGTTTCTCAATATTAATGAGTAATGTCTAGTAAGGTTCTAATGTGTAATGTAGCTGCAATACTCTGATAAATTAAGGTTTCACCGCAGGTTGTGTGGCCTGGTTTGCCAAAAGGTGTAAAGTTTGATCCATCTGACCAGGAATTGCTTGGGCATTTGCTGGCAAAACTTAATAAATTAGGTGCCCAACCTCACCCATTCATCAATGAATTTATTCCAACAGTCGAGGATATCTGCTACACACATCCACAAAAACTACCAGGTCCGTCTTCACTTTAACACTTCAAAGTACCTACATATCTCTGGGAAAAAAAGATATCTTGCATACAGTAAAAGAATACATGCTTCCTTTTTTCAGTCATCATGTTTCTACATTTTTTAGCTTGTATCAAACACTTTCTGTTTTTTTTTTCTCTACGGAATTTCTTAGTCAAACCAAGGTCTGAAAACTTCTACTAAGTCTAGGAGTATTGCCAGTGTTGTACTTCTATCTATTCCTGTACTACTATGCCACTCAGGAACGTTTTACAACTCTACTATGACGCCTTGCATCTCTGAACTGGTTCAAATATGACATTCCACTCCCTTCTTTGAAACAGCGACTTCGCTCTCTTTTTTGTAAGTGGGGTTTTGTAAAGCATATGTCAAAGAAAGCATCGGTCTGTCAATGCATTTTCTAAGCGGTGTTTTGCAATATTGTTGAATCTACCTCATTATTTCAGGTGTTAAGCAAGATGGAAGTGTATCACATTTCTTCCACAGAACATTTAAAGCCTATAACACTGGAACTAGGAAGCGTCGAAAGATAAACACTGACAATCTTGCTGATGTTCGCTGGCACAAGACGGGCAAGACGAAGCCAGTAATAGTTGATGGAAAGCACCTTGGCTGTAAAAAATAATGGTGCTTTATGTCAGTACTGTGAAGGGTGGGAAACCCAAGAAGACCAATTGGGTGATGCATCAGTATCATCTTGGCACTGGGGAGGATGAGAAGAATGGGGAATATGTTGTCGTTAAATTATTTTTTCAGCAACAATTTAAACTTGCGGAAACGAATGCTCAAGAGTTAACCAACACAGATAATTTGGAAACTGTAGTTGCTGAAGCAGATCATCCTGGCCTCCCCGAACCAGCCTTGGAAGAAGACGATGACGAACATATTAGTAGTATTAGTAACCAAGAGGTTTTTCATAAAAATGAATATAATGCAAACCAGGAAGCTCTTCGTAGCAACGAAGATAATACTTATCAGGTAGCTGAACATTGATGTTTGCTTTATTTCTGTTATATATATATATTCATTTTTTAAGAAGCGCGTCATAAGTTAGCAAAGAATACATAAACAGATAAATGTAATTGTTTGTCCTTGAACTGATATGCAGGAAAATGGGAATTGTGAGACAAACATGGAAGAAGAAGCTGCGGAAGAGAATGCCGCCAATCTGTCCTCTGAAAAACCCGAGGATGGAGACAATCCCTTGTCACAGGATCCGAAGTGGTTTGAGGGTGATTCCCAGATTCTGTTAGATTCTCAGCAACTAGCAGAGAACTTGGCGATTTGTGACGAGTTCCTTCAGAGTCAGACCTCATGTGGTGATGGAGATGAGCCAGCTGCGATCAAGCCTCGGCTAGCTGTCTATGCCCAGTTGCCAGTAGAGGACTTGAAGAAGGATCTGGAAGAATACAAGGACTTGGGTCCCTCAGATAATGCTGCCAGTCTCGAGCTCGATAACACAGCTGAATTTCGATTGAGCCAGCTCGTACGACTTCGATACCTTAAAAACCCTGACCCGTCATTTGATATGTTCAGCTTTCCCTTGGCACCCTCTGTTTGCTAACCTGTGCCTTGCTTGCAGGAATTCTCACAGGACAGCCTTACGGGATGGGCTGTTGGCAAGTAGGTCGATTGACGTAGCTCCGATGCACTGCCAGCACTCGGCACTTGAAGAAACATCTGAAGCCTTTTTTGCGAGACAACAGTAGAGTGGTGTGCAGCAAGCATCATCAGCTGTAAATTTCAGCTGTGCCGAGAGATAGTTATTTTGTCTCAGTGAATCTGAGTTGTAATGTAAACCGCTGGCTCAACGAGTCAGCGTGTTTATGATGAACTTGCTCTCATCAAAACAAACTGTAACATATAAAGAAGGCCAAAAGATGTTCATGATGTGCGGTGATGGCATGTGTATGTATATTGTAACAATGAACTGCCTAATTTTATTGCTGGGAATGTTCAATAGTATACGAGGAGCTGGTCGGGGAGAGCTGGGGCGGCCGGACGGAGGCGAATCGAGCGGCAGCGGGTTCGGCCAGAGTTGGGGAAGACGCGCTCGATGCGCTCGATTCCGTGCTCCTCCAGACGTGCGTCTGAGCGGGGATTGAGAGGGAGGAGCGGCGGTTCCGGCGGTGGCCTTCGTTTTGTCTGGGGCGGCCGGGGACGGCACTGGGACGGCGAGCGAGCTGCGGCGGCGGGGGCGGGGTGGAGGTGGCCGTGACGGGGAGGAGATGGGGTTGGGAAAAATGGGAGGGACAAATACGTAATTTTGGATGAACGCGAGGTTTTTTGTGCAAAACGGCCGTCGGATTTGGATCGGACGGCGCGGAGGCGGGTGGGCGGGACGGGTGACCGGGCGACGTGGCGTGATGTGATTGGCTAAAAATCAACTGTGAACAGTTCCAGGCGTTTTGGGGCCGACGTGGCCGCATCTCGGCATCTGGACCGTCTGTCGCACGGCGATCCGACGGCTGAGGGACGCGCGCGACGTGGATAGCGGGAGAGGCTGTGATTCTTTCCAACATGATCAGCGACGCCTACAGTACAGATGAGCTTTTCTTGAATTACACATGCTGAATTTTGACTGGTGATGATGCTGGCGTTGGTAACGTTAACAATGTTGGTACCGCCTATAAATCATTTTCATGTGCCAGATTAAGTCATGCCTTCCTTGGTGAAGAAGTTATAGTGGGAATAGTTTGTCCAACTCCCTTGCATTGGTTCCAATTGATTAAGATTTCACGAATTGACAGCCATGTTTAAGTACGCCCTCCTGTCAGGATCCCTACTGGGTCTGAAGGCGAGGTGCTGCGAGTGACCAATATGGCAACACGGATGGTGTGTTGCACCAAGTTCCGTTTGGCAGGATGTTTAGGTGTGTGACACTGTGCAGATGAAAGTCCAACATGCCTTCGGTATTTAAAATGCATTTTAAACGTATCTTGGAATGTCAAAAAATTGTAAAAATGTTCGTGCATACATCTTAACATCCTAAGAGCAAGTCCAGCAGTGGCCCTATATCGTCCCCGATACCAAACATAGGGGAGAGAGAAGGAAACAGACCGTTCCAGCAGTTCCCCTACCGAGGCCCCCGACGATCGGCGTCCCCGATTTGGAGCTCGAATTCCCCTACACATCGGGGCTCTGGGGGGCATCCCCGATTCGGCCGAACGCGCGACTCCCCGCGTGCACGCCCGCCCCCTCCTCTCCTCCTCTCGCTTCTCCCCGGCTTGACATGCCCGCGCGCGCCGCCGCCGCCGCCTTCCCCGAGCCCTATCCGCGGTTGCCCAGCATGGCGCCCTGCGGCTTCGGGTGCGGCGGCGGGGGAGCGGGACGCGTAGCAGGTGGGGCGAAGCTGAGGCGGCTCGTGCACTCCGTGGCCATGGCCCCGCCGGCGCCGTCGGCCGCGCCCGCGCAGCTCCGGAGGTGCCCCTGCTCCGCGCCTCTCTGGGCGCCCTCTCCCTTCCACCGCCGGCTCCCCCGCCGCCGCTCCGTCGCCTCGCCCTTCTTCGGCGCCGCCAGTCATCGAAGAAGCGCGCCCTCCAGAAGGTAACCAGCCAGCCGGATTCCCGGCCCTCCATACCCCATTCGCTGCGAGTTCCCCTTCGTTGGCTGTCGGCCTAGATGGTTGATTTGTTCTTTGCGGGGTTGTGTGCTCGCGCAGGTGGAGGAGCTTCAGAAGAAGGCGATCGAGGAGGATCCCTCGGTGTTTGCCTACGATGAGGTCTACGATGATATGAAGGAGAAGGCCGCTCGCCCCAAGATGCAGGCCAAGGTGGACTAGGCAGACTGGGTTCGGATCTCAGCTTCTACTATATCAAAGTAGTGTCTAGTTCATTCATTTTTTTTTGCTGTCGTTGCTACTAGGATCTGAATTCTGAAACATAATTCTGAATTCTTACATATGCAGTGTTTCCAAACTAGCAACTGAGAATTTAAAGTGAAAGGACAGACCATCAGAAGCATGAGCATCATGCTCATTTGTTAAGATGGGGGCATGTTTCTTGTGTATCTAGAGATGCTTGAGGCAGTTCTTTTTTTTTAAGGCTTGAGGCAGTTCTGTTAGTGTGGAAGTTTTTGTGTATCTAGAGATGCTTGAGAAGTAGTTTTACGTGGGGAATTCTTTGTCAGCTGAGCATATGATGTTACAAGGAGATGCTACTGAGCTTCTTAAAACTGATGCTTGGAGTATGTAAATGGTTTGTGGTGTTATTGTTGTTGGTTTTATTATGACCCTAAACTTAAACATGCCTCATTTGTTATTTGTCACACATATTGCTTTCATTTGGGGAACCCATCTTGTTCAGTTAGTTGAGCTTATACAGTGCAAGTGCCTTGTTTCAGTGTTATCTTCCGAACTTATAAATTTACTTGTACATACTGAACATCAACTTATGACATTTACTTACTTGGATGTAATCCACACTTTAACCAGATTAGAGTAGGGCGATGTACTGCATCAATTTCGAGTGTTTTTTTTAGAGAATTCGGGTGGCTTTTTATGCATGTGTGTTAGCAAAATTTCAGTTCTTTCATAGTTGTTGCCGGAGCTGCAGTGTCACGCTGACGGTGAGCACTAATTCTTTTTATCTTTTTTGGAAAATGATAGATCCCTGACGTGTGGGTCCCGTGAGTTATAAATATAAATGAATATGATATAGGGGAGAGGATATAGGGGAGCTGCTGGAGATGAACAAAATATAGGGGAGGTATAATTTTAGGGGAGTCCCCTACATGGACATATAGGGGAGAAAATATAGGGGAACTGCTGGACTTGCTCTAAGTGCTCACGAATCGTTTCAGTGTATGTAACATGATATTTTTTTATTGATAAAGTAGGTTTTTCATGATATTTTTTGTCTTTTTTAAAGACACCACACAAAATGTCGTTTTTTTGCGAAATGACTTTGTGAACACATAAAATGTGAAAATGTATCAGTGATTTCTTTTTTTTTTCAGCATTTGGAAATATTTTTAAATAGCGGGTGCATATGCCAGCGTGGATTTCACATACTTCCTCCGTATAGAAATCAGAGATACGAATGCAAACTCACGAAGCAAACTTTTTTCTCTCCTATCTAAAAAAAGAGTTTTGTTCCTCTCGTACGTCAAATCCTTCGTCCTATTTTTTCGTCCGTCCTACCGCACACAACCACGAGCGTTCTCCTTTACAATCAATTAATGCTGATTTCGTACCACCACACCAGCATGGACTAGCGGAATCAGGGGGCAAGGACGAGCGACAACAATTCTGGGCAATCAATCCCGCACCACCACCCTCACCTCATCCCCTCCCGATCCCTCTCTCCCTCTCCCAGCGCCGCCACGGCCCGGTCTCCTCCGCCCCAAATCCCTCTCGCCGGCCATGTTTGCGCGGACAGGCGAGCCCCCAATAGATATCGCCCTCCTCCACGCACATGACCCGAGGTCGCCGGCGTCCTCCTCGCTCGGACATGCGAGCTCGCTTCGTCATCCTCTCACGCCGGCCGAGCTCGCCGTTTTCTTCCACGCGCGACCCGTCGAGAGCACACCTCACTCATGGCAGCCCGAGGTCCAGCGAAGCCATGCTCAAGTATCGTCTGATCTTCTCCACTGGCGTCGAGGGCACTCCGTCGGGACAAGCCGGATGTGGGCGCCCTCCTCCATGTTTCCCAGCAGTGTCCGACAAGATCGCAGCGGCACATGGGTTTGGGTTTCGGCGACGCAGCCTCCCCATCTCAGCCATCAGGTCTGCATGTATGGTACGTCATCAACATCTGTCCTACATCAGGTCTGCTGGTACGCCTGGTGGTGTTGTGAGAGGTACATGTCCATGTCTGAGTGCATGCCTCAATCCTTCGTATGCATTAGGATTGGTAATTTCATAAGTTGCCAAATCCAGATTCATGTACTACTTGAACTGCCATTGGCAATAACAGTTTGTCATCCTAGGGCTGCCTTGGTCTTATGCGGACAAGGTGTTGCAAGGAAGTCAAGAGAGGTTGCAGATAGGAATATATTCTATGACCTATATATAATTCTTGGTCGGCCGGCTGGACGCACACCACAATAGCAAGTAAGTTTAATTGAATGATTGCATGCTGACTCCCACATATGTAATTCAGTTTGTACATTTATAGCTCATCTCCTTTGCCCTTTCTTCTCGAATGTTTCCCATGCATAGAATCTGAGATGTTTCCCTCTTATACAATCTTGCGTTTCATGGCAGGAGCCTGGAGGAACCACTTGATTTAAGAGAACTACTCTATCAGCAAATTTGAGATAATGGGTTGTACCACGAAACCATCAACGCATTATGCATGTTTTGCTTCATCCATTGTGTATTTTCCACAACTTCCACCATGTAATTTTTGTAAGTTCAATCACTTATTTCCCCTTGTCTGCATATTAATCATGTATGTCACTTAATGATTGTTGTTGTAGCAAATATATTTGCCACTTTGTAGGTTAGTTTCTGCTAAAATAGAATTCGGTTTTAGTCAGCTATGACTGAATTAACTTCTGCTGGACATTGGAACAATGCCCCTGTCCAGTTCAGGGGTACACCATTTTGTTAGCACCTTTTCCGTACTGCAACCGCAAGCTTTTACCTTTTCATGACTAAATGATTAAAGGTGGGTACAAAATAAATGATGAATATTTTCATTGACATGGTTTTCTGCATCCTACATGTGATAAATATTTTCATCCCATGTAGCTCCATCCCCCCAGAACTGAACAGAGGAGAGGGGCGACGAGTATCCGGCATACGGTGCAAGCACCGTGCTGCCGCGTGCTGACCTCTCCTCTCCCCTTTCCTCCAGGCAAAAGTTGTTAGGTAATCATTTGTTACCCAATTATAGATTTGTCCTTTTGCTTTTTAGAACGCAACTTGCTTGATAAAAAGCATGCCTGTAAGATGTGAAACCACCCATTCTCAGATTAGATGTATTGTCTCTGCTATAAATCCACTTTCTTCAATATTCAATCAAATTTGTTTCCTCTATGGGAGCTAGCAGTTTATTATATTGCCAAGTTATTTAGTGGACAGTGCACTTGCAAATGTAGCACCTAATTTCTCATCTCAAGTTTCAGTGGTTACGACCATACGGACGTGGGAAGGATGCAGCGACGAAGGAAGAATGGAGTCAATAGGAATAGGAAGGATGTTTTTCCATGTACTAAACTCTTGCTCTTCCGCTTCGAAAGGAAGGAAGAATAGAGTACAACAGGAATAGGAACGATAACTCTTGCTCTGGTATGTATTGGTAAACATGATTCTGTTCTGAACTTCTGATGACTCATTCTTTACTGGGAACTACAATGTTGATTCCTTTGGTACATAGACACTCGAACCTGCTACTTTACTAATTTTCTGACGCTTTACTGATAGATGAAGTGAGAGCTGCTTCTGCTCATGTTGTTGCTGAAAGGCTTGCTCCAACAAACTGAAGGACTTGATTCGTGGGTTGCTTGTAACTTGGTTGTCACCTGACAAAAGCCTAAGATACGTAAGTGGAACTATCTCCACAAGTCAGTTGACATGTTTTCTAGCTTGATGTAGTTGCCATATCTCCATGTAAAGTTTATACACATATCTTGCAGAGCACTTGTAATGAAAATAGTGGATGAGCGTCAATCGTTGCTGGTTTAGAATTTAACATCATTGAAAACTTTGAATGGTTACATGCTAGAATTTATCAGTCGTTTCCACCTTTGCAAGAGAAAGACTTGGATCACTTAAGATAAGATGCTCTGGTGGTGGCTTATCTCCTACCAGGTTTAGTTCCATTGTTCAACTTGCAGCTTCAAACTTATGCTGGTAATTGTGAAGCAGTATAAATCTACAACAAATGTTATGGCTAATAAAGATTGTTAATAGTATAGTCAATAGGTCAATAAGAGTTATCGGCGTGGCAGTGATTTGCTCCATTTGGATTAGCCTCTCGTTAAAATATTATATGCATATTGACCCAAGGGTTGGAGGAGAGGAGTGCCAAACATATGGCTCCCTTTTGAATTTAAAAATTGCACTAAGGTAGATAGTTGAGGCACACTGATTAACCGAAGTAGATATATGTTGGTTGTTGCAGATGTATGTTTAATCTCATTTATATTGGAATTTGTTGAGCGACATGGAATTAAGTTAAACCATTTTGATCTAGAAGGTCTCATCCTTCCGAGAGAGTTTACTCAAAATTAGCAAAAAAATCTAATTGCCGCAGAAGATTAGAGTACTTAGATGACCATTTTGATATTTCATTTTTCCGTGTGTTCCTCTGGTGACCATTTCCCCTATGCTGTTCACTATGTGTACTTAGATGACTGCTAAACTTCATTGCTTAAAATTTTCTTTTAACCTTTCTCATTGTTTTCTGCAGGATTCTAGACGAGAGCTTGCAGAAGTCCTTGCGCAGGTTCTTGAGCTTCCAGAAGAACACATGAGTCCATGATGGGCAAGGATGAGAAGGAGTGCGGGTTTTGGCAGTTGAAAAACAAAAGAGTTTCATCGGGAATCGAGTGCCACTACCCGTCATTCTGTTTCAATAGAAAGAACATGCGTGACATCTGCTAGACACTTTAGCTGAACTATCAGGGCTGAGAAGATTTTCCTGGTCCTGTATGGTTAGCATCCAGCAAAAAATAGACCCATCATGTATTATTCTTGCTGACATCTGCTAGACACTTGGCTAAATTGCTAATTCATTTAAGCTTGGAGAACACCAACAACGTGCATCCTATCCTTGTATGAACTACGCAACTGGCAAATTTGCTCTTTTTTAAGAAGACATCCCGATAGACGAGAGACACAATGGAGACATTTGCCTTTTGATTTTTCTTTAATATATCGTTGTTTACCTTAACATTTTTGTTTAAACCGTGGGATGTTAATTTCTCATGCAGATGGAAACTGAAGTCGAGAGGTTAACAGAACTTAAAACCAATAGACTGAAAGAAATTGTTTTCAGGAGAAGTACGTAGTTAGAAGATATATACAAGTCTGTGCAGAAAGACGCTTTAATTGATCTGGATACTATTTTATGCATTGTCTTTCCCAAGTACAATCTTTACATATTATTACTTTCTTGCAAATAAATGGATCGCTGCTTGTGATGAAGAACCTTGCTTGAGGAAGACCAATATAACCATGTATTTTCAAACAGATTTACTTCTGCTGATCATAGTTGGAGAGACGAAGATTGAAGACCACACAGATGTCCCACTACCTCCACGAGGTTGGGTACATGGCAAAGGGGAAGAAGAGTGAGCAATAACCCTAAAAAAAGAAATGTCAGCATGACTTGAGAAAGAATTATTGATGGTAGTTCTGTCCCGTCAATAACTCTGTGTTCCGGTAAGAAAAAAAGATTTCAGTGATAGAATTCTTCACAACGTAAGATAACCCCATAGCAAGGCATTGACATATTTTTTATGATGCAATCAAGAAACTTGACGCATCTCAAAAAACACGATGTGAAATGATATTATGACTTGTCATTTGTCAATGATGTTTGATGCACATGAGAATGTAAAATTACATACTTAGCATGATTAGTGTGAAATCAATAGAATATTTATATCCCGTTGCAACGCACGGACAATTAACTAGTCTTTTTAAAGTTGCTTGAGAAGCAAATATTGTTTTTCTTTTGCCATGTGAGAAGCAAACTTATGGCAGCCCATTCACAGAGCGTGGCCCAGCAGGACAAGCAGCAGCAGAGAGCTCACTTCACGGATATGAAGGAGATGGCGGCGGCGGCGGAGCAGCCGCTGCAAAGAAGCGCGAGCCAGGCGGAGTCGGCGCAGGAAGCCCACGCAAGCCGGCTCGGGATGGCGACCCCTCCTCCCCGCCACGGCGATTTGATCGGCAAGCTCCCCGATGACGTCCTCCGCGCCATCATCTCGCTCCTCCCACCAAGGCCGGCGCCCGCACGCAGGCCGTCGCCCGCCGGTGGCGGCCCCTCTGGCGCTCAGCGCCTCTCAACCTCGAGGCCGACTACACCCTCTGCGACGACGAATTCAGGCGCGCAGCCGTCGTATCCAAGATCCTCTCCGACCACCAGGGCCCCGCCCGCCGCTTCGCCTTCAACTCCCTCCGCTTTCACGAAGCCAAGAAAAGGTTCGCCAGAGAAGCCGCTCAGGTCCAGAGCTGGTTCAGTTCCCTAGCCCTTCACGGCCTTCAGGAGCTCGACATCTCGATGGAGTACACGGCTGAGCCTGAGAAGCGTGGCCAGCTGCCGCCATGTGTGCTCCTCTGCGCATCGACCCTTGTGGCGGCCACAATCAGCTTCTGTGGTTTCCCAAAGGATATTGCTCCGTCTGTGAGCTTCGGCTCGCTCAAGCAGCTCGACCTGTTTCGGGTTTCCATATCTGTGGATGTCTTCCATGGGGTGCTCTCTACTTGCCGTGTCTTGGAGTCACTAGCCCTAGTCCCGGAGAACATTGCCGATGCGGGTTGCTTCCGCATTAGCTCGACAACTCTTAGGAGCGTTCGCCTCTGCGCTTGTTTTTTAAGCAAAGGAGATCAGTTGGTCATTGAGGACACCCCTCTCCTTGAAAGGCTGCTATTACGATGTCGTAACGAAGGTGGTGACGCTATCCGGGTAATCAGGGCACCTAAGCTTGAAATTTTAGGCCTTCTGTGACCTTGCATGTCTGAATTCATCATTGCAAACCTTGTCTTCAAGGTAGCACACTCATTCTCTTGCTCTTGAATCTTTCCCGCAGCATTTTTACATGCACAATACCCTTTTATATGTTTATTGTTTTATGCAGAGTTTAACCCCAGTCAGCTTGAGGAATACAATAAGCACCGTGAAGATTTTGGCTCTCCAATTTTCTGTTCCTGATTTGACTGCTGTTATAGATGTATTAAGGTGCTTCCCATGCTTGGAAACGCTTTATGTCATCGTGAGTATTCATCTTACCATCAAATGTCAAATTGAATTATTTGATTCTTCTACAAAAAGCACATATAATCTGGTCTAGGTAAGAATTATCTTAACATATTTCTCGTCTTTACTTCTCCAGTGGCATAAATTCTTAAAGATACCAATGAAAGATGGGCGTGAGTATGACCCACTTGATCCTGTGAAATGTCTTGACACACATCTCAAAACACTAGCGCTTAAGAATTATGGAGGTGATGAGCAAGGAGTTGGCTTTGCCAAGTTCTTTATTTTGAATGCCAAATCGCTAAAGCAAATCAAGTTTGGAGTCGCCAATAAGGTCAACAAGGAATGGGTGTCTGATCAATACAGGCTGTTAGAAGTGGGAAATGGAGCTTCTCCAGACATACAATTGAGATTCGTACGTAGTTATGAGATTACTTTGGATGCCCGTGATCTATCAAATGCTGATCCTTTCACATGTTATTTTCTAAATGAAGTAGATGCTCTTCCAGAAGAATCTCACTGATGCTATGTCAATGGTTATCTCCATTGACTTTGGTGTAGACCTGAGGAATTGATTGTCTTTTGCTTATTCGGTCGACACATGCTCGGAGATTGCGATGTTATCGTCCAATCCTTAAATTGGATATGGCTCCTCTACATCTAGTCTAATGCTCCTGTAACTGGGAAGTAGAGTACTGAGTACCCGAAATCTTGTTTGCACTGTCTTTTGTCTAAGAAAGTATGGATGCTACCTAGACTGTTCAGTTTTAGTCATCAATGCAATATTTGTGTTGAAAAGTTGTTTTTTTTCCTTGCATAAAAATATTATTTCATCTTCAGATTGCAACTTCTCTTTCTATAGTACAGTAAAGGCTCATTTAAATTAGAAATGAACCAAGTGACTTATTTCTTAGTAATATTTTAAAATTGGCTGCACATTCAGCTGCCAATTTTCATTGCCGAGTATTCACAGTATTGTTGGGAAGAGAAACAGCGGTTTCCAGGATGCAGGACAGGTTTCTCATCATCAGTTCATGGAATCTGAGTGGGAGAAAAATTGCTTGTCCACCCAGCATCACAAAGATCTATATCTGGGACAAATCCCCCGTCATTCAGTTGTGCACCAGTGGCCTGGTTGCCAAAAGGTGTAAAGTTTGATCCAACTGACTAGGAATTGTGTTGGCATTTACTGGGAAAACATAGTAAAGGAGGTGCAATTTATTCCAACAGTTGAGGATGATGATGGTATCTGCTACTGTGCTACACCATCCACAGAAACTTCCAGGTTCACATTAGATTTATGATTTCGGAGCACCCAGATATCTCCTTCCTTGGAATAATTAGATATCTTGCATACAGTAAAAAAATACATGTTCCCCTTTTCACTTGTTAAATTTGCTATCTGGTCTTGTAGTGAAACCTAAGATCCAACATTTTTACTAAGTTAAGTAGTATTACCGGTGTTGTCAATACACATTCTTTCTTCTTGAATCTATGAGTTGGTTCAACTATGGCATTGCACTCCGTATTCTAAAACAGAGACTTCACGTCGAAGAAAGCATCTTTCTGTTAATGCATTTATAAAGTGCATATTTATTGTAGCTTTGACAATACAAGTGTGAGGAAATTACTCTTTTTTCCCACTCTTGTTTGTTGCTCCGCCTCCGCGGAAACTCCATTTCAGGTGTTGAGCAAGATGGAAGTGTATCAAATGTTTTTATAGAACGTTTAAAGCCTATGATTGCCTATGTTTTTTTTTCGAAACACAGTACAAACGTAGACGCTCACGTACTTGTATACAAAGTGTATACACTCACCCCTATGAACGCACGCACACACCCCATATCTCTATGAGCACCTCCGAAATGCCGAACCGGCAGATCGAGTCTTGAAATCGACGAAGTCACCACAAACACCTCGTTGTCGATGGGAACGTCGCCTCCCACTGCAGAATATCTGCCTATATTCCGCCTATATTCCGACTCAATGAGAAACACCAATTTCAAATATGGGGCTTGATCTCTGGTGGGTTGGGATATAACCACCCTCCTAACCATCTTGCCACTGGCAAGTTCTCACTCCTCCGATGTTCGATGGCACAAGACATGCAAAGGATGCCACTAATAGTTGATTGGAAGGACCGTGGCTGTAAGAAAATAGCGGTGTTGTACTCACACACGCATTAGAGCATCCCTACCAGTCCCCTAAAAAAACGGAACCTCAAAACAGTTTTGCGGTTTGCGTTTTTCGTGATTTTACTCAAGAAAACGTGTCGCGCAGAATAGAGCCCCCAAATCAAACGGCAAATTCAACATTTCAGATTTCGCGGGAACAAAAAGATTCATCATTTTGGATGTTCTTCGCTTCAGATGATTGTTCTCGCTAATTTTACACAAAATACTAACCCTAGAACACTTAAACTAACTTGCGATCGCCGCCGACCTAACCCTGGAAGGCAAAATTCGGCTCACCAGAGCCACGGGCGCGGCGGCGACGCAGAGGCGGAGGAGCTTCACTCCTCGTCGTCGGAGACGAGATTAATGACGGGTAGCAGGGTGCTGAGGACGAGGCCCTGCTGCAGGAGGATGTCGTTGATCTCCTCGTCGTGCTTGACCTGGGCGGCGAGCTCTGCCTCCTAGTGCTCGGACCGCAGCTGTGTCACCGCCATGGTGTGCTCGAGGTCCTCATCAGAGATGAAATCCTCCGGATGGAGAGAGGTGCCAAACTGGGTGGCGTCGTATCCCTCCAGCGGAGGAGGTGCTGGCATCGCGGAGGAGGCGAACCAGCTCGCGCTTCCACCGGAGCCGGTCAAACTCCTCAACCTTCTTGAGCCTCCACTTGTGGGCGCTTCGCTTCCGTGCGCTGTCGCTGCAGACGACCAACGCCTGGCGAGCGTCGGAGTAGTCTCCGCCAAACTTTTCGTCGCGGGGGAGCGGCTCTGGTTCCCTCTTCGGCGCCATGGAGGCTCGACGTGGTCGGATCAGTTGAGGGGGAGAGAAAATCGCTCGTTAGAGACGACGGAGGGGCAAAGGAATCGCACGCCGACGGCGGTGGGGAAAGAGGGTTGCGACCTACAAATGCCCATCGCAGTCCATATAAATGAGGTCTCGCGGTGGAGATTCACGGGCCCCCTCAAAACTTTTACGGGCTGGACCAACTTTGCACGCGCTGCATTGGCAAAAAATGGCCCCCTAACTTGTAACTCGCCGGAATTTTGAGGATTTGCGCGTTTTGAGAGGACTGCTAAAATGCTATGCCGTAGTCGCTAACTCGCCAGCCTTTGTATCTCTCGCGCAAACCTTTACGCTCGGGTGGGGCCAGGACCGGCTGGGCCCACGCCGGCCGGCCCGTGACGGTGCACGTTTCGAATGGCCCGGCCGTGTAGCGCGGGATGGCTTCCATCGTTGCGATGCCGAATACTTCGCCCGCACGGTATCGGGCCCACCTCAGCTACGCGCCGAATAAACAGAAAAGGTGACCGTTTTATTCGGTTGGGACCTTGCAGCAGCTCTCTCCGGCTGAGAGAGGCCTGTGCTGAATCCTCTTGCTGCCCTTGTTTTTTTATTCTTATTTATTTTATCTCACGGATTGGATAGCATTTTTCACTAATCATACGTCACTGTCCAAGAAATAGTAGAAAAGCAGATACCAGCATACATGTAAATACACTCATCTTATAAACACACACATGCATACCATAAAACTATAAGCAGGTTTGATAGATCAGACCAGATAGAGTTAATAACACAACTTCAAGAGAAACAATCAACACTTACCACATTGTGTTTTTGTAGCTATGTGCAGTTTTTCCTCGCTCAAGCATCGATCTAACATGTTGGGACCACCCATGTAAGCCCCACGTGGAAGGCGTTAGGACTCTGCTAAGCCCACCAGGCTGCCTGATTTGGTCTATGTGGTTTCTTCAGACAACGGTTCTACAAATATTTTGTTCCAAATTTTGAACCCTAAAAAATGCACGTACAACACACACCCTGCCGCAACTCGCAAGTGAGAAGAGATATCACACAAAATCCTCCCACCGCGACACTTGCTGAGCATATGCCTCAATCCACATACACGGAGGAAGCATTTTTTTTTTTCCGATAAGACCACCAGATCTATTAGCCACAACAGTGGATACAATGCACCCCAACAAACCCAGAAATTACAACCGGGTCCCTGGGATCCCCGCACCCGAACACCACCGACGCGGAAGAGGAACGCGCCGCCGCATCGCCGTCCCGGCACCCTCCTGGTGCCGGCGCATCCTTGAACGCCGCCGACGAATCCACTGCGAACGGGAAGTTGCCCTTCTCAGCCTCTGCGTGCTCGCACGACGGAGGGCCGAAGCGCTGGAGAAGCACCACTGCGTGGAGGTCGTCTTCCTCGCCGGCCGGCAAGGAGGACGAAGATCCGGAGAAGGCCGTGGAATCCGAAGATCCGCGGCCGCCAATAGTCACATGCGCCGCGACGGAGCTCCGAGGAACGTCGCCGCTGAAGGGGAAGCACGCCGACCCCACCCTAGCCACCGACACCATCGCCGCCTCCACGACGCCGCCGGCGGGATCCCTATCACATCCTACACTATATACAGGCCGGGATCCGGGGATCCCCCACCCTCCCGCCGCCGGAGCGGCTGACAGAGGGGAGGAATCCCTCGAATCTCCGGCGAGCGAGGTGGACGGACGGAGTTTCTTCAAAAATCGCCTCCCGATCACAAGTATTTTGTATATTAGCGACATGAGGGTAAATGTTAAGGTAAAGTTATCCTGAAATATTTGTCTTCAAGTATTTTAAAATAAGTTGGGGACACATTGCACTCTTTTTACCGACCTATTAAAAATGCTAATTTATAGAGTACTATGTTTACAATAAGTAAAGGAACAAATAAATAACAGCAAATAACAGACTTTAAGCAAAAAACATGATAAGGACTATAGTTAGAGAACAAGTCGAATAAGTAAAAAAAACCGAGCCGAGCGAGACACGAACAAACCAAAACGGCGTCGTATAAAACCGCAATTACTCACCTTCCCGGGGTTCCGCACGCAAAGGTTTAATTCACAAAAAAAAACTTGCCGCACCGCCGAAGCAACCCCTCCTCCTCCGCCGCCGCGCCGTCGCCGGCGACTTCCCCCTGCCCCTGCCCCTCGCCGCCCGCGCCCCCGGATTCGCGCGGGGATGGGGCTGCTGCGGGGGTTCTCGGTGGGGGCGGTGATGAAGCGGATGTGCAAGGCGGTGCTCAAGAAGGGGCTCGGCGACCTCTTCCTCGGCGACCTCGATCTCGACCAGCTCGACCTGCAGCTCACCCGCGGCACGCTCGAGCTCACCGACCTCGCGCTCAACGCCGACTTCATCAACGCCCAGGTGCGTACCGATTTCCCCTCCCTCCCTTCCCCGCGTGGGTTTAGGACGATAATTTCCGTGCTCGATTGGACGCGGCGGGCTGGGGTTTCGGGTGCGGCACACCGCGATTAGTCCCGCGTGATGAGTGAGAATCGAATTGTGGCGTGAAAATTATTAGGCAGGTTGACCGTAGATAGGGTGGTGGGGGTGGGAGGAGGAGGAGGCCTGAATTCAGTTTCATCGTGTGTTGGTTTGCAATTGGACAGTGGGATGATTGGTATGGGCTCAATTTTGGTAGAATTTCGGGCGATTTATCGCAAATATCAGCGGCAAGGGACCGGCGGGGGAACCCGTTGTTTTCACTAGTCAGGCTACCAAGTTTATACTAGCTTAAACTGTATGATCAGGCCGCAGAAGCCGTTGGGCTTTGGTGCCTATCTGCGGTTCCTTCATTTGAATCGCACTAACTTGAAATATTATTACGAGGGAGCATTTGTGGTCACACGCCAAGCACCAATCGTGGATATAGATGCAACTGTTAGTTAGTTAGGGCATGAAGCTTGATGATGTTCGCCCAGCTACTACAGTTCAGTATTCAGTTATTTCTATCAACTTGACACCGTATTTGTTGTGATACCTACTAGTGCCGTCCCCTGAACAAATTGAATTTTAACTTCTTCTGATTCACGAGGATCGTAGAACTGTCAATGTGCTAGGTTTGCTCGCTCACAGGTGTTGAGTAGAAGCTGATGTATCCGAACTTGTGGTTTGCTAGATTTCAACCTGTTCACTTGCCTCATGCGTTACGATTCTTTTTTTTTTGTTATTAATTTCGTTTTTCTGTTTCAGCTATCAAGATTTCCCTTCATGGTGAAAGAAGGATCGATCAAATCCCTGCTGGTCAAATTTCCTCTACAGTTGAAGAGTTGTGAGATTGTAGTGGAAGATTTGGAGCTTGTCCTTGCTCCATCTGTTGCTACTGAAGTTCCTCCTGTAGATGCTGAGTGCTCTGTTTCTGGTAATAGTAGTGGCACACAGACATCGGTCAACACCACAAGAAGCGAATCTGATAAACACTGTTCTACGTCTGCATCACGAGATGTGGATGAGGGTGTTAAGAGAATAGCCAATGCTGTCAAGTGGTTTCTGACAAACTTTAAAATCAAGTTTAAAAATACATATATTGTATTTGATCCTCAGACCATTTTGGATAACAAGGTCCCAGAATTAAATCGATCACTAGTTTTCCGGGTTAAAGAGATAGAATTTGGCACCAACCTTTCAACGGATGGTCTTGTGAAGCTGAATAATTTTGTAACATTCCATGAGGCGGTGATTGAGTTCTTGAAGATGGATGATGTGGATGTACTGCTCCAGAATGATTTGGATAGAGCAACAGCTGACATCTCATCAGGTCATAGTACTACCTCAGTCTTGACAGGCCCTATTGGTGGATTCTCAGGGACATTGAACTTAAGCATACCATGGAGTAATGGATGCTTGAACCTCAAGAAAATTGACGCAGATGTATCTGTAGATTCATTAGAATTGCTGTTACAGATCAGCAGTATCCAGTGGTTCATGCATTTGTTGGATTCTCTTCTTAGGAATCAAGGTGAACGTAATTGTGCCCATAATACGTCAGATATGTCCTTGAGCACCTCCAGATCTGCCTTGAGCGCTTCAAAATCAGTGATGGCCAGCAGGGAGAATTTGGACCGGATAACACTTTCACAAAACAGGCAAGACAAGTATCAAGATACTTTCCTAACAAAGGCACATGTGATTCAGGACTGGATTCCAGAGCTAGTTGTCCACGAGGATCAATGTGACCCTGATTCAGACTGCGACGAAAGGTTTGTTTTCTTATTAAATTCCTAATGACGTTCGTTGACCATGTGTCATCACCTTCCAGTTTACTTCAGCTCACATGATTAACCCCTTAAACAAGTATACTTTTGAGATACCTGTTATCAGATCATTGTAGAAAAGATAAAAAGATGCTGTTGTTATGCCACATTGCATCCAAATCTATGGTTTATGAACAGATGTTTGATTTACAGAATTTTCGCTCCTCAATTTTACACTATACTAGATTACATGTTTTGGGGGTTACAGCTAATTCCCTCTTTGGTTCCTTGTCATAGTGGTCATTGCAGCATGCACTTGTTCTTCTTGTCTTGTACTGCATTTAGCTGTCTCTTAGAAGTCCCATCATCATTAAAATTGTAACTTACTGAGATCACTGCCCGCTGGCATCAGTTGCTAGAATAGTTCTCTGCTGCTTTGTTATGTTTCCTGGGGTTTCAGTGACCAGATATACTAGACCTCTTTTCTGTCATTACCATAGTTTCCTTTCCCTTTTTCCACTGTCTTTTATTATGTTCTTATCCTGTAAGAGACTATCTCTTGCTATGTGTGTTTGCTTTTACCATTGTTCAGAGAAGCATGCCATTTAAGCATATAGAAAGAAGCTTAAGTGGATTACTGATGTGTTGTTATCTTTGACAGCATCGATCAGTTCTTTGAATGTTTTGAAGAACTGAGGAACTCCCAGACAAACTTAGGAAATAGTGGCATATGGGACTGGACGTGTTCAGTGTTCAACGCCATTACTTTTGCATCCACTTTAGCTTCTGGATCAGATCAAGTTCCTAAAGGTATATAATGTTTATTTTGCTATGGATTTATTCTTCATATTCTATGTGGTTCTCGTATGAACAGTGCAGTAGCAATAAATGCACCTATACTCGAAGTCTTCTTGTGACACACTTTCATGCGGATTTAGTTTTCTTGGATACCTTGGCTGTTTATCCGTGAATGCCATGCATATTAAGTTGATAGATAGAGTTTCACACTTCTAAGTAAAAATGTTGCACCAACTGTTAGCACCTGAGTAGCTTGATGAGGGAATATGTTACGACTTACGAGCCACTGTAATGTAAGGGTGTTGGTTTGCAATAATATTTTTGAACTAACTAAAGACCAGTGTTTAGTTTGTCAGTTTCAACTAATGTGGTAAAATGAACGCCGAAATTGGATTAATACCCAAGCCAACTGAAGACCAGTGTTTAGTTTGTCAGGTTCTCAACTAATTTTTTTCAGTTTTGCAAATGAAACATCCTGGTAAAAACATGGTACTTTATGTTGACTTATGAATAACTTCTTTTTTTATTAACATTAAGAAAAAATGTTACTAAGATGGAATTGATAATATAGTTTTTATAGACTTTTGAAAGAAAAAAAAAGGTTTTTTGCAATCGTTATTTCTTGTCTCTATCATATCATATAAACCTTTCGATTTGGAACGGGGAGAGATGGCTGAGTGGATTAAAGCTGCGGATTGCTAACCCATTGCACAATTTTTTTGTACCAAGGGTTCGAATCCCTCTCTTTCCGCTTCCTCGGATCATTTGGGACTTTTGAATTGGAAGGAATTTTGACCCTCGGATTTTCACATAAATAAATGAACGAAACAAACCAATTTGTAAGAAAAAAATTCAATTGAATTTGTTGGAATTTTTACTCCTTGCGCCCAGGATTCCTTCCTGGGTCATTAGGTAAAGACATATGTGACCCTGTAAGAGCATTCCACAACATATGTGACTTATAACAGGTTATATGTATTATCTTGCCCAGTCGCCGTGGCTATAGGTTAGCGTTGGAATAACGTAATAACCATTGCATGTATTCTGTATCGAGTGTTTTACTTTTAGTATTACTAAATCATCTGAACTTCTATGTATCAGGACTTAATTCTCTTTTCTTTCCTACAGAGCCACCGATTGAGAAAACCTTGCGGGCTTCCATCACTGAGATATCTGTTATTCTTTTGTTAAATGATGAAATGGATGCGGGCAGTGTTTCCGCCAGTCTCTTCAGTGATATGAGAAATTCCGAAATGTTTTCGAGCTGCCTCTCCTCTGGGCAGTTAGAACAATCAATGATGTCTCCTGCTACTGCTTCCAGCTTAAGTATGCATCATCTTGAAGCCAAGTTTCAGAATATTCGTCTTGAACTTGAGGTAAAGTTTTCCTCCTCCAGCACTTGCTCTCAGTTCATGCATAAGCTTGATACTGAACATACTTTTTCTGATGTCCGCAGACATATCCCAGAAACTTAGGTTTCAAGGCATCGATTGCCCACATGAAGCTTGATGAATACTACAGTACTGAAAAGCATATTTCAAATCACTCACACCTTGGCACTGCTTTCTTAAATAATAATTTTTGTAGAGAAGTTCAAGCTGCTCTCCCTCAATTCCCATTTGCTGCTCAAGATTACTGGGTGGAATCAGCTGGACACTTTTCCCACAATTCAGATAAACTCATTAAGGTCGAGCTGCTAAAAACATTTGGCGAGTGCACATTCCATTATGATGTCAGTAACACGGATGGAAACTCAGGAAGCTCAACTTCAGTGTCAATTTATTTGGCTCCTTTGATTTTGTGGGTGCACTTCCATACAATATACATGATACTGAATTTTATCAGTAAAGTCGAGTCTGATGTGCTTCATGGAAAGCATAAACTTTACAGGGATGGTGATGAAAAAAGCAGCAAATTGACTAATACTTCCTCGAGCGAGAGCCTGAAGGTTCAGATAGCCCCTTCACATGCAAGAATCATCCTTTGCTTTCCTTATGAGCCCTCAGGGGATTTAAGTCACCCGTCCATCTTGGATAAGTTCCTTGTCTTCGACCACACATCATCTCAGAAAGCCTCCTCCCCGCTTCGAAATGAAAGGTCTAATGATGGTCATCCGAGCACACCATCTACTTCACTCCATTTGTCTACCGGGAACTTTGACATCTACTTTGTTAAACCCGTTGGTGTATATGATGGTAGAATCGGCTCTTTGAGTAGGCAAACTTTCTCGGCTCTGAAGATTTTTTCTGTGACTAGATCTGATTATCATGACTCCAGCATTAGAATAATCCGGAAAAGCCGCCCTGTAACTTGCCCTGAGATGCTTACCAAAGCATGGAGTTTGCCAAACCTACACGATCAGAAGATTACTCAGAATGAAAATAACAAATGGGTCGGCGTTGCCTCTTCTACAACTTCACAAGATCTTGAAGAGTCAAGTTTTACTATACGCCAGGAGCTCATGCAGAGCACTGAATTCATGTTGCATGTTCAACTTCCTTGTGTTTCAGTTTATCTCAGTAAGAAGGATTGTGGTCAACTAAATCAGCTGCTAGATCTGATACTTGATGGGCTCTCAGATGTGGCAACAGGAAGTTCTGAAAAGGGCAAGGACAAAAACTGCGAAATTGCCATTCAAACATCTGTCATTTTGGAATGCAGCATGCTGGATATTTGCACTGAGTTGGATGAAACTGTGGAAGTTGGTCCTTCGTTGCAGACAGAATTAGAAGGTTCTTGGAATCGCCTCAAGTTATCCGTTTCAAAGTTGTCTCTGTGCTCATTTTCTAATGTTGGTGGGGTCAATAATTCCAGTTTTCTTTGGGTGAATCATGGTGAAGGTGAGCTTTGGGGTTCCCTTAGTGGTACAGATGATCAAACCTGTGAAGAAAGCAAAGATTTTCTTCTAGTTAGCTGCAAGGACTCTGCTAGTCGGCGGGGTGATGGTGAAGGCAACAATGTATTGTCTTTCGGAACTGCTGGCTGTTCCGTGACCCACATCAGGAACCCAAAGCTACAAGAGAACTATACTTCAGTCAATGTTCGTTCTGGGACACTTGTGGCACCTGGTGGACGAATGGATTGGATCAGTGCAATATCTTTGCTGTTCAGTTCAGGTTCAAGTGGAACTGAACAATCCAATAATAGTAGTAGCACAAAGAATTCACAGGCTGGCGAACCTTTTTGGTCATCTTTTTTTCTTGAGCTGGCTGATGTTGCTCTGAGCTATGAACCTCACCGGAAAAATTCTACACTCAATGCTGAAGCTCCAGATTGCAAGTTATTTTCATGCCTTTTAGCTGCATCATCATTTAAACTTCATAACAAATCCGCATCAGACTCTGCGGCTACTGATTTTGATATCCAACTACGAGATCTCGGGCTTCTCATTTGTGGGTCATATGGTTCCAAAAATGTCACTTGTGGTTATGATGTTGATTACCTCCGTCAAATGGGATATGCTAAGATTGGCCATAACACATTCGTTGAAGCTGCTCTACGAATTGATACTTCCTTTTGGAAGCTTGAAATTTCCGAGTCACAATTTGATATTGGTACTTGTCGCGATACAACAAATGGTCTTGTTCGTTTGGTTTCCCAACTACAGAAGATATATGCTCCGGATATGCGGGATGCTTTAGTTCATCTGCAATCTAGGTGGAATATTGTCCAACAGGCAAACACACAAAATATGGCCAGTGATGCATCAGATATGTCAGAGAGCAGCACTGACAACCTGGCAGATTCTGGAGGGTGCAAGTCTGATGGTCTGCTTGATGACATAATCGAGAATGCTTTTTACAGTGACCAGGCCTGCACAACCTACAATTTTTGGGACAGAAATTGTCATAACTCATTGAGTAGCAGTGAAGTGAATGTCGAGTATGAGATGAATATGGCTAACCCTGAGGCAACTGATGCATGTGTTTCACACATTTCACTTGGATCATCATTAGTCACTCCAGAAGGCAATACTGCTCAAAAACCACTAAAGCAGAATTCCTGTCCTGAGCAAATCATTGACTCTTATTATATGCCTGATCTTCTAAGTTCATCATCATCCCTTGTAATATAAACCATCAGTGTACATCTGGTGACAATGCTCGTAAAGCTGTGGACTGTGATGATGGTGGATGGTACAGCAATATTCCGTTGACAATAGTTGAAAACCATGTCTCAAAAAGGAACAATGCACTTGGTGAGCCTGTGTTCCAACAAGAAGGCAATCCTGCTATTTGCAGCTTGAATTCTGACGAATCTGACAGTCTGAAAGGCAAGATTCTTATTCATGATATAGATGTTAAGTGGCGAATGTATGCTGGAGATGACTGGTCGTTAGCTCAGAATGATCCAACTACCCGCCCATGCTCAAATGGAAGAGATAGGAGCTCTTCTTTAGAATTTATCGTGTCAGGGCTCAGTATGCACTTTGATATGTATCCAGATGGGGATGTTTCTGTTTCTAAGTTATCCATCTCTGCTCAGGATCTAAATCTTTGTGACCAGAATACGCATGCTCCATGGAAAATGGTACACATTTTTTTGACAAATTTTCATTGAGCATTTGTTTTTTGTCATCAAGAAATGCTTTTAATTTTTTTCATCCATTTAAAAGGTCCTTGGATGCTACGACTCAAAGGATTACCCAAGAGAATCTTGCTCCACTGCATTCAAGTTAGAACTGGAGTCTGTAAGGCCTGAACCACAAGCTCCTTTGGAAGACTACAGGTATATGCAGCACTAAGTTGCGTACACAATGGATTAATCTGTTTGTTTCTGTCACTGTACTGTGTTTGCTTGATTCTACATATATTCAAACGATTAAAGATAAAGATTATTGTAAGGGTAATCCTACATACATAATCCACATAATATCCTATATCATTGTAGACTGCAGTAAAATAACTTATGTGTTGGTTGCTGAACATTTGTGAGACCAAGTCCTGATGTACTTGGCCAATATATCTTTTTGCCTCAGTTTTTAGGGTATATGGAATATGTCATGCTCACAGTTAAATAGCAGACATTATTTATTTTGTCATTGGATCTTATCTGCTGCAATAGTTGTTTTGACCAGTTCCAGTGTTAGGGGTGCTTATCCGTATTGTTAATGATACAGAAATTCTGAGTACAGTTTTATATGGAAGATCCATATTCTTCATGCATATATGGTTGGCTTGTTAGACCTTTGACCCTATCACTAATTTGTGCATCTGCCTTACTTGAATGCTAAATCGTACTCCTTCTGTTCCTATATATAAGCCGTTTTGGCTAGCTGTTTTAGCTAGCCAAAACGGCTTATATTATGGAGCTAGCCAAAACAGCTTATATTATGGAACATACTGATAGTCAATAATGCTGGCTATCTTTCAACTTCCTCATGTTTGATTTATGCCCTCTCCTTGTGTTTACTGACCCTCTTCTCTTGCATCTTTCTTCAGGTTGTGCCTTGAGATTTTGCCTCTTCAATTACATCTTGATCAAGGGCAACTGAACTTCCTCATCAGTTTCTTCCAGAATGACTCGAGTAACAGCAACCCTCATTTGCCAAGCGAAAGTGAGATTGTTTGTATGGACAACACGACCTACGGAAGTACCACAATTGTGGAGGAGGCATTACTTCCTTTCTTTCAGGTATTTTGAACTTGCCAATTTTTATATCCCTCTTAATACGTGTGCAGCAGCCAGCTGGGCTATGTTTGTCTTCAGTATTGCAATATGATTTTTTTCTGTGGTGCCAGAAATTTGACGTGAAGCCTCTGGTTCTGCATATTAATTATATTCCTCGCCAATTTGATCCTATTGCACTAGGCAAAGGAAATTACGCAGAACTTCTCAACATCCTTCCATGGAAGGTAATTTGTTGTTTAAACAGGAATACTTTAGAGCAGTCAGCTCACTGATGATTATCTCTATATATCAACAGGGCACGCCTGACAATGTTTTTTGTGTGCAGGGAATTGATTTGAAGCTTAAGAATGTTTCTGCAATGGGTGTTTATGGGTGGAATAGTATATGTGAAACAGTAGCTGCAGAGTGGCTGGAGGACATCTCAAAAAATCAGGTCCTGATTTCCCCATGCACAACTGTACATTTAGACATGCTTGTTGTTGTTTACATGCATATAGACATAACAAGCAACATCATAAAGAAACACAGATTAAAATGCGGTGCTCCATGTGAAAGCATACATACTTATACAAATTGAAGAGAAAATTGCAAATCTGCTTTGTCTTGCAAAAGAATTCATTTTCTCCCCTGAAATAACAATATGCTGCTTGTGTAGGTCCACAAATTATTAAAAGGGCTCCCTCCTATAAAATCATTAGTTGCTGTTGGTTCAGGCACTAAGAAATTGGTTTCCTTACCAATCAAAAGCTATAAGAAGGACCGGAAGTTGCTCAAAGGAATGCAAAGAGGTAAGTTAGATATATACTGTACTACGACACTGATATCAACAGTTAGCTACCTTCTCTGTTGAAGTGTTAATAGTTGATAAATGATGACATGCTTTGCCACAAATAATGATGATTCTTACACGATCTTTGACAGGTGCTGTTGCTTTCGTCAGAAGTGTATCCATTGAAGCTGTAGGGCTCGGTGTCCATTTGGCAGCGGGAGCTCATGATATGCTTTCAAAGACAGAGCGCGCCCTTACAGCTGTCCCACCCCCTTCAAACTCGCGCCAAGCAAAAAAAGCCAAAGATAATATAAGAGCTAACCAGCCTGAAGGTGCACATCAAGGGTTGAAGCAGGTATTGAAATCGTCTGAGTTGCGTGATAAAAGCATCTCCTGTTCTGCCAATAAAAGGATAATTGAATCTTCAGGCAGCACCTACATTACTAATTCTCTTGTTTCTATTTTGTTTTGTTTGGAATATATCTTGACATTGCTTCTTATTTTCTCCAAACTGTATCTTAATGCGCATGCCTAACATACGTCTTCATTTTTTTCATGTCTTGCGTATTGTTGTCAAGATTAACCTGAAATTTGTGCAGGCCTATGAAAGTTTAACTGATGGGCTTGGAAGGACAGCTTCTGCTTTGATTGGGAATCCTATCAAGGTTTATAATCGTGGGGGTGGCGCTGGATCAGTACTGGCTACTGCAATCTGTGGCGCTCCTGCTGCTGCAGTAGCTCCAGTATCAGCTTCTGCTCGTGCCGTACATTATGCACTTCTTGGGCTAAGGAACAGGTGCTTTTTTTTTCTCATCTCAAATATTGCTGGTAAAAATTCTATTGATACATCATTAGTTACAATCATCATAAGGGACTATTCAGTTTGCTTCCTGTCTTCCTGAATTCTAAAATTTGTTCATGTATGTCCTCAAATCGATTCCTATCCATTTATTCTATGTAGTAGGTCAAGTGGTTAATATTGCAATTTGCTCTTTAGTCGGATGTCTTATCAGTACTGAACAGCTTGCAATTGGCAGTTGGCACTTATAACATTATAAACAGTGCATACAGACTTATATTTCGGGCCAAAGAAAATAATGCAGCTGATTTGTTCATTCACAGCGTTACCTGTTTTTACACTGACCAACCTAATTGTTGCTGAACTTTTGTTTTACACTCATATTTCAGTCTTGATCCTGAACACAAGAAAGAATCTGCGTACAAATATTCCGGGCCTTCTCAGTCGTAGACTTCATTCCTGACGTGGTTGGTCACACGCCTATCATCTCTATGGAAGAAGATCGGTTGTAGAGTACCCGTTTCGATTCCATTGAATGGCGACGGGCAAACATGTGCAGCGTAAGCGAGAGTTCTGTGTTTCCGTGCGGCTAGAGATCATGTGCCTTGTTTTTAACAGTGTCTAATATATCTGTGCAGGTGTACAGCTTGTAGCGTAGGTTATATGCGGCATCAAAGCCCTTCTACAGTATGTAAGTTAATACACACCATGGGTTGTAGTCACCACACCTTCTCCACCTCGGGTGGAAGTTTTGTAAACTCCCAGCCTAGGCATTTGACCTAAGGTCTGAGGGAGTCGGTCAGTGGCAAGCTTGTATATATAGTTTGGTTGCTTTATGGGCTGTGCAGATGTAATTAACTTTTGTGTTTCGATTGGTAGTGTATGCTTATCGGCTCGCTAAATTGCCGATGATGATATGCTCCATTGCTTTGCAAGTGTAAAAATTGTTATTATTACTAGTACCGGGTTCTGTGTACTGATGCGGTGAGCTAAAACCACATGCTCGTGCCAGGTTGTCGATTTCTCAGCGATCATAGCTCCTGTCCTTTATTTTATTTTTTACTTGGTGAACGTTGATGGCCTCTTGTTTTTGTTCTGCAATGTTTTTGCTTGGCAATCTTACATGACCATCAGGTCAGCTATTCCCACATGGCCAAAAGCAAGAGCTTCCTGTGACTCCAGATGTGATTGAACGGCTGCTAAAACGGCACACATGATTCCGCATGTGAAGATATCTTTTTTCCTTCAACCAAGCTACATTTCTAGTTTTGCAGAGAGCCCAGCGAAGAGCAGCAACGTCCACAATGTGAAAATGAAAATAACCCCTACTGGGATTATACAAGCAATTCACCAAAAGTATTGTGCAAAACCACTATGACATCTTTACATCAGCAATTTAATCCTGACCTGCTCCATATAAAGCAGAGGTCAACTGTTAACTGCCTCTTTGCATTACGGTATATACGAAATGCACCATGAACAAGTACATCACTGTGACAAGCAAAGCCTTTACACATGAAATGAAACTATCAAGGGACTGATCTTCCATCACTGTGCGGCTTCCGTTTCGCACCACCACATCTGCACCAGATCCCCATCTCTTTTTCTTTTGAGATCGAAAAGCACGCGATCCTTTGGGAAATTTCTATTGTTCTGATTAAACGTCTAAAGATGGATCGCTAGTTTGGAGTCTGAGAGGCTCATAAATAACTGCATTCACCGTGCCGACCATTTCTGTTGGCGAGCTGTACCCATCAGTTTGAGAGTAGAACAAGTGATTTACCTTGCACATCTTCCAAAACAGCTCCTTGCATGGCCTAGGAACAACACTATCTTCCTTGAGAACCAACCTCAGCAAATCTCTTCGACATGAAGCTATAGACTCCTTTATCGTCTTTATAGCTTCTTCTGCGGACACAGAACCATCACTGTAAAGAACAATTAGAGAAACACTATTTACTTTTCCCTGGCTGCCCTCCCTCTGCATGAGTGGATAAAAATTATATTAGAATCTCTAAGCAAACCACAACAAAAAAAACATGGCGCTTACTCTTTTTTTACAATTAGGTACAAAAGCTTATATATTTCCCTTTACATGCTTGCATGACATTCCCACTTTACTCAACAAGTATAAATCGTAAGTGCTTCAACTACAGTTTAGTGGCAAAACAAAATACTATACATGTTTTCACTAGAGTTCAGTTATTTATGGAACTTGGCACAACTTGGTAAAACAAAGTTGGTTAATCTGCAACATTAACTAGAATCCATGGAAATAAGTTATGTAGACCTTCTTTTTCCGCACTTAATTTGGAATTTATTCGTAGTTCGAAGTGTTCATTACAAAATTTGACACCATTGTACATATAGCGGATGACTACAAAGTCTTCATTTTTATGAGAACTTCGTCCATCAGACTTAAACATGGTGTTTATTGGTAGCAGTAAAATAATAAATTACTTGTATAAATTAGGAAGAGGAAATGCCTTGTAATGACAAGTCAACTCATATAATATAAAAATTTAAAACAAGTATCCATGTGAAGCTATAAAGATAGTCATGTCTGAGAGTGTAACTTATTAATACACACACTTATTTTCACAAAGGGACAGAAATACCTCAAAGCCTTGAACGTCATTCAGGAGACGACAACAAGTGTTCATTAGTCTGAGTAGCTCATTGTACTCTTCATCTTTGACAACCGACTCCGAGAGCTCATGCCCGAGAAAGTACAACGGCGCGAGCACGATAGGCCCCAATGCATATGAGATGTTTGCATTTGTCATGTACTCATCAATAGTCGGCACATATTGGCTCCTTACCCATTCCGCTTCAGTCATCATAGATCTCAATGTACTTAACCACTGCACGTGAATTTCAAATGATTATTAAAGTAAAGTTGACTTCAACTTGTAGGGCTATGCAATTCATACTAAGGGAGCCACACAAGAAACTCACAAGTTCTATCAGGTGTTTCCTAACATCACGGTTTTGTACCACAGAAGCCTTTTCTCCAAGCTGATTTACTGTACAATAGATGGCACAAAATAATATTTTTACTCTCTCAGAGTTAAACTGAATTTTCTCGTGCTCATCCCACCTAAGACAACCATAACTTGTTAGCAAGTGTGTACATGCATTTAACAAAAACAGCCAAAGAGTAGAAATTTGTACCTCTCAGCTAATTCTAGAAGGTTTTCTAACTCTTCTTTTGATCCAGCAACATCGAAGAAGTCATCACAAATAGTTGTGAGTATAGCATGTTTTGTCCATATAATCCGAGCATCAGTTAGTTCAGGAGGGAATATAGTAGCACAAGCAGAGAGATAGCCATATGTCAGCTTCATCCGTGCAAATTGTAGCTGATCCAGCCTGTTCTCTTTCAACCAATTGCTGCAACAAACCTTCATAAATTCTCTAAGAAAGGGAGTTAATAAGATAAGGGATCATAACTGGTAGATTACCTTTCAAGATGTAGGATTTCCTCCTGGTAAATTAATTGAGAAAATGTAAAATCTTCAACAGCAAAAGCAAGATGGTCTTTGTTGACTCGACATGGCCTGATTCAGCAACATGCTTTAAATTATTGGATAACTATCTTAATATCTTGTGATGAAAAGCTCCTTATGGTAAAATGCGAATCTTACAAGTATGATGTTTTCATCATGTGATAACCTGTAGCATCGAAATGTTCAATGTTCCTCCTATGATCAAGTCGTTCCAATGTGGCATAGAAGGGGACCTCAAGAGCATACTTCACCTGAAATTACGGAAGCACAGAACTAAGCATAACCCGAACCCTTATTCAAGTATAGGACCATTATTATGAATTACATTTTTAACGCAAGCACCTCCTAAAAAATTGGCACTCTATGTATCCCACCAGAGCACAACTTTTTTGTTAATAAGGTGCCTGACCAGCAGCCTATGTTATCTAGTACCGGTTCATTTTCCGAGACACTAATTTTTGAAGCCTTGTATAGTTCCGACAAAGCATTTGTATCATCTACATATCCCTGAAATGAATTATGGAAAGCAGAGACTTCCGCAACATGGGATAGCTCATCTGCATCAAACTAGAACTTGTGAGCTAATCAAGACAAAATATTACATATTAAAACGTGAAATTTCAGCCAAATAAATACCCGAGGAAACATCATATCCATTCATCCTTAAAATACGAAACGCCATTGCACATGTTGCCACGTCCTTCATGATTTCCTCATCTCCTTTTAACCAGAAACTGCAAAATGGAAGCCGTCAAGTTCAAAGCGACTAAAGATACATACAAAATTTTACTCGTGGTCGTTACCTGTATGTCATGTCTAGGATGTTCTTTATCTCACTAGAGAAATGCCGAGATATTCCTATCCTTTCAAGTGAATCCACCATTGAAAGCTGACAGTGTATGTTTAGTGGATACACCGTTGGTACTGAAAAAGTATAATTCTGTTAGGTATCTGGCAATAGTCTACACACCTTCCTATTTCTATAAGGTATGTGGCAACAGTCACCTGGACCGCTGAATTCACTAACTAGTAGATTTAGGTACTGTATTGCTTTATCATCGTAGTTGTGGACTAATGCAGCAGCTGTTGTGGAAGGAGAGTTGAAAAATGATCCATTCTTCCTCTGAAACTTCAGAATTTTACTCCAGTCCAGCACGTTTCCTAATCCTTCAGCCACATAAGTCATATATCCTTCACTTCCACAAGATTTATCCGCTGCAAGTCTGAAATTGTTGAATCTCACTCCGAAAGTATTAAAGTACTTCGATTAATTGGTTGAACTTGAGTACATCGTGAGAGGGAGGAGATATAAAGTCAGAGGAGTTTTCTAGATTACTCTGTATCCTTCTCCATCGATCCTCTTTTAACATCAGCTCCCTTTTACATTTGACACCCTGAATACTACCTAATTACATCTAACTACCAACACTCCCCTCAAGATGGGGCAAACACATTATAAAGCCCCATCTTGCTACAAAAGGTGGAAAACAGCCTCTCTGGAAGTCCCTTTGTAAGGACATCAGCTACTTGACTAGCCGAAGTTACATATGGTAAACAAACTATACCACTATCAAGCTTCTCCTTTATAAAATGGCAATCTATTTCGATGTGCTTTGTACGATCATGCTGAACAGGATTGTTAGCAATATCGATGGCAGCCTTGTTATCACAATAAAGCATTAAATGTTTATGCTTATATAAATTCAGTTCAGATAGAAGAATTTGTAACCACAGAAGCTCACATAAACCTTGAGCCATTGCCCTGAACTCAGCTTCAGCTGTAGACCTGGCAACTACACTTTGCTTCTTGCTTCGCCATGAGACTAGATTTCCCCCAACAAAAGTACAATAACCCGAAGTAGATCGCCTATCGTCCAAGGAGCCTGCCCAATCAGCATCTGTATAACATTCAACTTGTAGATTTCCTTGTTTTGTATATAATAGGCCTCTCCCTGGGCATCCTTTAAGATATCTTAGGATTCTATTTACGGCATCCAAATGAATTGTTTTGGGGTCATGCATGAATTGGCTCACGACACTTACGGCAAAGGCAATATCAGGACGGGTATGAGAAAGATATATTAATCTCCCCACTAATCTTTGATAGCGTTCACGATCCACGGGTCTCCCCTCATTGCTACTTAACCGATGATTTTGTTCAATAGGTGTAGCAGCAGGACGAGATCCATACATACCCGTCTCTCTAAGCAAGTCAATAATATACTTTCTTTGAGATAAAAATATACCTTTTGATCCCCGTGAGACCTCTATCCCCAGGAAGTACCTCAAAAGTTCCAGGTCCTTCACTTCAAATTCATGTGCTAGATATTGTTTCAGGTTTATGATTTCCTGGCAATCGTCGCCTGTAATCACAATGTCATCAACATACACTATTAGAATTGCAACCAGGTCACAATTGTGTTTGTAAAATAGTGTATGATCGGCATTGCTTTGACGATATCCCTTTTTTAGCATAGCTTGTCTAAATCTTTCAAACCACGCCCGTGGTGATTGTTTTAGACCATATAGAGACCTGCGCAAACGTAACACTTTTCTTTCGGTTTGACTGGACTCAAAACCAGGTGGAATATGCATATACACTTCCTCATGAAGGTCACCATGTAGGAAGGCATTTTTAACATCCAACTGGTAGATATTCCAATCAAAGTTTGCAGCACAGGATATGATCGTCCTAATTGAGTTCATCTTTGCAACTGGGGCAAAGGTCTCGTCATAATCTATACCGTAAGTTTGAGTATACCCTTTGGCAACCAGGCGAGCCTTAAACCTCTCAACTTTTCCTTCGGGTGTGTTTTTAACAGTAAAGACCCACTTGCACCCTACAGGTTTCTTACCATGCGGTAGATCTACGAGCTCCCAAGTTTTATTTTTTTCCAGAGCTCTCATCTCATCAAGCATTGCATCCCTCCACTTCGAGTCTTCTAAGGCTTCTTTCCAGTCATGCGGTATGGATATAGAATCCAAAGAAGCAATGAAACTTTGGAAAGATGGGTTACAGTACTTATAGGAAATATAATTGGCGATGTCATATTTATGTCCAACAAAGTCCTTGAGATATTCAGGGGTTTTTCGAGCTCTAGTGGATTTTCGTACGACTATAGGAGAATTGTTTGTGGAAATAGAGGGTTGGTTATCACTCTGCCCTATAGTGTTAATAGGAGCTACAGAATCATAAGAGTTACTATTGGTACCTGGGACTCCATGCATTGTAGATTCCACGCCTTGTGATGGAAGTGATGAATCCCTTGTCGCATCCTCCTCACCTTCATGACAAACATTATCATTATCACCAGCAGTATAGTCCTCCCCCTGACTAGGAGTGTTGTTACTAATTTGTGATTTACCTGAAGAAGGAGCAAGAACAGGAACAACTGTAGGGCTCTCATCATAAACACTCCCCCTTTCTTGTTGCTCTTCAGGTGGAGATAAATTAATTCCAGATTCACTAGACAGACCATAATATGGTTCATTTTCACGAAATGTTACATCCATGCTTACAAAAAACCGATGCTCCGAAGGACACCAACATCTATATCCCTTTTTCGAGGGGGAATAACCCATGAAGACACATTTAAGTGCTCGTGGATCCAATTTACCCACTGAATTTCTATAATCATGGACAAAACAAACACACCCAAATACCTTTGGAGGGACAACAAACTCATTTGAATTTAAAATACACTCTACAGGAGTTTTATGAGCTAGAACACGAAGGGGCATGCGATTAATTAAATAAGTTGCAGTTTTAATTGCTTCACCCCACAGGAATTTCGGAACATTCATTGTAAACATCAAAGACCTTGCAACCTCAAGTAGGTGTCTATTTTTCCGCTCTGCCACACCATTCTGTTCTGGCGTGTTAACACATGTAGTTTGATGTTCTATACCATTTAAGGCAAGAAACTGATCAAAATCATGATTAATATATTCTGTTCCATTATCTGTGCGCAAGATTTTAACAGTAGCTTCATGTTGATTTTTAATAAGAGCACAGAGATCTTTAAAGACGGACAAAACATCACTCTTATGCTTCAGGAGATAAAGCCATGTGTAACGACTAAAGCAGTCTATAAATGTGACGAACCATCTATGTCCAGAAATAGAAATGACCTCACAGGGTCCCCAAACATCAGAATGAATTACTTCAAATGGTCTCTTACTTTTCAGACCAATGCTTGGGTAGGAGCCTCTGGTATGCTTAGCTAGTTCACAAGCATCACATACCAGCGCATCCTTAGGACACAACTTAAACAAAGTAGGATAGACACGTGACATAGATGCAAAAGAAAGATGACCTAGCCTACGATGGTGTAATATTAACTCTTGACATGGTGACAAGTAAGATGCAAGAGCCACTTCATCACTTCCATCATCAAGGTAGTAGAGCCCGTCATGCTCGGTCCCAGTCCCCAAGAGTCTCCCTGTCTTCAGCTCCTGAAAAACACAACAAGTAGGTTCAAACCACCCTCCACAATTAAGTGATTTTGTAATAGAGCTAACTCATAGGAGATTGACTGGGAATTTTGGAACATGTAAAACTGGAGATAATGACAATGATTCTGTGCAACGGATGGATCCACGTCCAACTATTGGTGCCATGGAACCATCTGCTACACGAACCTTGTCTTTGCCTGAACAAGGCGTATAAGTAGTAAACATATCAGAGGCACCTGTCATATGGTTTGTGGCTCCTGTATCAATGATCCAGGACCTTGGTTTAGATGAGTCAACTCATCCATAATTCGTGTAGCCTGCATCTTATTCGACTTCCCAGCAAATTGTTTTTCTAGTGTTGCCCAAACCTCATACACAGTTGGCATAATTTCGACTTGCTGTCGCACAACAGGGTCCATGCTTCCTAGCAACCACACAAGAACCCTGTCATTAACTTGTTTTACAATAATATCACCACTCTTTTGCTTCTCATCCTCTTCAACAATCAGGTTCTCATATCCATGAGAGCTTAAAATTAGTTGAGCATGACGTGCCCAGCTAACATAGTTCCCAGGACCTGACAATCGCACAGGATTCGGTTCCAAGGCATATTTGGTCGCCTCAGGGACTACTTTCAGCTGCTGCTGTTCAAACAACTTGCTGAAAAGTTCATACAGTTTCTCCATACTTGATTTATCCTTGTCTGGATCTGCCATTTTTCAGCTCAGAAATACACCAATGAACAAAGCTCTTAACTGCTACTTGTACTCGGGAGAAAGAAGAATTCAGTAGTCTCACAGGACTTGACTTTTGTGGCAACACAACAAGGAACGACAAGTACTAGTATTGGTAGCAATTGGATGTACTAGTACAAGTTGTTCTCAAATGCACACAGGCAGGAACTTCGCTTCAGTCTTTCTCAGTTGAACAACAAGCAGCACCATGGAACCCAGCACCGCTCCCTCACAAACGCACACCAGCAAGCAGGAGCAGTACCAGAATGAACTCCAAGGGAAAGAGATGGGGCGTCAGCAGAGGACACTTCACCTTGGGGAAGCTCAGCAGCCAATCCACGGCGGCCGATTTGCGCAGGCGACAGAACACCCTCAACAGCTCCACCTCGATCCAATTTCTTGCCGGAGACAACGAATCCGCTCAAAATCGCAGGGGAACCGCACTGGATTCGTCCTGCTCTGATACCATGTTGAATCTCACTCCGAAAGTATTAAAGTACTTCGATTAATTGGTTGAACTTGAGTACATCGTGAGAGGGAGGAGATATAAAGTCAGAGGAGTTTTCTAGATTACTCTGTATCCTTCTCCATCGATCCTCTTTTAACATCAGCTCCCTTTTACATTTGACACCCTGAATACTACCTAATTACATCTAACTGCCAACAGAAATACATTAATTCAAGGTTATAAGAAATGTTATTCACAAGTGACACATCTAGGTAAAATAACGTTTATATGAATGCACTTTATTTTCCCTGCAATTCGTAAAATTTATGTTATTTGCAAAAACTTTCAAATAGATTTTTTTACACAATTGTTTTCATTTTTTTGAAACAAATTAGAAGCAAAGCAGATACAAACTTCGATTTTCATAATATTAAATTTACGTACCAGATATCCTTTAAGTACAAATGGATAGGAAATATAACATAAATGTCCATGGAGAAAATTTCACGGTCAAACCTTTTCAATTCCATTTCTTGGAGGTGAAGGATGCCATCAATATCAGTTTGTCTAACAGGAAGCTCCAAACCCATCCCAATGGCAAGGCTAACCATACCAGGAAAAATGATACTGAAGCCTAAAGGAGCAGGGATATGCTCCTCCATAACAACGGATAAATTTATTCCAATAAATCGTAGTCCTGCCCAGTATCATTTTTATGTTAGGTGATCTTTTTTCCCGAGAGTACTTATGTTAGATCTTTGAAATAACAGAAATGAAACAACTAACAGGTAAATGCATATTTTTCCATACCTCTACTTATGTGCTCAGCGCCAACATTCCATCTCTTAAGTGCAAGCACGCATGCCAACGTGGATGAGAGGACATCCTTGTTGACCAAGGGGTCCATGTTCGTAACACCCCAAGATCCATCGCCCTGCTGGTTTTGCAGTATCCATTCGACGCATTGCGGAAAGCACGGAATGTGGCTGGAGCCTGGAGTGGGCACCATAGCCACCCAAGCGGTGTCATATGAAGATGGTGACAATTTGGGTTCCAAGAGCTGCTTCCTTATTCTAGCCCTCCGTTCCTGAACGATTTCAGTTGAGGAGACAGTAATGATGATATGATCATATGGCAGGAGCCTCAAACATTCAACACTAAAACAAGGATAAGCAGTGATGTACATACCATGTTTTGTGGGCTGGCCTTCTCTCTCACGCACCCTCTCTCAACATTTTCTGTTTTGTAGAAAGGAGAGACATGTAACAAAGTAATGAGCACATAACTCACTTGCAAAAGATATTGTACGAGGAAATTGGGACATGGCTCATGTAATCATTGTGGCAGCAGCATATGCTTACCTAAACAAGAAGAAAATGTCATCGTCCGAACCCTCACGGACATCGAGGACGGAGGAAGAGGAGGATGGTAGCCACGGGAGAGAAATTCTTGACGCCGTGCTCTGGTGGAGGTGTGCTGGGTGGTACGGGCGGAGGCGACGAGAAGAAACTTTGTTCCGTGCCGGTGCGAGCAAAGCTGTGAGGCAAACGGGAGGATGTGGCGGCTCCGTCCCGCCTGCCGGCGATGTGCCGGAGCAGGGTGGACGGAAGAAGCCGCCCCTGCTGCGGCTGCTTTCGAGCTCGCCATGGCCCATGGACAACCCACGCAAGGGATGGATCAAGTGACCTGAACTAGAGGGTGGTGGCCTGGCCAAGTGAAAGAACAAATTAATCCTGATGCAAACTAAGACGAATGATCCATGTGAGATAAGTACAAACTACAAAGCATCTTGTGTGTTATGCATGTTTTAAACTGCATGTGGCGGCCCTGTGGGTGCGTCGGGGGTCGGGGTTGCTGCAGGATGTTGACTGTGAATTTGTGGCATGCATGCGTATGCTAATCTGGCAGCCGCATCGCAATAGTGGTAGGTGCGGTGTATGATTGTGTGCTTGTTATAAAACTAGTTCAGACTCATTTTAGAAGAACAAGTTGGCGCGGTCTGGAACATTTGATGTCGCTAGTCGGGAGATCCTTGCAAGCCTAAATTTGTCTCATTCGACTACACTAATTTCCCTTGACAGGATATAAGAAATGACTCTAGGTGTATTCAGTTTATTGGAAACACTTGTATTGGGTACACATTGGTGAAGTGTTCAATAATCAATGAAGATCACAATCGGGTCATTATACATAGCCCTGCGTTAAAGCCTGTTGTGATGCTTTTATCTTCGATGCTGCAATACGATTGGAGATGAAGATCATAACTGGAGCTAAACCAGTGTACTGCAATAAGATTGCAGATGCATGAAAATCACCAAAAACACATCACCAGCGGCAGCATGAGAAATCAGACACTGCCAGACCACCTACAAGCTGGCGATCAACGTTTACAAGACCAATGTTGCTGCCCGGTGACCATGTTTCCTTTTGTCTTAGTCTGCTCTTCAACATACTCAGCCAGCATAACAAGAATTTATCCAACAATGTGCACTGATACGATCAAAATAAACATAACATCGTGCTGAAAAGAAACACAACATGAACACCTACATATGAAGAGAATATGGAAGAGAGATTCAGAGACAGGCAAGACACAAAGAATGGACAAGGTTAATTAGCTATTAACAGAGCGTCATGGTCTGTTAGCAACTCAATTGATATAAGCAATGTCATTAAGGTTAATTAGCTATTAGACATCTGGGTTGCTTGTTTCCGTAAGCGGAAACTAATAAGTTTGTACATTCGTTTGCTTCTTTTCCTAGGATTTTCATTTTTTCTTCATGTCTCTTCTTTACAGCTTCTAATTCTTCTTCTTGCTTACTTTGCATGCCTTCAAACGACCGTACTACCTTTGACAAAAGGATATCATGAAACATTAGGAACCAATATGATATAACGATGCATGCATAAATAAAAGCAACGCAAACACTACTCAATGGGAATTTTCAGTTTCCTCTTTCGAAATTTGCTAGACATGAATATGTAAAGAGCATGCTAGCAAGCGAAATACGCTGCACAAACAAATGCAAATGAAAACTAATGACTTACATAATCGGCCATCTACACATCAACCAAGTGTTGCTGCTGGACAAATTACTTAGAATCAGATGCATAAGAAAAATGATATGATATAACTTATTTCATTCCATTTTAGTAATAAAACATTATGTATGCAAGAGATAGCTCAGATGTGAAGGTTCTGGTTTAAGATAATTAAAAAAGGTACGGCATTTTTTTGCCAGCTACTGATCATGACAGGCATCTCAAACTAACATGTTCATTCATGTCTATAGGTTTAGATATGACAAAAGCAGAAAAATAGTTGCTTAGAAAGACAACCATGATATAAAATTCGAGGATTCATTTAATTCTACTCCTACTTTTAATAGTTCCACAACCATGAGTACAATCAAGAATGAGCTACTCTACAAAGCAGATACATACATAGAGCAGAACCAGCAGGTTATCAACAGTTCAACACAACATACTTACATACCCATAACTTGATGCTAATAGGACTAAAGTTTGATTTAAAATGATTCTATTCTCCTAAGGAAATTGGTCAGATGATGAAGTACAAAATAGTGAAGGAGTAGATATTTTTGGCTCCTGAGTTCCAGTGCTCCCTCTGGTTTAAAATTTCAAAAATCTTATTTGTGAGTATCAAAAAATTCTAAAACAAAATCTGGGTGTACCCAATAGGATATCCCACGAACGTGAAAAAAATCAATATAAAAAACTTTGTATTACGAGCTACATAAAAATAACAAAAGCATGAATCTAACTATGCATATTTCATATCTCCAAGTTTTATCAGATTTTGTTATTTTTGTATAGCTCGGAATATAAAGTATTTGAAGCTGGTATTTTACACGCTTGTGGGATATACTATTGGCGACACCGGGAGTTTTGTTCAGAATTTTTTGAAACTCACAAATATGATTTTTGAATTTTTTAAAACGACAGGAGCACTGGAGCTCGGGAGCCAAACAAACTTTCCGATAGTGAAGCCAGTAAAATGTGCATAGGAGGTAGAAATACACTCTTTTGATTTACAGAAAACTTGGTTACACGCCCCCACAGAACTAATGTTGTACTCCCTCCCTTTGTTTTCTGCACGAATATAGGCCTTACATTCAGGAACGGAGGGAGTAGTACAGAGTGTGCGTGCATTGAAAGGTTGGTAGTATCCGGCGGTGGGCGTAGAAGGATGGAGGGTCTCTAGGCACCGAGGGAAACTGCTCGTGTAACAGTATACCAAAATCTGAAGCTGCTAGATACTTCTGTGGCTACTAGATACTTCTTTTCCCGGAACCTGGGATTGTAGTACTGCCTGCTCGATGTTGATAAAAGGTCAAGCGTATAGTAATAGTGATAACTGGAACTAGCTTGGTTCAATCTAGCAAGTATTACACAGCAGGAAGAATGACCTTCAGTTAAGGTAAGGCAAGCAAGCAAAGCATTAAATAGAGACCACCACTACGTCTAAACACTTGAGGATGGTTGTTTTTCTATCCATAGATGTGCCAGTAGCCTATTCAGCAAACACATATTCATTACCATGTACTGGACCTGTGTTGATTATCTCCACCTTGCTGCTAGTGTTTTAAGCTATGAAACTGAAAGCGTCATATAAAAAAAGTAAATAATGCACCATTGTTGTAGAAATTATATGTTATATCACCCTATGCAAATCTATTTAATATAGCAGTGCCTTGATGTTATTTTAGTAATAACACATAAGACATTTTAGAGCAGCAACTCTATAAGTATATCATTATTGAAAAAAGAAAGTCATACAGCCCAATATGGTTCATTTTATCAACTTGCTGCAATCTGTAATCAGCAGAAAGTATAATAAAATATAGGTATAATCCCATATAATCAAAATCAGTACCGACTAAATTAAGTACTACGAGAAATCAAGTGTCATTCAGCAAAGTAACTACATCATGAGTTCCCTACACTTATAGCTCAAGATTAAGTTTACATGTAATACTTGAGTGACATTTCTTGCTAAGAAGAACTGCAGTAACATCAATACTACTTTAGCACTATTTAAATTCACATGATTAAGTAAGACGCTGGAGAACAACCTGTAGAGTTTTAAAAATGTTAAGACTAAGCTAGTGTATGCAGATGCATTTTCAAGAACATTAAACAATAGAGCACAAAGCTAAGGCTGAAATAAAGTACAGGTTCATTACAAGATAATCCACTCACCCTAACGCACGCCAGCAGCATGGGGACATCATCTAACCATGTTCAACCATATGTTGTAAATGTGATGCATCACAGGGTCTCACTCTTCCTGCATATATAGATTTGTCAATGTGATTTCAGAAAAGAGATGGCAAATAACCAATTAAGTAGGCATAAGCATAATTTGGTGTAACAATCAAGTGTTTACATATCACTTGAAGCTACTCGATTATACGTATATCCCAAACCGAGACATCAAGCAAACTTTCGACCTGATTACACATTTAACAATTTGTTTGTTCCACTAACCCAAATACTATTTCTTAACAGTATTTTTATCACGAAAGAAATGACAAATAGAGACATACCTTGTGGATTGTAGAAACTCATGTACGGGATCAAAGAACGGATACATTCTTCCTTCTTCCATAGCTTTTTTGACTGTAGTGCCTTGAGATTAACCTCATAGACTCCAAGTTTCGTGGTAACGAAAATTATATCGCTTCCCTCCACAGATCCATTCAGCTCAAGTATTTCCATGGGATTTTGAGTGGGAGAAGGTTGTTGAGATTGATGACTCTACTAGGATTATCAGTCCACGCAACTCCGTCGGAACCCAAGCGCGTTGACCACAGGTAGAGGGTTAAGCCATCCATGTGCGCAAACCCCAAACAACCGTCCTCCTTGGCCATGAGTATATAGGCACCGGCACCCACATACTCCCCCACCGGCTAGAAACAAGAGCGACACGATCGCTAAGGTGCTGGGTACATCCCCTCCAAATGTTTCGTTCAGGAGAAGTTTACTTGGACCAAGACTAGCATCATGGAATGCTTTGTCTACCCGGTTGGAGTCCATCCATTTATCGGAAGGTCGAGATAAATTTCGATGGAATCTTACGAAGAATGGTCAATTCTCGGTAGATTCTATGTATAGAGCGTTAGTTTTACCCGATGTACCAGTCGATAGTAAGTTTAATAACAAAATTTGGAAGATGAAGATCCCGCTAAAAACTAGAGTGTTTGCGTGGTATCTCCGTCGAGGTGTAATTCTTACAAAAGATAACCTTGCCAAACGCAATTGGCACGGAAGCAAAAAGTGTGTCTTCTGTCATCACGACGAGACTATTACACACTTATTCTTTCAGTGCGAGTTTGCTAGGTCTATATGGTCAGCCGTCCAGATAGGTTCTACCTTACATCCCCCGCGTAATGTTGCAAACTTGTTTGGCAACTGGTTAAACGGGTTGATCCTAGGTTTAAACTATTCAGTAGGATGGGAGCGATTGCCGTTATTTGGTCGCTATGGCTATGTAGAAATGACAAGGTTTTTAACGATAAAAATGCTTTTTATATGCAGGTTATCTATCGCTGTACAACATTGCTACGAGCTTGGTCGGCCCTACAACGAGTGGAGCACCAGGATTTGTTTATGGAGGTGGCGTCCCGTTTGGAGGCAGCAGCCAGGGATTTTTTATCCCGGCATGGATGGCAACATAATCTCCGGATCGACCTACCACCATCTTAGGCGTCTTTACAATTTCTCATTATGATATGTAATTCGCCTTTTCATTTTCTGCATGGAGACTCGTGAACTGGTGAACTAGTGGCTGTGTGCATCCTAACTATGCAGAGGCCGGGTGTAATACTTAATTCTTTTAAGTAATAAAAACTCTCTTTATCTAAAAAAAAAAACTCCCCCACCGGCGCATCAATCAGCGACAAGGAATTAGAGCCCAAGTCGTACTTGATAATCCCTGGGTTCTCACACTCATCATACACAAACGTGAAGAAAAGAGCACCTTCAATAAGCACAGGGGGCATTGACTCGACGAATGCCTCAGCCCCAAGATGAAGCTTAGAGCACGGCTCACTCCACTCGCCCGTCTCCGACGAGAACACACACGCACGCGCAACAGCATGGCCATGAGACTCCCGCAGGGCAACGAAGACCACGAGGAAGGGGCCCTCGTGGCAGGCGCGGTGGTCGCAGCCGGTCGCGGCGCAGACCACCGCGGCCCCGCGGTTGCGGCCCGTGGAGTACTTGGCACTGGCAGGCATGGCAAACTCCCTCTGGCAGCCCGTGATAGGGTCCCAAACAGTTAGCAGGCCCAGCATGGAATCCTCGGCCTCGAGGAGAGCGCGGCCATGGCGGCAGTCCAGTGCAGCGTACCGCAGGTACCTCCAGCCGCCGTGGGGAACGCGCGCTCGGAATTTCGTGGTGGGGACGAGGTTTGGCGCGATTTCTTCCTCATCCTCCGCGTCGTCGGAGTCCAAATACGTCGAATAGAGGAAGCCCAGCATAGGGGGCGCGCGATGGAGCTTGAGGTAGCGGCCGCGGAAGCTGGGGAGGAGGCCGAGCCAGAGCTTGCTTGTGAAGGAGGCGCGGACGAGACACTCGGGCTCGTCCGGCGGGAGGCGGAGGAAGATCTCCTCGAGAAGCTCGGCCGGCAGCGCCGCCGTCATGGCCGGCGGAGGAGAAAAATCTGGGCGTGATGCACGGGGACGAAGGAGGTGTGACGATGAGATTGGGCTGTGGTTATAGTAGAGTGAGAATGGGCTTGTCATCTCGTTGTCGCTCTAGCCTGCACTGCATCTCTAGCCGGTATCACATCAACGCTCTGCTTGGTTGGGCTAGGCCCACAGACTCACTCCATTTTTTTTTTGCCCACGGAAATACTACGGGTACCATGCAAATGAAAAAAAAAACTAATCCCTTGGCAAAAGGCTGGAAAAATATCAATATTTTCCGTACAGAAGGATGCATCGATGAAGGAAAATGCCATGGCAAAAACATTTAGAATTTTCGCAAAAAAAAAATTTAGAATCATAGTTCCGCTCGACTCTAGGCATCAATTAAAAACACTAAATATGCTTATAAACGTAAACAACACATGCTAATGAATTTGCATTACCCTAGTGCCTGATTACGATTGTTGACTACGCTCTAGCACGGAACACATGAATCAGCTGAGGTGATGCTAAGGACGTCAGCAAGGATGGGGGCAACATGCCGCGTGACCCCTCTCGAGCCAGCCAGCCAGGTACTGTACTTTGGGTATGGTACTTGGGTGGTGGTTTTTCCCTAGGTCTCAGCGGTCATCTTCACGGACGCCTTGTTGGTGTCATTCAAGAAGTTAGGCTCCATGGAAGGCGGAATGTGCGAGAGCTTTCCATATGAGGTAGTTGTTGTGGTTAAGTTTCCTAGTCATGGGTTAGCTTTGGACAAAAGGGTGTTGGTTATTGATGTTGTAAACGATGGCAAAGAAAACGACGAAGAGCGGAACGATCAAACCAAAGGGGACACGAGATTTAACGTGGAAAACCTCTCCAAACAAAGGAGAGGAAAAAACCACGGGCGCCAGCCAGCAATACTTCACTATATCGAGTGAGGTTACAAACGCCGTGGGTTTACAATGTGTGGCTTACCCCAAAACGGCGGCTTACAAGAGGAATAAATAGAAGCATCAAACCCTAGGTCGGCTGCAGTCCAACCCGGAATCAATCCCACCTCGGCGGTAGTACCGCTTAACCCAGCGGTACTACCGCTGGGTGGGCTGGTTCGTCTCTTCCCACCTCAGCGGTACCGGCGGCGGTACCGCCAGCGGTACCAGTTGGTACCGGGCAAGCGCGTCAGACGGCCATTTCAGCGGTAGCGGAGGCGGTAGCTCTCAGCGGTAGTACCGCTTAACCCAGCGGTACTACCGCTGGAATTTGGAACACCAGAAAATAACACTCCACATTGAGACAAATTCCATCTTGTAGCATGAAAGAGAACTTCATCCTGAAAACAACAAAGAAACACCTTCGGCGCCAAATAGCCTCTTGGGCTAGACAGTGATACCAACTAAGCCCGAGCAAAGCTCGAATTTAGTAACAGGAACTGGCTTTGTCATCATATCAGCAGGATTATCATGAGTACTTATCTTGCATACCTTAAGTTTACCTTTTGCAACAACATCACGCAAATAATGGTATTTGACGTCAATGTGCTTTGTTCTCTCATGGAACATCTGATCATTGGTAAGATAAATAGCACTCTGACTATCACAAAACAGGTTAATGCAAGTATCATCTCCACAAAGCTCAGCAAACAAACCTTTCAGCCAAACCGATTCTTTACATGCTTCAGCAATAGCCATGTATTCTGCTTCAGTGGTAGACTGGGCAACAACAGATTGTAACGTTGCCCTCCAACTCACGGCACAACCACCAAGCGTGAACACATAACCTGTGAGGGATCTCCTCTTATCCAAATCGGCAGCAAAATCTGAATCCACATAGCCTACGAGTCCCTCATCAGTCTTGCCGAACTTGAGGCAAGCATTGGATGTGCCACGAAGGTACCTGAAAATCCACTGAACAGCCTTCCAATGTTCTTTACCAGGATTAGCCATATATCTACTAACCAAACTCATAGCATATGATAAATCTGGACGTGAGCAAACCATGGCATACATTAAAGAACCAACAGCACTAGAATATGAAACTCTAGACATGTACTCAAAATCCTCATCCGTACTAGGACATTGTTCAGCTGACAATTTAAAGTGAGGAGCAATAGGAGTACTAACAGACTTTGCATCATGCATGTTAAAACGATGAAGAACTTTCTTAATGTAATTTTGCTGACTAAGAAACAACAAACCAGAATTTCTGTCACGGGTAATCTCCATACCTAGAATTTTCTTAGCAGCACCAAGATTCTTCATCTCAAACTCGCTACTCAACTGTGACTTGAGAGCAGCGATATCTTTCTTGCTCTTGGCAGCAATCAACATATCATCAACATATAATAACAGGTATATAGGTGATCCATTAACAAACTTAATGTACACACAGCTATCAAATTCAGACCTCTTAAACCCATGTGACAACATAAAAGAATCAAACCTTTTATACCACTGACGAGGAGATTGTTTCAAACCGTATAAGGACCTTTTCAACTTACAAACAAGATCCTCCTTACCCGGCACTATGAACCCTTCTGCCTGGTCCATGTATATCTCCTCCTCCAACTCTCCATGCAGAAACACAGTCTTTACATCTAACTGCTCAAGCTCAAGATCACGCATAGCAACAATACCAAAGAATGTACGAATTGAACTATGCTTAACAACTGGAGAGAAAACATCATTATAATCAACACCTGGAATTTGACTGAAGCCTTTTGCAACTAACCTTGCCTTAAACCTCGGAGGCTCGTTAGGAGATAAACCCTCCTTTCTCTTGAAGATCCACTTACAGCGCACTGCCTTCTTTTTCTTAGGCAAGCGCACAACTTCCCATGTGCCATTCTTATCGAGTGACTGCATTTCTTCTTGCATAGTAGCAAGCCACTTCTCGCGGTCACCGGAACCAATAGCTTCAGTATAGGTGGACGGCTCATGTCCGTGCTCCACCTGTTCTGCACAACTCAGAGTATAATCAACAATGTTACACTCTTCAATTAAACGTGGTCGAGGACCACAATTCCTCCTGTTCCTACGAGCAGCAATAGACTGTTGTGGCTGCAAAACAGGGGGTGAGTTCTGAACATTATCATTATCAGAATCAGAAAAACAGAATCATCAGAACCAGCAGAATCAGGATCAGAATCATCTGAAGTAGCAGCACCATCATTGTCAATAGTGACATTTTCATTTTCAACAGAGTGCTCCACCTCGACACGAACCTGCTCCTCAGAAAAATCTGGCAAAACATCTGAGGACAACTTATCAAAGTACATAACAGATTCATTGAAAACAACACTCCTGCTCATAAAAGCCTTTTTAGTCTCGGGATTCCACAACTTGTATCCTTTTACACCCGAACCATAACCAATGAATAGACACTTAATAGCTCTCGGCTCTAACTTTCCATTATCAACATGAGCATAAGCAGTGCAACCGAAAACTTTAACCTGTGAATAATCAGCAGGAGAATCTGACCATACCTCGATGGGAGTTTTCTTGTCGAGGGGAATAGATGGTGACCTGTTTGTCAAGTAGCAGGCGGTGGCAGCCGCCTCAGCCCAAAAACGCTTACTCATGCGAGCGTTGGAGATCATGCAGCGAGCCTTGGAGATGATGGTCCTGTTCATCCGCTCTGCTACACCATTCTGCTGAGGCGTGTACGGGATGGTGAGGTGCCTGACAATGCCTTCTTTCCTGCAATAATCATTAAAGGCATTCGAACAAAATTCGCCACCATTGTCAGTACGAAGTAATTTCACCTTCCTTTCTGTTTGCCTTTCAATCATAGCTTTCCACTCTTTAAAAGCAGCAAACGCATCATCCTTATTTTTCATGAAATAAGGCCAAACTCTTCTAGAGTAATCATCAATAATGGTAAGCATATAATGAGCACCACCATAAGAGGGCTTACGAGATGGCCCCAAACATCAGCATGTACATAATCAAGTGTACCTTTGGTGGTGTGAACAGAAGCATTAAACTTAACTCTTGTGTGCTTACCGAAAATGCAGTGTTCACAGAACTGCATCTTACCCAAACTGCATCCTTGCAGCAAGTCTCTCTTGATCAATTCTGCCATACCAAGTTCACTCATATGTCCAAGACGCTTATGCCAAAGGTTAGTTTTACTAGCGTCATCATGAGAAACAGCAGCAACAGTACCAGATAACGTGCTACCTCTAAGAACATATAACTTAGCAGAATTCATATCACCAACCATAACTATGAGAGAACCTTTTGATACCTTTAGGAGTTTATTTCCACCTTTGTACTTGTACCCGTCACAGTCAAGGGTACTGAGCGAGATCAAATTTCTTGCCATGGTTGGTATGTGTTTCACTCCCGTCAGCGTGCGTGTCATACCGTCATGTGTCTTGACCTGAACGGAACCAACGCCAACAATGTTGCATTGCTGGTCGTTCCCCACATGCACGAAATCTCCAGTCTGCAATAACTCATAAGAACTGAACCAATCTTTGTTACAGCAAATATGAAAAGAACATGCAGTATCTAGAATCCATTCATCCTGACGAGAAACACATGCAGCTAAAACAGCTAGGCATTCGCCATCAGAACTACCATCAACAACAGAAGCCTCACCGGTATGTTTACCTTCATTATTTTTCGGTTGGTAAGTACCTTTTCTTTTCTCCTTGTTCTGCAACTTCCAACAATCATCAATGACATGATTAGATTTCTTACAATACCTGCAGAACTTATCTCGTCCTTTGGACTTTGAGCGACTTCTGTCACCCTTGCTCTTATCTCTGTTGTTGTTGTGGTAGTGGTTATCTCGCTGCTCAGGCCTCCCTCGGACCTGCAAAGCATCGCTCTTGGAGGACGACGTCTCCTCTTTCTGTATCATACCTTTCATCTTTTCCCTGGCAAGCAGGGCCTCATATAATTCCGCGGTGGTTAGTTCATCACGGCTTAACAGTATGGTATCACGAAAGTTTGCAAAGGAATTTGGCAGCGAGCATAGAAATAAAAGTGCTAGATCTTCATCATCGTACTTTACCTCCATCGACACTAGGTCAGAAACGATCTCCTTAAAGATCGATAAGTGATTCATTACCGAACCACCTTCTTGCAACTTGTGCGTGAACAACTTCATCTTCACATGCATCTTGCTGGTGAGATCTTTGGACATGCAGATCGACTCCAGCTTAGCCCACAGTGCCGCTGCGGTTTTCTCCTGGAGTACTTCTTGCAGAATATCATTAGATAGATGAAGTTGAATAAGCGATAAAGCCTTACGGTCTTTCCGCTTCTCATCGGCGGTCCATGCCGCCGCATCCTTGTCGCTGAATTTCTCCAGCGTCTCGTCAAGATCATTGGACTGTGCGAGGATCGCACGCATCTTGACTTGCCACAGCGAGAATCTCGTCTTGTAGTCCAGCGCCGGTAGATCGAACTTCATCGATGCCATCCAAAAACCCTAATCTGAAAACAGATCTGAAACATGGCTCTGATACCACTTGTTGTAAACGATGGCAAAGAAAACGACGAAGAGCGGAACGATCAAACCAAAGGGGACACGAGATTTAACGTGGAAAACCTCTCCAAACAAAGGAGAGGAAAAAACCACGGGTGCCAGCCAGCAATACTTCACTATATCGGTGAGGTTACAAACGCCGTGGGTTTATGGTGGCTCTAGGTTAATAGTGCCAGAAACAATGCTTGTACGTCACACGTCAGTTGGGAACCCCAAGAGGAAGGTATGATGAGTGCAGCAGTAAGTTTTCCCTCAGTATGAAACCAAGGTTTAATCGACCAGTAGGAAAACGAGGTTTGCTTCGAAGGTGTTGGTGGAGGAGTGTAGTGCGGCGCAACACCAGGGATTCCGGTGCCAACGTGGAACCTGCACAACACAATCAAATTACTTTGCCCCAACTTAACAGTGAGGTTGTCAATCTCACCGGCTTGCTGAAAACAAAGGGTTAAACGTATCGAATGGAAATGATGTTTGTTTGCATAAAACAGTAGAGAACAATGATTGCAGTAGATTGTATTTCAGATGTAAAAGAATGGACCGGGGTCCACAGTTCACTAGTGGTGTCTCTCCAATAAGATAACTAACATGCTGGGTAAACAAATTACAGCTGGGCAATTGACAATTGATAAGTGCATATAACATGCATGTGTGAGCTGTGGTGTCTACTATGAGATTCATTTGGGCATTACGACAAAGTACATAGACCGCTATCCAGCATGCATCTATGCCTAAATAGTCCACTTTCCGGTTAACATCCGTACCCCTTCCAGTATTAAGTTGCAAGCAACAGACAATTGCATTAAGTAATGTGCGTAATGTAAACAATACATTCATCCTTGAATAAAGCATTGCTGTTTTACCCCTAGTGGCAACAACACATCTACAACCTTAGAACTTGCTGTCACTATCCCAGGTTAAATAGAGGTTGAACCCAACTATCATGCATAAATACCCCCTCTTGGAGTTACAAGTATTCACGTGGCCAAGGCTTCAACAAGTAACGGAGAGCATGCAAGATCACAAATGACATAGACATGATAATATAATATTCAGCTCCACATAGGTATCAATATAAGTCAGATCCCAGCAAACACAACATGTAGCATTACAATAAGATGATCTTGATCATGATAGGCAGCTCACAAGATCTAAACATGATGGCACAAGTGGAGAAGACAACCATCTAGCTACTGCTATGGACCCATAGTCCAAGGATGAACTACTCACGCATCACTCCGGAGGCGGGCATGGCGATGTAGAGCCCTCCGGTGATGATTCCCCTCTCCGGCAGGGTGCCGGGAAGAGCTTCAGAACCCCCCGAGTTAGGGTTGACGACGGCGGCGGCAGCGAATATGTTCTGGATGAAAGGCTCGGTGTTTTAGGGTTTTCGCGTCTCGGGGAATAAATAGGCGAAGGGGCGATGTCGGCGGACCCCCGAGGGGCCCAAACCACACCCAGGCGCGGCTGGTGGTTTGGCCACCTCGTGGCTCTCTTCGTCTCTCCTTCGGACTCCGTGTACGTGCTGGAAAAATAGGGACTGGCCTTTTGTTTCGTGCAATTCCGAGAATATTTCCAGAAGTAACTTTCTGAAACCAAAAACAGCAGAAAACAGGGAACTGGCACTGTGGCATCTTGTTAATAGGTTAGTCCCAGAAAATGCATAAAAGTGATACGAAGTGTATATAAAACATGTAGCAAATGGTATAATATAAGCATGGAACAGCAGAAATTATGGATACGTTGGAGACGTATCAAGCATCCCCAAGCTTAGTTCTACTCGTCCTCGAGTAGGTAAAACGATAACAACAAATAATTTCTGAGGAGACATGCTTTCACACAATCTTGATCAATATATTGCAAGGCTCATGTCATGAATGAAGTGACTCAAAGCAATGATCTATAGTTTGCTAACAAATAGATAAAGAGTAAACAATGAATCATATAAGCAAAAACTTTTCATGAATAGTACTTTCAAGACAAGCATCAAAAAGTTTTGCATAAGAGGTAACTCATAAAGCAATAGATTCAAAGTAAAAGGCATTGAAGCAACACAAAGGATGATTAAGTTTCAGCATTTGCTTTCAACTTGTAACATGTATATCTCATGGATAGTTGTCAACATAAAGCAATATAACAAGTGCAATAAGTAAATATGTAAGAATCAATGCACACAAAGTTGACACAAGTGTTTGCTTCTAAGATAGAAAGGAGTAGGTAAACTGACTCAACATAAAGTAAAAGATAGGCCCTTCGCAGAGGGAAGCAGGGATTAAATCATGTGCTAGAGCTTTTTAAGTTTTCGAAAGCATATAGAGAGCACAAAATAAGTATTTGAGAGGTGTTTGTTGTTGTCAACGAATGGTAGTGGGCACTCTAACCCCCTTGTCAACCAGACTTTCAAAGAGCGGCTCCCATGAAGGACGTTATTCTACCAGCAAGGTAGATCATCCCTCTTCTCTTTTGTTTACACATGTATTTTAGTTTCTTTATAGATGACACTCCTCCCAACCTTTTGCTTACACAAGCCATGGCTAACCGAATCCTCGGGTGCCTTCCAACATTCACATACCATGGAGGAGTGTCTATTGCAAAATTAAGTTGCTTACTGATAAATCAGGGCAAAACATGTGAAGAGAATTATTAATGAAAGTTGTAATTAATTGGGGCTGGGCACCCCGTTGCCAGCTCTTTTTGCAAATTATTGGATAAGCGGATGTATATGCCACTAGTCCAGGTGAAAGTCTGTCAGAAGTAAATGACAAGATTGAAAGATAAAACACCACATACTTCCTCATGAGCTATAAAACATTGACACAAATAAGGAGTAATAAAGTTTTGAATAGTTTAAAGGTAGCACATGAAATATTTACTTGGAATGGCAGGAAATACCACATAGTAGGTAGGTATGGTGGACACAAATGGCATGGGTTTTGGCTCAAGTTTTGGATGCACGAGAAGCATTCCCTCTCAGTACAGAGTTTAGGCTAGCAAGGTTGTTTGAAGCAAACACAAGTATAAACCGGTACAGCAAGAATCACATAAAAACATATTGCAAGTATTATAAGACTCTACACTGTCTTCCTTGTTGCTCAAACATTTTACCAGAAAATATCTAGACCTTAGAGAGAACAAATATGCATCCCAAGTCTCAACAAGCTCTACGGTAGTTCTCCACTACTAGGCTTTAACTACATGATGCAAGAGCTTAAACATGATCTACTTGAGAGCTCAAAACAATTGCAAAGCATCAAATCAAAACAAGACAATGATCTACAAGAATGCATATGTCTTTTCCAATACCAACTACTACATGTAGCATTTTCTTTCTTCCAAACAAACACCAATAATTTATTTAAACATAAACTCTCCAAATGATAATATAATGCAGCAAGAGAGTATTTATAAACAAGTGCTAACAGCTCGAAGAGATGCATGAAAAACAGGAGCTAAAAGCACTGCAGTAGCTAGTTAAGAATACTCAACAAATATAAGTGAAGAACATGAGTATTCACATGAAAAAGCGGAGCGTGTCTCTCTCCCACACAAGGATTGCTAGGATCCGAATTTATTCAAACAAAAACAAAAATAAAAACACACAGACGCTCCAAGTAAAGCGCATAAGATGTGAAAGAATTAAAATATAGTTTCACTAGAGATGACCTGATAAGTTTGTTGATGAAGAAGGGGATGCCTTGGGCATCCCCAAGCTTAGACGCTTGAGTCTCTCTGAATATGGTTGGGATGAACCACGGGGGCATCCCCAAGCTTAGGCTTTTCACTCTTCTTGATCACATAATATCACCCTTCTCGCTTGATCCTTGAAAACTTCCTTCACACCAAACTCAAGACAGTTCTCATTAGAGGGTTAGTGCATAATCAAAAATTCTCATATTCTGTAATGATACAATCAATCCCAAAGCTTCTGGACATTAGCTACAGCCACCAATGCTTTGTGGAGCAAAGAAATCCACACAAACACAGTAAAAGAGCGAATGCAAAACAAAAGGCAGAATCTGTCAAAAACAGAACAGTCTGGAATGACGAATTTTTTCGAGGCACTTAAGTTGCTCAGATGGATCTGGCCTAAAATAATGAAAGTTGCGTACATATCTCAGGAATATGCGTGATTTTTCTCAGAATTTTTTGAATTTTCTACAGGGAGATAAGCTCAAATCCGTGACAGCTAAAAATCTGTCACTGCGCAGAAATCCAAATCTTGCATCAACTTTCAATATAGAACTTTACTTGGCACAACATTGCGATAAAATAAAGATACAAAGGAGTTGCTACAGAAGTAACAAAACTCCTTGACTCAAAGAAAACAAAAATAACAGCAAATAAAAACGATGGGTTGTCTCCCATAAGCGCTTTTCTTTAACGCCTTTCAGCTAGGCGCAGAAAGTGAAAATCAAGTGTTGTCAAGAGAAGAAGCATCAACATCATAACTTGCTCTAACAATAGAGTCAAAAGGTAACTTCATTCTCTTCCTAGGGAAGTGTTCCATACCTTTCTTGAGAGGAAATTGGTACCTTATATTACCTTCTTTCATATCAATGATGGCACCAACAGTTCGAAGAAAAGGTCTTCCCAAAACAATAGGACAAGATGCATTGCATTCAATATCCATAACAATAAAATCAACGGGGACAAGGTTATTTTTACCGTAATAAAAACATCATTAACTCGCCCCAAAGGTTTCTTCATAGCATTATCAGCGAGAAAAACATCCAAATAACAATGTTCCAAAGGTGGCAAATCAAGAATATCATAAAGCTTCTTGGGCAAAACTGAAACACTTGCACCAAGATCACACAAGGCATTGCAATAAAAATCATTCACCTTTACCTTAATGATGGGTTCCCAACCATCTTCTAATTTCCTAGGAATAGAAGCTTTAAGTTTCAACTTCTCCTCCCTAGCTTGCAAAAGAGCATTTGTAATATGCTTTGTAAAAGCCAAATTAATAGTGCTAGCATTGGGACTTCTAGCTAATTTTTGCAAGAACATAATAACTTCAGAGATGTTACAATCATCAAAATCAAAATCATTATTGTCAATGGTGGTGGAACCATTGTCTCCAATAGTTTGAAAAATTTCAGCACTTTTATCAGAAAAAGTTTCAGCAGTTTTAGGCAATTTCAAACGCTTTGCAGAAGTAGTAGAGACATTATCAACACCAATAACATTACCATCAATAGTAGGAGGTTTACTAGCATGTGAAACATTAGCATTACTAGTGGTGGTGATAGTACAAACTCTAACTATACTATTCTCTTTTTCAAGTTCTTCCTCTTTTTCCCACCTAGCATGCAATTCAGCCAACATCCTAATATTATTATCAATTCGAACTTGGATGGCATTTGCTGTAGCAAATGACTTAATATCTTTAACTTCATTAGGCATAACTTTCAGTTTTAGAATTTCAACATCATGAGCAAGACTATCAACTTTAGAGACAAGATCATCAATTTTTTCAAACTTTTCCTCAACAGTTTTATTGAAAGCTTTTTGTGTGCTAATAAATTCTTTAAGCATAGCTTCAAGATCAGAGGACACACTTCTATTGTTGCTGTAGGAATTACCATAAGAATTGCCATAACCATTTGAAGGATAAGGCTTATAATTGTTGCTACCAAAATTATTCCTATAAGCATTGTTGTTGAAGTTGTTGTTTTTAATGAAGTTTACATCAACATGCTCTTCTTGAGCAACCAATGAAGCTAAAGGAACATTATTAGGATCAACATGAGATCTACCATTCACAAGCATAGACATAATAGCATCAATCTTATCACTCAAAGAGGAGGTTTCTTCAACAGAATTTACCTTCTTACCTTGAGGAGCTCTTTCGGTGTGCCATTCGGAATAGTTGATCATCATATCATCAAGTAGCTTTGTTGCTGCACCTAAAGTGATGGACATAAAGGTTCCTCCAGAGGCTGAATCCAATAAGTTCCTTGAGGAAAAATTTAATCCTGCATAAAAGGTTTGGATGATCATCCAAGTAGTCAGTCCATGAGTGGGACAATTCTTCACCAAAGATTTCATTCTTTCCCAAGCTTGAGCAACATGTTCATTATCAAGTTGTTTAAAATTCATAATGCTACTTCTCAAGGATATAATCTTAGCAGGAGGATAATATTTCCCTATGAAAGCATCTTTGCATTTTGTCCAAGAATTAATACTATTTCTAGGCAAAGAAAGCAACCATTCTTTAGCTCTTCCTCTCAAGGAGAAAGGAAAAAGTTTCAGTTTTATAATATCCCCATCCATATCCTTATACTTTTGCATTTCACAAAGTTCAACAAAGTTATTAAGATGGGCAGCAGCATCATCAGTACTAACACCAGAAAATTGCTCTTTCATAACAAGATTTAATAGAGCAGGTTTAATTTCATAAAATTCTGCTGTAGAAGCAGGTGGAGCAATAGGAGTGCATATGAAATCATTGTTGTTTGTGCTAGTGAAGTCACACAACTTAGTGTTCTCAGGAGTACTCATTTTGAAAAACAAAATCAAACTGAATTAAACAAGTAACTAATTTTTTTGTGTTTTTGATAAAGAAGCAAACAAACTAAATAAAAATAAACTAAGCAAGACAAATAACAAAGTAAAGAGATTGGGTGTGAGAGACTCCCCTTGCAGAAGCAATTCTGTTTTCCCCGGCAACGGCGCCAGAAAACGTGTTGGTGGCTCTAGGTTAATAGTGCCAGAAACAATGCTTGTACGTCACACGTCAGTTGGGAACCCCAAGAGGAAGGTATGATGAGTGCAGCAGTAAGTTTTCCCTCAGTATGAAACCAAGGTTTAATCGACCAGTAGGAAAACGAGGTTTGCTTCGAAGGTGTTGGTGAGGAGGAGTGTAGTGCGGCGCAACACCAGGGATTCCGGTGCCAACGTGGAACCTGCACAACACAATCAAATTACTTTGCCCCAACTTAACAGTGAGGTTGTCAATCTCACCGGCTTGCTGAAAACAAAGGGTTAAACGTATCGAATGGAAAATGATGTTTGTTTGCATAAAACAGTAGAGAACAATGATTGCAGTAGATTGTATTTCAGATGTAAAAGAATGGACCGGGGTCCACAGTTCACTAGTGGTGTCTCTCCAATAAGATAACTAACATGCTGGGTAAACAAATTACAGCTGGGCAATTGACAATTGATAAGTGCATATAACATGCATGTGTGAGCTGTGGTGTCTACTATGAGATTCATTTGGGCATTACGACAAAGTACATAGACCGCTATCCAGCATGCATCTATGCCTAAATAGTCCACTTTCCGGTTAACATCCGTACCCCTTCCAGTATTAAGTTGCAAGCAACAGACAATTGCATTAAGTAATGTGCGTAATGTAAACAATACATTCATCCTTGAATAAAGCATTGCTGTTTTACCCCTAGTGGCAACAACACATCTACAACCTTAGAACTTGCTGTCACTATCCCAGGTTAAATAGAGGTTGAACCCAACTATCATGCATAAATACCCCCTCTTGGAGTTACAAGTATTCACGTGGCCAAGGCTTCAACAAGTAACGGAGAGCATGCAAGATCACAAATGACATAGACATGATAATATAATATTCAGCTCCACATAGGTATCAATATAAGTCAGATCCCAGCAAACACAACATGTAGCATTACAATAAGATGATCTTGATCATGATAGGCAGCTCACAAGATCTAAACATGATGGCACAAGTGGAGAAGACAACCATCTAGCTACTGCTATGGACCCATAGTCCAAGGATGAACTACTCACGCATCACTCCGGAGGCGGGCATGGCGATGTAGAGCCCTCCGGTGATGATTCCCCTCTCCGGCAGGGTGCCGGGAAGAGCTTCAGAACCCCCCGAGTTAGGGTTGACGACGGCGGCGGCAGCGAATATGTTCTGGATGAAAGGCTCGGTGTTTTAGGGTTTTCGCGTCTCGGGGAATAAATAGGCGAAGGGGCGATGTCGGCGGACCCCCGAGGGGCCCAAACCACACAGGCGCGGCTGGGCCCAGCGCGCCACCTGGTGGTTTGGCCACCTCGTGGCTCTCTTCGTCTCTCCTTCGGACTCCGTGTACGTGCTGGAAAAATAGGGACCTGGCCTTTTGTTTCGTGCAATTCCGAGAATATTTCCAGAAGTAACTTTCTGAAACCAAAAACAGCAGAAAACAGGGAACTGGCACTGTGGCATCTTGTTAATAGGTTAGTCCCAGAAAATGCATAAAAGTGATACGAAGTGTATATAAAACATGTAGCAAATGGTATAATATAAGCATGGAACAGCAGAAATTATGGATACGTTGGAGACGTATCAGTTTACAATGTGTGGCTTACCCCAAAACGACGGCTTACAAGAGGAATAAATAGAAGCATCAAACCCTAGGTCGGCTGCAGTCCAACCCGGAATCAATCCCACCTCGGCGGTAGTACCGCTTAACCCAGCGGTACTACCGCTGGGGTGGGCTGGTTCGTCTCTTCCCACCTCAGCGGTACCGGCGGCGGTACCGCCAGCGGTACCAGTTGGTACCGGACAAGCGCGTCAGACGGCCATTTCAGCGGTAGCAGAGGCGGTAGCGGTGGCGGTAGCTCTCAGCGGTAGTACCGCTTAACCCAGCGGTACTACCGCTGGAATTTGGAACACCAGAAAATAACAATTGACATGGTTGGATGATCTGAGAGGAGAATTTGTGACACCGTATGAAAATTCATAAGAATATAAGTTGGTTTGACAACCTCAACCGGTGGGGCGTGCGCTCTTATATTGCAATCAGATTAAGGTTACAAGTAGAATGGGGTTGGTAGGATTGGTAGTTAGAAGGTAGCCTAGATTAGATGGTAATCCTATCTCTTAATCATCTTAATGTGCAAGTAACGGTTAGGTTGTTACAAATACAACAGTGTACTCCTGACGTGTCCCATACAGGTCATTCTTACGAAACTATATTAACACACTATTTTTTTTTTTGAACAGGATCCGGCAATTATATTAGGAAGCAAAGCACAAATTACATCCAGGATCAGAGGAAACCAAAATTACAAAAGATCCAGAAGAACTTGCACCGAACACCCGAACAACAAGAGGAAGCAGAGCCAAATCCACCCCAAACCTCAGAAGCCTAGCCTCCGCCGGAGCTGCCGTACCACCATCCCCGGGAGAGCAAGCACCTCCGCCAAAGTAGCAGGCTGCAGAACCGGCCGCCGCGCCGCGACGGACACCCAAGACGCTGAACGAACTCAGCCGTAGCGCTTGCCTCCACGATCCACCGATCTTCCCGCCAGCTCCGCATCGGCCGGGCCAGCCGCCCAACGAAACCGCTCTCTGGACGCCCACTCCCCTCGCCGCCACGGCCGGCCGGAGCAAGGACGACACCAAGAGCCACCACCACCACCATGGCAACCAAAAACGGAACAAGCACCTCCACCACCTTCCCCCTTTGCCACCTCGGCCAGACAGAGAAAGAGACAGAGGAGCTCACCCGGAAGATCCACCTCACCCTCCCAGAGCCACCGAAGGCCTGACGACGACGGAGAGTAGGGAAACAAACCCCACAGAGAGCGGCCGCCGGCGTCGCCACGCCACCTGCTCGGGGGAAGCAAGAACTCCAGAGATCCGTAGATCGAGGAGTACCAAAAGCACCAGCCCCGCAGGCCGGTGGACCGAACACACCTCCCTCCCGCCGTCGCCGGCGTGGAAGAGGGAAGGAGGCGGAATTATTCCTCCGATCCGGCGCCGAAACCCTCCCGAAGACGCCGCCGGGGAGGCACCTAACTACCCTATCTACAGGCCAAGTGACCGGGAACGAGACCCCCGCCCTCCCCGCCGCCATAGCGGCGAGAGAAGGCGCGGATCTGCTCCGGCACTGGCGTGAGAAGGGGAAATTTACTTTTCGCCCTGTCGCCTCTCTCGGGAGCACTGTAGAGGGAGGGGAAGGGGAAAACGTACGAGTCGTGAGATTAACACACTATTTTATTCGAATGAGCAGCATCATTCTTGTCTCCATGAACTTGGAAATTAAATGCAACAAGAATAAGGCGTATAAAACTAGGTGGAAATTATATTTAGTAGCGGATGGTTCACCAAAGCATGAGAAAATCTATAGCACATAAACACACATCATATACAACTAGAGCTATAGCGTAAAAACGGAAATAACGTTACAAATAAGAGGTAAGATGTGATAAGCTAAAATTGGAAAAGGAAACAAATTAAGGAGTAACACACAGTTGCAACCAGAACTCAAGCGAACTCGCTCATGAACTGATCGTAAAATGTTTCAGACCAAATAGGGTGCTGAGCGTTGTTGCTCTGAGCGTCAGATTCTGATGTGCTCCAAGCACCACCTAGGTTGGAACTAGAGATGTCATCGGGTGGCGGAAGGGAATACTCTCCCTCGCGGCTGTTTGCAGTGTAATACAAGTTGTGGATGGTACCATTGACGATGGGCTGTTGGAAGAATGAGCTACTAGGTATCTGTATATTAGGTTCTTGCCCGGTTAGCAGGTATTGGCCATTGATACCCTCCATGATCCTTGGAAATGACAGCAAAGGCATGTGGGAAGGACTCAGGAGGCCAATCTGATGCTCCAGGTCAGTGGGGATGGTGTCGATTCTACTGGAGCTGGGATTAGTCGCAGTATGTATTGAAGCAGACTGAAGCAGGCGCGCTGTGATAAGTACTCGAGCTTTGAGGCCTGGACTCCATCAGCTTGCAACTGCTGGGTGGTGTGATCATCCAGTGGGCGCTGCTCGACGAGTTGGTGGAGGTTGGCGAGGGCGATGAACCCCGGCAGTACTGCTGCCAAGAAGTCGGTCCTCGGTCGGTGTGTCGTGGGGTCAAAGCCCATCTGGATCAGCTTCTTCTTAATGTGTGTGTTCCAGAAGTTCTTGATCTCGTTGTCGGTCCTTCTGGGGACGTGCTTCGCGATAGCAGACCACCTGGTTTGATCATCACAACAGTTTAGTTGTGTTTGCCAAAGATTATACAACGCATGTAGATAAGCAGAGATATATAAGGAAGAGATTTGATAGGTATGTGCAGTACTTGTTGCCAAGGATGGAGTGCAGCTGGAGGATGACCTGCTCTTCCTCACGGCTGAACTTCCCTCTCTTAATATCTGGCCTCAAGTAGTTGGTCCATCTCAGCCTGCAGCTCTTGCCGCATCTGTTCAGTCCTGTCAGATGCATGGAACCAGACACGTACATGAGCTATATTTTGGACCAACACAAAATCAACATTGTCACAACAGTTTTGGAAACAACTCCACCAAATATTTCATTTGGAGACATTTGTCATACTGAGGCTTACGGCATGAAACATATTTCTTTGACGGTTGAGAATGGTTCAATGTCGAAATGGAATGACAAATTTCATGCTTTGATTTGTGAGTTGATAATAACAAAAGAATCTAAAAAATAAAGTTGCTGCTGCAAACTAAAAAAATTGTGTGGTAGCTTCGGGGAGGGTAATCCTAACAAAGGATAATCTATTAAGATACAATTGCCATCGAAACTTATAGTGCAGATTGTTTTCTCGAACAATGCAAGAGAACTACATGTATTATATTAAGAAGAAGAGGAGGCCAGCAAGGGCCAAAAGTTTACAAAATCGGAGAACAATGAGAAAAGAAGAATAAAACAACTAAATACTTATATTTTCCATGTAAGTTCACAAGTTATATATGTTTAGAAATGTTCACGATATCGTTTATCGTTTACTACTCGGTTGCATATTAGAGATTAATCGCTTATCAGCCGATTAATCAATTTTCTCGGTCACCTATTTATCAACTAGTTTTTTTACATGCCAATTTCCGGCCCTAAAGATTCTAAAATATGCTTTGCAAAAATTACATTGAGTATTGGATGTAAGTGCTACATTGATTTCTTTCTTTTGAATCAACAAAACATGCAAAAATTGAGCTACTGTAAAGTTTTACAAAACTATTGTACGATAAATTGACTGTCCAGGCCGGTAAATCGCTGATAAGTGGCAAATATCGGCTTAAAATCAGTTATCCGACCGAAAAATTGGCCCCTACGATAAATTCGGCCGATATGCTATAATTTTATCGGTCACCCAACGATTCATGATAAACCGGCCCATTAATCGGCATATCGGCTGATTTTTTGAACATTGATGTTTAATAATCCAACAGGCTTCTAACTTATCGCCGCCATGTTGTTTTGCAAACATATTTAACAAGGTTATATGGTATTGAAGAAATATATAATTCTCATTCGACTGAGAGGGTTTGCCGCTATTTAATGGCTTTGCCTATGTAGAAATGATTTACTTAGTCCGTTAACGAAAGGATGTCACAACCAATATCAAATTTGCATGCATCTGCACGCTAAATCATGTCTAGCTAGATACATGCAAATTTAAATTTGGTTGTGATATCCTTTTGTGAACAGAGGGAGTAGTATTTAATGGTAAGAATTCTTCTCCTTTACTTGCTATTTACCGATGTACCCATTTGCTCCATTTATGGTTATGTTTTCAACGCATTGAGTAGAGAGATTTGTTTACAGAGATCTGTACACGGTTGGAGCAAGCGGTGAGAAATATTTCTATCCCACATGAATAGCAGTGTAATCTTCGGAATATGGCCCCATCGTTTTTGGCGTTACTACGAGTTTCATTTATACTTGTTTTGCGCCTTTTTTTTAATATTTAAGCGGCTGTGTGCATCTTGAATATGTAGAGCTGGAGATAACCTATTATGATGTATCACCGTTATGTTTGTGAGTTTAATACAGCACATTTTACTGGAAAAAACTATGCACGACATTTTGTTCGGCACTGAGCCATGTGTTTGATGTATACCTGCAGGTTTAGGCATTGCTCTCCAGCTTCCTGGGCCATGCTTGTCGATGTAGTCTTTGAGCTTCTGATCTTCTTCAGGTGTCCAGGGCCCCTTCTTCAGACCATTTTCATCGCAACAAGGTGACCTCCCCATTGATAGGACTGAGGATTGGGGTAGCTACGATGGTGCAGTTGGGAAGGAGGGAGACAAGCTATCAGCCTCACTATAGCTTGGTCCTTGGGGTTTCGTGTGCCAAGGATGGCTGATCACCAGAACATGTACATCTTCCTCTATAGTTTATATAAGGGCGAAGGAATCATAATTAGTTCAATAGAAATGACTAATTTGCACTTTGATCACTCGAGTAAGGGACGAGTGGGAGAACCAGGGTAGTTGTGTCCATGCTAAATAAGGGCTATTGGTCCCTATGGTTGACTATAGGTGGTGCTTGCTAGGCTGTTAGCTACTAATACTTCCTTTAGACATGTTTATGAAAATCTGTTCTGTTTCTGAAAATGTGTTGTGCTCGTTTTTGTTGTTGTCATGTGTGCAAATTAACATGATCTAGGATTGATAGTTTAACTGATTTGACATTGTTAACAGCTTACTAGAACACGTCTCATCTAGCATATTCTGTAATTTTTTTTTTTGAATTTTATTCTGTAATTATTTGCTTGGAAGAGAAGTTTCGGAAGTAGATTCCTGGAAGTCCACACGATAAACTTGGGATAACGTCGTGTACTTGCCGTACCTCATTTTCTCGCGTACAGGAAGAAGCTAAGAAGATGAAAATATAGCGTTGTAACTAGTCGTGATGTTGATCTCCTGGGAGATTAGGAATGAACGAAACCGATGGGTGAAACATTAGCACATTACCCTCCATCATCATCAACCGGATCAAGCTTGAAGCCCGCTTAAACATTTGGGTCTTTTGTTTCCGGAAGAGTAATTCGTTTGTGTTTGTGACCTTAATACCTTGTCCTAAAACTCCTTCTTATGCAATGAATTAAGGCAAATCTTTTGTCTTTCTATCAAAAAAAGAAGTCAACGCTCTCTACGTATACGAAACGGCAGGTTTAACTCAAACCGTTTTTGCCCACCCTTAGTTGTATTCTTTTGAAGAGAGCGAGACTACATAAGAATACTCTTAGCAAAACCAGGAACTAATTAAGAACGCTTGGTTGTTTCAGTGACGACTCATGCGTCCAAATTCAGTGCACGATCAAGTCGAAGCGAACTAGGGACAATATCGCATAACGCAATCTATCAATCATTTCATCACAAGTTGTGTATATACATGTTTTGAAACAAAATTCATCAGACGATGTATTTGCATATACATGTATGTAAAGGATCGATCCTGAGCGCTTGCTGGTCGCCGTTTTGGCAGATACGCGTATGTCAGACATGATCGAGGGGCCACCCCCCGTCGTCGTCTACCCCGCTCCCACCTTCCTCCTTCCTCCTCCCAAAATCGTGGCTAGCTAACCAACCTCGTCGCCACCATTGGATCAACTTGCTAGCTCACAGTTAAGCAAAATAACGTCACTCTCGTGGTTTAGTCCGGGGTCTCTCTCCATCGCGAAACTGCCACCCAACTTCGCGTTTCCTCGAGGCTTGCATGCACGTGTGTTCTTATGTGCTAATAGGCTGATCCATCTTGTTATAGTATTTGCTTTGTCATACATAGAGTTGTACTATATATAGATAGTACTGGACTCCATATTGGAGTGGACTTGGTTCACTACTGGTCCGGTGAGTTTTGTAGGTTTAGTTTGTCTAGTTTTCCAGAGACTCGTCGAGTTTTGTGATGTTCTTTTTGCAGTAGGCTCCATGTGTCTTGGTCCTGGTCAAGCTAGGCTAGCGGCTTAATTGGTCCTGGGCTGGCCCGGTGCATTGTCCCTTCCGCAGTCCTCTGATCTGACGAGTAATTGAAATGGACGTAATAATAGTTTTGTTTATGCGTGCATACGTATCTCTATCATACTAGCACAATACCCGTGCGTTGCAACGGGTCAAGAAATAATAAATAGTTCTCATTAAAAAACAATATGTCGTGGGTTGCTACGAGCCGATTATAATTATTAATGCGGTCACCCAATAATGCACGAGATTGTTCTACAAATACATTTCCTTGTCGCAATGTATTATGAAGTAGGAAATGTCAATGTCAATTAAGTAGGAAATGTCAATGTCAATTTTCGCAAGAAGCGTGAAAAAAATTTGTTCTATAAACTCTTTTCTTTATTTGATCGTTCTTCATAAACCATAAATTTTCTTTAGTTTATTCTGATGATATAGTAGAAAGACTCTAAAGTGTTGTAGAAAAAACTATATGTAGTTATCTGTACCACATTTTAAGATTCCAACCCGATCCTTTCATTTAGTATTTGTATTTTTATTTTCTACCTTTTCTATTTCTTCAGTGATTAATTATAATTCCATTTAATCATTTGGCTGACTATTTTTAATACATATGGTTTTGGACATTTATATGAATACGTTGGTAAAAATATGTACCGAATTATGAGCGTTCCTAGGTAGAGATAGTGATATGGGGCTAATCAAATCAAACCTTTTAAGCACTGATTTACTTTCCTGTAGGCTATATATAGTAGCTGCTGCCGCAGATTCTTCTCTCGCCAGCACCAGTTTCTTAATAATTATCAAGCTGCAACCTGCAAGTATGGCCGGCGTCTAGTTTTTGAATCATCATCAAGCTGCAAGTATCTGAACAGCTCCTGTGCTAATCGATTCAGTATTCTGCTATCGAGTTTATGCAAACAGGACTCAGCGAACCCTGTCCATGAACTCGATTGTTCCGTCTTTCTAGAGCCACGCCCACTCGTATCCATCGTAGATGCTTTACCAAATTTCTTGAGTCGTGGCACCATGTCACCCTTGATGCTCGACATGCTCGTGCAGCTCCTCGTCGCATCCGTGCAATTCGGCCTGGCCAGTAGCGCGTTCACCCCGGGAGACAACTACCTCATCTCTGCGAGCGCGACGGTCACCGGCCCTCGGGCACGCTGTGGATACGGCAAAGGCGCGCTGCATCTGCCTCGCTGGCTCAGCAGCCGCAGGCGCCGAACGACCTACTTCCTAGGGAGCGGATCTTTCCTCCGCGTGGTATTCCTGGCTGGAGCGCCTGGCCGGCTGGCCCAGCAACCGTAGGCACCGGATGACCACGTCGGAGGAGGACGGAGGGGCAGCGGCGGTTTCCGACGGCGGCGTTGCGTATGGGCCCATCGGTGCTCGCGGCGGAACTTGCAAATTGCAAAAAGGCCGACGAAGCGACGTACTCATCTCGTGCATGTGGTCCGTTTTGTGTTTGACACGAACTCGTAGATCGGATCCCTACCGAACGTACGTGTTGTTTGACGCACCGCCGCCGACCATCACCTTTAACGATATTATATAGTAGAGATCATACATAGATTACATCGCGCATAAATATTTAGCCGTACGTTTGTCCGTACGCTGCCTGGCCGCCGTACGTTTTTGGTCCGTCGGGTCGGGTCGCCATTCTCGCCACCTAGCTTTTCCAATCCTCTTCCTCCCAATCGTGGCTAGTTCATATCCCTCCATCCTACTACCTCCGTCACACATAATAATCATGTTTTTTTTTTTACTATTTTTGAAAATTATAACATATATTAGCGTGTAGGTCCACTCGTATTGATCCGTATGTAGTCTATGTTAAATCTAAAACATCTCATATTACGAAACAGAAGGAATACATTATAAAATGTTTTGGTAAGTTAAACAGTTTGCCAAGACGTTATTTCTGTAACTAGCAAGGTGGCCCTCGCAAATGCGAGGGCGCGCATGGTCTTTTTCTCGTCGAATCTATTGGTGCAATAATTTAATAAATACCACAAACATGGAAATTTCTCACAAGGTTTTATTGCGTAGAAAATATTGTGTTACGTAAATTGGTGCATGAGAGGGAAATATTTTGAATCAGTCTAATTTGGAGCAAGTAGATAGTTTAAATTTACAAAAAATATGATGTCACATAGTTTCGAATGATGTCTAGCCTAAGACATCATATTCGTTTTGTCATTTTACTCGTGTAACAATGACTACACCGACTTGGAAAGACATATATAGTTTCACGTAACATACTGAATTTAGAAAAGTGACGTTGGTAGCATAAAATTTAAATATTTCAGTCAATCACCAAATTAATCTATGTTCTCTCATAAATAATATTTCTGTATCCCATTGCACCACAAAACTCTTCCTGATCTATGATTATTAATTCTCCATGGCATCTTCATGAACACTTTACTTTGATTTTGTGATTCGCATGAGTAAAAAACACAAAATAATAACAACTATCACCAAAACTTGCACACATGCATCCATCTAATCGTTTTTTCGTTAATGGAAAGAGCAGAAGTCCATATCTCTGAGCTCTAGTAAAGCTTTACCTTTTTAATTCCATGCACTTATTCCACTGGCAGCATATATGTGTAGATTTTTATTAAGCGTAGTTATTCTCCATTCTTATTACAATCTCTCCTTTAATTACGGATTTAATCGTCTAACTAATTTGAGTTTTGTGGATTTGCATGGTGTCCTGCACATTTGTGTGGCTAGATTTATTAGAAATTGAGTTTGTCTACCATATTTAATGATTTTTTTAATTTCAATAAAAAATCACTTCCACAATAGGCCCATATTTCTATCTTATCATATATAGTTTGCTTCTATCTTCCCTCAATTGTTTTTCAAAAACAAATACAAAGAACACATACTGAATATTTTGAGACATTACTCTTAGTTTAACCTAGAGACCTTGTATACCCAACCTGTCATCGATTATATTTTAATGAAGGAGTTCTTTTATTTGCAAAAAGTCATGCCTTGCTGCTTCATCGTTTTGTGATTCCCTATTTGCTTGACCACCGATCCAAAAAGTCTATATTGTGTAATGATACGCAAATATTCTCCCTCTCACTCTGGTAGCCGTGATATTTTTTCAGTCGGTCCAATGTTATTTGGACACTAAGTTATATTTGTTTAGCAACTAAAACTTCTTATTAGTTACATGACATGATTTTACCCTCACCACCTTTTTATTAAAACATTATCCCTATCTAACTTTTTTGTTTTGTTTTTTTTGAATTTGTATCTAACTTTTTTGTTGGAAAAAAATAGAAAAAAAATCTCTCGACCATTCTCTTTTCCCTTCATGAACAATCATCGTCACCTATTATTTCTTATCATGGTCATACTTAAAAGTTGTATTTCACGTGCCTTCCAAACTCGATTGTGGGGGCGTCTTCTTTAGTGTTTCATAATTTAATGTTTTATTAAATATTCAAGCTATATTATAGAAATAACACATTTGCATGGCTACTAAAAATGTGTTGTTAATCATCTCTAAGTATTGAAATTTTAAGCTAAATTCTATTTTTCTAGTCGAGCGTATGCTCCTTGAGATCTCATGTTCTTTTAACACAAAGCAAGTATGATTGGCACCACAAATACTTTGACAATTGCCTTTTACATTAATTATCAATTTGTACATATCCTATCATTCTTACATTACTGTGAAAATCGTCTCGGCTTTTATGAGATTGAGAATGGATAGTCATGGAGCTTGCGTAGCCAGCCAGATTTGGTTACATAGTTTTAAAAAAAAAATCTAGTTTGTACTCTGTTAGAGTAATTGGTGATATGATTTCCTTTTGATTCTCTTATTATGCATATACTGAACCATGTGTTTGTATAGATCCAGTTCATAACTTATAGCCTAGCATGTCTTCCCTGACATGCCCGCGTGTAGTTAGGATTTTGTAATTAGATAATATATCAGAAAGCGTTTGCATTGACCTATGTTTACACGAAATTTGGATTGAATGAGTGGAGACGCTTGCGGCTGTGTGGGTTTAACTGCTTGCGGCAAGTTCCGGCCGGCCGGCCGTCATGGCGTATGTATGGTGCTGCCGCTAGCTAGCTGGGCTGCTGGCCAAGGTCTCCATCGCCCCTCTCCAATGGTACAAAAAGAAATGGCCGATATCTTTTTGCTCGAGCCTGGCTGCACATGTTCGCGATCAAATCTGTGTATTCCACCCATCGGTCTTTTTCCTTTACGTGCCCACCGAACGGTTTTGATGTGTGCTATGCGCCACGCACAACACGATCGTGTCAACACATATCAGGTGGAAAGCGGATTATGTTACACATATTTTTTGTGCAATCTTAGCCGTCAATTTCAGATCTAACAATAAAAATTAATTAAGATGATGTGGATTAACGTGGTGGCTCGAAAAACTAACTCATTTTGCTTTTAGTATATAATAGATAATATAGCACGGAGGTAGTTAAGAAAATAACGTCGCCCTTGGTTTAGGTGTCTTTCTCGATCGCGAAACTGCCACCCAACTTCGCATTCCCTCGAGGCATAGACGTCTGTTGTTATGAAGCTACTTTTAGTCAGCAATAACTTGATATTTCTTCTTAGTCATACTGTATAGTGGACTTGGTTACTACTGGTCCGGCGAATTATGTAGATTTAGTTGCTCTAGTTTTCCGGAGATTCGTAGAGTTTTGTGATGTTCTTTTGTGGATAGGCTCCATAAGTCTTGGTCCAGTCAAGACTAGCTGCTTAATTGGGCACGTGCGTGTCCGTTCCCGAAGCCTCTGATCCAGTGAGCTATTGACTTCTACGTAGTAGTAGTTTTGTTTATGGGTGGGTGTATACGTACGTACTTGTCATGTTCTGGGTCCCATCGTAGAATACCCTGCGGTCTGTTTATACAGGTTCATCGCGCATTAAATATTTAGCTTTGAAAGTCAAATTTTCAGCTTAAAACAAACCCCATCTATGGAGCGGCATGGGTGGACATGTGCCCATCGGCTCCTCCCTCCCACCCACCCCCTCGCCTCCACCGGACGATGCGGCTAGGTAAAGTCCACACCGCTCACAGCAAAGACGGAGGGGTGGTGAAGGCGGGATTTCTGCCCCTTGGAGGCACGGGTGTAGCATTGCCCAATGTTTAAAGACGGGGTCTCTCAGCAATGTAGGTCAGATAATGCTCGGCGGTTGTGCATGTAGGAGGGATGAGGCGTGCGATGGTAGTCTGGCAGAGGTTGTGCGAGGCTAATGTGTTGGCCCGTTGTGTGTGGCGGTGGGGAGACCCTTAGGGCTACTTTGTATCACAAGATTAGAAAACAAAGGAATTGGAAAAACACAAAAAATTGATAGGATTGCAGGACAAAACAGAGGAAAACTGCGGGAATGATCATTTGGATGAAACGCAGGAAAAACACAGGAAAAGTCCCTTGATCCTACGCGCATGACTCTAAAAAAAGAGATTTGAGTGGATGTTAAAATTCCTATGGGATTGGAGTGTAGTAATGCAATCCATATAAATTTTGGAGGTGCCATTCCTTTTATCCAAATGCATTCCTTAGGAAAAAATCCTATAGATTGGAATCTTCCAATATTTGTATGACAATCCTGCTTGTTACGTGTAGGCACACGTTCGTTGGGACACCCCAAGAGGAAGGTATGATGAGTGTAGCAGCAAGTTTTCTCTCAGTATGAAACCAATGTTTAATCGAACCAGTAGGAGATCAAGTAACCTCTGAAGGTTGTTGGTGACTGAATATGGCAGGGCACACTACCAGGGACTCAGCAGCAACGTGGAACCTGCACACAACACAACCAAAATACTTTGGCCCAACTTAACAGTGAGATTGTCAATCTCACCGGCTTGCTGAAAACAAAGGATTAGACGTATAGTGTGGAAAATGATATTTGTTTGCAAAGAATGAAAGGAAACAGTGTTTGCAGTAGGTTGTATTATCAGTGTAAAAGAATGGACCGGGGTCCACAGTTCACTAGTGGTGTCTCTCCATAATAAATAACTGACATGTTGGATAAACAAATTACAGCTGAGCAATTGACAAAATAGAGAAGTGCATAACAATGCGTGTACAAGTCATGATGACTAATATGAGATTTACTTGGGCATTACAACATGATTCATAGACCGTAATCGAACTGCATCTATGATTAATAATCCACCTTCAGGTTAGCATCCGCACCCCTTTCACTATTAAGTTGCAAGCAACAGATTATTGCAAGTGCATAATGTAAAGTTCATAGAGAAGTCCGGAGGAGAAACGAAGACGGGCACCGAGGCGGCCTCACCACGTCACGGCGCGGCAGAAGGTGGGGCCGCGTCGCCACGTGGTGAGGCCGCCTCGGTGTCCATCTTCGTTTCTCCTCCGGACTCCATGTAAGTGACAGAAAAATAGGGATCTGGGCTTTTGTTTTGTCCAATTCCAAGAATATTTTCAGAACAAGTTTTCTGAAATACAAAAACAGCAGAAAACAGGAACTGGCACTGTGCCATCTTGTTAATAGGTTAGTCCCAGAAAATGCATAAAAATGCTATAAAGTGTAAATAAAACATGTAGCAATTGGTATAATATAAGCATGAAACATCAGAAATTATGGATACGTTGGAGACGTATCAAGCATCCCCAAGCTTAGTTCTACTCGTCCTCGAGTAGGTAAAACGATAACAATAAAATAATTTCTGAGGAGACATGCTACCATACAATCTTGATCAAATAATATTGTAAGGCTCATGTTATGAATGAAGTGACTCAAGGCAATGGTCTATACTTTGCTAACGATAGATAAAGAGTAAACAACTGAATCATATAAGCAAAAACTTTTCATGAATAGTACTTTCAAGACAAGCATCAAAAAGTTTTGCATAAAAGTTAACTCATAAAGCAATAGACTCTAAGTAAAAGGCATTGAAGCAACACATAGGAAGATTTATGTTTCAGCAATTGCTTTCAACTTTAAACATGTATATCTCATGGATAATTGTCAACACAAAGAAATATAATAAGTGTAATAAGCAAGCATATAAAATTATTGCACACAAAGTTGACACAAGTGTTTGCTTCTGAGATAGAAAGAAGTAGGTAAACTGACTCAACATAAAAGTAAAAGAAAGACCCTTCGCAGAGGGAAGCAGAGATTAAATCATGTGCTACAGCTTTTTAAGTTTGAAATCATATAGAGAGCATAAAGTAAGTTTTTGAGAGGTGTTTGTTGTTGTCAACGAATGGCAGTGGGCACTCTACCCCCCTTGTCAACCAGACTTTTAAGAGCGGCTCCCATGAAGGACGTTATTTCTACCCAAGGGTAGATCATCCCTCTTGTTCTCTTTTGTTTACACATGCAGTTATTCACTGGTAACATTGCTTATCTGATTGGATCAGGGCAAAAATGTGAAGAGAATTAAGTGGTTAAAGTTGTAATTAATTGGGACTGGGCACCCCATTTGCCAGCTCTTTTTGCAAAATTATTAGATAAGCGGATGTATATACCACTAGTCCATTGGTGAAAGACTGTCTGACAAGATTGATAGAGAAAACTCCACATAAGTTTCTCATGAGCTATAAAACATTGACACAAATAAGAGATAATAGCTTTTGAATAGTATAAAGGTAGCACATGAAGTATTTACTTGGAATGGCAGGAAATTCCACATAATAGGTAGTTGTGGTGGACACAAATGGCATGGGTTTTGGCTCAAGGTTTGGATGCACGAGAAGCATTCCCTCTCAGTACAGAGTTTAGGCTAGCAAGGTTGTTTGAAGCAAACACGGATATCAACTGGTACAACAAGACTTACATGAAAACATATTGCAAGCATTATAAGACTCTACACTGTCTTCCTTGTTACTCAAACACTTTTACCAGAAAATATCTAGACCTTAGAGATACCAAACATGCAAACCAAATTTCAACAAGCTCTACGGTAGTTCTTCACTAATAGGTTTTTAACTACATGATGCAAGAGCTTAAACATGACCTACTTGAGAGCTCAAAACAATTGCAAGCATCAAATTATCCAAGACAATGATCTACAAGAATAAGATGTCTTTTCAATATACCATCTACCACATGTAGCATTTTCTGTTTCCAACCAAACACCAATCAATTTATTTCAACACAAAACTCTCCAAATAATTCAAATGAAACAAGAGAGTATTCTCTACAAGAACTAACAGCTCTGAACAAGAGATGCATGAAAAACAGGAGCTAAAAGCATTGCAGTAGCTAGACAAGAATACTCAACAGTGAAGAATACGAGTATTCATATGAAAAAGCGGAGCGTGTCTCTCTCCCACACAAGAATGCTAGGATCCAATTTATTCAGAAAATAAAATAACAAAAAAAAAAAGCACACAGACGCTCCAAGTAAAGCACATAAGATGTGAAAGAATTAAAATATAGTTTCACTAGAGATGACCTGATAAGTTGTTGATGAAGAAGGGGATGCCTTGGGCATCCCCAAGCTTAGACGCTTGAGTCTTCTTGAAATATGCTTGGGTGACCCACGGGGGCATCCCCAAGCTTAGGCTTTTCACTCTTCTTGATCACATTATCATTCTCCTCTCTTGATCCTTGAAAACTTTTCACACCAAACTCGTAATTCTCATTAGAGGGTTAGTGCATAATCAAAAATTCACATGTTCTGTAAGGACACAATCATCACCAATACTTCTGGACATTAGCTACAGCCACTGATGTTTTGTGGAGCAAAGAAATCCACTCAAACACAGTAAAAGAGAGAATGCAAAATAAAAGGCAGAATCTGTCAAAAACAGAACAGTCCGTAAAGACGAATTTTTTCGAGGCACTTAAGTTGCTCAGATCAAAAACTCAAAACTAATGAAAGTTGCGTACATATCTGAGGATCACGCATGATTTTTTCAGAATTTTCAATTTTTCTGGAATAAAGCTCAAAACGTGGACAGCAAAAATCTGTCCCTGCGCAGAAATCCAAATCTAGCATCAACTTTCTATTAGAGACTTTACTTGGCACAACAATGCATAAAATAAAGATACAAAGGAGTTGTTACAGAAGTAAGCAACTCCTTGACTCAAATAAAAGAAAAATCAGAAATAAAACAATGGGTTGTCTCCCATAAGCGCTTTTCTTTAACGCCTTTCAGCTAGGCGCAGAAAGTGAAAATCAAGTGTTTCAAGTGAAGAAGCATCAACAATAATTTGTTCTAATAATAGAATCAAAAGGTAGCTTCATTCTCTTTCTAGGGAAGTGTTCCATACCTTTCTTGAGTGGGAATTGGTACCTAATTTTCCTTCTTCATATCAATAATGGCACCAACAGTTCTAAGAAAAGGTCTTCCCAAAACAATAGGACAAGATGCATTGCATTCAATGTCCAAAACAACAAAATCAACGGGGACAAGGTTATTGTTAACCATAATGTGAACATTATCAATTCTCCCCAAAGGTTTCTTCATAGCATTATCAGCAAGATAAACATCCAAATAACAGTGTTCCAAAGGTGGCAAATCAAGCATATCATAGAGTTTCTTAGGCATAACAGAGATACTAGCACCAAGATCACATAAAGCATTACAATCAAAATCATTCACCTTCATCTTAATGATGGGCTCCCAACCATCTTCTAACTTCCTAGGGATAGAAGCTTCATGTTTAATTTCTCTTCCCTAACTTGCATGAGAGCATTTGTAATATGTTTTGTAAAAGCCATATTTATAGCACTAGCATTAGGACTTCTAGCTAGCTTTTGCAAGAACATAATTAATTCAGAAATATTACAATCATCAAAATCAAAATCATTATGATCAATGTAATGGAACCATTGTCTCCCATATTTCGAAAAATTTCAGCACTTTTATCAGGAACAGTTTCAGTGGTTTTAGGCAATTTCAAACGTTTTGCAGAAGTAGTAAACATTGCCAACACCAATTATGTTACCATTGATAGTAGGAGGTTTACTAGCATGTGAAACTTCAGCATTACTAGTGGTGGTAATAGTACAAACTCTAGCTATACTATTCTCTTTATCAATTTATCTTCTCTTTCCCACCTAGCATGCAATTCAGCCAACATCCTAATATTGTTGTCAATTTTAACTTGGATAGCATTGGCAGTAGCAAAAGTCTTGTTCTCTTTAACATCATTAGGCATAACTTTCATTTCAAAAGATCAACATCAAGAGCAAGGCTATCAACTTTAGAAGCAAGAACATCAATTTTACCAAGCTTTTCCTCAACAGATTTATTAAAAGCAGTTTGTGTACTAATAAAATCCTTAAGCATGACTTCAAGATCAGAGGGTACACTTCTATTATTTGTAGGAATTACCATAGAATTGACATAACCATTACCACTATTAGAAGGATAAGGCTTATAATTGTTGTTACCAAAATTATTCCTATAAGCATTGTTGTTGAAATTATTGTTTTTAATGAAGTTCACATCAACATGCTCTTCTTGGCAACCAATGAAGCTAAAGGAACATTATTTGGATCAACATGAGATTTACCATTCACAAGCATAGACATAATAACATCAATCTTATCACTCAAGGAAGAGGTTTCTTCAACAGAATTTACCTTCTTACCTTGGGAGTCCTTCGGTGTGCCATTCAGAATAATTAATCATCATATCATCAAGAAGCTTTGTTGCAGCACCCAAAGTGATGGACATAAAGGTACCTCCAGCAGCGAATCCAGAAGGTTTCTTGAAGAAAAATTCAGTCCTGCATAAAAGGTTTGGATGATCATCCAAGCAGTCAGTCCATGGGTGGGACAATTCTTTACCAATGATTTCATTCTTCCCATGCTTGGGCAACATGCTCATTATCAAATTGTTTGAAATTCATAATGCTACTTCTCAAAGATATAATCTTAGCAGGAGGATAATATTTTCCAATGAAAGCATCTTTGCATTTAGTCCATGAATCAATACTATTTCTAGGCAAAGATAGCAACCATTCTTTAGCTCTTCCTCTCAAAGAGAAAGGAAATAATTTCAGTTTAATAATATCTCCATCTATATCCTTATACTTTTGCATCTCACAAAGTTCAACAAAATTATTAAGGTGAGCAGCAGCATCATCAGTACTAACACCAGAAAATTGCTCTTTCATAACAAGATTTAACAGAGCAGGTTTAATTTCATAAAAGTCTGCTTTAGAAGCAGGTGGAGCAATAGGAGTGCATATGAAATCATTATTATTTGTGCTAGTGAAGTCACACAACTTGGTGTTCTCAGGAGTACTCATTTTAGCAAAATAAGACAAAACTGAAATATAAAATAAATGCAAGTAACTAATTTTTTTTGTTTTTATAAAAGAGCAAACAAGACAAAATAAAAATAAACTAAGCAAGACAATAACAAAGTAAAGAGATTGGAAGTGAGAGACTCCCCTTGCAGAAGGCTTGACCTCCCCGGCAACGGCGCCAGAAAAAGGCTGCTTGTTACGTGCAGGCACACGTTCGTTGGGAGACCCCAAGAGGAAGGTATGATGAGTGTAGCAGCAAGTTTTCCCTCAGTAAGAAACCAAGGTTTAATCGAACCAGTAGGAGATCAAGTAACCTCTGAAGGTTGTTGGTGGCTGAATATGGCAGGGTGCACACCAGGGACTCAACAACGTGGAACCTGCGCACAACACAACAAAATACTTTGCCCCAACTTAACAGTGAGGTTGTCAATCTCACCGGCTTGCTGAAAACAAAGATTAGACGTATAGTGTGGAAAATGATGTTTGTTTGCAGAGAATGAAAGGAAACAGTGTTTGCAGTAGGTTGTATTATCAGTGTAAAAGAATGGACCGGGTCCACAGTTCACTAGTGGTGTCTCTCCATAATAAATAACTGACATGTGGGTAAACAAATTACAGCTGGGCAATTGACAAAATAGAGAATTGCAGAACAATGCATGTACAAGTCATGATGACTAATGAGATTTACTTGGGCATTACAACATGATTCATAGACCGTAATCCAACTGCATCTATGACTAATAATCCACCTTCAGGTTAGCATCCGCACCCCTTTCAGTATTAAGTTGCAAGCAACAGATTATTGCATTAAGTAAAGTGCATAATGTAAGCAATACAATTATCCTTATACAAAGCATCGCTGTTTTACCCCTAGTGGCAACAGCACATCCACAAACTTAGAGGTTGCTGTCACTCCCCCGGATTAAATGGAGACTAAACCCACTATCTAGCATAAATACTCCCTCTTAGAGTTACAAGAATCAACTTGGCCAGAGCATCTACTAGTAACGAAGAGCATGCAAGATCATAAATAACATATATATGATAATTCAATAATCAACTTGACATAGTACTCAATATTCATCGGATCCCAGCAAACACAATATGTAGCATTACAATAATATGATCTTGATCATGATAGGCAGCTCACAAGATCTAAACATGATGGCACAAGAGGATAAGACAACCATCTACCTACTGCTATGGACCCATAGTCCAAGGATGAACTACTCACACATCGCTCCAGAGGCAGGCATGGCGATGTAGAGCCCTCCGGTGATGATTCCCCTCTCCGACAGGGTGCCGGGAAGAGCTTCAGAACCCTCCCGAGTTAGGGTTGACGGCGGAGGCGGCTCTGGAACTTTTCGTGAAATATGACTTAGGTATCTAGGGTTTTCCCGAATAGATGAATATATAGGCGAAGGGGCGACGTCGGTGGGCACCCATGGGCCCCTCACCACGTCACGGCGCGGCAGAAGGTGGGGCCGCGCCGCCACGTGGTGAGTCCGCCTCGGTGCCCGTCTTTGTTTTTCCTCCGGACTCCGTGTACGTGGCAGAAAAATAGGGACCTGGGCTTTTGTTTCATCCAATTCCGAGAATATTTCTAGAACAGCTTTTCTGGAATACAAAAATAGCAGAAAACAGGAACTGACACTGTGGCATCTTGTTAATAGGTTAGTCTCAGAAAATGCATAAAAATGTTATAAAGTGTAAATAAAACATGTAGCAATTGGTATAATATAAGCATGGGACATCATAAATTATGGATACGTTGGAGACGTATCAAATCCTTCAATCGAAAAGAGCGCTAAATATTTTCTGACTCCAATGAATGCTTGGGGTGGTAGTGGTGCTTGTGCAGTATATGCAATATATGTGTGTTTATTATGGTTTTATTCATTTGATCCAAATGCATTCCTTAGGAAAAATCCTATGGATTGGAATCTTCCAATATTTGTATGAGAATCCTTCAATAGAAAGGAGCCCTAAATATTTTCTGACTCTGATGAATGCTTGGGGTGGTAGTGGTGCTTGTGCATGATTGTCGATGTCCCGGGAATGGGGCACCCCAGGAAGCTGGCGCATGTGACCCCGCTCTCCCCTGCGGAGCCACCAGGGCGCTCCCCCGTCACCGCAAAGGAGGGGGCACCTCGGGGGACGGGGCCACCACGGCGCCCGGGGGCGGCACGCCTCCCCCGGAGGAGGTCAGAAGTCACGCCACGTGGTGGAAGATTCCTGCGTCGCTGCCCGGAAGGGTAGCTTCGCAGGGAAGGAAGCATCGCAGGCGTCACGGACAAGACCCGCCGCGTTCGCAGCGTAAGCATAGCTCTGAGCGCGATGGGACCCGCCGCTCCATCCCATCACAGGCAGGGACTGAGCGTATCAAGATAACTAGATCCGGGACAGCCCTAGACGGGGCGTCACATCTGGACTAGCTGAAGGAACGACATGAAGGCCAACACAGCGGTCGTGTTGACACGAAGGCAGCCGGTAATCGCCACCTAGATTGCGGCGCGACGCGTGCCTCGACCAGGTGGCTGGCTCCTCAACCCGACCTTCTGTGGTGACCCCTTGGAGTATAAAAGGAGGCCCAAGGTTGGAGGAGAGGGCAATCAACACTTAGTAGTAGAAACACATAGCTCAGGGGCTTGACGATCCCACCTCGGAAACCTTCCCGAGGTGAATCTCGGAAAGTCCTCAAGCGTAGAAGAGAAGGTTGTGAGCAACACTTTGTACTTCACCTCTCGACATCAATCAAGCTAGACAAGCAGGACGTAGGGCATTACACGGCGACGCGGCCTGAGCCTGGGTAAAAACTCGTGTGTTCGTGCTCGTTTTCGGGAACTGACTTCGAAGCACCTCGCGCCCTTCTACCGAACAAACAGGGGGTGGTCGCCACCCCTGGTGTCCGTGTTCCGAAACACGACAATGATATGCAATATTTGTGTGTTTATTATGGTTTCGTCCTCACATTGAACATTTTACATTATAAAATATTAATGTTTCATCTTTATATTCTACACTACTGTATTGATTCTGAAACGCCTGAGAAAACCTTCATCACCACTCCATTTATTCTAGTCCCTTTTCATCCATGTATTGCCTTCTCATTTGAAGTTTACTTTACTCTCTTATTTACCTTTCTCTTAGCAACCAATAACATAGACTATTCCAAACCATAGTTTTTGTGTGAGCGTAGCGACATATGCTATAAAAATGTTGCGGGGCTGTAGTTGCCTTCTTTTAGCTCGATCGGTTCGATATAAACAGGGTTACAATACTCCAACATCTAATCCTTGCCATCTACCGCCTCCATATGCCTTATCTTCTAGGCATCATCGCATCAGTGGGCTCTCTTTCCCTTAGTCGGGGCTCCTGAAAGTAGGTCTAGCTCGAGAAGGAATTAAACCGTGGAGAATGGAGGCACGGAGGTTGCAGAGAGGTATCATCGCTCTGTGGTATTTGCTCTTTATGAGGGAGATTAACCCCCGATAGAGGTGGAAGCCATTCTCTTGTTAATGAATATTTCCAACGTTGAATGAAGGATCTTCCTCCCTCATTCGGCCCCAAAACAGATTCGATATGAGGGTGAAGCATCCAGGTAATTTCTCATTGTTGCCTTCCATTTCCTTCATATCCAACATGCAATCCAACATTTATCCATCTTCAAATTATTTGTAGGATGGTGTTTCTAGTATGCTTCCTTTTGTTTCTTCACCTTCTACGTCGATGGTACCTGTGGAACTGCCGTCTAACGAGGAGCATGTCTACGTTCCTTGAACAGAAAGGTAAATAACCTGTGTTGGGATTTTCCTATTCTTCTCATAGACTATCGTAGCATCTCTTCGCGTCCATGTTTGTTCATAGATAGGAGTTTGGGCAAAGATCTAGGCTAAGGTGGCCTAAAGCACTGCAAGACCTGCCGTTGGAGCATTTATAGTTTATCAAAGCTAGAAGACAAGGATTTTATGGGAAGCATATATATATATATATATATATATATATTACTCATTGTTGTAGCTTATCCTAATTCGCTCGAAGTCTTCCTATACCATTTTTTTATTAAATCACGTCATGTGAATCCCCAAATCAGTGATTTTGCTAATGAATCTTTTACATGCAATTCCATAAAACTCTAATGCGGTTTCGCAAACATGTTCTTTGTCAGAAAAAATGGAATTATATGTTACCATGCATGGAAGCTTATTTTTCCAAAAGCTTCAAACATTCTCTAGAATGCATGCGTGTTCTTGATCAACAGCTTGAAAAAAATCTATCAAACGCTAAAAAATGTCAGCTTAAAAGTGTTTTTTCTCTTTTCTTGTGAGGACGACTAAACCATCTCTGCAAGTTAGTATTAGGAACTTATCTTGTTACTATTTGTAAGAATGAATGTATGTGTTCATTCGATTTTGCACTAAGTAGCTGAATGTTGTTCATCCATTTTCATATATATGAGTACTCAAATTCTTGTGCAATTGTAAATTGAGCAGCGTGTTCTATATTATTATTTATTTTGAGAAATTATATTAAATTTTGTGGAGTAATCTCATATGCAATTCAACCGAGGATTTTTTTTCTGCTAATAAAAATCCTTCGATCCATCTTCCTTTTCAGAAGACAACGAAGCGGCTGGAGAAGTGTTATCGGGGTTTGCAGCTTGTTGTGCGACGACCTGGTTGAGCTAGAAACAGTGGGAAGCGAACGGGCCGCAGTGTATTTGGCCCAAATTGTCATATAGCATCATTTTATGATATTTTAAGTAGGTCTGTAACTCTGTATCCTCCTCGAGGTCAGTCGAGAGTACGTGGACGCTGCATGCGGAGTGTGGCGGCGTGGGGCAAGGGAAGTGGCGTGCGTGCGCGTAGTTAACGGGACACTGATCATGTATACTTGCACGCACAAGGAAACAAACAATTCTCTGATTTCTAGCTCATTTCCTTCTTCTCTCTCGTGGAAACCAATCAATCCTGGCGATATCGTGAATCACCCAACGGTCGACTTTCCCCCGCTCCGTTTATATACTGCTACTAGCAGTCCTGTATGGATCTATCCATATACCCTTCTTCCTTCTCGATCGGAGCTCCCGAGGCGTGCAGCCATGGCGACCGACGAGCCCATCAGAGCAAGTCCCCAATCACCTCTCTCTCTCTCTCTCCATTGCTTTGAATCTTCTTGGATTTACTCTCATGCCTTTACTGCTTAACTGATTTTCAGGGCAAGGCGGATCATACGCCGGCGACAAGTGATTCACGGGCTGCCAACACCGACATGGGGCAGGAGTTGGCATTGGTGGTGTATCAGGGGCCCTCTCCGCGTGACAACGGCACAGGGAGACACGCTGATGAGTTCATGCCGATGGTGAGAAACCCACCTCATCGATCTCACAACATTGCCGCGTTTTTCAGTTCAGGCACCTCTGCTTTCCAGAGCTATTACAGAGCATCAAATGCATCTTAAATCCTACTCCCTCCGTTCCTTAATATAAGGCGCCTAAGGTTTTGGCACGGATATTAAGACGCTAGTAGTTTACATGCGGTGGACAATTTCCTCTTGAATAAAAATCAAGAGAAAGTAGTTCTTATTAGCCACAACTTGAAAACAATTCGTCAAATTGCTTCGTTCTAGATTGTGACCCGTTTTTATGCCTAAAATTGTCCATAAATCATAATACGCATTATATTTTGGAATTTTCTGAAAAGCTTAGGCGCGTTATATTAAGGAACGGGGGGAGTATAGCTTTGGATAGATAGATTTATCGGCGTGTGGGCGTGTGCCATTTTATTGCAAGTCCTGAATGTCATTGTTGTATTGCCAACTTCAGTATTAGTCTTTTGTGTCAGCATTTTTTTCTCTACTTTGTTTCTGAATCATCAACCATATCCGGACCATGTGGCACTTCTCTGACAAACTGAAAACTGTATGCTCATGTTTTTTTTTCTTGAGTTCTCTTCAATCGACTAGTAGAAAGCACAATGGCTGCGTGCAATGTCCATGTTTTCAGGCTATATATAATTGTTCCTTACGAAAAGATGTTATTTTAGGCTATCTTTTTTTATTTATGAAAATGGTATTTTTAGGCTGTTTCTTTTTGGTCTTTTTCTAAATTGGAACATCTCGTGATGCAATAAGAAAAAACTGTCATTGCAGGATGAGAAGCGTGCTTTTGTTGTTTCTCAACAGTCTATGGACGTGGATGAACCTGTTCCTTTGTGTGTGTTGGATTTCGCCCACAGGATCGATCACATATAACTAGATGAACACACGCACACGAAAAACTTGTAACCAGGGGCGCGTGTCGCACCCTCCAAATCCTCTCTTTATTTCTCAATTTTCTTGGTGTTACAAACTCACGCAGCACCTCGTGTATATATACACGACCAAGCTACCACATAGCTAGGAAACTTCACGCTCGTTCCTAAACCTACTAGGAGTCTAGGACTAGCACTCACGATTCCACCACACGTTTCCTAATTAAACTAGGAAACTACCACTAACTAGACACGTACATGCAAACTAACCAAACCAGGAAACCTGTCCTAGCTAGACGCGTATACATGTACTAACTCAAATCGACAACGTTTGGATTATTTCCAACAGTGTGTAAGTGCTATATATTGCTTTACTTCTCTTGCATAGGCTCCATTCAGTGCATCACCTGCAATGAAAGAACTAATTTCTACGCACCGTCGCAATAGTTCCTCATTGTTTTCCTTTCCATCTAGGTAATATTTTTCATGAACTACAACCATACAACTGATTGACCTAACCTCCAATGGCAGATCGTGAGGCCAGAGAGCGTGGATACTAAGCAAGAGAAACGTCAAGGCCTTCCTTATAAAGAACGAGCCAAGGAAAGGGTAAACAAAACTAGCAGCGGCTTCGCTAAAACTTATACAGTAAGATGCTCTCCTAATTCCATCCTTGTATTTGTGTGTGTGTGATATGAACATGACTTATCAGGAAAATAAGAACAAATTAATCGAGCTTCCAGTTTCAGTTATGAACTCACAGTGCTTCCTAGGCTTCTTTTAGCTTTCTTTTCCTTTTCTCTAGTTTCTGGTTAGTAATTTTGTCAAAAGCTTATTATAAAAATGACCTCTTTTGCAGTCGCGTAAGTTGTGCGCCTTATTTGGTTTTCTTCTTCTAGTATAAAAGATACACATCTTGCTGTGTGTTCAATAATAAGATGTACTCATATTGATTCAGAGCACAAATTCACAACTAAGAATTATTTGTTATCTTCAAGCGTATATATAATGGATATTAATTCGTTGCTCCGCTTTGGTTGGTTCATTATTTTTCAAAGAAAAAGAGGGAGGCCAGCTGATTCCGACTTTGTCAAGGATGATAATTTTGAGCCACTAACGCCAACGGTAAGCCCTTAGTTCAAATAATTTAAAATTTATTCGGTTGATACAATTCCTTGTTCAAATCTGAATGGAGAAATAGACTAACCACAAGTTGGTGTGCTTTGACTGGTTATGTTACAGAGGAAGAGAAGGAGGCCAGCACCCTCTAAAACTGCCAAGACAAAGATTTGTTATGTTGACAACAGCAGTAGCAGTAGCAAACGCAAGAATGAAAAAAGATTATAATTTTGAGCCACCGCCAGAGACGGTAAGGCCTTAATTGAAATAATACAAAATTGATTAAGCTAATAGAATTTTTATATAAAGTGTGATTAGAGAAATAGACTAACGGGCAGCAAAAACAAAAATTATGATTTTTGAGCTAGAGGTAGGTCCAAAGTGGTAACATAAAATCATTTCAATATGATTGGTTCTGGATTATTATTATTATTGAAAGCTTGACAGAATCACTTGTTCATACATGGCACCAATTTTATTGTTAAAATCAATAAAAATGTGATACCGGAATAGAGTCTAAGCAGATCAAGATATATCTTACGCCCTGAAAGGTGGATGACTGAGTCCGAATTTCTTATTAGAGAATTAGACTAACCACTACGGGAATCACACGATACGCCGACGGCTTCTGGCCGTCGGCGTACGCACGTTTGCCGTCATAGTATGCCTACGCCGACGGTCTGCGTAGCAGGCTGTCGGCGTAGACAAACTGCCGTCGGCGTACGCTGCAGTGGGACCCACAAGACGGCATCCGTCCGTCTCCGTCTGCCCCACTATACGCCGACGGCAGTGCCATCGGCCTCTACGTGCCACGTGTGCACGTCTGGTGCACCTGGGAGGCAACCTACGCCGATGGCATGTCCGTCGGCGTATCAGGGACACGTGTAGCGATCCTGTGCGTCTGGGAGGAGCCATACGCCGACGGCAATGCTGTCGGCGTATCCTTGACCATTTGGTTCCGACGCTCCGATGCCCCGCTTCGGCGAAACCCCGAATCCGCTGGAAAAACCCGAACGTTTTCGTCTACCCCTTGAACTCCGTCGAAAGGGGTAGGCCAGTGGAATTTTTGCCTTGGTTGTGTTAGGTTAGGTCATAGGAAGGTGGGAAACCAAAGTCTACCCCAAATAAACTCAATATTCCATCCGGTTCGTCCGCAACGGGAGTTTTCATATCAAAGTGCAGGAAAAAAGTCAAAGTTCCTGTCACACCACGGGCAGGATAAATTGAGCCATATATTTAATATTTATGTTGTAGGTGTATATTACATGTGTTGTTTTTATTTATTTTACATGTATATGTTGTAGGGTTGGGTTCCGGAAAAGTCAAACCGTTATTTTACGGGGGTGGGATACTGAAATTGGGAGGGCAATTATAGGTCTAATATATATAAAATTACAACTACATTAAATATTATATAGATAAATAAATAAATAAATAAATATTATATACAAAAATAAATAAAAAGGAACATCTACACGCCGACGGCGGCCGTCGGTGTATAAGAACGCACGTACGTCGGCGTATCAACGTTGCTGGACGGGCGACCTCGTTCCGTCACGGCGACCTTTTGTACGCCGACGGGGTTCCCTACGCCGACGGCGGCCGTCGGGCACGATAAGGCTACGCCGACGGCCCTTTGTACGCCGACGGCCGGTGGCGAGGCTGCTCTAGTTCGGCTTGTACGCCGACGGCCCCGACATTTGGCCGTCGGCGTATTGTGCTATTCCCGTAGTGAACTATGAAAAAGCTGTGACTCGACAGGTATCTGATGATGATGATGGCCATAAGAAATATGCACGGTACTTCAACTTTTTTGGTTGTTTTCTCCAGTAGATTGCATTTATATGCTGGCAAGTGTGTCACTTATGCACCTCCATGAATCTTCAAACAAACTATAGTTTTAACGGCACTGATTTGGAAAGAGCTGCGGAGGTAAAGGAGAAATTGCCAGTAGAAACTCCAAGCTTCGTCAAGTGTATGAAGAAGTCACAAGTTATTAAGGGGTTTTGGCTGGTAAGTCTCGATTTACTAGGTGTTTGAATATTTATAATCCGGTAATTTTTTCCTTATGAGCGACATTCAGTTTGCCGTTTTTCTAATAGAAGAACAGATTACTCCCAGTTGTGTTTTGAGTTTTTTCTTTCTCTCCAGGGCCTCCCGGCTGACTTTTGCAGAAAAAATCTTCCAAAGGGTGATGTTGATATTGTATTGGAAGATGAGGAAGGGTTGCCATGTGAAACAAAGTACCTAGCTGACAATAGGGGACTCAATGGTGGATGGGGAGGATTCGCTCAAGAACATGATCTTGAGGTTGATGACGCCCTAGTCTTTCAGCTAGTGGAAGCAACAAGGTTCAAGGCGAGTGTTTCGTCCACTGCTCCATGTGTCGTTCATAATAATAAAAAGTTCCAAATGCACAGCCGGAGTAATTACTGACTACTATTTGTTTTTCAGGTGTACATACTAAGAAACAACAAGTGCACTACAACTGACGGAGCGCTTGGTCTCCTGAGTCTGGACACATCAATGGAGACCAACACATCAAGTGAGTCGAAAGCATTTCATTCATGTTCACATTGCAATGTTACCGAAAATCATGCGTCGTTCTCTACATCAATGCAGAGAAACAAGAAGGAAGGTCTGAAAAAGATACTATAAGAAAGCTCCGAGAAAGAAGAAAAATAATGTTCCTAAGGCGGTTCCCAGAGTCCGCAGAAAACCATCCTCCAGCAACTACGTCTACAACCTACCCAGCGAGGAGGCCGCAGGCGGATATGGAGGTCCAGACACCGGTGATTGGAAAAGCCTCCAGAACTTCAAGATCTTCGTCGGCGACGTCAGCCACATAGTGCTCCCGGATCGCCTGCACATGGCGTACGGCACGCTATGCTATGCCCGCAATGCATTCCTCCATAGGGATCTGCCGAAGGATACATGCGCCTCGCTCGTCACAGGGATGATCGAGCAGACGGCCAAGATCGCCGAGGGCATCATGGCTGTCTCCCCTGATTCCCTTGAGGACCTCACGTCGTGGAACAAGACCCTGGGGTCCTTCCAGTCCCAGGGCATGGACGTCTCCTTCATGCGCGAGCGCGTCGACAAACTCATTGCCCTCCTTGGTACTCTGTCATCGTCGGCAATGGAGGAGCCCGAGGGGTACAGAGAGTTGAAGCTGGAGCGGGATCGTGTGTCGCAGAGAATGTGAGAGCCCTCGAGTCAAGGATATCCGTCCTCAAGGATGGGCTGAGGAAGATCAATGTGGCGATGGCACAGATGGAGGAGATGGTGGAGACGAGCAGCGGAGAAGAGGGACCAAGCTGTGCGGAAGCTAGCGACCGCGCAATGGTGACCGACGACAACATTTTGTTTGCGTGCATCCTTCAGTAGTAACTAGCTCCACGTAGCTCAGACTTTACTTTACCCTCTCTATCTAGTTCTAGGTGTCTATATTTATGTGGGTTTGGTACCAGAATGCTGCACCAAGGTGCTCATCAACTTCAACTTGTGCACAGGTTTATTATCAGTGTTCTTGATTTGTTTCTGCAGCTACTGAAACTTGGTTTTACTACCGACCTTGCTCCGGTTCGGTTACTACTGAACATACATGAATAGCATACGGATCAGTTGGCAGAAAGTTTGTAGATTATGTATACAAACCTGGTAGAATCTTTTGCTGTTAATGGAACCTGTGAAACTCAACAAAACTTGAAAGTGTGTAAAACATATTTCAAGGAGGAATGAAAATGGAAAATTACATGAAGAATTCAGTAAATTATGTAGCCGTGGACACTTGTAATTCTACACGAACGATTAGAATTAACTGTACATTGCGTATGTATTTATCTCCACAAACAAAAAACAAAGATTCGGTGAGTTCAATTTGGTGCCCGACGATCTGTCCCGCAAATTAAGACGATTCCACCGGACGACTCATGCATCCAGCAGCGCCCAAATGTCCACCTTGGTGCACCATGGCGACGGCCGCTCCATAACCAGCGGCCATGGTCACGGATTCACAGTCGCAGGTTGGGCACCAGCTGACCTTTCCTCATTTACCTCGACAACTGCCTCGATCGACCAGCATATAACATGGCGCCTTGTCGTCAGCTTCACCGTCAGGCAGTCGGGTTCAATGGGGCAGACCTAAATACAACCCCCATTCAATTTTGAAAACTTCACAAGGACTAGACGGCAAGCGTGCTTCGCCGCGCCATCACTGTGGCATTCTTGCACAACATGACTATTGCGGTCAAATAATCTCCTTACCATGCGCTATGGCGACCATGCACAATCCTGGGCCGTGATTTCAGCCATCCGACCGCTATGATTTCAGCCATTCGATGGCCATGGTTTTAACCGAAGTGATTGATCTGGCCTTTATTAGACAATTCTGCCCTCACAATTTTGACTCCTTTGCTTTCCAACCTTCTGTGGGAAGGTCTGGTGGCATTTTAACCATCTGGGACAGCTCTCTTTTCAGTGGCACTTGTGTGTATCAAAATGATTATGCCTTATCCGTTGAACTTCAGTCTACCAAGTCGGACATTTCCTGGTCCTTGACCAATATCTATGCTCCTTGCCAAAATGCACAACAAATTCAGTTCCTATCTTGGTTCCATGACATTCAGCTGCCAGATGATGCCAATTGGCTTATAGTTGGAGATTTTAATCTCATAAGGTCACCTGATGATAGAAATAGGCCTGGGGGTAATTTGAACGAAATGTTGTTGTTCAATGAAGCTATCAGTCACCTTGGCTTGGTCGATATTCCGCTTAAAGGTCGACGATTCACTTGGAGTAACATGCAGGCCACACCCTTACTGCAACGGTTAGACTGGTTTTTCACTTCTCTAACCTGGACAACAACGTTCCCCAATACCATTGCTGAACCACTAGCTATGACCACCTCTGATCATGTGCCATGTGTTATCTCCTTCCAAACTTCGATCCCTAAAGCTAAGATTTTCCGGTTTGAAAATAGATGGCTCGAGATGGAAGGGCTTTTGCCACTGGTTGCTCACTCCTGGGCACACTCTATTCATCATGCTGATGCTGCTAAGAGAATTTCGGCTAAATTCAAGATCCTGCGAAAAGAGCTAAAGAAGTGGGCCTCCTCTCTCTCCTCTTTCAAGGAAGATATCTCTGATATTAATAATCTTATTGCTTTGCTTGATGCAATTGAGAATTCTAGATTTCTCTCGGATCAGGAAAGGTTGTTCGGTCCGCTCTCAAGGCCCGTCTTACAGTTTTGCTCAAGCAACAACTAGGTTATTGGAAACAGAGGGGTAAAATCAAGTGGGTCACTTTGGGAGATGCAAATTCAAAGTTTTTTTCACTCTATTGCGACTGTGCAGAAAAGAAAGAACCATATTGCCACCTTGATGAATGCTGCTGGTGGCATTGTTTCAGATCATAATGAAAAAGCTGCACTCTTACAGGAATCTTACAAGCTCAGATTGGGGCAGACTGAGCCAGTTAATAACACTTTTGATATGCCAGGATTGCTTAATAACTCTCTTGACCTTTCTTTTCTGGAGGCGCCCTTCTCTCACAAGGAAATAGATGATGTCATTGCTGATTTTCCCAATAATAAGTCGCCTGGTCCTGATGGCTTCAATGCTGAATTTTTGAGGAAATGTTGGCCTGTTATTAGAAATGACTTCTATGACTTATGCAATCAATTTCATCAAGGAAATCTCTGTCTAGAGAGTATCAATGGGTGCTTTATTACCCTTGTCCCCAAGAAGGATGATGCTCAATCAGTAAATGACTTTCGGCCCATTTCTCTGCTCAATTGCACCCTTAAGCTCTTGACTAAACTGCTAGCCAATAGACTGGAGTCCGTCATTATGCAGCTCATCCATGAAAACCAATATGGCTTCATTAAGTCAAGGACCATTCAGGACTGCTTGTCCTGGGCCTATGAATATTTGCACCAATGCCATAAGTCTAAAAGAGAGATGGTCATTCTCAAGCTCGATTTCGAAAAGGCATTTGACAAAGTGGATCATGGCTTTATCATGGCTGTTCTTCAGCATAAAGGCTTTGGGCCTAAGTGGTGCATTTGGGTAAAGCAAATTTTGTCCTCAGCCACATCATCGATTCTGCTTAATGGAGTTCCAGGCCACTTATTTCACTGCAAGCGAGGGGTCAGGCAGGGAGATCCCCTCTCCCCCTCCTCTTTGTTTTAGCTGCTGATTTCCTGCAGTCCATTGTTAATCAAGCCATGGCGCATGGGCATATTGAAAGGCCCCTGCCTTTGACAAGTTCTTCGACCTTTCCAATTGTTCAATATGCGGATGATACATTAATCATCATGCCTGCCAGTGTTCAGCAGCTCTCTTATCTAAAAGGTCTGCTTCTTCGGTTTGGCGATGCCTCTGGCCTGAGAGTCAACTATGGAAAATCAAATCTGATTCCCATCAACATTCCTGAAGAGCGAGTTCATCTCTTCTCGGAGGCCTTGCTTTGTCAACAAGGAAGCCTGCCTTTTACCTACCTTGGTTTGCCCCTCAGCACCTTAAAGCCTAGAAAAGAATTTTTCATGCCTCTGCTACAGAGTGCTCAGCGTCGGTTGTCTGCTTGCGCTATGTATCTCAACTATGGAGATAGATTAAGGATTGTTAATTCGGTTTTATCATCCTTACCAACTTTTTACCTCAGCACACTGAAAGTCTATAAATGGGTTATTGTGGAGTTTGATAAATACATAAGACATTGCTTTTGGAGAGAACCCTCTGAGGATAAAAAGAACCCTCCTCTTGCTGCTTGGGATTTAGTGTGCAGACCCAAAGATCAGGGAGGTTTAGGGATCATTGATCTCTCTGTGCAAAACGATTGTTTGCTAATGAAACACGTGCACAAATTTTATAACAGAGCTCAGCTTCCTTGGGTTCAGCTGCTATGGGAAGTTTACTACTCCAATGCTCTGCCACCAGCCAAATCCAGAGATATTTCCTTTTGGTGGCGTGATTGTCTAAAGAGTTTGCCCTCGTTCAAAGCTCTGGCTCGCTGCAATGTGTTTTCTGGTAAATCAGATTTGCTTTGGCATGATACCTGGAGTGATACTCCTCTTTGCAGACAGCTGCCCTATTTGTTCTCCTTCGCAATAGATGAGAATCTTTCCATCCAGTTAGCCACCGGTATGGAAGACCTTGTGGATCTATTCCACCTTCCCCTGTCTGTCCATGCACACGAGGAATTCCTTCAGTTTCAGATTTTGCTTGATGGCATTACAACAACTGATGAGTCCGATAAATGGCTTGTTTTCAATAGCTCTGCCTCTTTTAAGGTCTCCTTGGCCTATAAACATGCTACGAATAACCATTTGGTTTGTCCTGCTCTCAAGTGGATTTGGAAAACCTGCTGCCAATCCAAACACAAGGTGTTCTTCTGGTTACTCATCCAGGATCGGCTGAACACAAGAGAGCTTCTGCTCAGAAAGAATTTCTTCATGCCAGATTATTCATGCCCTTTGTGCCCTTCATTGGCCCCTGAGACCAGGATGCATCTCTTTTTTGAGTGTCCCTTTGCTGCTCTTTGCTGGCAATATCTCTGCCCTACATGGACTGCTCCTGCTGCTACGCACTCTCAGTCACTTCTGCTAGACTTCATTCAAAGTATTAAGCAGGCTATTGGTCAGCCATTTTCTCTGGAGCTTATAGTCTTGGTTTGTTGGGCAATCTGGAGGACCAGAAACAGCTTTATTTTTCAGGGAGTTTCCCCCAGTATCTATGGCTGTCGCAAGATTTTCAAAGAAGAGCTGGCACTTCTGGTTCATAAAGCCACTCGCAGGGCCTATGCTGGCCTGCCTGCCTGGGTGCAAGCCTTTTCCTAGCTGCTGGTTCGGCACCTTTGTATTTGTTTTGTAGGAGCTAATCTCTAGCTCCTTTGTACTCTGTTTGTACTCTGTTGCACTCCTTTTTTTTAATATTAAAAATAAGCAGTGGGGAAACCTACTGTATAGCTTCAAAAAAAAAAGCGGAGGTATGGATCGAAGCCGACCTAGGTCACCATCTCTTTAAATACCGTTTTTAAGACACCGGTTTGGGATAAGTCGCAAGTCGTATGTCCTGACATTGTAACCTCTCCCAAAAACATGATTTTTGCCCTTCTTCTTGCAGAAGTTTTTTTTTTTTTTTGAAACTCACACTCTTTATAAATTACTCCGGCAGATTACATGGTTGATGCAGTAGTCCTCTCAAGAATAACGGGACATAATTGACCCATAAACATCTACGTCTAAAGCTACTAGCTTGCTTTGCACACAGATGTGCACCCTCATTAGTTGTACGGGATACATGCGATAAAGAACAACTAACAAAACTATCAGCTAGCTCATCAACCTGACGGCATAGACCTCCAATGTCAGCCCTCTCATAACTCTTCGACTTACAGAGGTTTACTACCTCTAGGCCGTCACTTTCCACCAAGATCTGAGTATAGCCGAGGTCGCTGGCATGCCGAAGACCATCCCGAAGTGCCATCGTCTCCATCATCCTTGCATCCGCGGCGAGTTCATACCAAATCGCCTGCGCTCGGACTAGCCCACCAGCAGAATTACGGATGATCACCCCAGTTGTACCGGACCTCGAGGACATATCGAAACCAGCATCAACATTTACCTTGATGAAATTCTCCGTAGGTGGTGACCAAAGCTGTTTCGGCTTGTTTTCAGCTTTCTTATGTTTCCTGGACTGCACTGACAGATCCCAAGCTGTGTCAGCCGCCCAACGCACAGAAGTCTCCATCGTCCTCCCATTCTCCCCATGGCGTCGAGAATTACGCTCAGTCCAGACAGCCCAGCATCCACAGATGATTACGGCTGCACTATAAGGAGGAATCAACTCACTGTCCAGAATATCAGAGGCCCATGAATCTGGGTGAAATGTTGGCATTTTCACCCCGGTGATCCTCTTGATTTCCTCCCAGAAGATTTTCGCCCAGGTGCAAATAAACAGGGAGTGGAATATCGTCTCCTCCTCACCACAGTCCTCACAATTAGAAAAAATTTCAACATGTTTAAAATTCAGAACCTGTCTGCAAGGTATGAATTTTTGGATCACACGCCACCAGAAGTTTCTAACTTTCGGAGGGACTTCCATCTTCCACAAAACCTTCCAAAATGTCTGTGAGGTACCAGCGGAGCTCGACGGAGCATCAGAACATCTGCGCTGTACACATAACCTCGAATAAGCAGATCTCACAGTGAAATTACCAGACCTTTCGAACTTCCAGGCCCAATCTCGTATTTTTTTTGAAGTGTTAAAATCTCGTATTCACTATGTTTAATTTACTTTCGTTCATCGTTTTATCGTCTATCGTGTACCTAGGACGGAAACTTGAGTTAAACTAACCTGGAGTCCTGGACATTGACTTACGCGCGCGTGGAATATTCACACACCGTGTCTGTCGCGATCGGTCGGCGCACATGACGGATCGGGTCGCGCGCGACGTACGCCTGACAAACCCACGTATATGCGGATGGATCAGTTTGACTGACTCCACCAGGCCGCACCGCACGAAGCCAAAAGTCAACTGGTTAGGCAGGCACCGACGATCGATCGATGTCCCGAACATGCGGAAAACAAACAGGGCAGGCTCCGGTTTCTCCTGTGCCGGTCTGGGCTGGCTCGGTGGGTGGACGTGCCTGCACGCATGCCCTTCCTTGTGTTCTGTGCGTACGTGCCTCGCAAGTGTCGTCACATCCGCCGCACGCAACCCAGGCGTGTGCGTACGGGCCGGTGAACACTCGCCGGAGCACACACATGCCACATGATCGATCGCCGGCCGGTTCACATGGTCCGGCCGGGGCGCTACGCCTAGGCTTGAGCGACTCACTATAAAGACCACCCGAGCTGTGACGACCAGGACGCACTCACCCTCTTCCCTTCCTCCCTAGCGTCAAGGCCCAAGCATCGAATCGGATCGTGTGTTCTGCCGCAATAGTTTTCGGCTCAGGACTTCAGGTCCTAGCTACTGGCAATGGCAGCTCGGGGAAGAGGCAGTGCGGCTCTCGTCGCCGCCGTCCTGCTCCTCCTCTGCGTGCTCCTTCCGGCCACCGGCGCCGCCGCCAAGAAGACGTACCTCGTGGGAGACACCGCTGGCTGGACCAAGAACCTCGAGGCCTCCTGGCTCGCCGGCAAGACCTTCTACGCCGGCGACGTCCTCGGTAAGTCTTTGAGCTAGCTACCCGGCCGTAATACCATATCGCCATTATATTGTTGCTCACCATGTACTGCGCACGCACGCACGCACGGTATGGACGCAGTGTTCAACTACGACAAGGAGCACCACGACGTGACCATGCTGGGCGGCAAGGGGTACCGGCGCTGCCAGGTGCCGCGCCACAGCAGCCTCAGCAAGGTGCTGCGCACCGGATACGACGCCCTCGTGCTACGCAGGGGCAACAACTACTTCATCTGCGGACAGCCCATGCACTGCAAGAACGGCATGAAGCTCGCCGTCAAGGCCATCTAGAGCATCAGCTTTTTTCGATAAAGATGTAGAGCATCCGCTCGATATTCACTCTCCTCAAGCCTTGCTGTGTTTTCTTCCTGTCGAGTTCGGGCCGCTTGCGTGTGGCTCTAGTAACTTATTTCTGAGTTGGTTCATGTTTCATACATTGCCAGGATCGATCGAGTAAAGTTTGATGTTTTCTCTGAGGTTCCACTATGTAATGAATCTGTATGTCATCAACCTAAGCTAAGCGCTCGGTTTATTTACTGTAAACATGGTTTTGCTGGATCTGATGATTTGTCTCACAGCATGCATGATGTCAGATGCTTGGACGCTGACTTAATTAGCTGTAGCATGTTACCTGATCAGTTCGGCAGTTGTTTTATTAAAAAAAAATTGCGAGTGGAACTTTTAATTTTAATCCCACGATCCACAGGCAGTACATCATTCAAGCAAAGTCCGACACATGGACGACATGCGAGAGGGTTCAGCGTATCAGTACTGCCAACAAAAAAATGTAGCAGTGTTTCTTCTCTTGGATCTCTGAAGGTCAATTCATCCACAGCATATACAAATAGCAGGCGACAGACACATTTTCTCCCCGCTGAAGAAACATACAAAACGAAGGCAGCAGACAAAACGGCGTAACTTCTTCCCGCCATCATGCAGGCCGGCTTGTTTGGATGCATGTCTCTGTTGCATTAGAGTTGGACGTGATGAACTGGAAAAACAAGTTGCATCAAAACTAGATCTGATTATTCCTGGGTGAGATAATCACCATGAGCTTCCCGCCACACAGTTCAATCTCTACATATGAAGTGATGCTTGTCAATGTAATTTTGACACGCCTAAATAATGCTTGACGACTACGCGGTTAGTGTTATGAAAAACATCCTCAGTTCCAGGCTTTTCTATAAGAAACAACAACTGCCGCGCGTCGTGTTTCCCTGTTTATATCGAAATGAACACGTTGAACAACCGATCTATTTATCAAAAAAAAAACATGAACATAAGACATGATAGCTAACCAGCAAACAAACGAGTTATTCGCCGTGAGAAAATTGCAACAAAAAAAAACCAATTCAGAGCATCGTCCCAAAATACAACCACTTTTTAATTTAGTCGCAAAAAAACACCGGTCCAAAGTGACACCAGGATAAGAAAGCATTGATAGTTTTAGTCAAACTAACGTCTTTCTGACCAGTAGGGTCCACTGTCATTAACGGCTAGCCAGTTGGGTAACGCTTCGAAATGACCACACATCCTCTTCCACGCTCTGTCTCACCCTATACCATTGAAACAACTATTATGTGACGGGGGTCAAGGCGGTGCAGCAGCGCTTCCGCTGTGGAGAGACAAGCGTGGGTGGGGGCGGTGGTGTCTTGGGCTTCTTTTCGAAGGACGGAGAGTGTTGCGGCAGCTCTAACCCGATCGAAGGAAGCATTCATTGTTCTCGGTGGTGTCGACAAGTTCAGCCGGGACCTCGAAGGCTTTCCAGTCAAAGAGCCACCACTTTCAGGGATCGGCTAGGCTGAGTAGAGTAGGCCGCATTGCGACCGCGTAGCGACCCATGCTTCATTGTCCATTAGGGAAGATTCAAAATCAAATTTGGGGGCTAGGACTTTGAAATAGAGCGGATTGTGAAAACCAAATTGTTGCTTTATGTAGCTTATGATGTACGGGTTTTCGCAAAAAAAATGATGTACGGGATGTGATACTCCATTTTGAAGATCGTGGAAATAAAGGAACAATTGTAGAGCAAAGTGACATCATATATCTGAATTTGCTACTCCAGCTATGATTGAGACTGAAGGTTATCGAATAGACGACAGTGTGTATCTCATTAAGGATGAATGTAGAGCGGTGTGGGGGATGGATCTAATGGATGAATCGACAAAATGGTGAAAAAATATTAGGAGAAGAAGTGCATTTCAATAGCTGATGTGAAGGGACGAACTGAACTTTGTTCAGTTATTAACATTTCGTAAGCGAAAAAAAACCATTTCTAAATAGGAGTGTCAATTATTAACTCGGTTGATGATAATGGGTTTTTGTTTCCTAGCCAAGATATATAGTGCAAAACTGTACTCAGAAGAGAGATAATTTGCAAAACTGTAAGCAGATTGTTCCTGTTGAAGATCGACATCACTTTCAAACTCGGCGACTAACACTAGTACAGAAAAGCATATCTGTGGCGCACGAACTTGGAATTTCATCGCCACTAATTTCTGTGGCGCACCCCCTCCGTGCGCCACAGAAATATTTCTGAGGCGCACCCCCTCCGTGCGCCACAGACGCCACAGAATTTTTTTCGAATTAAAAAAAAAAAGCGGCCAGATCTATATCTGAATCTAGATCTGGCCGCCGAAATTACACCGGAATTTTGTCGGAGCTCGTCGGAGGCCGTAGGTGGCTTGGCCGTAGGTGGGTGGAGGAGGGAGTCGCCAGAGGTGGGTGGAGGATGGAGGTCGCCGGAGTTGGAGAAGGATGTCGCCGGGGTGGAGGAGGAGGTCGCCGGAGGTGGAGCTGGAGGTCGCCGAAGGTCGCCGGAGGTGGTGGAGGAGGTCGTCGGAGGTGGAGAAGGTCGACGGGGTGGTGGAGGAGGAGAGGAGAAGGAGTATGGAAGAGAAGGGGAGAGGAGAAGTGGAGGAGAAGGAGAGGAGAAGGGAAGAGGAGAAGTGGAGGAGAAGGAGAGGAGAAGGGGAGAGGAGAAGTGGAGGAGAAGGAGAGAAGAAAGGGAGAGGAGAAGTGGAGAAGATCAAGGAGAGAAGGTGAAAAAGGGGCCCGGTGGGATTCAAATTTCGAATCCCGCCAACAATTTTGTGGCGCATCCTTGGCCCATGCGCCACATAATTTTTTTCCCATTTTTTATTGATTTTGTAGGAAAAATTGTCTGTTTGGAATATTTTTTCCTTTTGGATTTTGCAGAATCTGAGAAGGTAAACACGGAATACTACCTGCATCTAACGCGTTCTCTTCTCTCACTCGATCGGCAAGGGTTTACACGTACGCTACTGTCACGCACCTGCCACGCCCAGATGGGCCAAGCCTAGACGTGGAGCCCAAGACACGGCCCAGGTCCAGCAAGGAGTAGCTAGCGAACATCACCACGACAGCTACTTGGAGGGTTGGTGAGCCTGGGGCCAAAACTGAACCAGATAGAACTACTGTTCCGCTGTTTCCATTCAGGAGCTTCGTCTCCTTGTATCCATCCAAATCCTTGTATCGAATTGATCCACATAACCGAGAGATTCCTTGAGGAACCCTAGCAGGGTCCTAACATCTGGTATCAGGAGCCAATTTCCACCCCACATCCTGCGTAATCTGTAATTTCCGAGAGAGGGTTGGTGGTGGATCCCCATCCGCTGCTGCAAATCCGATCGCCGGTTAGATCGGCGAGGAAGGGACTCCACGCTGGCACCACGACGCGCGACGGCGGCCGAGCGGCAAATCTCGGAGACCATGGCGACGGTCACTGAGCAAGCGCAAGCGACCAACGAGAAACTCGATTCGCTCATGTCGAAGTTCGAGGGCCTCTCGACTTGGATGACGACGGTGGAGCACGCCGTCAACGGACTCACGTCCACGGCGGTGACGCTCAAGCTTCACGCCGAGGATACGGCTGTGCGATTGGGCGCCATCGAGTCGCGTCCGCCCCAACAAACTCCTTCACCCGCGCCGCTCTCTACAGCGACGCTTATGGGTGCGGCGGTGCGACGACCCGAAGGGCACGTCATCGACAACTCGCCTCGGGGGCAAATCAACGAGATCCAAGGATCTCCACGATTACCCCCGGCTAACGGTACGATGATTCCGCTCAATTATCCTCGTGCCTATGGAGATGAAGATCATTTTGAGCGTCCTGTCCATCACTCACGATTTCAGTCCACGCCTAAAATGGATTTTCCTAAATTTGATGGCACATATCCGTCAATTTGGAGGGACAATTGTGAGATGTACTTTGAAATCTATGGGATCTCTGAGATGATGAAAGTAAAATTTGCCATTCTGAATTTTGTGGCAACGCTGCGCTGTGGGTGAAAACCCTTCAGGCTAAACAGCACATTGTGTTGTGGTCTGACCTGTTTATGGCAGTAGACGCTTATTGGGGCAAAAACAAACTGAACATGTTTATGCGCCAGATTCTTAGTCTTAAACAACTGGGGACGGTGGAGGTGTACACTGAAAAATTTAACACTCTTAAGCACCAGATTCTGATGCATGACCCGCACCAGAGTGAAGTGTTCTTTGTGGAGCGATATATTGCTGGTTTATCTGATGACTTACGTTCCTACGTCTTGTTGCAATTACCTAAGGATGTCGATACTGCTAGCCTTCTTGCTCAAATGCAGGAAACGGAGCAGGACAATATGAGACAACAGCATTCGTCTCGCTTGCAGTCGCGCTCAACTTATCATGCGCATCACCATTCTGACAAGGCCAAGCACGCCAATCATGGGGAGGAACCTAAGAAGATGGACAAGCCTCGTTGGGATGAAAAACTCGAGCAGCTACATGCTTATCGCAAGGCCAAGGGACTCTGCTTCACCTGCGGCGATAAGTGGAACAAGACGCACCAATGTGCTCCTCATGTTCCACTTCATGTACTCGAAGAGCTTTTGGATACTCTTCCTCCGGAGCAGGACAAAGGCGATGATATGGGTGACACTAGTTCTGACGACGAACTCATGGCAGTTGAACCCACAGCAAATGATTCTCCGACTCCACCTCGTCGTCGCACAATCCGGTTACATGCACATGTGGGATCTCATGAGGTGTTGATACTGGTAGATTCTGGCAGCGGCGCTTCATTTGTGGATGCTGCATTGGTTCACAGGATGCAGGCTCAAACTGCACCCTGCACACCGTCTCGCTTTGTGGTAGAAAATGGAGAAGTGATGACAGCTGATCAGCAAGTGCCAAACCTTTCGTGGTCTGTTCAAGGTGTCACATTCGTCCAAGACATGAAGATATTACCTCTTACATGCTATGACATTATTCTGGGAGGTGACTAGATGGAACAGCACAGTCCAATGTGGGTGCACTGGAGACAGGGGCGTATGAAGTTTGATTACCAAGGCAAAAGAGTTACACTGCAAGGTATCCAGGAAGAAGCTGCTGCTGCAACACCAATTACCCCTGCTGAGCTGCGAGGTCTCCTTAAAAAAGGGGCAATAGCTCATTGCACTCAAGTTATGCCAGTTCATCAAAAGGGTGTGATCTGCAGTATAACCCCTGCACCTCCAGACGACTTGTCACCTGAGTTCCAGAGCTTGGTTCAGGAATACAGTGATCTGTTTACTCCTGTAGTTACTTTACCACCTCGACGCACACATGACCATCAGATTCCACTGGTTCAGGGAGCTCAACCTATAAATGTGAGAGCTTATCGTTATGCTCCTCATCAGAAAGACGAGATTGAGCGACAAATCCACAAGATGCTGGCACAGGGAATCATCAGACACAGCTCGAGCTCTTTTGCTTCCCCTGTTCTGTTGGTAAGAAAGAAGGATGGTGAGTGGCGATTTTGCATAGATTACCGTCAGCTCAATGCTATCATAGTTAAACACAAGCTTCCTATGCCCGTGGTTGAGGAGTTATTAGATGAACTGGCTGGTGCTAAATGATTGGAACGATGTGGTCGGGTTTTAGAAGGTGATTAAGAAAGGTGCTCTAAATAGTTATTTAGAGCATCTCTTAAGGGGGGTTTCTAAATAGTCCCACCCTATATATATATGTATATATATATATCAAGCTACGAGCAAGGTTTGTTTGCTGGAAAACATGATGTAGATCCATTGTCTATTTGTCTGCATGGTTTCTCTCACGCATGATGTGAGATACTTTGCTGTAGCCAACCAGTTGAGCATTTTTTTTCTTGACTGTAACTTCGACGGGCGTTAGCCAGCCTGAACTTGTTATTTCCTTTTATGTAACCTGAGTTGGGAGAGCGCAATTACAAGACAGAGCAGGAGATTTTTTGTTTGTTTGTTTTTGTTTTGTTTTAATCTCACGATTCATAAGTACATCAATGCATGCCAAAAAAGGCCGCCACATGGATGACATGAGAGAGGGTTCAGTGTATTAATACACGGAGCAGTGTTAAAAATATATGATAGCAATATTTCATACCTTGGATCTCTTAAGGTCAGTTCATCTGCAGTATATAGATATAACAGCGACAGCTACAATTTCTTCCCACTGAAGAAAGACAAACAACGGTGTAATTTGCCGCCACACGCTTAGATCTCCAATATGAAGTGATGCTACAGTTTACCTACGAAAAGGAGCATATGTACCAAGTTAGTCACCGGGCATGATTCCCCCTGTTTTACATCGAGATGAACACATCAGACAGTATATTTATTTACTTATTATAATCCATCCAGTTTGATAAATAAAGAATACGACACAAGTCACAAGGCATGGAAGTTACCATCAAGTCCAAAACTGGAATGCTGCCAGAAGCTGGTTGATCTGGCAGTTCACAAGGACAGGTACAGCAAAGCCCTCCCGCCACATGGATGGCAAGAAAATTCAGTGTATTATTAATACACAGGGCAATGTGATTAACTTGATGACAGTTTTTCATCTGTTGGATCTATAAAGGTCAGTTCAGCTGCAGTACATAAATATGGCAGCCACAGGTAAGTTCGTTTTCACGGAAGAACATACAGAAAGAAGGCAGCAGATAAAAACGGCTTATTTTGCATCATCGACTTACGCCTGGCTAGGTTTGGATATATCTCTTTGTTGCATTAGAGGTCGATGTGATGGCTTAAAATTTCTCCAAATATCCTTTCAGATGTTTTTTTTATAGCTTAGGCAAGGATACAATAGCCTGTCAGTATGATTAAATAGGAGCAGTAAACAGCACCTGCCACCTGGACTGCTGTAACTCCAGTTGGCGACATGGAAGATCATGTTCCTCGTCGGTGACCGGTAGGATTGAGTACGCAACACTTCCCCAGTATGAATCATGATTGCCGATGAGCTGCCACACGCTTCGATCTCCATATGAAGTGATGCTTTGGTTGTCCAAGTAACCGACACACTTCAAAAGTATGCTAGACTGCCATAGTATACAAGACTGCACGATCAGTGTTAAGATCAGCAATCGGGTCGGGTTTGGTCGGGTTGACCTCTTCCAGACCCATGCCCGTTTAACAAATGGGCAAGCTTCTCTGCCCGCGACCCTGCCCATGGGTCAGATTTCATGCCCATGCCCATACCCGTCGGGTCACCCGACCCGTCGGGTCGCCCGTCGGGTTTGCATACAACAGCTTCTCATGTCAATTCTGGCACTCCAAAATGGCATATTTTATGTGACAAACTGCATCAGTACATCAATAAAATCATAATAAGTGTTGAAATGCATCACAACATCAGTACATCAATATCATCAAACTTGGTGTCGAGAATTACATCAAATATTCAAGTCATCAAGTGGCAGGCAAGCAGCCACACAAATAAGCCACACAACTGTGTGTCCACTGTCCAGCATTATAACAAACTAACAAGCTTATACAGGAGCAGATAAGAGGAGTAGAGAGCTCCCAGGAAGGCAACCATCAAACACGTCCAGGAAGGCGACCAGCTTGCTAGCAGCAGCAGGCCAGCAGCCACGCCCAGGAAGGCGACCAGCTTGTTAGCTAGCAGCCAGCGCCTAGCTCTCGCCCTTTCCTCGCTTCTTTAATCTTCAGTTAAGATCGATACATCTTCATCCTGAAAATTATAAGCAATATATGAGATGATTTATAAAAGCACACCATGTACTCTCTCCATTCTAAATTAGATGACTTTCCATCCGCATGTAGACAAATGGAAGTCATCTAATTTGGAACGGAGGGAGTATGAATTAATGAGTACAAATTAGAGTTACCATTGGTTCTTCTTCATCAGCAAGAACAGATTGAAACTCCGCAAAGAGTGTAGAATTGGGGACGACAGGGAGTCGGGGACGTCGGCATCGGGGTCCTTGGGGACGGCAGGGAGTCAGGGACGGCGGCGTCGAGGCTGGCTGTGAGTTGGGGACGACGACGTCGTGGACGTTGGGGAGGCAACGGAGCGGCGGCTCGGTGGAGCAACGGCGCGGCGGGTCAGCGCCGCCGTTTTGCTGCCGGGAAAGGGAGGGGAGCGGAGACCGGAGAGCACCGTGAGGCGTGAGCACTGAGCACTGAGCAGAGAGAGAGTAGGGGATAGGGATTGCGGCGGGGACGGGGAGAGACTGGGGAGGGACACGGTCACACCTAGGGTTAGTGGCTTAGTGCGGTGCGTGTTGGATTTGGACTGTTGGGCTGGGCTGGAAATTACATGGGCTCTGGTCATGTCTTATGTGAGATCCTGGCTCAGGGCTTAATAGGATTGATAGGATACTCATATCAACAAGTTGCAACTTCTTTTCCGGAAGCTCGTCTGGAAGGAACTCCGAGATTAAGCATGCTTGGCCCGGAGCACTCCAAGGATGGGTGACCGACCGGGAAGTCCTTCCCGGGTGCACACGAGTGAGGACAAAGTGCGCAGAAAACAGCAGTATTGATCTGTGGGGCCAGTCTAGAGATTCTAGAGAGCTGCCAGGGGTGACAGGCCCGGCCCGGGGGTGGGCCGGGGTGTTACATCTTACTATGAGACCCCACATGTCAGCTAATCGGGTTACCCATCGGGTCGCCCATGGGTTCACATGTCTGCTCATACCCTACCCATGACTAATCGGGTCGCCCACGGGTGAGACCCATGGGCGAACATAGCGACCCATACCCTGCCCATTAGGGTCGGGTGCCCATGGGCGGACATGCCCATAGGCGGAATTGCCGGCTTGAATCAGTGTCATAAAATACACAACTATGCAGAAATCATTTTATGCGTTAGATGGCAAGATTAAAGGTTTGGGTTCTAGACTTTTCCATAAGAAAGTACCTGCCGCACCATTACCAAGTTTATTACCAGCCATGACTATTTTACATCGAGGTGAACACAGCGAACATCTGATCCATTTAGTTGGAATCCAGCCTATCTACGAATAAGAAAAATCTACGAATAAGAAAAACAGCAGAAGGAATGAAAAGTTACCAACAAAATTGGAAGCTCCAAAATTATGCAAGATGCTGATTGAGCTGGGATTTTTAGGGCGGATGACACAAAGAAGAACATGCCAATTGCACGCGGTGCCCTTCTTTGAATGACCGATTCAAAGCCCAACCTGCAAACACAACATCAAAAAACAACATGCAGTGCAAGGACCAAGATAAACCCCGTAAAGCAACAAAAATGCTGCATTGGAATTGGTCGTCGATCGAGGTATGACTTTGTCATATGTTCAAACTGATGATGTACGATTTGTACTACTATATAAGTATTAACAGCATCAAAGTTTTTGCACAAAAGGAACAGCCACATGCCCTCTACTCCCATGCTCCATTGATAACACAAATTCACAATCTACCCAACTAGCTAGCGCCATGGTCGGGGAGTGGTCAGTTGGCCTTTTCAAATGCTTTGGAGATTTCGGCACCTATATGCAAAGCTAGATTTCCTTTTCTTCTAACACCTCTTATGCATGGGTTTGATGGTAAAATAATGCATGCAGAGAATTCGTCTATGTTTCATTCTAGTTCCTAATATTGCAGGTTGCTTAACTTTCTGGTGCCCCTGTGTTACCTTCGGTCGAATCGCTGAGATCGTGGACAAAGGCTCCACATGTAGGTGTATTCATTTAAAGTTGTGCTTGAATTAAAGCATAATAGCAACTGAACTTCTTGACTGACTATCCTTGTATTCAGCATGCTGCATAAATGGGACACTGTATGTTTGCCTCGCATCCATAGGCTGTAACTGCTTGTATTCTTGTACCAAACGCTCGGCGATGCGGTCGCAGTACAACTTGCAAGCATCGCCCTGCATGGACTGTTGCGTGCACTTCTGTTGCGAGAGCTGTGCTCTATGCCAAGAGTACAAGGAGCTGGAAAATCGCGGCTTCAACATGGCCAAAGGTCACTCGGCTTCTCACTGAGAAAATGCATAGTCAAGAAAGTTCATGTTCACAGAGTCAAACCATCAATACTAAATCATGTTCTACATATCATGGCATTTTGCAGGATGGGAAGGTGGCAACAAGATGGTGGGGTGTGTGCAAGGCATGAAAATGTTAGACATGTATAGTCTCTTTTCCTGTATATCCCCATTGTATAAGGGGTTACCTGCATATTGTACACATGTACATGTAATGGCCTTTGGCCCCAGTGAATAGTAGTTGCTCATTCTCTAACATGGTATCAGAGCATAGGTTAGCTCTCTCCCGCACGTAGCAACTCCGTGCTGCCCACCGTCTCCGGCCTGCCGCGTCGCCGCCGCCGTTGTCGTCTTCGACCTGCCGCGCTACCGTCGTTTTCGGCCTGCCGCCGTTGCCGCTCTGGCCGGCCGCCATCCACGGCCAGCCGCACTTCGGCCGCCGCCCTCTGGTCTTCCCACGTCGCCGCTGACCTCCGGCCTGCGTGCATCGGGCCGCCGCCGTGGCCACCATCGGCCTGCCTACGTCGCGGCTGCACTGCTCGGGCCTGCCGCCAGCCGTCCTGATTCGGCCCGCCGCCGGCCGCCGCCTTGTTCCGGCCTGCCGCCGGTCGTCGCCGGCCTTGCTCCAGGCCGGGCAGCCGGAGCTCTTTCCGGTCGCTGCCCTGCCGTCGCTCGTTCCAAATCGCGAGCTGTGAGATCGTGAGATCCAGATTCTCTCTCCTGCCTGTTGACTTTCAAAAAAAAAAAAACAGAGAGCCCGTCATGTCTCTTTCGGGCTATGTTGCTGTTCCTCGATGCTCTATCATCTTCGATGGTACCAACTACGCTGAGTTTGTGGGCTTTATGCGTATCCACATGCGCGGCCTTATGTTGTGGGGTGTTCTCTCCGGCGAGGTCCCGTGTCCGCTATGCCCCGTCGCTCCTGTGGCTCCTACTCCACCAGTGCCACCCGTTCTTGCTGCTGATGCTACTCAGGCTGATCGGGATGCCGCCAAGATTGAGGATGAGGCTGCACTTGAGGCTTATGACAAGCAGGTATCGGATTACTCTGAGTCCCTTTCTATTTACCGGGATGATTTGTCTGCTTACACTCAGTGGTGCAATGATGATGCCCGTGCTGCTGCTGTCCTCACTGCTAGTGTTCTGCCTCAGTTTGCTTCTGAGTTCATGGGATTAGGCACTGCTGCTATGTGGACTTAACTTTGTCAGCGCTATCAACCCTCTGGTGATGCTCTCTATCTGTTTGTGGTTCGTCAGGAGCATGATCTTCGGCAGGGTGACTCTACTGTTGATGAGTTCTACACACAGAGTTCTGTCATCTGGCGTCAGCTTGACTCTCTAAGGACTGTTGTTTGTGGTACTTGTCGCTGCTGTCAAACAGTGAGATCAGATCTGGAGTTTCAGCGTGTTCATGAGTTCTTGTCTTGTCTGCGTCCTGAGTTTGAGCCTCGGCGTGCCCACTTGCTTGCCCGTGGTCGACGTGTTCCCATCTCAGAGGTTCTTGCAGAGCTTCGTGCCGAGGAGACTCGACTCCGTTCTGCTGGACTGCTTGTGGTTCCCACTGTGCTTGCTGCCCGCGCTCCGGTGTCGTCTGCTCCACCGCTGCTACCCACTCCTTCACGGGGGGTGGGTGGACGACCCTCCGCAGGGGGGGTCAGCCTCGCTCTCACATGTTCTGCGACTACTGCAAGAAGCCGGGCCACCCAGAGTCCACCTGTTTCAAGAAGGAGCGTGACTTAGCTCGCTCCTCTACAGTGGGTCGTACGCCTTCACCGAGCTCGTTACTCACTGATCAGGACAATGTGCGGCTCAAGCGACTGCTGGCTTCCTCGGGCTCTTCGTCAGGCTCTTCCTCGACTGGCACCGTTGCCTCGCTGACTGCTTCCACTACTGCTGCTCCGTCACCGTCGCCTACACAGTCAGGTACATCTCCGTGGGTTCTGGATTCTGGAGCTTCCTTTCACATGTCTTCTGATTCTTCTGCTCTGTCTTCTGTTTGACCTCTTGATTATCCTGTCAATGTTCTCACTGCCGATGGCACACCTCTTCCTGTTGCTAGTCGTGGCACTCTTTCTACTCCGTCTTTCTCTGTTCCTAGTGTTTCTCATGTTCCTCGTCTTACTATGAATCTTTTCTCCGCTGCTCAACTTACTGATTCTGGTTGTCGTGTCATTCTTGATACCGACTCTTGCTCTGTTCAGGACCGTCGCACCCAGGCTCTAGTTGGAGCTGGCCCTCGGCGCCGTGATGCTCAGGCCTTTGGGAGGTTGACTGGCTTCGTGTTCCTTCTGCTGCCACCACACCCCAGTCCACATGCTCTTGCTGCCTCCTCTTCTGCGTCCTTCCAACAGTGGCATCATCGACTTGGTCATATATGTGGCTCTCGCTTGTCTTCATTAGTGCGTCAAGGTGTTTTAGGGTCTGTCTCTGGCGATGTTTCCTTACATTGTAATGGTTGTAGACTTGGCAAACAGACTCAGTTACCTTATCCTACTAGCGAGTCGGTATCCCAGCGTCCCTTTGACTTAGTTCATTCTGATGTATGGGGTCCTGCTCCCTTCGATTCGAAAGGGGGCCATCGCTACTATGTTTTATTCATTGATGATTTCTCTCGCTACACTTGGCTCTATGTTATGAAATCTCGCAGCGAGGTTCTCCCTATATACAAGCGATTTGCTGCCATGGTTCACACCTAGTTTTCCATGCCCATTCGTGTTTTTCGTGCTGACTCGGCTGGTGAGTACATCTCCCAGATGTTGCGTGGTTTTCTTGCCGAGCAGGGTACCCTTGCCCAGTTTTCTTGTCCTGGTGCCCACGCTCAGAATGGCGTTGCTGAGCGCAAGCATCTTCACCTCCTTGAGACGGCTCGTGCCATGATGATCGCTGCCTCTCTTCCTCCCCACTTTTGGGCTGAGGCTGTCTCTGCATGCACCTATCTCATCAACATCCAGCCTTCCGCAGCCTTGAAGGGTGGTATCCCTATGGAGCGTCTCTCTGGTTGTTCTCCAGACTACTCCGCTCTTCGTATGTTTGGGTGTGTGTGCTATGTCCTTCTTGCTCCACGAGAACGCACTAAACTGACTGCTCAGTCAGTCGAGTGTGTTTTTCTTGGATACAGCGATGAGCACAAGGGTTACCGGTGTTGGGATCCTGTTGGTCGCCAGCTGCGTATTTCGCGCGATGTGACTTTTGATGAGTCTCGTTCATACTACCCGCGTCCTAGCTCCTCCTTTTCAGCTGACGATATCTCCTTCCTCATCCTTCCTGACACCTCTCCTTCTGTGCCACATGTTCCTCCACCTCCACCTCCACCCTCAGAGAGTCCTCCGTTCCAGATACACCACCGGTGCCACCCTCCTCCCCTCCTCCTTCGTCCCCTACTGCTCCGGTGCGTCCTCCTCTTTCTCCCTTTCCTCTCCACTATACTCGTCGCTCTCATACCGTCGATGATCATTCGACGTGCCTTCCTCTTCCGGCGCGCCTCCTTCCCCGTCTACACCGGTTCATCACCTTCGTGCTCGGCCTTCGTTAAGGCCTCCTCACCGCTACTCTCCTTCCCAGTACGGTCTTTCTGCTATCGCTGAGCCTACTTCCTATCGGGATGCCATGGCTCAGCCTGAATGGCAACTTGCGATGGCTGAGGAGATTGCTGCGCTTGAGCGCACCGGTACGTGGGATCTGGTTTCCCCTCCTCCGGAGTTCGTCCCATCACGTGCAAGTGGGTCTACAAGGTTAAGACTCGCTCTGATGGTTATCTCGAGCGTTACAAAGCTCGTCTTGTGGCTCGTGGTTTTCAGCAGGAGCAGGGACGCGATTATGATGAGACATTCGCTCCTGTGGCTCACATGACCACTGTCCGTACCCTTCTCGCTGTGGCTTCTGTCCGTCATTGGTCTGTGTCTCAGCTTGATGTTCAGAATTCTCAACGGCGAGTTGCGTGAGGAGGTTTACATGCAGCCACCACCGGGCTACTCTGTTCCTGATGGTATGGTCTGCCGTCTTCGGCGCTCCCTCTATGGCCTTAAGCAAGCCCCTCGCGCCTGGTTTGAGCGTTTCGCTTCTGTGGTGACTGCTGCTGGTTTCGTGCCTAGCGACCATGACCCAGCGTTGTTTGTCCACACTTCACCTCGTGGTCGGACGCTGCTCCTCTTATATGTCGATGACATGATCATTACTGGCGACGACTCTGAGTATATTGCCTTTGTTAAGGCCCGTCTCCGTGAGCAGTTCCTGATGTCTGATCTTGGTCCACTACGCTATTTTCTCGGGATTGAGGTTTCTTCGACCTCTGATGGCTTTTTCATCTCCCAAGAAAAATATATTCAGGATCTTCTTGCTCGTGCCGCTCTTGTGATGAGCGCACTGCTGAGACTCCTATGGAGCTCAATGTTCAGCTTCGTGCTACTGATGGTGATCCACTCACAGACCCCACACGCTATCGCCATCTTGTTGAGAGTTTTGTCTATCTAGCCGTCACTCGTCCAGATATATCACATCCTGTCCACATTCTTAGTCAGTTCGTTTCAGCTCCCAGCTCTGTCCACTATAGTCACCTCCTCCGTGTTCTACGATATCTTCGTGGCACGATCTCTCGCCGCCTTTTCTTTCCTCGCTCCAGCTCTCTCCAGCTCCAGGCCTACTCTGATGCTACGTGGGCCAGTGATCCTTCAGATCGCCGCTCGCTGTCTGCCTATTGTGTTTTTCTTGGAGATTCTCTCATTGCCTGGAAGACGAAGAAATAGACCGCAGTTTCCCGCTCGAGTGCTGAGGCTGAGTTGCGAGCGATGGCTATGTTGACGGCGTAGGTGACCTGGTTACGATGGTTACTAGAGGACTTTGGTGTTTCTGCTTCTTCACCGACTCCCCTATTGTCAGACAGTACAGGTGCTATCAGTATTGCTCGTGACCCGGTGAAGCATGAGCTGACCAAGCACATTGGTGTGGATACCTCCTTTCTGCGTGCTGCTGTGCAGGATCAGGTTCTCGCTCTTCAGTATGTGCCCTCTGAGTTACAGTTGGCGGACTTCTTCACCAAGGCACAAACTAGAGCGCAGCATGGTTTCTTTCTCTCCAAACTCAGTGTTGTTGATCCACCATGAGTTTGAGGGGGGGTGTTAGACATGTATAGTCTCTTTTCCTGTATATCCCCATTGTATAAGGGGTTACCTGCATATTGTACACATGTACATGTAATGGCCTTTGGCCCCAGTGAATAGTAGTTGCTCATTCTCTAACAGAAAGCACCAGGAAAGCAAGGGATGTTCTTCTAGAACATGCATGCATGGCTCCAGAATTTTACTGGTTGTGATGATTCGAAGTTTCGAGCTGTCTCTTTTATGGAGTCCTGCTGACTTAGATTTGCAATGTTTACCATGTCAACCAAAAGGAAAATAAAGCAGGCTTATAATCCTTGAGGCGTTTGATCCTTAAGTTGCTAACTTTATTTATATTAATCCTTATGTTTGGCTCCAACATTGCAACATAAGTGGGCAACATATATTATGTGAGCTGCAACTTGAAAAGCTTGTAAGTTGGGTTGTAGGCTAGTGTCTGTGACAGGAAGGTACCACTAAATTAGCAATGTTACGACTCAGTAGTTACTACTCATGGGCAAACTGACATGACGAAATTACTTACTTCAGAAAGGTGTATTATCACCACAGTATAATTTAAACTACATGCTAAAGATTTTGTGTTAAACTAACTAGACAAATAATCATGAATTTATATTAAAAAACTGCCATCATAGAACCTCAGAACTAAAATGGTCCAAAAATGCATGCAAGAGATAGCTAAAAAATAACAAAACACTATAATCGAGAGCAACTAGCTAGCACCTAACCTGCCCTTTAGGTCCAATCTATGCTATCTAGATAGATGGACGTTACATGCAGCAAATCATGAGATGTTCTTTAAGCTTTTGACAAACATAACACGATATCAATCTTCAAAAAAAAAAAAAAAAAAAAACGATCTGTGCACCACGGGAGAAGACAATTCAGTTGTAAATAGAACCTAATCAAAATCATACTTCACTGCAGAATTTGTCCTTTTGTCTATGAAATTTGGATTCAGAAATTTGGTGACATAATAACAGGTTCATGACTTGCAGACATGGTATCTGGTTTTACTGGACTTGTGCATCTAAAGGTTTTGGTGGACATTTGGTGGAGCACAGATGGCACAGCCAGATAATGTTCTCCCCGAACAACACAAAACCAAAGGCAAACGCCGAAAAGAAGCACCAAAGCGGATTATTAAGAAATTCGATGACAATGATGAAGTTTGGGGCTTTTATCAAGGACAGAGCTCCATCAAGTAACTTTCCAGAGCAGTACAGTCTATCCAACTTGAATTCACATCGAAATCATCACCAGCTCCTGAATTGCATAAGTTACACTTATTTGTTAGCTACTCCCTCCTGAATTGCATCGAGTACATGGCTACATGCCATTTTCTCCGTCACCAGCGCACTTATTGCCGCCTCTGAGCACGCCATCGCTTCACGTAGAAAAAGGGAGGGCAGCATGCCTGCAAACGAGCCGCGACGCAAATGCCGTGCCACCAGTCTGCGCGCGAGCCCGGAGGCTTGGCTATCATCGCACGCAGCGTGGCCTGCAGAATCGCAGGGCTGCCAGGATGCTGGAAGCAGCCCCAGTTTGCACCACACATTTCCCGTAACTTGGTCTAGGCGCGTAGCCTCTCTGCCCGTTCAGGACCTACCCGGATTGCAAATCTTTTCTCCTTTTCTCATAGTACCGCCGGAGCGGATAACCAGGCCGGCGACTGGATTCTAGTAATTCACCTGGTTTCATCTAAAGATAAGATCAGTATCGCCACGAGCCACCCCCAATTGACCCCGAAATGTCTAATTGAGATCCGGACGTAAAAATCACCGCGCATCCCAAAATGTTCGGACTAAACTAATTTCTGTGTGACAACCCCCGAGACGGCCGTTAAACTTGAGGCCTTTTCGGGGTGCCGGACACTGCCTTCTCATCATAGACTCATAACGAACAGAGGTGGATAATAAGGCTGTGTCGGCTGCTGCTCCGCTCGCGTAATGGCGAAGTGTTTTGACGGGCGATGAAGTGACGAGACGCAATGTGTATGCTGCATGTGGCACATTTACGCCCGTGCCTACACAACGCGGCCATCCTTCCTGGCTTTCCAAGCGACGCTAGTGCGGTCATTTTGATTTCGACGCGAGATGTGCTCACCTAACAGGCGCTTCCCACCCAACGTGTTTCCGCCTTGAGCGACTAAGCTATTAAACACCCAATTATGCCGACATCTCATCACAACCCCTGCTCTCTTGAGCCCACTACACTTATAGGATTATATCCTACTAATCAAGCAACCAATGTAGTAATAAAATTAAAGGATTCCTATCCTACAAATATCGAATTTATTTGTATCAAAGGAGTCCTAAGTGAATGGAAATCTAATAGTGTAGCTCATGTAAAGTTTCATTAATGAAGTCGGGAACCATTTGATAGAATAAATTTAGAATGCCAAACTTTGACTTCATGTTAGTACTTCTTCTACTCTATCTGTTCGAAATTACCATGTGTTCTGTGTTTGGCCAAAGTCAAACATTGTAGAATTTGGCTAAGCATATAAGGAAAAAATTAATTATGATTAAATCTTTAGAGTATATTTTCATATTACACACATTTTTTTATTATTGATTATAGATGTTTATATTTTTCTCTATATGTTTTTGACTAAACATAGAACGCAAGATAATAGCTTCTTTGGATTGTAGGATTTTCATAGTAATTTTAGAGGGTTTGAATCCTTTGGAATTTTTCCTATGGAAACCCTTTGGATCATAGCCAACAATTTAGTTCTCCTTTGATTCATAGGATGCGAAAGAATGTAGGTATAGGAAACCCATAGGATTGGAATGACATATCTAGTTAAATCTTACGAGAAAATACTTTTTATTTGATGGCAAAGGAAGAAATTGTAAGAAAGGATTGCCGTGAATGGTAGAATTCCTATGAGATATACTACAAAGATTCATATGAGAAAAAATTCTATACAAAGTAATCTTTTGAATCAAACAGACTAACTAGGAACAATTCTTATAGGATAAATCATCCAAAAATCATATGAAGTTATTTAGATCAAAGGAGCCCTATATGGAATCCATTTTTATGGCCCCAATATCGTAGATTCTTAACATGAGTTCAAACTTTATTTATTTTTCTATGCAAAGTCCAATGCAGTTTCACTTTATCTCTCTCTACTCTATCTCACAAATCTTTCAAAATTCATGTTCTCAATTCATGTGCACCGTCCAAAGGTAAATGTTGCAAAATTTCTATGTTTCAGAATCATGTGGGAATCCACTCTTCATGCTCAAATCCTACACTTCAAAGCCCTAATTTGAGTTGTATCAAGTTTGGCTCCGGGCCTCTTTGGATTGAAGGATTTTTTTTTTTTTGTGGAATCCAATCCATAGGATTCTTTCCTAAGGAATGCCTTCGGATAAAAGGAATGGCACCTTCAAAATCCCTGTGTATTGCATTCCTACATCTCAGTCCTATAGAAATTTCAACATCCACTCTAAAGCTCTTTTTTACCCTCATTCGCATAGGAATCGAGACACTTTTCATGTGTGCTTCCATCCAAATGACAATCCATACAGTTTTCCTCTATTTTGTAATTCTCTGTTTTATATGTGAAATCCTGTCAAATTCCTCTTTTTTCTTCTAATTCCTGTGTTTTATAATTCTATGATCCAAAGATGCCCTCCCTGAGTATAAACTGTCCCAAGTGTCCCCTCACACTTTTGTGTTGCTGACGTACTGTAGTCAACGAAGAACTGGAGTTACTCGGACAGCAGTCCTCCACCTAGGACCAAACAACAATGGCTACGAGCCCTAGCTGCCAAGTAATCCATCCCACGACCCTCAGTTCAAGGTGGCCACAGCCTTTTATTACCGGTCTTTCTCTCTGCACTCACTGCCCTGTCAATCTATCTAGGCATGTGCTCGATCGGGGGGCACCCTGCGCACACGCAAACACGCTCCAATACAAAAGCTTACACCATCTCGACATGACTGCTGATTGACGCCTGATTTTTGATGGATAGATAGATAGACGGATGGATGAATCCTTCTGACATGCACCAATTGGACACGCCCTCCTCCTGATCATCACATCTTTTCATCTCCTGTCCTGAATCATCGGGTCCTATTTTCTTCTTCCTTGAATCCCATGCACGCCTATCTCTCCGCCTCTTCCGTCTCGCCATTATAACCGGCAACCCCTATGCTGCAGAAGCAGCTGTCGATTTGTTCAAAGCAAGCCTCTGCCTCGCCGTTTGTCGCCACCGCCGGTGGGTGAGAGGATACGGCGGTCATCGTCGTCGGCGGCGGCTCTGCATCCTAACCTCGATATGCATCGTCACCCTGGACCTTTCCACGTCTTCAGGCAACACACGCACCCGAGTAGTACACCACTACAGTCGCAGAGAAAGCGATTGCTAGTGTCTGCTAGCGTGGTTATACTATTCCCGGTCTCTTGCGGCTTGTCCATTTGCTCTCTTGTGCAGTTGTGCTGCGAGCTCCTCTGTCTTCTCCTCTGTCCCGGCTCGTCGAGCTCGCTAACCATTGTCGCCTCTGTCAGCAGGGCGGAGGAGGGGCGTGGCGGTGGTGGCACCGCTGGATTCCACTGCATCGGAGATGACGCCGCGCAGCAGTTCCCTCCCGAGCTCCTCCACCACCACCACCGCAGTACGTGACGCCACTGCTGGCTCTAGCATTCCAAGAACTATTCACTCTGTCTGTCCACTTGGATCCTTGCGTGCGTCACTCTGATGCGTTCTCTGTGGTTTGGTTCGTCATGTGAAGGCCCCAACCCCAGCTCCAAGTCCTCCAGCAACGTCACCGTCGCCACCTTCGCCAGCGCGCTGCAGCAGCAGCAGCAGCGTGGAGTAGCGGCGGCGTTCGGCATGTCGGCTGCGGCGCCGGGGATGGCGGAGCCCGGCCGGTTCTGCCTGCCGACGGGCGCGGCGCCGCAGCTGGAGAACTGGGGCGACTCTGTCTCAGTCATCGTCGTCACCAGCCCGCTCACCGCCGAGACCTCCACGGACCTCGACGACAGCGGCGACATGCGCCGCCACGCCTCCATGGTGCTCTGCTCCGCGCCAGTGCCTGGTTTCTTGGTCTTGCTTAACGTGCCACACTCATCTTCTAATGCTGTCGTTGTGTTATCAGGGATGTGGCGGCGGCGGCATGAGCGGCGACGGGCAGCGGAGGGCAGGGTGTGTGGATTCCTCTGAGAAAACAGGGGACCAAAAGGTATCACATGTATGAACTGCAAACGGGATGAAATCTGATCTTGTGTCGTAGCAAATGTGGCTGCATTTCGCACATATGTATGATCACTGACAAGTGCGAGTACGGTCTTGCTGTGATTGCAGATGGCACGGAGGCTTGCGCAGAACCGCGAGGCGGCCCGGAAGAGCCGGATCAAGAAGAAGGTGATCATTCTGCATTTCTCTGTTCTATTTTGGGTCCAAAATGGGCTGACAGCAAACCGTGGATTTGGTTGCACGACAATTTTTTTGAATTTTTGACAAATTAGACCACTTGACACAATCAAATGCCAAAAAGGACCACTTCCGAATAGAATTGACAAAAAATACCGTGGCGGCATATTAGCCAAACGACACGTAGCAGAGGCCGCCACGGTCGACGGCGGCGTCCGATGCCGGCATTGACGGACGAATGACACATGATTGCAGGCAAGGCCGCCGTGGGCGACGGCGGCATCCCTTGTATGCATGCATGTCCAGCTCAACAGTAAAATGCTAGCAGCACAAATGGTAGCAGGATTCGATGGACAGAGCTAAAATCGGCAGCTCACATGCATGCGTGCATGGCTAAGACCAATGATTTTGTTTGGATCACATGCATACGTACTATGGGCCAAGGGACGCCGCCGCTGTCCACGGCGGCCTCCGCCTGACGACGTCTTCCATACAACATGCCGCCGCCGTCAGTGGCGGCCTCGAAGAATGCCGCCGTCAGTCGTGGCGGCCTCTGCCACGTGTCGTTTGGCAAACATGCCGCCACGGTATTTCTGTCAATATAACTCGGAGGTGGTCTTTTTTTACATTTCGTTGGGTCAAGTGGTCTCATCCGTCAAAAAATCAATTTTTTTTAGGATTGATAATAGCACTTGCGGCATTGCAACCAAAGAAGTGGCACATGCTTGGTTATTTGCATAGTTTTTGACTTGTCAAGGAAAGTGGCGCGGTGCATCTATGCCAGTGAAGCCATCTGCTCTATGGTTCATAAGCATTGTTTATGTGTGAAGTTGTGGTGATCACTTCGTCAGGCTGCTGTTCAATTTGTATGTCAGTGTGGCTTGGCAATTATATTCGTCAAGTAGCATGGTCAATGTGGGGATCTCCAAGGCTCCAACTCCATTATTAATTTTAAATTTCCTGGAGCCATCGTATCTCCATTTTTTCGCGAGAATAGTTTTCTGTTCACCGTGTATTTGTAACATAAACCTCATAAATTTGGGCTGTTAACATTGTGCTCAGTTTGCTGCAATCTCTTTTCGTGGTTTTGTATTCAGGAAAGGATCATGCCAGATTTTAAGCATTTTGTTTTCCTTTCCCATTTTGCAGGCTTACCTTCAGCAGCTGGAGAGTAGCCGATCCAAGCTGGCCCACCTGGAGCAAGAGCTTCAGAGAGCAAGGCAGCAGGTAAACCCTTCAAACTTCAGTATGCAATTCAAACACCGGTTCTTTGGAGCAGAAATATGGATCGAATAGCTGATGATCACACATCGGATGTTTGATTCAGGGAATGTTCATCGCGGGTGGAGGAGCCGGTGATCACTCAAGCGGAGGTAACGACATTTTTGGAGCTCAGCTTTTAATTTTATCATGGCATCTATGCATCAACACCATAATTAGTTCGAAAACATTGATGCCGCACGGACTGTGCAGAGGCAGTTCACTTGTTGTTTGAGACTCCCTGTTCCAACTTCAGTCCAATATTACATTGTCGATTTCAAAGTAGTATCTAGAGTGTGAGTTTCAAATTTTTCGGCAAGCAATGTTGCACGGATCAGTAGTTTTGTTGGTGCTGAAAAAGAGCATATGTTCCGTGTTTCGTAGGTGCATTGGCATTCGATCTGGAGTACGCGCGATGGCTCGACGAGCACCAGCGCCACATCAACAACCTCAGGGTGGTCGTGGTCGCAAACATGAATGACGACGAATTGCGCATCCTCGTCGAATCCGTGATGTTGCACTACGACGACCTCTTCAGGATCAAGAGCTTCGCGACCAAGTCCGACGTGTTCCACGTCTTGTCAGGCATGTGGATGAGCCCCGCCGAGCGCTTCTTCATGTGGCTTGGAGGGTTCCGGTCATCGGAAATCCTCAAGGTAACGCTGGCCAATAGAACTGCAAGTTGTATCATGGATGATGGATCACTCAAGAACCTCTATTCTTTCTGAAGTCACCATTTTCCTGAGTCTTGGGATGATATTTTCCCGAGTTGTAGTAAGTCGGCATTGCCTGATGACACTTGCAAATATATGTGCAGGTGCTGGCGAGCCAGCTCGAGCCGCTGACGGACCAGCAGCTGATGGGCATCTGCAGCCTGCAGCAGTCGTCACAGCAGGCGGAGGACGCCCTGTCACAGGGGATGGAGGCCCTGCAGCAGGCACTGGCCGAGACCCTGGCCGCCGCGGCTGGTGTCGGGCCGCTAGCCCCCGGCGCCGACAACGTGAGCAACTACATGGGCCAGATGGCCGTCGCCATGGGGAAGCTCGGCACGCTCGAGAACTTCCTCCGGCAGGGCGACCTTCTGAGGCAGCAGACGCTGCAGCAGCTGCACCGGATCCTGACGACGAGGCAGGCGGCGCGCGCTCTGCTCGTCATCAGCGACTACTTCTCGCGGCTCCGGGCGCTGAGCTCGCTCTGGCTGGCGCGGCCCAGGGACTGACTAATTAGCACGGCCACGCGTTAAACCCTAGCTCATTAGCAGAAGAGAAGGATCGTAGGAATCCCAAGGAGATTTCGAATTAGTGCCGATGAACTCCTGCATTCAACCTGAGAGCTAGCCACGATGAAACAATCATCGGCTGCAATGTAGCATGGCACAGCTTATATTAGCTGCTGCCATGTACGGAGTAGGAGTGTACAACTATTAGTAGTAGTGTAACCGTAACAAGTGCAGCTGCATTAACTTAATCCCTGATACGGCCGGAGTCCTAAAGGTGAAAAAAGTGGTTGTAACCTCGAGTCAACTCTGACGGTGTCCGGTAAACAGGGAATCGTATGCTTTTCGGACCCGAGTTTCTTTATTAACTGGATCAACTTTGTTCTTCTATTATACAATACGGAAACTTCCCACCCTGCTTATCAGGTTATGTCAAGAAAATAACTCGAGCCACCTTAGCGAACTTCCATTTTAGGCTCGTAGTCAAATTTGAAAAAAAATTAATCTATTTTTTTCAAATCTAATTACTTAAATGACTGAACATTTTCTAAATCTTAACATTTTTCGAATTTGAAAATTTATGTATTATGCAAATTGTTTAACTTAAACTTTTTCAAAAGTGAACAATTTAAAATCCTAAAATATGAAAAAAAAATGTACAAAAAAGTAAAGAAAGAAAGCAAAAATACCAAATGAAAACACAGAAAAGAAAAAGGGAAAGGAAGACTCACCGAATGGGTCAGCCCATTCACTACGGGAAACCGTCAAAACGCCGACGGCGGTCGCCGTCGGCGTAGACACGATCGCCGTTGGTGTAGTATTACGCCGACGGCCGCCGTCGGCGTAATGGCGTCGGCGTAGGACGCTGTCGGCGTATGTAAATAGCCGTCGGCGTATCCGCCGCCGTCGGCGAAGACGTAGTGGGACCCACAAAACGGCCGTCGAACGTCTCCGTCTGCTCCACCTATACGCCGACGGCAGTGCCGTCGGCCTATGCTGCCACGTGTGCTGCTCTGGTGCTTCTGGGGAGGAGCCTGACGCCGACGGCATTGCCGTCGGCGTAGGGATGACCATATGGTCATCCAGCGTCGACGTGGCGCAAGCCTGTGCGTCCACATAGCACATACGCCGACGGCAATGCCGTCGGCGTATGTTAGGCCATATTTTCAGTTTCTGAAACTTTCTGCTGCTGGTTTCTGGCGCATTTCAAATACAATTAAAATTGCACAAATTATAAAACATCACAGAAACATCAAATAAACATCACATACTAATCCAAATGATACAAACATGATTCAAATTCATCCAAACTCAAAAATGACATAAACATAGTTCGAATTCACACACGCTACACCCGAACACATCCTACACCTCCCGAGAGCCCGAGGTATCCATTTCTGACAGCGTGAGAATAGGCGACCGACCGCGTGGGCCAGTCGAACCACACAAGGAATCCGGCGAGGCACGGGACGGTGTGGTCTCACGCGACGAACTAGGCGAGGCACCACCAGTGCCATGCTCCACGAGCGCGCGCGTCGAAGTCGGCGAGGCGGAAGCACGACCAAAGGGTGCAGTCCTCGAGTATTCCGATCCCTACATGTTTTGAGTCCAAGTTAGCAACTTGGAAAGCACAGCATGGCGGTAACAACTTGTTTGGCAAATAACTTACCGGAGTCGCTGGCTTGTATGTGCGAGCGACCGACTCCCTCGTTGGGCCGACGGGCATGATCCCCGGCCTAGGTGGACGCGTAGGCAGCTGCGACCGCTCTCCAGTGGCATGAAACTTCTCGTCAGCCTACAAGATAGTTTAGATGTCAGGAGTTGTAGAAAAAGAAGGTTCAAACTGAGGAAATGGGACTTGTCATATTTTGCAAATATAAAAGTTGAAACTTACAGCATCCCTCAACTCTGCCCACTCCTCATACTCCTGGCTCTTCTGTACCCACAACTGATACTCTCTCTCATAGCTCGCGTAAGCGGCATCGAAGGCCGCCTCGAAATCAGCCTACAGTTTTAAAAGGGAACGCATCTCGTCAACTTAGCCACTTAGCTAGGAACGAATGTCGGAAAGAGAATGAAATTGAGAAAAACTTACATCGGGGCGAGCTCGGGAAGGCCGACGAGGCAGGACGGGAGGGTCGTCGGCGGTGAGGGTAGCCTTGACACGCGAGAGGCCCAACTCAGGAGTACGCGTGAGTACCGCACTAAGCATGAGAGGACGGCCATGCTCCCAACCGTTCCCGGCAAGGACCACCGCTCTCTCGTCGATGTCATGCTCAAGAGGGTTGTCCACCTCCGGATTTATACCCTTGAACGTCTCGACGTATGCCTTTAGCCCCTCCTTGGCAGTGCCGAAGTAATCGGGCAGCGAGGGCTGAGGCTCAGAAAAATTGGGCTTCTTCATCTTCATCCTCTCCCATGCTTGCATGTCCGAAAGAGGCTCCCCGAGATCGGCCTCCTGCAATGCCAAAGAAGTGTCATGCGTATCAAGTAGGAACATGAGGGGAAATAAATGAAGATTGTTTCATGTATATATATACCAGCTTTGCCTTGAAGCGATCATGGTTGCGGGCACCCGCACGATGTGTCCCCCCGCTCCCGCGGTTTAACTTGTTTCGCTCGCTCAAGGCCTTGAACTCGTTGTCCTCCCCAGCCCACCTAGACACCAACGCCCTCCACGCGTCATCCTTGCCATAGGCCCATTGGGGCTTAAACTGAAAAAACAATACTCATGAGAAGAACGGATAATGCAATTGCAACTTAGCAGCAACATGTAATCTCATTAACAATGTACTTACCGCCATGTAGTCATCTACGGACACCTCAGGTGGGTTCTCCACAATCTCATGCTTCACCGCCGTCTTGCCTAACGTCTCAGTACTGAAATGATTGATCATGGTATGCTTTGCATTGTAGAACTGCTGTCGTGTCAACTTCATACAAGCCCCCTGCAAAGTCTTGTCCGCATCGCCCCGCTGCTCAGGAAGTACCCTATAGAACTTCTGTAATCATGCAAAAAAAAATTGTGAGAGCATGGTGGGAACATCAAGTATTAACGAAATTCGAAAAGTTCAACTTACCCAAAACTTGTTGATCACGGCGTCAGAACATTTCCCGCCGGTCGCGTAATTGGCGGCCTGATAGTCTACCCAACGGGTGGCTAGCTTCCTCGCGCCGTTGGGGACGGTACTGTACAAGCCCGGCCAAAACTTCCTAATCAAAGCTCCAACAAGGGTGTTTGGCACACGGCTTCCCGCAGGATGTATCCAGTTGCTGCACAATAATTAAACATTAGTACATGTCATACTGTCCTGACAACAATGAAGTTACCATGTTCAAAATTAGTATATATAGTCACTTACTCTTTCCCATTAGGCGTAATGAGGATCTTCTCCTCCTCGGTAGCAGGTTCCTTGTCCTCATCAGGGACCTGGGATTCCCCTCGAATCTTTGGCGGCTTCCGCCGCCCGGAGGGCCCCGCCTCCAAGTCCGTGGAGGGGCCCGCCCCCACGTCCGTGGAGGGGCCCGTCTCCTCCGAACCCTCGTCGACAGAAGCAGAGGGTATGTCCGAAGACACGTCGCCCCCACCTCGCCCTCGTCCTCCCTCACCTCGCCCTCGCCCTCGTCCTACACCTCGTCCTCGTCCTGCACCTCGTCCCCTCGGAGGAAGTGGAGCATCGGCACCTCCCCCTCCTCCAGCATCTCCACCCTCACCTGCATTGAGAAAGGGTGAACAATTAAGCATAAAGACATGATTCAATTAAGAATTGCATCACCTCTACTCTCACCACTGTCAGACAGGTAACGCGGGTTCGGTGTTCTTGCTCTTCCACTTTTAGTAAATTTTAATTTCTTCAGCAAGGAGGCCGATGATTCCTTGCCTTGGCTCATCTTGGTCAATCACCTGCATTGAGAAAGGGTAAACTTTTAAGCATGTTGAAAAATGTAGTTAACACTAACAGTAACCCTAAACGGCAACAAGAAAAGGAGGGGACAGCCAAGTAACACTTCACAAAATCAACCCATATGTCCTCAACTAGTGTGCTTGCTAACTGCTATGTTTTGATAACTACAAAATGACTAACTGCAAACTAAAATGCATGTAGCTTTTGATAACTACATTGCTACACTAGTGTGCTTGCTAACTGCTATGTTTTGATAACTACAAAATGACTAACTGCAAACCTACTTTGCCTGTTCATGTACACATTTTCGCAAACACCTTGCGTGCGGTTTCGGTAGGGGAGGGAGGAGGCAGAGAGGGGAAGCACACCTTCGCGCAGGGGAGGGAGGGAGGTCGAGGGCGGTGCAGGGAGGGAGGGTAGGTGAAGCCGGCGCCGAGGTCGTCCGCAGCGTCGAGGACGGCCGGTCCGTGGGCACGGGCACGGCGAGGCGACCACGGGCACGGGCACGGCGAGGCGACCACGGGCACGGGCACGGCGAGGCGACCACGGGCACGGCGAGGCGACCACGGGCTGGGACGGCCGGCAGCGGCGGAGGAGGATTTGGGGTTGGGACGGCGGCGGCGCGATGTCGATTTGGGATTTTGGGCGCGGGATGTCGATTTGGGTAAGTGAAGCCGCGTACGCGCGGTGGACGGGTAAGTGAAGCCACGCAGGCCTACGCCGACGGCAAAGCCGTCGGCGTATGGTTTTTTTTTTCACAAATAAGCCAAGGAGAAAGATGAACAACATTTGATGAAACAACACAGTACTCAACATAGGTATCAACATACGTGGTTCAGAAAATACAAAAACAACTTCAGAAGGAAACAAAACGCCAGGAGAAAGATGAACAACATTTGATGAAACAACAGAAGAAAATGCAAGAAGAAGCACTGAGAGAACAGAAAAGACGTCCTGCCGCTGATTGCCCAAAGATGCCCAAAACACAAGATAAAATACATTGCGACTAAACGCATAAATGAACAAATCATACGGTTTCACCCAGCTACAATCCCACCGTGGCTGCGATATCACATGCAGGGTGGGACGTAGCTGGGTAAATCCGGATAATTTGTGTGGAATGTCTAAATATAGCTGAAACAAGACACACGGTTTGAGCGCCACTTCGATCCAAGCAGCGGTAAGACGTCTCTGATGATCTACAACCGTCCGGCAAGACGTCTATGATGATCTGCAACCGTTTGGTACGGTCGCAGGTCATCACAGACGTCTTGCCGCTGGTTGCCCAAAGATGTCTATCCGAGTGAGCTGGAATGTTTTGTGTGAGTGAGTAACCTGTCTGAGGAGTGGCCTATTTATAGGCGTCGTGTGTTTCTTTCTGGCGCTGCTGACCCGTTGGATCTGGTAGAAGCACACGGATCGTGTGTTTCCTTCCAGTGCTTGTGAGCCGTTGGATCAGCGGTGTGTTTCTTTCGAGCGCTCGTGAGCCCTTGGATCAGGCAGAAGCACACGGATCGTGTGTTTCCTTCCAGTGCTTGTGAGCCGTTGGATCAGCGGTGTGTTTCTTTCGAGCGCTCGTGAGCCCTTGGATCAGGCAGAAGCACACGGATCGTGTGCTTCCTTCCAGTGCTTGTGAGCTGTTGGATCAGCGGTGTGTTTCTTTCGAGCGCTTGTGAGCCCTTGGATCAGGCAGAAGCACACGGATCGTCTGTTTCCTTCCAGTGCTTGTGAGCCGTTGGATCAGCGGTGTGTTTCTTTCGAGCGCTCGTGAGCCCTTGGATCAGGCAGAAGCACACGGATCGTGTGCTTCCTTCCAGTGCTTGTGAGCCGTTGGATCAGCGGTGTGTTTCTTTCGAGCGCTCGTGAGCCCTTGGATCAGGCAGAAGCACACGGATCGTGTGTTTCCTTCCAGTGCTTGTGAGCCGTTGGATCAGCGGTGTGTTTCTTTCGAGCGCTCGTGAGCCCTTGGATCAGGCAGAAGCACACGGATCGTGTGCTTCCTTCCTGTGCTTGTGAGCCGTTGGATCAGCGGTGTGTTTCTTTCGAGCGCTTGTGAGCCCTTGGATCAGGCAGAAGCACACGGATCGTGTGTTTCCTAACATAACACAACCAAGCAAAAAAGTCCACTGGGCTACCCCGTTTCGAAGACTTCAGAAAATACAAAAACATCTTCAGAAGGAAACAAAACGCCAGGAGAAAGATGAACAACATTTGATGAAACAACAGAAGAAAATGCAAGAAGAGGCACTGAGAGAACAGAAAAGACGTCCTGCAGCTGATTGCCCAAAGATGCCCAAAACACAAGATAAAATACATTGCGACTAAACGCATAAATGAACAAATCATACGGTTTCACCCAGCTACAATCCCACCGTGGCTGCGATATCACATGCAGGGTGGGACGTAGCTGGGTAAATCCGGATAATTTGTGTGGAATGTCTAAATATAGCTGAAACAAGACACACGGTTTGAGCGCCACTTCGATCCAAGCAGCGGTAAGACGTCTCTGATGATCTACAACCGTCCGGCAAGACGTCTATGATGATCTGCAACCGTTTGGTACGGTCGCAGGTCATCACAGACGTCTTGCCGCTGGTTGCCCAAAGATGTCTCTCCGAGTGAGCTGGAATGTTTTGTGTGAGTGAGTAACCTGTCTGAGGAGTGGCCTATTTATAGGCGTCGTGTGTTTCTTTCTGGCGCTGCTGACCCGTTGGATCTGGTAGAAGCACACGGATCGTGTGTTTCCTTCCAGTGCTTGTGAGCCGTTGGATCAGTGGTGTGTTTCTTCCGAGCGCTCGTGAGCCCTTGGATCAGGCAGAAGCACACGGATCGTGTGTTTCCTCCAGTGCTTCTGAGCCGTTGGATCAGCGGTGTGTTTCTTTCGAGCGCTCGTGAGCCCTTGGATCAGGCAGAAGCACACGGATCGTGTGATTCCTTCCAGTGCTTGTGAGCCGTTGAATCAGCGGTGTGTTTCTTTCGAGCGCTCGTGAGCCCTTGGATCAGGCAGAAGCACACGGATCGTGTGCTTCCTTCCAGTGCTTGTGAGCCGTTGGATCAGCGGTGTGTTTCTTTCGAGCGCTCGTGAGCCCTTGGATCAGGTAGAAGCACACGGATCGTGTGTTTCCTTCCAGTGCTTGTGAGCCGTTGGATCAGCGGTGTGTTTCTTTCGAGCGCTCGTGAGCCCTTGGATCAGGCAGAAGCACACGGATCGTGTGTTTCCTTCCAGTGCTTGTGAGCCGTTGGATCAGCGGTGTGTTTCTTTCGAGCGCTCGTGAGCCCTTGGATCAGGCAGAAGCACACGGATCGTGTGCTTCCTTCCAGTGCTTGTGAGCCGTTGGATCAGCGGTGTGTTTCTTTCGAGCGCTTGTGAGCCCTTGGATCAGGCAGAAGCACACGGATCGTGTGTTTCCTAACATAACACAACCAAGCAAAAAAGTCCACTGGGCTACCCCGTTTCGACGCACGTCTATGGGGGTAGACGGAAACGTTAGGGTTTTTGTGTTAGGTTAGTCCATTGGGGCTTGTCACGTTACCATGGAACATAAGAAAACTAAACTAGACTTTATTTGTGTTAGGTTAGTCCATTGGGGCTTGTGAAACCAACTTTTATCAAAATTAATCGAAACGGAGTAGTAGCAACTAAGATAGAACAAACTTGGGTACATAGAACAATGACAACAAACTTGGGTACATAGACGAATGACAACAAACTTGCACTAGTAGGAATGTGCTTATAGCCACCAGTCTACATCTTTATTTAATCCATAATACATCACGAATAATGTAACTAACTTTTGCCGGGTCCTAAGCCGCGAGGTGCTGAGCGGCCGGCGGCTTGCACCCAAAGATAAGGAACCATCACTGTGGCAATACTCACATGAGGAGTATCCCTATGAAGTGTATACCACATATTGTCATGCACCGCTTGCGTATCCAACCTAACCAGGTAGCGACGGACGTGCTCGTCCTCCTCTCTGATACGGCGACGCACCTCCACCTCGGGGGCCGGCGGCCTCTGCACCGAGGCTAGCCCACGCGACGGCCACCAAACAAGATCCGGGTCGACGACGTCACCCGGATTCCTCACCAAACTACGCGTCCCGGAAGACACCTCCCAGTGCCAGCCCGGCGGAGCCCAGTCCCGGACACTGCCCGTGTCCAACAAATGGCCGGTGGTCATCATCGATTCCCGCCGAGATCTGAAAAAATGAGTGGGGAATTTGATCAAACAACTAAGGTGCGTGCAACCTAGGTACGTAGGGGAGGGAGAGGGCAGCACCTTGGCATGGCGGATGGCACACGCGGTGGTGACGCCATGGGAGAGTGATGAGGGATCAGATATCAGTTTAGATGTGCTATGCCAATGGAGGCCATGACTACATATATATATAGTGAGAAATGGGCTTCTGAGCTGTAGTATGCCCAATCAGGAAGAAGCACACGGATCGTGTGTTTCCTTCGTGTGCTTCTGAGCCGTTGGGTCAGCGGTGTGTTTCTTTCGAGCGCTGGTGAGCCGTTGGATCAGGAAGAAGCACACGGATCGTGTGTTTCCTTCGTGTGTTTCTTTCGAGCGCCTGTTTCCCGCCAATTCTCCCTTTCGGGCGAACCGGATGGAATCGTGTGTCGATTTGGGGTAGACTTTGGTTTCTCATGTTCCTATGGCCTAACATAACACAACCAAGCAAAAAAGTCCACTGGGCTACCCCCTTTCGACGCACGTCTATGGGGGTAGACGGAAAAGTTAGGGTTTTTCCAGCGGATTCAGGGTTTCACCGAAGCGGGGCCCCGGAGCGTCGGAACCACACCCAAACCTAGCTTGTGACATACCATATGTATAAAAGTGTGTTGTGTGTTGTAAATGTGCAAGAATCTACTCCTAGGTGTGACCGACATCACCGGCTTCACTTTCTCTCTAGTGAGTTTCTGCACTTAGAGGAGAAAACTCCCCTTTCGGGCGAACCGGATGGAATCGTGTGTCGATTTGGGGTAGACTTTCGTTTCTCATGTTCCTATGGCCTAAAATAACACAACCAAACAAAAAAGTCCACTGGGCTACCCCCTTTCGACGCACGTCTATGGGGGTAGACGGAAACGTTAGGGTTTTTTCCAGCGGATTCAGGGTTTCACCGAAGCGGGGCCCCGGAGCGTCGGAACCACACCCAAACCTAGCTTGTGACATACCATATGTATAAAAGTGTGTTGTGTGTTGTAAATGTGCAAGAATCTACTCCTAGGTGTGACCGACATCACCGGCTTCACTTTCTCTCTAGTGAGTTTCTGCACTTTGAGGTGAAAACTCCCCTTTCGGGCGAACCGGATGGAATCGTGTGTCGATTTGGGGGTAGACTTTGGTTTCTCATGTTCCTATGGCCTAACATAACACAACCAAGCAAAAAAGTCCACTGGGCTACCCCTTTCGACGCACGTCTATGGGGGTAGACGGAAACGTTAGGGTTTTTTCCAGCGGATTCAGGGTTTCACCGAAGCGGGGCCCCGGAGAGTCGGAACCACACCCAAAACTAGCTTGTGACATACCATATGTATAAAAGTGTGTTGTGTGTTGTAAATGTGCAAGAATCTACTCCTAGGTGTGACCGACATCACCGGTTTCACTTTCTCTCTAGTGAGTTTCTGCACTTAGAGGTGAAAACTCCCCTTTCGGGGAACCGGATGGAATCGTGTGTCGATTTGGGGTAGACTTTGGTTTCTCATGTTCCTATGGCCTAACATAACACAACCAAGCAAAAAAGTCCACTGGGCTACCCCTTTCGACGCACGTCTATGGGGGTAGACGGAAACGTTAGGGTTTTTCAGCGGATTCAGGGTTTCACCGAAGCGGGGCCCCGGAGCGTCGGAACCACACCCAAACCTAGCTTGTGACATACCATATGTATAAAATTGTGTTGTGTGTTGTAAATGTGCAAGAATCTATTCCTAGGTGTGACCGACATCACCGGCTTCACTTTCTCTCTAGTGAGTTTCTGCACTTAGAGGTGAAAACTCCCCTTTCGGGCGAACCGGATGGAATCGTGCGTCGATTTGGGGTAGACTTTGGTTTCTCATGTTCCTATGGCCTAACATAACACAACCAAGCAAAAAAGTCCACTGGGCTACCCCTTTCGACGCACGTCTATGGGGGTAGACGGAAACGTTAGGATTTTTCCAGCGGATTCAGGGTTTCACCGAAGCGGGGCCCCGGAGCGTCGGAACCCTACCCAAACCTAGGTTGTGACATACCATATGTATAAAAGTGTGTTGTGTGTTGTAAATGTGAAAGAATCTACTCCTAGGTGTGACCGACATCACCGGCATCACTTTCTCTCTAGATAGGCAGGAAAAGTTTTTATTTGTTTTACATGTATATGTTGTAGGGTTGGGTTCCGGAAACTCAAACCGTTATTTTACGGGGGTGGGATACTGAAATTGGGAGGGCAATTATAGGTCCAATATATATATAAATTACAACTACATTAAATATTATATAGAGAAATAAAGAAATGAATATTATATACGAAAATAAATATAAAAAAACTACTAAACGCCGACGGCAGCCGTCGGTGTTTTTATCGCGTATACGCCGACGGCAGTACCGTCGGCGTATCAACGACGCTGGACGGTTCGCGTTATGCCGCACTTTGTACGCCGACGGGATTTAGAACGCCGACGGCAGCCGTCGGGGACGTAATTCTACGCCGACGGCGCTTCGTACGCCGACGGCCTGTTCGTCGTCTGCCCAAGCCCGTGCTGTACGCCGACGGCCCCGACATTTGGCCGTCGGCGTTTTGACGGTTTCCCGTAGTGATTATCGGTGTTGTGCAAACAGCGCTAGCGCGAAGTGCCGTCAATAAAAGATATATAGGATTTATTTTTTTTGAAACTTAAAAAAAGACTGATCAAATCGTTTTGTCCCTGCCAGGCACCACCAGACAGGGACGTTCCTCTAGCCTCTAATTCGTTCGGACGAATTCCCCATCGTTCTTGTTCAAAAAAAAAATCCTCATTGTTCACATTTGGAGCGTGCATCTAGCCTCTTCTCGACAAGCAGCAGGACAGGCTGACGTACGGAGAAGATTGAAGGCGCCAGTAAGCAAGGTGTGGCATGGTTCATCCCGTCACCTTCTATGCGGGAAGTTGTTTCGATGTTGAGATTATCTAAAATTTGATCCAGGAATGTCATAGAAGATGTTGGATTTTCCTTATTCAGAGAAGAGGTTCCCCATGTATATCTGGTTTCATATATTACATAAATTTAGGATAATACAAAATATTAAGTTTAGACGATTTTGATTTTGGCATCAAATTTGTTTTATCCTTTAGAGCTCGTCCGACCACAAATTTCTTCCGTCGTCCACCACTGTGGTGTGAAAGGACGATGACCAACTGATATCATTTTAAAAAAGGACCAATCAAGGTGCATAAGATGATTCTGTTTATGGACTTTTTATGTTCCATGTTATGTGTGTGTCGAATATTATGTACGAGTTGAGTTAGGTTTGGACTTGGAGTTGTATTAGTGTTCGAGTCGAACTCTTGTAACCTGGGTCTCCCATATAATGAGGGGAGAACCACACGTGTAACCCATGACGACTTGATAGCAACAAGCACGCAGGGGGAGCTGGCGGCTTGTGCCGGCGCCTAGGGCGGCCAGGGTTGCAGTATCAATGGGGAGGTGCGCCCGTAGTCATGCCCGCAGATGTAGGCGAGTTCGCCGAACTGCGTTAACAAATCTCGGTGTCGTCGTGCTGCGATTGCTTGGTTCTCAGGAAATCAATTATGCGACTGCGACGATAACAATTGGTATCAGAGCAAAGTTGAAGGCCATGGAATTTGATCTAGAGAAGGAGTTGGCGGAACACGATCGTTGATGCGGGAGGTGTTCATGTCGTCGTGCATCGCCAGATCGGAATCGCGATTGGCAACGGCGAATCGGGCGAACCAATTGATAAGCATCAATCCACATCGAAGCAATCGGGAGAGCACGACAGGCTGATCAGATGAGGGTCCTCGACGTGATCGATCGCACGTCAGTCGACAAGATTTTTGGAAACAAGGCAAAAGGTTTGCCTTTTATATTGATATAGAAGGAGCAAAGACAAAGGTTTGGCCTAGACCAAAAATAAAAAGGTACACAGCAAAACCGGCAGCACCGGATGCCCAAAAAACAAAACGAACTACTCGCAAATCTCCGCCAGCTTCTTGGCGCCTGCCAGCATCCACTTGCTACCTTCCCCTTTGATGCGCTGGAAAAGAACAGAGGACATAGTGAACTTGTTGTTGAAGACCCTCGCATTACGCTCCTTCCAGAGTTCCCACGTGATGAGGATGATTGCCGTCTTAAGCCCCTCGCGAGATTGGGATGGAATGTCAGCGAGATCTCTCCAGTACTCGAACATAGTAGGCTTAGGGACCCCAAGGCTGAGCATGAGCGTAGGGCATTTGAGCCAAGAGGATGCGTCGGCCCAAATCTTCTTGGAGTATCGACATTCAAACAGCATATGCCTTCCTGTCTCCGGCTGTATCCTGCAGAGTTGACAGACAGGCTGGTGAGGCCAACCCCTGATGGCGAGGCGATCCGATGTCCACAGACGGTTCTGAACAGCAAGCCAAGCAAAGAATGAGCACTTTGGAGGTGCCCAGGTGTTGATACATGTAAAATGCATACATGAACTTTGCACTTTAATTGCTTATATTCCAATCATATTTGCATCATATAAGGTTATATCAATGTTTTATAATGATTTTTGGGAATATTCATTTATTTCCTATTTTTATGGAATTAACCCTGCACAGGCAGAAAACCCCGTTTTCTTGTTTTAATATTTCAGGGACCCAAACGTCGTCATAAAATTCTGAAAAAATACAGAGGTCATTATTTTGGAAGGAAGAAGACACAGGAGTGAAGGAATCAAGCAAACGGAGCCCGCAAGGCAAAACGGGGGTGGCCCACGCGGCCAGGTACAGTGCCAGCGTGGGACTACCCCGTTTGGCCCTCGTGGCTCCGTTGCCATCGATCTTTCGTCCACCGACTCCGTCTTGACCTAAAAACGCCTATAAAAAAGGTCCCCTGGCGTTTCGCGAAAGGAGGCGGCGGAGAAACACAAAACCACGAAACAGGAGACAGAAGGCTGCCGCCGGAGAAGATCGGAGGGGGGAAACGCCGCCGGAATCGCCTCCGGAGGGCTCCACCCCCCTCCGGTGTGTTCATCATCAACATCTTCATCGCCGTTGCTGCCTCCCATGATGAGGAGGGAGTAGTTCTTCATCGGGGCTGAGGGCTCTACCGGTAGCTATGTGGTTCATCTCTCTCTCCCATGATGTGATCTTTATGTGATCATGAGCTTTGTAATCTAATTGAATTCATGGATGTTTCTCCTTCGTTGTTTGTGCTACTCAAGTGGTTTTATTAATGTAATTTCCGGAGTCACCTTTGTCCCATGGTGTGAAGTTGACAGTGTGCGCACCGTGTGTGACTCTTAGGCTAAAGGTTACAGAAATACTTACCATGAGTTATTCTTTGTGTTGGATGTCACTATAAAATTGTGGTGTTTGTTTATTACTATTTTGGGGCACTCATAGTGACCTTGGGGTTCCCTAGATGTGGAAGACAGACTTTAAGGTGTGCTTTTGTAGCCCTACACGATGGTCTTGGTGTTCTATGATATTGTGGTGTTTGTTCACTCAGACTTTAAGGTGTGCTCTTGTAGCCCTACGCAGTAGATTGATATTTCTATCCAACGGGAGAATAGTTCAGAGTAGCAAAGTGAAGAGGAAATATCTATGTATTCAATTGTTGGGAGTGTCCACTAGTGAAAGTATGATCCCTAGGCCTTATTTCCAAGCATCTTAGAAAACCTTTGTCTTGTCCTCTTGCATTGAAGAGGATTGGGACACTTCCACATTCTTGCCTTGTTACATCAAGATTCCATCCATTAAATCAACCATCTTGTTCTCTAAACTTGTTTAGTGCATAATCAACTAAAACTTGTGACACTTTAGTTGTAGGGAATAGATAACTTTTCCTTCTTGCTCCTGCGGATCGATACCTTACTTCCACATTGAGAGGTGCTACAGTGATCCCTTGCTCTTGGGGGTTATCAAGTACTTTTCTGACGCCGTTGTCGGGGAGCGTAGCGCTTAAGTTTCTATTCTTGTGTGCACTAGACTAAGCTTGGGGAAGTTTCTTTAACTTCTTTTATATCTTGCAACCATCTAAGATTGGGGAGGTTCCTTTAAACTTGTCTGGGTGTAAGTTCTTCATTACTTTTGCTATGGGTTTTCTGTTTGATTATACAGCTGAGGAACTTGCAACATTTACACTTGAGGAACTTGAAATATTACAAGAAGCTGATGATTTCTTTTCTCGAGCAGATGCTATTAAATGTAAAAAGTTAACTCTTGCTGCCATGGAAAGAACTAATATTTTGCAGAAAGAAGAGGACAAAAACCTAAGCTTGGGGATGCCCATGCAATCTCAAGAAGATGCTGAAAAAAGAACAACTGGAGAATGAAGAGTTGGATCTCCCAACTTCACCATCAACATATGATAGTAACACTCACACTCAAAAACCGTTTGCTAGTAAACTTATTGATAATAATGAGGCGTGTTGCTTAAATGTGCTATATGATAATGCCTTAGGTGATGATTATAATCATTGTGATATTTTCAGTCCACCTACTATTGAGGATAAAATTTATGTTGATTATAATATGCCTCCTAGATATGATGATTGTAATGATGGATGTGCTAGTTTTACTCCCACTATTACTAATGAAATTGATTATGCTTGTGTGGAGAGTAATAGTACTGTTATGCTTATGGATCATGATAATAATGCTTTATGTGATAGCTATATTGTTGATTTTATTCATGATGCCGCTGAAAATTATTTTGAGAGAGGAAAGTATGGTTATAGAAATCTTCACGTTACTAAATTTATCCTCTTTATGATGAAGGTTTTGGCATTTCTCTTGATTTCCTTTTATTTGTTGGATACTTTAAAACCTACTGGTCCTTATGAGAGAGGGAGACACGGTTTCATATATCTCAATAATATTAAGTCTCCTCTCTTTTTGTTGAAAATTTTGAAGTTGCACTTGCTTTGTCTTCCTATGCTAGTCACTTTGTGCTTTATTGATTTATTTTCTTACAAGATCCCAATGCATAGGAAGTGGGTTAGACTTAAATGTGTTTGATATTTGCTTCTTGATGCTCTTTTATATTCAACTCTTATTCCTATGGGAGCATCATTAAAACTATGAAGCCTAGCTATATGGCTATAAAGAAAGCGCTTTGCGGGAGGCAACCCGGTTATTTTTATGTGTGATTTTATTTGTGTCCTCTTGCTGTATCAAGAGAATTTGTTTATAGTTTAGGTTCTGGAATTTTCAATAAAGTGCCAAGTTTTACCCATTTTGGTCTTGAAAAGTTGCTTATTGAGTTCGGAGATTTTATTTCTGCACGAGTCAGTGCACGGTATGATTTTTAATTCTTATTCTGTAACTCCGAATGAGCTCATATTTGAACTGTAGTTACAACTTTTCATCCTCTGTATGCATGAATTTTTTCGGAATTTTTCGAGAAAGTTTGGTAGGGTAGAAAAATACGTTTTGCTGCTGCTGTTTTTCAGGACAGATTCTGTTCCATTTTGTTTGATGCATGCTTTGAGTTTTTAAGTTGAATCTTTTTGATCCAATTGAGTTTATGAGTAGGCATACAACATTATACACTTTCTGTACATCTTATATGAATTTTTGTTCAAGGATTATATGCAGCAAGAAACATATTTATTTATCACTATTAATGCACCCCACAGAAAAGAAATGAGAGAAACGGTGTTTTGAAGTTTTTTCACAGGGATTGGAGGAGATGCTCCAAGAGCTATCAAAGGATGGTGAAGACCATAAGCTTGGGGATGTGAAGACAACCCCGCTGGACCTACACACTCTCGGTTTGCACACGTCCAACTTCTTTTTTTAGATCGAAACACTTTATCGCATAAACTTGGAGCGTCGTTTTTTGTTTTGTTTGAGTCTTGAGAGACCACCACACTATCATTTATATATGAGAGAGCTACTGGAAATATGGGTTGAAATATGTTGGATGCTTTTATAAGATTGGGAAAAGAGATGTTTGAGTTGATTTTTAATGATACATATAGTTGCATGATTCATGAGCTTGTTTATAAGTAGTAGTTTGCAAATTCTTTTTGAAGAGCTATCACTTATTCATGTTTTGGTGCTGATTCTTATTTTACTTGGTTTAACATGGATTAGTTAGTTCTATGGACACTCATGCATGCATCTAGATGGTCAACTTTCTCCCTCTTGCTAGTCCAAAAACTCCAACAAGCAAAAACTTGTTTCCAACACCTTCAACCAAAATTATTCCAGTGAGTCCACCATATCTACCTATTGGCTTTATGCTATTCCGAGTATGTTTAACATGATGTTTGTGTTATCTTACCTCTGAATGAAAATGTTTATGTTATTGATTGCCATGGAAAAAGTTGGTTATATAGCTCTCACGAACTTGATGCACAATGTACTTTTATTGCATAAATAAAACATGACCCATTGTGATTAAGAATATGATGTTAGTGGCTTGATAAATGTTTTGGGTTGGAAGTTATCTCATATGTGCTGTCACATGGCAAGGTTTCAACATGCTCTTCATTTCATTTAGTTGATATCATGTGCTTTTGTCTATGGATGCTTATCATGTTGAAATGAATGTGGAGATGGAGTGAGTTTAAATGAGTTTGTATAAATGGTTAGAGAGATCCCTGGGCCGCTAATCTAAGCCATGCATCATTCATGGTGGAAATTTACTTACATACTATGGTGAACCTTCTGTGATGCACCTTGCAATAAAAAGCTATTTCTATGGTAAATAAAAAGGGTGTTGAGATTGTTCATTTTGTTTGTTTGTCTTGTCATTTTGAGATGGGCTTGTTCCATATCTTGGGACAAGAGGTACCCCAGTTGACGCTATTGATGATACTATTATGCTTACAATCTTATATTTACTAATTGGAGGCACCAATGGAGGCACCACGTTAATCCTGGAGGTTAGAAAATTTTGACCGTCTGATTTACCCATAATAAATCTGAAGCCGTTGGATTAAAGTCGTCCGTCAAACGCACAACGTACCTCCTCTCGCGCGTATGTTCCACTGCATAAGTTCGAATCCCAGACAATACATCGTCATTAATTCGTCACATTAATCCTGAGAGAAACGCTGTAGAAAAAAAAATGATCCTAGCCTTCAGATCTAATCTCAACGAACGATGACAGACGTGATTTTTCACCTATCGTGTCTGCAAAGGAAACATGCCTCTAAAATAAAATCTCAACGGCTGAAGACAGGCGGACTTTGCACATACCGTTTGTACATAGGAAAACAATCCTCCGCAATACAAATTTAAACGACATGCATACCTAGCGTACAGATATGTTGCATCGTTCACGGCGATCAAGATGTGATTTGCACTCTCATGCATCGTCAGCAATACAGACTCAAAGATGCCTGCAGATATATACTCTAATACACAACGGACTCACCAAACCCTGTCTTCGATTGTTGATCACGAGCGTGCCGAGGACTCACCAAAACGTGTCTTCGATTGTTGATCGCGAGCGTGCCGACGGCAGCTGCACGTGCCGACTTGCCAACATCCCGTCGTCTGAAGCACCAGGTTAGCGATCATCCTCTCATATCGACTGCACTCACCCCAGGTTTGGATGCAAAGCGCTAAAAAAATTGTCCAGTTGTTGTTGTTCATCTTCTTTAGTGATCACGATCGTGCCATTATTTGTTTTCTTGAGGTGATCATGTTCGTGCCGGCGGCAGCTGCAAGGGCCGACTTGCCACCCGTCGGTCTCATGCATCCCGTCAGAGGCGGAATAAGCGTACTCAAGCAAGTATGCCTAATTATCTGTTTGATGTTTCAGTTCAATGGTGAAATCTGCAATGACATGCAAAACCTTGCGTGAGATTCAAACAACCAGTAGAGAAAAGGAAATTACAATCAAGGCAAGAGTAGCAAGACTATGGAATTCAGTATTGATTAGTAGTGGTGAAATAGTTAGTCTTGATATGATCCTTATTGATCAGGAGGTATAAGGGTTCTCTCATCGCAATGTCATCTTTGCTTGACTTATTTCGAATGATTTATTTCAATGTCCATGCTAATTACAAGTACACCAGGGGACCATGATGCATGGAGTTATTAGCAAAGCCTACACTGAGAAGTTCAGACCATATATTGAGGAAGGCAATGTGTACACGATTACAAACGTGAGAGTCATGCAAGCAGGATCTAAATTTCGACCAGTAGAAAATGACAAAATAATCAACTTCACCCCCACAACCAATATAGAGGAGATCCAAGATAAAGAAGACATCCCAAAGCATGGATTCAACTTTTCAAGCATAGCGGTGCTTTCTAGAAGAGTAGGTGTTGACATTTATCTCTCAGGTATGATATTACAATTTTTAAGAAACAAGTGTTCTATTTTGCGGGATATGCCATCTAAATTCATGTTTTAACAGATGTTATAGGAGTCGCAGCACACATCGGACCAACTGAAGAAAGTAAAACATCTTTTGGGATCTCCAAAATCCGTGATATTATTCTTATGGTCGAGTATGTGAAAAATAATATTTTAGATAATATATATATCCAATGCAGAAGTCATGTCTTCTTAATTATTTTACTTTTTTTAACAGAGATCAAGAAGTCAAAGTTAGATTATGGGGTGCGAAATCAGAACTAATTGATGCCAAGTCAACAGGCGATGTCATTATAGTTACATCGACAACAGTCAGGAAATATGGCAGTATGCATTCTTTCAACATAAAATCACTCATTTTACAGTCTCACTGCTTGGTTATACATCGAAAAATATTTATCATTTAAACCAACGTGTAGGATATTCTCTATCCTCAAATAGTGCAACTCAAGTGTATATAAATTTACCTATTCCTGAGACTATGGATATACAGAACAGGTAACGAAATTCCAATACATAGATTTCCATTAAACATTCTATATATATATATATATATATATATATATATCAATAATTTCTAACCATCAGGATTATTTTTTGTACCGAAACAGCATTTGTTCCCAGGGAAACACTATCAGAGAATATGTTAGTGAAGAAGGACATTTAAAAGGGACACTGGAAGAGCAGATGAGCTATAACAGGAAAACTTTACAAGAGTTAAATGATATTCTATTTGACTCATCAAATAAGGTTTGTAATCAAGTTATAATAATGAAATATATTTTCATTAATTCGACAATGCACATATATTTATGATATAAATCTACAGGGAAGAATATTTACTGTGGAGGCAGTAATTGATGAAGTTAATACAAGATATAGCTGGTACTACATATCATGTAGCGAAGAAAATTGCAAGAAGCAACTTGAAAAGAGAACTGATCACTACTATTGCAGCAAATGTGATAAGAAAGCTGAAGCCAGAGCACGGTAAAAGAGTTCAACATATACCATCTTATATAATTTAGGAGGATTTTTAAAATTATTTCCTTACTTAATATGCAGATATAAGATCAAGCTTGAAATCAGTGATCCAACTGCATGTGCATCTTGCGTTCTTTTTGAGAAAGAAGCTCAACAATTAATCAATGAGTCTGCAGAAAACATGGTTGCGTCAATTTCTGATGAAAGTAATGAGCTTCCAAGACAAATCCAAGAGATTTGTGGGAAGACGATAATTTTTCAGTTTAGGTTGACCGACTATAATTTCACAAGTTGTAGAGCAGATTACACAGTCTCAAAAATATTTCTACTAGACGACAACAATTCAGATTTGAACATTATGAATGGTGAAAAGGTATAGTATTTACTGATTTTTGTTCCATTCTATTATTTTCCTCACATCTATTATGTTGTACATCTATAGAGCAGAGATGGCACAAAATATATACAATAAACACAACAATTCTGACATAATCTCCTCAATTTTTTTGTAGAATAAACCCAAAAAAATATCAAAAAATGTTCTCATAGATAGTGAGCCAGAGGAGAGTCAAGTGGATGAGGATGGATGCGTGAGTAGTAAACCAGGAAAGAAGCAGACAAAACTGGGTCGTCTTAAAGACAATGAAGATTCTGACAAGCACAGAAGAAGAAAAACAACAAAAAGACATATTCCCTCTGAGGTTGACGATGAGGATTCGACACTTCAAACTCCAAAATACAGTGAGGTATTTCAGGAAGTTAGATGCATTGTCTCATTTAAAAAATTATGTTTAAGACTAAAGTTGTTATCCTTTGTAGAGAAAATTGAAGAAAACGTTAAATCGTGTTATCATAAAAAAGGAGCCAAAAGAAGATATCGAAGAGGTAGATATACCCGAGGACAGCACTAACGCTGTAGAAGCATCCATTGTGAGACGCCGGAGTCAAAGAATACAAAGGAATCAGACACATGTAGTTCATCTTGAAGACGATGAAGACACTGAAGAACAATTGAACAAACGTAATTACGGCAAAAGGAGAAAGCATGTATGATGTCTTAAGGATGAATAGCCTACCAGACCTTGGCAGGGAGTGAAGACAATTGGGGTCAACCATAGATCGCTATTTAGTGTAGGACAAGAATAGTACTTTATTTTGTTACCATAACTGTTTCACTTGGGAAGAATTATTTCTTACATGGATCATGTATAATATTTATGTTAAACGAAATAAGCATTATCAATATAACCGAGTCTCAAACCAATTCATCGTTGTCCTCAGGAAGTATAGCTATGCTGAATAAGAAAAGTGCCACCGTCAGGTCTAGCGGCCCATGGTCGGAATAGATGGCTTGCTATGGCAAAACTTTAGTCAGGGTTTGCCGTTGTTGAAGTCAATGACAGGCGTGACGCTGGTGTTTATTCCATTGCACAATCAGACAGTGTGAGGAGCATGAATCGAGCTAGGATCAGCGACAAAGGTCTATCGATAAAGATCTGAACTTGAGATTAAAGTAACAACTTAACAAAAGTAATAGAAGAATGGAAAAAATAATGCACTTTTTTTTGCGAAACAAAAAAAAATGTATTGTCATAAAAAAACTAATCAATTTTATCAAAAAGTAAGTAGCGATAAGAAGAGACCGATCAAGTAACTCTGCGCCACAAGAAAATATTGGTCCAGTATCCGCTTTCATCATCTCAAAAGAGAAGTTCTGGATGTCCACGTGGGACAAGTTACCTGTTGGACAGGATAGGAGACGTGGGTACATGAATTTATCATACACGGGTCATCTATAATAATTTATACAGTCCGCAATAAACAAGTTTTGAAGAGTCCAACTCCAACACGTTTGATTGCCATCATATAAGGCTAGCCGCCGGCCATGCATACGTTTTTACACGTTAATACTCCAGATCTACCGAGAAGGCCAGGAGAAACTACAAACGAAGAGCTGCTATCATCAAGTCTTCCGAAGACCAGGAGAAATAACAAACGAAGAGGTACTACCATCGTTTTTGCATACTAATTCATGTTTGTCTCATGCTGTTGTTTCTATAATGATGAACTTCCGTTATGTTACTGAAATAAAAATTAGGTGCAAAGAAGACACAAGAAGTCTATGCCGCTGCAAAGGGATCGATCCAAAAATCAAAAACCATCAGCAGTAGCCTCGGCCTCCATGTCGAAGAATCACGTGCCTCTGCAACAAAAGGGGGGGAAAACCGACCAAAGGTAAAAATAGATAATGGTGGCCGAGGCTATGCAAATATTACTGTGCAACATATAATTCGTATAAAATCTATTTAGATCTTATCTTTAGAAAAAAGTTCTAATAATACATACAGCATGACTTATTTCACTACTGCGGCTAATGCCTGTAACAAATGCAGGGGTATCATCTTTGGGGGAAAAGAAACATTAGCTGACAAAAGAAAGGTAGAAACTTCAATAAAACACTTCCATCCTTTTATTACAAAATCATGCATCCTTCAATATATTTACCTAATTCTACACAATAGATTTTCTCAAATTCTCAGCAAGTTCCAGCAAATAGTGAAATAGTGGAAGGAAAAAATAACAGGTATACTATCAAGCAATCAATTTTCTTTTACACACATCTGTATTGAAACTAGACATTGGAAATTAGGAACCAGTTAGATAAACTGGAAAATAATCTAAGAAATCTTAATGCAGACAACCTCGGGTGAAGCAAAGTCAACATCCAAAAAGAAAATATAGCAGAAACAAGGGTAACCAGTCAGATATCCATGTCCAACAAGACGATGTACATCATCAGAGTGAAAGGTATGTGCTTGCATTCAATAGTAGTCATATAGATGTACCGTATATATATATAACTGATTATTAAAAAATATACTACAGGCTAATGTCAGGCATATATACATCCAGTAAGGACGAAACTGACAAAACAAGTACAGAGGTAATCATATACTTATGAACCTCTTCTAATTTATTTAAGTGTGCTATGCAGACCAAAGTTTGACTCTTATTTACATTTAGGGAATATCCAACAATAATTTAATAGAACAGCAGGAGAAGACAATAAGCAAAGAGAAACAAAGGTAAACACATAACATCATTATCACAGCCATTAGTCATTGCCATGTACAAAGGACTAACCTACCAAATTTGAATTATTGCAGGATTTCAGCAGGTGCAAAGAAACAAAGCCCGGCGAAGAGGAAACAAACGGTCATTGGAAATCAGAGCAGGAAGCGTGCAAGGTTGGTTCAAGGCAAAACAAATGGACAAACTGAGGCTGCCTCACATACAACAATGCATGCAGACGTTATACAAGAAACAAGTTCTGCCAGAGAATTCGAAGATACTGGTATGACTGACAGAAGAGAAATGAGAAAAGCAAATCGAGAAACCAGAAGGGAGTTACGAGCAAAGAAAAAATTGTTAAATCCAAGAGATCTCCCACTGAAATTTCAAATTTTGGAAAACCCACTTGCACATGCCCATACTGCAGTGCTATAATGTGGCACCAAGAGAGAACCAAGCATAACACGAACAAGTCAAGGCCAACTTTTGGACTTTGCTGCAAGGAAGGCAAAGTTAAATTGCCACCATTGAAAATACCACCAGCATACCTTCAGCAGCTACTGAAGTGCAATGAAATGGGAGAATCGTCAAATTATAGAGAAAATATCAGGAACTATAATTCGATGTTCGCATTTACTTCAATGGGTGGCCAGATTGACTACGAGATTAACAGACAAGGGGGTGCACCTTATGTTTTTCGCTTGAATGGTGCAAACTATCATAAAATGGGCACATTACTACCTAAGGAAGAAGGTAGTCCAAAGTTTTGTCAGTTGTATATTTTTGATACTGAAAATGAGGTCAAGAACAGAATGCAGGCATCAACATCAAAGGAAAAGAAAACACAACTGGATGAAGGCATCGTCTCCGGATTACTGGATATGCTTGATGAGCATAATGTGTTAGTGAAATCCTTCCGCATGGCGAGGGATAGGTATAAGGAATCAGACCTCGAGAATGTTAGGTTGCGGTTAATCGGAAAAAGAGCCAAGGATGGAAGACAATACAACCTACCAACTGCGTCAGAAGTAGCAGCACTGATTGTTGGGGAACAAACAGGAGAAAATTTTGAACGTGATATAATAGTTGAAAACAAAGATAAACAACTCCAGAGAATTTCAGAACTTCATCCAAGCTTTATGTCTATGCAATACCCGTTGTTATTCCCATATGGAGAAGATGGGTTTAGAACAGAAATAGAGTTAGAAAACATTAAAGGACGTGGAGGAAAGAGAAAACATGTTACCATGGAGTATTATGCATATCGTATCCAGCAACGACTAAATCAATCAACGGTCCTTCAAATGAGTGGCAAGTTGTTCCTTCAATTCATAGTAGATGCAGCATCATGTATTGAGCAGTGGAGGCTGAATTGGTACAGAATGCATCAAGGAACACTTAGAACGGAGCTCTACAGCGGTCTGCAAGACGCAATGGACAATGGTGACACGAGATCAGATCAAGTAGGTAAGAGTATTATATTACCGTCATCATACAATGGAAGCCCAAGAAATAAAGTGCAGTACTACCAAGACGCTATGGCAATATGTCGATGGGCTGGATATCCAGATCTATTTATCACTTTCACATGCAACCCAAAGTGGTCTGAAATACAGACCATGTTAGACTTCATCCCAGGACAGAAACCAGAAGATCGTCCAGACATAGTCAATAGAGTGTTCATGATAAAGTTAAATGAACTTATAGAAGACATATACAAAAAGAAGAGGTTTGGAAAAGCAATAGCAAGTAAGTCTACCAAAATTCTGTCATTTTCTTACTAGCCTACTTCTTTAGTGCATCTACTCGGAAATTATAGAAGTTATTTTCTTCTTTGTCTCAATGTTTGTGCACATGAAGCATTACAAAATATTATGTGTAACTAAAGCCACACTTCGTTGCAGTTGTCTACACTATCGAGTTCCAGAAAAGAGGCCTTCCTCATGCCCATATACTACTATTTCTAGATCCAGAAGATCGGGATGCTAGCCCCCAAAACATTGACAAAATCATATCAGCAGAGATACCAGACAAGGATGAGGACCCAGAAGGTTACATGGCAGTTGGAAATTTCATGATGCATGGACCATGTGGAGAAGCAAAGTACAAATCACCATGCATGATCAATGGGAAGTGCTCAAAACATTTTCCTAAGATGTTCTCTGAGGAAACAAGCATCGATGAAGAAGGATTCCCAGTATACAGAAGAAGAAAAAATGGCAACAAAATAGAAAAAAGTGGAGTAGAACTAGATAGCAGGTTTGTTGTTCCATACAACAGGGACCTGATAGTCAAGTATCAAGCACATATAAATGTAGAATGGTGCAATAAATCAAGATCAATAAAGTACTTATTCAAGTACATACATAAAGGGGAAGATAGAGCAACTGTCCTTTTGAGTACTGGGAATAAGTACGATGAAATACAAATGTACCTTGATGCACGATACCTATCTGCAGGTGAAGCATGTTGGCGTATATTTGGATTTGAACTTCAGCATCGACAGCCTTCTGTACAGAGATTGCAGTTCCACCTTCAAGATGAGCAAATGGTCGTGTTCCCAGACTCAACTGATATTGAGAAAATTGTATCTAGACCTGGCATAGAAAAAACAATGTTCACTGAATGGATGACAGCTAATCAATTGTATGAGGATGCCCGTGGTCTAACATATGCAGAATTTCCAACAAAGTGGACATGGCACACAAAGACAAAACAATGGAAACCAAGAAAAGGAGGGAAACGATCTATTGGGAGGATTTACCATGCCCACCCAGCAAGTGGTGAGAAATATTACATGAGAATTCTACTTAATATCGTCAAAGGTTGTAAATCATTTGAAGATATAAGAAAAGTAAATGGTATTATACACCCGACTTATAAGTCAGCGTGTTACGCCCTTGGATTACTCGATGATGACAGAGAGTGGGATGATTGTATCAAAGAAGCATCACATTGGGCTTCTGCACAACAAATGCGCCAACTTTTTTGCACAATACTACTTTTTTGTGAGGTGTCAGATCCAGGAAAACTATGGGAATCTGCATGGGAATTCCTCTCCGAGGACATCCAACGACGTCAAAGGAGAATCTTGAACTTTGAAGCGCTTCAGCTTGATTCTGAACAAATAAAGAATCTAACCCTCATAGAGATAGAAACATTGCTAAGGAAAGGTGGAAAGTCGTTAAAAGACTATGAAGGAATTCCCTTACCAGATAGCAACTCACTACATGGTTTACAAAACAGGTTGGTATGTGAGGAGCTTAGCTATGATAGAGGTTCTCTTGAAATAGAGAAAGTGGAATTAGCTGGAAGGTTGAATCCAGAACAAAGAAGAGCTTACGATGCAATATTACAATCTGTCAACAACAAACTTGGAAAACTGATATTTGTCAATGGATATGGGGGGACAGGGAAAACATTTCTTTGGAAGGCAATCACGACATCAATACGATCTGAAGGGAAAATAGTCTTAGCAGTAGCATCCAGTGCAATAGCGGCACTTCTTATACCAGGTGGGAGAACAGCCCATTCGAGATTTCACATCCCACTGAACATCACTAATGAGTCAACATGTGATATCAAGCAAGGATCCTATCTTGCAGATCTTCTAAAGAGAACATCATTAATAATATGGGATGAAGCACCTATGGCAAATAAACATTGCTTTGAAGCACTAGACAAGAGTTTGAGAGACATTCTAAGGTTCACAAATGAGAATAGCAAAGATAGACCATTTGGAGGAATGACAGTAGTGATGGGGGGTGACTTCAGACAAATCCTTCCGGTAATACCCAAAGGACGAAGATTTCATATTGTCGATGCAAGCTTAAAACGTTCCTACTTATGGAAGCACTTTGAGGAATTCGAGCTCACTCGAAACATGCGGGTTACAGCACTAACAGATACTCCAGAGGAACAAAAGAAGACCGCAGAGTTTGCAGATTGGATCCTAAAAATTGGCGATGGCTTAATAGGAAACGTAGAAGACGAGGCATGGGTAAATATACCTGAGGATTTACTTCTGCAGAAAGGAGAAAACCAACTAGAAACAATCATTAACAGTACCTATCCTAACCTATGGACAAACTACACAAATCGACAGTACCTTGAAGAAAGAGCCATCTTATGTCCAAGAAACGAGATGGTAAATGAGGTAAATTCTTACATCATGAGCAGAATAGAAGGAGAAGAGGTAACATACAGAAGCTCAGATACAGTGTGCAAAGCAATGTCCAATACAGAAGATGGAGATCAATTGTACGCACCAGAGTTCTTGAATAGCTTGAAATTCCCTGGAACACCAGACCACATATTACGGCTGAAAGTTGGTCTGCCAATAATGCTCCTGCGAAATATCAATCAAAGCGAGGGCTTATGCAATGGCACGAGACTTACTATAACACAGCTCGGGAAGTGGTTCATAGAGGCTCAAATAATAACAGGGACAAATATTGGAAACAAGGTCTACATTCCACGTATAATAATGTCACCAAATGAATCAAAATGGCCGTTTTTATTGAAGAGAAGGCAGTACCCAATATCAGTTTGTTTTGCAATGACGATAAATAAGAGCCAGGGACAATCGCTAAAACATGTTGGTCTATATTTACCAAAGCAGGTGTTCACACATGGCCAGCTATATGTAGCTGTTTCACGAGTCACAAGTAGAGATGGGCTTAAAGTTCTAATCTCAGATGAAGAGTCTGAAGGAAATAATTTGGCCAAGAATATTGTGTACAAAGAGATACTTTAGTCGAAAAGAACTCGGAACATTTCTACTTTACTCTCGGTACAGTTCTTACAATCTGAAAAATTGTTCATTTAACTAAATCCCATATTGCCCTGTTTTGATGAAATTCAATATCTGACAGGTTGGTCTGCTCTGCTACAGCACCAAGTTATTGCAAACAAGAAAGAACATTAGGTGCCCATTCATGGACACCAAAATATTTACTTTGATTATTATTATATACTTAAGGTTATAGTTGGCATATTAGCTTTAATTTTTAAATTATATTTCCATTTATGTTTAATTGGGTATTCATATGGGAGGGGGGGTGCATAACACTGCCAATGCCGGTCCCAAGCCCGGGTAAAAGTGGAGGGTGCACACAAAATTAAGGGAACTGTACTAAAATCAAGGAAAAGAATAAGCTTCACTAACAATTTCCTACAGGACAAACACATGCCAAGCAGTATACATACAAAATAGCATCTGATTAACATGTCGTCATCTCATAAAATTGAAAATTTCCATGATGCGGAGAACATTTATCATCCCATGATAACTCAATTACTTCTGTCCAAATACAAATAAGCTGCTATTTGCTTCATTTTCAGAATTATGGAAGGAAGATAAAACTGAACTATAACATGCTCATTGTGGAGCAAAGGAAAAGAGCAAAAGCGGCAGAAAGCTACGCTGACGACGGTGAGATGCACAGGACTACGTCGGGCTTCAGGCTTAATGATTTATGTTAAGAAAAGTCCCAACAAATTAGTGCATTTGTCTAATAAGTTTTCATGATAGATGACATACTTCATTGCTATATGGTACAGACTTGGAATTTGGGCAATTTCTAACCTCAATTTGGAATTTTAGAGGAAAACTAAAAAATACAAAAATTACCGGGGCAGTCGGAAAGAACCTGAGCATCGTCGGACGCGACATCTTCGACCTACTTGAAGACGTCGACAGCATGAGCGGCACCTACAGCGACAAGACCAACGGCTGCATCTGCAACAGAAGCGTACTCCTCTGTCTGTGTACCACGATTAGAGCAGGTGGGGCGTCAGCAGCACTGTTAGTACGGCGAGGGAGAGGATAAACTGGGCGAGCTGAGAAATCCCGATGGACGCCGCACCTGGAGATCGAGATCCTAAATGTTGGACAAGCCTACGGCAAAACTTTCTGACCAGGAAGAACCTCCACGACCAAGCCTCCGGCGTCATGGATTTTCTATCCACGAGCTGCTGCTCCTGCACCAGTCCCTGGGGAATACCATCGAGAACGAACGAGACAAAATGGTCTCAGCTCAAAGATAAGAGAGAGAGAGAGAGAGACGTGTGCTAATGGAGAACTAGAGGAAGTGATTCTTTTTTCTTTAATTCGGTACACAGAAATGATGGGATTTGGAGACGAAGAGATGGTGCGTGCATGATACACACAGGCATTCGTGAACTTATTAAATGAAAAAAATACATCAAAGAATTGCTATTCGTATTTTTTTAAACCTAAGCACATGTATATACTGACATATTGTCCAACGAATACAGAAGTTTAAGACAGATAATATCTCAATTATTATAACTTAATACTCACATCCAATTCACCCAATCGCTGAATACCAACAAATTTAATAATTAAACCTGTGAAAAAATAGACAAAAACCAACATTTAAAAAAAAACACCATAAAAATAATATTAAATTTATTATTTACCTACGCCATTCATCATACTACTCATGTATGTGCGACAATCCATCCATAGCCATTAAAAACAATACAAAATTTATCATATAGAAAAGGTAAGCCATAACTAAAAAACTTAACTAGCCCGTGCGAATGCACGGGTTGACGACTAGTGATATTTAATTGAACTTGCTTTGTTTCCCAAGTTGAGTAACACATGGTGTAAGTACTTGTATTCAAGGGGTATGAGACATTCAACCAATTCTTTATCAAGCACACTACTCATATTTGCTTTCACTTTAACCTTAATCATTGAAGATGCTATGATAGGGGCAATGAGAGCTTGACACCAATGAATACCATATTGCAATCATTAACTTAAGTAGAAGAGTTTGGAAGTTGGATAAAACTTATGCATGCTTTACCTCTACTCACATATACATCTTTCCAAAGTGTCCACCTTTTATATTCAGATTTTCATCTACACTCTATGACCAATGTAGGATGTTCTTACTTATCATTATGCATACATGTGGTCCATATTACTTGCTTCTATATTATACTTTGTGAACTATCAATGAACATCCTTGTCTTGAATACTTGATATCACTTCATAAACTATTTGCATATTGCTACTCCTTTGAAGAATGAATCATTTGACTATATGTAGCAATAGTAATCATCTTTGATATTCATTGTTAAGTATTAAATTGCAAAGTCCATGTTAGTTTTATCATCTTCATACTCGGGGACGAGCATGGATTAAGCTTGGGGATGTTGATGTATGTAAAATGCATACATGAACTTTGCATTTTAATTGCTTATATTCCAATCATATTTGCATCATATAAGGGTTATATCAATGTTTTATAATGATTTTTGGGAATATTCATTTATTTCCTATTTTTATGGAATTAACCCTGCACAGGCAGAAAACCCCGTTTTCTTGTTTTAATGTTTCAGGGACCCAAACGTCGTCATAAAATTCTGGAAAAATACAGAGGTCATTATTTTGGAAGGAAGAAGACGTAGGAGCGAAGGAATCAAGCAAACGGAGCCCGCAAGGCAAAACGGGGGTGGCCCACGCGGCCAGGTACAGTGCTCGCGTGGGACTACCCCGTTTGGCCCTCGTGGCTCCGTTGCCATCGATCTTTCGTCCACCGACTCCGTCTTGACCTAAAAACGCCTATAAAAAAAGGTCCCCTGGCGTTTCGCGAAAGGAGGCGGCAGAGAAACACAAAACCACGAAACATGAGACAGAAGGCTGCCGCCGGAGAAGATCGGAGGGGGGAAACGCCGCCGAAATCGCCTCCGGAGGGCTCCACCCCCCTCCGGCGTGTTCATCATCAACATCTTCATCGCCGTTGCTGCCTCCCATGATGAGGAGGGAGTAGTTCTTCATCGGGGCTGAGGGCTCTACCGGTAGCTATGTGGTTCATCTCTCTCTCCCATGATGTGATCTTTATGTGATCATGAGCTTTGTAATCTAATTGAATTCATGGATGTTTCTCCTTCATTGTTTGTGCTACTCAAGTGGTTTTATTAATGTAATTTCCGGAGTCACCTTTGTCCCATGGTGTGAAGTTGACAGTGTGCGCACCGTGTGTGACTCTTAGGCTAAAGGTTACAGAAATACTTACCATGAGTTATTCTTTGTGTTGGATGTCACTATAAAATTGTGGTGTTTGTTTATTACTATTTTGGGGCACTCATAGTGACCTTGGGGTTCCCTAGATGTGGAAGACAGACTTTAAGGTGTGCTTTTGTAGCCCTACACGATATTCTTGGTGTTCTATGATATTGTGGTGTTTGTTCACTCAGACTTTAAGGTGTGCTCTTGTAGCCCTACGCAGTAGATTGGTATTTCTATCCAACGGGAGAATAGTTCAGAGTAGCAAAGTGAAGAGGAAATATCTATGTATTCAATTGTTGGGAGTGTCCACTAGTGAAAGTATGATCCCTAGGCCTTATTTCCAAGCATCCTAGAAAACCTTTGTCTTGTCCTCTTGCATTGAAGAGGATTGGGACACTTCCACATTCTTGCCTTGTTACATCAAACTTCCATCCATTAAATCAACCATCTTGTTCTCTAAACTTGTTTAGTGCATAATCAACTAAAAATTGTGACACTTTACTTGTAGGGAATAGATAACTTTTCCTTCTTGCTCCTGCGGATCGATACCTTACTTGCACATTGAGAGGTGCTACAGTGATCCCTTGCTCTTGGGGGTTATCAGGTGTTCCACACGACGGCCATGAAAGGACAAGCAGAGGCACCGATAAATTGTGCCTTGTATGCGGACTTAGCCGAGTACACCCCAGAGGTAGAAAGCGTCCAGGTGATGGTATCCTCCACGTCAGGAGAGAGCACGTTTTCCTGGGTGAGCTCCCACAGTTGCACGAACTGAGAGATGTGATTGACCGTGAAGTTGGAGACATCAAGATCGCTAATACAATTGAAGTCCGTGAGGGCATCATGCACCGTCCTGTTCTTGCGTCTCGAAGCCGTGAAGAGGTCAGGGGCAATAACTTTTGCGGGCAGCCCATGTAACCAGGAAGAGCCCCAGAACGAGGCTTTGAGGCCATTCCCCACAGTGACCCTGGTGGCAGCATTGAAGAGATTCCTGTCAGTGTCATCATTCGGCGTTTCAGTACCAACCCACGGCTTCTCCGGAGAAGCCCATTCATGCCAGAGCCATCTCAGCCTGAGAGCCCTCGAGAACTTTTCCAAGTTAAGGATACCCAGCCCTCCGAGGATTTTCGGTCGACAAACTTTGTCCCAACTGACCTTGCATTTCCCGCCACTGACAATTTCACTGCAGTTCCAAAGCATCCCTTTTCTTATTTTGTCGAACGCCTTAAGCATGGCCTTGTCGGCTTTGATGGCTGTAAGCAAGAAAATCGGCATAGAGGACAACACAGATTTAACGATAGCATTGCAACCTGCACGGTTGAGGAATTTCCCTTTCCAAGGTTGCAGCCGTGACGCCAACTTGTCAATGTAAGTGCATGTGTTGCCCCATGCGTGGTTTTTGTAATTAATGACAATCCTTATGGACTAATGTTTGCATTGAGATATACTTGTAGATCTTGTCCATTGGAAAAGATTGGAGTTCATGTGTTGGACTCTAGAAGATTACATGATGATCAGTGCTCTACTCAAGGGTTTATATGAAGAATGGTCATGTGTAGAGAAGATGAAGTGCAAGCTCAATATGATCCATCTCGGAAGATATCATTTGATTGAATCTTGCAAAGGAGACATGAAGACGGAGCTTTGCGAGGCTCTCCCATAATGGAGTATGGGGGAGCATTTGGAGATGTCTTCACCAAGCAAAGCGCAATCAAGAAAGGTGGTCCACTTAAAGAGATCAAGATCGTCATCATCTAGCTCAAGTGGAATGCGCAAGGCAAAGGTATGATCTTGATAGAGGTTTTCTATTTTACCGGTCTCATGGTGTTAGTGGGAGACCGGGTTATAGGATAGACGGCGTACTATCAAGAGGGGTTCTCAAGTGAGTAACTTGATCGCATCTTTGTGGAGAGCTCAAACCTTTGCATACTTGGCATATCATCTTTCTTGGTTCTTATTTGGCTTTTATCCATGTGAGAATTTAGAGCTTGTGTTCATCCCCATACCAAGCTCTAGTTCATCAAAAACGGATTTCATTTGGATATCTTGTGATGTTTTTGATGTTGGAAGTTTTACCGGTTCGTCTCTTGTAGAGAGGTCAAACTCTCCTCTTGTGTTATCTTCCTCACATGATGGACTATGATGTGTATATGCATGATCTTGTAGTGCTTGTGGTTATCTTCGGAGCAAGCCCAAGATCATTGAAAACGGAGTTCGGATGGAAAACTTGTTGCATTCTCGGTTTTGGAAATATTACCGGTCCTCCTCGAGATAAGGTCCATACCTCACTTGTGTGATATCTCCTCCATATTCTCGGCTTTTTGTAGGAAAGCACTCGTCGTTATCTTTCCAACCTTGTTGGTTTCATCTCGTTTGGTGTTTCCTTGCAAAAGTTATTGCATTTCAGGTTTTGCAGTTTCACTGCTTTCAGGCCGGAGTCTCCGGTCTTCTGGACCGGAGTCTCCGGTCCTTGGGTTTCCCTGTCGAAGTTTTGGAGGTTCAGCTCCTGGCCTAGGCCGGAGTCTCCGCCCCTGTCCCGGAGTTTCCGGCCCCTGTGGCCGGAATGTTTGCCCGAGCTGCCATGTGCTCTTTGTGGTTCACCCCATGGTGGGGGCCGGAGTTTCCGGCCCAGGCCGGAGTCTCCGGTCACTTGGACCGGAAACTCCGGTGCAAAACTGGCTGCAATGACTCTTTTTCTGGGAGGGGTATAAATACCCCTCCACCTACCTCCAGCCAGTAAGCTCTGCCCAGCACGAATTGCTTTCTCTCTCCTTCATTGTTGCAAGCTCATTTCTTTGATATCTCCCAATCCCTCCACCCAAACTCTTTGATCTTTGGAGGATTGAAGGAGAAGACCTAGATCTACATTTCCACCAATCAATCTCTCCTCTAAGTGAGGGGAACATAGTGGATCTAGTTCTTGGAGTTCTTGTGTGGTTCTCCTCTTTGTTCTTTCTCTCTTATTCCCCCATAAGTATTTGTTGCTTTGTTGGAATTTGAGAGTGGAGGATTTGAGCACTTGTGCTCTTGCCTTTTGCATTTGGTGCATCGGTGTGCTCTCCACGAGGATTCGTGGAAGTTGAAAGCTTGTGAACTTGTTACTCTTGGGTCCATAACCCTAGACGCCTTTGTGGTGGTTGGACCCTTGTGTGGTCACTTGAAGCCGTTCGGGAGCCCCCAATCCCATTGTGGGTTGTGCCTCGGATTGTTGTTGAAAACCGTTCGGGAGCCCCCAATCCCATTGTGGGTTGTGCCCCGGATTGTTGTTGAAAGGCTCCGGATTCCGTCTCGAAGGAATACCGATAGTGGAAGGTGAACCAAACATTTGTGGTGCGGTTCATCGGAGAATAGGGTGAGCCTTTGTGGCGTTGAGATCGACCTTTGTGGTGCCTCACACCTCTCCAACGAGACGTACTCCCTTAACAAGGAGGAACTCGGGAATACATCCTCGTCACCGCGTGCCTCGGTTATTTCTATACCCGAGCTATTTACTTATGCACATTACTTTGTGATAGCCTTCGTGCTTGAAGTATTCTATAGCTATCACCTTGTTGTTTGTCTTGCTTAGCATAAGTTGTTGGTGCACATAGGTGAGCCTAGTTTATTTAGGTTGTCGGCTTGTTAATTTAAACACCTAGTTTTATTCCGCAATTAGCAAGTCTAAATCGGAAAAGTTTTAATCGCCTATTCACCCCTCCTCTAGGCGACATCATTGTCCTTTCAAAAGCTGGGAACCCCACCAAGATGGCGGCCAGGTCAATGTCCTGACAGCGAATTGGCGAGATGGAGCTTTTTGCGATGTTCGTGACAAGGCCCGTCGCCTCACCAAAGCTCTGAAGAATGGCTGTGAGGTTTACGACGTCATGCGCAGTGGGAGATATGAAGATGGCCGCATCATCCGCATAAAGGGATAGCCGCAAGGCTGCCAAGCGGTCGGGAAGAGGATGAAGAAGCCCTTGCTCAGTGGCCACCTGGAGGGTTCTGTTGAGGGGATCAATGCCGATGTCGAAAAGAAGAGGGGATAGAGGATCCCCCTGTCCGAGCCCTCGCCCGTGGATGATATCGAGGCTGGGTATCCTGTTCAGCAAAACCCGTGAAGTGGCTGTGGAGAATAGAATGGAAACCCAGGCCCTCCACCACGGCGGGAACCCCCGGGGACGCATGACATCTAACAGATAGTCCCATCGCATAGAATCAAAAGCCTTGGCGATGTCCAGCTTGACGAGCAACATAGGCTTGTGCGCGCGATGGAGGCCTCTAGCAGTGTTCCTGACATACATGAAGTTATCGTGAATGCTTCGGTTCTTAATGAAAGCGCTCTGACAGTGCGAAACCAAGTTGTTCATCTTTGGACTTAATCGTCTAGCCATAGCCTTGGTGATGATCTTCGGAATTATGTGGATGAGACTGATGGGACGAAAATCTGAGATGGAATCAGCACCATCTTTCTTGGGCAGCAGCACAACGTTGACAGAGTTGATAACCTGGAAGTTCTGAATAGACAGCTCAGAGAAGGCGTCAATGACACGCATGAGGTCTGACTGAATAATCTCCCAACAAGAAGAAAAGAAGGCCATGGTGAATCCATCAGGGCCAGGGGCCTTATCTTTCGTCATATCGTCGATAGCTAGCTTAATCTCATCCTCAGAGAAAGGCAGTGCCAAGTCCTCAAGCGCTGCAATGCCAGGATGCATCTCTTCCCAGTTTAGATCAATTTTCCGAGGAGGCGGCTCACCAATAGTGCGAGTGAAGTGGTCAAGAATCACAGAGGCCTTATCCTCATGGCCAGTAACCCATCCCCCAATGTGTTGTAGTCTGTGAATATGCATCTTCCTTCTCCTGGAATTGACACGAATGTGGAATAATTTAGTGTTGGCGTCACCTTCCTTGAGGTTTCGGATCCTAGAAGCCTGCCTTTTCCTGGTACGTTCGAGTACCGCTAAACCCATGACCCGCTTTTTCAGAGCCGCACGCAGATTCCGCTCATCTCCCGAGAGGGTTCTAGATTCCAGAGCAATGTCCAGCTGGAGAATAACGTCAAGAGCCATGATGAGTTGCAACTTGTGGCCCGAGAACAAGCTCTTTCTCCATGCGCGAAGTTTCCCAGCGGTATTCCTGAGCTTGTGGTTTAAGACATTCACCGGCTGAGAATGCGACGTAGGTTCAGCCCAAGCATCTTGCACGACGTCTAGGAATCCTGGCATCTTCGTCCAGAAATTCTCAAAGCGAAAGGAGGGCGGTCTCCAAGGACCACACTGGCTAGAAAGCATCAGTGGACAATGATCCGAGAGCGAAGAGGAAATGGTCGTGAGCATATGATGTCCGAAGGCGAGATCCCAGCCCGGATTGTAGAAGGCCCTATCCAGCCTGACCAGGGTGGGATCATTTCTTTCATTACTCCAGGTGAACTTCCTGTTTTGCAACTTGATCTCCTTCAGCTGACAGGTATTGAGGGCCTGCCGGAATTGACCCATAAGACGGAAATTCAAGTTGGAGTTGTTCTTGTTTGACGCCTGATATATGAGGTTGAAGTCCCCAATAATAAGCCACTTCTCGCCGTTTGTGGGGGCACACGCAATGGCCTCATCAAGAAAAGCTCTCTTCTCGGTGTCGACCGTTGGCCCGTACACATTGGTCAATTTGAAAGAAGTGCCGCAGGCCCGGATGCAAACATCGGCAGAGATCAAATGAGTCCCAATATGGATGTTGGTCATGGATACATGCTCATCGTCCCAGAGGAAGAGGATCCCTCCTCTCGTGCCAATAGCCGGTATGTGGGCGAAGGAGCGGAGCCGGAAACCCCCAATGTAAGCCGCCGTAGCATGGTCGATGAAATAGAGCTTGGTTTCTTGCAGGCAGGCGATGTGGCATGGCGTGCTGGCGAACATGGCGTGAATGGTGTCTTTCCTAGCTTGGTCATTCAGACCGCGAGTATTCCAGTCCGCAATGTTGATGAAAGGTTCTGACATTGCAAAGGATGATGACTTGGTCGGTGAAGATGATGGACTAGAAGTTGTAGACGAGGTTTGTAGACGAAGTCTTTAGCAGTGACAAGCCCACCCGATAGACAATTAAGTAGCAGCAGTAGCAACAAATAGCAACCTGAGCTAAAGCGAGCAACTGCAATCAAACGGCAATTTCCTGAGCGGCATCCTACACGAGCTCAGCACCTCCAGCTCCAGCGAGCTCCACGAGCGCCTCATGCGCCTTGATCATCAGCGGCATCTTCAACCTAAACAACTTCGTTAGCCCCTGAATTGCCACATCTGGCAGCTGGTCCTTGTAGCAGTCGAAGTACTGCTGGCGCGCAGTGATCAGAGGGGCTTCAGCCGGAGTGACGATCCCCATCTTCGCGTTAAGCACCCACACGGCCCGATCGACCGTATGCATCTGTGTCTTGTCCTCGAGCCTAGCGCTGCGCCGCACCGGCGTCGGAGGAGCAGCAGGTGGCGCCGGCGGCGCGGCAGCAGCGGCACAGGAGGCCTGCCGAAGAGGTTGCGCACCGGCCCCTGCACCGGCAAGATGGCGGCGGCATCGTCGGCATCAACAAGGTCCACAATTGCCGCGAGGCCAGAATGCAGCGCCGATCCATCCTTGCCGCTTCCCGGAGAGGCCGCAGAGCATCGCGGCAGCGAGGAGGCAAGCAGAGTTGCTGCAGGCTGCAGCAACTTGTCGACGACCTGGACGTTGATCACCGCAGCGGCCTCAGGCTCCTGTTAACATCAAGCTACGGATTCGATAAATAGTCTCGCTCTCGAGGAATTGCTTCGAGAGGAATTGGTAGCAGGTGAGATCCGGATTCAGTTTGTTCTACAAGCAAACGGCCACCGCCGTGATCCAAGCCAACTCCTACGCTACAACGCAGGTTACAGATATACAACTTGGTCACCCACTCCTGGGCTGGATAGCGCGTGGACGGCACCCGTGTCCTCACGTCCCGCTGGGATGGTGTCGAGCCCGTGAACTCCTCCTCCACGTCATGGCCCATGTCAGCAGTAGTCGATGAAGTTGGGGTTGCCGACGTAGCAGGTGTCCTGCTGACACTCCCTCTTCCTTGGAAACCAGCTTTTCCCCAAGCCGGAGCTCGCGAAAACCTTTGCTGAAGCTCGGTCAGGTCTTCCCATGTCGCCAGAGACTCTGGTTGATTTGACCACTGAATCAACCCTTGTGGCACAGAGGAAGTTCCTTGTTGGCGCAATCGTCTCTGCAACACACGCATAGGAACTACAAAAGCATCATCCGGTGAAGGAAGGTGAGGTTGTACCTGCTGGTTTGCACCCAGAGCTTGCTTCAACTGGGAAACATGGAGGACAGGGAGAATACGGCTGCCAGCAGGAAGTTGAAGGCGATAAGCAGATGCACCAATGCGTTCTAGCACTTGATAAGGTCCATAAAACTTGAATATCAGCTTGTGATGAGCACGTGGTGCCACAGACGATTGCACATATGGCTGCAGCTTCATAAACACGAAATCGCCCACCTTGAACTCTCTGTCAGAACGCTTCTTGTCAGCCTGATGCTTCATACGCAGTCGGACACGCTCGAGATGCTGCTGCAGAGTCTAAGCATCAGGGAACGATCCTGGAGCCATTCTTCTAGATAAGTTACTGGGGCAGCTGCGTCAGGACTGAGCCCAAAATGGCGAGGAGAGTGCCCATACAACACCTGGAACGGGGATTTGCCATCCAAAGCAGAGTGCATGCTCGTGTTATACCAGTACTCCACTAACGATAGCCACTGCGCCCACTTCACCGGACGAACATGTGTAAAACAACGCAAAAACGCTTCCAGATACTGGTTTACCTGTTCTGTTTGGCCGTCTGTTTGAGGATGGTACGACGAGCTCATGCGCAATTTTGTACCATAAAGAGTAGCCATCTGTTGCCAAAACTTGCTTGTGAAGACCTTGTCTTGATCTGATACAATCGATTCAGGCATGCTGTGCAATTTGTGGACATTATCCATGAATGCTGATGCAACTGTGGCTGCAGTGAAGGGATGGGATAGCCCAATGAAATGAGCATAACGAGATAGCTTATCCACCACGACCATAATACAGTTGGAACAACCTGAACGCGGAAGCCCTTCTATAAAGTCCATGCTGACAATTTGCCAAAAATGTTTGGGCACTGGCAGTGGTTCGAGAAGACCTGGGTAATGAACCCTCTCTGGCTTAGCCCTCTGGCAAATCACACATTCACTGACAAAAGTCTGAATTTGTTGTTTCATTCCTTTCCAATAAAACAGAGCCTTGATGCGGCTAGATGTGACTGGTATTCCTGAGTGCCCTCCCACAGGACTTGCATGGAAAGCCTCAATAATTTTACTTGTAAACTCCTTGTCCACTGGTAGCCAGATGCGCTGCTTGTAGCGGATGAGACCATCACTCAGTGTAAATGGTTCACCAGGATCAACACGAATCGCCAAGCGAGTCAATAAATCAGTTGCTTCAGTGTGCTTCTGATATACTTCCACAATGTCTTGTAACCATGCCGGCTGCAAGTGAGAAATGGCTAATACTGACCCCGCTTCTGGCGGCCGACGCGACAAGGCATCCGCCACTCTATTCTCCGTGCCCTTCTTGTACTTGATCTGGAATCGCAAACCCAACAACTTGGTAAACACTTTCTGTTGCCACGGAGTATGGAGTCTTTGATCAGCCAGATGAACTAAGCTACAGTGGTCAGTGTGTATAGTAAATTCATCATGCTGCAGATAAGCACGCCATTGTTCAACGGCTAGCAGAATTGCCATGTACTCTTTTTCATATGTGGAAAGTCCCTTGGTTCGAGGACCCAGACCTCGACTCACATACGCCAAAGGATGCCCGTTCTGAATGAGCACTGCTCCTACTCCTTGATCACTAGCATCGGTTTCGATAGAGAATGGTAGGGAAAAGTTAGGTAATGCCAGCACAGGGGCTGTCACCAATGCACGCTTAAGAGTATCAAAGGCTAACTGAGTTGTTGTAGACCACACAAATGGAACATTTTTCCTCAGTAGCTGCGTCAGAGGTTGACAAATCACACCGTATTGTTCAATGAACTTACGATAGTAACCAGTAGCACCTAGAATTCCACGGAGTTCTTTAACATTCTTAGGAACTGGCCATTTCTGAATTGCTTCCACTTTGCTTAGATCTGTAGAAACGCCCCTTTCATCCACAACATAACCAAGATAAGATATACTGCGCTGTGCAAAAGCACACTTAGATCCTTTCACCCGCCAGTTACTGTCAGACAACAGCTTAAGTACATGCTCAAGATGCTTCAGATGGTCCTCATAGGAACTGCTGTATACCAGAATATCGTCAATCAAAACGACGGCAGACTTCCGAAGCACTGGGGCTAATGTCTCGTTCATTACTGCCTAGAATGTGGCTGGTGCTCCTGTCAAACCAAAGGCCATAACATTAAACTGATAATGACCACTGTGAGTATGGAATGTTGTCTTGTATTCCTCCCCCTCCGCCAGCCTGATTTGATGGTACCCTGCCCTGAGATCAAGTTTAGAAAACCAAGAACTTCCAGTCAGTTCATCCAACAATTCGTCGATCACAGGCAGAGGATATTTAGACTTCAGTGTAAGGAGGTTCAGGTTGCGGTAATCCACACAGAGGCGCCAGGTGAAGTCCTTCTTCTTAACCATAATGATTGGGGAAGCAAACTCACTGTTGCTAATGGAGATCACCCCTGACTCTAGCATTTCCTTGATCTGCTTCTCAATTTTTGTCTTGAGTTCAGGTGAATAGCGATATGGCCTAATTCTGACGGGCCTCACACCTTCAATCAGAGGGATACGGTGATCACAAGCTCGACGAGGAGGTAAGCCACTCGGAGCTTCAAACACAGTTTTGAACTTATCCAACAGACGCTGCACTTCTTCTGGAATAGGTTCAGACGTTGGCGCCTGAGCCAGATGCACTTCTACCACAGTGCACAAAAATTCTGCTGGAAGTTCGCCTTGCAAGAAAATTGGTTTGCCCTTGTAATCAAATGACAGCCATTTCTGTTCCCAGTTAATTTGCATTGTGCCCATGGTGGCCAACCAGTCCATGCCAATAATTCCATCATAGTGTTTTAATGGCAGAATCTTGAAGTCTGAATGGAATTCATGACCGCCAGATGTCCAAATACAGTGAGGTGCTATGAGGTTACAAGATAGGTGACCCCCACCAGCTATACGAACTCGCTGCTGTTGCGGCAATGGCTCTACCTGCACCACCTTTCCCACGAGCTTGTCACTCAAGAAGGAGTGAGAGCTACCCGAGTCCAGTAAGAACACCAACTCTTCACCAGCTAATTGGCATTGGAGTTGAATAGCTAACGTATTGGGCTCTGCTGTCTGTGCGTCAGCCGAAAGCAGCATCAGATCATCATCACTGTCATCAGCTACTGGCTCACCCATTCCACAGAAATTGAGAAGTTCTTGCACAACGTGCAACTGTACTGTTGTACCACATTTGTGCTCTTTCCCCATCGCTCTCCACAGATGAAACATAGACCTTTCGCTCTTCTGTAGGCTTTGAGAGTTGTAAGCCTATCTGAATCAGAACTTGGTTTTGCTGTGGAGCCCTGCTTGCTATCCTCCTGAGAGCGAGGAGAATAATTCTTGTTGTGCTTGAAGGCTGAATTGGACCTCCTCTGATGGGAATCATTCAGCTCTAAATCACCTTCCCCCACTTCTTCCTGCAAGGCAGCAATAGTATACACAGTATCCAAGTTTTGAGGCATTTGAATAGCTACTACCATGCGAACATCAGATCTAAGCCCATCTATGAATCTAGTGGTGTAATGCAGCATATCAGGATTAGGTTCATAAGCTATGAGTTGATCCATTAGAGTAGTAAAAGCAGCAATATACTCTACTACAGTCCCAGTTTGTTTTAGCTTATACAGTTTTGCACTAATGACTGATGTTGATTCCTTCCAAATCTCTGCACTACGGCAGCACAGAAATCATCCCACGTAGCTCTGACAAACTGGTGTTGCACTGATGACAACCAGACAGCCGCATCGCCCTTAAATTGCATCGCTGCCACCGCTATCCATAGATCAGGATCGGTGTCAAACAAAGCAAAGTAATCTTCACAACGAGCCTGCCAGAATTTAGGGTTATCCCCACTAAATTCCGGGAAATCCATAGAAGGTGGTTTGCCATGATTCGGCGCAGTGGTGCGTCTCTCTCTCTCTGAATCAAACTACCAAACGACGAAGCAGAAGCAGGCACTGAATTTTGGTTTGCATGGATACCTCGTGCCGGAGGCGGGACGTAAGGTGGCGAACCACCAGAGCCCAACCCCCGTGTAGTTGTTGCAGCGCGGTGCCCAGATTGGCCGATCTCCGCGTCTCCCCTCGACGGCCTGGTGAGCGGCGTCGAGTCGACGTCGTGGGAGGCGAGATCTTGAGGGGACCGGGAATCTGACTTCCCTGCGTCCTTGTTCGCACCGAGGTTGCCGATGGTGGCGTTGACCGCCTTATCCACCGCCTTGTCGACCGCTTGGGTCATCGCCGCCGCCAACGAGCGCTCGATCGATTCCGCGATGAGCCGCTCCAGATCCGACTTGAGGCTCGCATGGGCCTTGTCGTTCGCCACCGTGACGGTCTCGTATATCGCCTTCCCCTCCGCCGTGAGATTCTCCATGAGCTCCAACCGCCTCCTCTCCGCCGCCGCCTTCAAGCGTGTTTCGTGCGTGTGAAGGGCCTCCAGTTTGTCGTGGTGGTAGTGGGTAGGATCGATAGGCTCTGAATACCAAATGTTAACATCAAGCTACGGATTCGATAAATAGTCTCGCTCTCGAGGAATTGCTTCGAGAGAAATTGGTAGCAGGTGAGATCCGGATTCAGTTTGTTCTACAAGCAAACGGCCACCGCCGTGATCCAAGCCAACTCCTACGCTACAACGCAGGTTGCAGATATACTACTTGGTCACCCACTCCTGGGCTGGATAGCGCGTGGACGGCACCCGTGTCCTCACGGCCCGCTGGGATGGTGTCGAGCCCGTGAACTCCTCCTCCACGTCATGGCCCATGTCAGCAGTAGTCGATGAAGTTGGGGTTGCCGACATAGCAGGTGTCCTGCTGACAGCTCCTTGATGGCATCGGTCCCCAAACCCACGAACCAGGCTTCACTCCCGGAGCCGCCGTAGCCAGCAGAGCCACGGCACGGCGAGGCCACGGAGTCGCAGCCGAGGGAACCAACCGCAGCTGTCTCCACGGGCCCATCGGCATCCTGGAGCAGCAGCACGTCGTCCGCGCCCCTGGGCGCCTCCTGCTCATCCACCAGCGCAGCCTGCATCGACACAGGATCCTCGAGCAGCACGTGCTCGACGGAATGCTTCAAGGCCGAGCCCTCGTCTGCAGCGGCAATGTCGATCAAGTCCTCCTAGCATTCCGGCACCACCCGCTCTCCAGAACCCACGGCAGAGGCAGCGGCCATGGTGGTGGAGGGCAGAGCAAAGGAGACAGGCGGAGGCGAGGCGAGCCTGGAGGAGCCGATGACGAGCCCAGCCGGCGCCGCACGGATGGCAGAGAGCCAATCCCTGCACACGGCACCAAAGGAGGGCGGCGATGGTGGAGGAGGCACCATGCCGAGGATGGCCGGCAGCGCAGCGCGCATGTTGGCCACCCCGACGCGGAACCAAGGAAGCGCGGATACGGCCAGAAAGTCACGTATCAGGGTTGGATACGTATCAGATACGGGATACGTATCGGATACATGAGGATACTTTTATATGACGACCCAGACCCCTTTCTCGTCTTCCCACCTAATCAAATGCAGTCCAGATGTTGAATGTTGCTCATGTCATTCTTCCAAATGATGATCGGAAGTAGCAGGCATGTATAGAAAGTCACAAAGACTCCTATACGCTAATAGTAACTAGCTGGGTGGCCCGCGCAATTGCGCGGCTAGAAGTGATATCATATCTATCTTGATATGGAATATTTTCTTTTCCTCTTGAGTCCAAACATTGGAAAAAATTAAGAAATAAGACGTAAACATATTAATTAATCTTAGTTAATCGGTTTGTACAACCTTGTTACAGCTCACTGTGTTTCTATCCTAGTGACTAAACATTAAACAGCATAAAACAAAAAGTCCTAGTAACTTCATTGTTAATTCCTTCAAGTTATATTGTCCAGAAGATGACTCTAATACTCAATTTCTATTCTATTCAACATGTAATGTTTCCACATACTCCGGCAGTCAACTTGTCGATCACTCGTACTAATTTTTTGATGTCTTGTAAACATAAGTGATGTACCAAATGTCCACATAGATTCATTATCGATATTCCCCTCCGGCCAAATTTGTAATTTAGATTATTTCCAGCATAACCCTATGATTTAATCATCATTGATCATTAATGATAGATAGGACACAAATATAGAAATAAAAGTTCTGTAGGACAGAAAATGGGTTTGCTACCAACTTACCCACGTTATTTTTTATGTGTGCATCAAAGCAGAATGCAATGGAAGCTTAGCATATAACTGATCTAAGAAACTAATAGTTAAGAGCATATCATTAACCATGGAGTTCTTTTGCTCAGTGTTCGTTGCCGTGTAGAAATATTTGTTCTTCCATTATTGTAGCATCTAATTTCACTATAAAACAATTTCAGTGTAACTAAATTATTCCTTCTAAAATTATTTGAGCTGACACCAACATCAGATCACGAAAAAAATAAAAATGAGACTGAGCAGAGCGACGTTTCACACCGCGTATACTACAACATGCAGAAAACTACAAAATCTGAAGCCTGAAACATACCAGTGCAGCAGGGGACAACAAAAGGACAAAATTATAGCATGTGCACATCTGGCTTAAAATAGTTCATAATCCACATATATGAAAATGGCAAAAGCAAGGATCTTTCCTGAATTATTTTAGCTGCCCGTGACAGAGCCAAAACTGAGAAGATCAAATCCTTTGTAACCCGCAAATAAATGAAAATCCGGTTCATACATTGCTCTGAATTATTGTCATCTATGAAAACATTTCAAACCAAAATTTATTTCAAAGTTATATACAACACATGGGTTTAAATTTAATGCATATCTTGCTTGCAGAGAGCGGACATAGTTACTCAGAAGTCTAATCGGAACTTATAGTAGAAATAATCAGGGAGCCATATGCACTGACCGCCATAGGTGCCACTGGTGCACAGGCAAGCGCAGGAGCGGAATCTGATTCAAATGTTCTGTTGGGATCGACGTGAGGATCTGCATCGTTGCCGGGTGCTCAAACCAAAGCAGCACCAATCACGGCCGATATCACCTCAGAAGATAGAACTGTGTTAGCTAGTTGATCCCAATACACCTACTAACAAAAAAACTGAAGCAATCACAACAATACCTCTATGCAGACTTAACCGGGGAGTGAAAAATATGACTTATATGTTCTTGACATCCATGCTCCATGTTAATTAGGAAGTGAAATACAACACCAGTAGAGCTTCATGATTCACTGAGTGCATGTAGAGTTATACCTTTGGCAGAGAACTTAAGGGTACAGAGATTCTTAACCTGGTGATTGGTCATAGGAAGTTCGATCATGTCGAGGAACAGAACAGCTGCATCACAAGCCCGCCACAGTTTTCTGTTACTTTCCTGGATCGTGAGAGGAGTGACGGCGAAAAACTTTTAACATTTTATGGGAGGTTATAAGTATGCAGTCCTCCAGTCTGCAGCCTCAACAATAATGGCAGATAAATGATCTTATTCAATCTGCCATCTATCCATACCTCTTGCCATGCATCGTCCATCGTGGCTTCTAGTATTGCCCCTGAACAGCCCGTGAAATCCCATGCCGACATGCTGTTAGGTGTTGACCATCCGGTTTTGGATACAATCACGTTGCGTTGGTCGCGTACGGGAAGAATTAAGATGCTGATCCTCACCCATGAAGGGAAGTTTTGCTTTGCGCCGCTGAGAGATCGAGGCACTCCTACGACCAAACCGATTTTGATCCGCTCTCAAGCACTGGTTTTAGAGAAAACATACCTGACCGTCTTGACGGCAAGATCGTACAGCTTCTTCCAACAACTTCATTGGTCGATATGCATAGGCATATGTGCATCGTTTGCATGTACACCTGAAAGTCATGAATTTAGTGTCTACTTGACGATGAACTTTTGGCTGCTGGGCATGTCCGTCGTGACTCGTAACTCATGCGCTCACATGTTAGAGACTCAGTTACGGCCACAGAGGTTCTGATCCCAGGCGTGGTCTAGGCTTTTCACGGAGACCTGGCTGCCGGCCGCCGGCCGTCCGGCCATGGCTTCCTTAATTGTCTAGGAGAGCAATCGCACCTGTCCCACAAAGCAATAACACCTGCTCTTGGCATGCGCCGTGTAGACAAAGATCCTGCTACAACTCCTCGATGAGGCAGGGCGTAGAGGAGGCGGTCTGGCGGTGGCATGACACGCCGGAAGGCCTCCATTATCGGTTGGTCGATCTGTGCGACCAGATCACGTATGTGGGGTTCCGGCGAAGGGCAGATTGCGATCCGCGGCGTTTGTGGCGTGCGGACGCGCAGGTTCCGGCGATCCGCGTGAACGGCTCGGCAATCCGTTCCTGCGCATGGCTGCTGCCGCTCTCCACCAGATCGAGCCGGAAGCTCTTTTTCCTAATCCATCGCTAGCTCGATATTTCCCACGTGATGACTCCAGGTCATATGTGTCTTTTCCATGACAGCAACGACGGAGCCAACGCCGGCCATCCGGCCGGAGAAAATCGCCCAGCGCGAGTCCATGTTCTTCCAATGGATGTTGACAATGCCATGCTGTTGTCCGTGTATCTCTCCCATGGTATCAGATATTGATACGTACGAACGCGGAACGCCGGCCGCCCGGCCAGCCGGAGAAATCGCGCCGTGCTAGCTTCCGATCGATGTTTAATGCTCTTCTCGTGTGTCTGTCTCTCTCTTGGTACCACATATATGTACGTCACAATATATAATTTCGGAAGGTATTATCTCTCACGTGTGCATGCAAAACTCTTTATCCTTCTCGTGATCGAGCTTGGTCACGCACGTTACGGGAGTATTAAAACTTTTAAATCTACGCCGTTAATTTTTAGTTGGTTAATCTGAACCGCTAATTATCCTGTGTTTTAAGTATATAATAGATTCTCATTCTCGTACAAAAATCACTAATTTATATATATTATTAATTATATTATATATATATATATACAAGCGTATCCCCGTATCCGTGTTTTTGAAAAATCGGCGTATCGCGATATCGGTATCCGTATCCGTATCCGTATCGCCGTGTCCAGGCATCCTAGCGCGGAACAGGTCTTGCAACTTCTCCGTTACCTCGTCGTCAGTGAGAGTTGGCTCTACAACTGAGAACTGCCGAGGCGGACCAACGACGATGGAGCGCAGAGGCGAAAGCGCGTGGTGGCGGCTGCCAGCTCCATCTCCGTACCTTGAACGGCGGCGGTCCTGGCCACGGTCACCGTGCGGCTCGGCGTGACGACTATGGCTCCGTGCACTGGCGTTCCTCGACGGCGTACGGCGAGCGAGTTCACGGCGGCCATTGTAGCGGTCCTCATCATCCTCGTCATCATCGCGACGGTGCCTCGCCTGCTCGCGGTCATCGCAGCGCTCACCGTGGCGAGAACGGCTGCGTCGACGCTCAGCACGCTCGCGAGAGCGGTCACGGTCCTCATCTTGGCGTCCAGGGCGGCGGTGCTCGCAGCCAATGATTGGCCTGAAGTCCGGGTTGCTGTCGCGGTGGCGAGGCCTGGGCTCCGGCTCCGGCGCGGGCGCGGCGCGAGACGGGGAACGCCTGGCGCGACCGCTGGACCTGCGCCTCGAACTGCCCTCCGGCACGTCAGCCTGGCGCAGCTCGCCAAGGGGCGGAATGGAGGCCGAGCCCACCGATCGATCAGACTAGGCGAAGGAGCGTGCGCGACAAGGCAGCGGGGCACGGGAAGTGGGAACCGTGGCCACACGTGTAGCTGCGCGATCATGAGCGGCGCGTGGCCGTTCAGTCGGTCGTGGGCTTGCAGCTCAGCTGGCAGCCATAGCGTGGATTGGCTTGGCATGGCTGTGTCCTGTGTGCGTACGTCGCTGGAGTAAGGACAAGAAAAGCCAGCGTGAGATTTGTTATGGAAAAAAAAAGAGGCGTCGGATGTACTGTATGCCATCGTTGGAGCAAAAGAAAAATAGAAGATTGATCAGGAGCTTGGAGCGTACGTGAGGAGGATGGATGATTTTCTTTGGTACGTGCACCCGGAAGGTACCAAGGATGTTCTTTGGGTTTTAATTGCTCGGTACAATGTTTGTGTACGGGAAGGCTGCGGTATATACAAGACGCGAAGTCGCACGTTCACAGGAAGATTGACAGGTTTGGTCAATGTTATTTGATCTGAGCGTTGTATGGGCAATGCTCGATGAAGTAGCATGGGTCCAAGTTGATCAAGATGGACTGGATGCGGCGAGTGACGACATGCTGGTGTGAGGATCATGCATACACAGGGTGCCGGACAGTGCGCGGAAGGTGGCTGGGCACAAGGTGGAGTATGGGTGCAGTCGATACGTTTCGGCTAGGTCGGACAGGACAGTCTGACAGATCGACGGGAGGTCGGTCAGATAGAAAACGGTGAAGATCGGCGACAACGACATAGGAGCGTGAGGGCTGATGGTGTCCGTATTCTGTGGTGTGGAAACACGTGGCGTGGCGCATGGATATGTGTGCTTCGACATGCGATGGCGCATGGTTGATTCAAGATGGTGTACACGGGAGATCTTGAGGTCGACGGGGCGTGGGGTGGATTGATCATCTACCAAGAGTCATGTTGAAGGTGGAGCTGAAGGCTCTGGCGGAGATTCCACTAGGCTGATGAAGGGGCTGCGGTGTAAGGTACCGGGGAATCGGAGCCTAGTCAGCGGGAAGGCGAGAGGCACGTGGTCCGGACTGGAGCTCAGGGTCTGGAGAGATGCGTGGAACTCGGCATCGGTCGGGTATGACTGATGGTTGTCTGCAGTGGGGCCTGAGGTGGTGTGGGTGCGCGACCCAGTAGATCTTGGTCAAGATTGCGGATGCTCGACGCGGTACTAGCGGCGAGGCGTGCGGTAAGCACGAGACACGGCGACAGACCAGGGCACAGGTGGTCAGACATGTGGTCAGATGGGTGTGCAGGGGTGCTGAAACAGTGTTGGCAAGTATCAGATTCAAGTTGGTGACTGTGTTTATGGACATTGACGCGTCGGGTGATAGACAGGAGTCAACCATGGGGAATCTGAGAAAGTGTTTATACTTGGAGTTGTGTTAGGTGTGGATAGGTACGACTTGATAGCAACATGCACGCAGGGGGGGCCGGTGTCTTATTGCAGGCGCCTAGGGCGGCCAGGGTTGCAGTATCAATGGGGAGGTGCGTCCGTAGTCATGCCCAGCAGATGTAGACGAGTTCGCCAAACTGCGTTAACAAATCTCGGTGTCGTCATCGTGTTGCGATTGCTTGGTTTTGAGGAGATCAATTATGCGCCTACGCGACGGTAACATCCCAGATGTAGCATGTTAACTTACGGGTGCCATTTAGTGAAAACATAGATCTTATTTCGCCGATTATTGCATCTCACACATGTCTCGAAACGTGGATTTGATGGTAGCGGTGACCCATGCTAGATGCTACAGCACGGGTTATTATTTGTGATGCATCCATGGCTATCTCCATGCTGTTGGAGATGCCTCGTAAATTCATGGAGAGAGAAAGGAAAATGCTGTCACTGCTCGCCACCGCCGCTGCTGGCTGCTAGGCACCGCCTCCATTCCTTTTTCTCTGGCGCCTGCTTCTTTCCTTCCGCCGCCGCTGCCTGTGTTTGTGTTTTTATCTTGCGCTGCCACACACGGATACGAGGAGGACGAGAAAACAGAGGTGGTGAATGGGAGAATATAGGGTCTGGGGGTTGACGGTGATTTGAGCGGCCAAAACTTGCACATTCCACCGATTTGGAGGAACGGGGGCATTCCGCGTTCGGCCGGGGACCTCCCCATTAAAAAAATCGTTTTAGGGAAACAACTACCATTTTTTTTTGAACAAGGAGAAGGACCCCGAAGGACCTCAAGTGAATAGAAAATTACAACCAAGTCCCTGGCTATTATAAACAGGACCTTTACTAAAGGAAAGAGATTGCAATCAGGTCCAACACCACCGTCGACGAACAGCTCGACGCAGCGGCCGTCAGCGCCATCACCGAGAACGAGACCACTTGGCGACGGAGCGACGATGAATGCCACAACGGGACTGATGGAGGGCCTCCGGAATGGCTCGCCGGCCTGGAGATTGCAGAAGCTAGGGCGCCAAAGGCACCACAACACGGAGTGGCCCCTTCGGCCAGGAAGAACAGCGGCGCGAGCTCGCCGCCATTGATGCACTCCGCAATACGCAGCCATATCTCCTCGAGGAACTTCAGAAACAATTCGCCAGCTCCTCTTCCCGCAGCCACTGCGGCATAGAAGAACAAGATCCTCCGCTCCAGAAATTCCTGCAAACCTATCTTCCCGCCGCCAAGCAATATGCGCCAATCCGCTTTCAGATTCTGAACTCTTGCCACTAGCCAGAGGAGGCAGATCGAAGAAGACACAGCAAAAAAATAGGGATTCGGCCTTACGAAAGCCGGTAGATCTTCCCTTCATCGCAAGCTCCGACCTCTGGAGCATAGCATCAATAAGAGGAAGAAGAACCCGATGCCAGGCTGGCCGGATCGCCCCAACTCGATGCTTCCTCTGCGTACCTTATTAGGAGAGATGTGCATCTCCGTCGACGTCGCTTGCAACACCGCTTGCCACCGGCGAGCTGCAGCTAGGAGGAAGAAGACGACGGCGCGGCGGATCTGGCCGCCAAGATCCGCCGATCTACTCTCAAGCAACGCCATATAGGCAAACCTAGCATAGTAGCTAAAACGAAACCTACAACTAGTATTTACAGCCCAAGCAATGCATCCACGCCCACGCCAAACGGCAATGCCGCCGGAGGGGAACGAGGAGCGCGCCGGCGAGGAAGACGGAAGCCTCGCTACGACTCTCAAAAGCAGAAGCGGTGGGGAAAGCGGTGGGCAATATCGGGAACAACTACATTACATTACTCGTTTCCAACTAAACACTATAATGGGTGCAGGTGTGAGGCATAGAACCAATTGCATTTCACGTGGTGACCCAAACAAAACACACCCTAAATGGATGAAGCGTATCCATGAAAGAGCTTTATGTTTAAATTTTCATTTTTGCACTTTACTACTCCTACCGGTCCTAAAAGATTGTCGCCACCTGAGCTAGGCTTTGTACATAACTAGTTCGTTTTATGCGACATTTAAACTGGATCAGAGGGAATCTACTAGATGTCTACATATTCGTTTATAGTTTTATCTAATTACATTACTAGATGTGACTTACACCAAAAGGACAAACATAAAACCTAAATTCGAGTATTGTCTCTCTAGAGCCACAGTTTTATGATTTTTGTTCAGACGTGTTATTTAACAGTTTCATAGAAAACAACTAATATATTTTAATGAAAAATAATGTTTTATATTGGTCATTTACAAGAAAAAAAACAGCTTCTTGCAGCTCGGGCGCCATTGGGGGTACGGGGTATTTGCGACGTCGGTACAAGAAGAGCAACACTAATAGGAAAGGCCTCAATGGGGCTGCAAAGGCGATGACTAGGAAGCGTGTGTGTAGTGTACCGACTTGTGTTGGAGGAGCTGAAATGAAGAGGACGCCACCGATAAGTTGGACAGTCCAGATTGGGTATCGAATTGGCAAACTTGAGATTGCTAGTCGATCGCATATATTTTTAAAATAGAAGTGTGTTTTCTCGATAGATCTAGTTGTATTTTAGTGTTAGATAAATCTGTTTTCCCGTCGTGAATTCAATTAAGTTTCTACTGGAACCTATTTTGTAGTACAGCTACTCAAGCGGACAATAATCTTCTTACGATATTTATAATCAACCAGAGTGATTTATTTCTAGTATTGAGTAGCAATCTTAAAACCAAATGGAAAAGAGGCGTCCCTCGCGCAAAATAAGATAATACTCCGGAGTAGTTTATTTAAGCATCGCTCAAACACCTCAATTAGTCTATTTTTAGATATCGCTCCAATCACATGCATGAATGAAAAATGTGGTTGTCCACATATAGTTTTTTTTTTTGTTTTGAAACGAACATATAGCCTATTTTTGTCAATACAGAAGCTTCTACTAATAAACCTTAAACCATAACTTCCTAACAATAAACCGCCAAGACTGTGACAAACGTCCAGCCTACAAAACACACACAATCGAACTTGAACAAACTGTGCAAGTGTCGACAGTTAACACTAATAGGCATACGTTCGCAAAAAAAAAACACTAATAGGCATACACATACACTCATATGATGGAGGCCAACGTAGTGCACGGCCTGGCCGCCATCCTCACACTTGTGCTGATCTCGAGGGTCCTGTGGCATCTTGTGTGGAGGCCGTACATCGTCACCCGGAGGTTTGCACAGCAGGGGATACGAGGGCCACCGTATAGATTCGTGGTTGGGTCACTGTTAGAAATGAGACGTATGCTCATATCCGGGAGAGCAAAGGCGCCTCTCGACACCGGCAGCCACGACTACACCTCCCTTGTCTATCCTTTCGTTCACAAATGGGTCTCTGACTACGGTAACTAATCGACTACGGTCCTGAATGATGAGTTGTCAGCGTGTTCCCAGTTTAAGCTCCCGTTTGCGTTTGTTCCAGGAAAAACTTTTCTCTACTGGTGGGGGCCAATTCCCGTGAGAGTTAATAGCACCAGCGGTCACACAACTCGTCGTCGATGTGCACTTAAGTCACACTTCTCCAGAATGTGATTATTTGGTCACACAACTCGACAAGTGCGTGCACGCAAGTCACTGGCCCCACTTGTCAGTCCGTTTTGGACGGTAAATTTTCAGAAAACCCCCTGAAGTCCTTCTAATTTTACAAAATGGTCCTCCTAATTTTACAAAATGGTCCTTCTAATTTTACAAAATGGTCCTCCAAGGGGACCATTTTGTAAAATTAATATTACTCTAGGGGGTTTTCTGAAAATTTACCGTCCAAAACGGACTGACAAGTGGGGTTAGTGACCTGCGTGCACGCACTTGTCGAGTTGTGTGACCAAATAATCACATTCTGGAGAAGTGTGACTTAAGTGCACATTGGCGTCGAGTTGTGTGACCGCAGGTGCCATTAACTCTTCCCGTGATATGCTCTACTGACATGGCGATAGTCCAGCAAGTGCTTGGAGACAGGTCTGACTTGTTCCAAAAGGACTACCTGAACCCTAGCTTGGAGGGGATCTTCGGCAAAGGAGTTATATTCGCCAACGGGGATGACTGGAAGAGGTATCGCAAAGTCGTTTACCCGGTCTTCAATCACGAGAATCTCAAGGTTGATTTTCTTATTCTTGCTGGCTGATTTTATTTTTCTTCAAAACATTGGTTCGATTGCAATTTTACATGGTTTTCTAAATACAACTTTTGCGGGTTTATCCTATATATCCATTATAGTCCGTGTTAGTTATGACGTCGGAAGGCGCGCATGAGATGATCCAACGGTGGTGCACCCAGATAGAAAAGGGCGAGGACCACCAAGCCGAGATCGATATGAAGCGTGACTCCGAGGAGTTGGCTCTGGGAGTCATTGAGCGAGTCATTCTTTGCTAAGAAGCACATGGAAGCCCGAGAGGCATTCGTCGCCGGCAAGGAGCTCCAGAAGCTTGCAGTGCATGCATTTTCTGATCCACCGGTACCTGGATTTAGGTATATATATGTCGGTTTGGTATAAGTTTGAAAGCATAAAAATACGGTGAGCAATGAACTAGAAAAATCCTGATTAAAACAATCTAATATTGTGTACGCAGATACCTACCAACTCCTCGTAACCGCCGGTCATGGAAACTTGAGAAGTTGATGAAGAGCAAGATCTTTCAGATCATCAAGACACGGCTTGACAGCTGCATCTATGGAGATGACCTACTCGGGCTAATGTTGCAGGCCTGCAAGAGGGATGCCATGATTCTGAGCACTGAGGAGATCATCTGTGAGTGTGTGACCTTTCTTGCCGCAGGGCTGGACACAACCTCCAACACCCTCACCTGGGGGATGTTCCTGCTCAGCATCTACCTACAATGGCAAGAGAAGGTTAGGGAAGAGGTCATAAGGGAATGGCCAGATGACGACGATGTCCCAAACATTGAAATTCTTGGCAAGATGAAGCTGGTATGTGAATGACTTTCTCGTCAGAGCCCTTTCCATGATATGATGTTTATCTCTGTTCGTACGTGCTTTTCTAAAACGCGAGGTTAGAGTTTTTAACACTGACTATTAGTATTTATAAATATTAAGACGGACAATGTTCCGCGTACACACACATCCACACACACATAACAGCTGAAGAGATTTCATTAGTTTCTAAGACTCTTGAGACCTCCGTGTAAAGTTTGCACATCTCTGTATGGACACATGGAGATTCGTCCTTCGATAATTCAAATCATATGATGTGTGTATCTCTGTTCGTAATACGTGTTTTGTTAAAACGTGAGGTTTGAATCATCTAACATTTCCTACTAGTATTAAACATATATTAGGACTAACAATGTTTCTCACACACGCACACGCATATGCACGCTCACACCGTCACACGTACATGCACGCACATACGCATGTCACACACACAGTAACGACTACACATATTGAAGAGATTTTGCTTAGTTTCTAAAACTCTTGAGACGGCTATATATGCTTGCCTCATCTCTGGATGGGCACGTGGAGCTTCGTCCTTCCGCAATCTTGAGGTCGTCCTTTTTAGGTGGCACAACTTCAGGATATTTAGAGTTTTTGTTCACTCCGCTTCCATATGCATATGGTCCAAATTTATTACAAAGTCATAACAGATGGGTAGGAGACGACAAGTGATACCACATATGGAGGGGTTGCGGTAATGTTGCTCTCATGTCGTCTTGGCTACAAGGGAAAAAATATAGGCTATGATTCTTAAATTCAGGTACTAGTAAGGTTTTGTTTCTCGTGAAGTTAGACAATGGAGGACATAGGAGAGTGGTAGCTCATCATTGGATGATTACAAGCGATGTTGATGTCGCCTAGGCTGCGTGAAGATGGAAGTGATAGGATGATGACAAGGGAGGTGCACTAGAATAGGGAGGTTTATGGATAATATGGAGGGGTGTGTACAAATAGTGTACGGGGTTCTAGTGGATGTCACGGGCAACTTCGTCAAGGGTTTTGGAAAAATGTGGAGATGTTTTGACTGTCGAATACGATGGAGCAACCGAGATGCGATGAATGGTGAAGTAAAATTATGGTATTTGGGGTGGGATAGTCTAGTAGTCTACATAAGAGGCAATTGAAGGTGATGACTTTCAATGTTGGATCCAGGTTAAAGAATAAATTGACATCAATAATAAAAAACAACCTACAAATATTTAACTTCATCTGAATACATATAATGTATTCTCACTATTGTATTTGCATCCATGCAGCTTCACATGTTCATCCTTGAAACACTAAGGCTCTATAGCCCTTTGCCGTTTTTGCTGAGGAAGACCGCTTATGACACCATGCTCGCAAACATCAAAGTGACTAAAGGAACGATGTTAATGTTTTCGGTTTCCATGCTTCACCGGGACAAGGAGCTTTGGGGCCTTGACGCTAATGAGTTCAACCCCATGAGGTTTGATAAAGGCGTCTCGAGTGTTGCAAAGCACCAAAATGAGCTACTATCTTTCTCACATGGCCCACGTGTATGCGCGGGAAGAGTTATGCCCTGGTTGAAGTGAAGACCGTGATGGCGACCATCCTTAGAAAATTCTCCTTCTCACTCTCTCCAAAGTATGTTCACATGCCTACAAACTTTCTGTCAGTCTCTCCTAGGTATGGTCTCCCTCTCATAATTAAGAACATCCCGTGTCAGTAGAATAATGGCATGTACTTTAGAACAATGTGTGAGTTATGTAATATGTGATTATAGGTGTGTATGGATAGTGAGGCACAAATAAATAAACCCATACCATTAATAACGTTCGTCTGAATGTTTTGATCTTGTTCCACAAAAATAAATACCGGAGAAAATTGAAGGGCAAAGAATGAGATACATCCACACGTCGATTGTCTCTGTTGTGTACAGTTAGGTGGCTCACATGATGATGTATTCCCGTGTTTGTGCTCTCTCGATTCACCTCTCCCTCGCTGCTAACTCAGCCCTCCTCTCGACTCACCAGGATTCACTCCGCTGCTCCTCGACCCACTTCCTGCCTCCTCCCATAGAGGACAAGGGCGTGTGTTGGGTGTCTGCAACTGATTTGGGCTATTTGCATCCGTGATTCGATCCCAGGGCCATGGTCCTGTAAAAACATGGATTGGGCCATGTCCCGCTTACCATTTAGTCGCCCACAAAGTGGTTGCAAGACATGTTTCCCTTTTTTGAAATGGGGGCAAAGCCCCAGTCTCTGCGTCATGATGATGGACACAATTTTCTATTAAAAACAAAGTAGCAAATTAGTATGTTTAAGTTTATTATAACTCAAGCATAAGCTAGTTTGGCCTCATGAACAACCAGCAAAAAAGACTAATAAAAGGAGACTACATATTGAAGTCTTATAATATACTTGCACCCATGTTTGCAGCAGATAGTGATGGGGGGATGCCCAATCGGGTAGGCCCAAGACCACGAGTCGGACCACGAAGCCGGGCGGCCCAGAACCCACCCGGAGGCCATCTATCCAGGATGCCGGCTCCCCCAAGGAACCCGGTGGGCCGGCTCGAAGAAGGCGGCAGGCAGATAACTCCGAATCAGAGAAGGATCTGCGTATCCCGAAGAGTGCGCTGCACGAAGCCGCACTTGTAGCGAGTTAGCTAGCGCCGCCTAGGTCACCCGTCATTCCCTGTAAACCCTACCCGATCCCTATATAAAGTCGGCTAGGGGTAACCCTAGAGGTAGACTCATCTCATTCCATAGCCACCAGAGCACCCGCAAGCTCTGGCGCGCACGCCATTGTACACCCTACACCATTTCAATACACATAGCAGGAAGTAGGTCTTTATCTCGCCAAGAGGGGCCGAACCTGGGTGCAGGTCTCCACCCTCTCCATCGACATCTCCACCGTCTCCATGATGAAGAGGGAGTAGTCCACCTCTGGACTATGGGTTTGTGGAAGTAACTTATGTATCTCTCCTCTCTTTGAGCTTCACTAATTAGTACCGTATGAGCTGCTGAACATGATTACGGTCATATTTGTAATTCCTATGTGGTGGATCTTTTTGTGAGTTAATATATGTTGAGATTGCAAATGTTTGTTTCAGTTATGAGTATAGATGCATATTATGTACCATGTTCTTATCTACTTGTTATGATCAAGCATGTTTATGAGGGCGTGTGTGGGGTGATGTGTGCATTAGTTGGAGTAACGGGGGGTGGTGAGTGCGGTAAGTTGACAACTGAAATATCGCGATCCACTTGGGTGTTTTACCTTACTTTGTTGGCTCACTCGGGATAAACAAAAATACCATGCTACAAAGGTTGAGGGTGACCAACCTTCTTCCTGTGACTAGATCTAGCATGTTCTTATTTTCACTTCATGTCATGATACTTAAAGCTATACTCTGAATTATCTTAATTACTAAGGTGTTATGATTTAGTTCACATCTTGGTGGAGTATAAGTGAGATTAATAACCAAAAGATCTATGTTAGGACGTGATGCACATATAATTAGTAACTTGATATCAAACTTTGTGTTGCAATCTCATATGTCAACTCTATTATTTCATTGTCTGCCACACCATTAAAAGAGAGTGTGCATTTGTGAAACCATGAACCCCGGTCCATTTTTAATCATAAGAAACACCTTTCCAACCACTTTTTACCACTTTTCCATTTTCTGTAATTATTAAATCCGAAAATATAAAAACACTTTTCCATCTTGCATTCATCATAAAAAACCGAAAAATATCATTTATCATTGTTATCATCATCCTTGCACATTCATTCACCACCATTGCATATCTATTTCTTGTCTGCATTGCATATTTATCTTGATATCATTCATACACCTTGTGCTTGACAACCACAGGTGAGGTTGAGGACTAAAACAATTAACCTTGTTTTGTAGGTGACCAAAAGAAGGATAGGAAGATAAATCTTTCACTACTGATTCCCCGAGAGTTCGATATTAAACCCTCGAGTCACCCTCGTGGGGAAAACACGTCTTCCACTTACTACACACTCTGCACTTGGAGTCTCAACCTAACCCATTTACTTTTGACGCAGGTAACTATGCACCGGAGATCAAGCTGTTTTCTGGCGCCGTAAATCAACCTCTTCAAGGGCCATCACCAACCCGGTGCTTGTCCTGAAGAAGAACGGGACATGGCGGATGTGTATCGACTACACCGGCCTCAACAAGGCATGACCCAAAGACCTATTTGCACTACCCCGGATCGACCAGTTGATCGACTCGACTGCCGGGTGCGAGGCGCTGTGCTTTCTAGACGCCTACTCCGGGTACTATCAGATCAAGATGGCACCCGAAGATCAGGAGAAAACGTCTTTCATCACGCCTTACGGAGCGTTCTGCTACGTCTCCATGCCCTTCGGTCTGAAGAACGCCGGGGCAACATACCAGCGGTGCATCAAGAACTGTTTGCACGAGCAGATCGGCCGCAACGTCCACGCCTACGTCGATGACATCATCATCAAGTCGCGGCAAAGGTACGACTTGATCGCCGACTTGACGGAGACCTTCAACAACCTCCGCAAATACCAGATCAAGCTCAACCCGGAGAATTGCGCCTTTGGCGTACCCGCGGGAAAGCTACTGGGCTTCATCGTCTCTAAAACTGGGAATGGTTTCTCTATAACCGGCCATAACGGTTTGGTTTTGGGTTTGGGTTCCTCTGGTTCGGGTACTAATGGGTTCTACATATAACAAGTTGGGTTTAGTTTAGTTCCGTGGAAAAAGAGGTCCGGCGCGGTGAGGTATGGGCTCAAACCCGTGGGCTCAAACCCGTGGTTGCCCAACCTTTTCCTTCGACTGGGTGTGGTCGATGGATTAGGTCTTCTCCTCCCGCAGCCACCGGCGCCGCCTCTCGCGCCTCGCCATCCCCTCCTCGTCCGCCTCTCGGCTCGCCGTCCCCTCCCTGTCCGCCTCTCGCCGCTGGTCGTACCCGCCACATCCGCCTCTCAATCGACCCGGCGGCGTCTCCGTCCTCTTGGAGAGGCTGTAGATCCTTCTTGGCCGCCGGCAGCGAGGCCGGCGCTTGGGGCGCAGGTGGTGGGGTGGCCGCCGGTGAGGTCGCTCCGCAAGAACGCGCTCGCGGACGCCGGCGCTTGGGAGGCTGTGGACGAGGTTGGGCGTCCACCTCGTGGAGGAGTTCGCCCCTGGCTGCCTTGGCGCCGCCGTTCTGAAGCTCGTTGACAACGGCATCCAAAGGTACCTCCACGCTCGAATCAATTGCTGCATTACCGTATTTGGTATTGGACTGAACTGAGACACATCAAAGTGCTGCATTTGTATTTACACATGATAAACTTGTATGAATTAGTGGGTCTTTTTTTTGCCGGAATTAGTGGGTCTTGTGTTCTTTTTAGACTGGTCCTCCGCCGCCTCTCTGCCCCCAATGTTTTGTTCAGCTTATTAGGCAACATGTTAGTGCTGTAGGGAAATATTGGCTCTCTGCTGTAGCTCGTCTCTGCTATAGCTCGTCTGCTCGATTCTGTACAATCTCCGGCACAACTAGATGTTCAGCTTATTAGGCAACATGTTAATGGAAATAATGGCGATTCGTGATGCAGCAACTATCGAACCTCTCAAGTAGAGCAGATCTCTGATATTCTTGTGGGTCTTTTTCAGTTGAGCAGCAGTATTTTTAATGTTGTCTGAAATCTCACTCTTTCATCATTTGTAGGCAGTGTGGTCTGAAATTTGAGGCATGTCTACCTCAGAGGGTTCTGCAAGTGCTGATTCCATGGATGGGAGCACAAGTCAAGGACCACGGATTAGAAGGTCGAAGGTCTGGCAGCATTATGAACAAGATCTGAAGGATGTAGATGGTGATCTCATGGCCATTTGCAAATATTGTAAAGGGCAACTTCACTCAAAGTTTGGGACTACAAGCTCGAGAGCCCATATCGCAGAGTCTTGCCGGTCAATTGAGGATGCTGTGAGGAAGAGCTTTCTGTCCACCATGAAGAAGAAACCATCTGAGGGCCCGTTTATGTTTGATCAAAAGTTTGCTGTGATCTTATGGTCTAGTTTTGCATACATGCTGAGATCCCCTTCCTTAAGTTTGAAGATCCATACCTTCAGCCTTGGATTGATTCAATGCAGCCAGCATTTCAAGTCAAGGGTCGTCACACGATTTGCGATGATGCAATGAAGATGTATGAAGGAATGAAGGAAGAGATCAAAGTTGAGTTACAGAAGTTGAGTTCACGCATTTGCTTGACATCTGATATGTGGATGAATGGGAGAAGGCAGCAGCTATCTGTGAGTTTCTCAACGCATTTGAAGAGCTCACCTTGACTGTTTCAGCTCATAGGAAGCCAACAGCTCATAAGTTTCTACCCATGGTGCTTTGTATTCGACATGCATTGAAAGATGCGGCTTGGCAGACCTCTGAAGTGTTGAAGCAATTGGCAGCAGCGATGCAAGGGAAGCTCGATAAATATTGGGATCCGGAGGAGAAGGAGAATGCAGAGCCTAACCCTCAGCCCAATCCTCGTCGAAAAAGCAAGGATATTGAGTTGAACTTTGCTCTTGGCATTGCTACATTCTTGGATCCAAGGAGAAAAGCAGATTACTCGGATTTCTTTTACTGCAAGGTGTGTACCAATGAGGAGCAGATTTCAAAACAAGTGGAGATTTCTTTAGAGTGGGTGAGGAAGTATGTCAAATAATATGAGCTACTCGCAGCCACAAGCACCGCACAGTCCACACCTTCTAGTCAAGGCAACACCACCATGGGATCACCTATTGCAGGAAAAAGGAAGCTGGAAGAAGAGTTTGCCCAACACAAGTCTCGTCGGAGGTCATGTGTACACAAGTCCGAGCTTGACGCGTACTTGGAAGAAGCATGTGAGGAGGACGGTGCTGATTTTGATGTTTTGATGTGGTGGAAGAGGCATGCTGAAAAGTTTCCTGTATTGGCATCTATGGCCCGTGACTTTCTCGCAATTCCTTTGAGCACAGTGGCATCCGAGTCAGCCTTTAGCTGTGGTGGGAGGATACTTGGTGATACAAGAAGCTCTCTAAATCTTGATACGCTAGAAGCGCTTGTTTGTGTGAAAGATTGGTTGTTCATACCAAAGGAGGGTGAGTTACTCCTTTATATTTTGGTTCTACTACATGTGATTTCTGTTTGTAGTACTGTGATGTATAAAACCTGTAGTGCAGAAAAATTGACACACTTTTTAAATTAATTTGTGTTTCATTTGCAGGACATGGACAGTAAGGACCCAGCAAGCAGGTTCTCTAGAATTTCCCAGTGTATTACATTGGCAGTAGGTATGTAATGTTGTCTACAAGATAGTTTACAGTTCTCTGGTTTCCATCCGTGCATGATACTTGACAGTAGTATTTTAGTGCACAGAGTTCATCCAAGTTTGGTTACCTAACATAATCAGAATATGATTGTATTTTTTATTGTATACTTAGGTTGGAGTGATGAATAACATGCAAAGAAACCAGATTGAAGAGCATGAGTGAAATCTCAGGCTGTACTCAGCCTTTGAAAGAAGCTCATGTGTGGTGATATTTTCTGGTGGATGAATGGCTGTGGCGTTTTCAAGTTGTGCTGATTTCAGTTCTATTTCCATAGCTACCATACGCATGGTTCTTTGATGTAGTAATGATGTACAAACAATTACATAATCTCTTTTAGTTGTTTTTGGTTTTCAGAAACGACCTGACGGTCTAAACTTGTCTGTAAACATTGCATCCTGGGCATTGACATTGTCTGTAGTAATACTGTACTCAGCTGCATCCTGGGCATTTTTTCTGTTCGTTTTTTTTTTTCTGAAGCTTTTTATTTTTATATGTGCGTCTGTCAGGTCACGTTTACCTTAAAGTGTATGTAGCATCCCGTATGCTATCATACCGAAACGATTTATGCAGGGGCGATCGAGGCGTACGAAGCCGGGTACGAAACGGTTATGTACTGGGTTCGAACCCACAGTTTTGCGTGGTGGGTTTAAAAAGGTTCGAGTGCAAACGTGGTGGGTTCAGGTTCGGGTGGGCTGAAAGTCGTATTAAATGGGCCCAGTTCAGGTTGGGCTGAGGGAGGGATACGTTCGAGTTTGGTTGAGGTACGGTTGAGGTTTGAACCCATTCTCAGGTTTAATCGTCTCCGAGCGATGCATCGAAGCTAACCCAGACAAGATCAAGGCGATTGAAGCCCTGCAACGGCCGGAGAAGTTAAGAGACGTGCAGCGGCTCACCGACTCCTCAAAAAGTCGACCACGTTCACATGGAACGACGAGGCAGAAGCGGCCCTCACGACGCTGAACAAGACGCTGGCCGAGCACCCATCCTTGCCTCCCCACTGGAGAACGAGCCGATGATGCTATACATCGCCGCGACCAATCGAGTCGTCAGCGCGGTCATCGTCATCGAGCACAAGGAGGAATACCAGGACCAACTAGTCCAACGGCCGGTCTTCTACGTCAGCGAGTGCCTGACGGAGTCGAAGCACGGTACCCGCACTACCATAAACTTGTGTACGGTGTATTCTTTGCTTCAAGGAAGTTGAGACACTACTTCATGGGCCACCCGATGACGGTGGTCAGCTCCTCTCCCCTGGCGTATATCATCCGCAATAGAGAGGCAACGGAACGCGTTGCTAAGTGGGCTATGGAGATCCAACCATTTGGTCTTCAGTACGCCGCACGAACAGCGATCAAGTCGCAAGCGCTCCCAGATTTCCTCGTCGACTGGATGGAGAGTAGCTGCCACCTCCGACCTACGAGGTGGGGGGGGGGGGGGGCGCTGGGTCCTGTTCTTCGACGGATCCAAGATGTATGAAGGCTCGGGGGCTGGGATAGTTCTCCTTTCCCCCCAGGGCGACAAGATGCGATACGTGCTGCAAATCCACTTCACCTGCACCAACAACATCGCTGAGTACGAAGCTCTCCTGCACGGCTTACGTGTAGCCAAGGAAATGGGGGTCAACCGCATCCTCTGCTACGATGACTCCGACCTCGTCGTCCAACAAGTGATGGGAACCTGGGACGCCAACGATGCCAACATGGAGGCGTACCGCCGACTCGTCGACCAAGTCGGTGGCCACTTCGCCGGCATGGAGAAGAGGCACATCGACCGGCAGAAGAACGAAGCCGCTGACGAACTCTCACGCTTCGGATCCAAGCGGGAACCGGTCCTGCCAGATGTCTTCCTCGACCACCTGCATAGCCTTTTGTGAAGCCGACCACCGAAGTCGACATCGCCAGCCCGCCACAGCCAACACTTGTCCTCACAATATCGGACGATGTTGATTGGAGGTGCCATACATCAAGTACCTGTCCACCAAGGTGCTACCGACTGAGGAAGTCGAGGCACGGCAGATGGTCCGCCGAGGCTCCTCCTACGCTATCATCAACAAAGAGCTCTACAAGCGAAGCGTGTCGGGTGTTTTCCTCCGATGCATCGAGCCGGTGGAGGGCAAACAGATCCTCCACGAGATACACTCCGGAGATTGCGGCCACCACGTCGGTGCATGCAACCTCGTCGACAAAGCATTCCGACACGGCTTCTTCTGGCTCTCCGCCCACCAGGACGCAGTCGACATCATCAGACGGTGTGTCGGGTGCCATAAATATGCCCGGCAGGACCACCTACCAGCGGCGGCTCTCAAAACCATCCCTCTCACTGGCCTTTCACGGTCTGGGGCTGGACATGGTGGAACAGTTCAAAACTGCTCGTGGGGCATGACTCACCTCCTAGTAGAAGTCGACAAGTTTCACCAAATGGGTGCAGGTGAAACCCATCAAAAAGCTTGATGGCAAGACAGCAACCAAGTTCCTCCAGGAAATCATCTTCCGCTACGGCTACCCGCACAGCATCATCACCGACAACGGCACGAACTTCGCCGAAGGAGAGATGAAGGCTTTCTGCCAGGAAAAAGGCATCCGCCTCGACCTGGCCTCGGCGGCTCACCCGCAGTCTAACGGACAGACGGAGAGGATGAACCAGACGGTGCTAGCCGGCATCAAGCCACGCCTCAAAGTCCCCTTGAAACGGACACCAGGGTGCTGGCTGGACGAGTTACCATCGGTGCTGTGGGGCATCAGGACGACCCCAGATCGCTTCACTGGCTACACGCCCTTCTTCATGGTCTACGGCGCAGAAGCCGTCATGCCGACTGACCTGGAGCACGACTCGCCAAGAGTCGCTCTCTACGACGAGGAGGAAAACGAGGAATCCAGACTCGTCGGCATCGACCTCCTGGAGGAAGCTCGCGAACTCGCACTCTCCAGGACGACGATCTACCAACAAGGCCCGCGCCGCTATCACAGCCGCCGGGTCAAAAGTCGCTCCTTTCAGGAAGGCGACTTGGTTCTTCGACTCATCCAAAAGTCGAAAGGGATGCGTAAGCTCTCGGCACCATGGGAAGGACCGTTCGTCGTCAGCAAGGCAATAGGCAACGGCTCCTACCACCTCGTCGACTTGCGTGAGCCTGAAAACAGCTCCAAGTCAGAAGAGGAGACCAAGCGTCCATGGAACATCAGCCTGCTTCGCCCCTACTATACATAGGTTACACTGTAATGATATGTAATCAATCAAGGAAATAAAGCCAGTACGCCCTTGACACGCTCGGGGGCTACTGTTTCATCTCAAACATTGCTTTCGAGTCTTAATTTTTTCCTACTCTCACATTATATGATTGATGGGTCGTCAAAGAGAGTCGGACGCCACGATGCGCGGCTCACCACTGGACTGCCTGCTCATGCAGCAAAATCTCGCAGTGTTTCGTTTTCTTCCAAGTCGTCTGCAAACTCGCCTAATGTGGACAAGTAGTACCACCGGGTCAAACCTAACTTGACATCGAAGCCGCATTCGGACTTTGTCACCCTGGGTGCCGTGCGCGACTCGAAAAACTTCACGCGAGGGCACACTTGGCAAGGTCGCATGATCGACTAGCTTCAACTCAAGCGAAAAACAAAACAAGTGACAAGCGCACGACATTAAATAAAAACATCCAAAAGCCGTAGAAACTTAATAAAAAGCCGCAGAGGCGCAAGTAAAAACACCCGGCAAAGTCATAATACTTGTTCATTTCAAAAAATCCTCGCCCATAGGCGAGTTAACCTAACTACTCATAATTTTTTCTCCTCTTTGAAAGCAGGAGAAGATAATCAGTACCCGGGGCTGGTGGCGCTGCGGAAGTCGACGGCTAGGACGCTCGAGCCGAGAGAATCAAGGCTCTCGCAAAGAGATACTCCGACGCCGGCTCCTCGTCCGCCACCTCGCCCAAGGTGTTGCTTGGGACCACCTCGCACACCATCTTGGCGGCGCGACAGGCGTACGGCGTAAGAGCGGCGCACATCTCCCGAGGTCGATCTCCCTGCCGTCGGCGCCAGTCGGGATGCTAGCCGTGATCTTCTCGAGGTTCGTCTGCTGATAGCGACCCCGCACAAGACCAAAGGCCACGCAGGCGCCCGCTCAAGCAGACGAGTCCCTCGCCCAGTGATCACCTGCGGCATCAGCTGCAACACCCGCAGCACCCGACTAAGCGGAGCCGGGACGCACTCCTTCGGGGACAGCTGGTTGACCACCGCGTTGATCAACTCACGCACCTCACGGGCGAACACCCCCAGCCGCCCGACATGCTCCGGCGCTGTCAGACTGTTCGCGTCCTCGCCTAACATCAATAACAAAAGTTGAAGTTTCAAGAAAAAAATAGAAGACATGCTCATCACAAAACGCAGAAGTACGGGACATTTGCGGCTTACCCCAGACTTCGATGGCCAAATGGGCAAGAGGACCCGCCATATCTTTCATCTCGCGCTCGTGGTCGGCGGCTTTCTTCTCGATCTTCTCGAGATCGTCGGCGTACCCCTTGGTCACCGCGGCCACGGCTTCCTCCGCCTGCTGCTTCTCCTTGTAGAGCTGCACGCAGGAAGCTTGCACCGCCTCGAAGGCTTCGGCATGGCGGCGCTCTTGGGCAGCCAGGGCCTGCTCGTGCTCCGCGATGGAGATGAAGCCCTCCCGCGCCTTCACCAACTCGGTGCTCAGACGTCGGGTCTCCGTCTGCTCGGCCTCGAAGAGATGCCCCAAGTCCTGCAGAAGCAAACATCTACGAGTTACGACTTACTCCTACAACAACCGACAAACTTGGGGGCTGCGCCTCGATCGTCGATTTGCAGCTAACATCCTACACTACAACCAGACGTTTCTAAGACCCGAGCCGCCAACATACGACGACTCGGGCCTTGGGGGATACATATATGCTAAGGATGCGACTTGAAGGAAGGAGATTTGCATACCTGGTACGCATTCATCGCCGCCTGGATGGCCGCCCGGAAGTCGGGCATGGCCACGCTCCCTCCTGGAGCGGAACTTGGGGGCTGGGCCGCCTGCCCAGCCGAGGGCGCCACCGCAGCCGCAGCACGGCCGGAGGCCGTCACCAGTGCCATCTTGGGCGCCATAGCCGCGTCACTTGCGCCGGCTGGCGCGGCTTCCTCGACGGTGACCTCCGTAGTTGGCGGAGTCATGGGAGCCCCATCACAATCGCTGGGCTGGGGAGGAGTCACCTCCCTCCCGGCTCGCGCGCCACTAGTTGACGCCTCCTCCACGTCGCTCAGGGAGGCATCGACGGCCCTACGACATAGGCGCGGGTTCAGGCTCAAGATAACAAACGATGGAAAAACCTAAAGTACGAAGACACTAACTTGTCGCCCGCGGGCGGGCGAGCCGCGATCCGAACGCCACGCACTCGAGGCGCGGTAGGCGACGGAGTCAGAGCCATTGCGGGGGCGATCCGCAAGGCTTTCTGTTTGCGCTCAGAGGCGACGGTGCGCTGCGTCGCAGTCGCCGTCTTCGAGCGTTTGGGCTGAGAGTCCGCACTCTCAGCCCTGGACTTGCGCTTCCGACGAAAGCGGAGAGGCGCGTCGTCTTCATCAGCTTCTTTATCAGGCACCGGGTCACGTGATCCGGCGCCTCCTCCTTCTTTTCTTCCTTCTTCTCCTTCGCCCTCGTGTTCTGAAGAGACGGGGATAGGGCAGTGGGAAGAAGGCTCGACCTCGGGTCACGACCGGAGTTTAGGCCTCGTCGTCGGAGTCGCGCTCCACGACGTCGTTCGGGCCAACTGGCACCATGGGATCCTCCTCGTGAGGCGGAGGAAGCCCGACGAGATGGCGGAACTCCTACGACGTCAGATCGAGCGTAAGAGGAAGAAATCAATAAAGAAGATAGGAAGAGTTCGAATAAAAGACACAAAGTGCAACCCGTGAAGGACTCGAACTCACCTCAGGAGCTGGGTGCTTTTTGACGTAGGTCCTCAGGCCCCCGACTTCCCTGTCCAGCACTAGGTGGTCGTGATGCGTCGCATGCGGAGGGTGAACTCCTCCTGCGTCTCGTACGGCTGCGGGTCGTGGCGGCTCGGGTCATGCTTACCCCGATAGTCGCATATCAGGAAGGACGGGCCTGCAGCGGAGCGATCTTCCGCTTCACCCAAGTAGCCGTCAGGTTGAGCCCCTTCAGGCCCTTGGCCTTCAGATCCTGCAGGTGTGATGCATGTAAAATGCATACATGAACTTTGCACTATATCACTCATATTCCAATCATATTTGCATCATATAAGGGTTATATCACTGTTATATAATGATTTTTGGGAATAAAATATTTATTTCCTATTTTTATGGAATTAACCCTACGCAGGCAGAAAACCTCATTTTTCCTTTTAAGTTTCAGGGACCCAAACGACGTCCAAATAACCTGGAAAAATACAGGCGTCATTATTTTGGAAGGAGGAAGACTTGGGAGCGAAGGAAGCAAGCAAATGCAGGCCGGAAGCCCAAAAGAGGCGGGGGACCCACGCGGCCTCTGTACCTGGCCACGTGGGGCCCACCCTTTTGGCCCTCGAGGCTCCGCTGCCATCGATCTTTTCTCCACCGACTTCGTCTTGACCTAAAAACGCCTATAAAAGAAGTCCCACGGCGTTTTCGAAAACAAGCGCCGCCACACGACAGAAACACAAAAACAGAGATCTGGAGCTGCAGATTGGAGGGGGAAAACTACGGCGTGGCGCTGCCGGCGTGGTCTCCATCTTCTCCATCGACATCTCCACTGTCTCCATGATGAAGAGGGAGTAGTCCACCTCTGGACTATGGGTTTGTGGAAGTAACTATGTATCTCTCCTCTCTTTGAGCTTCACTAATTAGTACCGCATGAGCTGCTGAACATGATTATGGTCATCGTTGTAATTCCTATGTGGTGGATCTTTTGTGAGTTAATATATGTTTGAGATTGCAATGTTTGTTTCAATTATGAGTATAGATGCATATTATATACCCCATTCTTATCTACTTGTTATGATCAAGCATGTTTATGAGAGCGTGTGTGGGATGATGTGTGTATTAGTTGGAGTAACAGGGGGTGGTGAGTGCGGTAAGTTGACCACTGTAATATCTGATGGCTACGTGTTGGTGAACCCCAAGAGGAAGGTTATGATGTAGACAGCAGAAGTTTTCCCTTGAGAAATCTACCCAAGGTTATCAATCCAGTAGGACTTGACGATCTATCGGAAGGTTGTTGATGTTGACTCCCCCTGGCGCTAGGGAGCTTGCACCAACGTGGAATCTGCACAGACACAAACCAGAACTTTGCCCAACACGAAACAGAGAGGTTGTCAATCTCTCCGGTCTTGCAGAAACAAAGAGTTAAACGTATGGTGTGGAAAACAGCAGGAAAAACAGCAAGTAACAGGAAACAGATGATTGCAGCAGGTTGTGTAAACAGTATGAGGAAATTGGACCAGGGTCCACAGTTCACTAGTGGTGTCTCTCTCAGAACAGATAACTAGCATGTTGGGTAAACAAATTACAGCTGGGCAATTGACAAATAGAGAGGGCATAACAATGCAATACATGCCAAGATGTCTACTATGAAATCTAGTTGGGCATTACAACAAAGTACATAGACCGTTATTCCAACCGCATCTATGCCTAAATAATCCACCTTCAAGGCAGCATCCGCATCCATTCAGTATTAAGTTGCTAACAACAGATTATTGCATGAAGTAAAGTGTGTAATGTAATCAATACAAGTGCCCTTGGACACTGCACCAATGTTTTATCCCTAGTAGCAACAGCACATCTACCATCTTAGACCTTTCTGTCACTGATCCAGATATCTAGAGACTGAACCCACTATCGAGCATAAATACCCCCTCTTGGAGTCACAAGCATCTACTTGGCCAAAGCATCTACTAGCAACGGAGAGCATGCAAGATCAAGAGCACATAGATAAACAACTTGAATAAACATGGTATCAATATTCATCGGATCCCAGCAAACACAACATCTAGCATTACAATAAGATGATCTTGATCATGTTAGGCAGCTCACAAGATCTAAACATGGAGGCACAAGGTAGAGAGACAACCATCTAGCTACTGCTATGGACCCGTAGTCCAGGGGTGGACTACTCACGCATCACTCCGGAGGCAGGCATGGTGATGTAGAGCCCTCCGGTGATGATCTCCCCTCCGGCAGGGTGCCGGGAAGAGCTTCAGAACTCCTCCGATCTGAGATTGACGATGACGGCCGCGACGGAACTTTTCGTGGAATATGATCGACCGTAATAGGGTTTTCGCGTCGCGGAGAATATATAGGCGAAGAGGCGGCGTCGGTGGCCGAGGGGGGCCACCACGCCATAGGGGGGCGCGGGCCCACCCTGGGCCGCGCCCTAGTGTGGCGTGGCCCCCTGGTGGGTCTGCTCCGACTCCCCTTTGGACTCCGTGATCTCCTCGTGATATTATTGACGATGTCTTTTGTTTCGTCCAATTCCGAGAATATTTCCTTAATAGATTTTCTGAAACCAAAAACAGCAGAAAACAGGGAACTGGCACTGTGGCATCTTGTTAATAGGTTAGTCCCAGAAAATGCATAAAAATGATATAAAGTGTAACCAAAACATGTAGCAATTGATATAATAACAGCATGGAACATCAAAAATTATAGATACGTTTGAGACGTATCAAGCATCCCCAAGCTTAGTTCCTGCTCGTCCTCGAGTAGGTAAACGATAAAAACAGATAATTTTTGAAGTGACATGCTACCAACACAATCTTTGATCAAATAACAATGTAATGCACATGATCTGAATGAAGTGATCCAAGCCAATGGTCTATAGTTTGCAAGCAAGTAAATAAAGAGTAAACATAAGTGATCACACAAGTGCAAACTTTCATGAATAATACTATAAAACATTTAGAGATATAATAGTCTAACATAATAGTTAGTTCACAGCAGCAATAATTCTCAACATGAAAGTGTTTGTATCAACACAAAGGAAGATAATAGCTTCAGCTTTTGCTTCAACTTTCAACATGTATATCATATAGATAATGTCAATGCAAAGAATATGATCAACCAAACACAAAGTTATGTAAAAACTGTTATACTGGAGTTGACAATGATGTTTGCTTAAGTAGACAGAAAGAAGTGGGAAAACTGACTCAACATAAAAGTAAAAGAATGGCCCTTCGCAGAGGGAAGCAGGGATTAACATCATGTGCTAGAGCTGTAGTTCCCGAAGGCATATAGAGAGCATAAAATATTGTTTTGTAAGGTAATGGTGTATACAGGTGTCAACAAATCAAATAGCAGGTACTTGTCATCTTCCATGGCTAACTAACTTTTAGAGCGGTTCCGAGAGTTTTTAGGACTGCACTTGTAACAAGCACTTATTGGTGACACTCCTCCCAACCATTTACTTTCCACAAACCATGGCTAACCGAATCCTCGGGTGCCCACCAACATTCACCATGGAGGAGTGTCTATTTATTTATTTATTTATAGGGTGGACTAACCAGCTCTTTAATGCAAAATAAAAGGTGGAGAAGCAGATGAAGCTGCCAATCCTTGTAAATTAATTAGCATGGAAGATGACAAATCTCACTACTACGTCCTTATGAGCTTTTCAAGTAGTGACACAAAAAGGAAATGTAACAGTTTTGAGTAGTTAGTAGATAGCACATGAAGAAATTTACTTGGAATGGTGAAAACACCACATAATAGGTAGGTATGGTGGACACAGGTGGCATGGATTTGGCTCAAGGTTTTGGATGTACAAGAAGCATTCCCTCTTAGTACAGAGTTTAGGCTAGCAAGGTTATTATAAGCAAACATCATTATCAACTGGAATAGCAAGAGTGTACATAAAACACAAGGTTTGACGAACCATAGACTCCCACTGTCTTCCTTGTTAACACATAGCCTTCATCCAAAAATTATCTAGACTACTATGGACTTCCAATTATGCAACAGATTATTATAGCAGAAAATCCTTATAGTAGTTCTTCATTAATAGCCATTACTTACATGATGCACAAGCTTAAACATTAATTACTTGACAGCTCAAAACAATTGGCAAGCATCAAATTACTCAAGACAACGATCTAAAAAGATTCATGTAAGCATTTTATACCACTACCACATGCATAGCATTTTTCTGGTCCAACCAAACACCAATCAACTTATTTGACAACTCTCCAAACAGATATAAGTGAAGCAAGAGAGTACTTTCTTCAAAAGAAACTGAAAGCTCTAACAAGAGATGTATGAAAAACTGAGAGCTAACAGCAATAACAGCAACTAGACAGGAATACTCAACAAGTATAAGTGAAGCACAAGAGTATTCTAATGAAAAAGTGGAGCGTGTCTCTCTCCCAAACATGAATACTAGGATCCAACAAGTATAGCACAGCAAACAAAACAAAACAAACTGAAAACAAAAACACACTGACGCTCCAAGGAAGAGTACACTAGTATGAAGCAATAAAAATATAGCACCATTAGAGATGACCTGATAATTTGTAGATGAAGAAGGGGATGCCCCCCAAGCTTAGATGCTTGAGTCTTCTTGAAATATGCTGGGGAGGTAAGCCTCCCCAAGCTTAAGCTCTTCACTCTTCTTGATCATGTAATATCATTCTCCTCTATCAACACTTGAAAACTTCCTTCACACCAAAACTTAACAGCTTTTCTCATTAGCAGGTTAGTGCACTAAAAGATAATACTTCAAAGTTCTAGCAAAGACAAAACTCACAAGCCAACTATTTTAAACATTAGCCACTGTTACTAGGCTCAAGTGGGCACTTTTACACGAAAAGAAACCACTTAAAAACTTGTAAAAGAGAGAATGCAAAATAAAAGACAGAATCTGTCAAACCAGAACAGTCTGTAATGACGAATTTTTTCGAGGCACTTACGATGCTCAGATGAAAAACTTTTGAAATAATGAAAGTTGCGTAACATCATCAGGAACATGCACAAAAAGTTTCAGCATTTTTCGATTTTTTTGATTTTCTACTGAATTAAACGGTGACGAACAGCAATCTGTCCCAATGCAGTCCCGAAAATAAAAACCAACTTTGCATTAGTAACTCTCCTTGGCACAACAAAACAGCAAATAAAAGATACAAAGGAGTTGCTACAGAGGTAAACAAGCATCCTTGACTCAAGAAAACAAAAATAAAACAGCAAATAAAAACATGGGTTATCTCCCAGAAGTGCTTTTCTTTAATGCCTTTGAGCTAGGCATGAAGAGATGCATCAAGTATTGTCAAGACCAGAAAATCCAAAACCATAATTTGTCTTGACACTAGTATCATGTGAGTATTTCATCTTCTTCCTAGGGAAGTGTTCCATACCTTTCTTGAGTGGGAATTGAAATTTTATATTCCCCTCTCTCATATCAATAACAGCACCAACAGTTCTCAGAAAAGGTCTTCCCAAAACAATAGGACAAGAAGGATTGCATTCAATATCCAAAACCACAAAATCAACAGGGACAAGATTGTTATTAACCATTATCAAAACATCATCAACTTTTCCTAAAGGTTTCTTCATAGAAGAATCAGCAAAGTGAACATCCAAATGACATTTTTCCAAAGGTGCAAGCTTGAGAATATCATATAAATTTTTAGGCATAACCGAAATACAAGAACCAAGGTCACACAAAGCATTGCATTCAAACTCACTCAGTTTCATTTTAATAACAGGTTCCCAATTATCATCTAACTTCCTAGGGATAGAAGCTTCAAGTTTTAATTTTTCTTCCCTAGCATGCATGAGAGCTTTGATAATATGTTCAGTAAAAGCCATATTTATTTTACTAGCATTAGGACTCTTAGCTAGCTTTTGCAAGAACATGATGACTTCAGTTATGTTACAATTTTCGAAATTGAAGTTGTTGTCATCAAAAACAATGGAGCAATTATCACCAACACCTCTAAAAATTTCAGCACTTTTACTAGGAACAAAAGTAGTGCTATCAGGCAATTTAAAACTTTTTGTAGAGGTAGTAGAGACATTTCCAACACTTATTATCTTTTCACTAACAGTAGGGGGCGCATTAGCATGTGAGGCATCATTTGTTTCATTAGTAAAAATAGTGCAAACTCTAACAACACTATTTTGTTCAGCAATTTCAGCTTCTCTTTCTTCTCTCTCCCATCTTTCATGAAGTTCAGCAAGCATCCTAATGTTATTATCAATTTTAATTTGGATAGCATTGAGTGTTTTACTCTCTCTAATATCACTAGGAATAGCTTTTATTTTCAGCATTTCAACATCATGAGCAAGACTATCAACTTTAGCAGCAAGAGTATCAATTTTTCCTAGCTTTTCCTCAACAGTTTTATTAAAAGTAGTTTGTGTGCTAATAAAATCCTTAAGCATGACTTCAAGATCAGAGGGCACACTTCTATTGTTACTGTAGGAATTGCCATAAGAATTACCATAAGAGTTGCTACCATTAGCAGGATATGGCCTATAATTGTTGCTACCAAAATTATTCCTATAGCATTGTTGTTGAAGTTGTTATTTTTAATGAAGTTTACATCAACATTTTTCTCATCATGAGCAACCAAAGAAGCAAGAGGAATATTATTTGGATCCACAACACCATGTCCATTCGAAAGCATAGTCATAATAGCATCAACTTTATCACTCAAGGAGGAAATTTCCTCAACAGAATTTACCTTCTTACCAGTTGGAGCCCTTTCAGTGTGCCATTCAGAATAATTTACCATCATATCATCAAGAAGCTTTGTAGCAGCACCCAAAGTGATGGACATAAAGGTCCCTCCAGCAGCCGAGTCCAATAAGTTCCTTGAGAAAAATTTAGTCCTGCATAAAAGGTTTGGATGATCATCCAAGTAGTCAGTCCATGAGTGGGGCAATTTTTAACCAAAGACTTCATTCTTTCCCAAGCTTGGGCAACATGCTCATTATCAAGTTGCCTAAAGTTCATAATACCACTTCTTAAGAGATAATTTTAGCAGGAGGATAATATTTTCCAATGAAAGCATCTTTGCATTTAGTCCAGGAATCAATACTATTTCTAGGCAAAGATAGCAACCAATCTTTAGCTCTTCCTCTTAAAGAGAAAGGAAACAATTTCAGCTTAATAATATCACTCTCTACCTCCTTATACTTTTGCATATCACAAAGTTCAACAAAGTTGTTTAAGTGGGCAGCAGCATCATCAGTACTAACACCAGAAAATTGCTCTTTCATAACCAGATTTAACAGTGCAGGCTTAATCTCATAAAATTCTGCTTTAGAAGCAGGTGGAGCAATGGGTGTACAGATAAAATCATTGTTGTTTGTGCTAGTAAAGTCACACAACTTAGTATTTTCAGGATTACTCATTTTAGCAAGCCTAAAACAAGCAACAGGGCAACTCGAAATTAAAAACTAGATGCAGGAATTTAATTTTTTTGGGTTTTTGATTTTTAACAGCAAGCAAAACAAAAATAAAACAAGACAAAAAACAAAGTAAAGAGATTGGAACTGAGAGACTCCCCTTTCCAATAGCCTCCAAGTCCCCGGCAACGGCGCCAGAAAACAGCTTGATGGCTACGTGTTGGTGAACCCCAAGAGGAAGGTTATGATGTAGACAGCAGAAGTTTTCCCTTGAGAAATCTACCCAAGGTTATCAATCCAGTAGGACTTGACGATCTATCGGAAGGTTGTTGATGTTGACTCCCCCTGGCGCTAGGGAGCTTGCACCAACGTGGAATCTGCACAGACACAAACCAGAACTTTGCCCAACACGAAACAGAGAGGTTGTCAATCTCTCCGGTCTTGCAGAAACAAAGAGTTAAACGTATGGTGTGGAAAACAGCAGGAAAAACAGCAAGTAACAGGAAACAGATGATTGCAGCAGGTTGTGTAAACAGTATGAGGAAATTGGACCAGGGTCCACAGTTCACTAGTGGTGTCTCTCTCAGAACAGATAACTAGCATGTTGGGTAAACAAATTACAGCTGGGCAATTGACAAATAGAGAGGGCATAACAATGCAATACATGCCAAGATGTCTACTATGAAATCTAGTTGGGCATTACAACAAAGTACATAGACCGTTATTCCAACCGCATCTATGCCTAAATAATCCACCTTCAAGGCAGCATCCGCATCCCATTCAGTATTAAGTTGCTAACAACAGATTATTGCATGAAGTAAAGTGTGTAATGTAATCAATACAAGTGCCCTTGGACACTGCACCAATGTTTTATCCCTAGTAGCAACAGCACATCTACCATCTTAGACCTTTCTGTCACTGATCCAGATATCTAGAGACTGAACCCACTATCGAGCATAAATACCCCCTCTTGGAGTCACAAGCATCTACTTGGCCAAAGCATCTACTAGCAACGGAGAGCATGCAAGATCAAGAGCACATAGATAAACAACTTGAATAAACATGGTATCAATATTCATCGGATCCCAGCAAACACAACATCTAGCATTACAATAAGATGATCTTGATCATGTTAGGCAGCTCACAAGATCTAAACATGGAGGCACAAGGTAGAGAGACAACCATCTAGCTACTGCTATGGACCCGTAGTCCAGGGGTGGACTACTCACGCATCACTCCGGAGGCAGGCATGGTGATGTAGAGCCCTCCGGTGATGATCTCCCCTCCGGCAGGGTGCCGGGAAGAGCTTCAGAACTCCTCCGATCTGAGATTGACGATGACGGCCGCGACGGAACTTTTCGTGGAATATGATCGACCGTAATAGGGTTTTCGCGTCGCGGAGAATATATAGGCGAAGAGGCGGCGTCGGTGGCCGAGGGGGGCCACCACGCCATAGGGGGGCGCGGGCCCACCCTGGGCCGCGCCCTAGTGTGGCGTGGCCCCCTGGTGGGTCTGCTCCGACTCCCCTTTGGACTCCGTGATCTCCTCGTGATATTATTGACGATGTCTTTTGTTTCGTCCAATTCCGAGAATATTTCCTTAATAGATTTTCTGAAACCAAAAACAGCAGAAAACAGGGAACTGGCACTGTGGCATCTTGTTAATAGGTTAGTCCCAGAAAATGCATAAAAATGATATAAAGTGTAACCAAAACATGTAGCAATTGATATAATAACAGCATGGAACATCAAAAATTATAGATACGTTTGAGACGTATCAATATCGTGATCCACTTGGGTGTTTTACCTTACTTTGTTGCCTCACTAGGGATAAACAAAAATACCATGCTACAAGGGTTGTGGGTGATTTGCCACTTCTCCGTGACTAGATCTTGCATGTTCTTATTTTAACTTCATGTCATGATACTTAAAGCTATACTCTGAGTTATCTTAATTACTAAGGTGTTATGATTTAGTTCGCATCTTGGTGAAGTATAAGTGAGATTAATATCCAAAAGATCTCTATGTTAGGACGTGATGCCCATTAGGGCTCATTTGGTAGCAGGGGAAAAGCCAGGGATCCCTGCCTTTTCCCTGGGCAAAAAGCCCGCGGGCGAATCTGGCCCGGGTAGCCCCATGGGCCCATTTGGCGCTCCGCGAGGCCGGGGAAATTCGGCCCTTCCGCGACCTTTACCCGGGTTAGCGCTCCCCTAGTCGAGACATCGGGGACGAATTCCCGAGCTCGCTAGGCGGCGGCGCTTGTTGGCAGGCGGCGGCGCGATGCCTTCCTCCTCCTCTGCGACCAAGAGCGAGGCGGCGACTGCTCCAGCGGAGGTGCAGGTCCGTCTCGCTCTAGCGGAGGTGCAGCGGCGACTGCTCCAGCGGACGCGGCGATTCTTGCTTTTCTTTGATCTCGCCTTTGCCGGGGCGCGGTTCTTGGGGTGCTCCTGAATTCTTGCCTTTCTTCGATCTCGCAGATGCCGATCTCTTCCTGTGGAGGAACAAGAAGATCTCTGGCCGCTCACAGCTCGCCTGGAATCGCGCCGCCACCGGCTAGATTCGTGTCGCTCCGCCTAGATCCATCTCGGCCGCCTGGAGTCGCCTCCATCTCCGTCCGTCGCCAGAAACGTGGTAAATCCTCCCGCCCTTTTCTCTGCCACAGCCACATGATTTATTGCTGGCTGCTGCTCTGCTAGTGCTTGCTGTTGTGTTTGTCTGATTGACCTCTTGGTCTGCCCGCATCTTTGCTTTCTTGCCGCTGATTGCTAGTTTTACTTGGTCAGCCTGTATCTTTGCTGAATTAGGAGTATGTAAATTAATGATCATTCGGCATATGATCCTTGGAGTATCTATCTGATTGTTTTGTAGCATGTCCCATGGAGTTTCAGAAACTTTCATCATAGCATTATCTTGTTAGTCAGAACATAATTCATGTGGTCATCAAATTTAATATTGTGGGTGCTGCCGCTAGATAACATTGCCAGATCAAATTGTTACTTCGTATGTTAGGTTTGAAACTGCTGTCTCAATGCCGTGACCTAAAGAGATTCGTGATTGTACGTTGACTGGCTGCATGATTTAGTTTTAGTCAGCATTCACAGTTTATTTGTTGGTTACGTGATGAAGCAATTGTTATGTTGTCTCTTTGTTCTCAGGTGATTGCAGGTCTGTGGATCCTCTCTGCTCTTGGGAGCTGCTGCAGTTTCCTGACTTTGTTCTGCATAGGCAATGTGTTTTCTTATTACAGTCTGAACTTGCAAATGGGCAATAACCGTGGCAATCATTGTTTACTCATTATCACTTGCTTGCTTGCAGTCTCATGTCCTTGATTAAATCCTCCCTCCCTTTGCTCTGCCACAGCCACTTGATTGCTTGCTTGCTGTTGTCATTAGATTGCTACTAGGGATGAACTCTTGCTGTTCTTGTAGTTTGCACGGAGCTATCTTTTGGTTTGCCAATTAACAGATAGTTTCAATGTTTCTTGTAGTTCCACCCATAGTTAAAAAGAAAATTATAATATCATATTGCTACCACACGCCTAAGCGCATTCTGTAGACTAACACATTCAGTGAAAGTGTACCTACTTAATATGCTCATATCTAATTTGATGTTTGCAATCTGTTCTAGGCAACTGATACGCTCTAGTCAGAAATTATGTGCTGCATCTCTATAACACCATGTCAAACTTTAGGAAGCTCCCTGTGTTGTTTTGGTGGCTTGCTGTTTTGGTGGCTTTAACATAAAAAAAGAAAGTACCAATGCTATGCTATTTTGGTGGCTTTAAAAGATCTGATAAACTTTAGGAAGCTCCCTGTGTTGTTTAAGCTGAAGTAGCAGAAGATTCACATAGAGGATAAGAAATCTGGCTGCTTCTCTTACCATGTTGTATTTTTATTTAGGAGGTAGTTGAACCGGAAATTCCGGCCGACCCTATTGTTGAGTATTTTAAAAAAGAAAACGACGATTTGAGAGCAAAATTGAAGATAAGTGAAGATCTTCGTCTCCAATGCCTAGAAGAGAAGATGGAATTGGACTTGAAGATTGCCGACATCGATGATGCTCAAGGGCTCGAGCTTGCCGACGTCGTCGCTGCTTACGAGAGGAAGATGGATGCAATGCGCGCCAAGCTTAAAAAGATTAGAAAATATGCCATTAGTCAAGAGGCTTGGTATCATTATGTTGTTGGTTCAATAGTTACCTTGGTTGCGATTCTGATCGCATTTGTTGTTGGATTTAAATTCTTTAGATAGTTGTATGTTAGTTTCGATTGATGTATGTTTCGTGAGAACTATGTATTACATTTGAGCACTACTCTACTTTGATTTTAATGTGATGAACTTGTATTAATTAATTTGGTCACGTATCTCTATTCATTATTTAGCTGGTATCACGGTTTTTGATGTATTTATGTAATGCAGATGAGCCGAGAATGGATGTACGGTGATCGACGTTGTCCCGAGTTCATTGATGGCATGCATCGTTTTCTCGATGTGGTTAAGTTGAACAAGCTGAAGAATGGTTTTATGATTTGTCCATGTGATGAATGTCGGAATACGAGGAATTACCCGAGCGTAAGAACCATACACTCCCACTTGTTGCGACAAGGCTTCATGCCCAATTATTTTTGTTGGACCAAGCATGGAGAAAGAGGGGTTATAATGGAAGACACTGAAGAAGAGGATGATGACAACTATCATGTGTTCTCTGAACACGGTGATACTACAACGTGTGAAGACGAAGTTGAGCTCGAGGTCATTGTTGATCAGTCCGATGATGATGATCTTCGTCGGGTCATTCTTGATGAACAGATGAAGTGCGGAAGTGAAAACGAGTGGTCGAAGTTGGAGCGCATGTTAGAGGATCACAAAAAATTGTTGTACCCAATTATATGTCATAGATGAACTCGGTGAATTCTACTTTGTCGACAGACCCCCTCCACGCATGGAATAGCTAGCGGTGATCTCCATTAATTGTAATTACGAGTACTTTAATTATATGTAACGAGAGTACTTTGTATGTGTATAATGAGTACTTTATATGTGTGGTGAGTACTTTATACGTGATCTCCTCCGAAACCCTGAAAAATGAGCGAAAAGGAAAAAACAGAAACCCTAAACCCCGAAAAATAATCGAAAAGAAAAAAAAAACAAAAACCAAAACCCCCTGAAAAAATAATCGGGGGGCAAAAAAAAACAGGAACCTTTAGTGCCGGTTTGTATTACAAACCGGTACGAAAGGTCCTCAGCTGCGCGCGCACACGGTCGCCCACGTAGAGGGCCTTTAGTACCGGTTGGAAATACAACCGGTACTAAAGTGTAACCCTTTAGTGCCGACCTTTTAGTACCGGTTGTGCAACCAGTACTAAAGGCCCAATAGAACCGGTATTAGAGGTCTGTTCTCTACTAGTGACAGTTAATATGTGATGCTATGTGAATTGTGGCTGATGACCGAACTGGTTGGATTGGGCTTAAACACTGAACAGTATTAATGTTGTTCCTAATACTACTGTTTACTTGTCATTGCTTAGCCATGTGTGGATTTTGGCAAATTGCATTGCCGTCTTCTAATATGCATGCTTAACTATTTCTGCAGAAAATGGAACAAGAGAAGTTGACAATGGATGTTGGTGTATGGGAGTTTATGGAATTGGATTAATGTATGGGAGTTCGAAAGCTTGTACTTTTGAACATGCAATAATTGTTATATGCTCCATCGAATCTGGAATGGGATTAATGTATGAGGATGTTTTCACTTCTCATTTTTGTTCAAGAATTAAATCTGTGATTTATTGTTATTACGTGTAAATATGTGATCTGATGATCTGACGTGGTGTCACATCTTATTTCGAATTTTCTGCATTTTATTTTCTGTTTTGATTACATAATTTATTTTCTGCATTTTAGTTCGAATTCTTTTTTAAAATTATTCTGGTACGAATTCTACTAGCTGTACATGCTGAATAGCATTGCCTCCCGTGCTTTCCTTTTCCCCGTCCTTCCCCCTGCAGCCAAACAAGCACAACGCTGGGGGAGATTGGCCCCGCTTCATCCAGGGAATCATGTGCGCGCGAGAAAATCCCCTGGGGGCCTCGCTACCCTGGGTTTTATTAGTCCTGCTACCAAATGAGCCCTTAGGGATATTAAAACTGAGCTATCTAGGAGGCTAACCAGACCCCTCTCACGCCCTGTGCAATTTTGGCCGTTGGATGTCGTTCCTCGGCCATTTCTGGCCGTTAGATTGGTCTGCATCCTGCAGGACGCTGCTCTGCGCGTCAAATGGGCTTCTTGTCGTTGATTTGGGCCCCTTAGGCCGTTACCGCTTACGCTGACCCAGGAAAAAAGCAGAGTCAACCTAGAGGAACAGAGCCGAGGAAGAAGAACACGACCGATGGGATCCTCATCGATCCACCGCGACCGCCCGCTGCGGGCCGGCCGCACCCGATGCGGTCGATCCATCGCGAGCGCGATCGGCGCCCCGGCCGCACGCAACCCGCCCGGCCGCCCCACGTGTGTGCTTCAGCGATGCATCAGCTTCCTCTTCGGTCCTCACCAGGTCTGTCGCATCGACCTCAATCTCCCGATTTAATGGCGATGAACTGAAGCGTTGCTCCTCATTGCTCTTCACGCCCTCCACCATTGAAGGTCCTTTCAATTTTCAGTTCGTGCAGCGTTGTAATGGCAGCCATGAAGGCCAAATCGACGGCGTCGAGTGATTGCCGCGTGTTACTGCAGTACCTCTCCTCTCCTATAAAATCTGGTCTCTCAAACCTCTTCATACCACTCCCGCTCAAGCACAACTTCCACGCCCAATGTCCTGCTAGGTGGATGATCTGTCCTCCCAAATCGCCATTTTCTCAACTTTTGCATTCTGTTTATTGTCTCCGTATGTAACTTCACTAAACAATTTCTTGCAGGTTCTGTTCATCTTGTTTCTGGAGTTATTCCAGTCCGATTCAAGTTCTTTTGGCTCGTTTTTTATTGGCTGCGGCATTTCTGAATCGAGTTTTTGTGATGGCTTCAGGCCAAGCAAGTTGTTATATGTCGTCCTTACATTCTTTCAGATTGCTGCACTTATATTCATTTAGTTCACTTTCCATGTTTCTAATTTCCTCATTGTATGCTACTTACATCCATCAGTACGGTTAAATAAACATCCAACGCAATCCCTTCATACTTGTATCAGGTCAAATTAGAGCACCAGAACAAAATGCGAAAACGTAGTCGGGCTGTTGTGGAGGACGCCAAAGCCTCCACGTCGCAGAAACATATCCGGCCTGTAGGAGGGGCCAAAGCCTCCACATCAAGGAAATCTAATCAGCCTGCCGTAGAGAGGCCCGAATCCTCCACGTTGAAACGTAGTCACTCTGCCGTAGAGCAGCCTGAATCCTCCACTTCGAGGAAAGTCATAACTCTGCCGTAGAGGCTCTACATAGGCGAGCAAACAGCAATGCGTTTGGTACAGATTTTCTCCCTAAGTATACACCAGAACATGCACAGAAAATCGTCTGGCCAAAATTACATACAGCTAAAGACTGCCAGTATGAAACATATGAAGGAAATTGTATCAATAATTTTATTTTCTGCTAATGTTTTTTCTGTCATTACTCTTAAAGCCTTGCAAATTTGTTGCATGTAGTTTTCAGTTGATATCCATTCATGACAACCTACACATGAATCACAGGGCTGCACCTGAAGCAGAGAAACTTCTTCCAGAGAAGAAGTTGCACCTTTCCTGAGAAGATGTAAGGTGCCTGTTTGCCTCCATCCTTGGCAATGCTTTTACTTTTCGGGGTATGACCGCTATCCCCGATCAAATGATGTTTTCGCCAGTTTAGATTCAGTGTGGTCTGGTGCGACCTGTTGGGCTGATCGACATTGATGCTAAGCTCCCCTCCTTAGAACCATGACAGATGCTTTTCATTTCACGTTACTGCCAATGTGTGTACTGTTTATTTTTGATTTATGCAGCAGGTTGTGCAGAAAAAGAACATGTTTGATCATGCCACGTGACAGATTAGCATATGTAGATAAAATCAATGATCTGGAGCACTTGACCTTGATTTAACAAAGCATTATATTAGAATGCTATCTGAATAGTGTCGAGACTGTGCCGATTCTTTCGATTAATGATTAGCTCTTGAATATATGGCTGGCTGTTGGTATATTTAAGCCAACTTGTTGAGACATTGGCCTTTATTGAAGGCAACCATGGTTCTTTCAGGGCCTTTTAAACTTGGAGACATACAGATGCCAACTTGACTATTGCAAACATTACTAAACCTCACCTCTTAACACTGCTCTGTTACAGGTGAAATATAGATGTTATGTAAGTCTCAAGGTAACCAGTTATCGTATATATAATTCTAAAACGCAAGGCAATAAGTTCATTTATAAAATTCTAAATTCCAAACTTTCAGTATATTTCCCTTATAAGTCAAATAAGTATCATATATACCATGTATTTAGTTTCAAAGGGATGCCAAGGTAGCAACTGAGCGGCAAATTATATCCAGCGAACAACATGATTCTGGAATCTTGCAAACTTCGTTCTATATTTTATTTGATCTCTAAGTAAGTGTTTTTCGTGTCCCTTTAATACTCACCACATGCTTAATTCTTGCATTTTTATTCCCCTCAGCTACTTATTTAAGTGACTGAAAGCAAACAAATATCTACATATATGCAAGAGTCAGCAAACAATCAACTACATTATACTGGAGCATATCACCATTTAAACTTTTTTTACACTACATATCAGTATCCAAAATTTACTTTTGCTCACCGCATGGATTTATTTTCCTCTAAATCATGTAGACAAATTTCCGTTTAGTGCTACATGGTGCTAATACATCAGGTATTACTCCTGCCTTTTCTCTCTAATTTGTTAGTGAGTGGCTTTTACTAGGGTTAAAAATTGGCAATTGATTTTCTCTATGTGACAAGCAGTCTCTCACCAAATGTGATTAAACCTAAAGTCAGCCCTCATGGTACAGAATAGGGTGTGAAGACAAGTTGAGACGACTTGCAGCCTGCAGCAGCATGTGGAAATACTCAAGACAACAGTGTTGAGAAGACATGATAATTGTGTGCGAAATCCGTGCCGAGATTATGATATCCTTATAGTTTTTTCTGTAAACATGAGTACAAGATATATGCTCTGTTGTAATCCCCGTGTACTGGGATTCTTAGAAATTAGAATCTTTATTTGTTAGATCAAAATATACTCGCTACTTACCAACATATAGTGCATATGAGATTTTTTCCAAGTCAAACCATTTAAACTTTGATCAAGTTTATATATAAAGAATGAGCATCTATAATATCAAATTAATAGTATTGGATTCATCATGAAGTATATTTTCATATGGTATACATTGGGTAGTGTAGGTAATAGATATTTTCTCAATAAACATGGTCGAAATCAATGTGCACTATATTTTGGAAAAGATGGAATATTATTTTTCGTACGGGATAAACATCACTCTATCCGGTGTCGAAGTGCATTGAGATTGCTTAGTATATATTTTCTTAGAAATTTGTAATGGTAAACTTTTGTCAATTATTTGTGCGGCCTTACTTTTTCTTATATTTCTAATAATTCTCTTCAATATTTTATGTTTATGGGCATTGCTCTATGATCCTTTTGCACAGGAGAGTTTTAAATTATTTTTGTGGACCGAAAGAGGCCAGGATTAGTTACTCACACCATCCTAATTCAAAAACCATACACTTGAGATCTAAACTCTTACAATTACAAGTTCAATACACCTGAGAAAAATAGTACAGCATAGTACATCCATCCAAACTATAATGTGTTGCCAGATAACTTAACAATATACGAGTCACTTTAAGAAAAAAAATATGTTTTGTATCTCTATATTTATTAAAAATCCTACCATATTATTGTAATAATAGACGGGTGTGGCAACGCGTGCCAAAATGATCTAGTATAATTAGTAACTTGATATCAAACCATGTGTTGCAATCTCATATGTCAACTCTATGTGTCCATTGTCTGCCACTTTATTAAAGAGAGAGTGCATTTGTGAAACCATGAACCCCGGTCCATTTTTAATCATAAGAAACACCTTTCCAACAACTTTTACCACTTTTCCATTTTCTGCAATTATTAAATCCGAAAATACAAAAACACTTTTACATCTTGCATTCATCATAAAAAATCCAAAAATATCATTCATCATTGTTATCATCATCCTTGCACATTTATTCACCACCACTGCATATTTATTTCTTGTTTGCATTGCATAATTATCTTGATATCATTCTTACACTTTGTGCTTGACAACCACAGGTGAGGTTTGATGTCTACGCACGCTTCTATTCTTGTAGACAGTGTTGCGCCTCCAAAAGCAGAGGTTTGTAGAACAGCAGCAAGTTTCTCTTAAGTGAATCACCCAAGGTTTATCGAACTCAGGGAGGTAGAGGTCAAAGATATCCCTCTCAAGCAATCCTGCAATTAAGATACAAGAAGTCTCTTGTGTCCCCAACACACCTAATACACTTGTCAGATGTATAGGTGCACTAGTTCGGCGAAGAGATAGTGAAATACAAATAATATGGATGATTATAAGTAGTAATTGTAATCTGAAATAAAAATGGCAGCAAGCAAACATGTAGCAGAACTTGTTGTAAACGGTGTTTCAATACTTAGAAACAAGGCCTAGGGATCATACTTTCACTAGTGGACACTCTCAACAATGACAACATAATTGAATAAATAAATGCTACTCTCAAACACTCTCTTGTTGGATAACAAACACCATTCATTGCGTAGGGCTGCAAAGCGCACCTCAAAGTCCGAGTAAACAAACACCAACAACGTCATAAAGGAATCACACACGATGCGCACACTGTCACCTTCACACCGTGGAGAGTGAATCCGGAGTTCATATTAAAGTAACCTCTAGAGTGGCATAATAGATAAAGAGTAACATCTACTTATTCAACTAGATTACAAAGCTCATGATCACATAAAGATCACACCATGGGAGAGAGATGAACCACATAGCTACCGGTAGAGCCCTCAGCCTCGGGGAGAATTACTCCCTCCTCATCATGGGAGTCAGCAACGGCGATGAAGATGGCGGTGGAGTCGATGGAGATGGCTCCGGGGGCACTTCCCCGTCCCGGCAAGGTACCGGAACAGAGACTTCTGTCCCCCGAAACTTGTCGTCGATGGCGGCGGCGCTGCGGAACCCTTTCTGGAATATGACTGCTTGTTTTAGGGTTTTCGCGTCTGGAGGAATAAATAGGCGAAGGGGCGACGTCGGTGGAGACGCGGGGCCCGCTCCCCATAGGGTGGCGCGGCAGGGGCCCCACCCGCGCCGCCATGTGGGGAGGGTGCCCTCCTGCCCCCCTTCGTCTCTCCTTCGACTTCTGGAACGTGTCGGGAAAAATAGGCATCTGGGATTTTGTTTCGCCCAATTCCGAGAATATTTCCAGAACAGCTTTTGTGAAACCAAAAACAGCAGAAAACAGGAACTGGCACCGTGGCATCTTGTTAATAGGTTAGTTCCAGAAAATGCATAAAAATGCTATGAAGTGTGAATAAAACATGTAGCTATTGGTATAAAACTAGCATGTAACATAAGAAATTATAGATACGTTGGAGACGTATCAAGCATCCTCAAGCTTAGTTCTACTCGTCCTCGAGTAGGTAAACGATAACAACAATAATTTCTGAAGTGACATGCTACCAACATAATCTCGATCAAATAATATTGTAAAGCATATGTCATGAAGAAGTGACTCAAGGCAATGGTCTATAGTTTGCTAACAAATAGATAATGAGTAAACACTGAATCATATAAGCAAAAGCTTTTCATAAATAGTACTTTCAAGACAAGCATCAAAAAGTTTTGCATAAGAGTTAACTCATAAAACAATACATTCTAAGTAAAAGGCATTGAAGCAACACAAAGGAAGATTAAGCAACACTTGTAACTTGTATATCTCATGGATAATTGTCAACACAAAGCAATATAATAAGTGCAATAAGTAAACATATAAAAATTGTTGCACACAAAGTTGACACAAGTGTTTGCTTCAGGGATAGAAAGGAGTAGGTAAACTGACTCAACAATAAAGTAAAAGATAGGCCCTTCGCAGAGGGAAGCAGGGATTAAATCATGTGCTAGAGCTTTTTAAGTTTTGAAAATATATAGAGAGCATAAAGTAAGTGTTTGAGAGGTGTTTGTTGTTGTCAACGAATGGCAGTGGGCACTCTATCCCCCTTGTCACCCAAACTTTCAAGAGCGGCTCCCATGAAGGACGTTATTTCTACCCAAGGGTAGATCATCCATCTTCTCTTTTGTTTACACATGCATATTTATAAATTGGTATGACACTCCTCCCAACCTTTGCTTACACAAGCCATGGCTAACCGAATCATCGGGTGCCTTCCAACAATCACATACCATGGAGGAGTGCCTATTTGATAAAGTTTAACATTTTGGAATTTGCTTTTGATAAATCATTGGCAAACATGTGAAGAGAATCAAATGGTTATAGTTGAGATTAATTGGGACTGGGCACTCCATTTGCCAGCTCTTTTTGCAAGTTATTGGATAAGCGGATGTATATGCCACTAGTCCATTGGTGAAAGTCTGTCATGAGTAAATGACAAGGTGATAGAGTAAACGCCACATATTTCCTCATGAGCTATAAAACATTGACACAAATAAGGAGTAATAGCTTTTGAATAGTTTAAAGGTAGCACATGAAGTATTTACTTGGAATGGCAGAAAATACCACATAATAGGTAGATATGGTGGACACAATTGGCATGGGTTTTAGCTCAAGGTTTTGGATGCACGAGAAGCATTCCTTCTCAGTACAGAGTTTAGGCTAGCAAGGTTGTTTGAAGCAAAGACAAGTATAACCCGGTACAGCAAGACTCACATGAAAACATATTGCAAGCATTATAAGACTCTACACTGTCTTTACTTGTTGCTCAAACACTTTTACCACAAAATATCTAGACCTTAGAGACATCAATCATGCAAACCAAATTTCAACAAGCTCTACGGTAGTTCTTTACTAATAGACTTTTAACTACATGATGCAAGAGCTTAAACATGAAATACTTGAGAGCTCAAAACAATTGCCAAGTGTCAAATAAAACAAGACAATGATCTATATGAGTGTCTTTTCGATATACCATCTACCACATGCAGCATTTTCTGAACCAACACATCAACTAAGCAACTCTCCAAGTAATTTACAAAAGAAACAAGAGAGTACTTTCCACAAGAATTAACAGCTCTAAAAGAGATGCATGAAAAACAGGAGCTAAAAGCATAGCAGTAGCTAGATAAGAATACTCAAAAGATATAAGTGAAGAATATGAGTATTCACATGAAAAAGCGGAGCGTGTCTCTCTCCCACACAAGAATGCTAGGATCTAACTTATTCAGAAAATAAAAACAACAAAGCAAAAATAAAAGCAAACAGACGCTCGAAGTAAAGTACATAAGATGTGGAAGAATAAAAATATAGTTTCGCTAGAGATGACCTGATAAATTGTTGATGAAGAAGGGGATGCCTTGGGCATCCCCAAGCTTAGACGCTTGTGTCTTCTTGAATGTTGCAGGGATGATCCACGGGGGCATCCCCAAGCTTAGGCTTTTCACTCTTCTTGATCACATCATATCATCCTTCTCTCTTGCTCCTTGAAAACTTCCGTCACACCAAACTCAGGTAACTCGTTAGAGGGTTAGTGCATAATCAAAAATTCTCATATTCTACCGTGACACAATCATTACCAAAGCTTCTGGACATTACTTACAGCCACTGATGTTTTATGGAGCAAAGAAATCCAATCAAACATAGTAAAAGAGGCAATGCAAAATAAAAGGCAGAATCTGTCAAAAACAGAACAGTCTGGAAAGCCGAATTTTTTCGAGGCACTTAGCTTGCTCAGATGCGAAAAATCAAAACTAATGAAAGTTGCGTACATACATAAGGATCATGCGTGATTTTTTTCAGAATTGTTCAATTTTTCTGCAGTGAATAGAGCTCAAAACCGTGGACAGCAAAAATCTGTCACTGCGCAGAAATCCAAATCTAGCATCAACTTTCAACTAGAGACTTTACTTGGCACACCAATGCAATAAAATAAAGATACAAAGGAGTTGTTACAGAAGTAAGCAAGCTCCTTGACTCAATAAAAGAAAATTGCAGATAATAAAACAATGGGTTGTCTCCCACAAGCGCTTTTCTTTAAAACCTTTTAGCTAGGCATGATAATTTGATGATGCTCTCATATGTATAAGAGTTGCATATAGAAGAGCATCAAAAGGCAAATATCAAACACACTTAAGTCTAACCCACTTCTATGCAAAGGAGTCTTGTAACAAAATAAATTATTAAAGCATAAAGCAACTAGCATAGAAAGATGAAACAAGTGCAACTTCAAAAATTTCAACAAAAAGAGAGGAGACTTAATATTATTGAGATATATGAAGTCATGTCTCCCTCTCTCATAAAACTTTCAGTAGCATCATTGATAAAATCCACAATATAACCATCACATGAAACATTCTTACCATGATCCATATGCACAAAAGTATCAATATTTTCCACATAAGAAAAGTTCTTCTCATTAATAACAACTAGTTGAATTCGGCGCGGCGACACGCCGCGCCCTTGATCAAAAAATTCTTGATGGTTTGTTTCTTTGTTTTAGCTGCATAATATATTCTGTAAGCAGAAGTGGTGATTTTGACTTCTATAACTTACGTATCTGTGTAGGTGATGTGTGACTTGCCGTGAAAACCAAATGTAATGTTTTTTATGCTGGCATTAACTGGACGATGCCAATGCATCAGTAATGTAAAACATTGTCCCTGAAAGGAATTATGGCGTTGCGGGAAACTGATACATAGCAAGATATATACAAAATTACATAGGGTTACATTAGCTGGCACAATTGCAGTTTGTACAAACACTGACTTGGCTGGACGTTACATTGCTGCATGTAATTCATCTACAGACTATAGAAGACTGATATATTATGTTCAAAAGCAAGATCTTGGTTCCGACCTGATCAATATGGTGGCAAGATCGACCTCACAAAAGATTAGATAATATCTATGTTGCACTGACAGAGGCTAAGCAAGATCTTGGAACCGACCTGATCAATATGGTTGCTACATCACAACGCAAAAGATTAGATAGCACCTATGTTGGGCCGACAGAGGCTATAGCCTGAAATGCATTGTAATAAGCTAGATAAGAATCTATAAAATTTGTGTAGGAGATGCACTGATGGAACCAAAAGGGCATGTGTACCGGTAACTTCACATGCCGTCGTTGTTGCCGGATGAGGGGAAGGTGATTAGGCCCGTCTTCTCCCTTGGTGAAGCCATAATCAGTAAGACTACCTTGCGTACTAATCTGGAGAGGAAATAATGGAGAAGCAAATGCCAATTAGAATATACCTTGAAAGAGAACATTGATTCAATATATCGAAGGATGCATATCCATCTGTTGAGAACTGCATATAAGCATAAATGATAAAAATACAAATAAACCGTCGACGATAGCATGAAAAGCATACTAAATTTCAATTCATATATATTGAGTCCTCTTATTTTTCTCAGTTTGTTGTCACTTGCACAATAGTTCTCTCACAAATAATTCATTTAAATGAAAAGAACCAAAGTAGGAAAGATGAGCAAATTAAAAGAAGAACACAATGGCTATGCTACTAAGAGGAGTAGTACATTCTTGTCAATTCAACCTATCAAATGCATAGTAAGATAACTATATATGAAAATATACAGAACAAAGAACATGAAGTTGCAATCATACAGATATATTAGAATGAATTTTCTGTTAGTATCAAATTGGAAAGTTCTAATGGGATTATGAGGTCATACAGTAGCCCATAGTATTAGATGAAACATTTTCATGTAATGACTAATGAGAAAATTAAGATGATCAAAAGTGCACTTGTAACTTCTAGGTAAGTGATCTAGCTGAGAAACTATTACTCAAATAGGTGAGTGAGCAAACGGCATGTAACTAATTTTGACGGCAAAACATGAACACTGGTAAGCGGCTCGTAAAACATGGACACTGGCAGGCTAAAAATCCTGAAGCCAATAGCTTTAAGAGCTCAGCTATTTACTGTCTCCAAAAAACCATCCTAAATGTTTGCAAATACTGAACAAAGCATTCATCAAAGAAATTAATTGGCGTGCCCACCTAGTTCTATAAATAGCTTTCTACTACTATGCAGTACATCCAGTTTGTCACAGAGCGTTCTGTTGTGCTACAATCTGCAAGCATCAAAGGGCTTTTGCTCTTAACGCGTGTTCCCCTCATCCTGCCCAGACACACGCATACTGCTTGTCAACGAAATCATACAGATCGGATGGGTCGGAGCGACAGAAAGAGAGAGACTTACTTCTGCTTGCAAAGGATGCTGGTCCGGAAGTAACCGCGAATGCTGCGCGGTTGGGGCTGACCCCGGAGACGACCTTGGCGCCGCCGGCGATCATGTACTGCAGCTCTTGGAGGCGAACCATGCACCAGTCCATCTGGAGGAGCCACAAATTCGACGAATCAAAACCAGCGAGAGACCCGTGCGAGACACGGAGGAGGGAGCAGGCGTGCGGGTGGTGGGGCTGGTGGTGCGGGTGCAATGCAAACTGACCAAAGCCGCCGGCAGAGACGGAGATGCAAGAAGAAAGAGAGGGCAAAACCAGCGATGCGTTCGAGAACAGAAGAAAAGAGGAGGAAATAGCGGCGAGCACCTAGGTCGCGCTGCCCCTGCCCAGCTCCGGCCGCTCCACGCACGCACGCCGCCAGCATCCTTCAATCTTGACGCATAGCACGGCTGGCTCCGCGCGCGTCGGCTCCCCGGATCGGTGGTGGACATAACCAGCGAAAGGGAAATCCGGCGACGCGACGCCGTCCTTGCGAGCTGGAGGTCGGATTGCGGGATGCCGAGGACAGGAACAGGCGGGGCGCGGTCACTGGCGTCTCAAATCGGCGGCGGCGTGGCGCGAGGTCATTGTCGACGCGGAGGCCGAGCCGTCTCCCTGCCGCCGGAGGAGCGGCGGCTCAGGCTGGAGGTGGCAGGAGAGTTCGAGGCAGCGACGGCGTCAAGGTGGTGGCGGCGTGGCGTCCGTCCCTGCCTGCTCGGGAGAGAAAGACGGGTGGGGAAATGAGAGCGATTGGGATCTAGGGTTAGGGTTCGGCTTATATGTAGAAGGGCCGAATCATAATTTTCTAACAACTCAGGGGCCGTTTCGCAAAACTGCCATGTGACCGTTGGATCAGCAACGGATGGCGCGGGATCGAAGCACTGTAGAGTACTGTTAATAGGAACAGTACTCTACAGTACCCCCGAGCGTGGAGAGAGCGTCAAAATCTCGGCTCTTAATATATAGGGGTATGGGAGCAGGATCATCATAAAGAACTCGAACATGATAGACAAGTTGTATATTAAAGGGATGGTTTTGGGTAATCCCTCCATAACTATGACAAGTTTCATGAGTATGATTGTAATTATAACCTATGTCATAGTATTCTTTATAATAATTATCAAAGACTGGAGGCATAGTATCATCATAAGCAATAGAATAGTTATCATCCAAAGTGTGTTCATCTGTAAACATATCATCACTTTTACTAGAAGGAGATGTATCAAACATATAATCATCAGTAGCAAAAGGATTTTCAAACACATCACTAGGAGGAGAGGTCTCAGATATATAATTATTACTAGCAAAAGGATTTTCAAACACCTCATCCCTAAGCTTAGAGCTTTTCATAACATCATTGGAAGAAACATGGATAGTACTAATAGTATGGCAATTATTAACATCATCATTTTCAGAATTGGTACCCCAAAGATTTTCAATATCAAAAGTAGTTTCATTTTCCCAGTCATGATCGCTACAATAAATAACAGGCATAGGAACATCATCTAATTCAGACTCATCAGCAAAAACTACAATAGGACCAACATGTTTAGGGGAAGATACCGTTTCCTCTCTCCTTTTACTCCTCTTCTTCTTCTTTCCCCTCTTCTTTTTATCTCTAGGAGGGAGAGGTTTGAAAGGAAGCTTCACCACATAACCTGGTTTATTGTTAGAAACAACAGAAGAAACTTGGGAGGATTCCTCTCTTTCATTAATAAGAACAAAACACATATTAGTCCTGTCATATTTTGGTAAAGTCTCATCTTTTATAATATTTTGTATGTAAGTATTTGCGTGGCAATTATCAACACAATAAAGATGATAAGCATGCAGGACACTATTTATATCAAAAGCACTCATATCTACCAAAGAAGTTTTTCTTGATAACTCTTCACACCCCAAAAATAATGTAAGTTCATCATGCTGATTAGGAGTAATCATGTCATCACAATATAAACTCGTAGCACTCATAGGATTCGAAAGACTATTATCATAGCCCGAGCATTGAAAATTTAAATGACCCACTTTATAGCAAAGTTCACCAATAAAAGGATAGAGGGCACAAACTTTTTCACCAAGCTCATCAAGAGCTCTGTTCCACGTTCTAGTTTTTTCATTCCTATGATGGATACAATATTCATCTTCGATTTGATTCTTTTCACAAGGTCTAAGTGCTCCACAAAAATTAACATGCTTATAAGAAATAGTATTTTCAGAAGTTTGATCATGTTTATTACAATCATTAATAACAGTATCATTTTTCATGCAAGTGACTTTGAAAGGTTCATGATACATGTCCCAACTTTCTTTAGGAACATTAATATGAGAAGCAAAGGTTCTACAACAATCAACAATAATTTGAGAATCAAGACCATAATTAGCACTAAGCTTTTGAAAACCAGCAGTTTCAACGAAAGACTTAATGCATTCATATTCATAGTTTATACCTGATCCTTTACCTTTGTCGTTCTCCCAATCTTCAGTATTGCTTTGAATTCTTTCAAGAAGATCCCATCTAGCTTCAACCTTCTTTCTTATGAAAGAACCCTCTGAACATGCATCTAGATAATCCTTGTAATGACCTGAAAGCCTTGATAAAAATTATTAACAATTATTTCCTCAGAAAGCTCATGGTTAGGACATTTGAGTATTAATGCTTTCAGCCTTCCCCAAGCTTGAGCAATGCTTTCTCCATCATGAGGGTAAAAATTATGAATGTAATTCCTATCTAGATGCACTTCATGAAGAGGATAAAATTTAGAGTGAAAGAGAGATTCAAGCTGTTTCCAATTCGAAGGTTGTTCATCCAGCAGCCTATACCATTCCTTTGCTTTGTCCTTAAGTGACAATGGAAATAGTTTCCTCATGACATTTTCTATTGATAAACCTGCAACCTTAAATAACTCACAAAGTTCTGTAAGTTTCGACAAGTGAGCACTTGGATGGACTGATCCATCCCCTGCATACTGATCATTCATAACCCTTTCAACAATTTTCATAGGTATTTTAAAAGAAATACTTTCAACAGGTGGATTTGGAATATCACAAGCATCATTCGAATTACCACATATGGGAGACAAAGTATCATCAAAGCAAATTTTCTCCTCCAAAGCTGGGGAACTAAAAAGATCATTTCCATAAAAACTAGCTTCCCCAAGCTTAGACTTTTTCATAGCATTAGCAATAATAGTGTTCAAAGAATTCATGCTAATAACATTGCTATCACTATTATGCAAACAAGCCTCCATAGGTTTTTTAATTTTCTCTTCAAAAGCATCATGTCCTAATTCAATATAAAGTTCATAAAGATCTCTAATTTTTTTGTTGTTTTCCATTAAGCCTAACTAGTGAAAATAAAAACAAGAGACAAAAAGAAATAATTGCAGAATCGAAAGGAGATACCTTCCAACACTTACCTCCCCGGCAACGGCGCCAGAAAATAGCTTGATGTCTACGCACGCTTCTATTCTTGTAGACAGTGTTGGGCCTCCAAGAGCAGAGGTTTGTAGAACAGCAGCAAGTTTCCCTTAAGTGAATCACCCAAGGTTTATCGAACTCAGGGAGGTAGAGGTCAAAGATATCCCTCTTAAGCAACCCTGCAATTAAGATACAAGAAGTCTCTTGTGTCCCCAACACACCTAATAAACTTGTCAGATGTATAGGTGCACTAGTTCGGCGAAGAGATAGTGAATTACAAGTAATATGGATGATTATAAGTAGTAATTGCAATCTGAAATAAAAATAGCAGCAAGCAAGCATGTAGCAGAACTTGTTGTAAACGGTGTTTCAATGCTTAGAAACAAGGCCTAGGGATCATACTTTCACTAGTGGACACTCTCAACAATGACAACATAATTGAATAAATAAATGCTAATCTCAAACACTCTCTTGTTGGATAACAAACACCATTCATTGCGTAGGGCTGCAAAAGTGCACCTCAAAGTCTGAGTAAACAAACACCGACAACGTCATAAAGGAATCACACACGATGCGCACACTGTCACCTTCACACCGTGGAGAGTGAATCCGGAGTGCATATTAAAGTAACCTCTAGAGTGGCATAATAGATAAAGAGTAACATCTATTTATTCAACTAGATTACAAAGCTCATGATCACACAAAGATCACACCATGGGAGAGAGAGATGAACCACATAGCTACCGGTAGAGCCCTCAGCCTCGGGGGAGAACTACTCCCTCCTCATCATGGGAGTCAGCAACGGCGATGAAGATGGCGGTGGAGTCGATGGAGATGGCTCCGAGGGCAGTTCCCCGTCCCGGCAAGGTACCGGAACAGAGACTTCTGTCCCCCGAAACTTGTCGTCGATGGCGGCGGCGCTGCGGAACCCTTTCTGGAATATAACTGCTTGTTTTAGGGTTTTCGCGTCTGGAGGAATAAATAGGCGAAGGGGCGACGTCGGTGGAGGCGCGGGGCCCGCTCCCCATAGGGTGGCGCGGCAGGGGTCCCACCCGCGCCGCCATGTGGGGAGGGTGCCCTGCTGCCCCCCTTCGTCTCTCCTTCGGACTTCTGGAACGTGTCGGGAAAAATAGGCATCTGGGATTTTGTTTCGTCCAATTCCGAGAATATTTCCAGAACAGCTTTTCTGAAACCAAAAACAGCAGAAAACAGGAACTGGCACTGTGGCATCTTGTTAATAGGTTAGTTCCAGAAAATGCATAAAAATGCTATGAAGTGTGAATAAAACATGTAGCTATTGGTATAAAACTAGCATGGAACATAAGAAATTATAGATACGTTGGAGACGTATCAAGGTTGAGGATCAAAACATTTAACTCTGTTTTGTAGGTGACCAAAAAGAAGGATAATGAGATAAACTTTTCACTACTTATTCCCCTAGAGTTCGATATTAAACCCTCGAGTCACCCTCGTGGGGAAAACACGTCTTCCTCTTACTACACACTCTGCACTTGGAGTCTCAACCTAACCCATTTACTTTTGACGCAGGTAACTACGGACCGGAGATCAAACCGTTTTCTGGGGCTATAGATCAACCTCTTCAAGGGCCATCAAGACTGTTTTTTGGAGCCGTTGCCGGGGAATCATAGCTGCGAAGGTTTATCCAAGGAGATCACAACAAAGTCAACATCACCAACTTGTGCTAACACCTAAGCTTGGGGAGGTTGCACCTACGTGGGCATCATCTTATCCATCTTTACCTTCAAAGCAAAATTATTTGTTTTGTCATTTTCTTGCATTTGTAATTCGGTTTGCATTTGTGAGACTCATTTTATTTTCAGTTTTGCATAAAAAATTAAAAAACACATAAAAACTTGCTAAAATGGGAGAAAGAACTAAATTGTGTGACTACACAAACACTCCTAATGATCAATTCATCTCTAAAGCTATTGCCACACCTGAGATTAAAGCTGATAGTTATGAAGTAAGTCCTAGTTTGTTGAACTTGATAACTAGGGAACAATTTGTTGGTAGTGCTATGGAGGATGCCTCTATGCATCTTCATGATTTTGTTGAAATATGTGACATGCAAAAGTTTAAGAATGTTGAAAGTGATATCCTAAAATTGAAGCTATTTCCTTTTTCACTTAGAGGGAAAGCTAAAGAGTGGTTGCATTCATTGCCATCCGGTAGTATTAATTCATGGGGTGATCTTAAATAAGCTTTTATTAAGAAATACTATCCTCCTGTTAAAATTTTGCAAAATAGAAACAACATCCTTTCTTTTAGGCAAAATGAAAATGAACATGTTGCTATGGCTTGGGATAGGATTAAACTCATGCTTCGAACTTGTCCATCACATGGGTTAATGAATGGACCATATTACACTCTTTCTACAATGGTTTAAACTACATGTCTAGAAACATACTTGATTCTGGTGCTGGAGGTGCTTTTATGAGTAAGACTATAGTAGAAGCTAAAAATATATTGGAAAGCATTTTGCAAAACTATAGTCAATGGCATACTGATAGGGCACCCAATCCTTCTAAGAAAGTGAATTCTATTGAGGAAACTAATGATTTGTCATCTAAAATGGATACTATTCTTGCTTTGCTTAATAAACCTAGTGTTGAAAATGTTCCTTTGCAAGAACTAGTTGGTAATAATTCTGAAAATGTTGATGTCAACTTCATTAGGAATTATGGTAATAATGGGTATGGGAACAATAATTATAACTCTTATAACAAACCCCCATATATGCCAAATAAATATGCTACTAGTGGTAATGTTTCTATTGATTTGGAAAACACCATTAGAACTTTTATATCTACCCAAAAAGAGCTTAATAAGGAATTTATCTCTAAGTTTGAAAAACAAGATGCTTTGTTTGAAAGGGTGGATCAGCTTGTTAAGGAAGTGTCATCATTAAAGAGTATCATTACAGCCCAAAAACATGAGGAAACAATTAAATATTGCCAAGAAGTTATCAATAAGTCTTGGGAACACATTCATGAGCAAGAGAGAGTTGCTAAAGAATCTATTGGGGTAATGAAAGAGAGAGAAGTTGAGGAAGTTAAAATGCTTAGTGAAGTCAAGGATCATTTGCTTGACTTAGAAAATTGTAGCTTGCATGAATTAATCTCTATCTTACAAAAGTTTGCAAGTGATCCTTCCATCAACACTAATCAAGCTGGCTTTGGTTCCTATATTGCTAATCATGTCTTCAAAGAGAAAATTGCTAGGTACAACCAAGAAGCCATGATACCACCTAAGCTTGGGGATATATGGATTCCCAAGGTACTAGTAACTATTGGTAAAGAGACACATCATGCCATACTTGATCTAGGATCTAGTGTCTCTGTCATGTCTAAAGAACTATATGAAGTACTTGAATTGAAAAATCTTGAAAAATGCTCTATTGAACTTGCACTTGCTGATGATTCCATTAAACATTCTTTAGGGAAAGTAAGTGATGTTATGGTAGAGTTACATATGACTTTTGTGCCTGTGGATTTTCTAATCATGGACACGGGGAATAAAACCTCTAGTCCTATTATTCATGGAAGACCTTTTCTTCGTACCACAGGCGCCATCTTTGATTCGAAAGAGAGGAACGTGAAGTTTCAGTTTCCACACAAGGAGTGCATGGAACACTTCCCAAGGAAGAGGGGGACATCAAAGTTCAAACTCCCTCATGAGCTTCATCTTTTATAAACAACAAGTATGAAGCCTAACTATATGGCTATAAAGAAATCGCTTTGCGGGAGGCAACCCGGTTATTTTTTGTGTGTGATTTTCTTTGTGTCCTCTTGCTGTAACAATAGAGTTTGTTTTTATTTTAGTTTCTGGAATTTTTAATAAAGTGCCAACTTTTATCCTTTTTGGTTTAAGAAAGTTGCTTATAGCGTTCGGAGATTTTATTCCTGCACGAATCTGTTCACGGTATGATTTTTAGTTCTTATTCTGTAACTCCGAATGAGCTCATATTTGAACTGTAGTTGCAACTTTTCATCCTCTGTATGCATGAATTTTTGCGGAATTGTTCGGCAAAGTTTGGTAGGGTAGAAAAATACGTTTTGCTGCTGCTGTTTTTCTGGACAGATTCTGTCCCATTTTGTTTTATGCATGTTTTGAACTTTTATCTTGAATCTTTTTTATTCAAATGAGTTTATAAGTAGGCATACAATAATATATACTTTCTGAACATTCTTATGATGATTTTTTTGAGGATTATATGTAGCACGAAACCTATTTGTTTATCACTACTAATGCACCCCACAGAAATGAAAATGGGAGAAACAGTGTTTTGAAGTTTTTTCATAGGGATTGGAGGAGATGCACCAAGAGCTATCCAAAAATGGTGAAGACCATATAGCTCTCTCGAACTTGATGCACAACTTTATTTTTATTGCATAAATAAAACATGACCCATTGTGATTAAGATTATGATGTTAGTGGCTTGATAAATGTCCGAGGTTGGGAGTTAGCACATATGTGTTGTCACATGCAAAGCTTTCAACATGCTCCTTCATCTCATTTAGTTGATATCATGTACTTTTGTTTATGGATGCCTATCGTGGTGAAATGAGGTGGAAATGAAGTAGTTTAAATGAGTTTGTATAAATGGTTAGAGAGACGCCTGGGCCGCTAATCTAAGCCATGCATCATTCATGGTGGAAATTTACTTACATGCTATGGTGAACCGTCTGTGATGCACCTTATAATAAAAAGCTATTCCAATGGTAAATAAAAAGGGTGTTGAGGTTGTTCAGCTTATTTGTTTGTCTTGTCATTTTGATATGGGCTTATTCCATATCCTGGGACAAGAGGTACCCCGGTTGACGCTCTTGATGATACCATTATTACTTACAATGATAGCTAACTTGAACTTTCTTTGTTTCCTAAGTTGAGTAACTCATGGTGTAGGTACTTTTATTCAAGGGGCATGAGACACCTAACCTTTACTTTATCAAGCACACTACTCATATTTTCTTTCACATTAAACTTTAATCATTCAAGATGCTATAATAGGGGTAATGAGAGCTTGACACCAAGAATTCCACATTGCAATCATTAACTTAAGTAGAAGAGTTGGAAGTTAGATGAAACTTATGCATGCTTTACCTCTACTCACATATACATCTTTCAAAAGTGTCCACCTTTTATATTCAGATTTTCATCTACACTCTATGACCAATGTAGGATGTTCTTACTTATCATTATGCATACATGTGGTCCATATAATTATCTTCTATGTTACACTTTGTGAACTATCATTGAACATCCTTTCTTGAATACTTGATATCACTTCATAAACTATTTTGCATATTGCTACTCCTTTGAAGAATGAATCATTTGACTCTATGTAGTAGTAGCAATCATCTTTGATATCCATTGTTAGTGCTATATTGCAAAGCCCATGTTAGTTTTATCACCTTCATACTCGAGGACGAGTATTGGTTAAGCTTGGGGATGTTGATGCATGTAAAATGCATACATGAACTTTGCACTATATCACTCATATTCCAATAATATTTGCATCATATAAGGGTTATATCACTGTTATATAATGATTTTTGGGAATAAAATATGTATTTCCTATTTTTATGGAATTAACCCTGCGCAGGCAGAAAACCCTATTTTTTCCTATTGTTTCAGGGACCGACGTCCAAATAACCTGGAAAAATACAAGCGTCATTATTTTGGAAGGAGGAAGAATTGGGAGCGAAGGAAGCAAGCAAACGGAGGCCGAAAGCCCAAAAGAGGGGGGCCCACGCGGCCTCTGTACCTGGCCGCGTGGGGCCCACCCTTTTGGCCCTCGAGGCTCCGCTGCCGTCGATCTTTTCTCCACCGACTTCGTCTTGACTTAAAAACGCCTATAAAAGAAGTCCCACGATGTTCTCGAAAACAGGCGCTGCCACACGACAGAAACACGAAAACAGAGATCTGGAGCTGCAGATTGGAGGGGGAAAACTCCGGCGGGGCGCTGCCGGCGTGGTCTCCATCTTCTCCATCGACATCTCCACCGTCTCCATGATGAAGAGGGAGTAGTCCACCTCTGGACTATGTGTTTGTGGAAGTAACTATGTATCTCTCCTCTCTTTGAGCTTCACTAATTAGTACCGTATGAGCTGCTGAACATGATTACGGTCATCGTTGTAATTCCTATGTGGTGGATCTTTTTGTGAGTTAATATATGTTTGAGATTGCAATGTTTGTTTCAGTTATGAGTATATATGCATATTATGTACCCCGTTCTTATCTACTTGTTATGATCAAGCATGTTTATGAGAGCGTGTGTGGGGTGATGTGTGCATTAGTTGGAGTAACGGAGGGTGGTGAGTGCGGTAAGTTAACAACTGTAATATCGCGATCCACTTGGGTGTTTTACCTTACTTTGTTACCTCACTAGGGATAAACAAAAATATGATGCAACAGATGATGGCATCCCAAACCCAACTGATGAATATGATGACACAGTTTTTAGCAAACCAGAATAACCAATCCGCCACCACCACCACCTCCACCACCGCCACCCCCACCTCCAGTTGATCGCCTTGCTAGATTTCTGAGGCTTAGACCCAACAAGTTCTCTAGAGCACCTGGACCCATTGTGGCCGATGACTGGCTGCGTTCTGTACACAAGGACCTTGTCACTTGTGAGTGCACCGATGTGGAGATGGTGAGATTCACTGCTCATCTACTCGAGGGACCAGCAGCACAGTGGTGGGAAACCTATCAGATTACACACCCTCTTGATGGGATCACTTGGGATAACTTCAAGGTAGGATTCCGCAATGCTCACATATCCTCCGGAATCATGAATTTGAAGAGGGATGAATTTCGTGGTCTGAAACAAGGCAATCGGTCTCTGAAGGAGTATATGGATGATTTTTGTGCCCTGTCACGTTATGCACCAGAGGATATTGATACTGATGCAAAAAGGAAGGACAAATTCCTTAGTGGACTTAATGGAGAACTGAAGATCCCGTTGTCTGTGGCTTATGCTCCAAATTATCAGGCCCTGCTGGATCAAGCAATCACTCTGGACAACAACATCAAGAAGGAGGAGAGTAGGAAGAGGAAGTACAGTGCTAACAAGTACAACTCGAGCACTGCTCAGAAGAAGCCTCACTATCATGAGAACAATGTAGAACACAACCACCATAGGTATGGAAATGGCCACAACCACAATAGTCATGACCACAGTGGTGGAAACAAAGGAAGCAATTCAGGACACAATGGGAATGGTCACAACGGACACAACCATAGCAATGGACAGCATCGCCATAACCATGAGCAAAAGAGAGATGTTAGTCAGGTGACTTGCTTCAAATGCAAGAACAAGTGACACTATGCAACTGAATGCCCAGAGAAGAAGGCCGAAGGAGGTGCCAAGCCAAATCCTCTTGATAAAGGATATGTGAACCATGTCCACATGGAAGGAGCATACAATGAGCCTAGTATGGGGAATGGTACGTTATCAACAAGTATCAGATTTGACTACCAACAAAAATTCTTTTAAGGGTGGTAGCCACCCAGATATCCCCGTCACAACCTTTGCTAGCCTTCTCGAATCTCGGGGACGAGATTCCTTTTAAGGGTGGTAGTCTGTAACATCCCAAGTTTTTCAAAATTTTGAAAAAATCAAAACAATCAAAAAAGAACTTTTGAAAACCATATATACTTTGATTTGAAAAATAAAATCATGCATGGCATGCATCATCTGCATTTGGTTGTGCATTTCTTTTAAAGCGCTTTAGTTTAAGTCGAACAAACAATGTTTATGTACAATATAAGTACAAAACTATCTTCCGTTATTTGTCACAAGCAAACTTTGCTAAGTGTCGTTATTTTTAAACTACAACCCACAGGAATTTTTCCTGTATTTTAGTTTGCTCTTTTGAAGTTGTTTTGATGTTTCAAATAGAGGAAACAAATAAAGCAGAACAAAAAAAAAAGTGGAAACGAACCAGCCAGCTAGCCTCGGCCCAACAACACTGATGTTGGCCCAACATCTCCACGTACGTGAAGTACATCTCGAGAACGAACTCGAGTTCGTTCCTAACTCGACCAGCTCCACGTTTTCCTCGATTTCTCTGGTTTCTCTCGTCCGTTTGTCACGAAACTTCGTTCTATATAAACCCCCAAACCCTAGCTTTCTTTTCCCCCGACTTTCCCCAAAAATCGGCCGCCAGGCTGCGCCAATTTTGGGTCGAGATCGATCTAGCGCCGCCGCCTTTGACGAGGTTCGAAGGTTTTCATTGTCGTCTCGCACGACTCTAGCATCTATAGCCTTACCAATCCTTTAACCCTAGGTGTTACGCGTCTCCTGAAACTTTTCTTTTTGAAAACGGTGCAGCAGGGAGCTCGTATTCGTCGCTGGAGCGCCGCCGGTGCAGGAACTCGAGAACAGCCGCTGCCGTCGTTTGGTTCATCCGGAGACGTCGTCGAGTCCGGGATAATCTCTTCCGATTCCTTCTGTTTCCAAGTCGGGAGGAACAGCAGCACGCCGTCTAAGATCGCAAGCAAGCCGCAGTTCCTCACCGTCATCTTCTCCGGTGAGCACCATGGCCTGTCATGGTTGTTGTTGTTTCCGTCCGTCGGATCGACAACCAGTGGTCCAGATTAGAACACTTGATGAAAGGGTATGGGCGAATCAGGCGCTGCCATGTGGCAAGAGCCCAGTCTGCATCTAGTCATTGCCCAGTCAAAGAGAATAGCCAATCACGTTGCGACACGTGACGCGTTTCTCTGTAAATTCGTATTTTCAAAACAGAGAATATGTGTATCTTGTAAAATTCATAACTTGAGTTCTACTTAGCCAAAAATTATGATCTTTTTACCAAAATGCTCAGATTTTTGTGTAGAAGACCGTCGTCACAAGAGTCTGCATGTTTGCATCATATTTATTAGCGTTCCTTATAAATGTTTAAAAACTAGTTTTTAGTTAGTCAAAATTGTTTTATTTTATTAAACACATTAGAACTTGACATGCGCATCATGCATATAGTTTATACCAGAAACTAAAACAATATCTTTTGTTGGACTTAAAGTTGTGTCACTTCTGCATTTTGTCATGCATACATATTTTTGTAATGTCATTTGTATGATTGTATTGATTTTGTGCTTGTTGTTTGTTTAGATTGTGAAGAGTGCAGAGCGTGTTGTGAGTGCTGCAGCAACACGAACGAATACGAAGGCAAGTGAATAACTTGCACAAGCATAAATGACCTACTATTTTATTATATTGCATTAGTAGATATTTTAGTAGTGTGCATGATAGGTGTTACTATATTATATTATATTATGCTATGCAAACCTTGTAGGATAGCCATGTGATGACCTTGGTAGTGACCTATTATAATTTAGTGGAAATACTTGCTGCAAAAATAATTGTTTTATTGTAGATGTGATATTTGAAAACTCCACTAAATTAATTTACTACCTGGGTGGATTGGATTTGATAGAGGATGATGTGAGTGGAGTGGCTATTCATGGGTCATGTCTATGGCGGTCTTGTTTACGCTCACTTGTGGACCGCCACCCAGGGTTTCGAGATTTAAAGTCACTCCGTGTTAGTTGCCCGAAGCGTGCAACCACTAGTCATATGGGATCTGTCTTGAGTTAGTAAGTTGAATGAACCCAATCCGTGCTTGACAAACAGATGTAGGGGAATGTAGGTGGGAACGGGTCAAGCTAGTATGGAGAAGGGGAATTCTTCCGAAAAGTCTCATCTTGACTTCCTCCTTTCTTACTTACTAAATGTTGTAAGTAGGAGCACTAGGGTTAGTCGAGTCTAGTGGTGAAAGTGCACCAGCTGTAACAGCCCAAAACTGAGAACCTAAAAACCGGTGTAATTTTTCCACTTTTGTGTTAATTGCATCATGGCATCCATGCATAAACATGTCTCTCTTGAGTTAATACCACATTGATATCAGAATGATATTGAGTTGCTAAAACAAAATGCCCAAAGTGCTCGAACAAAACTTCCACACAATGATGGCACTCAAAGTTGCAAAACAAAATTACTTTGACATCCCCTATCTGTCAAGGAAGTTCCAAGAGCTCCAAAATAATATCTTGCTTTTGCTCCAAATTGTTAAAGGAGCAACATCGTTGAATTTAGTAAAAATGCCCTATTCACCTTTCTAAACAAAAGTGGTCCAAACAATTTTATGTTGCGACGCCAATTTTTGTGGTGCTTCTATACTATATGGGGAGGCTACCCAAATTTTGGCATATTTTTCTAAAATATATAAGTGCCTCAACTTAATTCAGGGATCTGCTGCTGATTTTAGAAGAAACAAAAGAAAAAGGACCAAACTGTAAAAAGTAAACTCGGATAATCCGATTTTGAAGGAATCGGATAATCCGAGCTAGTGCAGGGGGTTTTTCAGAAAGTGGTCATCTTCTTCCTCTCCTCCTGTAGCGACCCAGGAGCTCCCGTTCGTGCCGCACCCGCTCGATGCCGCGCTAGGCCCCTCCTCTGCCCTACCTCTGCAGGAGAGCACGCACCGCACGAGGCCCACCAGCTCCCTCGATTTCTTCCCCGTTTCCCTCTCCCCATTCCCTCCCCCATGGCACCCCCATATCCGCCACCGTCGCCGCCACAAGTTGGTATCAGAGCAGTACTGCCTGTAGGAAACCCTTCTACTGGTCGATGTTGAGTCTAGTGTTTGTGAAAATATTTTTAACCTAAAAATGAGTTGTGAAAACCATCTTAGGATTCTTTTTACTCCTTATCTGGTTACCCTCTAATCTCGGAGCAATCTTACCTCGATTTGAGTTTAAAGGTTTTACTCCTCGTCTGTTACTTCAAAATGATTAGAAACGTGGTTGGGTTCGACCTTTAGTGTTATGTGTCCAGTTGCTCCCGCTGCGTTGCAATCCCAAATCAACTCAGATGTTTCTACCGAATCAATCTTTGATCCTTTCTTTGGGTTTTAACCCACGGACTTGAACATAAGGTCCCGGATTGTGTCAACTAGAGTGTGTTAAGTTGTGATTTCTTAACTCTCACTAGTAGCACATGATGCTGATCTTTGACCCAAGTTCTATCTTGTTGATTTCCTTCTCGCAAAGTATTATCGTCCCTAGTCTGTGTACTTGTGTAGACGCTAATGCTATTGTTCGACCATTCGGAGAAAGATACTAACCGTGTCATTGTCAAATCTCCAGAATGGCTCGAGGAGGTCGTGGAGGCCGTGGTGGTCGCGGTAACCACAATGATGATGAGGATGATCTGCCGCCACCACCCTCGATGGCTGAGGTCTTGATGGCCATTGAGGAGAACCGTGGGCGCAATGAGCGCTTGCTTGAGCAGTTGGTGCAGCAGAATGCACGGAGGAACGAGTGCAACACTCTCACCGAGTTCCTGCGCTCGCAGCCACCCACCTTTGCTGATGCTAAGGAGCCACTGGAAGCTGATGATTGGCTTCGTGCTCTGGAGCGCAAGTTCTCCGCGCTTCATGTCCCATTGGCGGAGCAAGTCAACTTTGCCACCTACCTCTTGGTTGGTGCTGCTGGCTGTTGGTGGGAGAGCCATGTGGCTTTGTTTCCAGCCAACCATGTCTTCACCTGGGCTGATTTCGCACTGCCTTCCGTGCGGAGTACATTCCCCAGCCAATCATGGACTTGAAGAGGAGGGAGTTCCTGGATTTGCAACAGGGACGGATGGACCTCCGCACTTATGGTCGTGAGTTCAACCACCTCTCTCGTTACGCCCCAAGGGACGTGACCAATGATGCTGACAAGCAAGAGCTGTTCCGCAAGGGTCTGACTCCGCAGCTCGCTATGAGTTGATTCCCTTCAGGTTCCAGACCTATCAGGAGCTGTTCAACCAGGCTTTCACTCTGAGCAAGGAAGAAAGGAACTTGAAGCTTCCAAGAGGCCCGCACATGGGGACCACCAGAGTTCCTCGGGTTCTGAGAGCAAGAAGCGCAGGGTGTTTGTCCCTACAGCGTGTGCCCGTGCTCCATTCATGCCAAGAGCCGCAGGATACAGGCCACCTCCTCCGCGCCCCACTACTTCGACACTTGGGGTAGGCGGGAGTGGGTACCGTCCTATGCTACCTGCTCCACCTGGACTCACTTGCTACACCTGTGGCCAGGCTGGTCACTACTCCAGGGAGTGCCCCCAGAAGGCACCTCTCGCGATAACTCCTGCACGAGCCCCTGCCACTCCAACTGGCAAGGCTGGACCTATTGTGCGTGGTCGCCTGAACCACGTCTCTGTTGAAGAAGCTGAAGAGACCCCGGCGTTCTTATGGGTGAGTTACGAATCAACGGCAATACAGCTACAGTTTTGTTTGACTCTGGAGCATCGCATTCATTCATATCCATAGCTTTTGCAAAAGACCACAAAATACCGTTCGAGAAAATGAGCCATCCCTTGGTGATTGCCACTCCTGGCTCCAAATGGCAAACCGATGGGGTTACTCCTGAGGTCCAGATTAATATAGGTTCCTTGTCTTTTCCTTATGCCTTGGTAGCTCTGAAGTCCAAAGGCATTGATGTCATATTGGGCATGAACTGGCTAACCAAATACCGGGCTAATCTCGACTGTGCCGCCAAGACCATTACTGTGACCGCTCCTTCCGGTGACATTGTGAAGTATTGGCCTGCAACATCAAGACCTCCGTCCGCCGTCGTACCCAACTCACCTGAGATTCTCCTTTGCTTTATGGAAGGCGAATCCCCTCCTGAAATCCAGGACATACACGTGGTGTGTGACTTCCCGGATGTGTTCCCGGAAGAATTGCCTGGCATGCCTCCTGACCGAAGTGTGGAGTTTGTCATAGAGCTACTTCCCGGTACCGCTCCAATTTCCAAGAAGCCCTACCGTATGCCGGTGGAAGAGTTGGCTCTGTTGAAAGAGCAAATTGATCAGCTGTTAGCAAGGAGTTCATCCAGCCTAGCAGTTCACCTTGGGGTTGTCCGGTACTCTTTGTCAAGAAGAGGGATTCTACCGTGCCTCGTCTAGTCTCTGACTATCGACCGTTGAATGCGGTGACAATCAAGAACAAGTATCCTATTCCTCGCATCAATGATCTGTTGGATCAGTTAGCTGGTGCAACGGTATTCTCCAAGATGGATCTGAGGTCAGGCTACCATCAGATAAAAATCAGAAAGGAGGATATTCCAAAGACGGCATTTGTTACTCGTTATGGCTCATATGAGTATACCGTCATGTCCTTTGGTCTCACAAATGCTCCAGCTACTTTCATGAGGCTCATGAACTGTCTTCATGGATTATCTTGACAAGTTTGTCGTCATTTACATTGATGACATCTCATCTATTCCAAAACCAATGAAGAGCATGAGGAACATCTTCGTTTGGTTCTGACAAGACTTCGAGAACACCGCCTCTATGCCAAGTTCTCCAAGTGTGAGTTTTGGTTGGATAATCTCATCTTCCTTGGTCATGTGATATCCGCTAATGGTGTGGCTGTCATTCCTGACAAGATTCAGTCCATTCTGGATTGGAAAACTCCAATGTCAGTCAAGGACATCGTAGCTTTCTCGGATTGGCAGGTTATTACCGCCGATTCATCGAAGGTTTCTCCAAGATAGCCAAGGCCCTGACTGACCTTCTCAAGAAGGATAAAAAGTTTGTATGGTCGGCCGAAGCTGAAGAGAGTTTCAAAACACTGAAAGCCAAGCTCACGTCCGCTCCTGTGCTTGTCCTGCCGGACACAAGCAAGGATTTCGTCGTCTTCTGTGACGCCTCTCTACAAGGCTTGGGTTGTGTATTGATGCAAGATGGCCATGTGGTGGCATATGCTTCTCGCCAACTTAAGCCGCATGAGCTCAACTACCCAACTCATGATCTAGAACTTGCCGCGTGGTCTATGCTTTGAAGCAATGGAGACCATACCTGTTTGGTAACCGTTGCGAGATCTTCTCGGATCACAAGAGTCTGAAGTACCTCTTCACCCAGCCGGATTTAAATCTCAGGCAAAGGCGTTGGTTGGAGTTAATCACGGACTACAATGTGAGTCTGAACTATCAACCCGGCAAAGCAAACGTCGTGGCTGACGCGCTAAGTCGGAAGTCCTATTGCAACAATCTGATGATTGAGAAGGCCCAACCTGCTCTCATGAAGAGTTCGCCGTTTGAACCTGGAAATTGTTCCCTCCGGCTACCTTGCAAATCTGGAGATCAAATCTACTCTTGTAGACCAGATTAAGGATGCTCAAACTCGTGACAAGGGTATTCAGAAATCAAGAGAACATTGCTAGCGGGAAGGCAAATGTTTTTCTGTCAATGAATCCGGAGTTGTTTATTTTGGTGACCGCTTGGTAGTGCCAAAGAAACAAAATTGAGAGGGCTGATCCTCCAAGAAGCTCATGAATCTCCTCTCTCTATTCATCCCGGTAGTACCAAGATGTACCAAGACCTTCGACCACAATTCTGGTGGACTCGTATGAAACGAGAAATTGCCAAGTATGTTGCTGAATGCGACACCTGTCGACGGGTAAAGGCTGAACATCAAAGACCTGCCGGCACTCTTCGCCCTATTGCAGTCCCGAGTGGAAATGGGATGAAATTGGTATGGACTTCATCACCGGGTTTCCCCGATCTCAAAAGGGCAACAATGCATCTGGGTAATCATTGATCGTCTTTCCAAGGTTGCTCACTTCCTACCAGTCCGTGATGATATACGGGCAAGTCAACTTGCTGACTTATATTTGGCTCGTATTGTTCCATTGCATGGGGTCCCTCTGAGGATCATATCGGACCGTGGAAGTATCTTTGTCTCCAAGTTTTGGCAGAGTTTCCAAACTGCTATGGGGTCCCGTCTCAACTTCAGTACCCTACCATCCTCAAACTGATGGTCAGACCGAAAGAGTGAACCAAGTGTTGGAAGACATGCTTCGGGCATGTGTGATCTCTTTTGGCAAGGGTTGGGAAAAGTATCTCCCTTTCGCGGAGTTCTCCTACAACAATAGCTATCAAGCTAGTCTGGGCATGGCTCCATTCGAGGCTCTATATGGAAGAAAATGCCGCACTCCTCTGAATTGGTCCGAGACCGGAGAGAGAGCACTCTTTGGTCCGGATGTGATCAATGAAGCTGAGGAGAAGGTTAGAATCATAAGAGAGAATCTGAAGATTGCTCAGTCTAGGCAGAAGAGCTACTATGATAAGCACCATCAGGAAATTCACTATGAAATTGGTGATAAAGCTTATCTCCGCGTCTCTCCCTTCGTGGCGTTCGCCGCTTCGGAATCAAAGGGAAATTGGCCCCTCGCTATGTTGGTCCTTTCACCGTTCTAGAAAAGCGAGGAGATCTTTCTTATAAGTTGGAGTTACCGGTCAAATTCCCAAATGTACATGATGTGTTTCATGTCTCCCAACTTCGCCGGTGCTTCAAGGATCCTATCCATGGGGTCAATCATGAAGAGCTAGATCTACAAGAAGACCTCACTTATCGTGAGCATCCTATCCGTGTCTTGGATGAAGCTGAAAGAAAGACCCGGAACAAGACTACCAAGTTCCTCAAAGTTCAATGGTCTCATCATTCCGAGGAAGAAGCAACTTGGGAACGAGAGTCTAGTCTTCGTGAGGAGTATCCCGACTTCTTCTCGCAATCTTAGAATCTCGGGGCGAGATTCCTGTAAGGAGGGTAGAGTTGTAACAGCCCAAAACTGAGAACCTAAAAACCGGTGTAATTTTTCCACTTTTGTGTTAATTGCATCATGGCATCCATGCATAAACATGTCTCTCTTGAGTTAATACCACATTGATATCGGAATGATATTTAGTTGCTAAAACAAAATGCCCAAAGTGCTCGAACAAAACTTCCACACAATGATGGCACTCAAAGTTGCAAAACAAAATTACTTTGACATCCCCTATCTGTCAAGGAAGTTCCAAGAGCTCCAAAATAATATCTTACTTTTGCTTCAAATTGTTAAAGGAGCAACATCATTGAATTTAGTAAAAATGCCCTATTCACCTTTCTAAACAAAAGTGGTCCAAACAATTTTATGTTGCGACGCCAATTTTTGTGGTGCTTCTATACTATATGGGGAGGCTACCCAAATTTTGGCATATTTTTCTAAAATATATAAGTGCCTCAACTTAATTCAGGGATCTGCTGCTGATTTTAGAAGAAACAAAAGAAAAAGGACCAAACTGTAAAAAGTAAACTCGGATAATCCGATTTTGAAGGAATCGGATAATCCGAGCTAGTGCAGGGGGTTTTTCAAAAAGTGGTCATCTTCTTCCTCTCCTCCTGTAGCGACCCAGGAGCTCCCGTTCGTGCCGCACCCGCTCGATGCCACGCTAGGCCCCTCCTCTGCCCTACCTCTGCAGGAGAGCACGCACCGCACGAGGCCCACCTGCTCCCTCGATTTCTTCCCCGTTTCCCTCTCCCCATTCCCTCCCCCATGGCGCCCCCATAGCCGCCGCCGTCGCCGCCACACCAGCTCTGCAAAGTGTGTCAAACTAAGATCTTAGCCGTGTCCCGGTTACGGACAATTGGTGTCTTCGAACAGGGCAGTGTATGGAAAATCTCATCATTCCAATTTCATAATAAAATTTGATGGGTGACTCGGGTTAAATGAGACACTGGATGCATCCAGGGTTGTGTCTCATGTTGTTGTTGAGATTAAAAATGCTTTATGAAAAGTAGGGAAAAATTGGCTTTATGCAATAGCCTTGAACTCCACCAGCCATATAAGCATGTAGAATTAGTCTTGCCATTTTATATTATATTCCACCAGTATTCACTTGCCAGCCAGTCGAATGGCATCTGACCCAAACATTCTGGGCTGCAACTTACATGTTGCAGGTTCGTCCGATCAGGAGTGACGTCGTCAGTTTTGAGCTTACAACCGACATGTCCGCCAGTGGCGCATGGAGATGATGGAGCTCCGTGTTGTTGAAGGTATAATTTGGCTGCTAGATATTTATAAGCCAAATTAGTTTTAATGATTGTGGTTAGATTATTACTTGACATATACATTTGAATTTGCTGTTTAGTTCCAAATTGCAGCCTTGGTCGCATTTTACTACAGATGTTGCAGCGGCATATCAAAGTGTAGCAAGCTATTTGGCCAAGACAAATATATTGATTATTTTCTGAAATAGAGGCTACGGAGGATAAGTCTTGGACAGATTCAGAGATGGACCGAATTAAAATGCCGCTGCATAGGATAACTCCTAACAGCTGGCCTCAGATGCCAAGCTGATGTTCCAGGTTTGCAAAGGCTGTGAAGTAACGTAAGGAAAGGTGCAATAGGAGAAATCGCATGGACATGAGGTCGATTGTTATTATCTGGTGTGATTAGCGTCTTGGCCAGAATATTTTATTCTAGTGAAGAATGGTATGGCCGACCTACAGCAGATGAAGCAAGCTATTGAACCAGGCAGGATATATGGAGTATTTGCTAGACATCAGCTACCGAGGACAAGACCGGAGTATATTCAGAGATAAGCTGGGTTAAAACGCAGGTGCATGGGACAAGTCCAAACAGCGCTCGGTTGGAAGCCAGGTTGAAAACGTACATGAGATTATTCAGCTACAGACGGCAAGTGCACCAAGATCTCCATGTTGCGATCGTTACTAGTACCAGCCGGATCGATTTAAAATTAGGAATACTTAGATTCGGCTTGCATGCCAAGAAAAGCTTCTGTGTCCTACTCTGTACGCCGAAGACCAGGCTGCCTATATATAGGTATACGGCCGATTGAAAAAAGAGACCCCAATCGCTATTCAACAAATACACATATCTATTTTCACGTATCATCTCTTTTACTTATCGTTCTTCTCTGCCGAATCCTAGCAGCCCTAGGGTTTGGCTTATCTTTGCTGTTTTGCGCTGAAAAGTGGTCGTCTCTCCTCCACGAAAGCGAGGAGATCTTTGTTGCTTTGCTCGGAAAGCAATCGTTTCGTCGTCACGAAAGTACGACGGTTATCGTGGTGCTGTGCAATTTTGCATGGCAACACGTGTTATATTTATTTTGCGTGTGAACTCTGAATAAATGTTGAACTATTTATTGCTTCAAGCTAGCCTTTGGCTATGCGCAGATGTAATAAAGTATTTTATGGATCATATCGTACTCGCGTTGTAATAATCTTTTGACATTAATGCATGATATTACACTTCTATTGGTGAGTACTAGCCTATTTGATCCAGGGCTTGTATATTTCGCAATATACTTATGCTTTTTAAGCAAGGGTGCTATACACACGATGAAGGCCACGTCATAGCGCCGGTTCGTTTCCAGCCGTTGGATCAGAAGCCGGCGGGTCACGGCCGTCATCATTATCGCTCCTCCATCCCGAGGACGAGGCAGTCGATGCATTGTCCCGTCACATCGGTCCACTCGGCGTCAGATGGACAAGCACAACAGGACAAGCGATCAAAGATGCTGTGGCGTCACTCGGAGAATTCGAAGGGCCAACTCGGCAAGGAGACAAGGTGACTTGGTAAAACGCGTCCCACCGGGCACGAGCCGGCATCAAACAAAACTTGAGTTAGTCCGGGCGCAAGCACCACTGATCATGACTCCATCCTTTTTTTCTTTGGGTTCTAGAGTTCACTCAGCGACTCGACTTGACGAATTGCGAAGATGAAGCTAAGCCGAGACGAATCCTTGGTGAACTCGAGGGCTACTGATGGGGGGATGCCCAACCGGGTAGGCCCAAGACTACGAGTCAGACCACGAAGCCGGGCGGCCCAGAACCCACCCGTAGGCCATCTATCCAGGATGCCGGGTCCCCCAAGGAACCCAGTGGGCCGGCTCGAAGAAGGCGGCAGGCAGATAACTCCGAATCAGAGAAGGATCTGCGTAACCCGAAGAGTGCGCTGCACGAAGCCGCACTTGTAGCGAGTTAGCTAACGCCGCCTAGGTCTCCCGTCGTTCCCTGTAAACCCTAGACGATCCCTATATAAAGTCGGCTAGGGGTAACCCTAGAGATAGACTCATCTCATTCCATAGCCACCAGAGCACCCGCAAGCTCTGGCGCGCACGCCATTGTACACCCTACACCATTTCAATACACATAGCAGGAAGTAGGTCTTTACCTCGCCAAGAGGGGCCGAACCTGGGTAAACACTGCGTGCTACCTCTCCGTGATCCTAAGTCGACTGGCTCACACCTGATTTAAGCCACCCCCATGGCATCTGCCGTGACTATACCACGACAGATAGCTCGGACAAAAGCCATGGGACGGGAAGATCCATCATCCATAAGGGCAATGAAAGAGATAGGACCATAGATAAAACTAGTAGATAGCCTAGTGCACGTCCATAGGCGTGTTATGTCTGATGGTAGCAGCCAACTCCCTCATGGACTCAGTCATGCTGGTGAAGACGAGAACCTCTTCATCTACGAGTGCTTCTATCTTCCTCTTCCTCCCTCTCTCCTTCTTAGGTTTCTTGGATGCATTGTGACGTTCTTGTCACCTCCATTGATGTCAATGGGTAAAACTCCTGGGTAGTAAGGTCAACAAAATTAGGACCAAGTGTACCAAGAGGCTCACTCGATCCCATGCAAACTTGTCAGCCGCCAAATCGAAGGAGAAGATGGTCTACATCTGGTAGTAATTTTGGATGGGCTTGTTCAAGTAGTCGGCATCTTCGGGGTAGTCCTTTGGACAAGAAAACAACGTTAGACAGTCAGGTTAAGATGGTTTGATGAATTAATGCGACTTATGTTAGATAGGTGGTTAATCTTGGTGTGACCTCTTAGGTGCTTGGCCTGCAGAATAATGCTCTGGGTGTCCTCATCCCACAATTTTTTTCTTCTGAAATTTAAAACCACTATATTTAGTGGCACATAGTGGGATGAGGGTGTACTCATCCCACTATGTGCCACTAAGAGCATCTCCAGTCATGGCTCTCATAGTCATCCCAAACGACCGGACAGACAGCCCGGATGGCATTTGGCCCAAAAACCTCCACCCAACCGACTCCCCTATTGGCAGCCCAAACGTCCGGGCGGTCCGGCACACCCTCAAATGCAGCCCATATGTAGGGCGGGTTTGGGGCCGCCCGGACGCGTCCGCCACGTTGGATCTGTCAAGGCGGGCCTACCCAATTTTCCCCTAAAATCGGACGGAATCCATTGCTTCTTCTTGTTCCACCGCCGCTCCGTCCGGTTTGCCCGCCCACTGTTCTCCGTCGCCGCCCCCCTTCGACTGCGCCGCCGCCCGCGAAGTCACAGAGCCCGCTACCAAGTCCGGGGCAGCCGCCGGAGCCCGTTGGCAGTCACAGAAATGCACCGCTGCTTTGAGGATGCTTGCCTATGGGAAAGCCGCTGATGCCATAGATCAGTATGTCCAGATGGGAGAGAGTACATGCATCGAGGCTATGGAGCACTTTGCATACGCTGTCGTGAAGGTTTTGGGCCAAAATATCTGCGAGAACCTAATGCTGAGGATACCGCAAGGCTACTTGCCCTAGGAGAAGCAAGAGGATTTCCTGGTATGCTAGGTTCAGTGGATTGCATGCATTGGCAATGGAAAAACTGTCCAACGGGATTGCGTGGGCAGTACCAAGGACACAGCAAGGAGGCCACAATTGTACTTGAAGCTGTGGCATCTCAAGACTTGTGGATTTGGCATGCCCGGTTCTCACAACGACATCAATGTGCTTCAGCGCTCTCCCCTGTTCAAGAGGCTCTATGATGGGGAAGCTCCACCATGCAACTACACCGTCAACGGACACGACTACACCATGGGATACTATCTTGCAGATGGTATATATCCTCAGTGGACGGCTTTTGTGAAAACTATCAGTAATCCCACTACTCCCAAAAGACGTGCATTTGCAGCTGCGCAGGAATCAGTTAGGAAAGACGTGGAGAGGGCATTTGGTGTGTTACAAGGTCTTGCAGAAGGTCTTTCAACTTGGTAACATATATCCACCCGGCACTCACTTCTTGAGGTGGTTGTACACCTAAATCCGGTGACATCTTTTGGAGAGATTCTTCATCGATCTACTGGCCGGTGAATCACTGATCAAAGAGCGAGCAACCGCCAGGTTTAATGATTTTGTGGGATCCCTGGATGTAGCGGCTGGCGAACCGCTTCTTCTTCCACAAAGATTCAGACAAAACCGAGCTTGGATAGAACTGAAGAAGATTTGGCGAACGAATAAAAAGGTAAAAGGGTTTATTAAAAAAAGCTACGAAGACCAGCTCGAACTGAGGTGCACGTTCCTAAATCATATTAATGCTCATGTGATGTGGATGCATACCTTCACGTTGCAACGCACGGCCACTTTTTTTTTTGATTTTTCCATACTAGTATTCATACGAACCAAACAGAAATACAGGAGCAATACAAGTAATGGAAAAAGGAGAAAACAGAAGACGCCACTGCTGCGGCAACCTTTCTTCCAGCTCGAGAAACTCCACCACGGCCACCCTCCACCGCCGCCGGCGACGAAGGGCAGCGACCGTCTGGAGCCCTCACCCGAGGAGCGGAGGAACTCCTAGTCCAGAGACGTTGCAGAGCCGCAACAACCATCTGCTCCGACGAGCAGAATCTGAAGTCGATGAAAGACCAGCGCCGCGAACTGTCCACCACCGCACCACACGCCCCCGCAACAGCCGCCTTGCATCTCCACCGGAGCCGCCGCCAGGACGGAAGCCGCCACACTGGATCTGGCAGAGGCTCGAAGCACGGCGCGGATCCACCGATCCGCGGGTGCCAGGGGAGCAGGTGCGCCGCCACGGAGCTCCACCGAGCGCCGTCGCCGGAGAGGACACACACCTGCACCAAAAACAACACCAGCGCCACCACCGCCTCCACGGCGCCGCCGGCTGCCCCAAAAGAGCCTACCCTATCTACACCCGTGATGCGGGGATCCCCCACCCTCGCGCCGCCGGAGCGGCCGCCGGAGGGCGAGGGATCCGTCGGATCGACGGCGAGAGGTGGTTCGACCGGGGAGATCTAAAAAATCGCCTCACTCGCTACAGTGAACGAGGAGGGAGACGACCAGGTTCGTCTGTTAGAGCAACGCACGGCCACTTTTTGCCGATAGCAGAATTGCCGATAGCAGAAGATCAATGTCGGTGGACCGGTGGGTTAGGAGAATAACCTACTCCATAGTAGTACAGTACTCTATATCGGAAGCACGTCTGAACCGTCGGATCCTGATCCTGATCCTGAGACCCTCGTCATATAATCACAAGTTTTGGAACGCGAAAAAAATTCAGTAATTCCGCTCCCCTCTCTCCTCCCCGCCTGACCCACCGCACGCCGCCGCCGAACCGCCGCCATGGCCTACAACACCTCGCCGCCGGCTCCCCCCAAGGCGCACCGCCCGCGGAAGCGGGGCCGCTCTCCCCAGGCCTCCGGTGCGCCGGCGTGGCGCGCGTCCTCGCAGTACGACCACCGCCGCTGGCAGAACCCCGCGGGCGCCCCTCGCCGGGTCTGGCAGGGGTACCGCGCTCCGCACACCCCGGTGCCCTCCCGGCACTGGGTCTACGCGGACCAGGCCTCGACCTCGACCTCGAGCGGAGGTATCATGCTGCCTGCATCGCTGCGGTTGTTTGTAGGCCTGAGTTAACTTTGACCGTTTGCATTGGTTCTTGTTAGTGTTGTTTGTCTGGAAATTAATTAACTGCTAGTAGGTCAATCAATTGTTAGGGGAACCCAAGTAGTAAAATAAGTAAACATGAGAACTAGTTTCAGAAATAGAAGTTAGTGAAAGTAAACAACTTCTACACCAAATTAGTGATTTTTTTCTACAAAGGCGTGATATCGTGTCCTTCTGTTACAAAGTTGTAGTGTCGGTTTGGGTTATTGATTCAGGAATTATATTGCTCGTTACAAAGTTGTACCAGATTGTGTGCAATTGTGTTGCTGAGATGGATGGTATGGTATTCTTGCACGGTTAGCTTTTACACTTATATGCTTTCTTTTGGTAGATGCATGCACAATCATGTCGTACAACATCTTGGCGGATGCCCATGCGCAGAACCATCCTGAACTTTACCGGGACGTCCCTTGGGATGCAATGAGGTGGGATTCCAGGAGAAGGCTCATTCTCCGTGAAATTAGGCACTGGGACTCTGATTTAGTGTGTCTTCAGGCAAGAACTCAACCTGCACATTGTAATGCCATCCTTTCACTGTACTCTATAAAACCTTTTGTGGTTTGCCCAATAGGAGGTGGATAGATTCCAGGAAATTGCTGCAGAAATGAAGAGCAGAGGGTATGAATGTAGCTTTAAGGTATAACACTACAACACTTCTCTGTAAAAATGCAACCTTTTTTCCAATTCTTATGCCGAGTCTGGTGCTATACTTAGGGGCGCACAACTTGGGATGCTAAAGATGGATGTGCTACTTTTTGGAAGTCAGAACGGTATGTCTAATGTCACCCTTCTACCCCCTTGTTAAGTCCATTCGTTTTAACAAAGTAGCATTTTCATTATTTCTTTGTTTTGAAATGTAGGTTACGTCTGCTTGATGAAGATAGTATTGACTTTAGTGAATTCAATCTGTGGAATAATGTTGCTCAAATATTAGTTTTTGAGGTATTGGATTTACATCAATGTACTAGTCGGTTCAATCATTAAACTAAAGTCAGGAGCTATGTCTTGTTTATCCTGTAAAGTCAATACTATGAAGGTTCTGTTAGTAATGCTTTCCCTAGATGATATCAAGGTTCTGTTAGTGCTAGGCGCTGATTGAGCCTCCGCTTTTCCCTTTTCTGAAGGATTAAAGTGTTAAGCGCAATTAAGTGTACGTATAAGCGCAGTTAACCACTAGGCGTTTTTGCCACCGCTCAACGCCTAGGCGAGCTTAAGCATGTGCTTAGGCGTGCCTTTTATGACCTTGGTTGATATTGCCCTGAGTCCTGAAGGATGGGTAGAACTAGCAGGAGGTAGAGGAGAAGAGACTACACCTTTCTCTTTATTTGAAGCTTTGCTGCCAAATCCTGGCTTAAACTTCCGTACATATAATAGCTCCATCTTTTCTTTGCTAGTTGAAATACCTCCATCTTCTTTTGCGAGTTGAAATAACAGTTCCAGCAACATGTGCCCTGTATTATATACAATTTACTTATGGTTCTCTTAAAATATAAGTAGGCGCCGAACCACATGATGTACAAAATTGTGTATTTTGAAACAGAGTCACCAATTTCTATCCTTTGTATAATCTGTTCTTATTCAAGTTTCTGTTGATTTACCGTAAAGTAATCAATGTTTTGTTGTTGGTAGAATGGCTCTATTAATAATTGTTTTTTCTTACCTGCTTCCTTTTCAGTTTAATGGAACCCAAAAATTTGTGATCGGGAATATCCATGTTTTGTTTAAACCAAAGCGTGGAGATGTAAAACTTGGACAGGTATATCAGTTTAGTTGAAGTCGACATCATCTGTTTCGTGTATGTCTAGTATATTTTTTCAATTCTCTAGTTGTGTCACAAGATTTTCTGCATAATCCTCATTAGCTGATATGAATAGAGTGCAAAGTTTGACATGACTGCTGAATACATCAAACTTGGCAGATGTTTTTTTTCCGTACGTCAACTTTGCCCAAAAATTGTTCACTCATAATTCTCCTTCCTCCAGATCCGAATGCTACTGGAGAAAGCAAATGCTCTTGCTGAAAAGTGGGACGGAATACCAATTGTGCTTGCTGGTGATTTCAACACCACACCTGATGTATGTCATATTTCTCCCATGCATATTTTTGCTTAAAATTCTCTCAAAGCTAATTACTTCCAGCAAGTGTTTGTTTCCTGAAACTGAGATGTACACACTTGACATTACTGCTCACTAGTGATAGGTGCTTTAGATTGGCTGCGGCTGTAGTGTCGTACAAACATGCTTTATTATGTTGTTCACATTTAATATATGTAAGAAATTTGGTATGCTACGATTTAGTGCTGACATCGTTCTTTCATTGGTTCTCTACCTTTTCTTGTTTCTCCCTCGGAACAGAGTGGCATCTACAGGTTCTTGTCGACAATGAAGGTGAAAGAATGCATTAGATATTTCTTAGATACCCCCAAAGTTATAGTGACCTCTGGTTATTATGGAATTGCCTACAATGTGTTATTTTTTGTGTCACCAGCTGAACATTTCTTTGCATGATAAAAGGCAGTTGTCTGGAACACTCGACAGCTCTGAATCTTATTTATACGATCTTCGTAGGTGAGAAGTCTTTCTTGTCAAATCTTAGTTGACCTAGCACATCTTTTCGTTTTAAGACTTGTAACTAGTTTTGTGGTAGTTACAGATGGAGTGCCGAAGAAGTGCGAAATGCCACAGGAGACTCAAATGTCATGGTCGCTAGACACCCATTGAGACTATCTAGTTCTTATGCTATGTTAAAGGTAGTATTTTCTAGTGAAAATGAAAACACTCTTTGACTATTCGGCGTATAGCTGAAGCAAAATGCTGATTATCTTAGGGAAATTCAAGCAATAGGGATCATAATGGTGAACCTCTGGCAACCTCATACCATAAGAGGTTTTTCGGCACTGTTGATTATTTGTGGTATGCTTCTTTCCCAATATGAGTCTGAATCGTTTTATACATATACATTATACAATGTGACTGTTTCTTCGTTGAAGGTATACTCGTGGGCTTGAATGCTCTAGAGTTTTGGACATGCTACCTAGTGGTGCTTTGAGGAGAACGAGGGGTCTTCCAACCAGGGTACTTCCTGTTTGATGCATCATACTAGTTAGACCATTTTTTATTTGAAACGAGAATTAAACTATGGTGGTTTCATGATTCGAGTTTTGGATATAAATTTTCTGTTTATATATACTTGTCATATTGAACTGCTAACAAAAATGTAATGCTGATTTTTTTTTCAGGAGATGGGTAGTGATCATCTGCCGATTGTTGCTGAATTTGTCTTCATGGAACAAAATCAAGATGCATCTGAGCAAGAAGATGAATCCGAGGAAGAAGACGAATCTGAGCAAGATGATGAGCCTGCACAAAAAGCCAACACATCAAAACACATATATTTCTCAGATAGTGATGGTTAGTTTGCGAGTTAGTTATTGAGTTGGTAGAAAGATTTAAGATAAATGACTGAGAACATGACGCGCAGTTCATCAGAATCTGTGTCATGATGGCCGTACCAGTAGTGATCCAGAAGCAGAAAGCATGCATCCATTTGACGGCGCAAGTCATATCCTTGAATGTGCCGAAATTGGCGGCATTGTATTACCTGCAGCGGAGTGCCAGAGTCTAATCATGCTGCTGATACGAACCAGACTCAGGTGTGAAGCTGATGGTCATAGATGCCAAGTATTGGGGCAGTATACAAACAAGTAGATCAAGGACAAGAAATGAAAAACGTCCTTTAGGAATTACTAGCATTCAGTGGATTTTTTATTTATTCGCATCTCGTGTCAACCAGAATACATGTTGACAAACTATTGTCATATTACTTTTACCGTACATGCTGACTGTATTATACTCGTCCTCTCTATACAAAACAATGTTTGCTCTCTCATTTTATTTTACACTGGATTGCTTGAGGAGCTGCTCTTGAACTGCTCCCTAGAATAAATAAACTAGGAATGATGCAATAGCAAAATTTTACCGAAGCATATCCTAGATCAGGAATGCTGCAACAGCTAAATTTACACAAGCTGAGTAACAGAGCACATGTGCCAGAGTAAAATTTTGCAGGAGCAGAGTAAAACAGAGCATGCATATGACCTTGCATTCTGCAACCCAAATTCCCCAGCACCAACCAAAGACATGCCTGGTACTGGAGGCCATCCATGGATAGAAAGATAGGGAGGCAGCCAATGAGAGCCCAGCATCCGGCCACGTCACCCCGTTCAGAGGGACCAAAACGCACGAGCACAAGAGACGCTCCGACTCATCAACCGCTCCATCTTTTGTTTGGTCACGTAGCGCGGCAGAGGAAAGGAAAACACAGCGAGCGAGAGGCCGAGAAGGGATTGGGTAGAGCTCTAGCTAGCGATAAGGCAACAATGGCTGCCACGGCGTACTCCGTGGCGCTCCTCGGCGGAGCACGTCTCCCCGCCGGCGCCACCGCTCCCCGCTCCACCTCCTCCTCCGCCTTTCTCCCCCGGCGCAACCTCCACCAGCTCCGCCTCCAAGGTGAGTGAACATGGTACTGTCATCTGAGTTTGTTCGTCCGACGTTTGTAGCCGCCCTCTGACCGGACTATCTGTAGACGCGCCGAGGCCGTCGCTGCTCCGCGTGAAGGCCGCCTCCGACGACACGTCGGCCAGCGGCGACGAGATCATCGAAGACCTCAAGGGGAAGGTTCGTTAGCACCACTACTCTACCTACATATCTGCGTAAACAAACGTTGTACGAGCGTATGATACCAGTGTGTAGTGCAATGTGCGCATCGTCACATGTTCTCTTCTCCCGTATGACGACAGTGGGAGGCGATTGAGGACAAGCCCACCTTCCTCCTCTACAGCGGCGGCGCCGTCGTCGCGCTCTGGCTCACCACCGTCGTCGTCGGCGCCATCAACTCCGTGCCCCTGGTACGAAGATAACCGCCTTAATCTTTATAATGGGTCGCCTGACTTGAACTCTGGTGGGTGACGAAATTTGTGATGTTTTGTGGTGTGCCTTGTGCAGCTCCCCAAGCTCCTGGAGCTCGTCGGGCTCGGCTACACCGGCTGGTTCGTCTACCGCTACCTACTCTTCAAGGTAACAATGCTAGCAATCAATCTGCATTTGTGTGTACCTTTAGCTTGAATTGGCAAACCTGGGTATTGATAATTGATAATTTGCATGAATGCCTTCGGTTTTCTTATTGTTTTTACAGGAGAGCAGGAAAGAGCTGGCCACCGACATCGAGTCCTTGAAGAAAAAGATCGCTGGAACCACCGAATAGACTTGTCGAGTTCTCTGGAACGTTTTGGGTGCTTGTTTGGTGTATCCATGTAATGGAAAAGAAATAACTACTTGCTTAGAGTACTGCCCACTGCCTTTGTGTGTTACATATATATATGTATCCAAGATAAAACTTTGGTATTGTGTGCGGTGGCAATAGCTAAAATGTGTCGGTTTTGTACTACTTCTATTTGTTGATATGTAAATGTGTTCATGTGGAAAACGTGATTCATTTGATTAACTATACAAGACTACTAAGAAACCTATATTATGTCGGGGAGGATAAGCCAATTAGAAATTCAATGCTAAGACCCGTCCAATTTTGAACATCTGGCCCCTTAGAGTATCAAATGACAAAAAAAATTGGTTCCTAACGACAATCAATATAGGTTGAGAAATAAATAATTCTACAAGTTGACTAAGCTATTTTCCACTCAATTATCTTAATACATATTGATGATACTAATAAAATTATATTGACATTTACCTGGAAGTCTATCTATAAATCACATAATATTGAAAAATTAAAGCTAATAACTTATACTAGATTTTCTTTGAAAATCAAATTGCAATTCTCGATGGCTTAAATTAACACCTCAGACATTGTATTAACGTAATTAGTTAAGTCAAACTAGTTTTACCAATGACACATCATAAATGTGATCGATTAATTTGTTGCTCTACAGGTAGAATACATTGCTTACTTATTGACAGAGAAGGAAGGGAGAGTGAAGAAGAATGACACAAGAACAAAGTCTGAGTTCTTGATGAGCGACAACACGATATCTGTTGATGTTGTACCAGAGGAGGAAGAGAAGACAGAGAAAACATGGGAAAAATATTGGAAATCGTTATATGATTATCGTGGGAGCAATTGATTGCGAATTAATACAATTACAGATTATAAGGTGAGAAAGACAAAAAAAAAGTTATTAGAAAGCTCTCAGATGAATGTTTGATGAACAATTGGTTGCAAATAAATTTAGTTGTTTATAAAGGTGCTTCTCCAGGGCACTTAGATTTTTTTCTTACCAACTCATGAAAATTCAGCGGCATGTGAAATACGGGGTGAAAAAGTTAGTTTCTTCATAAAAAATCCAGTTTGTATTTTAGGGCACGACATATTTATTTTTCTGTGGAGTTGAATAATAATAGATTCTACTAACTCCATTTCCCAAAAAATGCATATAAAATTTGTCAAAAGTCAACGTATAATAAGTTTGAGCAATCATATACACAAAAATCTGAACTTTACATACCAAATCAATATCAATAGATCAACCATAAAATTATTCGTATTATGCTTATTAAATCTTGTACCGTTCATATTTTTGTATATAACATCGGACAAAATTATTCTACGTTTATTTTGACTAAAATACATGCTGTATTTTATGGAATGAAGTACTAAAACCAGTACATTATTGTTTGAAAAATCGTTTTAATTTTTTTAAAATTTGCGTCCTTCTATGTTGATCCGGCCACTCTTGTAATTCTTCCCCTTGCTCGAACTCGAAAACAAACATCTCCGAAATCAGAACGCCTACTCCTCCTCCCTCCTCCAGAATGTTCCCTTCCACCTCTGCCACGGCCTCCCGCGTCCTCCTCCCCGCCGCCGCCGCCGCATCTCGCCGTGCCATGTCCGCCGCCGCCTCCACCTCCGTCACCCCGCCTTCCCCGCAGCATCCAGGCCCCAAGGCGGTCCGGGTGGTGGTGAAGGGCCGCGTGCAGGGCGTCTTCTTCCGCGACTGGACGGTGGAGACGGCGCGCGCGCTCGGGCTCGCCGGCTGGGTCCGCAACCGCCGCGACGGCACCGTCGAGGCCCTCCTGTCCGGCGACCCCGCCAGGGTCGACGAGATGGTCTCCCGGCGCCTCCCCGTCGGGCCGCCCGCCGCCGCTGTCACCGCCGTGCTCCCCTCCCCCGCCGACCCGGTCGACCCCTCCGAGGGGTTCCAGCGCAAGCCCACTGCCTGATGACCAATGGTTCTTCTTGTCTGTGATGTGGTAAACCCCTAATTGTTTCACTTTAAAAAAAAATACTACCTCCGGTCCGAATTGATTGGCGTGGAAACTGTACTGAGCTAGTACAAACTCCTACGGTATCCACGACAACAATTACCGATCGGAGGGAGTAACATTTTTAATGAGCTACCCTGCTCCTGTGTGATCATTTGTCTAAGCAAAATGTACTGGTTGCATGTTTTTACTGCCATTTAGCAGAGTTGCACCGGAAAATCTGAAATTAGGTGTTTGTAGAGATTTGTCCCTAATCATTACTTTAGGCACTTGCTGTTAATCCATGGGAAATACCAGTTTCGCTTCATAGTTCATGGAGCCTACAAATTGAAGAAAAATTGTAAGAAGCTTAAGTTAACAAGTTGTAAATAGGAACCACCCAAAAGAACAACCCCCATCCAGCCCTCTCCCCTGCCACAGGCGGCGGACTGAAACTCTAGAGTATATTCCCCGATTGAGCGAGATGTCAGCATTGAATCAAACATTTGGAATTTATAGTTACAAGATCAGGTGTTTGCCGTTTATTCAGCCACTCTGCTCCTGTGGTTTGTTGCTCATGGGGTTTTCAGTGTGATGGGATGTTTGCGTCTGATAAGCAAATATACCGTAGCAGGATTTTGCTGGCATTATGTAGTGTTATATAATGAAACCTTGTGAGATCAAACTGACATTTTGCGTTAGTACAGCTTTTGTCTCTGATCATTTTCTACAGATTTACCATTGTCCCTGAAATGACCACCTCGTTGAGCCTAAATTTGGAGAAAAAAATGTGTACGATTTTATGTTGTACTAAATACTCCCTAGTTGAGCTCAGGAATCAAACAGTTCAGAATGATCTTAGTCCATTTCTGTTCCCCGTTCTTCAGGACCCAATGCCCAAAGGACTCCCGGGGCTGGCCGGCCAACTGAGAATATATTCTCCAGTTCAGTTTTGAATATCTGATGTCCCATCAGTCCCATGTCCTAAGTCTGTGAGTTACAACATTTGTTTTCATTCACCTGAATTAAACCCCTACAGTGCATTGCGTGTGTGCACATATCAAATACGAAGCTTGAAATTTTGTTCGAGAGGATCAGTAGAAACAAGAATGCCATGTTTATTTTGTTTTCAAGCAAAATTATTAGTGCACTGCTTAGTTGTGATTCAAGAATTACGCTGCCAATATCAGTTAGTTTCTGACATTGACAAATTGGTCACATAAATTTGTCATCAGACACTTCTGTATAACTTGAACCATCATCATCATTCCAGATCAGCTTATAAAATATAGCGAGCTGAATTACAGATATGTAAAAACCTGATATTAGCTCAACTAGCTAGTGAATCAGCAACATTTCTCCGTTCCTGATCTCCATACAAACCCTGAATTACATATACATCCACCTCAATTTCCACAGATCTACCTACCATCTTCTAGCTTGCTAGACCTGTACCTGCATATACATCATAGGGAGTACAAGATTGCATAGTGTTACTTACTCAAACATTCTCTTGCAGCTCCACCGTAGACTTGCCCTCCCCCTCCTCTGCCTTGTGGTGCTGCACGGGCTTGAACGTGTATCGCCTGGCGCATATCAGGTAGTACACCAGGTTCATGACCTGCAGCAGTGTCACGACCCAGTAGAAGTAGTCCAGCTTGCCATGGTTGATGTTGTCCGGCAGCCAGTTGGACCCGTCGGGGCCGACGCTCCACCGGTGCACAACCGTGATGAGCAGCGTGCTCACATAGCTCCCCAGCGAGATGGACAGCCAGAATAGCGCCGTCGCTGTGCTCCGCATGCTCTCTGGCGCCTGGTCGTACATGAACTCGAGGTGCCCCACCGACGTGAACGCCTCCGCTATCCCGTGCAGGGCGTACTGTGGCACCAGCCAGTACGCAGACAGCGGGGCTGTCCCTGCTTCCGTGGTTCCCCCAGCCGCTGCGGCCTCCCTGCGGTCACTGGCGGACCTTAATGGAGGCCAAAAGGGCCATGGCCCCCCCAACTCAATTAGATTTTGCACAATACTAATTAGTATTTATCATTTTTTACCATACAAAAATAAAATAATTCGATTTAGCCCCCTCAGTTGTCACTTGATGTATTTTAGCCCCTCCAATATTTATGGTCAAGGTCCGCCACTGCCTGCGGTGGCGCTCAACAAAGCCAGAGACGAAGGAAGCCGTCACGGCGCTAGTGAATCCGATGCCCATTCGGTGAAGGAAGGAGATGCCGCGGTCCAGCCCTGTGTAGCGGCGGGCCAGCGGGACGAGCGCGCGGTCGTAGACGAAGAGGGTGATGACCATGGGAAGCAAGGTAAAGACGGTCATGGAGCCCGCGGGGATCTGGAAGGACGACAGGTGCGGCGCGACGCGACGGTCCATGGTGCTCGCCTGCTGCAGGGAGAAGGTGCCCAGCTGTGATGACCCTGTGATCACGAGGATGCCCGCTGCCCAGATCGGGCCCATGCGGACCACTGACTTCAGCTCCTCCACTCGGTGCACCGTGCTCAGCCGCCACAGGTTGGGGATGGAGGACGGTGGTTGCTTGCCAGGAGAGGCATCCGTTGTGAGGAGGTCACCGTCGGTGATGATGGCAGCACGGTCGAAGAAGCTGGCCAATGGAGTCAGGAAACAGATTAGTTTCAAATATTCATGTTGACCAAGCAGCCTGCATTTCACATGAAGAAAAGCCAAAAGAGAAATAGTGGCAGGAATGCTGCCATGGCTGCCGTTGCTGCTCTCTGATTAATGGCGGTCGAAGGTGAGAGACGCTGCTACTGACCGGTGTCTGCTAGGAGGAGAAATTGAACTGTTGTATGGAAAGGTTGTGTGGAATCAGCAGACCCTTGTGTTGATATAAGTTTCACTTGAAACCCGAACAGGCTGGAAGCCCGAAATCCTAGTTGAATTTCACTCGAATTTTTCCTAGTCTGGAGGTTCCAAAGTCGTTGTGAAAGTTCCGTTCCGAAGATATACCCAACTTGCAATTTCAAAGTTTATCAAACTGCAGGTAGGGACATTCTCGAAAAAAAAAACTGCAAGTAGGAAGTCTGATAACTGATTTAGAGGTATTAATATGTCTCGATGTAAAACAGAAAATAGTTTCCCTTCTATCAAAACTGAACGTGTCACAATCCCAAATTGATTTGAGTATCTGTGTAAACTGGGATATTCTGCTCCTACCATGTGATCTGAAAGCAAAAGCATAGATTTGTGCCTTCTATTTGATTGCCGACTTGGGCAAGTTGTGTGACTGAATTATATATCAAATAAATATCAGGTTTATTTGTTTCCCGTCGTGCTTTGATGATGTTAACTGAATTGTCTTGTTGCACATCGTTTCATACCTGAATCCACCTACAGGTGGTTATCTATGGACTTGAAGATTGAAGCACTCTGCAGTGTGCACTGGACACTGGTTACTGACTGGAGCATGGATGTGAAGTTCGCTAAGATTAGTAGTTACGGAGCCTGGAGCTGAAGTTGGCTAAGATTAGTAGTGGCGGTGGGGTCTATGCATTGGAGCATTTCATTACGCAATTCTGTAAAATGGAGAAGTGTATTGCTGTGGTTAACCTGGAAAGTGTGGCTTTTTTCAGAATAAGGAAACAACGATAGCAGCAAGGACGCTGGTGTGGAGGGTGGAGAACGAGTCATTAGTTTACCAGCTGTTCTTGATAACTTGCAAGCAAGGATGCAAAAAATGGTAATACCAGATGCATGTTTAGGCTGCGATGCTGACTCAAGTATGGTGGTTTTCGGTACAAACTTAGGAAAACAACCGAACACGGATTGTTTTGTTTGAGCTGCAAGTATAGAAACTGAACTCAAATTGGAACTTCCGTGCGAGGATCGAGCGGCGGCTATCAGCTCGATATTTCTGGCGGCATTTGCTGACATCGCCGTCTCATCTCCTACGTCCTCTTGTTCATAAATGACCTTGGCCCCTCAAAATTTTGAGGATTCTGATAACTCATTGAAAAAAACAGAAAAGAAAAGAAAAGAAAAGAGAGCACACACGGCAGTACGTACCTGAGCTGGTTGGTGTGCACGAGTTTGCCGGACACCGAGATCGGCCTATCCATCTCGTCGTTCTCATATAGCCTCCCCGCCCCCTCCCTGTCCACCCGCCGCTTCCTGACGGCGGCGACCACCACCTGCGCGAGCCTTGTGAACGGGGACCCGACGGGCTGCAGCCGCCGGTACATGGGGTACCCGGCGACGAAGGTGGCGAGGGAGACGCCCATGCACGCCGCCGGCACGCCGAGGCCCCAGCCCCACCCCACGTTGTCCTGCACGTACACCACCGCCGTCACCGCCACCAGCATCGACGCGCCGTTGCAGAAGTAGTACCAGTTGAAGAAGCCCCACGTCTTGGCGCGCTCCGCGGACTGGGACTCGTCGAACTGGTCGGCGCCGAACGCCACGATGCACGGCCGGTACCCGCCGGCGCCCACCGCGTTGAGGAGCAGGGAGACATACAGGACGGCGAGCTGCCACGGCAGCGCCTGCTCGCACGTGCTGCCGCCGGCGACGGCCGTGTCGCACGGCGCGGGGCGGAACTGCGGCAGCGCCGCCGACACCGTCAGGAGTGCCATCCCCTGCCACAAGCGTCACAGTTCAGCAGCTCACTCTTTCGTATATATGCATCGATCGTGCGAAGAAGTGTGTACGTACGACTTGGTAGACGAGGGAGGCGCCGGCGATGGTCCAGAAGCGGCCGACGACGGCGTCGGCGAGGTAGGCGCCGATGAGCGGTGTCATGGCGGAGGTGCCGCCGAAGTTGGTGAGGGTGGTGGCCGCCTTTGTGAGCGGCATGTGCATCTGCTGGGTGAGGTAGATGAGCATGTTGGTCGAGAAGCCCACCACGGCCAGCTTCTCCGCCACCTCGTTGGCTGCCGCGCCGCGAGCGGACGAACACACAGTTAAGTTTACGTTCAAACTAGCTAAGTTGCAACAGACTACATAATTTGCTCACCAAAGATGAAGGGCATTGTTCTTAAGCCGCCCTTCTTCTTGCTCTTTGTCTCGTCCATGGCCGCCGCCGTGACCGCCGCCTCCGCCTCCATTGTTTTGTGCTCGTGGTGGTGGCGATGGACTGATTGCGATGATGCACGTGGTAGCCCCACTGTTCGCTCCCTGTTTTCGTGATGGCAATAGTAGGCTTCACATATTTATAGATAAGCTAGCTGCCACTGCCAGACTGCCAGCACCATGTCACCGACTCTTGTACAACTTGTAAACTACAAACTCCAAGGTTAATTTACAGGCAATAGGAAATACTCGCTTTGTTCCACAATATAGATGTTTTAGTCTTTTTCCTGATAGAGGGATTTTTCCCTAGCTGGACATAACACTCTTTTTTCTATCTATAATCGGAAGGCAGAACGACTGCCATTAACCTAAAAAATATGTATCTAGACATGTTTTAGTGTACATGTCCACTATTTTTTATACGAATGTAGACAACATGTGTAACACCTATAACATCTTATATTGTGTAACGGAGGGAGTACTTTCGTGCAATAGTCCGAGGTTTATTGCATTATTATGTGATATTTTTCTCCACGAGAATAAACGTACGGGTACTTCATTCTGCTGTGCTCCTGGTGGTGATGGACTGTCCCCCTGATTGATGATGCACGGTGTATCCCCACTGCTCGCTCCCTGTTTTCCTGATGGCAGTAGTGGGCTTCACATATTTATAGCTAAGCTAGCTGCCACTGCCAGCACTATTTCACTCACACACTGGTACAACTTGTAGTCTACAAACTCCAAGGTTAATTTACAAGCAATAGGAAATACTTTCGCACAATAGTCCGAGGTTTATTGCATTATTTATGTGATATTTTGCTCCATGAGAATAAACGTACGGGTCTGGTCAAATGCCGTTGCGTATCTCCTTTCTGCCTGTTCCCTTTTCAGATTTCCGAAAGAGTAACACGGGAGTCCGCGTGTCTGTGTTAGAATGAGCCCTTAGCAAAGAGGAACCGGCCGGATAGAGAAAGGAAGTAGGAACACCGAGAACAAGAAATGTGAATATATATAGTATGATCGATGACTCGATGTACACATAAACCTAGTAAGAACTCTGTACTTAGTTTTAGTTTTTTTTTGAAACGGGGGTTAGTTTTAGTCTAACTCGGATATAATAGACACCCAAATTCATGAGCTAGGAGTATACACCACGCTTCTCCCAGTGAGCTATAGGGTTGAAAGATAAACAAAAAGGTCTGCAATGTTGATTTGTTAGTCTTATTGATTCATATCCCATCAACACGGACTATTCGTTTAGAGAGTATCTGGTGTAGGCGTGTATATTTTGACGAAAAGGCCTGCTTTTCGTTGCATTAGAAGAGAGGTACAAGATGTACAAGTGTTTACGGAAGAGAAAAGACAAAAATAAAGCCTAGGTGGTTGGTGCCCTACAACATTCTGTCTCCAGGAGGATTAGTCTGGTTCTCTTGGTCTGCCTCGATAAGCCGGATTCACGCTTGCATGCTGGAAGAAGCGAAGATTTGGAGAGTGGTGCGGCCAGCGATACCTATATTGCCATAATTTGACGCCATTTCACAAAATTTGGCATAGAATGTACACGTCCCACAAACTACCTACTCAAAGGTGTCCAACCGTCACTACTTGGTTTAGGTCGTTTGCCGTGTGCCACGATTACTCGACAAAGCCACGATTGCGCTCCCCAAAGGCTTTACCGAGTGTCCTAGTTGGCATACTGACATTGGCTGACATCCTTCTGGCAAAGGCGTGTTTGCCGAATGTTCTTTCACGTACACCCAACAGACACTTTGTCGAGCGTCGGATCCGAGTACAAAGGAAAGAGACGGAGACGGCGCCGCCACGTGGCATCCTTGTTCAATACTGAACTAAATGTATATAAAAAAGGGGGTTGAAAACCGTAAGTTATACATAAACCCTATATCGGTTTTTGTTTAGAAAAAATTTAAATATGGTCTGAAAATTTTATGGTCAGGTCTAGTCCTGTGGAAAACTCACAATAAAATCAAAATGTGCCGAGTAACGGCTTTTACCGAGTGTTTTCGGACACGCCCGGTAAAGTAGCGTGTTTTCGAGTGACCAATAAATTCCAGCGGGGTAAAATGACACAGTTGGTTAATAAAAAAGGAGATCATGTGTATCATCGTCCGGTCGGTTTGTTTGGACTTTGGAGTCCGAGCAACACACGTGTGTGTTCACTTTTATCTTGTTTTTTTTTTCCCAAACAAGATTGTGAGCTCGCTGGAGACGAGACTATCCGCCCATTGCAATCTGATAGCTGTTTTGCCAGTCAAACCGGTCAATCGCCGTGGGCTGTGGATGATGCCTGCAGTCCGCATGAATACGAGCTTGAGCTGTGATATGTCGTCGATGCAGACCCGGCCGCCTTTTGTGTTGTCGCAGTGCGATCGAGAATCATGCTGGAATACGACGCCTCCGGCCAGCCACGTATTGTCCATCGCACTGCTCCCTCCAAGTCCAAGCGTATCTTGGAGATGCACCAACCAATCTTTTTCTAGGACAGATCGCGGTGCGTGCTCTCGTCTTCGAGTCATTTTATATGACCATACCAGCTGGTGAAAACGTCGATGTCAGAGAGACCATGCACGCACTGCTGCTCACAGATACGACTGCATTGACGTACGCCTATCTTGATCCAATATCATGCATGCTTTAGTGTTGTTGATGCGTGCTTGGACCAACCTCCCGTGCAGTAGTGGTCTCGTGGACGAGCTTCTTCTTCTTCTCCGTTTCCAATCACTCCCCTTTATCATTCACCAACTTGCATTATTGCAGCTTTATGCATGTTGCGATCGTAGGCGTGCAATAAGAGAGAGACAAGAGCAAGAGATGGAGCCGGCCGGCAGGTGTCTGTTCATCGATAGATCATGCGTCGTCCTACTGTTCGATCGCGCTCACATCTTGCATGTTCAGCTCCAAGGAATTGTCAAACGGATGGCAACAAGATATTGTTGTACGAGTGGTGAATAATTAATGGGCGTGCCACTAAAGCTAAGCTATAGCCAGGCGAAGATTCGTAATTTGTCATGGAAGTACAGTATTAGGTGTGAGGGTGATCGACAGTGCAAAAGGATCCTTGTTTCTTTTCTTGCACAAGTGTCATCATGGTCACGCTGGTGTTTCGTTGAGAGTATGAACTTCCGCTATGCTACTGTCTCTAGAGTTTCATGTATAGCTGGATTAGTGCGAGTGAGTGCCTTGCCGGTATCTGTCATGATCTCGGCAGAGGCTTCTGATCGGCAATGAACTACCGGAAAAGGCCGACATTCCGATGCTTTTTTATCATAAAACACTGAGCAAAAATTACTCTGCATATTCAAGATTGATCGGGTAATTTTTTTTTTCTCAAGGCACTCCGGAAACAAAAAGCTCTTGGCAGTAAACGTACGACAGGATCAACTCTGCCAAATGTTTTTTTAAGACTCAAAAAATAAGTAAATAAAATAATATGCACATACACATTTAGATTTTGAAGCAAGCTTTTAAAGAATATTCTATTTTTTTCAACAAAAACAATCATTTGAACTTTCGAGAGCTCTTCAATAGAGAAAAAACAAAATAATAGCTACAACATGTCAAATTTTAAATTGGTACTTACTTCATTACAACAGGACATTTTTATTTTCTAAGTACTAAAAAAAGGTTTTCTGTAAAGCAAGTGTAAACAATATGCTGAAAATGGTCTATCATGTATAAATTTTTATTACTTTCACGCCAAATAATCAATGTCATGGTCATATCCATGGCACCGTTCATGACAATATGACCATATTTGGCTCAAAAGTGCATTTTCCCATAAACAATGGTAGTGCCAAAATGAGTTTTCAATGTTTTGCCCATTTTTTTATTTTCTAACTACCAAAATAATATGGTGCAAAATGTAACCTCGCCTATTTTAACACAAAGTAGACCCTATTGAATGTTGAGTTACCAAACATTAAGAATTTTTCAATTTCTAGCTACCTTTTGCATTTAAATGAGTTTTGGTTCTCTAAATTAATTCAAAATTGAAATACAAGTGTATCATAGTTTGTTCCTGAAAATTTCCAGAAATCATTCTAAGGTGCCCAAGTAGGATTCTATGCACTAGACCCCAAGGATGTTGAAAGATTAAGCTCTTGCTATGAATAGTTTCGCCAGCGGCTACTATAAACATTGTAGAGTGTTTGGTCTACTATATCTTGTGATGTGGACCCAAGCTTATTATCTACTTCGACCTTAAACATTGGAGACGCCCTCATAGTGTGTGGTGGCACCTTGTCAAGCGCAGGACGAAAAGATGCTTTTGACTAGGAACGCGAGCCTAGAGCAAGAGAATGGCTCCAATGTTGTTCCTTTCCAGGAGTATGCAAATTAAACTTGTCCATATGGTCATAGATAGTGGCGCGAAATTGGATATATAATGTGTACTGTTTAGTGCTTGAGCAGTACAGTACAGTGGTGGATACAAATCAGCATGGAACAGGAGAAAATATGCTTGTAAGAGGACAAAACATGAGTCCTGGACCTCACTCAGCAAGTCGTAACAAATTATGACCTGGATAGCAACTGTGTTTGTATCCAGCCGGGTGTCCTGTCCGGGTCCGAGTACCAAAGAAAATCCAGGTTGGGACTCAGCGTCATGTATAGCCTACCACTGATCGATCTGAAGACTTCTGTAAGAAAATATAGCACCAGCAACCAAAAAAGAATACGACCTCTCGCTCGCTTCCAGGAGTAGATAGGATGAACATTTCATTTAACAAAAAAATTCGGAGTTTCAGAAAAAGGAAGACCATTTCACGACGGAAAACAAGAAAAGAGCTTAATTAAGAGAACCAGTGCTGGAGATAATCAGATCACAAACACATTGCCTGTTTGAAGAACGGGACACAAAGACACGACCAGCAAGGAAGTATAACAGTTTGAATATGATACTAATATATGTACTTACAAAAGCATTTTCAGGATACAAGAAACTGAAACAGTCAGCAGCATTGCACTAACGGCACGTAGCGGTGGTGGTATTCAGCAGCAAAGATATAATAAGATCGACGACACTGAACTGTACCGCTTATGTCTCTTGTCTTTCGACAGTAAGACCAGTCTAACATTCTATTGTTGATCCTCAAACTCGTGGCCGTGATCCAAGAGATAGTTGGCAGCCAGCTCTTCATCCCTGTTGCACGCAAAGAAGACCTCCAACACAAGCTCACGGTTGAACCCCATCGCCTCGAGCTGTCAAATATATAGAAATGTAAATGAATATTAAAGCTGGTACCTGACATGCTTGTCAAGTTGTAATGAACAAAATTAACAAACGAGTTAAATGTGACAACTACATATAAAGGACAAGGGCGAAAGCCATGTGAAGCTCTAAGACATATAATGTGTTCTCACAAGACAGACAGAGCCTGAGAAGACCATACACATGCAACCTTCCTAATTTATAGCAAGCAAATAACTGAGCATGCCTGAAGTGCCTTGTGATGCAGATTAAGTATATACTCCCTCCGTTTTTAAATATAAGATGTTTTAGGGGTTCCACATGTTGTCTAGATGCGGATTAAAATGAGTGAATATAGACACTAAAACGTTTATAGATACATGTGGATACATGTGAATGTGGAAAATGGCTAAAACATCTTATATTTAAATACGGAGGGAGTATGTGGCAACACTGTGTACGTGCAAATTTTGGTGAACAAATGTGCATTTTGCAGCTATGGAATAAAAACACGCATTTTGCACTTACATTGATTTCAAACACACCTTTTTAGAAACGAAGTGATGTTTTGTACTTGTATTAATTCATAAAACACACATTTTTAGAAACAGAAGTACTACTTGAGCAGGTGCCTTCGCTGTTTACATACAGTGATACACAACACAACTGCAACTACTGAAACAAAACAAACTGCACCACGCAGCTGTAGGTCTCACATTGAATATATTAGTCTGGCCATGTTGCTATTTCGATACTTCTATCATTTTATGATCCAAGGGTTTCACTAGAAGCACTTCAAATAGCAAGAGCCTAAGCAAAGACTACAACAAACAATGCATTTTCTTCACAGACACAATGCCTAGCTCTTTTAAGTAGTAACGCAACAACAAATTTGATACTATCCAGTCATAATGGCTACTGAAACTAGCTCAAGAACACAAATATATAAATTTAGAGAAAAAAAGATTTTACAAAGAACACAAATAATCAAAATGTAATGTACCCGCTGGATGGCATCTCGTTCTTCTGCAGTAACTGCGACCTGCTGTGGCTGTGGCACTTGAGCTGCTAGCTGGCCTAGTATATTTCTGGACATGGTTGAACATAATGGAGAAAATATAATGTAAGTGTTGCTTGTATGCCTGCCATAACTACTAGCATGGTTGGGTAATGTTTCTTAATTCTTACGCGCCAGAACCACCCTCAGGTGTTTCGTTAACCAGGCGGAGAAACTCAGCCTGGTTTTCCTGAATCAGCCGCAGGATCTGTGGGTTTTGTTTCCCAAGCTCTTGAAGCATTGGCTGTGAATAAACATGATCAAACACCAAATGAATTTTCAAGTATAAAAAGAATAAATTATAAATTATTAAAAAAATGGGTTACTTTGTACCTGCAAGATTTGAGGATTGGACTGGACCAATGTAAGCAGGGCTTGGAACTGAGAGGAAAAAGAACATCAAAGTTAGGACAATACAACACTTCATTGACCAACCTGCCTATAATTGCAGTGCTAGTACCTGCGGCAGCTGTCTCAATGCATCAAGGGCACCAGCACCAGCACCAGGAATGGATCCACCACTTGGAACACCCTATTAAGGTATTTTATATCAAACTTAGCTAATGGACACATCATCATCACAAAATATGTTTGTTTTCACAATAAACGTTGTACAACAGAGAGGTAGTTGTATATAGTACACAAGAAAGTTGCATAATGCTTTATCAACAAAAAACACAAGCACAAACTGCTTGTATTTGTTATCTCCACGCCAGGAGACTCTGGAACAGACAGTTTGACGAGCATATCTAATCCAGATTGTATGAGATGTTACAAAAATCTCCTCCACACAGGGACCAACTTAACTTCTACCTTTTTCTTTAGGGACAGTTCATGTTGGCATCAATCATGCAAACTTGTAAATGGCTGATGCCCTGTGGCATTTCAACTCAGCATGTAAAACAATTATCTTGTGAGCATGACTGAATGTCTAACAAGACTTAAACTAGTTTAATAGACTTCAGAACTCTACAGACTTTGTAAAGCTTGACCTATCCGTTTCCATGCAAAATTATCCTTCAAATATATAAAGGTCAAAAGGTATATTTCGAGCACATACCTGGGGGAAAAGGTTTAGAGGATTTGCATTAGGCCCTGCAGAGGCGCCACCAGTTGGCTGAATTGGTGGTAGAGGTGCAGCCTGACCCTGAGATGGAGCCTGCAGGCTTGGTGCCTGTTGATCAGGAGCAGGTCCTCGAGCAACAGGTGGGGCCTCTACAGTCTCAGGTATTCCCTAGCAGTCAAACCAAAATTAATAAACTGTTATTTTCTATGCAAATTCATCATAGTACTAAGCATATCAGTCGTGTTTTTTTCTTCATCACAAATATATATTCCATTTACTTGCATAACCTTGTGTGTTTAAAAACGAAAAACATATATAACAGTATGAACAGATCTTTTTAGGGCCCTCCGGATTTTGTGCTTAAATAATTGAGCACATGTAAAGCAAGTTAAGATAAAAAAATTAACAAGCATGAAACTCACTGAATACAGGTAGTCAATAGCCCTTTCAGGATTGTTATATGCAGCACGTAAAGCACGGACGACCATATCACGATCCCAGGTGCCACCACCCATGTCAAGAATTTGTTGGACTGTCTGTTCTAGACCACCACCAGAGACAAGGTTTGATGCAGCCTGACTGTATACATCAGCTTCGCCTCTATACAGCACAACCAAAATATAGCAACATTAATTTATAGTAGAAACGGATTATGTGCAATAAAAGAGAATGAGGAGATCCTTTTTGGTTTGAGTAAGAGAAACAATTGAGTAACCAGATTGCATAATGAACTGTTGCCAAACACATGAAAATACAACTGCTAGTTTTTGAAGTCCACATTCAGAGAATATAGGACAAAATCGGATTACATAGAATTCTAACCTATTAAAAAAGGTTAATAATGTACGGAGCATGAAATTTTGAAAATATCTGAACTTATGCATTTCCCAGGTCTCATTACTCTTTCTACAAAACTTTCAACAGTATATGTTCGATCACTTAAGCAGTACAACTTGCCGAAGTACTTAGTAAACATATTAAGTGTATGCCAAAATATTTCAGGAAACATGTTCCACGACTTATCAGCAGCTACTATGACTTTATTAAAAAAACATATTTCTTCTCACACAATCAAGAAAAATACAGAAAGGGCTCATCAATAAATAAATGATATAATTGTGTCTTATATAACAGAAACACTAACGGAAAACATGTCAGGTCACCAATGTGCAAAATAGATAAGAATTTACATAAAGAACCCAGAAATGACAAGAGACCATATGCATAAAGCTAGCAAATAATTCGTAGCTAGAAACACAAGGACAAAACTCTAATTATGATAAACAAACTGACTACATACATTAAGCAAAAAATATATAGAATCTAACAAAATGAAATAAAGGCTCTGAAATGGGCTTACGATGCAGTTACAGCAGCAGCTGGAGCAGCTGAAGGTTGTGCACTGGGAGGCGCCCTACAAATGAAAAGAAATAATTAAGATAAATAGAAGGTTCCAATAGAAAATTTGGAAAAACAGATAACTCACGGTTCAGATGAAGCAACAGGTGCTTGTGAAGGTGGTGATCTTGCAGCTGAGGCAACAGGGACAGATGGGGTAGAAGCAGCAACGGGAGTAGCGGGAGACTAGCACAATATGGCAAATTGAACATTTTCAGTAAGATGCTAATAAAAATAAGGGTTAGGCAGGGTTGATCTTACACAGCGACAATATATAATGGAATATTCTACTAGTTTGTTCTTATAGCAGCTAAAGTGAACCACCTCCACAGAAATCGAGAAGGTTATGATCATAGATCACCCACCTTCTTGCTATATATATAGTAAGATAGTCATCAGGTTAACTGATCTAACTTTCTTCACTTTGAAATGCCTACAAATAACCCAAACAACAAAGAGGGATATGACATGGCAGAATACTGTTGATGTGCCTAGCACATCGTCTGCCTGTACGTTGATAGAGGATATAAGGTTGTAAATTGTAATGGAGATGCAACACAGAGAATAAATAATCTGGGAAACCAGGGTGGAAACAAGTCAACAACGCAAGAAATGACGAGCTATTAATAGAAACGAGAAAGTGCATTACACTGCAAGGGAGAGAATATATTTGGTACAAAATGGTGCAACGGAGCAAAAGAAATTACCAAGCATAGAGGCTAAATATCTCATAACTAGCTTTAAGATAGTAATTCGTTTGAACTCAGAACCAAACTTTGCTTAAAATACAATAAGTAAATCTGATAAAACGTATCTACAAAAAATTACCTGACTAACAGGTGCCTTTGAAGGAGTAGAAGCACCACTAGACGAAGCCTTAGCCTACAAAATTATGCATACCAGATAAGTTACTAGTATCCAGGTAAAAATTACATGAAAAAGAATGTTCGAAATACACTTCTGGCACCAACATCTCCTGATGTTGCAAATTGCTTAACAAAAGAACATTAGAAGTGCAGAACATCTAAATGTGGATCCACATCAACGAAATCACGAAGTTCAATATTTATTGCATACTTCTGATTAGTGGGCTCGTGACTAAACATATATGTTAAAGGAGGTATCCTTATTTGTTTGGTTTATCAGATGGCTAGAATAGTTTGGTTACACAAAAGGGTGTCTAAAAAGGTCCAATATACGCTGATGCAATACAGATAAGTTAACAAATTATACTCGCTAATGCCATATGTATGAATGACACCATGACTAGGCTACATAGTCAAGTTTGTGCCTGTAAGACAAAGAGGGAATAAATTTCCATTCAAACCACCAAAGGAACGGTCACAAATTCTTCAACAGTTACGAAAACTTACAATTCAAAACCAACGGGACTCAAACAGAGCATCAAGTACCTTAGACAGCATTATAACAAGGAAGCTGTTCTCCGCAACATTGTTAGACTCCAGGGAGGTGTCATCCTTGAGAATTTTCCCCTGGTATATGAGCATCTGCTGATCCGCAGGGTACACGTTCTGCCCCTGAGCACTCTCGATGATCCTCTTGACCTCGCCCACCTGCACAAACAGAGCAAGTCTAAGCAGGGTGCGAAAGCAAAACATCAAGCATTGCAGCACCAATGGATCACATTGACTACAACAGACTCACGCACACAATTGCGCAGATGTCAGACTACAGCCAAGCAGCACTCAACATGTTCAATTCAGAGAGGGTTCGTACTGGCTCCAATTCAGTGTGGAATTGCAATTCATCAGCATTGCAACGTGAACCACATTAATCTCAAGCGTACAGCAAACTCCACACACAAAACAAAAGCCTGCTCACGTCGACCACTACCCTACCGAGTAGCACTCGAGATGCTCGATCCAGAGCGCGGCCAATGGATGCGAAATCCCACGCCATCAGTCAGCGCCCTAGCACGGTGGACCCCCAGGTCGGGGCCGATCCGCCCCCACACGCCAGCACAGCAGAGCTCAACAACCGCCCACTAAACCCTAGATTCAGATTCTCACGAGCACCTAGCCACGGAGGCGCCCGAATCGCGGCAGGACGCCCCGAGCGAGCGAATTGTCCCCGGAATCGCGGCGGATCGATTTGGATGGAAGGAGGAGGGGGATCGTACCGAGGCGTCGGGGGTGGCCTCGATCTGGAAGCTGGTGCCCTTGAGGGTCTTCACGTTGAGCTTCATCTCGCGCTCGCCTCCTCCCAGCGGCTTCGCTATCCGTATCTGATGGATGACTTCGCCTCGAGGGTTTTCGGCTTGACTCAATTGGGGACTGGCGAGGGGAGGGAGGACGCACAGGGAGTTTATACGGAGTAGAAAAAGAAAGGAAAAAAGAAAAGAAAAGAAAATGTGGGAGCCGTGATGGAGAAGAGATCCGGGAGAGGAGCTGTGTGGGCAGATATGTGGCAAGGTGACGTGGCGGGTAGATATTGGAGGAGCGGCCAGGGATTGCGTGTTGGTTGGGCGTACGGGATCCGGGAGTAGTACTTCTTTCCTTCGCAGGAGAGGAACATGGTTGGTGTTGTTTGTTGGGTTGGAGAACAAGAAAGAAAGAAAGAAAGTGGATATACTTTCTTTTCTTTACCAATCAGAGTTTTTTTTTGAATTTTAATGCAGAGAGCTTTATTCATCTACTCCCTCCGTTTCAAATTAGATGACTTCCCTTTCTCTACATGTGGATGTATCTAAACATGTTACAAGTATAGATACATGTGCATGTGGACAAATGGAAGTCATCTAATTTGGAACGAAGGGAGTAAAACAGATCCCGCTCGATCAGCTAGGAGACTGACAGCAAGGAAGTCTGGAGGGGTTCCAAACCAACTATCCGTGACCATCAAAGTGCAAGCAAACTTTGCACAGAGATGAGCAGGAACGTTGGCAGCCCGAGGTACATGTTTAATAGTAAAGTACGAAAAATTACAAGCCAGCTCTCCAATTTCTAAGAGGATAGGTGCCACGGCCGAACGAGAACCATGGCGAGTGTTCCAGAGGTTGACGTATTTTTTGCCAAATCTGGCCCTTTTCGCGAACTAATAACGTATCTGGCCGCTCGCGGAAACTATTTGCAAATCTGGCCCCTGAGGTCGGCGCCAACGCAAATGGAGCCGAACTTGTGCAGTTCGGCGCCAACAAAATTTTCAATTCTGATGCCTGATGGGTTCGACGCCATTGCCATTGGCGCCGACCTAGCTCGGCTGAATTTTTTGCTGGCGCCGAACTGCACAAGTTCGGCTTCATTTGCGTTGGCGCCGACCTCAGGGGCCAGATTTGCAAATAGTTTCCGGGAGCGGCCAGATGCGTTATTAGTTCACGAAAACGGCCAGATTTGGCAAAAAATACGAGGTTGACAACCTCCAGGCAATCGGTCTCCATCATCACCTTCGGAAAACCTCGTAGGCGAGCGAAGAGGACTCCATCTCGCACCGCCAAGGCTTCAGTAATTAGAGGATCCGAAACCCCTGCATAGGGTTTACTCCACGCTCCAAGAAAATCCACTCGTGATCTTGCGACCCCTCCTGCACCTCCTTGATGAGCATCGAGTGACAAACCACCATCAGTATTGATTTTCACAATATCATCTTCAGGTGGTCTCCAACCATGGCCAGGGAGAATAACAACTAACTTCTTTGGCAGCTCCAAAATTGCTAGTGCTTCTTTCGCCATCTTCATAGACTGAGCTGGATCATAAGCACCGCGGTCATGAGTCCAGCTATTCCGCGAACTCCAAATCGCCCACATAGTAGTGATGAGTTTAGGTCGATCTGAATCCGAAAACATTTGGTCACAAAGAATATCCTTTGACCATGTAGCAGGATGCAATCTGGGCAACGAAATATCTAGCCATTCCTTCGCCTCTGCCCAGAATCTCCTAGCATGCTCACATGTGATAAGAGCATGCATCATATCTTCATCCGCAGCGAGGCAGATTTTACACATGCCTATCTGTGCGATATGTCTGTGCTTGAGAGTGTTCTCAACCGGGAGAATACCCCGTAGTACTCGCCACCAGAAAACACGCACTTTCGGCACAACATTCAGCTTCCAGAGAGATTTCCACATCTGTTCTTCAATAGTTGAGGTACCAATTACCGTCCCTTCATCTAGAGCGGACTGCTCGTTACGACTCACAAGAGATCGGTACGCTGTTTTGACAGAATATAAGCCTGACTTTTCATGTGTCCAGGCCCAGAAATCCTCCCCTCCCTCCCGCCTAAGGGGAATATTAAGAATGGCATCAGCTTCTGGTGCAACAAAAATTCTTCGGATCATATCAATCTTCCAGCAGCCGCTCTCATTATCAATAAGGTCAGCAACGGTTGTGATAACATCAGGAGTTTCATTGTATCCCCCAACCAATTGCACCGATGGCCTCATGGACCTCAACCCCGGGATCCAATTGTCATGCCAAACCGATACTGATAACCCATCACCTATCCGTTTGATCAAACCAAGCTGAAGGGCTTCCCTTCCTTGAACTATTGCCCGCCAAGTTGCCGAAGATTTAGCGGGAATATTGGTCTGCAGGAAATCTGAATTTGGATAATACCTGCCTTTCAACACCCTAGCGCATAGAGTATTAGGATTGGTGAGCAGTCTCTAGCCGTGCTTCCCAAGCATTGCTAAGTTGAATAGCTCCAAGTCCCTAAAACCCATACCGCCTCTGATTTTTGGCTTGGAGAGCTCCTTCCAGGACACCCAATGAAGAGATCTCCGGTCCAGCGAACTGCTCCACCAATATTTGCCAGTAATCGACATCAAGTTCTTACACACTTTATTTGTCAACTTGAAACAACTCATGCTAAAAGTAGGGATGGCCTGCACCACTGTTTTCAGAAAAGTTTCCCTCCCCGCACAAGCTAACATTCTCGGTATACCTCGGAGTTTGCCTCTCACACGATCTGCAATATGATCAAAGGATCCACTAGTTATGCGCCCAACAGCTCTGGGCAAACCCAAATACCGCTCACTAAAAGCTTCCACTGAAATAGCCAAAGTCTGCTTCATAGTCTGACGCACATGTGTAGGAGTATTCGGACTGGAGTAGACTGAACTCTTCTCTCGGTTAACACATTGACCGGAACACTCACCATAGATTCTAAGTATATCATTAATCCGCTGACCACTCCGCTCAGAAGCTGACATAAATAGATCAGACTACCATCCGCAAAGAGCGGGTGGTTGATCCATGGTGATTGGACACTAACTCTGATTCCCCGATCCACGTGGGCACCACCATATAGATTGAGCATTGCGGTGAAACCTTGTGCACACAGCAGAAACAGGTAGGGCGAGATAGGGTCACCCTGACGGAGACCCCTCGAAGGAGTGAAAAGTGGTAATAATTCACCATTCATCCGCACTGTAAATCTGACCGAAGAAACACACTTCAGGATCAGTCTCACTGTCATGTTGGAGAAACCCAACCGCAACATAATGGCTTCAAGATAATGCCATTCTACGCGGTCGTACGCTTTCATCATGTCAAGCTTAACCGCACACGTATAGTTCTTCCCCTTCTTTCTTCGCCTCATTGCTTGTATGATCTCATAAGCAATTAACACATTGTCAGTAATCAGGCGACCGGGAACAAAAGCGCTCTGCTCCTCTCCAATAACATCTCCCAAGAATGTACGAAGTCTATTTGCAATGCACTTCGAACCAATTTTGTAAAGAACAGAACACATGGAGATAGGTCTATATTGAGAGATTTTATGCGGGTGCTGGACCTTTGGGATCAAAGTAATAGCAGTGTCATTCATCCCCACGGGCAGAATGCCACCATTCAGAAAATCCAGTACTGCAAGCACCACATCTGAACCAAGTAGATTCTAGTGTCTTTGAAAGAAACCCGCTGTAAAACCGTCTACACCGGGAGCCTTGGAAGGAGCCATCTGAAATAAAGTTGTTCTAACCTCCTCCTCCATATATAATTTGTCCATCCCCTCATTCATTTGCTGGGTGACAACAGGTTGTACAAAATTCAACAATTCATCCATATTATGGAAACCTTGAGACTCATACAAAGTCATGTAGAACTCTTGGACTTCTGCATGCGTTTCCTCCATATCGGAACACACCACTCCATCAGCCTTCTCCAAAAATTCAATTCTGTTCATACGCTTTCGCTGGGTTGCTTGGGCGTGGAAGAACGAGGTATTTCTATCACCCTCTCGTAGCCAGTGAACCCGGGAGCGCTGCCGGATCCAAATTTCCTCCTGGTGCAAGGCCCGTTTCAGCTGTTTCATCACAGCCTTTTCTCTTCATTCGGCCCACGACCTGTCGACTTGAGACGAAGGCGCTCAAGACGCTGCCTCAGCTTTCTAATATCTCGCGCGAAGCAGCCAAATTCCTGCAGACCCCAAGTGCTGAGTTTACCTTGCATATTTTGCAAAGCATCATTCACTCCCCTGAGACCAAGCTGGCCCGATCCTTGGATCCAGTTGTCAACCACCAGCTTGTCATAATCACTATGTGTCTGCCAAACATTCTCATACCGAAACTGTGTAGCACCCCGCCTTCACTGCTCGGACAGACGCTCTCGGAAGTCAGTCAAAACAAAGCAATGATCGGATTCTGCAGAGACAATGTGCCGGACATTTGTGTGTTCAAAGCGTGCCAAAAAGTCTGCATTAGCTAGTCATCTATCTAGCTGCGCTTTAACATTTAACTCACCCGCTTGACCGATTATCCCAGGTAAATGATGTTCCTGTATAACTCAAGTCCTGGAGCATGCAATCATCAACAGCTTCTCTGAAATTTCTCATTTGCTATTCAGGTCTTGCTGCACGCGAGAAGTGCTCATGAGCATAGAGTGTCTCATTAAAATCACCGACGCACAGCCACGCTGAATGTGGTATACTGAACAAAGTTCTCATGAAGCGCCAACTATGTTGTCTATTCTCCACTCGTGGCGCACCATAGAAACCTGTAAACCTCCACTCTCTTGAGCTTTGGTCCTTTTTCCGCACCATAGCATCGATATGGCCGGCACTGCAATTCTTCACCTCAACATCATACTCTGCTGACCAGAAAAGGGCAAGCCCTCCACTGAGACTATCACTGTCCACGGCATAACAGCCGTTGAAGCCTAGAGTATACTGCAAACTTTCCATTCTCTTCGCACTGATTTTTGTTTCCATAACGAAAACCAGTGCAGGGCCTTCTTGCTTCGCCACACTGCGAAGCTCACGAACGGCCTCGGGGTTCCCAAGCCCCCGGCCGTTCCAACTCAAACAACTCATTGGGACCGGCAGGGCTGGTTGCCAGCCTCTGCCGAAGTTCCTGAATTGCTCGGTGTCTTCCTTTTCTTATTAGCTTCATTTTCACCTGTCGCCTCCTCAGGAAGACCCTCAATAGCACCATCCTTTGACTGTCCAGCATAGAGAGTCAGCTGCAATGTCTTATTCGCATGCTCCTCTGACCTCTGCTGTGCACCACTAGGCACAATCTTTCTGTATACCTGTTTTGGCGTCTCCACTTTCCTCTTCCTCCCATCAGTATGTTTGATCGGAGACGTCACATCAGTTCCACCATCCCCGCCAGTGCTTGAGAATTTAGTATCTCTCTTGCTGCCATGTCCACCAAACTGCTCCCGGGACGAATTATCATTTGAACATGATTTCTTCCTTTCATCCGGTGCCCTTAGACTTGCTCCATACGACAGTTGTCCATTAGCATCTCGAGGTCCCGGTGTTGGGCAAAGAATATCAGAATGTCCCAACCGACCACAAGAAAAGCAGAATGTACCAATCAGAGTTACACATTTGAAAGACGAATGGAGAAAAAACTATAAGTATGCAGCAAAAAAAAACTATGCTGATGTAGCTAATTCCTACTAATCATAGCAAATCCATATCCTTCGCAAAAAACTCAAAAAGGTCAACTCACTCCGAAGCATTTAGCAGCTTTTTGCAAAAACATTTGCAACATGGAAAGATTTTGCGGTGGACAAAATTATCGCAGCATCTCACTCATGCGTGCGTTCGTACCCAAATGCATACACATTGGTAGCAAGTCCAAATAACGTACGCAGTATCAAAAAATCACAACATTATTAACCTTGTATCAACGTCCATGGTCGCTCCAATTTTGTCACTATGAGTACGCCGGCCACAAATCCGGCTCACCGAAGTCTAGGTCCACCCATCTCCCATATTCACGGCAGTGGAGGCCCCCTCATATCTGAGCTATTTTGTGGTTCAACAATCAATTCACTATCCAGGGAAGAGGAAAGGACATGAGAGGAAGGCGGAGAAGAGCGGTGGGGCTCACAGTGTGCTCCAGCCGGTGGAGGCCAAAGTAATCTAAAAAATATTATGTCATATACATTAGAGGGCCCTGGATCTTGTTGGTCGGGCCTTGCTTTTAAATCCCAGGCAAGCCTAACTTCTACCATGACATTGACCACCAATCACCTTAACCAAGATCAAACCTATCAAGGATAGCCCGTCTGAATCCTTGACGAAACTACCCGCTACACATGAAAAAGCAATAGCTAGTACTTCAAGGATCAATAGGGTAACAACATTGAAGAGGCAGCAGCTTGGGAGTGTGAAGATATTCATATAGCATAATTTTCACATCTCTTCAGTTTGTAGTCCACTAATCTCAGGGACGATATTATTTTTAATGGGGAAAGTTCTTTCACATCATGTGTTTTGAAAACAAGAGGACAACAAAAATATTTGTTCCATTGAGGTGTTTATTGGATTTATTTGTTATTTCTTGGATTTATGAGTCTTCTAAACAAAACCACTTAAACTCAAACCTACAAAATGGGCAATTATTTTAACCAAAAACTATTTAAAACCATATTTGGCCAAAACCATAAAACCTATGCTTATGTAGCGAGAGTTTGTTTTTACCGTAACAAACAATTGAAATCATAAATAATTTCTAAATGATATTATTTATCTTGTACACCTTTTTAGAATATTTTAACAATCCCCTTTTACAAGCCCAAAATTGACTTAACAAGTCAAAAGTTATCCTTGGGGCACTAGGTATTATTTGAAGCCATACACTTATGTAATCATAATGTTAAGATATATGTTGTGTTTTGTTCCTACTGGGGTGGAGCCAAATGCTAGGTGTACGTATTAATTGTTCTAATCTCAAAAATTGAAGCACCCGAGAAAATAACTCAGTATCGTCCGATCAGTTTATGCAATGTTTTGTATAAGGTTATTTCAAAGATGATTGCTACTCGACTGAAAGTAATTTTGGATGAAGTGATCTCCCCCAAAGTGCTTTTGTCCCTGGAAGGTTAATTACAGATAACATATTGTTGCCTTATGAAAGTATGCATACAATTATAAACAAAAAGAAGGGGAAGGAAGGGTATTGTGCTGTCAAATTGGATATGCATAAAGCTTATGATCGAGTTGAATGGGTGTTCTTGGAGCGGATGCTTATACGCCTGGGTAGTTTGTGGATATTCTAATGGCTTGTGTTGGTTCGGTTAAATACAAGATTAGATATAATGATCAGGAAACGAATGGATTTACTCCAAGTAGGGGAATCCGCCTATCTCACCATATTTATTCCTTATCTGTGCAGAAGGTTTATCTAGTGCTCTTGCTCATGAAGAGGAGATTCGTGGCATTGAAGGTGTTCGGGTGTGCAGAAATGCACCATCAGTTTCTCATTTATTATTTGCTGATGATTCTCTGATATTGTTGAATATATAAGCAATTTAGCAATTGATTTAATCCGCGAAAACAGTAAACAGTTCATGACTAGAATAACAGGTATTAAACTAATCATGCGATCTACTAAAACAGTAAATAAATCAAACGAATCTAGAGAAACTAATATAAGCAGAAACTCTAGCAATATCTCCAACAAAAGGATCAAGAACACGTACTGTGCAGCAGCAGAGGAACCGCTGTCACCCATGTCGTCGATGAAGAAGTTGCCGATGTCAGGTAAGAAGTCATCGTTGGGGAAGAATTCGAAGCCAGTAGTCGCGCGAGTGCGCTCCCCAAAAACCTGATCGCCCCTCTCCCGTAAAGAATCACAAGAGGCGGGGTTCCGGAGGCCTACTGTCCCTTCAACCGGTGCACGCCGGAAGACGGGATGGAGAAGACTTGGAATACGGCGGCGCAAGGTTCTGGAACTAGGGCGGCGAGCGACCATGTGTTTCGTGTGTTGGCGGCTAGGGTTCGCTCGGCCTGTATATATAGTGCGGTTCGGGTAGGACGTAGGCGCAGCCGCACGATCGAGTCGGTAACAGCCCACGATCCAAAGGAATCGGAAATGGCTGAGTAATTAACGCGTCTGTTAATTATCAATCAACGACTCGTTTAATTTTCCCGAACAGCAAAAATATAAGCTCGGCTCGGCGAGATTCCCGCAACCCGCGGCGCGACGCGGCGTGTCGTGACGTGACGTGACGAGACGAGCGAGCGGCGGTGGCGGCGGCGGAGGAGGAATGCGCGGGAGAAAGCCTTCTGTTCTCACAAGCACACCAAGTAGCACAACACTCCACCTTATAAAGTGGTGCAACACTCTCTAAACTAGCAATGTGGGACTAAACTTTAGTCACACACACAACCAGCCACGAATGGGCCAAATGAGAACTTCAGAATTTTTAGTTGGGCTTTGGACCAAAGGCCCACTAGTAATACTAGTCAAAATTTCAACAATCCCTCACGAATTCTCATTGGCACACATCTCATCATTCAGTTTCAAAACATTGTTTTATATACCGGTGCTTAGTGGAGACTGTTAAGTTGAACTTTCACTTAGAAACTTATGTTACACTAGATCACAACTTAGATAGTGGACTATGCCTTGAACTACAAGTTTGTTGCAAACTAGTTTCACACAAGCCCTTGACCGATACTGGGCTGCCGCAAGGCTTCCCCGCGGGTGGAGCTTATGCGTCATACTCCAAGACCTTTCATGAGTTTACTAGCGAGACCCAACTCTCATAGACTATGACGTTTAATAGTCAGACTCATATAGGTGTATTCCTCAAGAGATGCTTGCAGGATAACATCTCCGCTTATAAAAGTAAGCCGCTTGGAACACATTAAGATAAAATCAACCTGCCATGCAGATCAGGAGAGTATTGCATCTTCACGGAGTGGGAAAATAATGTAGGGATACTCTCCTCCCAGCTGACCAACAGCTTGTCACCCACTTCTAATTCACGGGATCTCCGATCACATAGAGTGGTTTACCACTGTGGACAACTCATACCGTGGGTCTCAAACCCATCTCCCTCGATGCACTATCTATCACATTACGTGATAAACCCTTTGTGAAGGGATCTGCCAAATTCTTAGATGTTTGGATATAATCCAACGCAATAACTCCGGAGTTTCTCAATTTTCTGACAGATTTCAATCTCCTCTTCACATGCCTTGATGACTTCAAATTATCCTTAGAACTTTTAATCTTAACTATCACAGTTTGATTATCACAGTTCATAAGGATAGCGGGTATTGGTTTTTCAACCACAGGTAAGTCCATCAAAGCTCACGAAGCCACTCTGCTTCAACAGTGGCTGTGTCTAACGCTGTGAGTTCTGCTTCCATAGTTGACCTCGTTAAGATGGTCTGCTTGCAAGACTTCCAGGAAACAGCGCCACCACCGAGTGTAAACACGTAACCACTCGTGGCCTTAATCTCATCAGCATCAGATATCCAATTGAATCACTATAACCCTCCAGTACCCTCGGATACCCGGAGTAGTGAATTCCATAGCTCGCAGTGCCTTTTAAATAACGCATAACTCTCTCAAGAGCATGCCAATGATCATCTCCCGGATTAGAAACAAACCGGCTCAACTTGCTCACAGCAAAAGAGATGTCAGGCCTCGTGGCACAAGCCAAATACATAAGCGAGCCAATAATCTGAGAATATCTCAGCTGATCTCTAGCACTCTGTTGATTCTTTCGAAGCAACACACTAGGATCATATGGTGTCGGAGAAGGCTTGCAGTCGTCATACCCGAAGCGACTCAAACCTTTTCCACATAGTGAGACTGAAGCAGTGTAATCCCACCATTACCATCTCTCAGCAGCTTGATGTTCAAGATAACATCAGCCACTCCTAGATCCTTCATCTCAAAACAGCGAGATAAGAAATCCTTAACCTCCTTAATCAATTCAAGGTTGGTTCCAAAGATCAGTATGTCATCGACATACAGACAGAGAATAACTCCCTCGCCCCCACCATGGCGATAGTACACACACTTGTCAGATTCGTTTACAACGAAACCTGCAGCAGTTAAAGTTCTTTCAAACTTTTCATGCCATTGCTTAGGAGCTTGCTTCAGGCCATATAAAGACTTCAACAACTTGCACACCTTTGCTTCCTGACCAGGTACTACAAAACCATCGGGCTGATCCATGTAAATTTCCTCGTCTAACTCTCCATTTAGGAAAGCTGTCTTAACGTCCATTTGATGAACGAGAAGACCATGCGAGGCAGCCAACGAAAGTAGCACACGAATCGTGGTCAGTCTAGCCACAGGTGAGTAAGTATCAAAGAAGTCTTCACCTTCTTTCTGGGTATAACCCTTGGCCACAAGCCGCGCCTTGTACTTCTCAATAGTACCATCAGGCCTAAGCTTTTTCTTGAACACCCACTTACATCCTACAGGTTTACACCCATAAGGACGATCAGTGACTTCCCAGGTTCCGTTAGCCAAGATGGAATCCATCTCGCTACGGACAGCTTCCTTCCAGTAGTCAGCATCAAGAGATGCATAGCTTCTGAAATGGTACTGGGTGTGTCATCCACAAGGTACACAATGAAATCATCACCAAAGGACTTTGCAGTCCTCTGTCTCTTGCTCCTAACAGGAACTTCATTGTCATCCTCCACAGGATTATCAGTGTGTTCTATCGAAATGGTAGGATCAGGAATATCAACCAATTCCTGACTAGATGTATTAGGTATCTCCTGATTTGATGAGCTAGGCATATCCTTCATCGGAAAGATTTCCTCAAAGAAAGTCGCATCCTTCGACTCCATAATCGTACCAACGTTAACGTCGGATACCTCAGATTTTACTACCAAAAATCTATAACCAACGCTATGAAAAGCGTAGCCCAGAAGAACACAATCCACGGTTTTTGGTCCAAGCTTGCGCTTCTTGGGAATTGGTATATTGACTTTCGCCAAACAACCCCAAGTACGAAAGTAAGAGAGTCTCGTATTTTTCCTTTCCCATTCCTCAAATGGAGAAACAGTTTTCGTCTTTGTGGGAACTCGGTTTAGGACATGACAAGCTGTCAATAAAGCCTCCCCCACCATGCCTTGGAGAGACCCGAAGTGTCTAACATGGCGTTAACCAAATCAGTTAGAGTTCGGTTCTTTCTTTCAGCCACCCATTTGACTGAGGCGAGTAGGGAGGCGTCCTCTCATGGATTATACCATGTTCCGCACAAAACGAATCAAACTCATTGGAAAAATACTCTCCACCACGATCAGACCTTAGCCGTTTAATTTTCCGATCAAGTTGGTTCTCTGCTTCAGCTTTATAGATTTTAAAGTAGTTTAAAGCTCATCTTTTGATTTCAGAAGATACACATAACAATATCTAGTGGAGTCATCAATAAGCGTCATGAAATATTTCTTTCCGCCTTTTGTCAACACGCCATTCATCTCACAGAGATCCGAATGTATAAGTTCCAGCGGTGCCAAGTCTCTTGCCTCAGCAGTCGTATGGGACTTGCGAGGTTGCTTAGCTTGCACACATACTTGACACTTGGAACCTTTGACAGTAGTGAATTTCGGAATTAAATCCAAACTAGCTAGCCGCGTCATGCAACCAAAGTTAATATGACAAAGTCGTGAATGCCAAATATTGGACTCAACCTCATGACAAATATGATTAATAACTTTAGTGCAAATATCCAACAAAGATAGCCTTTCCAACAAATTGTCCATACTTAGATATTACAACTTTATTGGACTCGAAAACCAACTTATAACCATCTCGACACAGAAGAGATCCGCTGACGAGATTTTTATTGATGGAGGGCACATGATGCACGTTCTTCAGCCGCACGATCTTCCCGAAGTAAACTTCAGATCGACCGTGCCAACACCACGAACAGAAGCATGTGACCCGTTCCCCATCAGCACGGGGAAGTCCCTGTGAACTGGTAAGAAGAAAACATGGAGCATCAGCACAAACATGTACATTGGCACCAGTGTCAATCAACCATTCAGGAGAATGACAAACTGAAAGATGGTAGGAAATATACCGTACCCAGAATCCTTCATCTCAGTGTCACCAATGACAACATTGGCAGTCTTGCCGTTGTTGTCCAGTCCGCGCAGCTCATGGCGGTTGGGACAGCGAGGTGCCCAGTGATTTGGATCACCACAAACATGGCATGATCCCTTCTTGGCTTATTGTTGTTCTTCTTGAAGTTGGTAGGCTGTTTTGGCTTGTGCCTATCATCAGACTTGCCTTTACCCTCAGATTTGCCCTTGTTATATTTGGGCTTGTGGGAATGCTGGAATTCTTCTTCTGTACCATGTGGGCACTAGAACCAGCCTCAGCAACTCGAGCACGAGTGTCCTTTGCTCTCGCCTTCTCTTCCACGTCAAGAGACCCAATGAGATCCGAAACGGAAAACTCTTGTCTCTTGTGTTTCAGAGCAGTAGCAAAGTTGCTCCATGAAGATGGAAGCTTAGCGATAACACCACCGGCAACAAACTTGTCCGGTAGATTACACTTGAAGTGCTCAAATTCTTTTGCGAGTGACTGTATCTCATGAGCCTGTTGTATAACAGAACGCTCATCAGTCATCTTGTAGTCATAGAATTGCTCCATGACGTACAACTCGCTGCCAGCGTCCGAGGCCCCAAATTTGGCCTCGAGCGCATCCCACATATCCTTGCCGTTATCAAACGACATGTACGAGTCCACAATGGAGTCGTCAAGGATACTAAGGAGGGCACTCTTGAAAAGAGTATCGAGCCTCTCATATGACTCCAATTGTGCAGCATTAAGCTCGCCCTCAGGCTTGCCTTTGGTGGCAGCATAGCAGTTACTGTTCTGAAACCAGTAAACTGCTCTCATGCGCCACCGTTTATATTGCTCCCCTTTGAAAGGAAACGGCCCCGTCGACGCGAGAAAGCTAGGCGATGCAAGTTGCCTATAATCAGGTTTTTGGATTGTTGAATATATAAGCAATTTAGCAATTGATTTAATCTGTTAAAACAATAAACAGTTCATGACTAGAATAACATGTATTAAACTAATCATGCGATCTACTAAAACAGTAGATAAACCAAACGAATCTAGAGAAACTAATATAAGCAGAAACTCTAGCAATATCTCCAACAAAAGGATCAAGAACACGTACTGTGCAGCAACAGAGGAACCGCTGTCACCCATGTCGTCGATGAAGAGGTTCCGATGTCGGGGAAGAAGTCGTCGTTGGGGAAGAATTCAAAGCCAGTAGTCGCGCGAGTGCGCTCCCCAAAAACCTTATCGCCCTTCTTCCGTACAGGATCACATGAGGCGGGGTTCCGGAGGCCTACTGTCCCTTTAACCGGTGCACACCGGAAGACGGGATGGAGAAGACTTGGAATACGGCGGCTCAAGGTTCTGGAACTAGGGCGGCGAGCGACCATGTGTTTCGTGTGTTGGCGGCTAGGGTTCGCTCGGCCTGTATATATAGTGCAGTTCGGGTAGGGCGTGGGCGCAGCCGCAAGCAAAAATATAAGCTCGGCTCGGCGAGATTCCCGCAACCCGAGGAGTGCGCGGGAAAGAGCCTTCTGTTCTCACAAGCACACCAAGTAGCACAACACTCCACCTTATAAAGTGGTGCAACACTCTCTAAACTAGCAATGTGGGACTAAACTTTAGTCACACACACAACCAGCCACGAATGGGCCAAATGAGAATTTCAGAATTTTTAGTTGGGCTTTGGACCAAAGGCCCACTAGTAATACTAGTCAAAATTCCAACAGATACTTATGAAGGCAAACTTAAGTAATGCAACCTCATTGAGACGAGTGCTGATGCAGTACTGTGCAAGTTCGGGACAGATGGTCAGTGAAGAAAAATGCAGTGTTTTCTTTAGTCCTTGTGTGAATGTTGAAGTGAAAGCTCAAGTTTGCTAGGAACTAAATATTTTGACAGAGGCTATTTCTGACAAATATCTCGGTCTTCCGGCAATGGTGGGTCTTGATCATACTGAGAGCTTTGTCTATCTGTTGGAAAGAGTAATTGAAAGGCTACAGGGATGGAAGGAGAAATTTGTGTCAATGGGAGGAAAAGAAATCCTATTGAAGGCCATCATACAAGCAATCCCTGTTTTTGCTATGGGGGTGTTCAAAATTCTTAAACAACTATGCAAGGAAATCAATGATGCGATGGCTGCCTTTTGGTGGGGAGATACAGAGGAAAAATGGGAAAATGCATTGGTTTGCATGGTGGAGGATGTGTATACCCAAAAGAAGAGGGGGATGGGATTCCGTGATCTCCACTCTTTTAATCTCGCAATGTTGGCAAAGCAAAGTTGGAGGCTAGTCACAAATCCAGAGTCCCTTTATGCCCAGGTTCTTAGAGCCAAATATTATCCAGACGGAAACTTGTTAAAAGCGGGACCAAAGAAGGGGTCTGTCTTTTACATGGCAAAGTATTGTTGCTGGCTTACAAACTTTTAAACGAGGGCATATTTGAAGGATCGGTTCGGGTACAAATGTTAATATATGGGAAGACCATTGGATTCCGAATAGTCCAGATCGGAATTTTTTTTCTAGGCGTGGGCAGTCTTTATTGAGAACAGTTGACGAACTCATTGATCCTCACTCACACACTTGGGATATACAAGTGCTTAATGATAATTTCTTACGAATTAATGTTGAGCGGATACTAAGGATTCCTTTAAGTGAAGGTCTATCGAAGGATTTTATTGCATGGCATAGAACAAAAACATTCACGTTCTCGGTTAGATCGGCGTACTATACCGAGTGGGAACATCAATTTAGGGCAAAAACTAGAACAATAGATGGACAAGGATCTTTAGGGTTAATCCTGTTTGGAAGAAGATTTGGAAACTTCATGTACCAAGCAAAGTGAAGATATTTCTTTGGAAAGCACTTCACGGTGTGGTACCAGGTATGGCTATTCTGGCAGCAACGCATATTAAAGTTCCTGCCCAGTGTCCTGTATGTCAACAAGGAGCGGAGGATATTAAACATTTACTATTTGGTTGCCAAATGGCACGGGAAGTGTGGAAGGAGCTGGGCCTAAAGAACTTGATTGAGGATGCAGTCAAGTTGGATCGTTCAGGTTATGTGATTCTTGAAAACATTCTATGTAGTCAGTACAAGAAGTCTCCGGTATTGAAATTACTGGGTTTACATGAAACAATTGGTGTTGGCTGCTGGTACATATTGTGGCAGAGACGTGAATCTGTAAAAGGAAATCTGATAGCTTCTCCAACCAGTTCAGCATTTGCGATCAATGCTTTGACAGCAAATTTCGGTGCAGCCCGGCATACTGCTAAACCGAAAGTAATCTCTTGGTCAAAACCAGCAAGTGGTTTTTATAAACTAAATATAGATGCATCGTTCTATGGTGATGGGTTTGGTGCGGTTGGTGCTGTTCTCCGAAATCAGAAAGGAGAGGCGGTTGCCAGAAAGGCTAGTCTATTAGAACATGTTCTGGATGCAACTTCTGCTGAGGCAATGGCTTTACTCCGTGGCTTAGAATTTTTGGAACAATTGGGCTCAGTCGGTGGTGATCGAGTCTGATTCTTTGGAGTTGATTCAAGCTTGCAATGGGGTAATACAAATCTGGAGCCCATACACAGCGATCCTTGCTGAATGTTTTCTGAAGGCGAGCCTATTGAATTCTGTTTCCTTCCTTTTCTGTCCGAGGGATGCTAATCAGGTGGCGCATGAATTAGCTAAACATGTATATCGTTCCAAAATTCAGGTTGTCTGGGACGGTGATCCTCTAGGATTTATCCTCCTTTTTGTTTTAAACGATGTAACTATGCTCTCAAATTAATAAAGCGCCAGTAGGTTTTCAAAAAAAAAAAATGTTGCACTACACCCCTGATGATTTAATCTCTTCAATATCCATGCTTTTTTTTACGGTAAATAGCAGGAGCTCTGCCTATGCATTATTAGGAGAATAGAATTGATCCAGTTAATTAGGGAAACTGGACCCAAAAACCATACAAAGCGCGGTTAAAGACCTAAACACAACATTAAGTGCATAGGTCCTCGTAATTTTCCAATATTGTAAATCCAAGCTTCAGGAAATGATTTTCAATTGACGAAATAGGCCGTAGCCCCGCTATATTAATATAGCATCACAATACAGTATAGCCCTACAACTACAAGCCTATAAACAACGAAGTAGTAGTATGCACTTAATGTTCGCGCTCTACCTTATAGAATTATAACTTAAGTAAAACATAACAACAATCTTATTGCACGAACCTACGAAAATGATGACTAGGCTCTCTCCCATGTTTTCATGAACTTTAAGAATTACTCACAACATCGAGTAATAAAACAACACGACAAATGGCGACATGTGTTACATGCGGCGGCGCTCGGCTAGTAGTTGGACGTGTGTGGGGCTGTGGGCCTTACGAGTCAATACAAATTGCCTTAAGGTTTGTTGTGTGGCCGTATGTTTGTTAAATGTGGTTGTTAAAATTCGTATGAGAAGTTGGGGTCTATAGCTAGGTTCATAGGATTTAAAAATACATAATAGGAATATTGCAGGAATAGAATGTTATGATGCGGAAACCATTCTTCAAATCAAGATCCCGCAGCGCACCACTGATAACTTTGTTGCCTGGCAGTTTGAGAGTAATGGCCTTTTTTATGTGCGAAGTGCATACAGACTGGGACTTCAACCTAAGCTACGTGGGCTGAGCCGAGGCCAAAGCAGCTCTAAACCTAGCGGCGAGAGAAGCATTTGGAACCTCGTTTGGAAAGCTCCTATTCCCCAGAAGGTCCGGGTTTTTGCTTGGCGTCTTGCCACTGATTCATTGGTAGTTGCGGAAAGTCTACACCGGCGTATGTCAAAGGTCCTGCCAACATGTTCAGTTTGCGGTATGGAGTCTGAAGATGCTCACCATGCCATGATTCGTTGTACTCTTGCCAGAGCACTCCGGGATGAAATGCGCAAGGTTTGGCACCTCCCCAGCGAGGCTGCTCTCAGATACACCGGAAGGAATTGGGTTCTGCTCCTACTCGAGGGTGTGAACTTGGAAACGAGGGTTAAGTTGCTGTTTCTCCTTTGGCATACATGGCACCACCATAACAACGTGGTCCACAGCGACGGCAAAGCGTCTATCTCTACGTCAGGGCCTTTTCTTCAGGACTATATTCAGTCCACCAAGCCGGGAGGGCTCACACCTGATGTGCGTGGGAAATCGCCAATGGATAATCCTCGGCCACCTGCTGTAGACCGAGGTGCTGAGGGAGCTTCAAAGTGGAAGCCACCTTGCTCAGGCTGGATCAAAATCAATGTTGACGCGGGCTGGGACGTGGCCTCAAAATCGGGTGGCATCGGCGTGATTGTGAGAGATGACGCTGGTACTGTTCTCTACTCTGAATGGAGCAGCCTCGCTGCCTGTGCTAGTGCACAAGAGGCTGAAACTTCGGCCTGTCTCAGAGGCATTCGCTACCTGACGGAGCACCCTCAACATCCTGGCATCTTGGAATCCGACTGCGACTGTGCAAGGCTTATCACAGTCGGAGACAGACCGATCGGCGCACTGGAGTTTGCTCTCAGAAGCTAAAGGACTTCTTCACATCCTGCCGGAAGTCAAATTGAGCAAGGTTGCTCGGGTGAGTAATGGAGTGGCGCATTGCGCAACTAGGCAAGAGTGAGTGTGGTGTGATGCATGGGTCGGTTCCTCCCTGCGTGTTGGACTCCCTTATGCATGATTGTAATGCCTATGTTGCCTAATTTATAATACTTACCCAGTTCAAAAAAAAGAAAAGAATGTTATGACACCTCGGAATGCTAAAAAAGGTAAAAAACAAACAAAGGAATTAGTAGCAGATATTTGCTTGGTGCACCACGGGATAAAACACAGTCACTTTCTGTAGGGATTGAATACATGTCTTGGTTGTCATAAACACATAGTAATTTCTGCAAGTGGTCTCACCTCTTACAAGTAATTATATACTCCCTCCGTTTAACAATATAAGATGTTCTAGATATTTTCCACATTCACATACATACATATGTATTTAGACACGTTTTAGTGTATATGTGCACTCTTTTTACTCCGAATGTAGACAACATGTGTACCACCTAAAACATCTTATATTGTTAAACGGAGGGAGTAGATTGTACTATAGGAAAACAATCCATAGAAGGTTGGGAGAATTCATTATTTTGAACCAAATGGAGTGACAATTCGTTTGAAAACCCTTTGAAGGAAAGAGGCTTTTAATTGCTGGTCATCCTGGTCCAAAATCCTGGGTCCAACACGTACTGTGTTCAAAGTATATATTCTAACATTGTCCAACCGACTGAACTTTACAATCCTCTTACCACTATTCATCATTATCTACCAAAATAACAGTATTATTCATTGTTCCAATCTCGGGAGCGCCAGCATGCTTAGCTCGTAATGTAAGAGGAAATCAAAATTCCTTGGATTCTCAGCATGATAGCAACTACCGGTGGCAATTCACTGGGACCGAAAGAGAAAAGTAACTAAATTACGCAGTTTCGACGAGTTGTTTTGTGTGTTTGTGTCATCTCATGACGAGCGCCCACACGCAGCCAGCAGAGCCATGCATGCATGCACACCGACAGCATTGCACACGACCGGCACAGCTAATTAAGCTACGGCGACGGCGGCGCCGTTGGCAAGCCGCTTGACGAAGCGGCCCTTCATCCGCGGCCGCTTCTCGGCGTTGAGCTTGCGGACCTCGTACCGGATCTTCTTCGAGAAGAGCCGCGTCCGGCGCTTCTCCCGGTACCGCGACACCCGCGCCTCCCTGCCGCCGTCGTCGCCCATCCTCAGCCTCGGCTCCCCGCCGCAGTGGCCAAGCGCTCCGCCGACCGTCCAAGTGCCGGCCTGTGACGAGGAGTAGTAGTCGTGTGGCCAGCAGTCCTCGAGCTTGACGCCGTCCGGCCTCTCCCCGTCGGCAAACGGTGATGTCTCCCACTTCTCGATGATCGCCTCGTAGTTCAGATTCAGCGCGAGGCTTCTCGGAAACAGCTGCCCGCCGTCGCTGCTTCCCGCGTTCTCGTCCGGTGTTGACGCCGCTTGAGGCGAGCCGTAGTCGAAGTCGATGTCGAACATGTCGCCGGACACGTCCGGTTCCTGCTCGAGGCCGCAAGCTCGCATCGCGTCGGCCTCCAGCTTGACGCTCACGTCCATCATTGGGTCCATGAGCCCCAATGCCTCCATGCAGAACGGTTCCTCCTCGCTGCCGTCGTCCATACCCGGCCGGCCGAGCAGGGCTTCCATGTCGGACGCGAACTCCATGAGCTCGGCGTCCGTCGGGCCGAAGTTTACGAGGCTGTCGACGGGCATGAACTCAGCCGGCGCAGGAGACAGCAGCATCACGGCCGGCTTCGTCGTCGGGTTCTCGACGATGGGACCGTCGTCCTCAGACGACGCGACGGCTGTCCTCTCTTCTTCGAGAGACGGAGACGAGCAGAGCTCGGCGAGGGCGTGGTCGAACACGGGCACGCAATGGTACAGCAGCTCCGGCTCCTCGTCGGTCTCCCCGTCACACTTGTGCTCCTCGGGCGACTCCCCGCCGGAGCCGGACGCCTCCGGCACGACGAGCCTACGCGACAGGAAGCTCCCAACGCCCTTTCCCTGCGAGCGCGGGGTCCGCGCCTTGCGCTTGATCCACGCCGGCACCACCTCCTCGCCGCGGCGCTTCTCCCGCGGGGCAGCAGCCTGCTGCGGGGGCAGTGGCGCCGTGGGCCGCAGGCGCACCCGCTCGTGCCTCCGCGCCAGCGGGTTCGCGGAGTGCACGGACGAGTCGCACCCCTGGCACAGGAACGCGTCGTCGGAGGCGCAGTACCACCTGGCCCGCCGCCGCAGGCACCCGTCGCACGCCCGCGCCGCCTTGCTCCCCATCGCGCCGTCCGCCGCCTTCGCCGACGTCGCCGAGCTGCTCATCAAAGCAGCTGCCGCACCACCACACTACGCTTCACCGTCGTACCTGCCGTTCTGTACCTCTGTGCGCAAGCTCGCTCGATTTTGCAGCACTGTGTGCAGACAAAAATATATTTGCGGCGAAAATATCGCGGGCGTAGGGTTTATAGCGGCTCATGGTAGCGGCGGAGGTGGGCCCGGGACGTACGCTTTTTTCCCGCGGAGCCGGGTGGTGTGTACTTTGCCCTTTTGGTGCGTCCGTTGGGCACAGGCCCTCAGGCCTTATCTGCGATGTGATTGGCCGCTGGGCAATATTCATCCAAGAAGAACACCTGTGATTGGCTGCTGCTGGATTTTTTGTGGGACCGTTTCCGTTTTTTTTTTGAATGTTACTGCTAAATTCATTGAATAGATAGAAGGTTGGTCCAGTTTATGAGGGAAACCGGACCCAAAAACCATACACGCGACGTGCGACGCCTTTCGGCTTACCACACACAGTCACACACAACCAAGCGAGCCACAGGTCCCTCTGATCGGATCCATCTCCAAGACGATGCCCCCAAGAGGGAACACGGCGCCAGATAGCGCCGCCATCGTCCGATCTAAAAAATTAGATCAAGGGTTTCCCCCGGAGAACGTCGGGAAAGCAAGGTTGGAGCAGCAACATCGATGCCACCAACGAGGTAGCGACGCCCGTAGGCGCCGCCATCGACGACTCCGGCCACAACCGGAGTACGGCTTTCGCCGGCAGACCCACTGCATAGCCCCAACATAGGATCCAAACAGACTATACATCAAACCACTAACCCTGTCTCCACGGCGAACCTCACATCCCCGGCAAGCTCGACATGCTTCCATCCTAGCAACCGCGTCCCCCACTGGACGGAGGAAGCAACCTCCGTTGCGGCGCCATTCTTCTCCCATCGGAAGGATGCAACCAAATACTGGGCGCCATTCGTCTCCTCGAGGATGCAACGCCCGCGGGCCATTCATCTCCCGACGGAGGATGCAACAACCGCAGCGGCGCCCTTCCTCTCCGTCCAGCCAACTCCATCTCGTCCTCCCACCCGCAGCACTGCCGAGCTTTCCGAACCACCATCGGAAGGATGCAACGCTGCCAACAAACGGCAACGCCATTCATCTCCCATCCGGCCGAGAGCACCCGACGCCAATCCTCAAGGCCTCCTGCCCAACCTAGCCGCAGCTTTGCACAAGCAGCCACGGGAGCTCCACACCATCGCGCCCCCAGCAGCAACGTCCAGGCAGCCACAGAAGCTCCTCGAACGACGCCAGCACCACCGGCACTGTCGGCCCAGATCGGGCCCAGATCGGGCCCGAACTCCGCAGCCAGCTCGCCCCGTCCTGGCGCTGTGCAGGCCGCCGCCGGCACCTCCTTCACGGCCATCACGCCCTCGCCGCCGTCTCACCGCACCACAGAGCTCCGCCGCCAGGCGCAGCTCCCCCGTGCGCAGCCGTAGCGTCGCCGCTGCCCCGCTCGCAAGGCGCCGCCCGGTGCGTCCTTCTTCTCCCTCCGTCTTTTCCGGACGGGTGCCGCCACCGCCGCCGGCGTCGGCGACGGCAGCGGCCTGGGGAGGCGGCGCGGTGGGGTTCTGGGCTAGGGTTTCGTGGAGCCTCCGGAGCCGCTCGAGGGGGAGCGGCCCGGGAGGGAGTTTTTGCACACCGACCGTTTCCGTTTGGCTCCGCGAAGCTCGTCCCTTCACAAACTAAGGGTTTAGTACCGGTTTAATGGAGTGCAAATAGAAGTTTCATGCCAATTTGGGATGTGTGATCGTGTGAATCCTTTAGATGCATTTGGCAGAAGATAATATGTTCTTTCTTATAGAATTGATGCACTAGCTAATTATCTTAAAAGTCTGAACTGATGGAAAGAGCTAACCTTTATATTTTAACACTCCCCCTCACGTATAGCCTAGACAAACAGGAATATCTTAGACGTGGGATAAATGGGAGGTCACAACTATTTTTATATTAAATAGCGCGTTAACCGGGGTTTGAACTTGAGACCACCTACCTTTGATACCATATTGAATTGATGCACAAGCCAATTATTTCAAAAATCCGAACTTATGCAAAGGGTTAGGATTTATATTTTAACATTTCTAAAACCAAGAAAGTCATTCTTGACTAGTTTTTCTTATATTCCACCGTAGGGAAAAATATTTATATCATTACTTCATCACAACTGATTTACAGAGCATGTGATCAAAAGTTTATGTATGATGTGTTTTATATTTGTATAAGAGGGCACATAGAAGTTTCATAGTACTCCCTCCGCCCCAAAATTTAAGTCGCGCCATTTTTGTGCTTGTCTCTAATGCTCGATTTTAACCATTAATATATAACAAATTATATGGATTGAGAATGTATAAATGGTACAATTGAATTCGTCTTCCAATTTTTTCATTTCATATATTTTTATTCTAATTTTATGGCATATTATAAATACGAATCATGATAAAAAATTATATGTTATTGACCAGGGAAATTAAAGGCGCCTTATAATTTGGGACCGAGGGAGTACCAAATTTGGGCTATGTGAATCCTCTGGATGCATAGGTCAGGAAAAAATGTAATGTTTTGGATATACTCCATCATTGTTTATATTATTGTTGGATCTACACTGAAATTCCAAAAGCGCGTGGTTGTGTACCCTTTTTTAGGAAGTGGTAAATTTTTACCTTGCTTTGCCCAAAATTATCAATCCGAAATCAAGAGTCCACCCAATGAGTAAGTGAAACAAAACACCCATTGCGTGCGCCGCGTCGTATATGTGTTCCTAGCAGAAACAATGATGCGTCTTAGTTGTGCCTGAACATGCAAGCAGAGAAGAAATGACCATGCCCAAACCCATAGAAAATATATTGCCCATGGCCTCGGGTCCCCTCGAGGAGGATATGTATTGGCAAAGTTGATCATGTTGAATTTCGCGTTTGATTGACACCTTGGAATTTAGCTGCGAGGTCAGGACCTCTGGATACACCTACAAAACACTCGGATTCGCGTTGATGTGATGATGCCGACGTGATATACCAAAATTTTATTGGTCTTATCATGTTTCCATATGCCATTTAAATGCGTTTAATAGGAAAATAAAATATATACGAATACCTTCCACCTGTTTTGTTGCTACGTGCCTACTTTTGAATATGTTAAAGACGGGGCCGTAATTTTTGTTGTGGGAAAAAACATGTATATCCAACAAACACACGAATTTCTATACACATAAATCCAAATATGAGCTCCCACCAGACATAACTTTGTCTCTCGAAATAAGACTGCGTTCCGTTCTATAAGTTGAACCGATACAAAATGATGAAAGAATCCTTTTACGAAATTAATAGGTAACTAAAGAGACATGTATGGTACCTATTGTTTTATTCGGAGTATATATGAACATCTATGTTGCCGGAGATGCATGCAGATTGTGTAGATGCTAGGTGCACGTGGGCTTTGCTTTGCTCAGAAAATATCGTTCCGCTAGTGCCCAAGATCCAGAAATAACAAAACAAACATCATTTTATAAGGTACACATGCGTATTTGGACCTTATGCAGCACCTATGCATAAGGACGTGCCCATCACTGGATCAGAAAAAAAGAGAAACGTTCTGCAATTATTTTTGGGCATTATTGTAGGAGACAATATGCAGAAAACCGCAGCAAAAGGTGGATCCAAAGACACCATCTACTATAGCAAATCATCAATGAAGCATTTGATTCTAGCGTATGAACATGTACTGTCGATCTATGGGACAGTAACTTAAGAGACAGTAAAATGCTCAAAGCAAAGTAAGCTTTGGTCCTTGGCAGACAATACACGAGCAGTCTCTCGGATAACCATGCCATGTCATGGTCTACGTGGCAAAGGTCGCGTCACTCGTACTCTACTGACGTCCGCTGTCAGCGCTTGGCCGCACCTCCAATGGGTCGCTTTTGCTACGCCCCTGACCCAGGAAAAGAGCATAGGCAGTCGAATCTCCACGTCTTTCCAAGCCCAGATGATTGGAGACCAAGTATATGACGATCTGCAGGCTTACAAAGTTACAAATGGCAATATACTATGACAGCAATACTGACAGCTTGTTCGTTGTGTTCTTCATTGGCTTCATTGCTTCCACGAAAGCAGAAAATCATGGTCGATGCGGCGATGTCCTCGTAAACTGAATACAATTTCTACACTCGAAAGTATTTTGAGTAAGGGAAGACAAAACTCTCGTGCTATCTGTAATTCTGTATCATATACTCCCTCCGTCCAAAAATGTCTCAAGTTTGGTCAAAAGTGAATGTATCTATACATGAAACATGTCTAGATACATTCACTTTTGGACTATCAGTAGGTACACACTGCAGTACTAATAGGTTATTACTACATTTGGACCCAAAAATTTAGTTATATTATACGATACCATGCATGCATGCATGCCCACATGTAGTAGTTACAGTTTTGCTTGAAGTGCTAGTCGTCTATGTATAGCTAGACATAGATTTACCAACATTTTCGTGTGTGAAAGCTCAACCCAGTTTCACTAAAAAGGCATATTCTCCTGTGAAACAGATGAAGGTGCTGGATCCTCCTCCAAAATGGGACAGGCAGGTGAGATTTGGAGGGGAGTGAACTTATTAGCCCGAGCATCAACGTCATGCCCATCCTTGCGGTCCAGCCGGAGAAAGATGGGGCGCCCTTCATGATCCAAGCCATGTCAAGTGCCAATTGCACATCCAGATCTTTGTCCCGTGTGACCAACTTACAGGCGCGTCACTAACATGTCCTTCTCCTTTCCAGTTTTAGCGGGAGAGGTCCATCTAGAGCTCAGACGACTACGACTTGGTGAAATTCCGCGTCGTCTCCGGCTCGATGAACACGAATCATGAATGGGTTACATGGTCGAGGAATCGACGACTGCGTTTGAACGAAAAAAACGCGAATGCATTCTAGCAAATTCGTAATTCCCAGAATTATGTACCCTCTCCCTAAATTTTGACCAATCGTACGTACATACAGTAGCGATGATAAAATTGCGTACTCAGGTTTTTTTTAACCGAGACAGAAGACTTGCCATTTTCATTAATTAATAAGAAGTGAGAATTGGCCGGTTAATTAGCAGAAACCGGCCTAAAACCGATCCTACTGAGAATTGCTAGCATTGGTAATAACCCTCAGTAATTCGACCTGTCAAAAACCCCGCGTAAATTTGAAATGACCATTATCTGAGCAACATATAAAACAAGGTTCCTCCCTGGCATATATATCTGTTGGGTCTTCGAACGTGTTTATCCACTTGATTCATGTCCTTTTCGATGTGTACCTATTGGCCATTTGCCTATACCTTCTCTTGTCTTGGTACACGATACGTTTCGCTTTCAGAGCGAGAAATACAAGCAGAACGGAGGACTGCATATCCAGCGGGGTCACTCCGTCCAAAATGCAAGAGGGAGGGGCGCGTGTCGACGTGTGAGTAGGCAGCCGAGAGCAGTGCAGTGGTTAGCGGGAGTTCATGAACCCGGTAAAAATCGCTGTCAGCATCCAGTCTCAGAAGTCGGCAGCATAGAGGCCATTACGCTGTTGGGCCTATTTGGAAGGCAAAGCCTATTCAGTAATTGGGCTACGCTCACTGAACTGGGTTCGTCACATGTATTTTTCGGGACATCTATTTGTCGAGCCGGCCTTTGGTTGTGATTCCCTATAACAAAATAGCGCCGGTCTTAAAATACGCTGTAAACGTGTTATATCGCGATAGAGCGTGTTATTAGCAAGACATTATACACTGATTGATTTAGCGAGACAATTCTCAAAACACTATACCGTGCTATTAGCGGGGCTATAGCGCACTATTTTTTTCCATGGTTCCGAAGCTCGGGCTAGGGTTTCATATAAATTTAATAAGAAAACTATTTTTATCCAATTTTTTTAGGGAACTAAAATCTCATGATTTAATTGGTTTGAAAACATTTTCACAAACGAAATTATTATAAGTTCTTCAAAATATTTTTTATCACAACAAATTGACTAAAGTTGGCCCTTTAAAAGAAAAACTGTAATTTTTTCAAATGGTTCAGTGTCTAGGTCAGGATCAGTGAACATGAAAAAGAATGGTAAAAACCACAAATTTTGCCACGTGACACCTGGCTGGTGGGTCTGAGTTATTAAACGTTGTCAATTGACTAAATCGTGAGAGTGATACAACTTACTCAAAAGGTGTGATTTTCATATAAAAGTTCTTTGGTTATGAAGCCCTAGCCCTGATAGTCGTGGTTTGGTGATATTCGCTAAAAAATTAATAATGTGAAATTTCTATACATTTAGTTCAAGCAATAAAACAATGATATGCCATGCATACACAAATCTTGTTAGATGAGCACTACAATTATGCAATTTGGGAAAATAGTTCTTGGACTAAAAGTTTATGTGGACATAGATGTTATGATTTAGTGAAAGATTTATTCAATGGGTTACAGAATGTGATAGTGGTGGAAATACTTGATGTCATGGTTAATGGACAATTAAGGCCTTATTTTAGGACCAAGAAAGGTCTCAGGCAAGGATGATCCTTTGCCGCCCATTTTGTTCAGCATAGCACTATATGTGGTAAAGGTTTTAGTCAAAAGGGCTTAGGAGGCGGGTTTTCTGACATGGGTAGTTCCCCACCTGGTAGATGGAGGGTTGGTCATGTTACAACATGTGAATGACACGGTGTTCTTCTCAAATCTAATGGATATGATGCTAGAATATGAAATATTTACTTTCCCGTTTTGAAAATCTCTCAGGCCTTATTTTTCATAAAACAGAAACTGTTTATTTTGGTAATGCTAACGAAAAAAGGTGATAGGTTTCGATATATCTTTACTTATGTTGAGGGGGGTTTTTCTATGAAATATTTAGGGATTGCTGCTCATAGTACTAGGCTTAGAAATTCAGAATGGAAAAAAAATGAGAGGAGAAGTTGGATAAAAAATTAGGAGCTTGGCAAGGCCGCTTTATGTCGTATGGTGAGACACTAGCTTTAAATAAAGGGAGTCCTAGCAATGTTCCCTTCTACATGATGTCTTTCTTTGCTTTGCCTAAAAAAGTACAAAATAAATTAGATTTACCTTGAAATGTACGCGTTGGAACGATAATAAATATCATTTGGTAAATCTGCGTCAAAAAGTATCATTTCGTAAATTGGGAGAGTTTTTGTAACCTAGTTGATCAAAGGGCCTCGGTATAGTAGATTTAAGAACTATGAGCCTTTGTTTGCTTTGCAAACACCTGTGGGAGCTAGTGACTGAGGATGGTATTTGGCAAAACATGGTGTTAAGAAAATACCGTAACATAGAGCTTTTGGTAACAGTTAAGAAAAAGATAGGCGCCCAGTCTAATTTTTTCACAATATCCTTGATATTAAGGATCTTTTTTTACAGATTTTGAAACAAGTAGGCAATGGTTTGAACACTCGGTTTTGGGAGGATTTAGGTGTAGGGTAGTGGGGTTCATTTAATGGTAAGGTTTAGAAGATTGTATAATTTGATTTTTAGTACATGTATCCTGGTAGCGAAGGTGTTTACAAACGGTTGGACTAGTATCAGCTCTAGGCGAACTGTGTTAGGGGAGACTGCAACTCTCTAGCATATCTTCAATTGTTGTGCAGGATGTTACTCTTTTTGGTCATATGGATAAATGTAGATGGTTATTAGATAAGTATGGTAAATTCTCAGTTAGGTCCTTATATTTTGCTTTGAAAATTAATCAAGTTAGTTGTCTTTTGAAAATGTGGTTCATCAAAGTTCCTATGAAGATTAAAGTCTTTTTATGGCTAGTGTTTAGGGAAAGTGTTGTGACAAGAAATGTGATCAAACAAAGAGGTTGGGAGGGAAATACTAAGTGTTTGTTTTGCAGTAAGGAAGAGAGCATAGATCATCTTTTTGTGCAATGTCCAGTGACTAGATATGCCTGCACAGTGTGCATTGAATATTTTCTTTAGTTTTTCGTCAGTTTTGGGCATATTTAGCTGGATTAACAAATTCCCTGTGAACATGACATGTGTAATAGCAGTAGGTGTAGTGTTGTTATGTGGTGCTTGTCGAAGACACGAATATGCTGCTTGTTAAAAAAAAGGTATGATCCAAATAGTAATATTTCCCAAGCTCCACATTGGTTAAATCTCTAGGCTAATCTTCAGATTCGAGGTTGATGAGATTTACAACGCAAAAGAACAAGCACACTACTGCGGGAGGCAAATGGGAATTTTCAGTAAGCGAAGATGTTGGGCCCCAATGGTGCTTCAGATCGTGTGGGTGATGATTCTTGAAACTCTGGAGGTGATGAAAAAATGTGGGCTGAGTTTGTGGCAAAAAGCTTGATAGTGGAAAAAATAGAATCCCCGTTAGAGGTCGTTTGGTAGCCATCATTTTGAGCCGGAATCATGGAATTCATTTATGATTCCATGCTTAACTTGTTTGGCTGGCATATAATTGGACATTTCATTTCATTTCATTTGGAATTCCATCAAATACCTATTGTGTGTTATGCCAATTCCTATCCCTAGGCCTGTCATTTCACTTTCCAAATGAAATATCATTTCATTTCTGTCAAATGAAATGAAATGATGGGTGACAAACAAGCTCTTAGTAGTAATCTTTAGTTTGTTCCGGACTTCCAGGTTGCTTGTTGTATCAGCAATGAGTTCTTGATACTTTCATTAAAATAAACTGTTTTGCAATAACTAGCTGTAGAGAGAGTAGGCTCTGGTGAGTCGGGATGTTGTCACTCAAACTACATATGTGAAAGGACAAGGATGTCGCCTAGAGGGAGGGGGGGTTGAATAGGTGATTAAAACTTTTCCGGTTTAGTCTTGATAAATGCAGAATAAAACTAGGTGTTTTAATTTAACAAGCACACAACCTAAATAAACTAGGCTCACCTATGTGCAACAACAACTTATGCTAAGCAAGACAAGTAACAAGGTGATAGCAAGATATAAGACTTCAAGCACGAAGGCTATCACAATGTAAAGTGCATAAGTAAAGAGGTCGGGTATAGAAATAACCGAGGCACGTGGAGACGATGATGTATTCCTGAGTTCCTCCTTTTTAGGGGAGTATGTCTCATTGGAGGGGTGTGAGTTTCAAACTCAAACGCCACAAATGGCCTCACCCTATTCTCCGATGAACCTTGCCCAAAAGCTCGGTTCACCTTCCACTATTGATTTCCTTACAACAATCTTGAGGCACAACCCACAAAAGGATTGGGAGCTTCCAAGTGACCACAAAAGGTTCCAACTTGCCACAAAAGGCCTTGACCACAAAAGGTCTCAAGAACACCGTCTAGGGTCCAACGACCCAAGAGTAACAAGCTCATGAACTTTCACTTCCACAAATCCTCGTGGAGAGAGCAAACCGATGCAACAAAATGCAATGGCAAGAACACAAGAAGTGATCAAGTCCTTCACTCTAAAATTACAACAAAGCAACAAATGCTTATGGGGAATAAGAGAGGAAAAACAATGGAGGAGAAACACCAAAAACTCCAAGATCAAGATCTACTAGGTTCCCCTCACTTAGAGGAGAGATGGATTGGTGGAAATGTAGATCTAGATCTCCTCTCTCTTTTCCCTCAAAGATATGTAAGAATCATGAGAGGAAATGAGAGAGAGGCAAGATTTCCAAGGTCAACAATGGTGCGAGAGAGAGAGAAAAACGTGCTGGGCAAAGCTGGATGGCTGGAGGTAGGTAGAGTGGTATTTATACCCCTCCCAGAAATCTGCCCGTTGGAGAGACAGGGGACCGGATATTCCGGTCCAAGTGATGACCGGATATTCCGGTCTTCAGCAAAATTCCGGTCTCAAATATCCGAAGGTATACATAACGGGTGATGGATTTCAAACTCCTCCTTTTACGGATTCTACTCTGTGATGACGGAGAGACATTGATTTTCAGTAGTGAAACTCTCTAAAGTGTCTTAGAGGAATATAATATGTTTTACCTTTTGTTTTTGGATTCGGATGTATCTAGACGCATTATAATGTGTAGATTCACTCATTTAACTCCGTATCTAGTCTATATTGAAATATCTAAAACATCTCATAATTTTGAACGGAGGGAGTAGTTCATTTCAAAACCCCATCTCAAATCACGCATTATAATGTTTGCCAAAAAAAAAAATCCCGTGCATGGTGAAAAATCAGGAGCAAAGCACATGGCACCACCACAAATCATTGCCCCGTGGCCACCGGGTACCGATGCATGCAGCCGTCCCAGGGCCCGGTGAGCAAAGGAGCCGGCGGCCGGAGGCACACCCACACCGCGCTGTTGCACTTGAACCCCGACCCAAACCCGATCATCCACACGCGGTGGCCCTTCCGCATTCGCCCCTTGGCCTCGAGGTAGGCCAGCTCGTACCACACGGAGCTGCTCGACGTGTTGCCGAACCGGTGCAGCGCCATGCGCGACGGCTCCACCAGCTCGTCTGACAGCCCCAGCCCGCGCTGGAGCTCGTCGATCACCGCGCGCCCGCCGGCGTGGATGCAGAAGTGCTTGAACGCCGTGCGGAAGTCGGGGACGTACGGCTTGACGCTGCCCTTCCTGCCCAGCACCCGGCGCGCGACGTAGGAGAGCGCGTACGCGAGGAGCTCCGACGCCGGGAGCACGAGGGGCCCGAGCGTGGCCATGTGCGCCGTCAGCGTGTCGCCGGCAACGGGCATGACGTCCTTGGATAGCGCGATTCCGCGCTCCCCCGCCGCGTCGTCCTCCTGCCGAACGCACCCGTAGGCCCGGTCGTCGCCCCCCGCGTGCGTGCGCACCACGCGGGCGCGGCGGTACCGCGCGTGCGCGGCGGACGTGGACAGCAGCGCCGCCGACGCGCCCATCCGGAACAGGCAGTTCTGCAGCAGCATCGCACGCTCGTTGCCGGAGTAGTAGTCGGAGGTGAGGATCTCCGTGGACACCACCAGCGCGTACGTCGTAGTACACCTGCCGTCGTCGTGTCCGCGCCAGCGCTGCATGAGAATGTTCTGCGCGAGCCCGATGCCGGTGATCCCCGCGCTGCAGCCCATCCCCGACAGGTTGAAGCACCGGACGTCGGTGCGGAGGCCGTACTTGGTCACCACCATGTCGGCCATGCACGGCGTGGGCGTGAACAGGGTGCAGTTCGCCACCACCACCCCGATGTCCCCGGCACGGACGCCGGTGTTAGGGTATAAGCACGCACGGCGGTATGTCGTGTCCAGCAAGGACTCTACCCTAGGTCCTATAAATACACATGTAAACCCCCTGTAAACCCTAGTCCGATATAAGCAATAACATATCCTGGCCCGACACGGACCAGTAGCAATCCAATCTATGCCGCGTGCGTGAGTTGTGTTTGCGTGTTGTGATTTCCTCGTGAGTTTCATCCCTGCAGGTTTTGATCTAGGAGCTGTCAATTGGTATCAGAGCCCTAGGGTTCCTGCTCATGATCTCCAGAAGAAAAGGAGGAGGTCATGTCGTTGGTGAAACAGGAAGATCTCACAGTAGCGGCTGGATCGCCGAAAGCAATGGCGACGGTGGGGGCAGCGCTATACCCCCGCCTGGATCGCGAGGACTACGCCCTGTGGGCGATGAACATGGAGGTAGCCATGGAGGCGCAAGAGAACTGGGAAGCAGTAGATCCCGGCGGCGCTGAATATCTGAAGGGAGGGGCAAAGTACACCAAGGATCGGCAGGCTCTGACCGCTCTCTACTCCGTGGTACCAAAGGATGTTCTGCAACATCTCGCTGGAAAGAAAACAGCGAAGGAGGCATGGGCGACGATCAAATTTCTGCATGAAGGTCATGATCGTGTGAAGGAGGCGATGCTTCAAACCCTAATGAAAGGCTACGAAAATCTGAGTATGAACACAGATGAAACTCTAGATCAGTTTGCATCTCGTGTGATCACCATGGTGAATCAGATCCGTCGCTATGGAGAAAAGGTGGAGGATCTGTCTGTTGTAAGACGGTTTTTGCGTGCAGCGCCCACACGCTATCTTCAAATCGTCACGTCAATTGAGCAATGTGTCGATCTAAAAACCCTCACAATTGAAGATCTGGTGGGTCGATTCAAAGCTCATGACGCCAGAGTTCGCATGGATGCTGGCAAATCTGAGGAAAGTGAGCAACTAATGCTCACGAGGCAGCAATGGGAAGCTCTGTCAAAAGAACAGCGGGGCGGCCCTAGTAAACCTTCCGGTGGTGATGGAAAGAAACAATGGAAACCTAAACCAGCTAAGAAAGGGCAGGAAGATGGCGAAGCACAACCAAAGAAAAAGTTTGATATCAAAAAAATAAGATGTCACAATTGTGGTTTGTATGGACACTTTAAATCCGACTGCCGCAAACCTGCTCAAGAGAAGCCAGCTCAGGAGAAGGCGTACATTGCCATTGCACAGGAGGGAGATGAACCAGCTGATTTGATGATGCTGGAACTGTGTGAACTGCAAGAAGAGGGAGAAAAACCTCAGAAGGATTTAGCTACTGAAACTGTCACTCTTGTGGAAGAGAAAGTATATCTCCACGATAAGAAGAGGGGGCAAACCAGCAGCAGTATTTGGTACCTAGATACCGGTGCCAGTAATCACATGACCGGGGACAGAGCTCAATTTGTCGAGCTATACACCACGGTAGGAGGAACAATGCGCTTCGGAGATGGTACTACGGTGAAGATAGAAGGGCGTGGAACTGTTATGTTTCAGTCAAGCCGTGGAAACCATAAGGTGTTATCTGATGTGTACTATATACCCAAGCTCAAGAGCAACATAATCAGTCTTGGTCAGCTAGAGGAGCGTGGGTGTAAGATTGTGCTAGAGGATGGATATTTATGGGGGTACGATAGACAGAAAAACTTGGTGATGAAAGTGAAGAGATCAAGCAATAGGATGTATATCCTGGATACAAATCGTGCAAACCCAATTTGTCTCATGGCTAGCATGAAGGAGGAGGCATGGATGTGGCATGCTCGATATGGGCATTTGAACTTTCGTGCTTTGGGCCAACTCGGCCAGAAGAACATGGTGAGAGGACTGCCATGTATGGATCATGCGCAGCAAGTGTGTGACGGATGTCTCATTGGAAAACAGAAGAGATCACCGTTTCCTCGAGAAGCCATATACAGGGCAGATAAAGTGCTAGAACTTGTTCATGGTGATCTTTGTGGCCCAATCACTCCCGCAACTCCAGCAGGAAATAAGTATTTTCTACTTGTTGTTGATGACTACAGCAGATATATGTGGATTGTACTGATTAAAACAAAGGATCAAGCTCTTGATGCGTTCAAGAAAATTAGAGTTGCTGTGGAAGTCGAAGCAGAAGCAAAACTGAAGGCATTCCGTACAGATAGGGGGGGGTGAATTCACCTCGGATGAGTTCAATTCATATTGTGAAGAACATGGCATTAAGCGGTATTTGACTGCACCTTATTCTCCGCAGCAAAACGGAGTGGTGGAACGTAGGAATCAGACCGTGGTTGCCATGGCTCGGAGCATGATGAAGAGCAAAGGTATTCCTGGAAAATTTTGGGGAGAAGCTGTGGTGACGGCAGTGTATCTTCTCAATAGGGCGCCTACAAAAAGTGTTGAAGGCATGACTCCGTATGAAGCATGGTATGGACACAAGCCCAATGTAGCTCACCTTCGCACATTTGGTTGCATAGCTCATGTAAAGACAGTGACAAGGCATGTTGGAAAGCTTACCGATCGCAGCACACCGATGATCATGATTGGTTATGAGCCTGGCTCGAAAGCCTACCGTGCGTACAATCCCTCTACCAAGCGGGCATGCGTCACTCGCGATGTGGTCTTCGAGGAGGACAGATCATGGAACTGGGATGCAGCTGAGTCAAATTATCCAGTGTCTAATGAAATCTTTCATGTTGTGTATAGCTATGTTGAACAGGGAGAACGTGGAGGTGAACCAGATGATCCAGGGACGCCTACGAGTCGTGGTGGTGGCGACGGCGGTGCACATGACGACCAGGGAACATTTCCCAGCTCGTCGAGCACACCTGCTGCTAGTGCTGCCACGGCAGAAAAAGCACAAGAAACTACTGCCGGAAGTATTGCCACGGCAAGAAAATCGATGGAAACGCTGCCACGGCAGGATATTTCATCAGAAGAAACAACTGCAGGAGATCAGTCAGAAGGAGATGATGATGCTCCCATTACACCTGGGACGGAGGGACCAGCAGCACCTCCAGATAGAACACGACCGCCTACGCCTGTGAAGCTACGGTCAGTGTTGGATTTATATCCAGAAGAAGCCCTACGCACGATAAATCCTGTTCGAGTGATTGGACGAGGAAGAGGTCAATGTCTTCTAACAGAAAATGAAGAACCGACCAAGTTTGAGGAAGCCAATACTATGATTAGTTGGCGTCGTGCAATGAATGATGAATTGGGATCTATAAGAGAAAATGAGACGTGGAGTCTTGTTGATCTTCCCAAAGGGCAGAAGGCTATTGGACTCAAGTGGATTTATAAACTGAAGAAAGATGCCGAGGGAAAAGTGGTAAAACACAAAGCAAGATTAGTGGCAAAGGGCTATGTACAAGAACAAGGAATTGACTTCGAGGAAGTGTTTGCTCCAGTTGCACGTATGGAATCAGTGAGGCTACTTATTGCACTCGCAGCACAAGAAGCATGGAAATTACATCATATGGATGTGAAGACTGCATTTCTTAATGGCGAGTTAGAGGAGGAGGTTTATGTGAGGCAGCCACCTGGGTACGTTGTTGAAGGAGCTGAGCACAAGGTGTTGAAGTTGAAGAAGGCATTGTACGGCCTAAAGCAAGCACCTCGTGCATGGAATATAAAACTGGACAGAACTTTACTGTCAATTGGGTTCGAAAGATGTCCACTAGAGCATGCCTTATACAAGCGAGGAAAAGGAGCTGATCATCTATTAGTAGGTGTTTACGTTGATGATTTGTTGATCACGGGTACTGACGAAGGAGAGATTGCAAAGTTCAAGGTACAAATGAAGGATCTATTCAAGATGAGTGATTTGGGTCTACTTAGCTATTACCTTGGTATAGAAGTACAGCAAAAACCTGGTGTCATCACTTTGTGCCAGGAGGCTTATGCTAAGAAAATCCTTGAGAAATGTGACATGGAGGACTGTAATCCCTCTCAGGTGCCTATGGAAACTCGCTTGAAATTAAGTAAAAGGAGTGGAACATCAGAAGTTGATGCAACTGAATATAGGAGTCTTGTTGGGAGCTTGAGATACTTGGTGAATACAAGACCTGATTTAGCATATTCAGTTGGAATTGTGAGTCGCTATATGGAGACACCCACAAATGAGCACTTGAGTGCAGTAAAACATATACTCCGATATATTAAAGGTACCACAAACTTTGGTTGTGTGTATACGAAGAGGAAGGAGGCGAGGTCAATCTGCAGGGGTTTAGTGACAGCGATATGGCTGGAGATGTCGATGACCGTAAAAGTACTTCGGGAGTTGCATATTTCCATGGCAGAAACATAATTAGCTGGCTGTCACAGAAACAAAAGGTTGTAGCTCAGTCATCCTGTGAAGCGGAGTATATTGCAGCAGCTACCGCAGCTAAGCAAGGAGTGTGGTTAGCTAGGCTACTTGGTGACATGATCAATCAAGAGCCAGAAGGAGTGGTGCTGAATGTTGACAACAAATCCGCAATTTCTCTATGCAAGAATCCAGTGTTTCATGACAGGAGTAAGCACATTGATACGAAATATCATTATATTCGAGAGTGTGTGGAGAAGAAGAGGATTGATGTCAAATATGTATGCACAAATGATCAGCTCGCCGATATTCTGACTAAGTCTTTGGGGAGGTTGAAGTTCCTGGAGATGAGAGACAGGATTGGAGTTCGAGCTGTCACATAAGCGTTCGTGCTTAGGGGGGTGATTGTTAGGGTATAAGCACGCACGACGGTATGTCGTGTCCAGCAAGGACTCTACCCTAGGTCCTATAAATACACATGTAAACCCCCTGTAAACCCTAGTCCGATATAAGCAATAACATATCCTGGCCCGACACGGACCAGTGGCAATCCAATCTGTGCCGCGTGCGTGAGTTGTGTTTGCGTGTTGTGATTTCCTCGTGAGTTTCATCCCTGCAGGTTTTGATCTAGGAGCTGTCAGCCGGTCTTGGCGAGTAGGGCGTCGACGGCGGAGAAGATCCCCTGCTCGGCCTCCGCGCGGGCGGCATTGAGCGTCTTCTCCGGAGGGATGAGGTGGAGCGCCGGCGGGAGGCACGTCTCCTCTCCAAAGCCGGAGCGCTCGATGAGGCGGGACTGGAAGCGGACGCTCTTGGCGTCGAAGCACGGCGCGAGCCCGGCGTGCTCGACGTACTTGGCAAGCGGCACGCGGAGGGAGGACGGCGGCCGGAAGCACGCGTAGTCCACGAGGTACACTGGTCGCTGGCGCAGCCTGGTTGATGCCATGTAGAGGAGGACAAGCGACAGTGGCAGCAGGCAGAGTGAAGCCGGTGGTGGAGGAGAGCCATGCGATGAGCCGGAGTGTGAGGCAGCGTGTGGAGACGAAGCGACATGCTGTCTCGAGGAGGCTGAGCGGGAGTGGTGAAGTCGCCATTGTAGGCCGGGGGCTCTGGTTCGAACTTTAGTTGAAGGTTAGCCATGGCGACGGATATATATTCTTGTTGCTTTTCCATTTTGCTCGTACGTAGTGCATGCATGGTGGCAACTTGACGCGACTTAATGTGTTGTCAGTATTTCCCTTTTAAGCACACGCGACTGTTTGTTACGTACAGTACTCTCTTCACAATTTCTTCACTGAATCTTGACAAACGAGCCCGGCGATCAATGCTCCCGTCCGTAGGTGTACGCGGCACGACGCACGCCGCGGCGGAGCGCCATGGACGACACCAGCACATGCGGCGCCATTACCACGAGCTTGAATGCTCTTCAAGATCGACTTCAGTTTCATGCTTATGCCAAGAGCGGAGGCATGTGCCTCGAACAGTACTAGCAGAAGAACTGGCAAGACGCATGCTCGCTGTGGCGCATAGAATGTGGATCTCAGCCAGAGAGTTGGACAAGTGGCAGACTGGCAGGGTTTTGCCAAGTTGTCAGATGAGGAGTTTGAACTCGAAAGTCACACCTATGGCTGATGGCAGCATGGTCGCTCGGCTGCGACGAGAGGAAGAAGAACTAGCCAATTAAAATGGTAGCGGTAGTATAGAAAACATGCACAACAGATCGGCAATAAGCCACCCGTCAGTTGAAAAACTCTCTCAACACTTGCGATCGCCACCGTTAATAGGAACACCAATTTGAGAAGCAAATACACCAACTTGTACACGTCACTCTTTTTTGTTTCAACGAGCTTCGTAGAAAGCTCACCAAGATTATGTACGTAGGTTCATGAATCTCTCATCCATTCCCATGTCATCAATAAAGTTGTCAAGTTGGAAAGAAAGTCTCAACAAATCCGCTTGTGAGAAATCATTGGGATAGAACTCAGCAAGGTTTAAAACTTTCTTTTGATCGTAAGAAGCACATGCATAAATAGGATTCAAGGACGACTTGCAAATAAGCCACTACATATTGATTTCGCCAAACCTATTATCAAGCCTACTATCAAGCTCTTGTCGAATACTATCAACAACACCAAGGTATACCTCTCTTCTGTATGGATCATCATTCGTTTGTTTTGGGTAACAACGAGGTGATCTCGCATAAGGAACATACCTAGCACTCGATAGAGGAACTTCGACGACATATGTTTTGCTCATAAAATCTTATGATAATTGGACCGATAAACCCTAATTTTTTCCTCCCAAACTACAGGAAAATAGGAAAACCATTCCTCATACCTTATAGGATCTAAAAATACAAAAGTATATACCATTATGTATTTGGCATATTTAAGAATTTCTTTAATTATTTATGCACCAAAACTCCACTAATTAAGAACCCCTATTTGCTTAGAAAACTTCTGCAAAAATAGGAAATAGGATTTACCTGACATCCCCATCCAATGGACTAACTTGCAATTCCCGGAAAATCCATTTGCTCCCTCAAACTTGGCAATGCCATTTTGGCCAGTATAGTTTTCAAAAGTTTATCACATACAAGGTTTGGAACTTGCCAAAATACACTGAATGAAAATTGTGGCCCTGGTCATTTCACAAATATACCACCCACATCTCTAGGCGATGCGTAGAACGTCCACCACTTCCTGATGCCGATATCAGCATAGCTAGAATGGCAATCACTGACGACACTAGACACCCGACGGCGCTGCCGATTTTTGGTCGCCCGAGCAGGTACCCCTCCGAATGCAAACCGTGTCAATTTTACTTGCCATAAAATCCCATTGAAAGTGGGGAATGACGGAACACACAGCCGATTGAAAGAACTTTTCCCTACTCTTTTGGATTTGTACAAATGAACAAACAAAAAGTAGATGGCAACTGTCCTGCAGGAGATGGTTGCCAGCTGAATTGCTGGACCAACTGAGAAACCTGAACACAAATTTCTAGAGAATAGCAAGTAGCACCTTTTTTACTGAAGTGCAGATGCAGTTTTTCTAAATTGATCGAGATTCGAGAAAATTTCGATCAACCAAGACTTAGCAAAACAACTCGTAGTTTTGTGACGAACCATGTAGGTTGTACTACTGTGCATATACAAGACTTCCTCCATGACGGATGCACATGAAAACGACTTGTATGGTGTCATGGCCGAGTGATAGAATAAACATGCATATTGTAACCAGCCAACAACTAACGAACAACTGTAATGTGCTTTCTTAGGAGCGAGGAATTAATCTCCGGGCTCCGGCACATGCAAACAGCTCAAGAAAAACGGCGCAGCATGTATAAATCGTGTACTATAGTACATTAGCTTTGCTATGGGCTATCTGGAACATTCGAAATGATTATATCTTTAACAGAGCAAAGAAAACTTCTTTCATGCAGGTTATCCCGATGGCTACTCATTGGATCCGTACGTGGTCCTACCTACAGTCAATGGACAAGCGAGGCGCGATGGATTTTGGGTGTAGCCGCCTAGAATCGGTTGCGTCGGATCTATATTCCCAGTGCAGCTGGCGTTCTGATCTTAGGATAACATGTTGATGCAGAGTCATTTTATGTTGTCCCTGTTTTTTAGATGGCTGATTCATGTCACAACTTTGTGTGACCCGTGATGTAATAAGTCTGTAAGATATTCCGACTCTTTTTAATAATCAATAAAAGCCGGATGCATCAAATCGATGCAGAGGCTGGGACTGCCACTTTTCTAAAAAAAAATAGTACTCCCTCCGTCCTAAAATAAGTGTCTCAAGTTTTTCAAAAAGTGGATGTATCTATACGTGAAACATGTCTAGATACATCCACTTTTGCGCAAACTTGAGACACTTATTTTTGGACGGAGTGAGTACATTACCATGTGTTCCGTCAGGTTCGAACCATGAGAATTAGCAAAACACTGATACTCTAATTAAGTTTGATCGTGTCCAGGAGATGTGGAGAACTCAGGACATGACAGGAAATTAAGAAGCGCCAAGAAGTGTTACAAGCCGGGAGTAATTTGAAATGATGGTGCCATTAGCCCATTATTACAGGTCCTCGGTCGTAACCAGAATGTTTTCTGCATGACGTTGTAACGGCGACTACAGGCGCAAATACAAGGACCTAAACATTTGCGTGCAAGAACTGCACGGCCGCTTTTATATTCTCCAAGATTTTGTCACCTTCAACACTAATCAGCACAACGACACATATCCACTAGGAGGTACGCTGCGGCTGCGCCAGAATCGAAATGCTCAACTCGGCGCCCCATCGCAAGACGTACTACCTAAAACTCTTGTACCAGCTCGTGGTGAACAACTTCCTGGTCGTCGTCGCCGCACCCGCCACGGCCATCGTCGTTCTCCGCAAAGCTGCACTGCTAGGCGGCCCCGACGAGCTCCTCTCCCGGCTCTATGGCCTGCGGCAGGTCCACGTCTTCCTGGCCATGTTCCTACCGTTCGGCATGAGCACCCTGCACCTCTTGCGTCGCCCTCGAAGCGTGTACCTCTGGACTACGCTTGCAGCCGGCCGAATCCCAACTGCCGCATGTCCATGGCCTCTTTCACCGAGAACGTTCGTTGCATGCCGAACCTCGACGACGGCGCCGTCCGGTTCCTGACGCGGATGGTCCAGCGCTCTGGCCTGGGTGACCAGACCTACCTCCACCCGTCCATGCACAACATGCCTCCGCGCTGCTGCCTGAGCTCAGGCCGCGACGAGGCGAACAGGTGATCTTCGCCTCCATGGACGACCTGCTCGCCAAGACGCGCATAAATCCAGAAGCCATCGACATACTCGTCACCAACTGCAGCGGGTTTAACCCGACGCCGAGGAGTTAATGGCACCCGCGGTCACACAACTCGACGCCAATGTGCACTTAAGTCACACTTCTCCAGAATGTGTTTATTTGGTCACACAACTCGACAAGTGCGTGCACGCAGGTCACTGGACCCACTTGTCAGTCTGTTTTGGACGGTAAATTTTCAGAAACCCCCTGGAGTAATATTAATTATACAAAATGGTCCCCCTGGAGGACCATTTTGTAAAATTAGAAAGACCATTTTGTAAAATTAGGAGGACCATTTTGTAAAATTAGAAGGACCATTTTGTAAAATTAATATTACTCCAGGGGTTTTCTGAAAATTTACCGTCCAAAACGGACTGACAAGTGGGGCCAGTGACCTGCGTGCACGCACTTGTCGAGTTGTGTGACCAAATAATCACATTCTGGAAAAGTGTGACTTAAGTGCACATCGACGACGAGTTGTGTGACCGCTGGTGCTATTAACTCGACGCCGAGCCTGGCCGACGTTGATCCTGAACAGGTACAAGTTACGAGACGACATCCTGAGCGTGCACCTCTCGGGATGGGGTGCAGCGCGTGGGTGATCGCCCTCGAGATCGCCAAGAACCTCCTGCAGGCGGCGCCGCGGGGCGCGCGTGCGGTGGTCGTGTCTATGGAGACCACGTCCCCCTTCAATTACACCGGAAAGAACCTGTCGATGCTGCTGCCTGCCGCCCTGTTCCGCATGGGAGCCTCCGCGGTGCTGCTTTCGACGTCAAGGTCGGAGTCCCGGTTCCGGCTCATGCACCTCGTGCGGACGCTCACCGCCGCGCAGGACAGGGCGTACCGGTGCGCGTACCAGGAGGAGGACGACGAGGGGCAGACGGGGATCAACCTTTCCAAGGACCTCGTGCCTGTCGCCGGCGAAACGCTCAAGGCCAACATCGCTGCAATAGGGTCCATCGTCCTCCCGCCCTCCGAGAAGCTGCCCTTCGCGCTCTCGTTCATTGGGCGGAAGGTCATGGGCAGGAAGATCAAGCTATATGTCCCTGATTTTCGCACGGCCTTCGAGCACTTTTGTATCCATTCCGGTGGCCGGGCAGTGATCGACGCGATGCAAAGCAACTTATGTTTATCAGAGGAGAAGGTGGAGCCATCACGTTCCACGCTCGACCGGTTCGGGAACACGTCGAGCAGTTCATTGTGGTACGAGCTGGCGTATATTGAGGCCAAGAGACGGACGCGGAAGGGCGATCGGGTGTGGATGATCGGCTTCGGTTCTGGCTTCAACTGCAACAGCGCCGTGTGGCAGTGCATCAGGCCGAGGAGCAACACCGTTATTGGAGCTCCATGGGCTGATTCCATCCATCGGTATCCTGTGAACATCTCCAAAGTAGGCTAGAGGGTCTGCTACCAGTGGTAGCCTACCACTTCGATTAAATCCGTACAATGACTCCCCAAACTTTGGTAAATCGAAATTCAGCTTCGATTTTATTAATAACTACTTATGAGACCTTTTTTTGGCACATACCCGTTATCTCAAGTTTTTGATCAAACGAATCCATTGACACAAACTGTTCATGGGCGAAAAATGAGTTGTTTAGGTCCTGAAGGGTTGACAGGGAGAACTGCAAGTTTTCGGAGCCGAGATATTCATCCAAGTCACTATGGACGTATTTGTCCAATTGACACATCCGAAGGAATCAGTGTTAAACTTACTGGATCCTTAGCAATTCATGCCAGAATTGATCACTTGTGGGGATCCATAGAGAGCCCTTTTTATGAAATATCCCCTAGAAAAAAAAGGCGAGACAGGTGGTTTATCTATCACCAAATATAATAACATCTAACAAGAAGCGCGGCACCAAACAAGCCTCCATTCCGTGGGATGTTTGCATATGCTTTTCCTTTTATAGAGACCCTATATGTATGGATTATAAGTTTATAACACCTCATTCCGACATTATCTTAAGATTTGTTAAATCTGAAAATTTAAATGACTTGTTTGCTAAACCATTAATTCGATTAGAAATGTAAACATCTCGAAAGTAGGCTAGACGGTTTGATTCCAGTGGGACTCAATCCGTACTATAATTTAAGGGAGAATCTAACTAGAAACGCTGCGCGGAACATCTCTCCTGCTAGGGTTATGTCCAAAGGTAATAATAAATGTTATTAATATATGTTTCATAATTAATATTTTTTATGCTACAACTGTTGTATTTTCTGAATTAAAATTTAGAGGAAACCCATACACATGTAGAAACGTGAACACAAAGATGTACTCTAGTCTTGCCTCTTAAATTAACTCCTTAATTGCTTGATGATTCTGTTTTTCTGGTCATGGTCAAATGGTTGCCGGCAATAGTGAGAGCACATTGCTGGCAGAACAATGTGACTGGGTAGTCCCAAGTACACTAGTACAGAACGACACATCGGATACCCCTCTATGACAACGGCACGAGTTAGGCGACGGAAAATCGCGACATCCCCCGCGTGTCCGCATTGGGCCGTAAGGCAGGCCCACAACAAAGGAAACGGGTAAATAGGGATTATATGTTGGCAACGGAGATTATTTTACCTCCGCTACCGATATGTGCCCATCGCACACGGACAATTGCGTAATCTCCGTTGCCATTTGAAGCAGCCTGACAACCTGCGGCCTATAAGAACCTACGCCCTTCACTCTCACTCTCACTATCTCACTTCCAACCCTAGCCGCCGCACGGTCTACTCTCTCTCCACTGTCTCGCATGGCTTCCACCGTCGGCGCTGGTAGATCCGGCCATCGCGGCCGCGGCCGTGGCTGCGGAGGCGGCCGCCCCACCGTCAGGGCCTTCACGCAGTAGCAGCGTCAGCTGTGTTGCGGGACGAGCGTGCGGAACAGGCCGCCGGCGCTCCGGCACCCGCGGGCCGGTGCCGCGCCATTTGCCCTGGCGCTCGTCCGCTGGCGCTGTAGGAAGAGCACGACGAAGGCTCCAGTGCTCCGCACCCTTCCGGCCGCCAGATCCGCCAGGCGCTGCAGGGGAACCCCGACCCCCTTCCTCTCTTTCGGAACCATCCGTCTTCCTCCTCCTCCTCGTCCTCCAACGACGAGGAAGAGGAAGAGGAAGAGGAAGAGGAAGAGGAAGAGGAGGAGGATCGTGATCTGGAGATCGCTTGCCAACTCTCCCACGCCGATTTCAAGCGTGAGGACGCCCAGCGTCGTCAGGGCGAGGCCGATCTGGAGGCGGCGGTCCTCCTCTCCGAGGCCTCGACCCAGGTCGAACGCGCCGAGGAGGCGGTCTACCAGTCTGACCTCCGGGCCGCCATAGCCCTCTCTTTGGTCCACGGCAAGGGCAAGGGGCTCGAGGTGGAGGCGCCGCCAGGGGAGGCCGGCGCTAGCTCCGTCGCCTGCGGCGACGCTAAGCGAGCCCGCCTCGCCTAATGTAAGACCCCAGTTCAGTAGGATAGGTTTTTTTTTTGCACATATTTTTGCTCGTTTCAGATAATTAGCTCTGTTCTTAGTAGGCATTGTGGTAAGTAGCTAATTGTTTAACCATAGATTTGCTCTGTTTTTAGTAGGCATTGTTTAGACATAGATTTTAGTTGTTTTCTAGTTGTAAGTAGCTAATTGTTTAGCCATAGATTTGCTCTGTTTTTGGTAGGCATTGTTTACACATAGATTTTAGCTTTGTTTCTGTTATGCCGATGATTAAAATTAGGTGACACCGTGTGATCCGGGAGTGACGCTAGTGATATGCACAAATACACATCGATCTTGTGCATCCTACTTGGCTCGCTTGCTCCATCCCTGAAATTTGTGTGTCCAATCTACCTATATATGAGGCATTGTTTATGCTATGTTCTAGTTGTAATTAGTTCTATATTTTCTGTAATGCCGATGATTAAAATAAGGTGACACTGTGTGATTTGAGGGTGGCGCTAGTGATTCTTGTGGTATGCACAAATACCGATCTTGTGCATCCTACTTGGCTCACTAGCTCCATCCCTGGAATTTGTATGTCCAATCTACATATACATGAGACATTGTTTAGGCCATGAATTTATCTGTTTTGTGTATAGAGATGAAGAAGCTTACATTTTGATTTTTTTCATCTCCTTTAGGGCGAGGAGGAAACCTGGAGACTATGCACCGTCCGTGAAGACGTAGGAGCGGGGCTCCGTCCACGCGGTCCACTGAAGCCGGCGCCTCCAGGAGCAAGACTTTTGTGCAGTACTAAATAGGTAGAAAAAGACTACGCAATGAAGCTGGGCGAAGAGGAAGGTGAAGAACCGGCGGCCGTCAAGCAGGAGCCAGGGCTCCGTCGACAGCGCAGCAGGCGTCACCGGTTTTTTCTTTGTTTCCTTTAGCCCTCATTACAAACGGTCAAAACTAATCTCCGTATCTGATGTAACGACTATAGGCAACGATTATATATTATGCCCATTGCCAAACTTATTGCAAACGATCAAAATCTCTGTTGCCATTGAGAGGCTTCACATCAGTGACAGAGGCGGGGACACGGACCCTTTCTCCATTTCCGATGAGGATTTTGGCCCGTTTCTGATGTGTCGTTCTGTACTAGTGGTAGTAGATATGCTACAAGATCTTTCGTCATGACGTTGTTAGTATTATCACAGAAAATTTAACATACTTATATGTACTTAAATTAGGGCATTAGGATCATGCATACTTGAAATGTTGCTTTGGTTCTGTCTAACGTCACACCAAGTCCCTTGGGGCGCGTTTGGTAGCATGCATGTTATTCTCATCTCCCTGGGGGCAGGTTGGCCAAGGCCTAGTCTGGGCGAGCCACCCTCTCAGCCTGGTTGTGCAGGGCGTTTGGCAGCATGCATGTCCTTTGGCTGCATCGGCTTGGGCAAGTATCCCACTATGTTTGGTTACATGCAAACAATGGTTTATGGCTCGGCAGAAGCTAAGGCACCATCTTTGGTTGCACGCAGTAGTCCCACTAAGGTTATCCAAGTTCAAATATGGTGAGCTTACCAGTCTTCACCGCATTACAACACAAGATAATGCACTGCCATCTAGAATAGCAGGAGCTTCACGATCACCATAACGAGAACTACGATGACGAAGTCTTTGATCCTACTAGGCTTGACATCATTGTCCATCTGGGCTATCACCTGATCGTCAAGCATCAAGTCGCCCACCGTCACATTGCCTCCACCCGCATGATCTTCCAGGGCGTTCTGCTGATTCAGAAAGTTGGAGTAGCTATGTTGTGTTTCATCTAATGTTTCGAACCCTTCGTATGTGTTGTTGGAGAAGCCGACGACTTGATCCTAGTAGGTTCTCCACGAGTTGTACACTCCTGGACGCCTCCCTCTGTACACGACATACCAGGTCATCTATGAACAGAGGATCAAGATCAGAGGTTACTTAAGACACTTGATTTCATCACAAGTAGACAACAATTAATAAAACTAGGGCAACATGCATGATCATTACAAAAGGAGGATCACAAGTTCATCCTATCACTATGGTGTTAATCTACCACCACATTAAAATGCGGGTGTCATCCTACCACCAGCACCATCATAAGAGGGGTTAGTATATACCACCTAATCAAAATATACATGACATACGAGTAACTTTTAAGCCCTAGCTAAGCCAAAATGTACAACGTCATCATCAATCCATCATCATCACCATCTTCTTCTTCATGCTGCTGCCGGCACCACCACCCACACCACGCCCATCAGACATAGTACTTGGCGAGGAAGGTCCTCATCCAAAGGGTCCTGTGCTGCAAATTCATGCCCACAAAGCTCACCCCCTGTGCCTTGTTGTCGACAAGGTGGCCGAGAGCAACCATGAGTGCCTCCTTAATGAAGCCGACGGCGTCCATGACACCATTGTAGAGGTCAGGGTGCATGTCAGTTGGCTTGCTCTCTCGAATGGCCTGAGCGACCTCCTTCACAACTTCGGTCATGCATGCAAAGGCATGGATCTCGTCGTCGCCGAGGGCTCCCCTCTTCCTCTTCCCTCCAGCTCCAGCTACCGCTGCAGCTCTGGGATCTCCGTTGCCATCCGCCGTCTTCTTCGGACCATCGAGGACGATGATCTTGGACTCATGCGTCTCACTGAAGTCAGGTTGCGCCGAGAGGATCCCCTGGCAAACTTGCTAGTGGCCAAATCGTATGAGAAGATGATCTACATCTGCGTGTAGTTCAGAATGGGCTTGTTGAGGAACTTGGTGTCCTTGGGGTGATCCTACCCGGATAGTACTGTTAGATGAGACTAAATGTCATGATGAAGGTTTACAAGACAGTGAGTATGTGCTAACCGTGACGTGCCCCTCATAGTGGTCAGTCTCAAGGATGATGGTGAAAGTATCCTCACACCATTGAGCCCCGGTCAAGTCACGTAGTTTGCTCACCTGGAGCCACCGGAGCCTCCACTTCCTCAGGTGGTTGTACACCTGAGTAGAAGTGACCTCAGCTTCACAGTGAACAAACAAAGCCTTGGCCACGGTAGTCAGATGGACCTCTTTGAAGCCATTGCCCTAACCCAGTCTTGATGAGAGCACACATCTGGTTTAGCACAAAGGTGGACATGAATGGAAGCCATTTCATGGTCCCCTTGACCCTTGCCTTAGCACTAAGGTCGTTGTTGGAATCCTACATCGATGACGCAAACAACAACAGGAAAGGTTTGAGATAAAGTAGTACATGATTCCTGATCAATGACGCAAACAACAGCAGGTAAGGTTTGAGCAAAAGTAGTACATGATCTAACATCCATGACGCAAACAACAACAACAACATATGAGCAAAAGGAGGGTCTAAAAGATCACAGATCCTACACTAGAATGCACAGAACCATGAAAAATCTAACAAATGGTACACTAAAAAAATAACGTGAGCATCACCAGCTTGTACAATATCCTACACATGCTCAAAGATCTAACAGATGGTACACTGAAAAAAGAACATATGCATGACCAGCTTCTACAAAATCCTACACGTGCTCAAAGATCTAACAGATGGTACACTGAAAACGCACGTATGCATCACCAGCTTATACAAAATCCTACACATGCTCACAGATCTAGAAGATGGTACACATGCTCAAAGATCTACAAGCTTCAACAACATCGTACGCGTGCTCACTAATGTACAAATCCTACACATGCTCACAGATCTAGGTATTCACTAGTACATGAACGCACAAGGGTTTTCTACTTACAGCCATCGGTGCAGGCGAGGACGAAGGAGGAGAGGTCGAGGAAGAAGAGCAACTCCCGCCGCCGCAGCCTCCGCTATCGCTGCCTCCGCCAACCGGAGTAGACTGTGCCGCTTACCTGCTCGCCGACTGGAGGTGAGAGCTCGATAGGGGGGGAAATGATGGCTTGAGCTTGGGCGGTGACCGGAGAGGGTGTAAATAGGGTAGGGTTTTGGTGGGAGGTGACCGAATTTCTCCCGCCCCATTTTTTCGTTGCAGCGTGCCGGCTCCCTCCATCTACATGGACGCACGAGCTCCTGTAGGGGGAAATTTTGCAGCTGCGGAGGAGAACGAGCCTGACTCCACGGGCACGCTCGATCTGAGCGTGCCTGCCGGACCTGGCCCGACGCTGCTTTGGTGAGTGTGCTGGCCTGGCCTGGGAGCTCACGCATGCAACCAAACACGGCGCCGTTGCAGCTGGCGGGACTGACCTTCCTATCTGCAGGCCACCAAACACGCCCTTGGTGATCATAATGGCACCTTCTGGGTAACTCGAAGAATGTTTACTGGTTTGAGTGATGTAAGGATGGGAATTGCTCCCCTGACGATAGAGAGATACAACTTGGTCCCAGTCGTATGAAGGTATCCATTGTCGTCCATGCAAACAAGGCATGATATGTATCTATCATGGATACTGGAATACATGAACGAGAAAAGGAAACATGCCAGTAACGAAAATAACACGATATCGTGATCAAGAGTTGCTTCACATCATATCGAAACATTTCCCCTTGGGTATTGTTTGTATCACGAAGCAATGGGAACCACGTAGGGAACCAACAGATTCATCTGAGCTTTATTGTTTAACAGTGCGAATCAATATGGACGCCCATGGCTCCGACATTGGTTATTTACCAGAAATTGTTCCAGGTCGTGTCCACTCGTTATCGAATTTGTAGCCTCAAACACTTAACTCTACTTCAGTCATTTGTGTATATTGAAGGATTGGAGCAAGCGTAAGTGTGTCACCGAAATGGTTCCGAAATGATCAGGATAAATCAGACAGAATACCGAAAGAGTTTCGAGGGTACCGGGAATGTCCCGGAGCACCCAGACTAGCCTCATTTTTTTTGAAAGGTTCCAGAAAGATTGAAACCTACTAGATTATGCAGATTAGTCCGGACGTGGGCTACACTCACTGGTTAGACACATGTTGAGGGCAGGCATATGGGTCCATAGGCAAACCTAAGGGGGACACACCCCTTACTTGCCCCCCGTATACTTACTAAATTGCATGTATGAGTTAACATACTCCGTATATTAGCTAAAGGGTTTTAATCAATTCAGAAAACAACATCCGCAATGTAGTAAAAGGCGCAAGTTGAAATTTTTCACCAAATTGCAATTTTCTCTAAACTATAGTTGCACACATTTTAGTTAAGTGCAGTTGCACTTTTTCACCTAGCTAGTTATAGTGTTTTCTAGAAAGGAGCAAGTTGCACTTATTACTAAAGTGCAGATACACTTTTCTAAGTGGATTGAGATTTGAGACTCAATAATATTTCAATCGACTAAGACTTAGCAAAACGACTCGTAATTTTATAACGGACCATATGCAGTTTGAAGCGTGCATGTACGTGCTGCCGTGGTCGAGTGATAAAATAAATGCATATTGTAACCAGCTGCCAACAACTAACGAACAATAATGTGCTTTCTTAGGAGCGAGGAAATAATCTCCGGTACACATAAAACAGCTCAAGAAAAACGGTGCAGCATGGATAAATCGTGTACTATAGTACACTGTCATGTGTTCCATCAAGTTCGAACCATGAGAATATGCAAAAAAGTTGATACTCGAATTGAGTTTATATCCAAGAATTGTCACAAGACAGGAGTAATTTGAAAGGATGGTGCCATTAGCCCATTACACGTCAAAATCAGAATGTTTTCTCCATGACGCTATGACGGCGACAGTATGTGCTACCGGCTTGCTTTTATAATCTCCTAAATTGTGCAACATTCAACACGAATCAGCACAACGAAATAGTGCCTCAATCTAAATGGTCAACTCGGCACCCCATCTCATCAAGAACCACCTAAAACTCTTGTACCAGCTCGTCGTGAACAACTTCCTCGTCATCGTCGCCGCACCGGTCAAGGCCATCATCGTTCTCCGCAAAGCTGCACAAATCGGCCCCGACGAGCTCCCCTCCCGGCTCCATGGCCTTCGGCATGTCTACGTCTTCCTGGCCGTGTTCCTACCGTTTGCCGTGACCACCCTGTACCTCATGGGTCGCCCTCGAAGCGTGTACCTGGTGGACTACGCTTGCTGCCGGCCTAATTCCAATTGCCGCATATCCATAGGCACCTTCGTCGAGGGCGCTCGCATTTCACCTTATTTGGGTGAGGGCGCCTTCCGCTTCCTGACATGCATGATCCAGCGCTCGGGCCTCGGTAACCAGACCTACTTCCACCCGTCCCTCCACTATGTACCGCCACGTTGCCGCCACTACCGGAATCGAGGTCTTTGCCGTGTGGCCCAATCACATGGCAAAGGCCTTGCGGAACACGGCACAGCCTTTGCCGTGCCTACTTACACGGCAAAGCTCACACGGCCTAATACGCGTCGGCAAAGGGGTTTTGCCGTGCGCTTTCCGGATAGATCACGGCAAAAAGGTTTGCCGTGAGCCACTGGTTTGCCGTGCTCCATGAATTGTCAGAGTGGAGTCAACCCTGACCCCGGGTCTTTGCCGTGTGCCAACACTCAACACACGGCAAAGGCTATTGTCCAGAATTAAAAAAAAAGGCCGCCGTGTCGTCGTGGACGCCGCCATCGACGACGAGGCTGGGGACGGGGCAGTCGAGGGCGCCGCCGAGGGCTGAGACGGCCGCGACGGCACGAAACTTGCAGCGCGGACACGGACGGCCTCCAGCACGCCGTGGTGCCACGCGGCGGCGGCCACGGCGAGGTACGGCAGTGTGAGCCGGGGCGTCGTCGTCGTTGACGACGTCGGCGAGGGACGTGGACAGGCGCGCAGAGCCGCGCGGTGGCACCGTCGCCCACGAGGAGGATGTGGGCGAGGAGGTAGCGTTCGCGGCCGACGTGCGAAGGCGGAGGTGACTGCTCGTCGAGGCCGGCCTAGCCATGGGCCTAGCCATGACTGCGGCGGCTCGTCGAGGTCGACGGTAGGCTGCGGCAGCTCCAGGGAGGCGGAGGTCGACGGCAGGCTTCGGCCGCTCCTCGTCGAGGGGACGCGCGCTATGCTTGAGCTGCTAGCCTCGGCCCTCGGGGATCTCTTCCTGCTCCAGACTTGGCCATGGCGGGCAGCTGTTCTGCGAACAGAGAAAGAAGGACGGAATAGCGAAAAGAAAGGAATGAGAATAGGGAGTAATTACCTGCTGGCTGCTGCGTGCATACAGAGGTCACGGGCGAATCAAAAGCCTCCTGGCCTCAACGAATCACAAGCCACCAAAAGTGCACACACGGATCGCGTGTTTCCAATGGACGGCTGATCAAATATCCGACGGTCCAGTGGGTGATCCGCGTGGAACTCGTCCAGCCCAATCAGCATGCATCTTTTCTTTGCCGTGTGTAGTTACACGGTAAATTTTTTGTTGGCACACGGCAAAGACTTTTTTAGGGTGCTTTTCTTTTTTCTTTCCTTTTTTCTGTTAATTATGTAGCCGTGACTATTGCAAATACTCAAGTTTAAGATTTTTCCAATGAAAAAATTGGATGGGTGTCATTTTATACAATATTTTTTTATACTTGCTTCACAAAAAATGTTATTTTTAACATTTTAAAATGAAAAATGATTTTTATAAAAATAATTTGAAAAAACTCTGTTCTGCAACATTGATTGTCATACCAACATACGCCTATGTGTTTAATATGGGCACATTATCACAAACAATGCCACGAGAATGATCATATCTAGGTCATTCGACTCGAAACTTAAACATGTTTGTACATAATTGATCTTTTTGTGAATAAGTTTATTGAAAACTTTGTCAAAACTCAAGTTTATTATTATTTTTCAATCAATTACTACACATAAAAGGACTCCGTGCCAAAGGATTTCTTTTTTGGGTATTTTTTCACTTTCTTTTATTTTTTCGCAAAAACGGTCAAAATGGCCGCCGTGTCTATTCATTTACAGGGGTTCAATTTCTCAAAACTATCGACGGTCCTGTGATATAACAGCTAATTGTGTACCTTAAAATGATTTTTGTAAAAAAATTAGGGCAAACTATCACACGCTTGTAGTTCAAATTTAAATTATTTTCGAAAAATCGACATAAAGTCATTTAAATAGGCAAAATTAAGTAGAAACCGAGAAAATTTCTAATATTTTTGGATTATCCATACAATGTGGTCTACTATGTGAAAATTTTGTATGGGTGCCATTTTGCACAATATGTTTTGTACTTGCTTCACAAAAAATGTCATTTTTGACACTTAAAAAATGAAAAATGATATTTATAGATATAATTTGAAAAATCTCTGTTCTGCAACATTGTTTGTCATACCAAGATACACCTATGTGTCAAATATGGAGACATTATCACAAACTATGCCACGAGAATGATCATATCTAGGTCATTCAACTCGAAACTTAAACATGTTTGTAGATGATTGATCATTTTGTGAATAAGTTTATTGGAAACTTTGTCAAAACTCAAGTTTATTATTTTTTCAATCAATTACTACACATAAAAAGACTCCGTGCCAAAGGATTTCTTTTTTGGGTATTTTTTCACTTTCTTTTATTTTTTCGCAAAAACGGTCAAAATGGCCGCCGTGTCTATTCATTTACAGGGGTTGAATTTCTTAAAACTATCGACGGTTCTGTGATATAACAGCTAATTGTGTACCTTAAAATGATTTTTGTAAAAAAATTAGGGCAAACTATCACATGATTGTAGTTCAAATTTGAATTATTTTCGGAAAATCGGCATAAAGTCATTTAAATTGGCGAAATTAGGTAGAAACCGAGAAAATTCCTAATATTTCTGGATTATCCATAAAATATGGTCTACTGTGTGTGGGAATTGGATGGGTGGCATTTTACACCATAATTTATGTACTTGCTTTACAAAAATATCATTTTTGACACTTAAAAATAAAAAATGATATTTGTAAACATAATTTGCCGTGTACTTTGCCAACACACACGGCAAAGAATAATTTGCCATGCACTATGCCAATGCACACGGCAAAGAAATATTTGCCGTGTGTTTGTAATATATACACACGACAAAGCAAATATGTTGGCCGTGCATACTTCTTTGTCGTGTGTTTTCCTTAGTCTTTGCCGTGCATGCTTTTTTGCCGTGCGTTTTGCGTAGTCTTTACCGTGATTTGAAACTTTGCCGTGCGTTTTTCTAATGGTACACGGCAAAGCCTATCTTTGCCGTACTGTTTTCTTTGCCGTGTGTTTTCCTAGTCTTTGCCGTGTTCCGCAAAAAGTAGACACACGGCAAAGAGCCAACCTCACGGCAAAGAATTATTTTCCGGTAGTGTAAGTTCTAGCCGTGATGAGGCGGAGCAGGTGATCTTCGCCGCCATGGATGACCTGCTCGCCAAGACGGGCATAAATCCAGAAGCCATCGACATACTCGTCACCAACTGCAGCGGGTTTAACCCGACACCGAGCCTGGCCGACATGATCATTAGCAGGTACAAGTTACGAGACGACATCCGAAGCGTTCACATCTCCGGGATGGGGTGCAGTGCTGGGGTGATTGCCTTGGAGGTGGCGAGGAACCTCCTGCAGGCGGCGCCGCAGGGCACGCGTGCCCTGGTGGTGTCTACGGAGAACTCGTCGCTCTTCAGCTACACCGGAAAGAACCTGGCGATGCTGCTGCCTGCCGCTCTGTTCCGCATGGGCGCCGCCGCGGTGCTGCTTTCGACGTCACGGTCGGAGTCCCGGTTCCGTCTCATGCACATCGTGCGCACGCTCACCGCCGCGCAGGACAGGGCGTACCGGTGCGCGTACCAGGAGGAGGACGAGGAAGGGCAGATGGGGGTGAACCTGTCCAAGGACCTTGTGGCCATCGCTGGCGAAATTCTCAAGGCCAACATTGCCTCACTAGGATCCATCGTCCTCCCGCCATCAGAAAAGCTGCTCTTCGCACTCTCGTTCATTGGGCGGAAGGTACTGAGCAGGAAGATCAAGCTATATGTCCCTGACTTCCGCACGGCCTTCAAGCACTTCTGCATCCATTCCGGTGGCCGGGCGGTGATCGATGCGGTGCAAACCAGCTTATGCTTATCAGATGAGAACGTGGAGCCATCACGTTCAACGCTTCACCGGTTCGGGAACACGTCGAGCAGTTCATTGTGGTACGAGCTGGCATATATTGAGGCCAAGAGACGGACGCAGAAGGGCGACCGGGTGTGGATGATCGACTTCGGTTCCGGGTTCAAGTGCAACAGCGCCGTGTGGGAGTGCATCAGGCCAGCTAGCAACACCGTTATTGGAGCACCGTGGGCTGATTCCATCCATCAGTATCCTGTGAACATCTCGAAAGTAGGCTAAGTTTATGCTGGTAGCCCGGTACAAGTGCTCCTCAATCCATACAATAATGCCTTTTGAATATTTTCACAATATTATTTTGCTATACTAATAGCATTGTCGGGCTAAATAACATTGTAAGATTTTTGTCCTGCTGTTAAACATAGTAAAATGGATAATGTGTATGCGGACAAATGGAGCATCATATAAAGTTATAAAACACATCCATACGTATGTGTATCTGGAGTTTCTACAGTACTGCTTTTGCCAAACTCCAGCAAGCGTGCTTGAGTATAGAAATAAGTTCCATTAGAGTCGATTTTCTGCACATGGAAGGGAAAACAGACCTGGTTGGTCGGAGAAAATAAAACTTAGAAGCAGGAGTTTTGAGAAACCATTAATATCATTTGATGCACACTAGTCGTATGTCGTAACATGCCATTGGTGGAGCGAGAGGGTTCAAAAAATTGTTGACCAAATGCTAAATACTCAAAACAATTTATCACCACTGCCAACCCGACTACACAATGGCATGCATATACATCCACTATATCGCGGACATGCCAGGTTTGCCACCGACACACTTTTTTGATGACACATCTTCTTTCGATGCCTCTGTTTAGTCATCCTCCACTCCTGAAACATCTCCGAGGAACCACAACTTTCTCTATCATGTGAATGAACTCAAGAGACACACCACTGTCTAATTACAACATTTCGATATTTAAACAAAAGTTTACTAGGTATTGTAGCAGAATTTTCATTAGGCAACGGGGAAAAGGGTTCACGAAAGGCCCCAACTACAATCTAATCATAAAATCAAACTTAAAGTACTTTGATAGCGAAACTAAACTGTATGGTATTCGATCACATGAAATTAATAACTTGAAATTATAGGTGCAATGTGATGAAGATGTAACTTGTCTTATTTAGTTTGATATTGGTCTTGTTCATTGCAATACCCAGCTTCACACTCGTCACAATCAGTATGAATGAATAAATTCAATTAAATAGAAACAGAAAAATAAATTAGTATGATCAGTGGCACAATACCAAATAGTTTCAATATTATAGCGTTCAAGCTTTCAGTATCTTGGGCAAACGAATGTGTTTATTTAGATCGATGGATAGAAATATATGGCTTCCTTAAGATTGAGTTTAAATTTAAAATTAAATATAATCTTAACAAACTTTGTAATTCTTCAAAAGGTCTCCTAAAAGACACTACAAGATTCCATGGTCAAATTGCTAAATAATCACTAATTTTGAAGTTACAATTCCCAAGATATACTTGTTTGAAAGTTGAACTAGTTCTCGACTTCTTGCTGAGGCTTTGCTATGGCTTGGTTCAAGTGGTTTTGGCCGCCAAAACAAGTGGTTGTTTGGATAGCGAAGATTAGCGACCGGTTTTGAGAAAACGAGTATTAGGCTGATTTTTAGGAATACCAGTTTTACTAATATTTCCGTTAAGAATTGGTTCATGGAAATACATGTTTGGGTAGGAAGTCTAGCTTCTCCCGTTCCTCTCCTCCTCCCTTGTGTCCCTGCCATATTTCTCTCGTAGGCGCGCCTCCCCTCAGGCCTGCAGGTTGGATGAGTCGGAACGGGACGCCGCCGGCTGGCTCCGCTAGATGCCCTTGGACGTTGCGCTTGCTGCCCGCGAGTCTGGGACGTGACCAATTCAGTCCCCGACGAGCAACATGGTGCTCGACCTCGACCCGCAGGCTGCTGCCCTCCACGTCGCCGCCCAGGCTTCAAGATCGACACCGTCACAGTTTCGTCCCTATTCGGCCGGTCGAGAGGAGCAGCTAGCCAGCGTCTTGTGTTAGTAGATTCGTCCTACAGCCTTAGGCGCTATCTCACCTGCCGTCATGGGGCCGCAGCTCAGGCCGCCGAGCGGCTCGGCTATGTGCAGGCCATGGATGAGCGCGCACACCTTGTTGCGGTGGATGTGTTCGTCGCTGGCGAGCTGGGCGGCGCTGAAGAGATCGGAGAAGCGCACAACCGCGGACGTGTGGCGGCGCGCAAGTGCCGAGCTCGTCCAGGTGCCGGCGAGCGGGCCGGATGGCCTTCGAGCATCCGCCGACGGTCGGAGAGGTAGACGATCAGGCCGCAGCGCAGTCGCCGCCCTAGGCTCTGTCCAAGTTTTGACTAATCGTGTTTTCACAAAAACTACTAATAGTCGTTTTTCCCTGCGCTTATTTTCCTGGCTTTGCATAATTAAACTCGGTTTTGTCCATACTTATTTTAGTTGGTGCATCCAATCAGGATTTTAGGTTGTTAGACGGTTATACCAGGCTACGGAAAACTAGTTCTGCCAATCTTCCCTATCCAAATAAGACCTAAATGTAGCTACAAATACTAGTTCTCTGTCATGGCTACATTTGATCGGGGTTGACTATCACGTGGCGTTGACTAGGATGGGAATCGGTGAACGACGACGTGAAACGGTATTGACGACTCACTGATATGGAGATTTTGATTAATTGGGAGCAGCCACCTGGCTACTGGAGATTGATTAATTGAAAGCGTCGAATTAGAAAAAAAGAGGGTATTTTTTTAGATAAAGAGTATATATTAATATCAAGAAGATACCAAATACACCCAGCCTCTGCAACAACGTAATGACCGAAGGTATTACGGATGCACACAACCGAAAGATAATAAGAAGAAGAACTAAAAAAGAAAAGTCCCGTTACAGAGTTACAACACTTGTAGCAGTAGTACAACCACCACCAAAATAACACCTGATGTCCAATCCCTCCAAAAGCAACGCCTTCAATAAGGAAACAGTGCACAAGCGCCGTCGTCGCGCGATCGAGATCTTGGGTTTTCACCCTGGAGATAGTCCCCGCTCTCAAAACAATGTCTTCAACAAGACCATTGTCAAGCACAACCAATTAAAGCCAGACCTTGGAATTTCACCCTGAAAGGTAGAACTTTGAACTTCACATGTGCTGTCGCCCCCACTTTCATACCGCTGCATATGCGTCCTGAAGCTCCAAGCAAGTTCCTCATCACCACCAAGAGACAAATCACCGTTCCTAGTCCTCCGATCTCGGCTTTCATGACGTTCTCCGCCTCTGACTTCATCCATGATGACAACAGATAGCAGAGCTTCAGACCGCTTGCTCCTTAACGGAGAATCGTGGGCACGACCGAATCCCACCTGATTCAGCAAACTCCAGGCATAAACGCACATGGAAGTTCACCGGCGGAGCCTTCCGGAACTCGCCACTTCAGCCAGTGGCGGACCTACAGGGTATGCCGGGTGGGCCATGGCATACCCTGCGGCCCAGCCCACATATGTACTACTACTAATCAGCCTGGCACATGAATTAGTCCTACGACCAAACTACGATCGGAGAAAAGGAAACCCGCAAGAAGAGCAGTTAACGCAGGTCTCGCGATATCGATCGATTGATCTGCAGGCGCCCCTGGGCCGCCAGCCTGAACGCCACGGCCGCCGGAACGCCACGCTTCCACAGTTGAAGGCGCCTTTGCCAGGTACAACTCTGTCCGCCAAAGTACAGTACAGATTGACGCCCATCCAATCTAGCTAGCTGATTTAGGGTTTGGGAATCGTTGATTGATTGGTTATATGTACTACTTCGCTTGATATCCAGGGCGCACATCTAGTAGCTGACTTCGGCAAGTTCTGGATTCGCCTCGTCGCCGCCGGCCGCCGGTCGCAAACTAGCAAGTTCATATTTTGCCGATCATCAGGTTGCGCTGTAGTCTTTGAGTTTTCCTTCATCGTACGTGATCATGTTGTACTCACCGTGTTTCTTTTTGCTTCAAACATTTCAGTTATGAAGAGAAACAGCGACATTGCATCTCTTTTTCAGAAACACACGGCAAAAAAGGCTGCCGCCGTTTCAAATCCTTCGCCAGATGAAACTTCAACGGAAGAGCATAGTCAAGAGCCAGAGAGAGTAATTGAGAAAAATGTGAACCATATGCCGCTGCCGCCTCCACCACCACCGCCGCCGGTTTATGACATCAATAACCTTCCGCATGATCCAGGTGAAAGACATCCCATTCAAAGTTATGCTGTTAATGATCAAGATGCAGTTCGAAGAGCATATATTCTAAAAGGTCCATCTGACGAGGTTATACTCTGCGGGTATCCCAGCATAAGGGTACCTGGTGCACGTGATGATCAAAGAAGCCCAAGGATTAATCGAAGCCCATGAAGAAAGGCCCAAGACGAAGAGTGTTTTCCAAGCTAGATCAAATAATAGTCGGTTAAGACTTTCCATACATGTAACCTTGGTCGGTTGTGTTTCCCGAGACCTAGCCTCCTATATAAAGGCTGGGAGGGTGATCGATCAAGGACAAGCAATCCATAGCCACCAAAACCTCGACGAGATCTACTGTTCGTCGAACCCTTGTAACCTCCATATTCAAATCATAAACACAGACAAGCAGGAAGTAGGGGTTTTACCTCACTCGAGGGCCCTGAACCTGGGTAAATCCAGCTTGTCAGCCGTCGATTCCACCAATACTACGCGTTCTCTACCACACAATCAACCCTAGGTATAGCAACCATGGGAATTGCCGAGGGCACACCTCGACAATTGGCGCCGTCTGTGGGAAAAGGTAGTATTGGGCTCACGGTTTCGCCGGTTTCATCATCAAGCGGCCACCCGATGATCGCATCTGCACAAGGTAACTCGCCTACTGCATCATCAAAAAGCAAATCACCAACCACCGTTGCAAACAGCAACTCGCCGGCAAGATCCACCAGCATCAATTCAAAAAGCGATCACTCGCCAAAATCTCCAAGGAGGCTCACGCCGCACTCGATGGAAGCTCAGCAAGCCTTCGCCGGACTCGAATCAGGTTTGGATATTACGGTTGGAAAATTTAACTTCTTTGTCGATAAAGATGGTGTGCAGGACCTGTTAGATCCACTCGACGTGGAGACACTCGACATGGAGACAATCGACAACGCTTCGACTGCAACACTATCCATCTTGGGCGCAACATCGTCACAGATCGTCCCGATCCAATCGCCAAGCGACTCTGCCACGTCCATGACCTCGCAAGAGTTCCGTAACGAGGTGGCAAAAAGATTTGGAAGAAGCGAGATCGAATCTGCGTACCGCCCAAACAACTCAATCGAGTCACTCGACGACATCGTCGACTGCAATGACGTCGCGGGGAACGAAGAGAACATAGACGACAACATATATCTCGCCGATCTAAACGGCCCAGAAATCCGTGCTAGCCACGAGATATTCACCTGCGACGCAGACAGCCTGGACAAAGCACTCGAAGACATACTCGATTGTGGCGGAAACCCCAACAAGCAAAGCAACTCCAACATGAGCCTGGACGACGACGCCGAATCCATAAAGCGCATCAGCAGCACATGGATGGAGGATCGGGTGGTACCGTACAGGTATATACCGCGAGTACAGCAGAAACATCAGCAGCCGCAACATGCCGTCGACCTACAGAATACCCTTGCACAGTCACCATGCCAGATGGAACAACCACGCTGACCATCACCGCAGAGATGGCGGAAAAGTGAGCAAAGTAATCGAGAGCTGCACATGCTACCAGCAAACGCAACTCCAGAAGAGGTATTACCTTACAATATTTCCAATGGCAAGAATCGATACGGTTAAAAAACTACCGAGCAGTACTCGAAGAACGCAAAAAGCAAGCCAGCATATCGAGTGCCGGCGAAGAGCATTGTCTACGAGTTCAACGGCAGAAACGACCCCGCGAATAGGTCACGATTCATCAACCTCGGAGACGCAGATCGTGCAGCGGTCACTCGGAACCTAAACCCAGCCTTCATGGCAGTCGACGCGGAAGGAGTTCCCATACCTACTGAGCCAGCCGGGGCGCTGATGACGCTAGGCACCTACCTCAGAACAATCGAACCTCCTGCAGGAGACCCAAAGAGGGATCAGCACCTCCAACTGTACAAACAACTGCAATAGCAGCACAAGCCATACAGCATCCACAAGCAACTCCAAGGAGAGATACAGATCGGGACGTCGCAGTCGAAGCCCTCGGGGAAGGAGCAGTCGAAAAAGCTCACGTCGTCATCGTTCCAGTAGGAGCCATCGAGGAGGTCATACAGCAACAGCTCAGACTCGGAAGCAGAAATCGGGCCATGTGGAGCGCTATGCTTCACTCGACGGATCCGGGAGGCTCGTATGCCCAAGAAATTTTCGCTAGCTACCACGCCTAAGTTCAACTGCAAACAAGAGCCATCAGGCTGGCTAGAAGATTACAGGCTGGCAGTCGGATGTCAGCGCGGTACCACAACTACAGCTATGCAGTACATACAACTTATGATGGAAGGAACGGCTCGCGATTGGCTCAAATCGCTACCCGAATCATACTACGATTCGTGGGAACACTTCAAGGGTGATTTCATCAAATACTTCGAGCCTCTATGTGAGCGCCCCAAAACCTTCGAGGAGCTCCGGACCTGCAAGCAAAAGTCAGATGAATCTCTGAGATCGTACATACGGCGGTGGACCACCATCCGTAACTCAGTAGGCAACGTATCAGAAGATAGGGCAATCGACGCCTTCAAAAACGGACTCTGGAGGGAAGACTTCAAAGAAACACTTGGTCGAGAAGACCCAAAACAATGGCCGCACTCATGGTACTCGCAACAAAGTGGGCAGACGGAGAAGACTCCGTACGAGGCACTCGACCTGTAGCATCACATGAAAATCACGAGGGGGCAGTCGAGACCGCAGAGATAGCTACAGAGATGATCGAAGGCGCAAACGCAAGAATCGTTATCACGACGATGACCATCCAAACTTCATTGCAGCAGGCTTTGTCCAGTCAAGGGACAGTCGCGACCAAACTGACAGACGACCGACGATCATCGTGATAATCGAGATCATCATACAGACGACGCCGAGGTAATCGAGACCACCGTACAGACGATCGACGTGACAGTCGAGAGCACAGACGCGACGACCGAGATAGCTACAGAAGGCCAGAGTGGCGCAGGCGAGCAGACAAAGATCCTGAGCGTTCAATCGAGGAGAAGATGGACGATTATTGCAGGTTCCATCTTTACAAAGGGGATGATGGTAAGCTTCGCTCTAACCACTCGCTGAGAAATTGCAGGGAATTTGATCAACTTGCGATTGAACATATACTGCGACTGCAAAGAGATGGGCGTGCACCTCCTCAACTAGTGCAGATTCCATCGACTACATCACAAGCACAACCTGTTCAGGCATATCCAGCACCGCAACAAGTACAACAAGCACAGGTATATTCCATACCACCACAAACACAGCTACTCAGGTGTATACTGCACCAGCACCAGCGCAACGACACCAGTATACATGGTGCCAGCACAACCCGTTACGGGAACACAAATGGCAGCAGCCGTGCACCAGATGCAGCAGGAGATGAACAAAAATATCCCGTAACTCGCGGGCAGATGAACATGATCCAGCGAGGACGTCCCTCCAATAGAGAGCAAAAATTACACACTCGACACGTCAATATGGCGGTCATGGCACCCCCAGCCATCACAATTTTTTGAAAGGGTCAGAAACTCCGATTACCTTCAATCGAGAGGACCACCCACCCGCAGTATATCGACCAGGGCATGCAGCCTTGGTACTCGACGCTCAAATTGGAGGCTACGCCATGACCAAGGTCTTCATGGACGGAGGTAGCGGTCTCAACATAATCTTTGCAGATACGCTGCGTAGAATGAACAAATCAGTCGAAAATCTGCCAAAGTCCGCAAGTACCTTCCACGGCATCGTCCCAGGCAAAGCAGTGCTCCCAGAAGGCACCATACAACTCGATGTTACGTTTGGAGACCCTACTCACTTCAGAACCGAGTCGATTGAGTTTGAAGTGGTCGATTGGAAATCACAATACCATGCAATACTTGGGCGCCCCACTTTCGCTCGATTCATGGCCGTCCCACACTACGCCTACCTCAAGCTCAAAATGCCAGGGCCAAAAGGAGTCATCACGATCAACGGGAACTTTCAAAGGTCAGATTCATGTGACCGTGACTTCAGCAAAATCTCAGAGATGTACGGGATGGAGCAATCACTCGCCGAGCTTGAGGTCTCCAATACACCTCTACCAGAAAGCAAGAAAAAGGCAATCGACAGAGGGCTCAAGGTCATCAACGACGCGATGAAGCACAAGGGGCAGGCGAGTGAAGGATCAGAGACGGTCAACATGTCGTCAAGTCACACTAGTATATAGAAGACGCATCTGCGTCAGTTCTATGAATAGATATGTAATAGGCGCATAATATCGGAAGAACCAGCAGGTTTCAGACGCACTCTTTTCCCTTACCAGGGTACCTAAGGGGACTGGAAGGTTTTAATGAGGCGGCTTGCTGGTCGAAAACACATTTCGAATAAAGATACATTTTCCTCATATATGCCTTTTATTGTTTACCCTATTCAAACACTCGGGGGCTCGAGCAAAACCCAAGCCCCTCGATATACTCGGGGGCTGGGTCAAGCAAAATACTACAAAACCCCACTCGATATACTCGGGGGCTGGGTCAAGCAAAAGTACTACAAAACCCCACTCGATATACTCGGGGGCTGGGTCAAGCAAAAGTACTACAAAACCCCACTCGATATACTCGGGGCTGGGTCAAGCAAAAATACTACACAACCCACTCGATATACTCGAGGGCTGGCAAAACTACTCAAAAATCCCACTCGATAGACTCGGGGGCTGTCATAAATATACGCATATAAATATTTCGCCACAAATACAAGATAACATATTTACAGTGGGAGAATGCCTAGGATTTCAAAAAGTTTACAAGTTAAGAATCTGGCTCATCCTTTGTATCCAGTACAGAACCAAAAAGCTGCTCCTTGCAGCAATCGATGAGTTCCTCAGCAGCAGAGCGTGTCTCGATCAAATGTGATTGAGATACAAGTGTACCAGTCGCAGGAGGTCGAATCGAAAAGTTTGGCTTACGGTCTCGGATGTAAGCCATAGTGGCGTTGGATCCAAGAATAGCAAGCTGCATCAAAGACTCTTTGACTGAGTCCGTCACTCGAAAGATATCGATCAAGGGAAACAAGCCTTGAGGTTGAGGCCCTGACGGGAAAAGCGCATAATTTAGGCGAGTGAAGATACGTCTGCACATCTCGAGCACTTGGGCGTTTCGCCATACTCGATCCTTCAAAGTAGCAAGTGTGCGAGCGTGCACCTTGTCCAAATAAAAATGCTGCCTGCCAGTAGTTGGTACATCAACAGCACTATCAAGGAGTCGGTTGACCCTCCTATTTTCTTGCTGGGCATCGGGAACAAAACCTGCAAAAGGCCAAAAAACTATTGGTCCAAAGCATAATGCAAGCAAAGAAAACTTTTTAAGCAAAAATGGTGTCATAAACTCACATTGGAGTTGCCTGTTTATGTGGTCCATCTCGCCAAGAACATAATCCTCGCGTTGGGTAGCAAAACTTGGCTTGGAACGCAGTAGCTCCAACTCAGATCGAGTGTTTTTGAGTTCTTGCTCTAGTTCACTCACTCGATTCTTTGCAAGAGCAAGTGCCCTCGTATCATCCCTTGCTCGACTAGATGTTCGAATATGAGAAGGAGAAGGTCCACCAAACTCGCACTCTTGTGGCTGGTTCATAAAACGCAACATTCAGAAGCCCGGACACACGAAGTTGCAAAAATTCAGATGATTCAGCAAATTTCATTCAAACAATAGCACCCAAAAGCATATACTAGCATAAACATAAGTAGCAAAAGCATACATGCCAGGTTCGAGTAATCAAATTACAGAATAAAAAGTTCCTAGGCCTGTGAGATGGATTCTGCCCTAGTTTTACGCGACTGAGCCCTAACAGCTTCAGCCCGGCGCTCCATAGTCTGGACGCAGATTTCGCTCAGACGAGTAGCTGGCTCGGTTACACCCCTGAATGATAGCGGCCTTCCATCAGGCTTTTTCGGGTAGTCCGATAAAGCACTGTCGAAATCGGCCTCTACACCATTGCCTAACAAAAGCCTGAGGGTGTACTCCGAGCCGCGTACCGTGAGTTCGCGGGCAAAATCCGCCACAATCGACGATCTTTCGCCAAAAGCTGCAGCCAGTCCTTCTGCAGTCGAGGGAGCGGCGGCTGTAGGACACATCCCCGCGTGCAAATTGCTAAGGGTGCTGGTCATGGTAGCCAGTTCGCCTTTGGTCTTGGACAACACAGACTCGAGTTCCGTTATTGCATCATCGAGTGACAGTGAGTCACTCGATGGCTTAGTGGAAGCCGAGGTGCCTTCGGAACCTTCAAAATTCAGAAAGCATAAGTTATGAGCAAAAGCTGCTAAAATAACCAAAGAGCTACTCGCAAAAATAGTACATTCACCTTTGGCAGAACGGGCCAAGCCCAGCAGACGTGCAGCAAGCTCCTTATCCGGCGAGTGGTTGCGTCCTGAGCATCAGCAAGTGCTTTCTTCGATTCAGACTGCTGGGTGGAGAGCTTGGTTTGCAAGTCCTGCACTTGTTTCTTCAGGCCTTCCACTTGCTCCTCAGCTGACTTCTTGTTTTCTGCGGAGTTCAAAAACATTCTCGATTAGTATCATAACTTCAAAAGAAGGGAAAGTTTTTAGCAAAAAACACTTACGCGCAAGCTCAGTCGAAGTTGACTGCAGGGAGTCCCTCTCTTGCTCCACCCGAACAAAGGACTGGACCCAAGGGGCCAGGGCGGCATACATAGGCTGAAACAGAATACGCATGTTATCGTCGAGTGCAGAAGAAACAAAATTTTCAAGTATAAGTAATAACAGAAGCACTCACGTGATCAGTCCAAGAGGCAGGCTTGGAGGAGGAAGCCACGACATCCGCGGTTGGGGCAGCCTTCTCCTTGTTCAAATTGGCAACCATCAGCTCAGTTGCGTCCTTGGCCGCTTCAAGAACGTGCCTTGTGCTGCCTCTGGAAGGGTGGATGGCTGCGCCACAATCGATGTGTCCGCGACTGGAGGGGGAGATGGCGATTTGCCACTAGTATCAAAAAGCAAAAGCACATGCAATCAAAAAACAAAACCATAAAGGCGCGGCTGCAAATATAAGAATATAACATTAAGCAAACCTTGGCTCATCTTCTTCATCGGACTCAGGTTCGTCACCAAGAGAGAAAACACCCAGTCGAGAGGTGTTACTCGAAGTGGCAGGAGGACGAGAGGCCAGAGGGGAGACAGTCAGGGGGTGGCTTTTGGCAGGAGAAGGGATACCCGAATTTCCGGTGTCCCCTTGCTCATCCTCTGTACTCGAAGACTCCGGAAGAACCAAACGCTGGCGTTTAGGCTTGCGAGGACCTTGCTCAGCATCTGATTCATCCGAAGCATCCGCTACAATCTGTTCCACTTCTTCTCCTGTTTCTTCTTCGGGATTCTCCTGAGGAGTCGAGTGGGCAGAAGCAGGGTCAGCAATGGGAAGCTTGGTTTCCTCCTGTACTGCCGTCTCCACAGTAGGCCCGGCTTCGGGTAGAGGAGGGAGAGGGTGGTAGTCGAGTGACCCTATATAGCAAGTACAATTCATAATCATAAGAACGGAAGCAAAAAGGATGCAAAGGCAGATGGTGAGGCATAAAAACGGCAAAAAAGAATCACTCACTGCGGGTAAGGCCTTATCTGGCCCGTAGGGGACGTGGGAAAAGTTGAAGTCGATTTTTGTGGAAGCTTTGATGCTCGTGATTTTCTTCACCTGAGCACTGAGCTCCTTTGGCGTCAACTCGGAGGCGCTCATCCTGGTGTTGTCGAGTGGACCCTCATACTGCCACATCGGGTGGGCACGAAGGCGCATGGGCCACACTCGCATCTTCAAATAAGTGCTGATCAACTGAATGCCAGAAACAGTCTTCAGCAACTTTCCAATCTCATTCAGCAAAGGGGTGGCTTCTTTGGCTTCAGCAGGAGAGATGGGGTGGTCCCAGGCCACCGTCTTCTTCGGAGGATTCTCAATCGAAAAAGCTGGGAGCACCACTTGGTCGACTGGCACATAGAACCATTTGGTCCGCCAACCTTGGGCAGAATCGACTGTCTTCAAGCTAAAGTAATGCGAATCGCTTCGCACTTGTACTTGAAATCCACCCACCGGGCAAGGGCGTTTACCCCGGCAATTGTGGCGCACCTTGAAGATATGCTTCCACAATGCCCAGCTGGGGGACACTCCCAAGAAACACTCGCAAAGCACCATGAAACAGGCGATATGCATAATGCTGTTGGGAGTAAGATCATGAATCTGTAGGCCATAGGCGTACAGAAGCCCTCGCACAAAATCATGCAAAGGGAGAGAGAAGCCGCGGGGAAGGAATTCAGCGAAGCAGACGCGTTCGCCGTTGCGAGGGTCAGGGCGTACCTCCAGACCTGGAGCACGCGCGGCCAGCTGGTCAGCTGGTGGCAGCCAACCCTTCTGACGATATTCAGAAGTGCATCGGCAGGCTCACTCGCCGCGGCCGCATCCTTCCCCTTGTCCGATGGATCGGTGGCGGAGGCAGTTGCAGCGGCACGCTTGATCTTCTTTGGCGCCATTGCGTAAGGAGCAAGCGGCAAGGAGCTTGGGAGGCAGAGCAACGGTGTGCGATGAGCGAGGAAGAAGAGGAACAGAGGAAGTGAATGGCAAGTAAATCAGAATCTTGCGCAAATATTGCTACTTACCGCACAACGCAAAACCCATCGTAATCGTCCGTCCAAATGCACATAGCATCTGGCCATACACGTGGCGGGCGCAGAGAGCAACCGTCGCATCCCACGTCGCCCACTACGCACAAAACCCTAGGAGGTTATGATGGCGCGGCGAAAAATTCGCCACGTCCGGTCAAATCAAAGCTGAAACGACGTCTTCTGCGGTCAAAACTCTGAGCATTGGGCCCACACAGGCACGTCTTGTCAAATTGGCGGGCGCACGCCAAACACGTCATGAATGACGTCAGGGGCAGTGATAACGTCCACATTCGAGTGGTGGGTTCGAGAATACAATCGACGCAAGGATTCGACTAGCAAAGGTACTCCCATGGGAGCATATAAAAAATTTGTTGCGATTGATCAAAAAGGAGCAAAATTATTGAGATTATCCTCTACTTCAAACGAAATAAAGCATAATCTCAGGGGCTATTCCCATGGGAGCGCTGACGCTCCCATAGATGTCAAAGACAAAATATTTCGATTGACAAAAAGCAGAGTAAAAGGATGATTTGAGATTGTCCTCTATTGCAAGACAATAAACCACAATCTCGGGGGCTACTCCCACGCTCCCATAGATTTCCAAACAAGGTAAGAAAAATTCACTCGAATACAGGCTCGATTGAAAGCATTAAGTACCTCACAAAGCAAAGAATCAAACTTCATAAATTCCCGAACTATGCCAATCGCAGATGTTTCGGATGCTGCATACGCAAAAGTAAAGGTAAGACCCGCCGAGCAATCGAGATGGGCCGAGGGACGCTCCAACAGTGTTTTCCCTTGAAATTTTCCGTGTCAACAGACATGATGAAAATCCTGACGGACGCGTTAGGTATCAAAAGTTAAACTGCAGAACGAATCAGTAAGACCTACAACGGCCAGAGTCGAGTATGTCCAGTATGTTCCAGCTTCGAGTCCGTGGACTCGAACCTGATTGAAGACTAGTATGGTTTCGCCCAAATGTGCGGTTAACTGAGCTCGATTTTCGAGTGAATCAGGCCTACTATGTCAATATCCCTAGGCAAAAGTTTCAAAAGTGTTCCAGCTTCGAGCCCGGGGACTCAAGTCTGATTGAAGGCTAGTGTGGTTTCGCCCGAATGCGCGGTTAACTGAGCTCGATTTTCGAGTGAATCAGGCCTACTATGTCAATATCCCTAGGCAAAACCTTTCGACTGCATTCCAAGCTCGAGCCCGGGGACTCGAGTCTGACTGAAGGCTAGTATGGTTTCGCCCAAATGTGCGGTTAACTGAGCTCGATATTCGAGTGAATCAGGCCTACTATGTCAGTATCCCTCGGTTAGCATACACATACAATTGAAACAAATTAGAGCTTGAAGAATTACATCGGGTCAGAAGAACAAGCTAAGAAAACTATGACGTGCACGATGAAGGGAGCACATGCTCGACTCTTCGAGGCAAGAAAGTACTCGGGGGCTAATGACGAGGTTATACTCTGCGGGTACCCCAGCATAAGGGTACCTGGTGCACGTGATGATCAAAGAAGCCCAAGGATTAATCGAAGCCCATGAAGAAAGGCCCAAGACGAAGAGTGTTTTCCAAGCTAGATCAAATAATAGTCGGTTAAGACTTTCCATACATGTAATCTTGGTCGGTTGTGTTTCCCGAGACCTAGCCTCCTATATAAAGGCTGGGAGGGTGATCGATCAAGGACAAGCAATCCATAGCCACCAAAACCTCGACGAGATCTACTGTTCGTCGAACCCTTGTAACATCCATATTCAAATCATAAACACAGACAAGCAGGAAGTAGGGGTTTTACCTCACTCGAGGGCCCTGAACCTGGGTAAATCCAGCTTGTCAGCCGTCGATTCCACCAATACTACGCGTTCTCTACCACACAATCAACCCTAGGTATAGCAACCATGGGAATTGCCGAGGGCACACCTCGACACCATCCAAACCCTATACACATGCTTTCCCAAAAAAGAAGATTGGAAAAAGAGATCGTCAGTTTAATTGTGCATGGCTTTATAAACATGAGTGGCTTGAATATAGTATCAAGAAGGATTTTGCATTTTGCTTTGTATGCTACTTGTTCAAGAAGGGTGCTGGGTCAGATACATTTATTGTTGATGGTTGGAATAATTGGAATATAGGAGAGAATTCACTTTTGAAACATATGGGTTCTAAGGCACATAATGCAGCTCAAGAGAGATACATTGGTTTCATAAATCCCAAGGTAGCAATTGATTATCACATTGAAAGGTGGACTGATGAGGATCTTCGTCTTTACAAGATAAGGTTGACTTATTCACTTAGATGCATCAAGTTTCTTTTGCATCAAGGATTGGCATTCCGTGGACATGATGAAAGTAAAGATTCTAGCAATAGAGGGAACTTTCTTGAACCTCTGGAGTTTCTTGCAGGAAATAGTGAAGAGGTGCGTAAGTATGTTTTGAGCAATGCTCCAGGTAATTGCAGCTTAATTAGCCCAAAGATACAGAAGCAAATTATTCAATGTTGTGCCATAGAAACTAGAAAGAAAATAATTGCAGAACTTGGTGATGAGCCCTATGCAATTTTAGCGGATGAGTCTAGCGATATTTCACATAAAGAACAACTAGCACTTTGTTTGCGTTATGTTGATAAATCGGGAAGGTCATGTGAGCGCTTTATTGGAGTTGTTCATGTAGATGATACTACCTCTTTATCACTTAAGGATGCAATTGAAGCTTTACTTAAAAGTCAGGGCTTGACTATGAGTCAAATCCGTGGGCAAGGTTATGATGGGGCTAGCAACATGAAAGGAGATATTAAAGGGCTGAAAACATTGATCATGAAAGAGTCACCTTCTGCTTATTATATTCATTGTTTTGCACATCAACTCCAGCTAGTGCTTATTGCTGTTGCTAAGGGAAATACTGATTGTGTGAGTTTTTTCAATCAAGTTTCACTTTTACTGAATATTGTTGGAGTTTCTTGTAAGCGTCATGACATGATTCGAAATGCCAGGCTTCAGAGTATCAGAAAAGCACTTGATTGTGGTGAACATGAAACTGGGAGTGGATTAAACCAAGAGATGGTTTTGCCAAGGCCTGGTGACACTCGGTGGGGATCACATTACAAAACAGTGTACAACATTGTTGTTATGTTTTCCACAACTCATGATGTACTCACCGAATTTGGAGATGATACTTCATATAAGGATGATTGGACAAGAATACATTATGTGCTTGGAGCATTTGAGAGCTTTGAGTTTGTTTTCTTTGCACACTTAATGGTTATTATTCTTGGATATACAAATGAGTTATCTCAGTGTTTGCAAAGAAGGGAGCAAGATATTCTTAATGCAATCAGACTTGTTAATGGGGCAAAGGATAGAATGCAACAATTGAGGTCTACTGGCTGGGTTCAATTTCTTGGGAGGGTCACTTCGTTTTGTGAGAAACATGGTGTTGAAGTCCCCTCTATGGATGATAATTATGTGCCTTATGGAAAATCAACACGGAATGCTCGTGCAAGAAAACAAACAAATGATGACCACTTCAGAAGGGAAGTATATATTGGTGTCATTGACAAGATTAGTCAAGAGCTTGATAATCGTTTTGATGAGGTTAATATGGAGTTATTGTCTTGCATGTCGGCTTTCAATCCTTCAAATTCGTTTGCTTCTTTTGACGCACAGAAGGTACGCAGACTAGCTGAATTCTACCCTAATGATATTATGAGCAATGATTTGCTTAAGCTTGAATTGCAACTTGATAACTACATTGATGACATGAGACGAGATGAAAGCTTTCAAGGTCTAGAGAATCTTGTTGACCTCTCAGTTAAACTTGTTGAAACAAAGAGGGATAAAGTGTATGATATGGTTTACTTGCTTCTGAAATTGGTATTGATTCTACCGGTGGCAACAGCAAGTGTTGAAAGGGTGTTTTCTGTAATGAATTATGTGAAAAATAAGTTAAGAAATAAGATGGGTGATAGTCTCTTGGATGATTGTTTAGTCACAAACATTGAGCGGGATATTTTCTTCGACGTGGAGGAAGATGATATTATCGAGACTTTCATGTCTTTAAGAAGGCGTAGGCCAGACAAGTAATATTGTAAGTTTCTTTTATGTATATTTCCGAATATTAATATGAGTTTTGAACTATTTGTATGGTAATTTTAAACTTTCGTACTTAATATTTTAGTTACATATTAGTTATTATTGCTTTTATACCGTATTACAGTGTAATTTTTTTATCACTTACTTAATTGGTAAATAGATTTATAAAAATGATCAATAATTTTTATGGGCGGCATACCCAATGGTAAAATCCTAGGTCCGCCACTGACTTCAGCAGATCTTCGTCTTTGCGCGGGAGAAACCCTAGGACCGCCACCATTATTCAACGCCAGGCCAGCACCCCCCACGCCGCCAGCCGGCTCCCGGCGATCGGAAAGAGCTAGACAAAGTGGTGGAGGAACACAAGGGAAGACCACGTCCGACCGTTGAACATGGCATAGATCCGGCCCTTCTGGGCCCAAATCCGGCCCTCGTCACCGCCGCAGGATCGTCTTCCCGCGCTGCCTCCAAGACCACGGACGCGCCGCCGCCGTGTGGCTGCATCACCGCGCCCTCCGCTCCCTCCAGCACGCCTCACAGCCGTGCGCCGACGAGAGCCTCGCAGGACGCCGCCGACCCACCGCCGGACCACCATCTGCGCCTCCAAGCAGAACCCCCCGCGCGAAGGGGATCCGTGGATGCGCACCTAGGTCGTCCGCCGCGCAAGAGGAGAAGGTTTGGCCGCCACCACCGGCGCCGCGGCGGCAGCGGCCAGCGAGATCGGCCGGGAAGAGTTGGAAGGCTAGGTTTTCGCCTCCGGAGCCGCCCTCGCGCGAGCGGCCCGGGAGTCAGTTTTTCCTTCGGGAGGTCCCCACCAAAAAAGGAGGGTATGGACTAAGCTACAACACACATGAGTTGATCCATCGGCCATTTCCAACTGACACGTCCACGGGGGTTATTAGTGGAGGCAAGGGCTCAAGATGATAAATTGGGCCCACACGTAGAGAGAGAAGGGGTGAGGTTAGGTGAGGAACCTAATCTAATTTGTGAGATACTTTTTGTAGAGATAAAACTTACAATAAATATACGGTTGTGTGTAGTCCCGCAGGTTTACCCTTTTCCGAAATATAAGATACCCATATTATCACCGACCAGCTAAGAAAAGGTGACAAGCTGTATCTATACTACTATTAAAAGAGCAAACTTGTCTTGTTGGGATACTTTAAATCTGAGCCCTTCAATATCCGATCAAACGGCCCAGATCGTCCCAATGTTTGACAACTCAACATTGTCCGTTTTGGACCGTTTTGCCCTCCCACCAAATCACATAATACTGCTAATGCCATCGTACCTCTTCGTTTTCGTAAATATTACAGAGATTGCCACCGCAAAAAATAAACGATTTGTTAATCTGAGGCGAGCTCCTCGACCCCGTCGCCTGGCCGGGACTAACGCCTAAACGTACGATGGCAGGACTAGGCGTGGGGTTGATTCGTATCCTAATTGGAGTCGTACCCAATCAGGTATCAGTATCCACATCTCGGACCATATGTGATTTGCACTCTACCATATATATCCTTGGCAGCGATTCAAGCCTATAGATAGGTGTTCCGCGAGCGAGAAATCGTTCATGTTTTTCAACACGCCCACATGAAGGAACGGGAGAAACACGCTGATTGATTTGCATGGCGTTCGGTACTCATCTATCCGCTGGCAGGCAGCACCGCGGCAGCGACGCATGTTGGCCAACAGCAGCAGCACCCATGGCATCACCGAACGCTGCACGCACGCACATCAATCTGACCCTGGCATTCCGATGTACATCGACGCATCACCCGTGTGACTGTCAGCGTCCTCTTAATCGTCCAATGATAATCGGTTCCAGCATATATGTTTTGCACGACGGAGAAATTATAAATATCGGCAGTTCATCTGGAATTCTGGATCCAGCTTACCCTGCAATGGCCCAGCATAAACTTCGGATGAGCTCGAGGCGACGCCAACGAGCTTGATGAATATACAAGGAGCCATGAGTGCCCGACGAGTTTGTATGGCGACATTGATCCGGCGAGAAGCGGCAAAAATTGGACAGATAAGAAATTCTTCATCTGAAAAAATCGACAATCTTGGAAGAAGAAAGGCGGATAGGTGATTGCGAATCGTGTTAAGAGTCCTGATCGGGTGCAGCTCGGCAAGACAATTCGACAACAACATAGCGATGGCTTCATAGCTGTGAAATAACGGCCCACAGTTCCACACCAAATTAATGAGACCAATTTAACTGAAGGAGGCAACTTGCCTTTGGCTGTTGAGCATAAAGAACAAAGTATAGCGCAAGCACGAAGCTGAATGCAAGGCATCAAGCAGTCTTATGGAGTTTCCCGACCAGCACAGGCACACCAGCCAGCACATCAGGCATCAATATCAGATCTCAAAACAATTGTAAGCAAGATATTGATCAGACCATCCATGCCTAATTTGAAGTTAGCGATCCGCTCGACTTTATCCTATGAAAAATATAAAATATGTCACACAACTATCTAAAAATAACTAAAAGATACCTATAGAATTGGGGTCCTGTGCTGCGTGGGAGCAAGAAGCTTCATAATTGGGGAGTAGAGAGTGAGAAGGGCGCTGATTTGTTTTTTTTTTAGATATAGGATATTTTGTAAGCCTAGAAGTCCAGAGGAGTGCCACAGGAGTTTAAGAAAATAAAGTCCTATTATTTGATGACGTTGAAGATTTCTATGAAATATCATTATTAAATTTTAAATTGGATTTATGGAAGTTGAATATAATTCACGAGAGATATTTTGTCTCACAGGAGAATTCTTAGTGACATGTGCATGGATGGGTGTGTTGCACGTACTTTTACATCGTCCTACCATAAACCATATTTAACTGCCTTGTAAAAAAACTCAATGAGAAAATATATATATAATAAATTATGAGACGTGCGTTGCACGTACACGTTGACTAGTTTGTAGTTAGGAATTAAACCCCTGTACACGTCCAAGCTCAGGCCTAACCTTGCACCATGTATCGATATGTCAAGACATATTATACAATTTTCTCAGCAAGGTTGAAAACAATATCGTGCTATCAGGAACTAATCCAAAGTTTCATCCAGGAGAGAAACTGTGTCAAGAATTCAAGATAGAATATTTGCAATGAGTGGTGCATGTGCTTCATTTATTTCTAAGTGGACCATGAAATGTAATAGATGCTACTACAGAACTTTCGGATCGGAATATTTTCTCCATGACGTTGTTATGCCAGTGTCGGCTGCCAGCACAAAACAGCGCTACTCAAACAGTTGCACGCACAGACGGCAGTGTGCTTTAAGATGTCCCAAGTTCGACCAGTCAGTAAAGCACCCAAAATCAAAGCCGAAAAACAACGACGACGCTTGTAGCCCATAGTGGCACTCAGCAAACATGGTGAGCTCGCCGCCGCATCTCAGCAAACACCTAAAACCACTCTACCAGCTTGTTGTGAACAACTTCCTCTTCGTTGTCGTCGTGCCAGTCACAGCCGCCGGCGTTCTCCGCAAAGCCGTGCAGCTTGGCACCGACGAGATCCTATCTTGGATCCATGGCTTGCGGCAGGTTCATATTTTCCTGGCCGTCTTCCTTCCGTTCGCCTTAGCCATCCTCTGCATAATACGCCGTCCACGCAGCGTGTACCTCGTGGACTACGCGTGCTGCCGGCCAAAGCCCAACTGCCGCGTGTCCGTGGGCTCCTTCACCGAGAACGCTCGGTGCATGCCGTACCTCGACGACGGAGCATTCCGCTTCCTGACGCGGATGCTCCAGCGGTCTGGCCTCGGCAACCAGACCTACCTCCACCCGTCCCTGCACAGCATCCCCCCACGCTGCTCGCTGAGCTCAAGCCGCGACGAGGCGGAGCAGGTCATCTTCGCCGCCATGGACGACCTGCTCGCCAAGACGGGCATAAGTCCTGAAGCCATCGACATACTCGTCACCAACTGCACCGCCTTCAACCCGACACCGAGCATGGCCGACATGATCGTAAACAGGTACAAGCTGCGGGACAACGTCCGGAGCGTGCACGTCTCCGGGATGGGCTGCAGCGCCGGTGTGATCGCCCTGGAGGTCGCGAGCAACCTCCTGCAGGCGGCGCCACTGGGCGCGCGTGCCCTGGTGGTGTCCACGGAGACCATCTCGCTCATCAACTACACCGGAAAGAACCGCGCGATGCTGCTGCCTGGTGTTCTGTTCCGCATGGGCGCGGCCGCGGTCCTGCTGTCGACGTCCAGGTCCGAGTCCCGGTTCCGGCTCACGCACATCGTGCGGACGCTCACCGCCGCGCAGGACAGGGCGTACCGGTGTGCGTATCAGGAGGAGGACGAGGAGGGACAGACAGGGGTAAACCTATCCAAGGACCTGGTGGCCATCGCCGGGGAGACACTCAAGGCCAACATCGTTGCCATAGGGGCCGTGGTTCTCCCGCCCTCGGAGAAGCTGCTCTTTGCGCTGTCGCTCGCTGCGCGGAAGGTGCTCGGCAGGAAGATCAAGCTGTACGTGCCCGATTTTCGCACAGCGTTTGAGCACTTCTGCATCCATGCCGGTGGCCGGGCGGTGATTGACGCGGTGCAGAGTAGCCTGTGCTTGTCGGATGAGAACGTTGAGCCGTCGCGGATGACGCTTCACCGGTTCGGGAACACGTCGAGCAGTTCGCTGTGGTACGAGCTGGCATACATCGAGGCAAAGGGACGGACGCGGAAGGGTGACCGGCTGTGGATGGTCGGGTTCGGCTCTGGGTTCAAGTGCAACAGCGCCGTGTGGGAGTGCATCAGGCCAGCCTGCAGCGACACCGCTGTTGGCACTCCGTGGGCTGATTCCATCCATCAGTATCCTGTGAAGATCTAGAATGCAGGCTAAAGGGCCGGTGCATGTACTCAAATCCAGGCAACAATATCATTTGGTTTGCTACTGCAAAAATATTTCCAGGATGGAGTTTCTTGCTGTACTTAAATATTACTAAATATGCACGTGTATGCATGTGGAATCATCTCAAAAGTATAATCTTATCTCATTTATAAAGGAGTGCTGCCGGCGGCGAGGCAAGGGCATAGTAGATGATCTGTTTATAACGAATGAAGCTGAATGTGCATGGGTTGACACTTGTGTTGAACACTTCATTTATGTATAGCTCAGGCGTAGCTTAGTAACCTAAATTATAGAACAGTATAATTACGTTTGTCAGCTAAGCATTATTAACATGTCTGGTCTGTTTGGAGTGCAAGATGTACCCCTTGTTAGCTAAGTCAAATCTGTATACCATTTCACGGCAAAGAGCAATATTGATTCACTGGAATCCTAGAAAATCAATATAACCACAACATAGAGTAGGCATACATCAATCAGTAAAGTATCACCGACATAGGTACATAGGGGATTAAGGTAGAGGAATACAAAACCTGGGAGTTGACGGACTCGAGTTCCTTACCTGATGAAGCACCACAATCATCCCAGGTCGTAGGTGTCAGGAACGGTGGCAAAGAAGTAGACTGAATCCGCCCGGACCTAGGTCGCTTTCATTTCTCAATGAATTACCAAGCATCCAAGTATCCATCCACTTAAAATGTTGAAACAATGCATGGATTAGAAAAGGTAGTTAAATGTCTGCACTGATTATAGTTCAAAAATTTCAAATGTTAATTCTTTGCACATAACATAAATATTATACATATGGTGCCAAAGTATACTAGTACCTGGGCCAGGGCACTGCACAAACATGGCCTAAAACAATTTGTTATCACCTATGTGCCATTCTACATCGAAATTCAACAAACACTTGGTGCCCATTAAACATATATACTATGGAGTAATAAGGTACACATACAATCAATCTTTTGTGGAACAGAGAATCTTATTTTTCAATCATATATGTATTGTTAATTTGACCATACCTTCACATAATCCTCTGCTCTGCAGTGCCTAAACAAGCTGAACATAACTGCTGGTCCCCATAAACCATGGTATATGCATGTCGTCTCCGGTAGACCTTATACGTGGAGATCTGTCCTGACAGAAAGAAAAAAAACAGTTCCAAACAACAAAGCTCCAAGCAGCGTGCGACATGAACCAGCAAGATAATTCGTTACACTTAAACATATTTAATTCGACTTGATTGTACATCAATAATAGTCAAAAGGCACTCAAATCCATTTCATTGGACATTTCTCCTACAATGCCTACTCTATCTTATCACTAATATATACTCCTAGAAATGAAATTAGTAGTTCATGCATCAGATAATAAATTCCTAGCAAAAGGATTGAAAACTTAGGTCTCCAAGAAAAACTATATCAGTTAAGGAGAAAGCATATGTTCCAGAATTGTAGGAAAAAAACATAGAAGCCATGAGCTAAATACACACACATATGTTTCAGACATGTATTCTCCTTCTAGATCATATGGAATAATATAACATGAACAAAACAGCAAGACTCTCGAAAAAAAGAAACCGAGAATTTCTATAGGTTGTAAGAAATTGTACAGATCATGAATCTATATATGCGGGAACCACAGAACTGCTTAAGCTGCTGCGTAACACGAACATACGAAATCAGAAAAACATAAAGGGACATTATCATAATGAGATGAGCGATACATATGCAGTAAGAAATTAAATAAAATGACATGCAGATATTCCACTTTCTTCTTTTCCGATAGTCTTGCATACCAACTTTGTTCACTGCTTTTTTTTCCATCCAATATTAACAGTGCTTCCAGCCGTGCTCGGTGATCCCCACATCTGGCACACAAAAAAAAAGATCAACGCATAGACAATAATTAAGATGTCTAAGTGACATAGTTGGATCCGAAGATGTTCTCACAAGGTAATTCATCGGATAGATGAGCAATACTCCAAGGGATTGCAGGCGTGCTTTCGACATCTAGAACATAGGAGAAACTGAGCGCATAAGTAATGAAGAAGCTCCATGCTCATAGTTTTATCCAAATGTGACCTTACAAGGTAAATCCTGTGTGGCAAATGTGACCTTGACATTGCCGCCACCAGATGCAACTTTCTTCTGTAGTCGAGCATATGTTGTTTCTTTAGGTGTTCTGCTTTTCTCTCATCGGATAGTCCGGCGTACCAACCCTGGCCAGACCGTTTATTCTCTCGACCAGGTTTTCTTTATTTTGATGACGATCATTGATCGCGGAGCTTGCAGGTGTACATGTTGCATCTGGCACAACGGAGATCAATTGTAAAACTATACCATATGGCACGTAAACATATATACATTATAGAAAGGTGAATCAGTTACCATTTAAGTGGATGTTGGTTACGTTGGTAAGAGGGGTAGTGGTATGTGACCGCGAATCCGCTGCGGGTGCTGCTCGGACACGGTTGAGAGTATTCGGGGTTGAAGCCGTTTTTTGTTGGTGGGCTATACGACGCTTCTCAAGGTATCTCATATTCTCATCAGAGGCTGGCATACCAGTCTTGACCGCTGGTCTTATTTTGTATCCCCTGGTGATGAAATGTGGGAGTTGCATTAGCATTTGAATATGTTTGCTAGGTCTTTAAACGGGAGCGATCCCCTGATCCAAACGACGAGGCATTTGTATGATTATTTTACATCTGGGAAAAGGATTATTCTCTTGTATTAACATGAATTAAGAAAGAGAACCTCATATAAATGTCATAGGGTGCGTTATGGAATCTCAACTACTCCCTCCGTCCCAAATTAGTTGACACATATCTTATTTCGGGAAGGAGTGAGTATTTCTCTCTATTATTTTCAATCCTAGATAATATCACAATTAGACTAATCCAGCCAGAATAACTGCCATCGTAGATTGTTCTCAACAATACCACTACAGATACAGACTACACACTCGAAAATGTAAATTGTAGGCATATACTACTATAGATTATGTTCTGAAACCATCGTTCCGAGGCTTTTTAAATTCGGTTTCAAATATACGTAAGCTTGGCAATCAGATTTCATCGTTCTGAGCCTAGCTGTTAGCCTCAAGAGGATACAGGTGATTACAGGAAGACGAAAGTCAAATTTAAACAAAATACATTATTCAAGAATCAACTGCTATTATTCTGTGGCTTCTCAACTGTAGGACCCCGGGATGGTTTCAGAAAATCGCACCGGACATAGCACTGTGAGATTGGCTGCGAATATAATCGACCAACAGATTACCTTCGTGCAGCAGATTCACTCGGGTCGGAGGTGACTGAAGTCGCGGCGGATGGAGCGCTTTGGGGCGGGGAAGTGGGAGAGGGCCGCGGCGCCCAGGAACGGCGCGTTCCGATGCGGCGGCCGGCGAGAAGTTGCTCCGAGACGGCGGCGCGGTCCCAGGCGAGGGAGCAGAGAGACATCCAGGGCGGCCGCGCGTGTGAGTGTTGTTTTTTGGAAAATTTTGTTTCTGATGTTTTTCTTTTGCCACTACAGGTTTTAGACATTTGGCTTTTACCCTTTTGAGGGGCAAAACCAAAAGCAAAACAACAAAAGTCGAGGCAATGGAAAATAGAGGCAAAAGCAAAATAAAATTTCACTATTTTCATTTTGCTTTTTCCCCACGGAGGGCAAAAATGATGTATTACCAACAGCTCGGAGGGCAAAAACAAAATGTCAAAATTTAGAGTGCCGAAATTAAAATGAGTAAAAACTAGTGTGGCAAAAACAAAAATTCCTTTTCCTTTACGGATGTATTTAGATTTTTTTATGGATGTATTTAGATGGTTGCTGATTTTATTTAGCTGTAAACATGCATTAGAGCTAGGTAGATTGTTGGATGGCCTGGTTAAGGTTGGCCAAAGGGTCCATGTTTTTGTGCCGACATGTTAGTACGTGTGGCCTGCCGTCGGGGCCCTAGCACGGCACGCGGATCAACGTCGTGTGCCTGGCACGTGACACGCCTAGGGCATTGCCTAGGCCTTGAGACGAGGTCCGTGTGCTGACACGGTACGACCCTTTTAGTCTTTATTAAAGTTTATTTTTGTGAGTTTTTTCAAAACATACGCCTAAAAGGCTGAAAATAGCTCAAAATAGCACATATACAACTAAGAAGTGCTAAAGGGTCCGACCCGTTTTTTAAAGGTCCGTGCTTGGGCCTCAAAGGCATACAGGCATGCACGACACGACCGTTTATAAATGTGCCTAAGGATATGTATGCTTTAAACCTTGGTATTTACATGCGCGCAACCATGTCCTAGAAATGTCCGATCACTTGTTTGTGATTGCTGGAGATGGAAGAGAAAGAAAAAAATGGGGTCGAAAGTGGACGACGTCCTATGTCGCAGCCTATCTGGACACTCTCATATCCACCCCATATATGCGCTGAGTTGGGGAATCCGGACACATAGGGACAAAGTGCGGGTCCGGTTGGGTGGTCTTTTTTCTTCTCTGATGTTAAGACTGTCCGTCTGGACAAATAGGGGTGGTGGGGGGGGGGGGGGGGGTGCTCCGGTAGGAGGTGCTCTTATATCATAGTTTGCGAATTTCCGTTATAGTAAATTTGATCATTTGACGTCATTAATGATCATAATTCATACATACTATCATTTTTGTAGTTCATAGAATAAATTTTGGTTCAAATATGTGACGGTTGTTTTGATACTTAATGGATATAAGAATCTGTTAAAATTATTTTTTGAAACCGTATCATTTTATTGGTTATGGACTTGTTCATCGTGTGGCTATCTTGTATGGGGTAGAGCAGAGTTTGATATGTAACTCTTATTTGAAAAACTTTGTAAATTTCTCTTCAAAAAGTTACACTTGGCATCTGAATTTGATTATGTAAGATCCCTTGAGTCAATTCAAATCAATTAAATATTTAGTATCCAAAGTGGAGTTATGTGGCTTGAAATTCATTGTGTTTCTCGCTGCTTGATCAGTCTAAAAACACGGAGGGCATATGATAGCCTCCAATGATTTATCAAGCTTGTGAGTAGACCACATCGTTTCGACTTTCCTGCCCCCACCCACCTCACCCCATGTAATTTTTCTAATTTCTAGTTACATTGCAAAGTTGAAGATCCACAAATCCAGCATCAGATGTGTACCCATCAGGAGGTGATGTTTTACAAGGCAGCATGTTTGATCATACTTTCACTGGTATCTTATATTGGGAAAAACTTTAATCAACTTTAGGATTTTTATCTACAATGCCCTAATTAATGTAAAAACACGTTATTTGGTTTCAGTTTTGTAGTCTTCTCTCGATATAAATATTTTTCGCTCTTGATATATTTTTTTTGGTTGTAGATTTGTCCATTCACATATCGATTGGTTAATAAAAAAGATAAGTGTGAGTATTATGCATGATAAGCTTCGACGAACTCCATTACGACACTAGGGAGCCGAAGGCGCTAAACTGGCTCCTCAACTGCCTCGGCTGTAAGATGATGGATCTTTTGCCGCCTCGGACAGCTAGTCGATCCATCGAGGTCAAGGTGTGGCTGAAGGAAATGTGAACTGTCGCAAAGGTGTATGACTTAGAGCTCCCGCGCCCAATCATCCCCAACAACATGTCGGCCGACTCCGACGACCCTCAATCTCCGTCGCCTCCATGCTTGCAGAGAGTACGCGCTCCTACACGCATCGAATCATCATCCATATCGTCAACCGTGAACCGATTATCACCGACCAACCGATAGCGGCCGACATCCAGGACGAGGGAGGCACAAAACGTAGACTTGTGATGGCCGGTCGACGGCAACGATCAGCCTGTCACGATACCATACCTGGAGGCTGCCTTGAAGGCAGGAAGACGTACTTCATACAAGCAGCGGCTGACAAGTAAGGCCAAGACCCAGGCGGAGTTGGTGGTCGCAGGAGCGGGCGATCGACATATGACGGGAAGACAGCTGGAGGAAAGGGCATCGAAGAAGATTCTACTACAGTAGCCTGGCTTTTCTCTTCCTCCCTCTCAGCCTGCGTGCTGTTCGTGGCTCGCGTGACGCAGCCTGTATCCAGGTCTTGTTGAAACCTTCGAATTGCTGTAGAATTCTGTGATATTCATCTATATATCGAGTAGTACGGTGACATATGGTATCAGAGCCGTGAGATCTGAAGCTTGCGATTTTTTCCGGTCAAATTGGAAGCAGATCGGGGGTTTACAAGTATGGGTGGCGAATTCGGCCGAGATCTGGTCGAGGTTGGGCTCTCCTAGTAAAATCCCTCCCCAGATAGCGGTCGCGGAGACGGCAGCGTCGAGCATCGACGACGGGCACAGGATTGGGTGTTCCGAGGGAGGCGTGAGGCGGCGGTAGACTGCTTGAGGTGCGGTTCTCGTGGTGATTCGAGGTTGGTCACGGATCCCTAGCCGTGACTTGTAAAATCCCTGCGGATCCAGGGAGCTGAGGGCACCATCGGCGGCGGCGTGCGCAGGCGGAGACAGGCTCTCACATCAACATCGGAGACGTGGAAGATCTGCGACCAAGTCCAGATGGAGGATCTGCAAGCGGAATTGAAGCAACTGGCCGCCCAATTCACCAAGTACGGCGATGACACAGCTCGGCTCTCATGTCGATCAAGGATTCACTTAAGGCCATGGCCACGACGCACGGGCAGGTGGTCGAGAACATCCACGGCTTGAACAAATGGGCACCGGCGATCGACAATTCTCTACGCGATCTTCATCGAACCATTGAGGAGGTGGGCACTCGTGTGGCTGTGCTCGAACTGGAGCGCTCCGCAACGGAGAATCAAACTCCTCGGCCTGAAGGGCACGGCTCTGCAACAACAAATCAGGGCACTGTGACTGCTGCTCCTCGAGCACCAGCACCTGCCCTGGCAAAGGGTACGAGAAATTTTCGCCACACTCCAATTACTTTTGATTTAGATAGGGAAGTAGAGGATGATGGTGAGCATATGAGTAATGAGTATAGAGGAAGGAGTAGAACACCTAGGCCACCGAAGTCGGATTTCCCTAAGTTTAATGGAGATAATCCTCGTTGGTGGAAGAAAACCTGTGAAAAATACTTTGCTATGTATTCTGTGGAGCACGACACCTGGGCAAGCTATGCCACAATCCATTTTGTGGGCAATGCTGCGCTCTGGCTTCAAAATGTCGAAGCGGAGCATGATATAGATAATTGGGAGGAACTCTGTGTGGCTGTGCATGCCAAATTTGGCAAAGACAAACATCACAGGGCGTTGGAGGCGTTGGAAAGATGTAAGCAAGTAGGGAGTGTAGAGCAATATTTGTTCAAGTTTGAGGAGCTTAGGCACAAGGTTTTAGTTCATAACAATCACTATGATGAAGCCTTTTTCGTAACAAAATTTGTGAGTGGGTTAAAGAAAGAAATTCAACGTGCAATAAGATTACATAAACCTAGAACAGTTGATGCCGCGTTATCTCTTGCTGAAACACAGCAGCAAATCTTGGAGGAGGCAAGGGCTTTCACCACTTCACGGTTCAGGCATGATTTCCAGGGGAATTCTTATCGCTCTGCCCATCAAATCAAGGGAGTGCTGGCCCATTCTCCTGAGGACATGAAGCGCTCAGAGGAAAGGTCATCTGGCAGGCCAGCTTGGGAAACAAAATTCCAAGCTCTCAAGGCTCAGAGAAGGGCAAGAGGAGAATGCTTCAAATGTGGAGACAAATTTGCTCCAGGACACAAATGTGCTGCTTCTGTTCCATTGAATCTGGTGGAAGAATTGGTGGAACTGCTCCAAGTATCTCAAACAGATGATGAAAAAGAGATGTCAGGAGACAACACCGACAGTGATCTCATGCACATATCAGCCTGTGCACTCGAAGGCACAACCCGCAGGAAAAGTTTTCGCTTGCAAGCAACTGTGGGGGGGAAACAAGTGTTGGTATTAATGGACTCAGGAAGTTGTGGCAGCTTCATCAGTAAAGAAACAGCCGAGTTGTTGCAACTCAAAACAACTCAGATCCCAGCTGTCACTGTGACAGTAGCAAATGGCAACAAAACCACTGTCAACACAGCAGTAAATCAGGTGGAATGGAAATGTCAGAATGCAACATTTGTCACTGATTTCAAAATATTTGAGTTGCCATACTACGACATGATAATAGGCATGGATTGGTTGGACACCTTGGGTCCCATGTGGATAGATTGGCAGAAAAGAACATTCAGGATATGGCAGAATGGCAAACGAGTTACTGTCAGAGGAGTGAAGGACACGACAAAAGAATGCGAAGCAATCACAACACAAGAGCTCAAAGAATTGATGGAGAACAATGCTGTCGCTCACGTGTTCGAACTGTGCACAACAGCTCAGAAGCAAACAACAAGGGACATACCAGTGGGCATCGTGGAGGTGTTGTCTGAATTTGAAACATGTTTTCAGTCTCCGTCAACCCTGCCACCACCCAGAACTTTTGATCACCAGATCAACCTGATGCCAGGAGTTCAACCTGTTAACGTGCGACCCTATCGATACTCTCCTCAACAAAAAGATGAAATAGAGAGGCAGATCAAGCTGATGTTAGATCAAGGGATAATTACACCAAGTCAAAGTCCTTTTGCATCGCCAGTTTTGCTAGTAAAAAAGAAAGATGGCACTTGGCATTTCTGCGTTGACTACAGACAGCTCAATGCAGTGACAGTAAAGGACAGATACCCCATGCCAGTGGTGGATGAATTATTGGACGAGCTAGCAGGGTCAAAATATTTCACTAAATTGGATCTGCACTCAGGGTGTCACTAGATTCGCATGGTGCCGCAGGATGAACACAAAACGGCGTTCAAAACTCACAGTGGTCATTATCAGTTCAGAGTAATGCCTTTTGGGTTGTCTTGTGCACCAGCTACTTTTCAAGCAGCCATGAACAAGATATTTGCCCATCTGATCCGCAAGAGTGTACTGGTGTTTGTAGATGCCATAATCATCTACAGCAAGAACCTTGAGGAACATGCTAGGCATTTGCGAGAAGTGTTCAAGTTGCTGTCAGAAAACAAATTATTTGTGAAGCGCAGCAAATGCTCGTTTGCTCAACAATCAGTAGAATACTTGGGCACATCATTGGAGCAGAAGGAGTATCGACAGATCCATCCAAAATCATAGCAGTTCAACAGTGGCCGCAGCCAACAAATCTGAAACAGCTACGAGGAATTTTGGGTGTGTCTGGGTACTACAGAAAATTCATTAAACACTATGGAATTCTCTGCAAACCTCTGACTGATCTGTTGCGCAAAAATGTGCCGTTTGTGTGGACACCTGAGGTAAATGACGCATTCCTAGCACTAAAACATGCTTTGACAAATGCTCCAGTGCTAGCTATGCCAGATTTCACGAAGGAGTTCGTGCTCGAAACAGACGCTTGTGCCACAGGAGTGGGAGCGGTCCTGATGCAACAAGGGCACCCCCTGGCCTATTTGAGCCGTGCCCTGAGACCCAAAAACCAAACACTGTCTATTTATGACAAAGAGTGTTTGGCGATCCTGATTGCCTTGGAAAAATGGAAACCTTACCTCCAACACAAACCATTTGTGATACATACTGACCAGCGCCGCTTGATTCACTTGGGAGACCACAAGTTTAATACACCAATACAACAAAAGTCATTCTTCAAATTGATGGGGTTTCAATATAAAATCGTGTACAAGAAAGGCATCACCAACAAAGCGGCAGACGGTCTGTCTAGAAGACCTCAAGAAACTCAAATGCTCTCCATGTCAGCGGTGCAACCTAGATGGTTGGAAACAATTGTTGAAGGGTACACCATGATCAACAAGCAAAACAGCTGCTGAGTGAACTGGCAATAACTGGGCAAAATGACAAGGGATACACCTTGTCTGATGGAATCATCAAATACAAAACCAGAATTTGGTTGGGAAACAATGCAGAAGCACACAAAGCAATTCTGTTGGCAATGCACAGTAGTGCATTGGGCGGGCATTCTGGCATACAAGGAACCTATCAAAGGGTGAAGCAATTGTTCGCTTGGCCACACATGAAAGCAACAGTAACAACATTTGTGCAGGCTTGTAAAGTCTGCCAACAAGCAAAGAGCGAAAGGGTAAAACTACCAGGCCGGTTACAACCGTTACCAATACCACCAGATGCATGGCACACGGTGGGGATGGATTTTATTGAAGGGTTGCCAAATTCCAACAGATTTGACACAATATTGGTTGTAGTGGACAAACTGTCGAAATATGGTCATTTCATTCCCCTGAAGCATCCTTTCAATGCCCAAACAGTGGCTCAAGCGTTTGTTGATCACGTCTATTGTCGCCATGGTATGCCACAGGTCATTATCTCTGATGAGACAAGATCTTCATCAGTGCTTTTTGGAAACAGCTTTTCAAAATAACAGACACAACGTTGAATATGAGTTCCTCATACCATCCACAGACGGATGGGCAGACAGAGAGGCTGAACCAGTGCCTAGAGACCTATCTTAGGTGTATGGCAAATTCAAAACCCAAGCAGTGGTCGAAGTGGCTCTCCTTGGCCGAGTACTGGTACAACACTACAGTGCATTCAGCTCCGGGTAAATCTCCTTTTGAGGTGTTGTTTGGTCGTAAACCTCGGCATTTTGGTGTGTCACCAGCAAAAGATACAGGAACACCTGAGTTGGATGCATGGGTGAAAGAGAGGGCAGAAATGCTGCCGGTGCTGCGGCAAAACCTCATGAGAGCGCAACAACGCATAAAAACTCAAGCTGACAAGCATCGTTCTGAGAGGGAATTCAAAGTGGGAGACAGTGTGTATCTTCGACTTCAACCCTATGTGCAAACTTCTATTGCCGAGAGATCATGCCAGAAGTTAGCATTCAAGTACTTTGGGCCATACCTCGTTCTGCAACGAGTAGGCAAAGTTGCTTATAAATTACAATTACCCCCGACGTCAAAAATACATCCGGTGGTTCATGTCTCCCAGCTAAAAAAGGCAGTACCAGAACAAGTGCAGGTGTGTAAAACTTTACCCAATTATATGTTTGCAGCTCTGGACGTAATTCCTGGAGAAGTGTGCGGTGGCCGTCTCGTGCGTCGAGGGAAGAAACAAGTGCCCCAGTTGCTGATCAAGTGGGCAGGACTTCCGGAGCAATGCAAGACCTGGGAACCTCTGTTCGCTGTGGTGCATGATCACCCCACTGCACCGGCCTGGGGGCATGCCGGTTCTTCAGGGAGGGGTAATGTCACGATACCATACCTGGAGGCCGCCTTGAAGGCAGGAAGACGTAATTCATACAAGCAGCGGCTGACAAGTAGGGCCAAGACCCAGGCGGAGTTGGTGGTCGCAGGAGCGGGCGATCGACATATGACGGGAAGGCAGCTGGAGGAAAGGGCATCGAAGAAGATTCTACTACAGTAGCCTGGCTTTTCTCTTCCTCCCTCTCAGCCTGCGTGCTGTTCGTGGCTCGCGTGACGCAGCCTGTATCCAGGTCTCGTTGAAACCTTCGAATTGCTGTAGAATTCTGTGATATTCATCTATATATCGAGTAGTACGGTGACACAGCCTCACTTTCCCGATGGCAGCCACACCTTTGAAAAAAGAGTTGGCGAAGCAAGATCATGTTGTACCGTCTTGTTTCCGTCTAGATGTAATATTTTATTAATTTCACTCCATTTCTACCTAGTTCATTTTAACAAATACCTACCGTGCTATAGTCATTCAAGTCAACTTTGCCCAAGAAATGTGTCTAAATTTGATGTCTAAGTTGGATTCGCGGTGAAGCGGGAACACGAGAGGCATGCCCAGAGCGTGCGTGCATGACATGGGTCAGGCTTTGAGATATATTTGGTGGTCCCTTAGGGAGTTTCAGAGCAAAAGGAAATTCAGTGAGCATCACTTTAAAAAATTACGCCAATGGGATCTTGGGGAAGCACTCATGATTCACATAATTATTTCTGGACTTCCAGATAGCAGAGATTTAGGAAGTAACCAGTGGGGATAACAACATAGATTCCAGACAGGAAAACCATTAATCGTCCCAGAAAATTCATTGAAGATAGCAGGTACATGTTTAAGATTTGGAGCGCGCACCTAATAACTACCTCTCGGATGAATCTAGACTAGGCATAACACATTGAAAAAACATGTTGGTCTCAACAACATTGCAAAAACATGCATTCAAAACTCTCTATCCATCCTGTTTGAACAAAGATGTTTATCAATGATATTCAGTTTTCCTGAAAGCGATCCCTAAACTAGAAACCCATAACTCCAAAAGGGTACGGTTCTTTCAGAGAATACATTTTCTACAAGCACGTTGATAATTCGTACTACCCTAAGTGGAAGTGGAAAGAACTGTAGTTTTAGTTTTTCTTGCTTTTAAAACTGGGCTTTCCTCCAGAGTACTGAACCTTGTCGTAAGACTCTGTAAACCTCTGTTGTTTCCTTAAAGCAGGGCAAGTTATTGCCTTTTTTTCTCTAAAGTGGGAAGAGCAAGCACAAATAATACGCGCGCGAGATGGCGCCATTAACGGCATGGTGCTTCTTCTCGCTGGCCTGCCTAGGCTCCTTCTATGTCACCACGGCCGGCTTCTCCCTGCTCGCCTATCTGGCATTCTGCATGCGCCGGCCGAAGAACCTCCGCCGCACGTACGGAGCGTGGGCCGTGGTTACAGGTCCAACGTCCGGCATCGGCCGGTCCATGTCCCTGGAGCTGGCGCGTCGGGGCCTCAACATCGTCCTCGTCGGGCTTGACGCCGGCAAGCTGCAGGACATCTCGGAAACGATTTCCAGGAACCACGGCGTGCAGACGAAGATTGTGCTGTTCGACTTGTCCCATGTGTCAACTGCTCAAGGTCACAAGATAAGAAGACGAACAACCCAACTACTAGATATCTATTATATAATTAAAACAACAAACAATTAACGGTGGAGATTTTCCACTCTGAAACTAATATGTTTAGACGGTGGAGATTTATCAAGACAATTATGGATCTATGTTATTTTATATGGAAGCAAGTACTCGGATTGACTTAATTGAGGCAATGAAGCTACAGTTTGAAAAGTACACGTCTTGGTGTCTTACTACAAGGCCCACAATACACACGATTAGAAATCACACGTCTCGAGTCCTGCCACAACACGAACAGATTAGCACACGCCCGGGAGAAGCCTATATGCGCGGACGCCCAGCGAATCGCAAATCGACTGGCAAAAGACGCGTGATTTCTCTCCGGGGGAGATGCGATTGCTCTCCTAGGCAATCAAGAAAGCCACCGCCGGCCGGCCGGCGGCGGCCTCGCTCCGCCATATCGGGCACCAGCCAGGTTGCGACACAGAGCCTAGATCACGCCCGCGATCACGATCTGTGTGGCCGTAACACAATCACGTGGAATCAGAATCGTCGAGCTGGATTGGACTACAACGTTGAGTCTGTATGACGACAAGTTCAGGGGCACCAGCGTGGAGGTGCAGCCAGCCAACCACTATGTTTTATTTGTTCGAGCTCATGAATTGGTAGTCTAGCTTCTTGCATGCATGATGAAAGGATTGATTCTGAGGTCAAAGCTGTATCAATTTCAATCGGATGATACAAGTGGTCATCCGTTCGTGAGAAGAACTAGAAAGCATATTTTTATTTTTTGCAGGGTAAATACGTATCCTTATGCAAGCAAAATCGTGCATGGCATCTTCGACAGTCGTTACATAATCTGAACGTGGATGAATTCAAGTGCTCCGACACAGGCTCATGGATTCAAATTTGCTTGGTCTGCTGCCGGCCATGGTGACGATCAGATGATCAATGTTGCCGGTGTCCATTGCGGCAGCGTCAAGGGTTCTAGCCGTGAGTCCGTACTCACAGAAGGCGTCGCTCACGCACAGGGATGGGCTGATTGATCCTTTCAGAGGCGGCGTTCATGGAGGCGGATTAGGTCGATGCAACGCTGGCAGCCATGACAAGCAAAGAAGCAGCGAGCAGATTATGCACATATGCTAAGCACATAGTGCAATGAGTTTGCTGGAAGAAGTCGTGCGGCCGGCCAGTACTCACCAGTGTGCCTGCCATGATATTGACGATAGGCCGTTGGGCCTGCAGCATATGCACGGTAGATGTCGATTTGAATGGATTCACATTTTCTTTAAAAATCAGTGTTACTAAATCAGGTCTGAATTATAAGAGGAGATGAAATCTGTCTCCTCCATCGCTCTTCTCTTCATTTTTCGACTTTGGAGTCTGTTACTTCTGCTGAGACGAGTCGCGAGGGTCGGGATCATCGCTTAGCTAATGCCTGAGTTTGAGATGAGCCATCCAGTTAATGACCTGATGCTGTTGCACTTCAATTGCGCATGCGTCATGCCGCCCATACAGATTGCTCTCACAAGACAGAAGTGGCGTTCTCTCCATGCTAATCGATGCTACGAACTGCAACACTGTCGCATGCAGTCTTTCATTTTGTCCAGCCCGAAATTGTTGCCATGGATGATTGGACTCCTGGGTACAGGGATGATGTTGCAGATCTTCAAGCTAAAGGATACTAGGTTTATTAGTGGATCAATTGAAGTTCATTCGATATACTGTGCTACACCTTTAATGGAAGTGCACACCACATGAGGAAACATCAAAGCCAGGTAATCTCCTTTCTCATGTCTAAATTTCTACTGATGATGAAGTATAGGAAGGAGAAATACTGGTAGACAAACTACGAACACATAATCGTTTTAATGTGGAGCAGTAGGTGCAAGCGGGCCTTAATGCAATTGGCCTTTAGTTGTATTTGATTGATGGAAAGAATAACTAAAAATGAGGGCAAATAATTAGCAATTTTCTTGTGTTGCAAATGAGCTTTTCGGTTCGATAGAAATATATCTAAGCTGGAAACTAACGTGGACATCTAAAGAAGAACATCAGCTGAGTGAGTGAGTGGGACAAATTCGTTTACCATTTTTCACAGAATCACACACACAAAAATAAATTTTTAGTACTGCTTAGTGCGTGGTCTGCATAACGGGCCACCATATGCTCTCTCTCGATGTTCCTCTATCGCGCACCAATAAATTTTTAGTGCTGCTTAGTGCGTGGTCTAATAGGTCTAATCAAATCTCCTTAATTAAGATATAGAGTTGTCTTCTTTCTCTCTAACTGATATATTAATGCTAATTGTGGAGTTAAATAAGATCGACTAGCAGTTAGTCGCACAGAGTAAACCAAGAAATTAATATAATATCATAGTAAATCTAGGCACAAAAACGCGCAGGTCGAATAGGAAACCAAGCTAGAATATTTTTGAAAAAGTGACATACGGTGATGGAAAATTTTGTGTATCGTGAATGCTGCTGCTTTGTGAGATGGTCGAACACTGCAACCTGCATGTATATAGAGCATTCACATAAGCTCCTCTACTGCTCCATGAACGGTGCCGATCTATATGGATCGATCAGCCCATCCCTTTGTGAAGGCGGCACCTTTTTTTTTAGCATGGTTGGACGGCTACAACAGACTTCACGAGACACTATCCTTTCAGTAACAAAAGAGAGATCTTCGAAGTCTACAATTACCAAAAATAAAAATGGGGATCTGTTGTGAGCTGGTGTAGATCTTTCAAGCCACTCCAAATGTTTAGTACTGTATGTGGAATCCTGTATGTCATGCTACATCTGCTTCCCGCATTATATGCTGTTAACTATTGATAACGGTTATAGGCTCAATTGATAAGTGTTGATATCGGTTATACATGTATAAGACACTTACGTAGATAAATATATGATTCATCAGGTTGGAGGAGTTTATGCATTAGTCGTCATGAACCAATTGAGTTCTTTACCAACAACCTGATATATTTTCACGATACCTATCAATGAAAGTATATGTAGCGTACGCCAATATCAATGCAGAATTTTTTTGTTAAACTGAATAATAGTTAGCTCGACAATTCTAAATAAGTGAGAGAGAAAAAACCAAAATAACATTTTTAAAATCTAGCCGCGCAAATGCGCAGGCCAGCCAGCTAGTTGTTAGTACATACTCATCTCTATATTTTTGTAAGCGACGAGGCGATGCGACGGCTCCAGGAGGCCATCGAGGGGCTGGAAGTGGGGGTGCTGGTGAACAATGCTGCGGTGGTGAAGCCAGGCGCGCTGTTCATGCACGAGGCGGACGTCCAGTCGTTGGTCAGGATCATACGGGTGAACGTACTGGCGCTGACACAGGTTACGGCGGCCGTGCTTCCGGTGATGCTGCAGCGAGGGAGAGGCGCCATTGTTAAGGTCAGTTCGGGGTCGGCGCTGGCCCTCCCTTTCCTATCCTCTCTACTCTGTCTACGCCGCCACTAAACGGTACGTCAGGCGCTATAAATCGAGCGTTCGTTCCATAGATGATTCTCACAGGATTAATTGTACTATGTATGTCTACTGAAAGGTTGGCGTGTAATTAGCTAGGTTTCACAGTGTGTTTTGTTCGTTTTAAGCAGCTACGTTGCTGAGTTCTCCAGGGCACTTTCTGTGGAATACAAGAGCAAGGGAATCGATGTGCAATGTCAGGTATATATCGTACATGAGCAAGTGAATCTCTATTCAACTTACGATAGATTTTGCTTAGATGCTGGATGGAGCTGGTGATCCCATTTCGTGGGCATGCTCAGGTGCCTTTCTTGGTGGGGACGGCCATGATATCGAGCGCGGTGAAGGCCAACTTCTATCCCTTGTTCGTGCCGACCCCGGAGTCTTACGCCCGTGCGGCGGTGCGCTGGATCGGGCACGGAACCTTGTGCGTCCCGCACCTCGCACATGCCCTGCAGTGGTGGCTTACCGGTACGCTGCCGGAATTTGTCCACGACAAGTACCGCCTGCGGCAACATCTTCATCAGAGAACCATCTTTCGAAAGATCAGACGATTGGAGAAGAATTATAGCTAGGATTCGTGGTCTCCATACCATAATACCATACATTCATATACTCTTGTCGGGTGCAGCTGTAAACCCGGCGAGATAGATCTTGTAAGTCTTGTACGACCTTGTATTTACACCTGGCTAAAGTTTGAGCGGACTTCACCATTATCATCATGTAGATCGTTCCCTGTTGACCCGTGCCCCTTGTCTTCAAAATAAACCCTCTTTCGTTGACTAGAAGTGAGATTGTCGCAGGCCCAAAATACTATCGACAGTTGGCGCGCCAAGTAGAGCATGTGCGCGTCATACCGATCAGATCAATATCACCCTCTCCGATTTTGATGGTGCGTGAGGGAATGCACCAGGATTCGTGGGGTGGAGGGGGAGGTGGTTTCTCTAGCGGTGAGCGTGGATAAGGGTTGACAGAGGTCTTCTGAATGTTAGCTCGGCCCGCCGGGTCATTTAACAGAGCCGAGCTAGGCTCGGCACTCTAACCCATTTGGATAGTGTTTTGTATTAGGTAATTGAGAGGCGATGGGCGTTGGAGGAGGATTGGATCTGTGGATTTGATTGATCAGGAAACGTGCAGATGTGACGAGACGCCGTTCATTGCCCACATCAGTTTCCGCATGCAATAGGGAGATTAGGTCACCCACACGCCGCCCTCCCGGATGTCGCCATCGCCTCCCTAGGATGTCGCCGCCTCAATCTGACAACACGCCGTTACCTCACCGCGTGAGCCAGCCCTCGCCAACGGTGGCTCCTCTTGCACCGCTCGCCCGTGGCACGGCTCCACGCTGAAGCCTACTCGTGTCCCAAAATCAAAAAGAGCGGGCTAAAGCGCGGCTCACACCGGCTTAGGCCAGGACACTAGTTGATGGGAAGAGGTGGGTAGATGTGTGCAATCTTTGGATATGGCAATCTCTCGATGGCTTCTTATTTTCTCGATGACTTCTCATTGACTGTGGGAATTGGTCATAAAATATGATAATTTGGCACCAAATGGTCATAACCGTTTGGGAGGGTGAGAAACCCAAACTAGTATGACGTTTTGTGTAAAAAAAAGGTTATAGTTCATTACATGAAATGGTTATAATATGTGCAATATGGTTTCAGACCTTGTTTTTTGTTGACTGTGATCAGTTGAACTTGTCTTGACGTCCATGTAGTCATAGTTTATGTTACAAAGTGGTGATTCAACTCACACATTTTCTACGTGTGTCATGTTCGTGGAAGTCTCAGTTACGAAATCCTCCCCCCAATACTGACATGTGATGATGAACCAAAGTAGAAACTTGAGACTTGCTAGATAAGGCGAAGAAGAAAACGCTTGGCCCCCGCGTCGTCCACCTCGGGCGACACGGGAGGCGAACCCTAGCGCCGCCACCTCTCTCCCTCCCTCCGAGCTACTCCCTCGCCGCCGCCGGAGGCCGTTGCCGGGCTTTGCTCGCGCGGTGGAGGCGGCGGCGGGGCTTCTCCTCGCGCCTAGCTTCGTCAAGCCGGAGACCCCACAACGCGCTGGCCGGTGAGTTCGCCGGACCTCGAGGCTGTGGCTCCCCTGAGCGAGGTGGGTGGTGCTGCACCGCCGAGCTGGAGGTCAGGGTAGGGGCCCTAGACCTGCTCGGGCTGGCCATGTCCACCACCATCTGCTCGTGGATCTGGAGTTGGTGCTCCACCACAGGGTTTGTCTGCCGGATCCGGGCTGGATCCGGTGGTTGCTGCTGCCGGGGCCAGATATAAGCCGTGGTGTCACGCGGTCGCGGTGGTCGATGTTTGCCTCCGGTAGCTGCTGTGGCTATTTCCGCTTGATTGGCTTGGATGTGCGTGGAGGTTGGATGCCGGGGCGGCGGCCCCGGACGGTGGTTGACAAGGATATACATCTCGGGTACCCTACCGTGAGGGTACCTGATGCACGTGATGACTAAAAGCCCAATAGCGAAGAGACGACTCGAAGACCAAGACGAGGGCCCAACAAGATGGAGTACCCTCCAAGTTTAGGCATAGACATAGTCGGTTTATACTTTCCTTATGTGTAAACTAGGTCGGTTACAAACTCCCGAGACCCAGCCTATTTAAAGGCTGGGAGGGGTGCCGATCTAGGACCAAGCCATACTCGAACCACCAAATCTCTTGCGAGATCGTCATCTCACCGGAGCCACCTTGTAATCTCATAATCTCCAGCGATCAATAACAGACAAGCAGGAAGTAGGACCTCGAGGGGCCTGAACCTGGGTAAATCTTTGCCTCTGCTTGTCAGCCGACGAAACTACCAGTACTACCACGTTCTCTTCCCATAATCTCAACCCTAGGTCCTTAACCATGGGATTTGATGAGGGTACACCTCGTCAATTGGCGCCGTCTGTGGGAAAGAATAGTGCTGGACTCGCGGTTTCTTTGGTTCCATCGGAAAACGGCGACTCGCCGATCAGATCTACAAACGGCAACTCGCCGGCTGCATCGACAAACCAGAACTCGCCGACTCAGGCGGCACACGGCAACTCGCCGGCTCACTCGACAAACGGCAATACGCCAGCTTCACCCGCAAAAAGCGCATCGGATCCTCTGATGGATTTCAAGCCACACTCGCCAGGATTACAGGAGGCCTTCTCCGATCTCGAGTCAGGTTTGGGTTTAACCGTTGGTTCGTTCAATTTATTCGTCAACAAGCTTGGTGTGCAGGACTTGACGGATCCACACCAACTCGTGACTTCCGCACCCGAGGCTCCATCGGTTGCGGCTCCTTCGACTGCGGATCCCTCAACCGCGTCCATACCATCGTCGATCCTCCAAGCTTGCTCGTCCGCAACAACCATGTCCACACGGGAGATGCACGAGCTCATCGAAGAACTTCAGGGCGAGGAGGCCGAATCAGCATACCGCACAAACAATCCCGAGCTCGATCTCTCACTCGAGGATAGTTTCGACTGCGGGATCTCCTTCAGCGACTTCGACGACCTCGAAACTCATACCGACAACCACGTCGACTCCGATATCTGCACCAACAACAACAACCTCGACTCAGAGATTCATAACAACTCCGACGCCGAGATGAACTGCGAGATCCGTTCAGACGGATGATACGTCTCCAACGTATCCATAATTTCTGCTGTTCCATGCTTATATTATACCATTTGCTACATGTTTTATATACACTTCGTATCACTTTTATGCATTTTCTGGGACTAACCTATTAACAAGATGCCACAGTGCCAGTTCCCTGTTTTCTGCTGTTTTTGGTTTCAGAAAGTTACTTCTGGAAATATTCTCGGAATTGCACGAAACAAAAGGCCAAGTCCCTATTTTTCCAACACGTACACGGAGTCCGAAGGAGAGACGAAGGGAGCCACGAGGTGGCCAAACCACAGGCTGGCGCGGCAGTGGGCCCACCCGCCGCCTGGTGGTTTGGGCCCCTCGGGGGTCCGCCGACATCGCCCCTTCGCCTATTTATTCCCCGAGACGTGAAAACCCTAAAACACCGAGCCTTTCATCCAGAACATATTCGCTGCCGCCGCCGTCGTCAACCCTAACTCGGGGGGTTCTGAAGCTCTTCCCGGCACCCTGCCGGAGAGGGGAATCATCACCGGAGGGCTCTACATCGCCATGCCCGCCTCCGGAGTGATGCGTGAGTAGTTCATCCTTGGACTATGGGTCCATAGCAGTAGCTAGATGGTTGTCTTCTCCACTTGTGCCATCATGTTTAGATCTTGTGAGCTGCCTATCATGATCAAGATCATCTTATTGTAATGCTACATGTTGTGTTTGCTGGGATCTGACTTATATTGATACCTATGTGGAGCTGAATATTATATTATCATGTCTATGTCATTTGTGATCTTGCATGCTCTCCGTTACTTGTTGAAGCCTTGGCCAAGTGAATACTTGTGACTCCAAGAGGGGGTATTTATGCATGATAGTTGGGTTCAACCTCTATTTAACCTGGGATAGTGACAGCAAGTTCTAAGGTTGTAGATGTGTTGTTGCCACTAGGGGTAAAACAGCAATGCTTTATTCAAGGATGAATGTATTGTTTACATTACGCACATTACTTAATGCAATTGTCTGTTGCTTGCAACTTAATACTGGAAGGGGTACGGATGTTAACCGGAAAGTGGACTATTTAGGCATAGATGCATGCTGGATAGCGGTCTATGTACTTTGTCGTAATGCCCAAATGAATCTCATAGTAGACACCACAGCTCACACATGCATGTTATATGCACTTATCAATTGTCAATTGCCCAGCTGTAATTTGTTTACCCAGCATGTTAGTTATCTTATTGGAGAGACACCACTAGTGAACTGTGGACCCCGGTCCATTCTTTTACATCTGAAATACAATCTACTGCAATCATTGTTCTCTACTGTTTTATGCAAACAAACATCATTTCCATTCGATACGTTTAACCCTTTGTTTTCAGCAAGCCGGTGAGATTGACAACCTCACTGTTAAGTTGGGGCAAAGTAATTTGATTGTGTTGTGCAGGTTCCACGTTGGCACCGGAATCCCTGGTGTTGCGCCGCACTACACTCCTTCACCAACACCTTCGAAGCAAACCTCGTTTTCCTACTGGTTCGATTAAACCTTGGTTTCATACTGAGGGAAAACTTGCTGCTGCACTCATCATACCTTCCTCTTGGGGTTCCCAACTGACGTGTGACGTACAAGCATTGTTTCTGGCTGTTGCCGGGGAGATATTCCCTCGTCAACTTAGCGCAGCAACACGTTTTCTGGCGCCGTTGCCGGGGAAAACCGAATTGCTTCTGCAAGGGGAGTCTCTCACACCCAATCTCTTTACTTTGTTATTTGTCTTGCTTAGTTTATTTTTATTTAGTCTTGTTTGCTCTCTTTATCAAAAACAAAAAAAATTAGTTACTTGTTTAATTCGTTTGATTTTGTTTTTCAAAATGAGTACTCCTGAGAACACTAAGTTGTGTGACTTCACTAGCACAAACAACAATGATTTCATATGCACTCCTATTGCTCCACCTGCTTCTACAGCAGAATTTTATGAAATTAAACCTGCTCTATTAAATCTTGTTATGAAAGAGCAATTTTCTGGTGTTAGTACTGATGATGCTGCTGCCCATCTTAATAACTTTGTTGAACTTTGTGAAATGCAAAAGTATAAGGATATGGATGGGGATATTATAAAACTGAAACTTTTTCCTTTCTCCTTGAGAGGAAGAGCTAAAGAATGGTTGCTTTCTTTGCCTAGAAATAGTATTGATTCTTGGACAAAATGCAAAGATGCTTTCATAGGGAAATATTATCCTCCTGCTAAGATTATATCCTTGAGAAGTAGCATTATGAATTTTAAACAACTTGATAATGAACATGTTGCTCAAGCTTGGGAAAGAATGAAATCTTTGGTGAAGAATTGTCCCACTCATGGACTGACTACTTGGATGATCATCCAAACCTTTTATGCAGGATTAAATTTTTCCTCAAGGAACTTATTGGATTCAGCCTCTGGAGGAACCTTTATGTCCATCACTTTAGGTGCAGCAACAAAGCTACTTGATGATATGATGATCAACTATTCCGAATGGCACACCGAAAGAGCTCCTCAAGGTAAGAAGGTAAATTCTGTTGAAGAAACCTCCTCTTTGAGTGATAAGATTGATGCTATTATGTCTATGCTTGTGAATGGTAGATCTCATGTTGATCCTAATAATGTTCCTTTAGCTTCATTGGTTGCTCAAGAAGAGCATGTTGATGTAAACTTCATTAAAAACAACAACTTCAACAACAATGCTTATAGGAATAATTTTGGTAGCAACAACTATAAGCCTTATCCTTCAAATGGTTATGGCAATTCTTATGGTAATTCCTACAGCAACAATAGAAGTGTGTCCTCTGATCTTGAAGCTATGCTTAAAGAATTTATTAGCACACAAAAAGCTTTCAATAAAACTGTTGAGGAAAAGTTTGAAAAAATTGATGATCTTGCTCTAAAGTTGATAGTCTTGCTCATGATGTTGAAATTCTAAAACTGAAAGTTATGCCTAATGAAGTTAAAGATATAAGTCATTTGCTACAGCAAATGCCATCCAAGTTCGAATTGATAATAATATTAGGATGTTGGCTGAATTGCATGCTAGGTGGGAAAAAGAGGAAGAACTTGAAAAAGAGAATAGTATAGTTAGAGTTTGTACTATCACCACCACTAGTAATGCTAATGTTTACATGCTAGTAAGCCTCCTACTATTGATGGTAATGTTATTGGTGTTGGTAATGTCTCTACTACTTCTGCAAAGCGTTTGAAATTGCCTAAAACTGCTGAAACTTTTTCTGATAAAAGTGCTGAAATTTTTCAAACTATTGGAGACAATGGTTCCACCACCATTGACAATAATGATTTTGATTTTGATGATTGTAACATCTCTGAAGTTATTATGTTCTTGCAAAAATTAGCTAGAAGTCCCAATGCTAGCACTATTAATTTGGCTTTTACAAAGCATATTACAAATGCTCTTTTGCAAGCTAGGGAGGAGAAGTTGAAACTTAAAGCTTCTATTCCTAGGAAATTAGAAGATGGTTGGGAACCCATCATTAAGGTAAAGGTGAATGATTTTATTGCAATGCCTTGTGTGATCTTGGTGCAAGTATTTCGGTTTTGCCCAAGAAGCTTTATGATATTCTTGATTTGCCACCTTTGGAACATTGTTATTTGGATGTTTTTCTCGCTGATAATGCTATGAAGAAACCTTTGGGGCGAGTTAATGATGTTTTTATTACAGTAAACAATAACCTTGTCCCGTTGATTTTATTGTTATGGATATTGAATGCAATGCATCTTGTCCTATTGTTTTGGGAAGACCTTTTCTTCGAACTGTTGGTGCCATCATTGATATGAAAGAAGGTAATATAAGGTACCAATTTCCTCTCAAGAAAGGTATGGAACACTTCCCTAGGAAGAGAATGAAGTTACCTTTTGACTCTATTGTTAGAGCAAGTTATGATGTTGATGCTTCTTCTCTTGACAACACTTGATTTTCACTTTCTGCGCCTAGCTGAAAGGCGTTAAAGAAAAGCGCTTATGGGAGACAACCCATCGTTTTTATTTGCTGTTATTTTTGTTTTCTTTGAGTCAAGGAGTTTTGTTACTTCTGTAGCAACTCCTTTGTATCTTTATTTTATCGCAATGTTGTGCCAAGTAAAGTTCTATATTGAAAGTTGATGCAAGATTTGGATTTCTGCGCAGTGACAGATTTTTAGCTGTCACGGATTTGAGCTTATCTCCCTGTAGAAAATTCAAAAAATTCTGAAAAAATCACGCATATTCCTGAGATATGTACGCAACTTTCATTATTTTAGGCCAGATCCATCTGAGCAACTTAAGTGCCTCGAAAAAATTCGTCATTCCAGACTGTTCTGTTTTTGACAGATTCTGCCTTTTGTTTTGCATTCGCTCTTTTACTGTGTTTGTGTGGATTTCTTTGCTCCACAAAGCATTGGTGGCTGTAGCTAATGTCCAGAAGCTTTGGGATTGATTGTATCATTACAGAATATGAGAATTTTTGATTATGCACTAACCCTCTAATGAGAACTGTCTTGAGTTTGGTGTGAAGGAAGTTTTCAAGGATCAAGCGAGAAGGGTGATATTATGTGATCAAGAAGAGTGAAAAGCCTAAGCTTGGGGATGCCCCCGTGGTTCATCCCAACCATATTCAGAGAGACTCAAGCGTCTAAGCTTGGGGATGCCCAAGGCATCCCCTTCTTCATCAACAAACTTATCAGGTCATCTCTAGTGAAACTATATTTTAATTCTTTCACATCTTATGCGCTTTACTTGGAGCGTCTGTGTGTTTTTATTTTTGTTTTTGTTTGAATAAATTCGGATCCTAGCAATCCTTGTGTGGGAGAGAGACACGCTCCGCTTTTTCATGTGAATACTCATGTTCTTCACTTATATTTGTTGAGTATTCTTAACTAGCTACTGCAGTGCTTTTAGCTCCTGTTTTTCATGCATCTCTTCGAGCTGTTAGCACTTGTTTATAAATACTCTCTTGCTGCATTATATTATCATTTGGAGAGTTTATGTTTAAATAAATTGATTGGTGTTTGTTTGGAAGAAAGAAAATGCTACATGTAGTAGTTGGTATTGGAAAAGACATATGCATTCTTGTAGATCATTGTCTTGTTTCGATTTGATGCTTTGCAATTGTTTTGAGCTCTCAAGTAGATCATGTTTAAGCTCTTGCATCATGTAGTTAAAGCCTAGTAGTGGAGAACTACCGTAGAGCTTGTTGAGACTTGGGATGCATATTTGTTCTCTCTAAGGTCTAGATATTTTCTGGTAAAATGTTTGAGCAACAAGGAAGACAGTGTAGAGTCTTATAATACTTGCAATATGTTTTTATGTGATTCTTGCTGTACCGGTTTATACTTGTGTTTGCTTCAAACAACCTTGCTAGCCTAAACTCTGTACTGAGAGGGAATGCTTCTCGTGCATCCAAAACTTGAGCCAAAACCCATGCCATTTGTGTCCACCATACCTACCTACTATGTGGTATTTCCTGCCATTCCAAGTAAATATTTCATGTGCTACCTTTAAACTATTCAAAACTTTATTACTCCTTATTTGTGTCAATGTTTTATAGCTCATGAGGAAGTATGTGGTGTTTTATCTTTCAATCTTGTCATTTACTTCTGACAGACTTTCACCAATGGACTAGTGGCATATACATCCGCTTATCCAATAATTTGCAAAAAGAGCTGGCAACGGGGTGCCCAGCCCCAATTAATTACAACTTTCATTAATAATTCTCTTCACATGTTTTGCCCTGATTTATCAGTAAGCAACTTAATTTGCAAATAGACACTCCTCCATGGTATGTGAATGTTGGAAGGCACCCGAGGATTCGGTTAGCCATGGCTTGTGTAAGCAAAAGGTTGGGAGGAGTGTCATCTATAAAGAAACTAAAATACATGTGTAAACAAAAGAGAAGAGGGATGATCTACCTTGCTGGTAGAGATAACGTCCTTCATGGGAGCCGCTCTTGAAAGTCTGGTTGACAAGGGGGTTAGAGTGCCCACTACCATTCGTTGACAACAACAAACACCTCTCAAATACTTATTTTGTGCTCTCTATATGCTTTCGAAAACTTAAAAAGCTCTAGCACATGATTTAATCCCTGCTTCCCTCTGCGAAGGGCCTATCTTTTACTTTATGTTGAGTCAGTTTACCTACTCCTTTCTATCTTAGAAGCAAACACTTGTGTCAACTTTGTGTGCATTGATTCTTACATATTTACTTATTGCACTTGTTATATTGCTTTATGTTGACAACTATCCATGAGATATACATGTTACAAGTTGAAAGCAAATGCTGAAACTTAATCATCCTTTGTGTTGCTTCAATGCCTTTTACTTTGAATCTATTGCTTTATGAGTTACCTCTTATGCAAAACTTTTTGATGCTTGTCTTGAAAGTACTATTCATGAAAAGTTTTTGCTTATATGATTCATTGTTTACTCTTTATCTATTTGTTAGCAAACTATAGATCATTGCTTTGAGTCACTTCATTCATGACATGAGCCTTGCAATATATTGATCAAGATTGTGTGAAAGCATGTCTCCTCAGAAATTATTTGTTGTTATCGTTTTACCTACTCGAGGACGAGTAGAACTAAGCTTGGGGATGCTTGATACGTCTCCAACGTATCCATAATTTCTGCTGTTCCATGCTTATATTATACCATTTGCTACATGTTTTATATACACTTCGTATCACTTTTATGCATTTTCTGGGACTAACCTATTAACAAGATGCCACAGTGCCAGTTCCCTGTTTTCTGCTGTTTTTGGTTTCAGAAAGTTACTTCTGGAAATATTCTCGGAATTGCACGAAACAAAAGGCCAGTCCCTATTTTTCCAGCACGTACACGGAGTCCGAAGGAGAGACGAAGGAGCCACGAGGTGGCCAAACCACAGGGCGCGGCAGTGGGCCCACCGCGCCGCCAGGTGGTTTGGGCCCCTCGGGGGTCCGCCGACATCGCCCCTTCGCCTATTTATTCCCCGAGACGCGAAAACCCTAAAACACCGAGCCTTTCATCCAGAACATATTCGCTGCCGCCGCCGTCGTCAACCCTAACTCGGGGGGTTCTGAAGCTCTTCCCGGCACCCTGCCGGAGAGGGGAATCATCACCGGAGGGCTCTACATCGCCATGCCCGCCTCCGGAGTGATGCGTGAGTAGTTCATCCTTGGACTATGGGTCCATAGCAGTAGCTAGATGGTTGTCTTCTCCACTTGTGCCATCATGTTTAGATCTTGTGAGCTGCCTATCATGATCAAGATCATCTTATTGTAATGCTACATGTTGTGTTTGCTGGGATCTGACTTATATTGATACCTATGTGGAGCTGAATATTATATTATCATGTCTATGTCATTTGTGATCTTGCATGCTCTCCGTTACTTGTTGAAGCCTTGGCCAAGTGAATACTTGTACTCCAAGAGGGGGTATTTATGCATGATAGTTGGGTTCAACCTCTATTTAACCTGGGATAGTGACAGCAAGTTCTAAGGTTGTAGATGTGTTGTTGCCACTAGGGGTAAAACAGCAATGCTTTATTCAAGGATGAATGTATTGTTTACATTACGCACATTACTTAATGCAATTGTCTGTTGCTTGCAACTTAATACTGGAAGGGGTACGGATGTTAACCGGAAAGTGGACTATTTAGGCATAGATGCATGCTGGATAGCGGTCTATGTACTTTGTCGTAATGCCCAAATGAATCTCATAGTAGACACCACAGCTCACACATGCATGTTATATGCACTTATCAATTGTCAATTGCCCAGCTGTAATTTGTTTACCCAGCATGTTAGTTATCTTATTGGAGAGACACCACTAGTGAACTGTGGACCCCGGTCCATTCTTTTACATCTGAAATACAATCTACTGCAATCATTGTTCTCTACTGTTTTATGCAAACAAACATCATTTCCATTCGATACGTTTAACCCTTTGTTTTCAGCAAGCCGGTGAGATTGACAACCTCACTGTTAAGTTGGGGCAAAGTAATTTGATTGTGTTGTGCAGGTTCCACGTTGGCACCGGAATCCCTGGTGTTGCGCCGCACTACACTCCTCACCAACACCTTCGAAGCAAACCTCGTTTTCCTACTGGTTCGATTAAACCTTGGTTTCATACTGAGGGAAAACTTGCTGCTGCACTCATCATACCTTCCTCTTGGGGTTCCCAACTGACGTGTGACGTACAAGCATAGTTTCTGGTGTTGTTGCCGGGGAGATATTCCCTCGTCAACCTAGCGCTAGCAACACGTTTTCTGGCGCCGAGAACACGGCCAACGCAGTGATAGCTACAAGAGGAAGGACTGGCGCAAGTCACGGGCACAATCTGAGCGATCATTTGAAGAAAATGGACGCTGATTGCAGATTCCACCTGTACAAGGGGGACGACGGAAAACTGCGATCCAATCACTCGATGAGAAATTGCAGGGAGTTCGACCAAATGGCGACTGATTACGTAAATCGCAGAAAGGCAGCAGCCGCACAAGCACCTGCACCCGTGACTCAGCCAAACAACGTGCCTGTTCTGATGGCACCACCTCCACCACCACACCCTGCCGCAGGCGGAAACCTCGCAGGTGCCATACAGCACGTACCTTAGGTGGACGAGCCACAGTACCCTCCGCCCCAAAGGCAGATGTACATGATACCGAAAGGTCGACCTTCCAACAGGGAGCAAAAACTTCGCACTCGACAAGTAAACATGCGGTCATGTCACCTCATGCGGTAACTGAATACTTGAAGGGATCCGAAAATACTATAAGCTTCAGCAAAGAGGACCACCCTCCATCGGTTGTTCGCACAGGGCACTCTGCTCTGGTACTCGACGCGCAAATTGGGGCTACGCCATGTCCAAGGTCTTCATGGATGGTGGGAGCGGCATAAACATCATCTTCGCAAATACGCTCCGCAAAATGAACAGGTCAGTCGAAAAACTGTCAAGATCTTCAAATACCTTCCACGGTATCGTTCCAGGGAAATCAATAAGCCCAGAGGGCACCATACAACTTGACGTAACGTTCGGGGACAAGCACCACTTCAGGACAGAGTCGATTGAGTTCGAAGTGGTCGACTGGAAGTCACAATACCATGCTATACTTGGACGCCCGACGTTCGCTCGATTCATGGCGGTGCCACATTACGCATACCTCCAGCTGAAGATGCCTGGACCAAAGGAGTAATCACAGTCAAGGGAACTTCCAAAAGTCTGACTCTTGTGACCGAGAATTCAGCAAAATCTCTGAGATGTTTGGCATGGAAGCAACACTCGCTGACCTAGCGGTCTCCAACGATCGAACACTTATGCCAGAACATAAAAAGGTGGCAGTCGAGAGAGCATTCAATGCCACCAACGACACAAGATCGCATCAGGTGCACCCACCCGACCAAGACAGTCAATGTCTCGTCGAGTCTGCCTATCGCATAGGAAAGCGCGCTCGTCGAATTCCTCCGTGAGAACTGGGATATATTTGCATGGTGTCCAGCAGACATGCCAGGTATTCCCAGGGAATTCGCCGAGCACTCTCTCCAGCTACTTCCAGATGCTAAACCAGTCAAGCAAACAATGCGCCGCATATCCGGCCCAAAAAGAACTGCAGTCGAAGCCGAAGTCGACAGGCTACTCGCAGCAGGATTCATCAGAGAGATCAAGAAATCACAATGGGTGGCCAACCCCGTACTCGTAGAGAAGAAGCACACAGATATCCTTCGGATGTGCGTAGATTTTACAGCACTCAATAAGTGCTGTCCAAAGGATCACTTTCCACTACCTCGAATCGACCAGATCGTCGACTCCACCGCCGGGTGCGCTCGCTTATCCTTCCTGGATGCTACTCGGGTTACCACCAGATAAGGATGAAGGAAGAGGATGAAGAGAAAACGGCGTTCATAACCCCACTCGGGGTCTACTGCTACACCACAATGCCTTTCGGGCTCAAGAACGCAGGCGCAATATACAGCGCATGATGCAAGATTGCTCAAGAAGCAAATTGGGCAAAACGTCCAGGTCTACGTAGATGACATCGTCATCACCACAAGAGAGGAAAACACACTACTCGATGACTTGCGGAGACATTCGCAAACCTCAAACGCTTCCACATCAAGCTCAACCCGAAGAAGTGCACGTTCGGCGTGCCAGCCGGGCAACTCCTCGGGTATCTAGTCTCAGCTCGAGGAATCGAGGCAGACCCGGAGAAAATACAGGCCATCTTGACGATGCAAAGGCCTTCAAAGCTCCATGACGTGCAAAAATTAGCGGGTCGAGTGCAGCGCTCAGTCGATTCATCAGCAAGCTAGGCAAAAAGCACTCCCGTTCTATCGACTGATGAAGAAAGCAGATAAATTCGAGTGGACGCCAGAAGCCGAAGCAGCCTTCACGGATCCTCAAGCGAGTCCTCACAAGCCCTCCAATCCTCGTAGCACCAAGGGAACGCGAGCCACTATACCTATATGTCTCTGCAACTAACAGGGTGGTGAGCACTGTTCTAGTGGTCGAACGCAGAGAGGAGGACACGCCCAAAGCATACAACGTCCAGTCTATTACTTGAGTGAAGTGCTCTCCACATTAAAGCAGCGGTACCCGCACTATCAGAAGCTGGCCTACGCCGTGTTCATGTCCTCAAGGAAGCTGACGCATTACTTCTCCGAGCACCCGATCACTGTAATCAGCACCTCAGGGATCGGGGACATCCTCACAAACCTAACGCAACTGGGCGAGTAGCAAAATGGCTCATCGAGCTAGCACCAAGAGACATCAAGTATGATTACCCGAAGGCCATCAAAGCACAAGTTTTACCTGACTTCCACACCGAGTGGATTGAAGCTCAGCTCCCAGGAGCACCAGATGTGTCCAACTATGGACTATGTACTTCGACGGCTCAAAGAAAAACGAAGGCGCAGGCGCAGGTGTTATCCTCATATCACCAAAAGGCGACAAGCTCCGCTATATCCTACAAATGGGGTTCGAGTTCCCGTCTAATAACGAAGCTGAATATGAGGCTCTGATCCATGGCATGAGGATGGCCAAAGCCCTTGGTGCACTCGACTGATGATCTACGGCGACTCGAATCTGGTGGTGCAGCAAACAATGAAGGCCTGCGACGCAATCGCAGATAACATGATTGCCTACCGTGACCTGTACAACATCATGGAGGGAAGCTTCGAAGGCTGCGAGTTGCGGCACATAGGGCGTGAGAGCAATGAAGAACCAGATAAATTAGCCAACATTGGTGCGACCAAAGCACCAGTGCCACCTGGTGTCTTCTTCGAGCGCATCGAGCACAGATATCAATCAAAAAGAAGCGGCAACTCCTGCATCAGCCGCACCGCCAAGAGCAAAGCACCTAGCACAGAGGACCCACCAGTCGAGGTACTCCTCATCGAGCCAACTTGGACTCAACCTTTCCTCGCATACATACTCCGCGGCGAGGTACCCGAAGACTTCACAGAGTCAAGACGCGTCACTCGACGATCTAAAGCATACACTGTCATCAACAAGAACTGTACAAGCACAGCATATCAGGTATGTTCCAACGTTGCATAGCATTCGAAGATGGCCAAGCCATCCTTCGGAAATTCATGCAGGTACTTGCGGCATCACGCCAGCAGTCGATCACTCATAGTAGCCAAAGCCTTTCGCGCAGGCTTCTACTGGCCCACAGCACTCAAAGACGCGGAGGACATAGTCAAAAGATGCATCGGCTGTCAAAAATTCGCCACAAAGCCGCACGCACCCGCATCGGCGTTGAAGACAAATACCATTGGCCTGGCCCTTCGCCCAGTGGGGGCTCGATATGGTTGGGCCACTCAAAAAATCCTCCCATGGAGGGCATACTCACCTTCTGCTGGCGGTCGACAAGTTCACCAAGTGGATTGAAGCAGTACCCATCACAAGTTCGACTGCCACTACAGCAGTCAATTTCATAAAATCCATCATATACCGCTTTGGTGTGCCAAGTAGCATCATCACTGACAACGGTAACGAATTTCACGGCTGAGGAATTCAAATCCTTCTGCAAAGAGCAAGATATCACGCTCAATTATGCATCTGTGGCGCACCTGCAGTCAAATGGCCAAGTCGAAAAGGCCAATGGGCTTGTTACGAGTGGAATCAAGAAGCGCCTCCTGGTCCCACTCAAAAGAGCAGCGGGTGCTTGGGTCGAAGAACTTCCGTCTATGCTATGGAGCTTACGCACAACTCCCAATGCTTCAACACAATTTACCCCATTTTTCATGGTGAACGGTGCAGAGGCAATCCTGCCATCTGATGTAAGATTCAATGCACCAAGAGTCGAAGCATACAACGAAGAAGATGCAGACGAGGCACTCGAAGACGCAGTCGACTTGCTAGAAGAAGCACGTAACACGGCGCTCGCACGCACAACTGTTTATCAGCAGGACCTCCGCTACCAGGTCCTTCGAGGTTGGCGACCTGGTACTTCGACTGAAGCCGACGAAACTACCAGTACTACCACGTTCTCTTCCCATAATCTCAACCCTAGGTCCTTAACCATGGGATTTGATGAGGGTACACCTCGTCAATTGGCGCCGTCTGTGGGAAAGAATAGTGCTGGACTCGCGGTTTCTTCGGTTCCATCGGAAAACGGCGACTCGCCGATCATCTACAAACGGCAACTCGCCGGCTGCATCGACAAACCAGAACTCGCCGAATCAGGCGGCACACGGCAACTCGCCGGCTCACTCGACAAACGGCAACACGCCAGCTTCACCCGCAAAAAGCGCATCGGATCCTCTGATGGATTTCGAGCCACACTCGCCAGGATTCCAGGAGGCCTTCTCCGATCTCGAGTCAGGTTTGGGTTTAACCGTTGGTTCGTTCAATTTTTTCGTCAACAAGCTTGGTGTGCAGGACTTGACGGATCCACACCAACTCGCGACTTCCGCACCCGAGGCTCCATCGGTTGCGGCTCCTTCGACTGCGGATCCCTCAACTGCGTCCATACCATCGTCGATCCTCCAAGCTTGCTCGTCCGCAACAACCATGTCCACACGAGAGATGCACGAGCTCATCGAAGAACTTCAGGGCGAGGAGGCCGAATCAGCATACCGCACAAACATCCCGAGCTCGATCTCTCACTCGAGGATAGTTTCGACTGCGGGATCTCCTTCAGCGACTTCGACGAACCTCGAAACTCATATCGACAACCACGTCGACTCCGAGATCTGCACCAACAACAACAACCTCGACTCGAGATTCATAACAACTCCGACGCCGAGATGAACTGCGAGATCCGTTCAGACGGACCACTCGACGGGCATATCGACTCAGACATGAGCCTTGATGACGATGTCGAGTCCATGACAGGACTCGAAGACACACATACATACCTCGGGTGATACCCCAGCAGGTCTACGTCGCCATCGCCGCAGAATCATCAGATGCTGCGGCCAGCCGCAGGCCTACAGAATTCCCGTGCACAGTTACTATGCCGGACGGAGTCACAACTCTCACAATCACTGCTGAGATGGCGCAAAAGCAGACAAAGTCATCAAGGAGTGCACAATGATGCCAGCAGACGCAACACAAGAGGAGATGCTGACCTTCCAGTACTTCAACTGGCAGGAATCACTTCGACTGCGGCAGGTCAGAGCAACACTCGAAGAACGCAAAAAGCAAGCTAGCTTGTCGAGTGCGCGAAGAAGACAGCTCTCCCTGAGCTCCACTGGGCAGCAGACACAGGACCCAGATCAAGGTTGTCACACCTCTCGCCAGACGAAAGGGCGGCACTCACCCGCAACTTAGGCAACTCTTTCATGACATACGACGAAGAAGGAGTGCCAGTACCCAAAACAGCTGCGGGTGCCCTCTTCACCGCTGCAGCATACCTAGAGGCAATCAAACCTCCAGCTGATGACCCCAATGCAAAACTGCATCGCCAGCAGATCAAATCACTCGCCTTAGCGGCGAAGGCCATACGCCAAATTCCAAAACTCCAGGTGGGAGTCGAGACCGTGCCCTAGTCGACGCGCGTCGGGAAGAGCATAATCACAGTGGTCGCCGCCACCACTCGAAGGAAAGAAGCGGCTCGCGTAGGCGCAGGTCCAGGAGCAGATCACGCAGATCTTACAGTAGCGACTCATACTCTGATCGAGAGCCGAGCCACATGGAGCTCTGTGCTTCACTCGACGCGTCCGCGAGACACGGATGCCCAAAGGGTTCAAACTCACATCTGAACAGCCCAAGTACACGGGTCGACAGGAACCTTCTGGATGGTGGAAGACTACAGGCTGGCTGTCGCGTGCCAGCGAGGTACAAACACCACGCCATGCAATACATACGACTGATGCTCGAAGGCACAGCCCGCGACTGGCTCAAGGCCCTACCTCCATCAAAGTACGACTCGTGGGATCACTTCCGCGATGACTTCATCAAAAACTTCGAGCCTCTATGTGAGCGCCCAAAAACGTTCGAGGAACTGCGGGCCTGCGTGCAACGTTCAGACGAAACGCTGAGGTCATACATCAGACGATGGACTGAGATACGCAACTCAGTCGGAGTAATTTCAGAAGACATGGCCATGGATGCTTTCATAATGGGACTCGCCAGGCGGACTCAAAGAAGCACTCGGTCGCAAAAAGCCAACCTCTGTGGCTAGCCTCTTGATGACCGCGACTGAGTGGGCAGACGGAGAGACATGGCGCGCACCACACGCGGGTCCTCACCCCGTGACAATCATGAAAGCGGCAGTCGAAGCCGCAGAGACTCGTACAGAGACGACCGAAGGCGCAAACGTTCAAAACGTCACTACGACGATGACAGACCCGAATTCATGGCGGCTGGGTTCTCCACACCCCGCAATGACCAGGACAGAAGCGACCGACGGTCGGAAGATCGGCGAGACAGTCGAGATGATCGGCGGGACAGTCGAGATGATCGTCGAGACAGCCGAGACCGGCCAACGCAGTGATAGCTACAAGAGGAAGGACTGGCGCAAGTCACGGGCACAATCTGAGCGATCATTCGAAGAAAAGATGGACGCTGATTGCAGATTCCACCTGTACAAGGGGGACGACGGAAAACGATCCAATCACTCGATGAGAAACTGCAGGGAGTTCGACCAAATGGCGACTGATTACGTAAATCGCAGAAAGGCAGCAGCCGCACAAGCACCTGCACCCGTGCCTCAGCCAAACAACGTGCCTGTTCTGATGGCACCACCTCCACCACCACAGCCTGCCGCAGGCGGAAACCTCGCGGGTGCCATACAGCACATACCTCGGGTGGACGAGCCACAGTACCCTCCGCCCCAAGGGCAGATGTACATGATACAGAAAGGTCGACCTTCCAACAGGGAGCAAAAACTTCGCACTCGACAAGTAAACATGGCGGTCATGTCACCTCCTGCGGTAACTGAATACTTGAAGGGATCGAAACTACAATAAGCTTCAGCAAAGAGGACCACCCTCCATCGGTTGTTCGCAGGGCACTCTGCTCTGGTACTCGACGCGCAAATTGGAGGCTACGCCATGTCCAAGGTCTTCATGGATGGTGGGAGCGGCATAAACATCATCTTCGCAGATACGCTCCGCAAAATGAACAGGTCAGTCGAAAACCTGCCAAGATCTTCAAATACCTTCCACGGTATCGTTCCAGGGAAAGCAATAAGCCCAGAAGGCACCATACAACTCGACGTAACGTTCGGGGACAAGCACCACTTCAGGACAGAGTCGATTGAGTTCGAAGTGGTCGACTGGAAGTCACAATACCATGCTATACTTGGACGCCCGACGTTCGCTCGATTCATGGCGGTGCCACATTACGCATACCTCCAGCTGAAGATGCCTGGACCAAAAGGAGTAATCACAGTCAAGGGAACTTCCAAAAGTCTGACTCTTGACCGAGAATTCAGCAAAATCTCTGAGATGTTTGGCATGGAAGCAACACTCGCTGATCTAGCGGTCTCCAACGATCGAACACTTATGCCAGAACAAAAAAGGTGGCAGTCGACAGAGCATTCAATGCCACCAATGACACAAGATCGCATCAGGTGCACCCGACTGACCCGACCAAGACAGTCAATGTCTCGTCGAGTCTGCCTATCGCATAGGAAAGCGCGCTCGTCGAATTCCTCCGTGAGAACTGGGATATATTTGCATGGTGTCCAGCAGACATGCCAGGTATTCCCAGGGAATTCGCCGAGCACTCTCTCCAGCTACTTCCAGATGCTAAACCAGTCAAGCAAACAATGCGCCGCATATCCGGCCCAAAAAGAACTGCAGTCGAAGCCGAAGTCGACAGGCTACTCGCAGCAGGATTCATCAGAGAGATCAAGAAATCACAATGGGTGGCCAACCCCGTACTCGTAGAGAAGAAGCACACAGATATCCTTCGGATGTGCGTAGATTTTACAGCACTCAATAAGTGTGTCCAAAGGATCACTTTCCACTACCTCGAATCGACCAGATCGTCGACTCCACCGCCGGGTGCGCTCGCTTGTCCTTCCTGGATGCTTACTCGGGTTACCACCAGATAAGGATGAAGGAAGAGGATGAAGAGAAAACGGCGTTCATAACCCCACTCGGGGTCTACTGCTACACCACAATGCCTTTCGGGCTCAAGAACGCAGGCGCAACATACCAGCGCATGATGCAAGATTGCCTCAAGAAGCAAATTGGGCGAAACGTCCAGGTCTATGTAGATGACATCGTCATCACCACAAGAGAGGAAAACACACTACTCGATGACTTGCGAGAGACATTCGCAAACCTCAAACGCTTCCACATCAAGCTCAACCCGAAGAAGTGCACGTTCGGCGTGCCAGCCGGGCAACTCCTCGGGTATCTAGTCTCAGCTCGAGGAATCGAGGCAGACCCGGAGAAAATACAGGCCATCTTGACGATGCAAAGGCCTTCAAAGCTCCATGACGTGCAAAAATTGCGGGTCGAGTGGCAGCGCTCAGTCGATTCATCAGCAAGCTAGGCGAAAAAGCACTCCCGTTCTATCGACTGATGAAGAAAGCAGATAAATTCGAGTGGACGCCAGAAGCCGAAGCAGCCTTCACGGACCTCAAGCGAGTCCTCACAAGCCCTCCAATCCTCGTAGCACCAAGGGAACGCGAGCCACTATACCTATATGTCTCTGCAACTAACAGGGTGGTGAGCACTGTTCTAGTGGTCGAACGCAGAGAGGAGGGACACGCCCAAAGCATACAACGTCCAGTCTATTACTTGAGTGAAGTGCTCTCCACATCAAAGCAGCGGTACCCGCACTATCAGAAGCTGGCTACGCCGTGTTCATGTCCTCAAGGAAGCTGACGCATTACTTCTCCGAGCACCCGATCACTGTAATCAGCACCTCAGGGATCGGGGACATCCTCACAAACCCCAACGCAACTGGGCGAGTAGCAAAATGGCTCATCGAGCTAGCACCAAGAGACATCAAGTATGATTACCCGAAGGCCATCAAAGCACAAGTTTTACCTGACTTCCACACCGAGTGGATTGAAGCTCAGCTCCCAGGAGCACCAGATGTGTCCAACTCATGGACTATGTACTTCGACGGCTCAAAGAAAAACGAAGGCGCAGGCGCAGGTGTCATCCTCATATCACCAAAAGGCGACAAGCTCCGCTACATCCTACAAATGGGGTTCGAGTTCCCGTCCAATAACGAAGCAGAATATGAGGCTCTGATCCATGGCATGAGGATGGCCAAAGCCCTCGGGTGCACTCGACTGATGATCTACGGCGACTCGAATCTGGTGGTGCAGCAAACAATGAAGGCCTGCGACGCAATCGCAGATAACATGATCGCCTACCGTGACCTGTACAACATCATGGAGGGCAGCTTCGAAGGCTGCGAGTTGCGGCACATAGGGCGTGAGAGCAATGAAGAAGCAGATAAGTTAGCCAACATTGGTGCGACCAAAGCACCAGTGCCACCTGGTGTCTTCTTCGAGCGCATCGAGCACAGATCAATCAAAAAGAAGCGGCAACTCCTGCATCAGCCGCACCAGCCAAGAGCAAAGCACCTAGCACAGAGGACCCACCAGTCGAGGTACTCCTCATCGAGCCAACTTGGACTCAACCTTCCTCGCATACATACTCCGCGGCGAGGTACCCGAAGACTTCACAGAGTCAAGACGCGTCACTCGACGATCTAAAGCATACACTGTCATCAACGGAACTTACAAACGCAGCATATCAGGTATGTTCCAACGTTGCATAGCATTTGAAGATGGCCAAGCCATCCTTCGTGATATTCATGCAGGTACTTGCGGGCATCACGCCAGCAGTCGATCACTCGTAGCCAAAGCCTTTCGCGCAGGCTTCTACTGGCCCACAGCACTCAAAGACGCGGAGGACATAGTCAAAAGGTGCATCGGCTGTCAAAAATTCGCCACAAAGCCGCACGCACCCGCATCGGCGTTGAAGACAATACCATTGGCCTGGCCCTTCGCCCAGTGGGGGCTCGATATGGTTGGGCCACTCAAAAAATCCTCCCATGGAGGGCATACTCACCTTCTGGTGGCGGTCGACAAGTTCACCAAGTGGATTGAAGCAGTACCCATCACAAGTTCGACTGCCACTACAGCAGTCAATTTCATAAAATCCATCATATACCGCTTTGGTGTGCCAAGTAGCATCATCACTGACAACGGTACAAACTTCACGGCTGAGGAATTCAAATCCTTCTGCAAAGAGCAAGATATCACGCTCAATTATGCATCTGTGGCGCACCCGCAGTCAAATGGCCAAGTCGAAAAGGCCAATGGGCTTGTGACGAGTGGAATCAAGAAGCGCCTCCTGGTCCCACTCAAAAGAGCAGCGGGTGCTTGGGTCGAAGAACTTCCGTCTGTGCTATGGAGCTTACGCACAACTCCCAATGCTTCAACACAATTTACCCCATTTTTCATGGTGCACGGTGCAGAGGCAATCCTGCCATCTGATGTAAGATTCAATGCACCAAGAGTCGAAGCATACAACGAAGAAGATGCAGACGAGGCACTCGAAGACGCAGTCGACTTGCTAGAAGAAGCACGTAACACGGCGCTCGCACGCACAACTGTTTATCAGCAGGACCTCCGCTACCAGGTCCTTCGAGGTTGGCGACCTGGTACTTCGACTGAAGCCGACGAAACTACCAGTACTACCACGTTCTCTTCCCATAATCTCAACCCTAGGTTCTTAACCATGGGATTTGATGAGGGTACACCTCGTCAATTGGCGCCGTCTGTGGGAAAGAATAGTGCTGGACTCGCGGTTTCTTCGGTTCCATCGGAAAACGGCGACTCGCCGATCAGATCTACAAACGGCAACTCGCCGGCTGCATCGACAAACCAGAACTCGCCGAATCAGGCGGCACACGGCAACTCGCCGGCTCACTCGACAAACGGCAATACGCCAGCTTCACCCGCAAAAAGCGCATCGGATCCTCTGATGGATTTCGAGCCGCACTCGCCAGGATTCCAGGAGGCCTTCTCCAATCTCGAGTCAGGTTTGGGTTTAACCGTTGGTTCGTTCAATTTTTTCGTCAACAAGCTTGGTGTGCAGGACTTGACGGATCCACACCAACTCGTGACTTCCGCACCCGAGGCGAAAAAGCACTCCCGTTCTATCGACTTATGAAGAAAGCAGATAAATTCGAGTGGACGCCAGAAGCCGAAGCAGCCTTCACAGACCTCAAGCGAGTCCTCACAAGCCCTCCAATCCTCGTAGCACCAAGGGAACGTGATCCACTATACCTATATGTCTCTGCAACTAACAGGGTGGTGAGCACTGTTCTAGTGGTCAACGCAGAGAGGAGGCACACGCCCAAAGCATACAACGTCCAGTCTATTACTTGAGTGAACTGCTCTCCACATCAAAGCAGCGGTACCCGCACTATCAGAAGCTGGGCTACGCCGTGTTCATGTCCTCAAGGAAGCTGACACATTACTTCTCCGAGCACCCGATCATTGTAATCAGCACCTCAGGGATCGGGACATCCTCACAAATCCTAACGCAACTGGGCGAGTAGCAAAATGGCTCATCGAGCTAGCACCAAGAGACATCAAGTATGATTACCCGAAGGCCATCAAAGCACAAGTTTTACCTGACTTCCACACCGAATGGATTGAAGCTCAGCTCCCAGGAGCACCAGATGTGTCCAACTCATGGACTATGTACTTCGACGGCTCAAAGAAAAACGAAGGCGCAGGCGCAGGTGTTATCCTCATATCACCAAAAGGCGACAAGCTCCGCTATATCCTACAAATGGGGTTCGAGTTCCCGTCCAATAACGAAGCAGAATATGAGGCTCTGATCCATGGCATGAGGATGGCCAAATCCCTCGGGTGCACTCGACTGATGATCTACGGCGATTCGAATCTGGTGGTGCAGCAAACAATGAAGGCCTGCGACGCAATCGCAGATAACATGATTGCCTACCGTGACCTGTACAACATCATGGAGGGCAGCTTCGAAGGCTGCGAGTTGCGGCACATAGGGCGTGAGAGCAATGAAGAACCAGATAAGTTAGCCAACATTGGTGCGACCAAAGCACCAGTGCCACCTGGTGTCTTCTTCTAGCGCATTGAGCACAGATCAATCAAAAAGAAGCGGGCAACTCCTGCATCAGCCACCCGCCAAGAGCAAAGCACCTAGCACAGAGGACCCACCAGTCGAGGTACTCCTCATCGAGCCAACTTGGACTCAACCTTTCCTCGCATACATACTCCGCGGCGAGGTACCCGAAGACTTCACAGAGTCAAGACGCGTCACTCGACGATCTAAAGCATAAACTGTCATCAACGGAGAACTGTACAAGCGCAGCATATCAGGTATGTTCCAACGTTGCATAGCATTCGAAGATGGCCAAGCCATCCTTCGGATATTCATGCAGGTACTTGCGGGCATCACGCTAGCAGTCGATCACTCGTAGCCAAAGCCTTTCGCGCAGGCTTCTACTGGCCCACAGCACTCAAAGACGCGGAGGACATAGTCAAAAGATGCATCGGCTGTCAAAAATTCGCCACAAAGCCGCACGCACCCGCATCGGCGTTGAAGACAATACCATTGGCCTGGCCCTTCGCCCAGTGGGGGCTCGATATGGTTGGGCCACTCAAAAAATCCTCCCATGGAGGGCATACTCACCTTCTGGTGGCGGTCGACAAGTTCACCAAGTGGATTGAAGCAGTACCCATCACAAGTTCGACTGCCACTACAGCAGTCAATTTCATAAAATCCATCATATACCGCTTTGGTGTGCCAAGTAGCATCATCACTGACAACGGTACGAATTTCACGGCTGAGGAATTGAAATCCTTCTGTAAAGAGCAAGATATCACGCTCAATTATGCATCTGTGGCGCACCCGCAGTCAAATGGCCAAGTCGAAAAGGCCAATGGGCTTGTTACGAGTGGAATCAAGAAGCGCCGCCAGGTCCCACTCAAAAGAGCAGCGGGTTCTTGGGTCGAAGAACTTCCGTCTGTGCTATGGAGATTACGCACAACTCCCAATGCTTCAACACAATTTACCCCATGTTTCATGGTGAACGGTGCAGAGGCAATCCTGCCATCTGATGTAAGATTCAATGCACCAAGAGTCGAAGCATACAACGAAGAAGATGCAGACGAGGCACTCGAAGACGCAGTCGACTTGCTAGAAGAAGCACGTAACACGGCGCTCGCACGCACAGCTGTTTATCAGCAGGACCTCCGCAACTACCACAGTCGTCGACTGCGTACCAGGTCCTTCGAGGTGGTTGACCTGGTACTTCGACTGAAGCAAAAGAAGGTGCACAAACTCGCTTCTCCATGGGAAGGACCCTTCATCATCACCGAGGTCATTGGTGGTGGAGCATACAGGCTGAAGCACGCGAAGACAGGAGAACTCTCGCATAATCCTTGAACGTTGCGCAGCTGCGCCGTTTCTATGCTTAGATTGCTCAGTCACACAATGTAATAGGCACATATGTCGGATGGCTGCAGGTTTCAGACGCGCTCTTTTCCTTACCAGGGTACCTGAGGGGACTGAAGTTTTTAATGAGGCGGCCTGCAGCTTGCTAGCGCTAGGTTGACGAGGGAATATCTCCCCGGCAAACAATGCGCCGCATATCCGGCCCAAAAAGAACTACAGTCGAAGCTGAAGTCGACAGGCTACTCGCAGCGGGATTCATCAGAGAGATCAAAAATCACAATGGGTGGCCAACCCCGTACTCGAAGAGAAGAAGCACACAGATATCCTTCGGATGTGCGTAGATTTTACAGCACTCAATAAGTTGTCCAAAGGATCACTTTCCACTACCTCGAATCGACCAGATCGTCGACTCCACCGCCGGGTGCGCTCGCTTATCCTTCCTGGATGCTACTCGGGTTACCACCAGATAAGGATGAAGGAAGAGGATGAAGAGAAAACGGCGTTCATAACCCCACTCGGGGTCTACTGCTACACACAATGCCTTTCGGGCTCAAGAACGCAGGCGCAACATACCAGCGCATGATGCAAGATTGCCTCAAGAAGCAAATTGGGCAAAACGTCTAGGTCTACGTCGATGACTTGCGGGAGACATTCGCAAACCTCAAACGCTTCCACATCAAGCTCAACCCGAAGAAGTGCACGTTCGGCGTGCCAGCCGGGCAACTCCTCGGGTATCTAGTCTCAGCTCGAGGAATCGAGGCAGACCCGGAGAAAATACAGGCCATCTTGACGATGCAAAGGCCTTCAAAGCTCCATGACGTGCAAAAATTAGCGGGTCGAGTGGCAGCGCTCAGTCGATTCATCAGCAAGCTAGGCGAAAAAGCACTCCCGTTCTATCGACTGATGAAGAAAGCAGATAAATTCGAGTGGACGCCAGAAGCCGAAGCAGCCTTCACGGACCTCAAGCGAGTCCTCACAAGCCCTCCAATCCTCGTAGCACCAAGGAACGCGAGCCACTATACCTATATGTCTCTGCAACTAACAGGGTGGTGAGCACTGTTCTAGTGGTCGAACGCAGAGAGGAGGGACACGCCCAAAGCATACAACGTCCAGTCTATTACTTGAGTGAAGTGCTCTCCACATCAAAGCAGCGGTACCCGCACTATCAGAAGCTGGCTACGCCGTGTTCATGTCCTCAAGGAAGCTGACGCATTACTTCTCCGAGCACCCGATCACTGTAATCAGCACCTCAGGGATCGGGGACATCCTCACAAACCCCAACGCAACTGGGCGAGTAGCAAAATGGCTCATCGAGCTAGCACCAAGAGACATCAAGTATGATTACCCGAAGGCCATCAAAGCACAAGTTTTACCTGACTTCCACACCGAGTGGATTGAAGCTCAGCTCCCAGGAGCACCAGATGTGTCCAACTCATGGACTATGTACTTCGACGGCTCAAAGAAAAACGAAGGCGCAGGCGCAGGTGTTATCCTCATATCACCAAAAGGCGACAAGCTCCGCTATATCCTACAAATGGGGTTCGAGTTCCCGTCCAATAACGAAGCAGAATATGAGGCTCTGATCCATGGCATGAGGATGGCCAAAGCCCTCGGGTGCACTCGACTGATGATCTACGGCGACTCGAATCTGGTGGTGCAGCAAACAATGAAGGCCTGCGACGCAATCGCAGATAACATGATTGCCTACCGTGACCTGTACAACATCATGGAGGGCAGCTTCGAAGGCTGCGAGTTGCGGCACATAGGGCGTGAGAGCAATGAAGAAGCAGATAAGTTAGCCAACATTGGTGCGACCAAAGCACCAGTGCCACCTGGTGTCTTCTTCGAGCGCATCGAGCACAGATCAATCAAAAAGAAGCGGGCAACTCCTGCATCAGCCACACCGCCAAGAGCAAAGCACCTAGCACAGAGGACCCACCAGTCGAGGTACTCCTCATCGAGCCAACTTGGACTCAACCTTCCTCGCATACATACTCCGCGGCGAGGTACCCGAAGACTTCACAGAGTCAAGACGCGTCACTCGACGATCTAAAGCATACACTGTCATCAACGGTGAACTTACAAGCGCAGCATATCAGGTATGTTCCAACGTTGCATAGCATTTGAAGATGGCCAAGCCATCCTTCGTGATATTCATGCAGGTACTTGCGGGCATCACGCCAGCAGTCGATCACTCGTAGCCAAAGCCTTTCGCGCAGGCTTCTACTGGCCCACAGCACTCAAAGACGCGGAGGACATAGTCAAAAGGTGCATCGGCTGTCAAAAATTCGCCACAAAGCCGCACGCACCCGCATCGGCGTTGAAGACAATACCATTGGCCTGGCCCTTCGCCCAGTGGGGGCTCGATATGGTTGGGCCACTCAAAAAATCCTCCCATGGAGGGCATACTCACCTTCTGGTGGCGGTCGACAAGTTCACCAAGTGGATTGAAGCAGTACCCATCACAAGTTCGACTGCCACTACAGCAGTCAATTTCATAAAATCCATCATATACCGCTTTGGTGTGCCAAGTAGCATCATCACTACAACGGTACAATTTCACGGCTGAGGAATTCAAATCCTTCTGCAAAGAGCAAGATATCACGCTCAATTATGCATCTGTGGCGCACCCGCAGTCAAATGTCCAAGTCGAAAAGGCCAATGGGCTTGTTACGAGTGGAATCAAGAAGCGCCTCCTGGTCCTACTCAAAAGAGCAGCGGGTGCTTGGGTCGAAGAACTTCCGTCTGTGCTATGGAGATTACGCACAACTCCCAATGCTTCAACACAATTTACCCCATTTTTCATGGTGAACGGTGCAGAGGCAATCCTGCCATCTGATGTAAGATTCAATGCACCAAGAGTCGAAGCATACAACGAAGAAGATGCAGACGAGCACTCGAAGACGCAGTCGACTTGCTAGAAGAAGCACGTAACACGGCGCTCGCACGCACAGCTGTTTATCAGCAGGACCTCCGCAACTACCACAGTCGTCGACTGCGTACCAGGTCCTTCGAGGTTGGCGACCTGGTACTTCGACTGAAGCAAAAGAAGGTGCACAAACTCGCTTCTCCATGGGAAGGACCTTCATCATCACCGAGGTCATTGGTGGTGGAGCATACAGGCTGAAGCACGCGAAGACAGGAGAACTCTCGCATAATCCTTGGAACGTTGCGCAGCTGCGCCGTTTCTATGCTTAGATTGCTCAGTCACACATGTAATAGCACATATGTCAGATGGCTGCAGGTTTCAGACGCGCTCTTTTCCTTACCAGGGTACCTGAGGGACTGGAAGGTTTTTAATGAGGCGGCCTGCAGCTTGCTAGCGCTAGGTTGACGAGGAATATCTCCCCGGCAACAGCACCAGAAACTATGCTTGTACGTCACACGTCAGTTGGGAACCCCAAGAGGAAGGTATGATGAGTGCAGCAGCAAGTTTTCCCTCAGTATGAAACCAAGGTTTAATCGAACCAGTAGGAAAACGAGGTTGCTTCGAAGGTGTTGGTGAAGGAGTGTAGTGCGGCGCAACACCAGGGATTCCGGTGCCAACGTGGAACCTGCACAACACAATCAAATTACTTTGCCCCAACTTAACAGTGAGGTTGTCAATCTCACCGGCTTGCTGAAAACAAAGGGTTAAACGTATCGAATGGAAATGATGTTTGTTTGCATAAAACAGTAGAGAACAATGATTGCAGTAGATTGTATTTCAGATGTAAAAGAATGGACCGGGGTCCACAGTTCACTAGTGGTGTCTCTCCAATAAGATAACTAACATGCTGGGTAAACAAATTACAGCTGGGCAATTGACAATTGATAAGTGCATATAACATGCATGTGTGAGCTGTGGTGTCTACTATGAGATTCATTTGGGCATTACGACAAAGTACATAGACCGCTATCCAGCATGCATCTATGCCTAAATAGTCCACTTTCCGGTTAACATCCGTACCCCTTCCAGTATTAAGTTGCAAGCAACAGACAATTGCATTAAGTAATGTGCGTAATGTAAACAATACATTCATCCTTGAATAAAGCATTGCTGTTTTACCCCTAGTGGCAACAACACATCTACAACCTTAGAACTTGCTGTCACTATCCCAGGTTAAATAGAGGTTGAACCCAACTATCATGCATAAATACCCCCTCTTGGAGTTACAAGTATTCACTTGGCCAAGGCTTCAACAAGTAACGGAGAGCATGCAAGATCACAAATGACATAGACATGATAATATAATATTCAGCTCCACATAGGTATCAATATAAGTCAGATCCCAGCAAACACAACATGTAGCATTACAATAAGATGATCTTGATCATGATAGGCAGCTCACAAGATCTAAACATGATGGCACAAGTGGAGAAGACAACCATCTAGCTACTGCTATGGACCCATAGTCCAAGGATGAACTACTCACGCATCACTCCGGAGGCGGGCATGGCGATGTAGAGCCCTCCGGTGATGATTCCCCTCTCCGGCAGGGTGCCGGGAAGAGCTTCAGAACCCCCCGAGTTAGGGTTGACGACGGCGGCGGCAGCGAATATGTTCTGGATGAAAGGCTCGGTGTTTTAGGGTTTTCACGTCTCGGGGAATAAATAGGCGAAGGGGCGATGTCGGCGGACCCCCGAGGGGCCCAAACCACAGGCTGGCGCGGTGGGCCCACTGCCGCCGCCAGGTGGTTTGGCCACCTCGTGGCTCCCTTCGTCTCTCCTTCGGACTCCGTGTACGTGCTGGAAAAATAGGGACTGGCCTTTTGTTTCGTGCAATTCCGAGAATATTTCCAGAAGTAACTTTCTGAAACCAAAAACAGCAGAAAACAGGGAACTGGCACTGTGGCATCTTGTTAATAGGTTAGTCCCAGAAAATGCATAAAAGTGATATGAAGTGTATATAAAACATGTAGCAAATGGTATAATATAAGCATGGAACAGCAGAAATTATGGATACGTTGGAGACGTATCAAGCATCCCCAAGCTTAGTTCTACTCGTCCTCGAGTAGGTAAAACGATAACAACAAATAATTTCTGAGGAGACATGCTTTCACACAATCTTGATCAATATATTGCAAGGCTCATGTCATGAATGAAGTGACTCAAAGCAATGATCTATAGTTTGCTAACAAATAGATAAAGAGTAAACAATGAATCATATAAGCAAAAACTTTTCATGAATAGTACTTTCAAGACAAGCATCAAAAAGTTTTGCATAAGAGGTAACTCATAAAGCAATAGATTCAAAGTAAAAGGCATTGAAGCAACACAAAGGATGATTAAGTTTCAGCATTTGCTTTCAACTTGTAACATGTATATCTCATGGATAGTTGTCAACATAAAGCAATATAACAAGTGCAATAAGTAAATGTAAGAATCAATGCACACAAAGTTGACACAAGTGTTTGCTTCTAAGATAGAAAGGAGTAGGTAAACTGACTCAACATAAAGTAAAAGATAGGCCCTTCGCAGAGGGAAGCAGGGATTAAATCATGTGCTAGAGCTTTTTAAGTTTTCGAAAGCATATAGAGAGCACAAAATAAGTATTTGAGAGGTGTTTGTTGTTGTCAACGAATGGTAGTGGGCACTCTAACCCCCTTGTCAACCAGACTTTCAAGAGCGGCTCCCATGAAGGACGTTATCTCTACCAGCAAGGTAGATCATCCCTCTTCTCTTTTGTTTACACATGTATTTTAGTTTCTTTATAGATGACACTCCTCCCAACCTTTTGCTTACACAAGCCATGGCTAACCGAATCCTCGGGTGCCTTCCAACATTCACATACCATGGAGGAGTGTCTATTTGCAAATTAAGTTGCTTACTGATAAATCAGGGCAAAACATGTGAAGAGAATTATTAATGAAAGTTGTAATTAATTGGGGCTGGGCACCCCGTTGCCAGCTCTTTTTGCAAATTATTGGATAAGCGGATGTATATGCCACTAGTCCAGGTGAAAGTCTGTCAGAAGTAAATGACAAGATTGAAAGATAAAACACCACATACTTCCTCATGAGCTATAAAACATTGACACAAATAAGGAGTAATAAAGTTTTGAATAGTTTAAAGGTAGCACATGAAATATTTACTTGGAATGGCAGGAAATACCACATAGTAGGTAGGTATGGTGGACACAAATGGCATGGGTTTTGGCTCAAGTTTTGGATGCACGAGAAGCATTCCCTCTCAGTACAGAGTTTAGGCTAGCAAGGTTGTTTGAAGCAAACACAAGTATAAACCGGTACAGCAAGAATCACATAAAAACATATTGCAAGTATTATAAGACTCTACACTGTCTTCCTTGTTGCTCAAACATTTTACCAGAAAATATCTAGACCTTAGAGAGAACAAATATGCATCCCAAGTCTCAACAAGCTCTACGGTAGTTCTCCACTACTAGGCTTTAACTACATGATGCAAGAGCTTAAACATGATCTACTTGAGAGCTCAAAACAATTGCAAAGCATCAAATCAAACAAGACAATGATCTACAAGAATGCATATGTCTTTTCCAATACCAACTACTACATGTAGCATTTTCTTTCTTCCAAACAAACACCAATCAATTTATTTAAACATAAACTCTCCAAATGATAATATAATGCAGCAAGAGAGTATTTATAAACAAGTGCTAACAGCTCGAAGAGATGCATGAAAAACAGGAGCTAAAAGCACTGCAGTAGCTAGTTAAGAATACTCAACAAATATAAGTGAAGAACATGAGTATTCACATGAAAAAGCGGAGCGTGTCTCTCTCCCACACAAGGATTGCTAGGATCCGAATTTATTCAAACAAAAAAAAAAAAAAACACAGACGCTCCAAGTAAAGCGCATAAGATGTGAAAGAATTAAAATATAGTTTCACTAGAGATGACCTGATAAGTTTGTTGATGAAGAAGGGGATGCCTTGGGCATCCCCAAGCTTAGACGCTTGAGTCTCTCTGAATATGGTTGGGATGAACCACGGGGGCATCCCCAAGCTTAGGCTTTTCACTCTTCTTGATCACATAATATCACCCTTCTCGCTTGATCCTTGAAAACTTCCTTCACACCAAACTCAAGACAGTTCTCATTAGAGGGTTAGTGCATAATCAAAAATTCTCATATTCTGTAATGATACAATCAATCCCAAAGCTTCTGGACATTAGCTACAGCCACCAATGCTTTGTGGAGCAAAGAAATCCACACAAACACAGTAAAAGAGCGAATGCAAAACAAAAGGCAGAATCTGTCAAAAACAGAACAGTCTGGAATGACGAATTTTTTCGAGGCACTTAAGTTGCTCAGATGGATCTGGCCTAAAATAATGAAAGTTGCGTACATATCTCAGGAATATGCGTGATTTTTTCAGAATTTTTTGAATTTTCTACAGGGAGATAAGCTCAAATCCGTGACAGCTAAAAATCTGTCACTGCGCAGAAATCCAAATCTTGCATCAACTTTCAATATAGAACTTTACTTGGCACAACATTGCGATAAAATAAAGATACAAAGGAGTTGCTACAGAAGTAACAAAACTCCTTGACTCAAAGAAAACAAAAATAACAGCAAATAAAAACGATGGGTTGTCTCCCATAAGCGCTTTTCTTTAACGCCTTTCAGCTAGGCGCAGAAAGTGAAAATCAAGTGTCAAGTGGAGGAGCATTGACATCAATACCAAGGGCCATGCGCCTACCTCTCTTACCCTTAGACTTACTCTTTGGTTTGGGGAATACATGGCCGCACCTTGGTGTGGAGGTAAGATTCAGAGTGCCTTTTCCCACATCTATGGTTGCTCCCATTAATTTGAGCAGAGATCTTCCAAGTGTAATTTGTCCTGTCCCTGCACATTCAATAACAAGATAATCAGTGGACACCGTTCTCCCAAGAAAGGTTGTAAACACACCCTCAGCTATCCCCTCGGGAAATATAACAGAGTTATCAGTAAGATTATTCCTTCTCCTCCTTCAGCAAGTCCCCAAAGATTCAAAGTTTCATAAATGCTTTTAGGCATAAGGCAAAACTCAGACATAATAACAACGAGCATAAAAGGTTTCACCACAAATAGCAACCTTTACCGTAGGGACCCACATCGAAGGTTCAAAATTTGTTGGAACATAGTCAAAATATTCCCGAATTTGATTATAGCCATCCTTTAAACAAGATATATGTGTCTCAAGAGTGTTTAATCTAGCATGGATGCTAACAAGGGCCGAATCAAATTTATTAGTTGAGCTAGAAGTTGCAATCAACTTTTTTATGGCATTAAAAGCTTGGTCCCCATCACAGTGAAGGAAATCTCCTCCCACAATAGCATCTAAAGCATATCTATAACAAAGGGCTAGACCAAAGTAGAAGCTAGTGAGAAGCAAGCTTAAAGTCATTTTAGGATCAGTTTTACCAAAGGAATCATTAATTCTAGACCAAGCTTCTTTAAAATTCTCCTCACTCTCCTTTTTGTTAAAAGTGAAGATCAATTCCTCAGGTGACATAGCAACAGGCATGGAACAAGACATGATGGTGACAAGAAAAACAAAACCGAAATAAACAAGTAACTAATTTTTTTGTGTTTTTGATAAAGAGAGCAAACAAGACTAAATAAAAATAAACTAAGCAAGACAAATAACAAAGTAAAGAGATTGGGTGTGAGAGACTCCCCTTGCAGAAGCAATTCGGTTTTCCCCGGCAACGGCGCCAGAAAACGTGTTGCTAGCGCTAAGTTGACGAGGGAATATCTCCCCGGCAACAGCCAGAAACAATGCTTGTACGTCACACGTCAGTTGGGAACCCCAAGAGGAAGGTATGATGAGTGCAGCAGCAAGTTTTTCCCTCAGTATGAAACCAAGGTTTAATCGAACCAGTAGGAAAACGAGGTTGCTTCGAAGGTGTTGGTGAAGGAGTGTAGTGCGGCGCAACACCAGGGATTCCGGTGCCAACGTGGAACCTGCACAACACAATCAAATTACTTGCCCCAACTTAACAGTGAGGTTGTCAATCTCACCGCTTGCTGAAAACAAAGGTTAAACGTATCGAATGGAAATGATGTTTGTTTGCATAAAACAGTAGAGAACAATGATTGCAGTAGATTGTATTTCAGATGTAAAAGAATGGACCGGGTCCACAGTTCACTAGTGGTGTCTCTCCAATAAGATAACTAACATGCTGGGTAAACAAATTACAGCTGGGCAATTGACAATTGATAAGTGCATATAACATGCATGTGTGAGCTGTGGTGTCTACTATGAGATTCATTTGGGCATTACGACAAAGTACATAGACCGCTATCCAGCATGCATCTATGCCTAAATAGTCCACTTTCCGGTTAACATCCGTACCCCTTCCAGTATTAAGTTGCAAGCAACAGACAATTGCATTAAGTAATGTGCGTAATGTAAACAATACATTCATCCTTGAATAAAGCATTGCTGTTTTAACCCCTAGTGGCAACAACACATCTACAACCTTAGAACTTGCTGTCACTATCCCAGTTAAATAGAGGTTGAACCCAACTATCATGCATAAATACCCCCTCTTGAGTCACAAGTATTCACTTGGCCAAGGCTTCAACAAGTAACGAGAGCATGCAAGAACACAAATGACATAGACCTGATAATATAATATTTCAGCTCCACATAGGTATCAATATAAGTCAGATCCCAGCAAACACAACATGTAGCATTACAATAAGATGAACTTGATCATGATAGCAGCTCACAAGATCTAAACATGATGGCACAAGTGAAAGACAACCATCTAGCTACTGCTATGGACCCATAGTCCAAGATGAACTACTCACGCAACACTCCGGAGGCGGGCATGGCGATGTAGAGCCCTCCGGTGATGATTCCCCCTCTCCGGCAGGGTGCCGGGAAGAGCTTCAGAACCCCCCGAGTTAGGTTGGAACGACGGCGGCGGCAGCGAATATGTTCTGGATGAAAGGCTCGTGTTTAGGTTTTCACGTCTCGGAATAAATAGGCGAAGGGGCGATGTCGGCGGACCCCCGAGGGCCCAAACCACAGGCTGGCGCGGTGGGGTACTGCGCGCCGCCAGGTGTTTGGCCACCTCGTGGCCTCCCCTTCGTCTCTCCTTCGGACTCCGTGTACGATCTGAAAAATAGGGACTTGGCCTTTTGTTTCGTGCAAATTCCGAGAATATTTCAGAAGTAACTTTCTGAAACCAAAA